>JAZHEH010000164.1:1431034-2862068 GCA_036589455.1 Ateles fusciceps | reverse complement strand
CCCTCTCTGGAGGACAGTACTGTGCAGAACTCTCTAATACCACAATATCCACGGTCCTCGTATTATTCCCACGTTTGGTCTGGACATGGCAGCCCCAATTTCCAGTAGATCCAGCCTGAATATTAGAAATGGTTAGGGCGCTGCATAAAGAAAGATTTTAAAAAGAGAGAAAATATAATTAGGCAAAAAGGGAGACAATAATGGGCCTCAATCATTCATTTAGCAAATATTTTTGAATGTACATTGTGGGGTAAACACTTGCTACATAAAAATGAATTTAAGAAATGACTTTAAGTCCTTCAATGTCAAGACAAAAAAGCAAAGAGATCTTTAAAATATACGATCAGGGCAATAAGAGACCTGATTGATATGAATCAAATGCAATGCTATATGGTGCATGAGAATTCTCCTTGAAGAAATAGGGGAGAGGAGAACACTTTACAGAACAGGAATGACAAATAATCCCAGCACTCTGGGAGGCCGAGGTGGGTGGATCATTTGAGGTCAGGAGTTCAAGACCAGCCTGGCCAACATGGTGAAATGCCATCTATACTACAGATACAAAAAAAGTTAGCCAGGTGTTGTGTTGCATGCTTGTAATCCCAGCTACTTGGGAGGCTGAGGCTGGAGGATGGCTTGAATCCAGGAGGCGGAGGTTGCAGTGAGCCAAGAGAGCACCACTGCACTTCAGCCTGGGTGAGACAGCCAGGGCAAGACTCTGTCTCACACACACACACACACACACACACACACACAAAAAAAAAAAAAAAAAAAAAAACGGAATGGCAAGCCCAAAGGCAGAAACAGCGTCATACATTCTTTAGCAAAACTTGGAGAATTTTCCAAGCTACATCTCCCTTTTCATAGGCTCTGAAGAAAATATTCAAATATGAAAAAAATTATGCAGTTACATAATTAAGAAAATGTTTAAGGTAAAATATAAAGGGTTACACTAGAAACAACAAGTTGCCTCTCTAAAAAGATTTAGTAAATTACCAATTAATATTTTCACAAAAGGTTTCCATGTTAAGGTATATTTCAATTTATAAAACAGCTGTATTTCTAAATGGCTGTCAGTAAATCTAATTTCCAAGATGAAATCATAATTCTTTAACATAAAACCTATTAATTAAGGAGCAAATGTCAGAGCCTTCAATTAGCCTTTATTCCCCCCCCACAGGACCCACTATGTTTTGCTGGTTATGTAGACACAAATGATAAGAAATAATTAGACAGAAAGTATGTAACATTTTAATTAACTTATAAAATTATGTCTGAAGTTAATACACGTGTCCAGTCTCCTAAATAATTGATGACTACAGCAAATGTTCTAATAAAGACTCAAGACACTTTTATATTATGAATCATCAAAGAAAATGTTTATTGTCTTTACTAAATTAGAAAAATAAACATACTATAATTAATATTTTTAAGATAGAGTGATATAAAAAAAGAGTTTGACATTAAATTTAACTTTGCCCAACATTCTACTTTGTAAGGCTTTACTGAACTAGGAAGAAATATATTTTGGCAATAAAAAATCATTCCTTAATCCAGAGGTTCCCAAACACTGTCTTACTTCACAGAACCTTCACGGACATGGTCACTTTTTCATGGTGCCCCCAGCTCAAAAAAATACCTATGTGGTTCCTACTGCTAAATTAAATCCCAAAAATGTATATGTATATTCAAATCCTTTAGTATCCATTTGATAAAAGTAACACACATAAATTTGAAATAAAATTGTTCTTACATTCTTAAATAACCAGAACTACTTCTTAATGAGATATGCGTGCCTACTGGACACTCTAAAATTAATCTAACCTCAGATTCAGATCAGACAACGATGCTCATTTCTTGTTCTACCATGATTTTTACACACAGTACTCACTTTGTACCACGGAAACTGCCCAAAGCCCAGCACCCCAAAGTATGACACTATCGAAGTAGCGCCTGCAGTTTTCTTACTACTTTTTTCCCCTTCAATCCCCAAATCTGCAAATTTTTCTGGATAACTTTAACAACACTTTTAATGTCTAAAACCAATCACTGGAATAAAATTTCCAGGCATCCTCAAAGAAGCAGATTTGGAGATTAAAAAAAAAAAAAAAAGTAGCTTCAATTTCATCTCCTAAGAAAAATGCTGTTTCTTACTGACGAGGAAGCAAAGACTGAGGAATCAATGAAAAATCAATAGGAATCTCAGATTAACCAATGCAATAATGACGTATTTCTTTCTTCTACTATTATTCTGGAGCAAAAATATAGATAAATAACTTTCTCAGTCTTCACATGAAAGATTTTCATGTTAGTCAAATGTCCCTACCAAAAAAAATGTTAGGCTAACTTGCTATCCTTCGAATTAACTTTTTTTTGTATTGCTATACATAATTAAGATTAATTTAAGCATGATCTGCAGAAATAGACTTATAAAGTAAATCTACCTATTTTACAGTCAAATAATTTAGAGTTCTAAATTAATCAAAGCTCTTTTACACAGAAAATGGTTCCACTTTTAAGACTATTGTTGAATTATACATCAATTATTGTCTGTTTATACAATAAACTGCGTAGTGTACAATGTGATGAATTCTGACATATGTATACACGTGTAAAATTACTGCTACAGTAAAACTAGTGTAATAATGAATACATCATTTCTAATGATTAATCTTATCCCCTAATAAAGGAATTCTGCTTCTAGCAATCACGGAGTAGCTCATATTGAACTACCCTTCTCACAGCTAACAGTTATATGCCCCTGACAAATTACAAAATGACAATCATTCGAACACATGAAGATTCATCAAAAGCAGGCAATAACTGAAGAGGAGTTCATATGAGAAACAAGGGTTTTCGGGATTTAATTTGGGAAGTAACTAGGAGATTTTTTGTTTATGATTTTTGCCCAAGGGTAGGCTCCACTCAAATAGAAACTCACAATCTTATTGGCTTAAAAAATCAAAAGACAGAGGTAGAAAGAAGTCTGGCTGCAAGCCCAAACTTCTATGTATAAAATGCACCAAGATCTCTTACCGATTCTGAACTACATACACTTGTAGGTAGGGCAGAAACCAAGACTTTAGCTTCTGCCTACCAGAGGGGACAGAGGTAGGAGTCAGTTCAGCCAAGCTAACTGTCTAACCAAACAAAAGTTATCTCTCTTCAGGGGAATACAACAGAATCCACAGTCAGAGGTCAGCAGACTTTTTCTTCAATGGCCAGACAGTAAATATTTTAGGCTTTGATGGCTACAAAGCAATATTGAGAATATTATGTAGGTAATTATGTAACCATCTGAAATGTAACCACTTAACAATGTAAATAACATTCTTAGTTCATGGGCCCAGTGGGCCAGATTTGGTTCACAGACTGTACTTTACCAATCTCTCCTCCATAGCAAATCATTCATAACGTCCAGTCCATGACCCAACATTGCCAGACATATAAATAACATTTTTTTAAAAAAAGAAAATATGAACCATATTTAAAAGAAAAGCAGCCATTAGGGATAACCACAAGATGATCCACATGTTGGAATTAGCAGAAAAGGATTAAAAAGCATCAAGCATCTACTCTACATGTTAGAAGATATAAATGAAAATACACTTCTAGTAGACATGAAATCTCAAGAAAAATTATAAAATAGAAATTATAAAATAGCCGACTTCATAAGTTATGAATCTCAACTCAGAGAACCCCTGAGACTTGAACGTCAACTCAAAACCTTTAGTTTTGCAGTAATCTTTCATAGCACCCCTGTGAATTTGCTGTGATGTTACCTTGGGAGGCCCTAGCAGAGAGTTTGAAAGCTGCAGCTTTACTGAAATAAGAATATAAGCCAAGTTCTAGGTAGGTAGAAAAAAGAAGAAAGGGAGGGGAAAACTCAATGTCTTGAGGTAAAAATTTTATCAAAATAAAATATCCAGTAAGTGATAATATCATATATTTTCCTAGCCTATTATACTTTATAAAGTGTATTTGAATTATTTTGGAGTTCACACCGATCATGAGGTTGATAGTATATACAGATGTTACATTCTTTTATATCAGTAGGTGGAGAAGGCAAGTATCTTAAAATATTGTATTTGTCAATATTTTGACTAGAATCAGTATCATGTAACTACTAAAAGAGAAAATATAAGCTTAGCAGCAGGATATAGTCAGAAATTAGGTTTAGCACTAAAAGTTTATATTTTTTCCTCCAAAAACTTTTATAAAGTCTCTAATTTCTAAAGCTTTTCTTTTATATTAAGCCTTTTCTTTAAAAAATGGATAAAAAGATGGCTGGCTATTTAATTTTAGTAGACGAATAACAACCAGGAAAAGGAAATGCCTGATGTTTGCATTTTTAAATACAAGAAGATAAAATATTAATTCAAATTCCACTGAACATTACAACTCCAAAAGGATAAATAAAATATACCGGCACAATTCTTCATTTAAACAAAAAAAGTTTACCTTGCAATCAAGGAGCAGTTGTGAATCATGTTCTTTTCAACAAAAATACCCTGAGATTCATCAGTTTCAACTATTCTCCCATCCTGATACCACAACACTTGCATGTCCTGATCAATATACGAAGCCATGCACTGGAAAGGAAGGCTGTCACCTTCAAACACAACTTGGCGATGAGATGGAGTCATGTAGAAAGACGGCAATTCAAGTGGAGGACCTAGAGACAGCGAAACAAAGACTCAGTAAACAAATACCATTTTAAAACACTGTAACTAAAATTCTACAGAATTTTAATTTTACAGAAATTCTATGTAAAATTATAAAAATAGAATAACAAATATTCCCTAGTAACCAGCATTCTAATGCTAATACCAACCAGGCTGCTACTGAGTTTAGTGGTAAGAGATAAAACGAAATTAAAAAGAAACCATTTCCTACTCAGTTCTGACATTTAGTGTTATTCCTCTTCAGTGGATCACAAAAGTATCAGATGATTACAGAAATGAACTAAGAGAACAAGTTGTGCTCTAGAAAATGGCATCAATAATAAGTAAATGCTGATATTTACAACTTTAAAATACACTTTGGAGGCTGTATTACCTTTGATTACAACACAGGTTTTTGGCTGTAAAACTATGCATGTTCCTTGCAGAAAAATCAGAACATTTAAAGAAAAAAGGAAAACCCAGTATTTTAAGATCCCATATATTATAATCAGTTTTCAAATCAGTTTTTTCCTTTCAGTCAGAAAAATAAAAGGGAAAAATTTTAAATATATGTACAAAAATGTACACAAATTGGTCATTAAAAGACCTTAAAATATTTAGTCCATTTTTCTAACATGACAATTCTACTTTTAGTAGTAGTGTATCCTGAAGAATAACAGAAAATATGCAAAAATGCATACAAAGAAATTAGTCCTTCCATTATTTATGAAGCAAGAAATTATTAACAAGCAAAATATGCAGTAATATAGAAGTTGTTAAATTATGGCTACATCTATAGAATGGATTGATATGCATCTATTTTAAATAAGAAAATATGTTTACATTAGTTCAACTTTAAAAAGGTTATCTTATTAGAGTATGACAATATTTTTGTTAAAATATAGAAAAAGTCACAGAAGATACAAAAAGGTCTTAACATGAGCTGTCTTTCAGTCATGAACATAAACACGGGCTTGGTTTCTCTGCTTCTTTTAATTTTTTTCTTTTCACAAATCTTAATTTTCATTCAGTGAGCATTATTTTACTTGTGATACAACAATAATAATAAAGAGAAAAGGAAACAAATATGATAGATTGTTCATTTCAAAACAAACACTAACCTGGGATCTCCCCCTCAACATTTTAGGACTGTTTTTGTTTTAAGGGGTTGTGTGTGTAGGTGTGTGTTTTTCTGTTTTTTTCATTTAACATGTGGCAAATATGTCATCTCCCTCAGTCTTCAAAATTATGATTTTTAATAGTTGCATTCATTGAATACATATGTCACAAGTAATTTAACCAATCCCCTATTTTTGAGAATTTAGGGTATGCTTATACACAGAGTCTGAAGATTTACATACATAGCTGATCATTTCCTAAAAATTAACTACAAGATGTAGAATTACTAAATTGAACTGTATCAGTCTTTTTTTTTTTTTTTTTTTTTTGAGACAGAGTTTCACTCTTGTCACCCAGGTTGGAGTACAATGGAGTGATCTCCACTCACTGTAACCTCTACCTCCCAGGTTTAAGCAATTCTCCTGCCTCAGCTTCCCAAGTCGCTGGAATTACAGGCGCCCGCCACCACACTCAGCTAATTTTTGTATTTTTAGTAGAGACAGGGTTTCACATGTTGGCCAGGCTAGTCTTGAACCCCTGACTTCAGGTGATCCACCTGCCTCCTCCCCAAGTGCTGGGATTATAGGTATGAGCAACCACACCCAGCCTGTATCAGTCTTTTAAGAACACTGAAACCTGTTGCTTCAAAAAGGCTATATCATTCACATTCCCACCACAAACAGGATTGTGCACCCTGAGATTGTGTTACTACTGACAAATTCATGAGTTGACAACTGATAGAAAATTTGAAAATCTATTCTTTGAAATTGCTTTGCATAAAGAAAGTTGCTGGGCACCTAAAAACAGCTACCTTTAAGACCAATTGAGAGAAAAAAAGGTCGTTTAATCTAGCTGACTTAATTGTTGGCATAAACTAAATATTATCAAATCCATAATGATTACCGGCTGCATACTAGTTCTGTCCAAGTATAAAGAGAATCTTACAATTTGTCAAGAAAAACATGGTGGGAAGTCAAAATATGGCAAATGTTTTCTCCGTCTGGATTTCTCCCTTACCGCATGTCAACAGCTCCTGCTTCACGCCTGTGACTGGCTGGGCCTGCAGTGACTTAGGATAAACACACCTGGTATCCCGTACCGTGATGTTCCTCTCCTTTACCCAGCGATGCATCCACAGTATGTTACAGTCACACAAAAGATACTCAGTCTGGAATTCCCTACAATATGCAAATACAACTTAGAGATTATAGCGAGTAAAATTAAATAGCACTTTTGTTTTATATTGGGTTACATTTCTGGTGGCAAGCACAATACTGTTCACCCATACCACGCCTACAGTACATTCCATCGACTAGTTACAGTTCTTCTCCAGGAAGCTGAATTGCAGAGTGTTGGACCCCAACACTGTTCCTCGCTGATCCCGTTTCTGCTTTGGATGAAATTTGGTAGGCAAAGACTCTTTGGCAGATATCCCTCTTCTATGTGACAAGCTACTTAACAGCAGGGTTCTGGAATACCAAATCCCAATCCTTTTTGTCTATCAAGCTTCTACCCATTTATCATGAAGTGTGTGGCATTAATATTGGATCTTGAAGCCATCCCCCAATTTTCCAGCATCATTGCCATATTCTTGGCCTAAATGCCTACAAACTCTGTTGATTTTGGCAATGAAACAGCAACCTAAAGCAATACAGATTGCTTTCCGTGGTTATACTCTGTATGTCTAACTAAACTGTGAGCTCCCCTAGGGTAGGGACTGTTTCTGACCCCTTTCTGCTATGCACCAAGTGACACCATAGATACTTACAAATAGAGATAAAGACCCAACAAATCAAAAGCATACAAATAAGACTGTGTCAGCTTTGATGTAAAAGACAGTAAAGGCATGTCTTTATATGAAGCAAAAAGCTTTATAATTTGGCACTTGGGCACAAGAAGAAAAAAGGATAAACAGAGCTGAGATACAAGCACAAAATCTCTTAAATACTATAATTACTAGGTGCTGACTATTCATGTGCCACACATTTGCTAAGTCCAGCTAATAAAAATAAATGCAGGACCCTGTTCCTGCCAATATGGAGGGCATCATATAATAGAAGAATCAAAATGTAAACATAACTAAAATAGAATGCAACATGTTCTATAAAAATAAATCAACAAAGTGCAATAATGTAAGCGTGTGTGTTTCTAACACAGCTAGAGTGTTAGCTCAGGGTTCACCTCCTCAGTTTTGGCAAAAAAGAATAAGGAAAATAGAAAGGGGGTCTGATGGAATACAGCATAGAAAATAAATTTAAACAATACCAGAAGGAGGACAAAACAGACTCCTAATTCCTAAGCACCACCTTCTGGTCAGTTCCTAACACTACCAGGTAAAAATACTGGCAATATTCCCTATCTTGGGGATGAAAATACTTCCCACATTCCTGCTACCCAGGATCTCAAAACCCAGACTATCTTTTCTCTTTTTTATTTCCTAATCTTTACAGAAATGGCTGGCTTGAGCCCACTAAATATGCCAAAAGGAGATGTTTCTGCTCAAACATAGTCTGGATAAGAATGATAAGGGTGCCACAAAGAGAAATAAGATGGAGTATGAGCCAAAGTGACTCTAGAAATATATACATATGCCTGCTGTGATGGTGAGGAGCTGGTCGGGGCTCCTAACCTATTAGCTACATCCAAAGGAAGACCTCTAAATGAGATTTAAACAATAGTTGTAGGAAAGAAATAGAGATGAGAGGAGAAGTCAGGGTACAATGAACAGAGGATCCAGGAGAGAAAAACTCTTTCCCTGGAAGAAAGATACTCAATCCTGTAAATTACTCACAATGAAAATTTGAAAAACATTATTTTTAACTGTAATTCCAATAAACTCAGGATAATTTATAGTCTGAGATATGTTAAGGTTTACCTTAAAATGGTTACTTTCAAAAGTAACTTCTACGCAATCTTGGGTAAAACAACAGTCTGGAAAAAAAAAACCAATTCTAAAGCTACAAAAAACTGTAAATCAGAACTTAAACTGATTTCATAAAGCAGGTATTCTAAATAAACATCCCTAGAAACATCAGTAATAAGCTGTAAATGTGATTTTAAGTGGAGGGGTAGGAGGGTGGGTTTACAGGATAAAATTTAATTCCTAAAGCATAAAATATTCTTACAAATTCTTCATAGGAAGGGATATTTTATACTTTGGAAATTTAAGTAGTCCAACAATATAACATTTTATAATTTGAAAAAAAAAGTTAAAAAGAAACAATTACCAGTTTACTTACTCTAAATATAGATTAGAGTGAAACAGTATCCTAAGGAGAAAATGGTTGTCCTAGTCTAAACCACATTATTCAGGCTTACTGTATGTTTTTCAATGTGAATACAAGCTCTCAAGTGAGATTCTAACTTTTGAAAATTGACAGTATTATCCTCACAAGGTCTCTGAAACCATATAACAAAATGCTTTTAATTTTCAAAAAGAAGATGTGAAAATCAAAAGAGAAAAAAAAATTCTTACTTACAAAGATCGTAATGAGCCAAGATAATCAAAAGTTCCTTGAGATAATGAAGAAAACAAATTCCCCGACAGGTTTCTGAAAAACAGAAAATAATTCCCTTTTTTAAATATACAATTATCTATCATTTTATCCTATTCTGTATTTTCTAAAGCATCCTTCAGTCATTAAATAACATTATAAAGAAGTCATGAAAGTTATTTTAATGCTTATAAAGAGCAACTAGCAAATACTTCCTCCAAGGTTAAAGAAGAAAATTATTCTACACCTTATACAAAGTAATACAATTATTAAAAAACATATTAATGCTAGATAAGAATTTTTGTGTCACGTATCAAGTGAATCTAAAAGATATCTTTCTGAATTCCCACTAGAATTACTCTAAGGGTTCACTCGCATCTCATTTAAGAATGCAGCAAATAAAAGTGTAAAAACAAATAGAGAATAACAAATAATTAAAACTTTAAAAAATGACAAAAAGGAAAAGGATGGCCTCAAGGATCAGCATCAGTAGCGTACTGTACATGACAGAAAAACATGAGGGAGGAATGAGCTCAGGGCTTAAAATGAGAGACTGGGATATAATTCCACGTTACTCTTGGGCAAATCACTTCTCTAGTTTTTTCTTGGGTTAGAGGGCTTCCATACATAACCTGAGCCTTACAGTGTTTTGAATGAATGGAATTCAGAAACCCCTATTCCACAATTTGAGTTGTTTGTTACACACAAAATGATTTGACAGAAGTATTTCTTCCATACTGGACTATGAGCTCTGGAGCTGCAGGAGGAGGGCCTGTGTGTGTAGGCACTTCTGGTAGCCAGTAACATGCTGGCGTATAAATGGTGCTCAGTAATTGCTGATGTCTCAGGATATACAACTCACCTTCAGGGAACTTCTAAAGCTAAGATGAGACTGAGGGCTCTGGAAAAATGGCATATGCTCAACCACCACAATCTGTTCTCTGTTCTATGCCTGTTGTGGTATCGAGAACAGACAGAATTTAGACCTAGAGTTCTAGAAATGAGTTGGGGGGTGGAACACAGCAGAGGATGGGAAAGAAATCCCGTGTCCTGCAACTTCTCCTCTGGAATCTGGGCTGAATCCTTCACATGTAGGAAAGAGTGACCATCGGGCAGATGGATTTCCAAGTGGAGATAGAGAAAAGAACAGATCAGGGAGAGGTCAGCTGTTCCAGGGACACCTGTAGCAACATGTTCCTGGATGGGAAGACCTGATATCACACAATGGCCAATACTTTTGCAAATTAATATACATTGCCCTTCAGGAAGAACAACACTGGATTGGTTTTTATATACTTTTTATAATTTTTTCGTAGTAACAAGGCTGGATTCAATGACTCTCATATAAACAGTACCTAGGGACCTAAACAGAAATGAGTATTTATTTGCAAATTGAAAGAAAAAGGAAAGGGATGTCTTTTTTCCTTTTTTTCTTTTTTTTTTTTTTTTTGACCTATCAGAGCAGATATCAAATGTGAATTGTGAGAAAGGTATGCTCATGGCAGTATAAATCACAGTAACACTTTAAGGAAGTAAAAAAGATAAAAAACATTTTGGTTGGGTATGGTGGCTGACACCTATAATCCCAGCACTTTGGGAGGGGCGAGGTGGGCAGATCATCTGAGGTCAGGAGTTTGAGACCAGCCTGACTAACATGGTGACACTCCATCCCTACTAAAACCCCGTCTCTACTTAAAATACAAAATTAGCTGGACGTAGTGGCATGTGCCTATAATCCCAGCTACTTGGGAGGCTGAGGCAGGAGAATCACTTCAACCTAGGAGGCAGAGGTTGCAGTGAGCCAGGATCATGCCACTGCACTCCAGCCTGGGCAACAGAGTTAAGACTCCATCTCAAAAAAAAAAAAAAAAAAAAAAAAAAAAATTAAGGGCCAGGTGTGATGGCTCACACTTGTAATCCCAATACTTTGGGATGCCGAGGCAGGCAGATAACTGGAGGTCAGTCCAAGACCATTCTGGCCAACATGGTGAAACCTGCTCTCTACTAAAAATACAAAAATTAGCCGGGTGTGGTGGTAAGCGCCTGTAATCCCAGCTACTTGGGAGGCTGAGGAAGGAGAATTGCTTGAACCTGGGAGGCGGAAGTTGCAGTGAGCCAAGATCAAGCCACAGCACTCCAGCCTGGGTGACAGAGCAAGATTCCATCTCAAAAAAAAAAAAAAAGAAAGAAAGAAACTTTAAGAAAGTAACTTAGATGCAATTACAGTCAACAATTGTATATGTTTATGAAGCTATCTCATTTTAGTTACATGATTACTGGAATATGTTTAAAATAATGCAGGTTAGAAGACAAGACACAACAGGTAAAACTAAAGTGCTGAAACCGGAAAATGGGTACACAGACATTCCTTATATGTACAATTGTCTCTGATGTTCTTTAAATGTTTGCAAGATTCCATAAGAGTAAATTGGAAATAAATATATATCCTACAAATGAAGGATTTAAGTATAAACAAAAGAACTGGGCCAGGTGCAGTGGCTCACACCTGTAAACCAGTACTTTGGGAGGTCAAGGCAGGCAGATTGCCTGAGGTCAGGAGTTTGAGATCAGCCTGGCCAACATGGTGAAACCCCGTATCTACTTAAAATACAAAAATTAGCCAGGTATGATGGTGTGTGCCTGTAGTCCCTGCTATTGGGAGGCTAAGGTGGGAGAATTGCTTGAACCTGGGAAGTGGAGATTGCAGTGAACCAAGATGGTACCACTCCACTCCAGCCTGGGTGTGACAGAGTGAAACTCTTGACTGCCAGAAAAAAAAAAAAAAAAAAAAGAATTGCATCTTACAGCAACCACTAGGTCCTTTTTTTTTTTTTTTTTTTTTTGACACTGCAACCTCCACCTCCCAGGTTCAAGCAATTCTCCTGTCTCAGCCTCCCAAGTAGCTGGGATTACAGGTGCACGCCACCAGACCCGGCTAATTTTTGTATTTTTAAGTAGAGACGGGGTTGCACCACGTTGGTCAGGCTGGTCTTGAACCCCTGACCTTGTGATCCGCCCACCTCAGCCTCCCAAAGTGCTGAGATTACAGGCATGAGCCACCGTGCCCAGCTACCATTAAGTTCTAATATGCATATTATTAGATATCTCCCCTAGAAATCAAAAAGGAAGGGATCACATTAGAGAAAGGCATGCCATCCTCTCAGTAAATCCCAATGCAAACCCATTTTTCCTTGAGTGTTGGAACAGACTGCTATTTGTATGGTTGAACACAAGTGAAGTAACTGGCTTGGATCTGGGGACCATAAACAGTGACACATATTTTAAAACATTACAATCACAGTCCAGCTCTGAGATGCTCACCAAATAAATACATAAATAAACAAAACTAAGAGGGAATTGAGAATGACAACAGCAAAGTCCTGGCTCCCATGTCAGAATTAAGCTCACAGAATGGGGTAGCAGTTGAGTTATCCACCCACCCGCATCCTGGTTTTTTTTTTTTTTTTTGAGACAAGTCTCACTCTGTCACCCAGGCTGGAGTGCAGTGGATGGAGTGTATTGGCTCACTGCAACCTCCGCCTCCCGGCTTCAAATGATTCTCAAGCCTCAGCCTGTGGAGTAGCTGGGACTAAAGGCACATGCCACCATGCCCAGCTAACTTTTGTATTTTTAGTAGAGATGGGGTTTTATCATGTTGGCCAAGCTGGTCTCAAACTCCTGACCTCAAGTGATCCACTTGTCTTGGCCTTCCAAAGTGCTGGGATTACAGGTGTGAGCCACTGTGTCTAGACATTGTTGTTTCTTACTCTCAATTAATTTGACTTTATTTACTTATGTTTTGCTAAATAGATATATTTGAATTCTTAAGGGTTGCATGTGTATATGACGCATCTTCTGTTATACAAGAGCGTTTATCAGGGCAGATTTGGTAAAGAGGGGGAAAATGCAATTCAATGCAATCTCCAACTACAGAGGAATGACTAAGTTACAGTGTGTTCTACACCTAGAATATTCTGTAGTCACTGACAAGCATGAACTAAATCAACATGTACTCCATTAAAAAGATGTTAATATGTTGGTAAATTATTTTTAAACTGAGTTGCCAAGTAGAGAACATTTTTAGAGTTCTGTATTTGTGTCTATGCATTTCTGGGTATAAAAGAAAAATGTATGTGTGTGTGTGTGTGTGTGTGTGTGTGTGTGTGTGTGTATGTATATACACACCAGATCATTAATATAAGTTATCTCAGGATGATGTGACTGAAGTGATGAAAGGAAATTTAATTTTTCATTCATATGATTTTATTACTCAATAGCATCCACTTTTTTCTATATAAAGGAAGTTCTTTATACATGTACATATATATGTTGTACATGTATATTTATACATACACACACAACACATGTTTTTATATAAAGGAAATTGTAAAGGGAAGTTCTTATATATATTTCTGATTGGGAAATATTAAAGGTATAATTCTTGAGGAAAAAAATACAGGTATTAGCTTGATCATAAAGATGATTTGAAAAGTTTTGGGTCTGTAGATCTCCTGACAATTTCTCTGGAAATTATCCTCCTAAGTAAAGACACAGGCTTCACAGATTTCCATTATCGGCTCCCCATTTGGTCTGCCAGCTATGTCCACTGTTACAGCAGGACAGTGAGAACCTTCATAAGTATGACTATACTTCTCTGAGATAGTTCAAGAGAACTTCTCCATCAGCAAAGGCAGAGATCAATATATAGAATTAATCAATTTTATAAACCCACCCCACCCTTGTCTACTAATGCCTCTGACACACTTAAAGAAAGGGTTGTTTTTAAAAAAAAAAAAAAAAATTCTTAAATTTCCAAAGTCAAGACTTGTTCTAAAATGATGAGAAATCTGGGTGAGAATGCCTAGGCTGTCTGCCAAGGTCTCATCAACATACTGAGGGACCTCAGATTCCACCTTCCTTGGCTAAGGGATCCACTCAGTTTGAGGTCCTCAATTGAAGAGCTACCAGAGGAAACAGCTGGGGACAGTGATCCACTCTAGAATTACTTCCTTTTATATACCTTCTCTTTTGGGTGGGAAATAGCAAGAGGAAGATCTCTGATTCGTAATCTAAGAAATGTACTGCATGCTCCATTGCTAATCAGATTCTCTTTTCCACTCATTGGACTGAGAAAATGCTATTCTCCACATCTGAAATCTGAGCTGTTATCAGCCTTCCCAACCCACATATGGCCTGGCTCAAGAGCTCAAAAATCTGGGGACAGCAGCAGCTCATGCAAAACACTTAAAGTTTCCTGATCCACAGCTCTAGACCTACATCAACCCAAATTATGATCAGCAATGTCACTGAAATACAATGCTGAATGGTAAGTCATTTCCTTAATTGCCGTGCTGTCTTTAAAAAGTATTTGAAAGATGTAAGCCAGGTATACTGCTGTATATGCCACAGACTGTTCCATTTAGAATATCCACCATGGGAACGATAGTGGAGAATCACAAGCGTGAGGGGGTGGGAGGAGGGTGGATAAGAAATTACTTAATGAGTATAATGTATGTTATTCAGGTGATGGATATCCTAAAAGCCCTGACCTGACCACCATGTAGTCTATGCTTGTAACAAAATTGTACTTGTACCTCAGAAATCTATATAAAAATAAAAATAAATAAAATTTAAAAGCCACAAAAAGATATCTATTACATGAGCTATAAGATGATCTCAATCAAATCTCAAAGTGGGAAGCTGGAAAATGTTATTTTTATGTTTTACTGTTTTAATTGGATGATGTTCATTGTGTTCCATGACGTATAAATTCTCACAACAGGTATCAGATAATTGGTAAAAATGTAAGAGACAACCCAAGTTCTAGACCTTTCAAAAATTTTAGTTATTAACAAAGGAGGCAAAGAAAATACTTAGAAAATAGCAACCAGCCCTAGCCCCTGTCCCACCAGCTCTTTTCCTAAAGAACATTTACTGATGTGGTGTCAAATCCCTAGGCCAAAGCTAGAAATCAATCTAAAACTAAAAATCAACAAAATATTACATTCCAGGTTACTATGTTGTTTTTCATTACTTCAGTCATACCTACCCAAAAATATAACAAAGGCCTCCTTTACAAATGTATGATTTTGTCAATTCTAACACAGTCCTCAAAGGTAAAAATACAAAAATCTCAAGAAGAGATTTTAAAAAGCACTGAGATAGAAACATTTGCAAAGCAGTTACAAAGGGGTTAAGATGCAATTAATTTAAATAACTGCAAGTCATGAGTAAAACTGTACACCAAATTAGTCTTTTATTTAAAAACAAAAATCAGGCCATATACCTTTCTCTGAAAATGAAAGGACATACTGAAAACAGTTACAAATTTCCTACGAAGCAGGAACATTCTGTTCTACTCTAATCACTGATTTGAAGTCTCCTCCCTTACTGTATAGATGAAAGAATCCCATCACTTAAGCCCCTAATTGGTTTTTCAAAGGTAAATTGAAATACAAGAAACATTCTAAAAACCTACAGGGAGAAAGAACCACAAGCAGAGAACCCTTACAGTGACCTTCCACTCCACATTTGGCATTTCATGCGGAACCCTATTCCCAGACTGCCTGCCTCTAAAACATGATTTCATGCCATTTTCCAACATAAATATCTTTCAGTGGCTTCCTACTGTTTAGTCAGTTCTAAGCCCCTATCTACTTTTCATACATTTCAAAATAAAGCTCTATTATAAATAATCAGCCTTATGTCTAATTACTCCCAAACAGAACTTCCTTTTCATTACCATTATTTGTAATTTTTTTGAGACAGTCTCGCTCTGTCACCCAGAGCTGGAATGCAGTGGCGCGATCTCAGCTCACTGCAACTTCCACCTCCCAGGTTCAAGTGATTCTCATGTCTCATCCTCTCGAGTAGCTGGGACTACAGGTGCCTGCCACCATGCCCAGCTAATTTTTGTATTTTTAGTAGAAATGGGGTTTCACCATATTGGCCAGGCTGGTCTCGAAATCCTGACCTCAAGCAATCTGTCTGCCTCGACCTCCCAAAGTGCTGGGATTACAGGCATGAGCCACCATGCCTGGCTTAGAAACTTCTTTATTTAAAAACAAAAGATAAAAACATACTTGATGACTTATACAAAGTTCTTCAACATTTATATTCTATATAAATTATAATAAAGATAAACAGATACAGATGACTTAAATTTTAAATAATCATTATAACTTTGAGGTACTATTAATCCTACTCTGTAGATGAAAAACAGAAAAGTTCAAAAAAGTCAAATAACTCCCCCCGAATCACACGGTCAGAGGCACAATTCAAATGATTACTTTCCTCCAAGTCTACCAGCCTTCCCCTTGACAACTGGTTTTGTTCTCCTTCCCACCATCATTGATTTGGCTTCTTTTCCTTTCTAACTGTCCAGATCTCTACAAATCTTCTGGGCCATCAGCTCGTATTTTACTACTTCCTAGAAATTCTCCCAGACTAGCAAAGCTTTCGATCGTACCTCTCACCATGAACATGCTCTCTGTTGCATGTGCTACACTGTGTTAGGTGGTGCGTTGTGTACATGTGTCCATGTGGGTGGTGTGACAATGTACCATTATATTCTGAGGGTATTACATCCCCATTATTACATTGTGAGCTCCTCGTTCCTTATGGCTTCTAAAAGTCCTACAGTTGCTACTTATAATTAAATATATCATAGGTTTCATACGTATTTAGGTACTGGCTCAAATGCTTTCTTATCTTTTAATGGGAAAGAAAAGATGTACTTACAGCCGAACCAGATTGGTGAGTCCTCGAAATATGTCTGCATTCAGACATCCTATTCGATTGTTTGTCAGGTCCCTAAGGAATAGGATGGAAAAGTGTCTTCAATTAGTTCTCTTGGTTAATGAAGGTCTCATGCATTCAATATTCAAGAACAGCACCCAGGTATCGCACAAGACCTTTATTCTAGCATCTTTGAAATATTTACCCAACTCAAGTGAGATAAGGATGGCAGTGAGGGCGAAAATGATCCTTGCTTTCACTTACTGCTGGCACGCACAGACTCAACGCTGCTCAATTATAGTGCCCTCTGTATTTCAAGCACTTACTCTTGCAAAATTACTCAAGATAAAACTGGAGTAGTAAAAATGAGACTCAATCTATCTTGCTGCCTGCAACACAATTCCTTAGATGACCTACACAGTTAATTATGCTGGGGTAGTTGGAGAACGGAGCCCAAATTTAGCCGATAAATGACAGACAATGGATAAAAGGGCAAATTATTAGAAGGATGAAACTTTCATTTCCTCAAGAACATCTGCAAACATCACTTTCTAACTTTATTCCTTAAATACACAGAAGTTTCAACTATAATGAAAGAAACAACTGTGTTAGCTTTTAGTTTACAGATCTATCATTTAGACTCCAAGCCAAATTACTTTAACAATACCTATGATATGGCCCAATTATTTTTGCAATCACTCCTCATTTCTATTTTCTATTAAATGCTACCTTCTAAATATTTTTTACTTCTCCTCAATCAATGAAATTGCTTTTCTTTTTAACCTATGTAAAAGTTTTAGTTATTATTTTATTCTATTCTTCTTCATTTATTTTGCTTCACACCAAGGACCATGAACACAATTTCATTTTTACATTTAATCAGAGGCCTGCACTGGTTTAAAAGTAAAAGCTTTATGTTGGAAGATAACAACTGACAATATCTGTAACTTTCACCTGGGATGGCATGACTTTCATCATTGTTTTCAGTGAACTTATTAGTAAGTCGTATGCAAGAAAACCCTAAAACAATGAATCTTAAATTTGATTAGTTGTTAGATTTGGAATAATTCATCACACTTTGAATTCTGACAAAATAATTAAAATAAGCTCCATAAGTCAAACTTTCAAAAATATTTTCATTGTATTTCCTTCAATGTCCCTATTATTCTCTGTCATAGAGAAGTACACTCTGAGTTACTCTTCAATAAGGTGATCTAGACCATCCATTTCAAACTAAAACTACTGGATTCTAAACTGTGTACTTGGTAATGGCAGAAGATGTATTAGTCTCACCAGAAACTCTAAGAACATAGCATTTGAATTGGATACCTACTCATTTTTTTTTTCCCTTGGTGATTTCAAAAGTTAAAATGAGATGGTTAATTTTAGGTGTCAACTTGACTGGACTGAGCGGCCTCAATGGCTGGTGAAGCATTGGTTTGGGTGTGTCTGTGACAGTGTTTCCAGGGGAAATTGGTATGGTATCAGTGGGCAGAGAGAGGAAGGACCTACCATCAACGTGGGTGAGCACCACCCAATCAGCTGGGACAAACGGGCAAAGAGACGGCTTGTCTCTCTCTGCTCTTTCTCCCGCTTCCAGAACAGGACACCTTTTCTCCTCCTGTTGCTGAACATCAGTCTACAGGTTCTTTGTCTTTTGGACTCTGGCACTCACATCAATGGGCTTCCCAGGGCATACAGGCCTCTGGTCTTGAACTGGGGACTGCAACATCAGCTTCTCCAGTTCTGAGGCTTCCAGACTTAGACTGAGCCATGCTACAGGATTCACAGGCCCTCCAGCTTGCAGAAAGCCTACTGTCGGACCTCTCTCCCTCCATGATCATGTGAGCCAATTCCCCCGAATGAATCTCCTCTCATATCTCCTACTGGTTCTCTCTCTGGAGAAGGCTAATATAGAACCTTAAGTAATCCTGGTCTTCACGAATTTCACAGCTCTGCCTTCCCACTCTTACAGCAACTTTTCATCAAAGAATCTTAAGCAATACAAGGCTTTATCTGTCCTTGTTATTCTGGAGCTCTTAAGTATTTAATCATGTGGGACTTTTTTTTTTTTAATTCCAGTTGATTTTCCTTTACTTTCTGGATATCACTGTTTAAGAAAATTAGCCATCATCTTGTAAATTGTTGCTTTAAAAAGCATATCTGGGCTCTATTTATAATCTTGTATCAATTCTGAGTTTTAAATGGTACAATTACCATTGATTCTCTGGGAAACAATTTCATTACAGCTATACCTACCTAAATTGGTATTTAGATATTAATAATGGGTTTTTGTTTGGATTGAGAATCAACTTAAATTCGTTGATAAAACAAAAGAGAAACTGATGGATCTAGTTTTCACCTACTTCTGATAGTATATTCTTCAGAAAGTCACTTCAACTTCCTGATTCAAATTATCTATAAACTAAGGCAAAGGCATGGTATCATAACAAAAATACTTTATCTGTGCTTGTTAAGGGAGATGCACAATTGAAATTAATGACTTAAGAACCCATAAGAAAAAGGGTCTGTATCTATAAGCAATTAGCAAACATTACTACTGCCAAATATCTTGATATGCCGTTGAGTTTACATACAGGACTTCTTCAGCTTGCAAGCTGTGTATCCTAAGCTAATTATAAGTTATCTATTTGGAATTAAGAATGTATCTTCTAGTGGGAAGAATATTATAAACGGCAATTACCTTCTTAAGCAAGAACACAAGAGACTACTTAACAGGTAATGCAATGAAAGACCACTAAGGCAATGGCTGGTACAATATCAGTAATTACATTAAATACTCCAGAACAAGAATTTTTAAAATTCATTTTGAATGGCAGTGCTTCAGAGATTTTTCCTGAAAGATAAAGAACTAGATGGAGAATCTAAATAGTCTGCAGTATCTAAAACATCCTGAGAAACTGCTTTTTATTAACAGCCACATTTTCTTCAACCTATATCTCAGCATAGAGATATAATCAGCATCAACATTTTTATTACCTAAAAGCTGTGCCTACAATAGTGTGGAACACAGAGGGAGGGGATAAGAGAAGGATGTGTCTGATACTATAATTTCACATTCCTTCCACTGAGGGAAAAACAGATTGGAGGGGGAAAATGTTCTGAAAGTTCTCATACTTTCACATCAGAATCCCTGGGAGGGATGGCTGAAAGAAACATCACCTAGCACCAGCCCCAGAGTTTCTGATAGGGTAGGCCATAGCCCCTACACTTTTGCTTCTTACTTGACATGGGTGCAAAACTGGCTCCAGCACATACAGAAGCACAAAGAAAGTGACTCACTGCTATAAATCATGTTCATCTGCTGCTCCCCCCTCCACTCCCTAGTGACCCTGTGTCTGGAGGCACAGGTTGTTTATGGTCATGCTCCATATCCCCTGCCTGTGTCTGGATAGCTGAGTCCTAACAACATCCAAGACTCTTTACAGCTAAACTCTAGCTACTGTTTCATCTCTTTGTAATTGCATTTCAATTCCATATCCAGGCTCTTGGTCGGTGTTTGTAATTCCATTAGACTGCAAACCCCTCAAGATGTTCCTGACTTACCTGTGTGTCTCCACAGCCTTGTTCTAGAGCCTTCCATGAATCCTAGATCCATCAGTTTCGCTTTTGTTTTATCAACAAATTGAAGTTGATTCTCAATCCAAATAAAAACCCATTATCAATATCTAAGTACCATTTTAAATAAGTATAGCTGTAATGAAATTGTTTCCCAGAGAATCAATAGTTGGGCTCACAGGACAGATGTTATGAATTTTTGTTGAATTGAACTGATGCCGATCACTGCCTTACCACTTTGTGCTGCCATACCTGGCTGATGGTGCTTGTAGTGAATGCTAAACCTGGCTTGGTCCCATGCAATCTGACGCCTAATATCCACCCTCCTATAACTTTTCTCTTCCTTACCTAGAACTCCAGTCTCCACTATCACCTACCCCAGACCAGCCAGTTTTTCTAACTTGTTTCATTAAAAGCCTCCACTGGAAAATAATAAAGTGCAAAATGAATGGAAGAGAAGAAAATTGATTAATCGTAAGATCTCCTTCCGATGTCCCTGAGCTTCCAATGAGTGCAGGCAAAGACTGATAAACACAGGGAACCACCACTCACCCCCAGCAAAAACTACCGGTATTAAAATCCCCTACTCATTCAAATTGTAACCAATTTTAAAAGACAAAGAGAAAATCCTTTAACTCCTACCATTCTTAATCTTACAGACTTCTGACCCTTAAGACTGCCTAGAGAGAGAAATGGGAGGAAAGCTATAGATGATAGATTTTAGATTAAAGGTATTACTTGCAAACACAGTAACAAAAAAATCTTCTGCAAAAACAGCATGACCAATTTCCACAATTGGATTTGACAATAAAAAGGAATAAGTTTTGCAAGTATCACATGTCCTCACTTATAAGTGGGAGCTGAATGATGAGAACACATGGACACATAGAGGAGAACAATACACACTGGGGCCTTTTGGAGGGAGGAGGATGGGAGGAGAGAGAGGATCGGGAAAAACAACTAATGAGTACTAGGCTAACACCTGGGTGATGAAATAATCTATACAGCAAACACCCATGACACAAGTTTACCTATGCAACAAACCTGAACTTGTACCGCTGAACTAAAAAGTTGAAAAAAAGAAATAGGTTTTAAATTACTAAATAAAATAGAAGATGTCAAAAGTATTAGGATGGAAAGTCAATGTCAACATTTAAGACACAGTGTAATTACACTAAACGCAACCATACCCAGTGTTATTATACAAATACTATAGAAAACCAGTAAGACACAAAAAAATACCCACACACATTGGAGGGAGAAAGAAGAAAACTTAGAGTAGCATGTAAGAACCCCCAAAAAACAAGAGAAAGAGCCAGCCAAAAGGATGACTATAAGGAAAATAAAACCAAACATCTGGTCTCTCTCCCTCATCTTTTGTCCCTGGTCTCCCTACACTTATACGATTTCTCCTTACTGCCATCAGAAATATTCTAAAATACAAATCTGATCATGTCAATTCCATATTCAAAAAGTTCTGTTCCAAGAGACACATTCTTGCACACCTGCGCCCACCCTGTTTGGAGGGCCTTTTTAATACAAATTCATCCCTTAGGAGCAAGTTCAAATCTAAACAAATCAGTGGCTCTCCTGACAGGCTGTTCCCATCGCAAGTACTCTCTCCTTTCCCTAGCAGGTTATGTTTATGATTTTATCTGTTACAGCGCCTGTGTGCATGTTCAGATGCATTTTCACTAACGACTGAAGGGCAGCAGAGCATGCCACCCAAAAACATGTCATGCTGGCATAAGGATTATTTTGAGCTACAGGCAACTCAAAAGAAGCAGATAGATAGAAGAGAAGCTCTCTGCCCCTACCCTATCTGACTAAAAGCACGACATAAATTGACAAAGGTGTCTCTCCCTCCCCCTCTCCATCAGAAAGGACAAAAGTTCCTCCCTGGAGAGGGCTTTAGACCCTTATCAGCTAAGACAAGGCACCAAAGGAAGCTACATAACAAACATTACTAATTAGACTTTATCTACCCTTAGTGTCCCATATATTTGCTTTCCCACAATTTGCTTTCCCTTAAGAGACTCAAGGTCCTTTTCCTTTATCTTGGCACTTCTCTGAAAATGTATTGCTCCTTGTTGAAATGCTATATAAGCCAGAGTTCTAGGCCACCTCTTTTGAGAGTTACTCTTTTCCTAAGTTTTCTCCCATGTATATATAAAATATGCATGGCAATAAGCTTGTTTTTCTCTTGTTAATCTGTCTTTTGTCAGAAGTCCAAGCTGAGAAACTAGAAGAGTGGAGAGAGAATTATTTTTCCTCCCCTATATTACGTAACTCCCCTACCCCAAGAGTCTGCAAGATCTTCCAAAGAAGTCAGGGCATGGTAGGTGGCCAGTGCTTAGTAAAATGCTTTCCCAAAGAATAAAGGATGGAGAGACAGTTCTCATGGCTTCAGTGTAGAGCCACTTCTCAAATGTGGGCCTCTCAGACAGCAACTGTGAAAGGAGCTTCATAGAGGAGACAGGGGAGTTGTTGAGCTTCAGAAGCAATAAAAACTGGTCCTTAGGTTTTAAAACCATAATACATAGATACACATAAAAATGGCAAGATCTTAAATCATTACTTAAAACGTACCTCAGTTTACATGGCATTTACAACAGATACAGTTTGAATGGATTCATCGTTTGAAAATCATCTACAGATTTTGCCAGCTGGCAAAGCCGACATGGTAATGATTTCAGTAGCATAAGAGGACGCAGTCATCCACCACCAAACAAACCAAATGGCTGTACAAATTAACCACTTCTCAGCTATTTCTATAAAATATTCTTTCTGTTTTTCTTTTTCTTTCTTTTCGTTTTTTTGAGACATAGTCTCTCTCTGTCGTGCAGTGGTGCGATGTCAGCTCCTTCTAGCCTCCTCATCCCGGGTTCCAGTGATTCACCTGCCTCAGCCTCCCAGGTAGCTTAGACTACACGCATGCACCACCACGTCCGGGTAATTTTTGTAGTTTTAGTGGAGATGAGGTTTCACCATGTTGGCCAGGCTGGTCTCGAATTCCTGACCTCAGGTGATCCTCCCGCCTCGGCCTCCCAAAGTGCTAGGATTACAGGCATGAACCACCGCACCTGGCCTCTTTTCTGTTTCTCTATCGGGACCTAGCCAAGTGAAGCTCTAAAAATTAATAAATGTCCATTTCCCATCATGCTAAAGTAAGTTGACAGCTACTTATACAAGGAACAATTCAAACTCATAAGCAAGCAATTCAAACACTTACAATCTTTTTAGAGATGACAGTCCCCAAAAGGCACCTGGATCTATACTACTAATAAGATTGTTTCGGAGGTCCCTGTTAAAAATAAAATAAAAGTTATTTGCATATCAACACTGTAACAAGTATTCAGGCACACTAACTACACTTACCTGCTATACAAAAAAAAAAAAAAAGTAGAATAATAATGGGAGGAAACTGTTGCCAAAATGGTTAAGCCAAGATCAACCCAGCAGTAAATGGCAGAGTCAGAATTCAAATTTGACAAATCTGGCTCCAAAGCCTTTTGTTTTGGTCAATATAAGAATAAAAATATATGTCATAAAAGAAATATGTGATGTAATATTATTCAACTCCACAATTATCACTGAACTACAATCATATACATTATTTCTGAAATTTTTTCCTTAGTATGCCATACTTTGGATATCAAAGTAAATCTAACTACAATTGTGACAAATATTGTTCAATTGAATTTTTTTAAAAGCATATTCAAAAATATACACTCTAAAATTCATGTCTTTTGGTTGGTCATATATTTTCCCTTCCCTGGCCTTCTATATTTAGGTTTTTTGGGTTTTTTGTTGTTGTCGCCGTCTGAGACGGAGTCTCGCCCTGTCACCCAGGCTGGGGTGCAGTGGCGCGATCTCGGCTCACTGCAACCTCTGCCTCCCGGGCTCAAGCAATTCTTGTGCCTCAGCCTCCAGAGTAGCTGAGGTTACAGGCACGTGCCACCATACCCAGCTAATTTTTTGTATTTTTTGTAGAGACAGGATTTTGCCATGTTGGCCAGACTGGTCTCAAACTCCTGACCTCAAGCAATCTGCCTGCCTCGGTCTCTCAAAGTGCTGGAATTATAGGCATAAGCCACCACGCCCGGCCTATGGTTAGGTTTTCTATGAAGTAAGGATATAAAATACATGTGTGATAAACCACAATATATAACTCAAAGCAAAGATGCACAAGCCTCATACCACGTGGTATTTAATAGTAGTCACCACAGATCCTCATTCTTCTCAAATATGCTGGCATGTTCAGACAAGAGCATGACCACTTGGGGGTGGGCGGCAGCAGTGATTATCTCAGCCACATCCCTCTACCCATGTGGTTTTGGAGACAGGCTCTGGCTACAGCTCCCCTCCTGGTCGCTGGGCTCAGGTAGGGACTCGCCAGTTGCCTATACAAGTGTTTGTCTAGACCTCTCCAGAGAGCTAGCAGTCTAAATACAGCCTTTTTCCCTAGACCACACTTCTGCGAGTGGCTGGTCCACACTTCAGCTTTATGGAACACCCTCAGCTGGATCTGTCTGTCAGGACTCACCTACAACCTCATCTACTGAAGCCAGAGTGGTCTCTGCTCATCTCTCAGGGAAGCTGAAGCCAGATGGCGAACTGAAACTCTTTTCAGTTTTTCTTTTCCTGACATCCTTATGTAACAGTGGCAACCTTGCCCCTTCCTTACACAGCCACGTGTCAGCTTCCACCATCACTCTTCATTTAAGGATGCACATGCCATTAGTGAAACAAACAGACATGTAGAGAAATGCTCAGTACAAGCCAAGGCAACCAGTATCTCCAGGGTTCCTCAGTCTATTACTTACTTGAAATGTACAAGACCTTCCTGGAAGTGGACCCTGGACCACTGGTGCCACCTGTCAGCACAGCACTGTGCTAGGCTCTTGAATAACAATTGCTCCTTCATGGACATTCTCACCTGTGCCGAGGCAGTCTAAATTATTTAGAGGAAAATCCCCTGTTTGCCTTCTCCATCCTCTCCAAATCAGAAAGCAGTGGGTATCCCTTCTCTATCTATGTTACAGAAAAGGACTCTGAGGAAGTCTCACTCCAATAAGCACAGATTCATGTGTTTTCTCCCATCCAATCAGAGGCACATTCAACTTTACTGTCCCACCGGCTACTGAAAGCTAACTGCTATACATGGCATGACTCATAACACGCCAGTTTTTTCTCAGGCTCATTCTATCCAGATAGCAAAAGTTACAACATCAAAGTTGGTTTCTGGACACATTTCCCAGAAATTTCACAAAAACATCCTGAGGAGGCTGGCCCTTTGCTCAACAGCAGCTGTCACTCATTTACCGTAAGCCCAGCATTTTTGATGTGAGTGGCACTGAGGCTTCCCACACTTGTGTGCTATTTAGCACATGGTGATAGAGACTGGACTAGAAATTCTCAAGGACGTTGCTCTGGAAATGCAACCGTGAATCCTGGGATCACTGTGGTTTCCAGAAATTCTGTGGTCTTTTCTTGCATCTCATCCTCATTTTAACACACAGGCATTCCTCAGTAACTAGGGTTGGAGTTGCAATTCTACCACCTCCCCATGGATCAGAGCCAGGTCTTCCTAAATAAAACTGAACTCCCTGCCACCACCACCCCCAGTACCTCACAATATTTTAAAAAACAAAATCATTATTAACATCAGTATAAAGTCTATGCCCTGATTACCACCACTGAATAAGTATTTCATTAATCAGGATTCTGAAAACTTCATATTCCACAGAAGAAAACAGCTTTGTCAATGCTGGTCGCTACCCTAACTTTTTTACTTTTTGCACCCTGGCCTCTAAGCCATTTTCTAAATAAAGTATCTGAAAAGATCTGAAGAAGTCAGGAAGCTTCACAAAGTACATTTAAATGGTCACAAAAGTTCTTAGTAGTCAGATATACTCACAAATCCCATTCTTCTCTCTGGACTTCAAATCAGCTTTTAAGTTCTCCTCTTAACTTGGAGTAAGAAGATGGTCCTTGGTGTAGGAATTTCAACAGAAAGAGGAATACTATTCAGAGCATAAGTTCCCTGCTGTGAACTAGCCAGTGCCCAGGCCAAGCAGAGACCTAAGGAAACTCTGCCTACTCCATTCTGAGGATAAATAGCAGAAAGGTGTAGACCAGAAGCCACTCAAACACTCCAAAATTCTACAGTGAGTGAAGGTAAGAAAGGTTTGTAACTATCAAAGATTCCAAAATTTAACAGTAATAACACTAATGATTGCTATCAATTATTTAATGTTTAGATTTTCTCTTTTGGGGTGTCAGCCTTCTCCACTGCTTTGAGGTGGAAGCACCTCTATTTCTCCATATCGTACAGGTCATGCTCCCAAATTTTCAACATCATCCCTTCACGGTTGACACCTGATCAACCTTGTCCGGATTTTTCAAATACCCTGGCCTTAGTAATTATATGACTTTGGTCTAACTAAACCTAGGACTTGTGGGGGAAGGAGGGATGAGCATAGACATTCCCACTGGTTTGGTAAGAGGTCAAGATCTGAGTCTGGAGCTGCTAATGGTCCTCTTGCCACAATCTGAAGAAGCCAACAGATGGGAAGAGAAAAATGGTGAGCACCGAGATCCAGTCAAGCCTAAAATCCACCTCTAACTCTGAGCTGTGCAGTTACACAAACCACTAATTCCAGTGAGCTGGTGTCTATCATTTATCATACCATTAAGACCTTACAATCACTCTAAGAGGCAGTGTCATTGTTTCAGGTGAGGAAACTCATGCACAGAAAGATTAAGAAATTCGGCCAAGTTCTTGATCATAATAAGTGGCCAAGATTTAAGTGTATCTTTCTGATTGAGACGGTGGAGATTCACTAAAGAAACCAAGTAAATGTATGGCTAAAATAATAGGGAAACAGGTAAAGCAAACACACTGAAAAGTTGGCCATGATCAAGTTAAGTTGCTGGAGATAATATTCTTCCAACTTCTCCATATGTTTGAAAAACTAAGTTATTTTATGTGGTATCACCCAGTCTTCCAACTAGGCCTCAAAGTCACTGCCTCTCTGTCCTGGTCATCATTATCACCCTAGCCCAGGTTGTAAACCACACAAGTTCTCACCTGTGTCTGATTCTCCATTTGAAGTGATCTTTTTTAAACACAGACTTGATCAACTCTCTGCTCTGATTTGAATCTCAAAAAGATCCACAGTCTCCTCAGAAGAAGTTCAGGTGTGTTAAGGTAACTTCCAAGGCTACCTGTGGTCCTGGCCTTGCCCACCTTTCCTTCTCCAATTCTCACTTCCCATCTGCTCAGCATCTTCCCTTAACACTCACCCTGTCTTTCTTCATTTGTATCAGTCATATGGCAAGATGTTTCTAGAAAGGGTATTTCCTCTCACCTCTAGACCTCTGCACTTGGGATTCCCTGTCCTGAACACATCTCAATCTCCTCCAACTCACACCTTCATTTCCATCCCTCTTCACACACACATCCTTGAGGCCTTGGATGAAACTTCATTCCTTCCTCCAGAAAAATACCTGTGAACAACAGAGCTCTGCACCCTGTCCTGTGGCATCTCCTCTCACGCTGTACCCAGTGGACCTCAGTTACTTAAACTGTCTTCACTGAGATACCACAAGTTCCAAGAAAGCAGGGTCTGCTCCACTCAGCGAGAGGGAGACACTCAATACAGAGTGTGTGGATGGATATGTTAATGAATGAAAGAACACACCAAGGCTGGGAGACAGAATTACATTAACCTTTCAATAAAAATATTTTTAGTAAATTATGGTTGGCTACAAAATTACAAGGATGTTCATAAACCCAGATAATGTAGAGAATGCAGTATCTCATTCAGAATCATTTACATTTCTCCATAAAAGTAGACAGTCACGGTGTCTGCCACTGACCTTCAAATAATTCACCAAACATGTGCAGGCATATTCCAATACAGAAGAAAAAATGATGGCATGTGGTTAATAATTACTGAATTGTTGAATCTGGGTCAGTAAATTGGTAATATGAAAGATTATAGCATTGCCCTTTCAATCCTTCTGTATGTTTAAAAATTTTCATAATCAAATTTTTAATCCCCAGTGTTTTATGTCCCAGGAATAAAGTTACTCATCAGGCTTGACTTATTAGTTCCTATCTCCCTCCATGCAACTCCCTAGCTGACCCTCGCTTCAAGAAGATAAGATGATTTTATGAAAAAATTCAACCTCTATGTTTCTGACTTGTTTTGCATAAGCTAAAAAGCTCTGTAAATAGAAATATATAATGTCAGTTCCATTTTTTTAAAACATATGTTTCCCTTTCGGATTTTAAACATCATCTACAACAGAAACTGATTTAGGTAAAGCAGTACATCAATTTGGAGTCAATGATGAACTGCATATGTTTCTACAAAATACCTCTCATGAATAACTGAGTACTGTAATATAATTTAAATATGTACTTTTTCTTTAATAAAAAATTCTTGACATGTTATATAACATTTAATAACAGCCATATTAATCAGGCATTGCCAAAAGATATTTATAGTCAGATTCTCTTGTTTAACATCCCCTTTTCCCCGACACCTACCCACAGCTTCTCTAGTAGACAGGAGTCTGACTTCAGGATGTATGGCTAAATGTGAATACATTGGATCATTAAAGCAGAAATGAAAAAAAAAAGCACAAGAATTGCTTAAATAGAACTAAAGGAATATTTTAAGTGCTTGGCAAAAAATGACCTCCTTTAAGAAAAAACATGAAGTATACCAGGTAAGATGCTTTTAACTCCAAGTATCAGAACCCTCAACTCAAAACAGCTTCAACAATCACAAAAGCAATTCTCTGGCATTACCAACCATCAAGAAATCAGGCAGGTGGTTGGTTCCATCCATCTCTCAGATCCACCATCCTCACAATGCAACTGTGCCTTCGGGCTGAGCCTCACTCACAATATGGTATCCCAGGTTCAGAAATCACCTCCAAGCACAAAGTCATAAAAAGGAACACTTTCTCCTCATACTTCTCCTTCAAAGCTAGGAAATCCTTCTCCAAACCCCACAGCAGGCTGCTCTGCTCCTCATCTCTTATTGACTAGGACAGACTGTCAATAGCTGGAAGAGACGCTGAATTACCTTGGTGGCCTAGGGGTAGGATTAACGCTGGAAAGTGAAGCAAACTGACCAGTAGCAACTGTAGTGTCAGCAGTTAGAGTAAATGGGGGAGGCATGTCGCTAAATACTGGTAACTAAATATACAGTATTACACAACAATGGCAATTCTATAAAATGAAGACAGAGATGGGGCCGGGCGCGGTGGCTCATGCATGTAATCCCAGCACCTTGGGAGTCCAAGGCGGGCAGATCACTTGAGGTCAGGAGTTTGAGACCAGCCTGGTCAACATGGTGAAATCACATCCCTACCCACAATACAAAAATTAGACAGACATGCTGGCACACACCGGTAATCCCGGCTAATTCTTTATAAAATGAAAAAGTATAAACAGGGGAAAAGAAGAGGACAGTCCTTTCATCACTTTTTCTTTCTTTCTAAAGTGGGCTGCTCTATGACAAAGACAGTACGGGAGGCAGGTCCCACCTGGGCAGGCATGGCCTCCCCTACACTGCTGGACTGAGGCCAAGACTCAGGTCTGGACCTTGATGTGTGTGAACGTCAGATATACTGAGCTTAGGGCCAGTGTAGGTAAAGATGTTCTCCAACACAAGAGGTCCAGGTCCCAGGGTCAATACTGGGTTTTCACACTGAAGCCCCCACTAATAAAATAGTCTTTCAAGGTCCCTTATCTATATATTTATCTCTCTGATTCCACAAAGGAGTGGGGAAGTATTCCGGGATTCAGGAATAAACAGACCCCTGGCTAAAAACAAGCACAGCACCTCAGTATCACCCAAAATGGCTACTTAATTGGTTTCTAACATGTACAGAGATTTATTAGCTTTAAATGGCTGAAAATAAGGTCAAAGACAAGGGAAATTAAGAAACAGATGGAAAAAGAGTAGTAATTCACACCACCGCACAGAACATTAGCTGTGCTGTCTATACTTTTTACTGTGTACATGAACAGCCACATCAATCCTAGGTGCCAAAAATAAAATGTGTTTCTAAACACAACAGACACTATTTATAACCTAGGAGTGCCTGCCATCCTTCCTTTGAAAAGGGAAGACCACACTAATTCCTTTCATTATCAACTAAGCACATACTAAATGCCCGACAGTGCATTATATGCAAAGGGTATCTGTCAACCCAATAACTTTTCTTTGCAAGGAATACAAAATATAATAGGAATGTACAGTCTCACACAATGATTTAAGGCAGTCATGCATTGGTAGGTCCTCCGAGGCTTCCTGTCTGCTTTCCTGATAGTCCCAAATGTCCATTCCTGAACCATGGAATGTGTATAAAGGACCGTCTTTAGCTTAGGCAGGCCTAGAGCCAAGGGTGTGATCAGCATAGTCTAAAGCACATGGACAACACAGACCATGACAGGAATATTGAAATAAAGTGCTACCGTGCCAAGAACATTTTAAAATATTCCTGTGTGTTTATGTATATATCTATACATGCATGTATACAACCTAACTTAAAGACATCTGATCTAAATGAAAGAACTCTAACTGGGCACGGTGGCTCACGCCCGCAATCCCAGCATTTTAGGAGGCCAAGGCAGGCAGATCACAAGGTCAGGAGCTCGAGACCAGCCTGACCGACATGGTAAAACCCCGTCTCTACTAAAAATACAAAAATTAGCCAGGCGTGCTGGTGCGTGCCTGTAATCCCAGCTACTCAGGAAGCTGAGGCAGAATAGTAACTTGAACCTGGGAGGCAGAGGTTGCAGTGAGCCAAGATCGTGCCACTGCACTCCAGCCTGGGCAACAGAGCAAGACTCCATCTCAAAAAAAAAAAAAAATGAAGAACTCTAGATCATATATATTTACATAATATATCAGGAACCTAAGCACTGAAGTCCTTTGGGAGTTCAATCACAGGAGAAGCCGCTAGGTGAAAGGGTCAAGAAAAGGCTATGTAGAGAAGTGGAGAAAGTGAAGCTGAGCAAAGAGAATTAAGAGAAATGAGGACAGTTTGTTACTCCACAGAAATGGAGATGTTTCAGTGTAGCTCCCTTATGTATTTTGAAATTTTGTATCATAAATACATGAGTTACAGGGGAATATGAAAGGTGACCCCGGAAGAGCATTCAGAATACAAGTCAATTAAATGTTCATTGTCTGAAACTCACCTAAGCAAAAATATGAATGCTACCTGTAACATACCACAAGCAAAAATAGACCGAATTGCTAAGAAAAAAATATATATATACACATATCACATTCAAACACACCTGAATAAAATATCAAAGTTTATACAAGCATTTTTCCCCTTGACATCCCACCCCCCGCTGTTTTCACCATGTGACATGCAAGCTTGGCCTTCCACCATGACTGTAAGCTTCCTGGGGCCTCCTTAGAAGCAGAGTAGATGCCAGCACCATGCTTCCTGTACAGCCTGCAGAACTGTAACCCAATTAAATCTCTTTTCTTGGTAGATTACTCAGTATCAGGTATTTCTCTATAACAATGCAAGAACGGCCTAACACAGCATACATATTTCAGGATATAGAATTTCAACACAGCATCTATGCTTTAAGCTAGCATAGAGGTCAACAAAGTATGGTCCATAACTTCTGGTATAAGTAAAGATTTATTGGAAGACATCCACATCAGTTCATTTATTATTCCTAAGTACTGCCTTATGCAATACTCATTGGCTTATTATCTAAGGCTACAATCACACTGCAATGGCAGAGGTAAGTCACTTGTGGCCAGCTGTGAAAACCCAATTTACTTACTATCTGGCCCTTTACAGAATTTAGATAATTACTTGTTTTTTAAAATAAATTCTTAAAAGTTTTCATTAAAAAATGTCAGAAAAACTCAATTTTTGTTTTGAATACTTGGGAGTTTAGTAATAGGTTTACAATGAAAACGCATTAAACAAAATAATAATGAGATGATAATTAAAGAATACTCACAATCTTTCAAGGAGACTTAACCCAGAAAATGAGCCATTCTTCAGTTCGGATATCTTATTGTTACTCAGAATCCTAAAAAATACCAAAAAAAAAAAAAAATAACCTGTAAGTTGCATAATGTATACTACCAATATCAAAGTAATTTAGCTTATTATGTTTAAACCTATGAGGAATTCTAAGACAGCATTTATCAGCTAGAGTGTTTGAGCTGGCTGACAAAAAGCTAGTGTCTTCCCCTTTCTCTGAGAAACCAACTATTTAAAGTAGTTTATTCATGCATCTTGTCACATCTAAATTATTTCCATCACACATAATCAAAACTTTAAAAGAATAAGAGAAAAAAGTCAATATGCAATAGCTCTAAGTTCAACATAAATGTAAAGAATATAAAACCATGTACGTTTATAATTAATCAAATTATGCAAGTTGAAAACTCATTTTAAAACTGGAAATTTAACAGGAAAATGCATAACCTATGATCTTTTAAAATATTTACTTTATAAAGACATGGTATCTTCTAGATATCATTTCAATAATGCTGAATATTATTTATAATTTAACATGACATACTCAATTAGTATCCATTAAGATTCAAATTGTTTCTTTGGTTCTGAGACACACATCCTCCTTCATTTAAATGTTTTCTGAAGTAACTCAGGAATGGAAAAACAAACATCGTATGTTCTCACTCACAAGTGGGAGCTAAGCTGTGAGATACAGAGGCATATGAATGGACTTTGAGGAAAAGGTGGGAGACGGGGTGAGGGATAAAAGACTACACATTGGGTGCAGTGACGGGTGCATCGAATCTCAGAAATCACCACTAAAGAACTTATTCATTAAGTAAACACCACCTGTTTCCCCAAAACCTATTGAAATAACTAATTTAAAAAAAAAGTTTTCTGAAGTCCAGATGTATCTTACAATCCAAGTATATTACTGGATTATATTCTGTCCCCACCCCACCCTCCAAAGCTGTTCGTTAGTTACTAAAGCAAGATTCGCACCTCTAGTGCCAGCTACTTGGGGGTGTTGGCAGAAGAACTGCTTGAGCCCAAGGGGCAGAGGTTGCAGTGAGCCAAGATTGGGCCTCTGCACTACAGCCTGGGCGACAGAGCAAGACTCCTTCTCAAAAAAAAAAAGCAAACACCGAAACTGGTATCATATATTGAAAAGAGTCATTGCATAGTCAAAAATAATAATTGGGAAGAAAGCATATCAAAATGCTCACTACTTTAATGATGAGGTTTCTACTAATTTATCTTTTAATCTTTCTGAGTTTTTTGTTGTGCTGTTGTTGTTGTTGTTTTGAGACAGAGTTTCCCTCTTGTCCCCCAGGCTGGAGTACAGTGGCACGATCTCGGCTCACTGCAATCTTCACCTCCCAGATTCAAGCGATTCTCATGCCTCAGCCTCCAAGAAGTTGGGTGCCCACCACTACACCCAGCTAATTTTTGTATTTTTAGTAGAGACAGGGTTTCACCATGTTGGCCAGGCTGGTCTTGGAACTCCTGACCTCAGCTGATCCGCCCACCTCGGCCTCCCAAAGTACCAGAATTACAAGTGTGGACCACCACACCAAGCCAATTTATCTTTTATTTTTTATAATCCCACAATATCTTTTGAAATCTCTAGAATAAGACTTATTTTCTAAGTATTTTTCCTCCTGGTAATATATAAGAATCTTAATTGCTAAGTACAGCTTGAGGTTGAGTTTATTTTTGAGTATTTCTTAGAAATAAAAACAAGTGAAGAATAATTTATGCTTTGAGATTAAAGAGTCACATTTATTTATCTGTATTTTTATTTCAATAAATGTTTATATAGTGACTGACATGAGAAACTTAACAGGCACTAAAAGTAGTGCAAAATACAATGGTACTGCATTCAGAGTCTAGGGTTTTAACTGCAACCCCTCAAGGAATAAATGATTCAGTCTGTGTGACAATCACTACACTTTTCTAGGTAGACTTCAACTTCATCTTTAAGACAAAAAAAAAAAATTAGTGATTACCGAGATCGCTTCTAGCTAGTTTTCGTTTTCTATATTTAATTATTATGTTTTAATGAGTAAAGCTGTCAAACTTTATGGTGACTAAGAACTTATAATAAACCAAAGAACAGGGAAATAAAACTACACAAACTACCAAGCTCAGTGACATTAGCGTCCTGTTTCTGAATAAAGAATGAAACCCAAACATGAAGTAGCTTATAAAGAACAGCCAAGGTAGTGACTGAATTACACTCACTGCAATTCAGGAATGCTTCAGCCAAAGGACTGTCATTTGCTCAGTCATAAAAGCTTTAGTACGAGAAATGATAGATTTTATTGAGGAAAGTAAAAAGGAAGACATTTCATCACACTTAAAAAGTTGTAACTGTAACCTTAAAAATACACTTTACAACCTCAAGTTAATATATTCAGTCTACACATTATTTGATGTGTTTAAGGATTTTGTGCGAGAAAACAGGATCAGTATGAATAAATCTACTTTGCAGACAGCTTTTATACTCAATTTTGAAACGGGGGACTGTGGAACTAGCAAATGCATAGTATCATGTGTCATTATAAACCTAAAACTCATTCATAATCAATATTTTTGTTGACATCTTTGAAATTTCAAACTTTCTAGGAGGTAACTAAATGAAAAATATAAAACTTGATTGAAGTCATAAAGCTTATATACACCCATTTCTGTTCTATACTAATGACGTTACCGCACATGATCTATAGACAATGCTTAGGAACGCTACTTGAAGCTCTCGCCTCTTGAATTTAAACACCATAAGGAAGTCTTTGATGTCCATCGCTACCATTTAACATAGTACCAAGTTTTAGTTCGGTATATCGCTCATGCTGGAAGATGAAAACAGGAGTGAGACTTACTATGGACATGTCTTTTAAAAAATGAAAAGTTTATGAAGCAGAAAAAATAAAAATTAAGTAGTATTAGAAGTTCTCAGTTGCTTGCTACTGCAAGTCCCAGGATGGAGTGAATCACTGAAAAATGTTAACACTCATACCTTGTATGGCAGAAGGCACAAAATAATTATACTTTTGAGGAATTTGAAAATCAATTTCAAGAATATTATTCAGATCAAGTATGTTAGAATTATATAATTTTTGGCATCAACCGCTGTAGGGAAAAATCCGATGAACAATCTCACAGGATTATTGTAGAGGGTTGCATGGCTGAAGTGGGTTGAAAGACATCTACCTGGAACCTGTAAATGTGACTTGAATATGAGCTGTGAATGTGACCTTGTTTACAAAAAGAGTGTTTGGTCCAGGTGCACTGGCTCACACCTGTAATCCCAGCACTTTGGGAGGCCAAGGTGGATCATGAGGTCAGGAGATCGAGACCATCCTGGCTAACAGGGTGAAACCTCATCTCCACTAAAAATACAAAAACATTAGCTGGGCGTGGTGGTGGGTGCCTGCAGTCTCAGCTACTCAAAAGGCTGAGGCAGGAGAATCGCTTGAACCAGGGAAGCCGAGGTTGCAGTGAGCAAGTATTGTGCCACTGCACTCAACCCTGGGCAACAGAGCGAGACTCCATCTAAAAAAATAAAAGGAAAAAGTGTTTATAGTTGTAATTTAAGGTTCTAAGAGGAGAGCATCCTGAGTTAGGGTAGGCCCTAAATCCAACACAAGTGCCTTAAAAAGAAGAAGAGAAGACAAAGTTCAAGACTCTATGAAGATGAAGGCAGAGATGAGCCTGAGAAAGAGACAAGGATGCAGACAACCAGATTCACAACCCATAATAGCTAAAGATTACCCAGAACTAAGTTAAAGACAAATACATTAAAAAATGTAGTACATTTGAGAGAGAGATCCAAGATGGCCAATTAGCAGCAGCTCAGGATTGTAGCTCCCACTGAAAGCGCAGAGAGTGAGTGGACGCCACATTTCCAGACGAATATTCATTGCCCACGGACCAAGAGATTCTTGGCAGAGGAGCCCCAAGGGTCGCCAGCGCGACCCTTTGGAGGGCGCGGCCGTTTTGCAGGCGCCCCCGACGCGGCGGTTCTCAGTCCGGAGTATACGGGACTGAGTGCCCTTTTGGTTGGCGTTTGGAGCTCCGGGAAAGCAGAGTCTCCCATTCAGCTGATTGAAAAGCGGTCTGAAGTGGGGAACCAGACCGGGAGATTTCCGGGCAGAAAAGCGCCACGAATCTTAACGCTGCTGTTCGGCCGGCGTAGTGGGTCACCGCAGGGGAAGGCTGGTACCCCCCTCCACAAAACATAAAAATAAAAACAGCAGTTGGAACTGCTGAAGATTGAGAGTTTCCCAGCAAGTACAGCTGAACCCAGGAAGGTCCAGCTCTGTGTGGGAGGGGCATCCGCCGAAGGAAAATTAAGAAATAGAAAAAACTTTATCACCAACAAGCTGGACGTTCACTCAGAGACCTAATCTGAAAGTCAGCAATTACACAGACAACAGGTGGATAAATCCACAAAGATGGGAAGAAACCAGCGTAAAAAGGCTGAAAACACCCGAAATTAGAATGCCTCTCCTCCTACAGAGGATTGCAGTTCCTCATCACCAATTGAACAAGGCCTGATAGAAAATGAATGTGAGGAATCAACAGAATCAGGCTTCAGAAGGTGGATAATGAGAAACTTCTGTGAGCTAAAAGAACATGTTCTAGCCCAATGTAAGGAAACTAAGAACCTTGAAAAAAGGTTTCACGAAATGTTCATGAGAATGGACAATTTAAAGAGGAATATAAGTGAATTAATGGAGCTGAAAAACACAATATGAGAACTTCGAGAAGTATGCACAAGTTTTAACAGTCGAATTGATCAAGCAGAAGAAAGGATTTCAGAGGTCAAAGACCAACTTAACGAAATAAAACGAGAAGACAAGATTAGAGAAAAAACGGTAAAAAGGAATGAGCAAAGTCTCCAAGAAGTATGGGACTATGTGAAAAGACCTAATCTACGTTTGATAGGTGTACCTGAAAATGACGAAGAGAATGAATCCAAGCTGGAAAATATTTTTCAGGATATTATCCAGGAAAACTTTCCTAACCTAGCAAGGCAAGACAATACCCAACTCCAGGTAATACAGAGAACACCACAAAGATATTCCTCAAAAAGAGCAACCCCAAGGCACATAATCATTAGATTCATCAGGGTTGAAACGAAGGAGAAAATACTACGGGCGGCCAGAGAGAAAGGTCAGGTTACCCACAAGGGGAAGCCTATCAGACTCACAGCTGATCTCTCAGCAGAAACCCTACAAGCCAGAAGAGAGTGGGGGCCAATATTCAACATCCTTAAAGAAAAGAACTTTCAACCCAGAATTTCATATCCAGCCAAACTAAGTTTCATAAGTGAAGGAAAAATAAAATTTTTTACAAACAAGTAAGTACTCAGAGATTTCATTACCACCAGGCCTGCTTTACAAGAGCTTCTGAAAGAGGCACTATATATAGAAAGGAATAACCAGTATCAGCCACTTCAAAAAACCCATCAGTAAGCTGCATCCAGATCCATCTTACATGCAAGGATACACAGAGACTCAAAACAAAGGGATGGAGGAAGATTTGCCAACCAAATGGAGAGCAAAAAAAAAAAAAAAAAGCAGTAGTTGCAATTCTCATCTCTGATAAAATAGACTTTAAAGTAATAGAAACCGAAAGAGATAAGAAGGACATTGTATAATGGTAGAGGGATCAATGTAATGGGAAGAGCTAACGACCCTAAGTCTATGCGCACCCAATATAGGAGCACCCAGATACATAGGGCAACTTCTTGGTGACTTACAAAGAGACTTGGACTCCCACACAATAATAGTGGGAGACTTTAACATTACATTGTCAATATTGGACAAATTAATGAGACAGAAGGTTAAGAAGGATACCCGGGACTTGAACTTAAACCTCAAACAAGTAAACTTAATAAACATTTACAGAACTCTCTACTCCAAATCCACAAAACATACATTTTTTTTTCAGTAACACATCACATTTATTCTAAAAGTGACCACATGGTTGGGAGTAAAACACTCCCTAGCAATTGCATAGCATTTCATAGGTTTAAATGAAATATTGGTTGGCTGTTTGTTATTTTCCTCCCTTATTCCTTCCTGTCTCCATTGTATAACACAATTATTAGTATAAAAAAGCTTTTAATATTCATTTGTAGACTGCATTCTAGCCTGGGCAATAGAGCAAGATTCCCGTTCTCTCTCTCTTTTTTTTTCTTCTTTCTCTTTATTTCATTCTTTTTCTCTTCCTTCTTTCTCTTTTTCTCTCTTTTTTTTTCTAAAAAAAAGAAAAGAAAATGCCACCGTAAACCCATGAGAAAATGAAAGTGAATAAAGCAAATGAAAAAAAAAAAGGGTAGTACATTTTTAAAATTACTATTTGATTTTTTTAAATTCATAAGCAATGTTAAAAGATAACCAATACTTACAACTCCTATTAAAGGCAAAGGACTAATTTTCCAAACATACAAAGAAGTCTTTAAAGTATATATACACAAAGAATTCTTTTAAAAAAAATTAAGAAGAAAAAAAACTCCCCAATAGATGTGGTCAACAAACATATGGAAAAAGCTCATCACTATAATTAGAGAAATGCAAATCAAAACCACAATGAGATACCATCTCATGCCAGTTAGAATGGCGATCATTACAAAGTCAGGAAACAAAAAATGCTGGAGAGGATGTGGATAAATAGGAACGCTTTTACACTGTTGGCGGGAGTGTAAATTAGTTCAACCAATGTGGAAGACAGTGTGGCAATTCCTCAAGGATCTAGAACCAGAAATACCATTTAACTCAGCAATCCCATTATTGAGGATATACCCAAGGGATTATAAATCATTCTACTATAAAGATACATGCACACATATGTTTACTGCAATACTGTTCACAATAGCAAAGACTTGGAACCAACCCAAATGCCCATCAATGATAGACTGGATAAAGAAACTGTGGTACATATACACCATGGAATACTATGCAGCCATAAAAAAGGATGAGTTCATGTCCTTTGCAGAAACATGGATGAAGCCAGAAACCATCATTCTCAGCAAAGTAACATAGGAACAGAAAACCAAACACCACATGTTGAACAATGAGAACATATGGACATAAGGAGGGGAATATCACACACTGAGGCCTCTTGGGGGTGGGGTGTAGGGAGGGATAGCATTAAGAGAAATACCTAATGTAGATGACGTGTTGCTGGGTGCAGCAAAGCACCATGGCATGAGTATACCTATGTAACAATCCTGCACTTTCTATACATGTATCCTAGAACTCAAAGTATAATTTAAGAAAAAAAAAAAAGGCAAAATCCCTCAACAGATAGTTCAGAAAAAATAAACACCAATGGATCACAATCAAATGAAGGGATGTACGACAATCTCAGTCCTGAGGGAAATACAAATTAAAACAAGATGCCACAAATAACTTTTCACAGTGGGGGTAAAATGTGATCACACATTTTATATTCTGAGGGAGACAGCCACTCATATTTTGCTATAAATCAGTACAATCAGCTGGGCATGGCATCTTAACTCCTGTAGTCCCAGCTACTCAGGAGGCAAAGGCAGGAGGATTGCTTGAGCCCAGGAGTTCAAGATCAGCATGGGTGATATATAGCAAGACCTTGTCTCTAAAAAACAAAACAAAACAAATCAAAACAATCACTATGGAGGGTAAAAGTACAAATACATATATACTATTTCATCCATTTATTCCTCTTCTGAAAATTTACCCTAAAGACTAACTTGCACTTGTACAAAATATATTACATATAACATCTTATATAATTGTATACTTATACAACAAAATTATTCTTTGCACTACTGTCTGTAAAAGCTAATTGCTGGATACTTATGTTGGTTCCAGTAGTAGGGGATTTTATGGAATTCTTTTGTCTATCTACAAAATGAAATACCAGAAAGAGAGAGGCTTATAGGACACAGGGAGAAGAAGCACTTTAGGTATTGACACAGAAAGATCAAGGCATACATTTACATATTTAAAATTTCCACTCCCTGAGGCCCTGGTACACCTGTAATCCCAGTGCTCTGGAAGGCCAAGGCAGGAGGATCACTTGAGCCCAGCAGTTTGAGTTTACAGTGAGCTATGATCTGGCTACTGCACTCCAGCCTGGGTGACGGAGCAAGACCCTGTCTCAAAACAACAAAAAAAGTTTCCACTCCTTGACATTTCTGATTTGCCATTCTCCAAATTGTACTAATATAAATTGATACTGTGTTAGATTTAGCATGTATAATATGTGTTATTGCTACAACAGTCTTCGTCAAGTATAAGAAAAAGAGATAAGAAAGGAAAGTTGGCTAGATTTGGGGCCAGGTGAGTCACTGACTTCAACTGGCACACATCCTAAATTTTTGGGACCGCCTGTGATAAGCAAAAATCAGGAATGGTAACTTGTCAAAACGAATTTTTAGTGCTTTCCTTCATTTACCCCACACTAAGGAAAACTGGTGACTCCCAACGTTCTTCAAAGTTCTAGTTCAGAAACCAACCAAACCCAACCAGCCACTGGTTTTCTTTAAAGCCTAAGACCTCTAAGAACAGTGTTTAAATTTTTAAACACATGAAAGAAAATCAGAACAATACTACCCCGTAACACATGAAAATTGTATGAAATTCAACTTTCAATGCCCTTAAAAATTTGCTGAGAACAACCATGCCCATTCGTCTATATACTGTCAATGGGTGCTTTTTTTTTCGTCTATTTGTACATTCTTGTGAAAGTTTTACAGAGTAAAACAGCCTTGTACAAATGCTTTTCCCCTAAATTTTCCCTTTCAGAAGACATCTCCTACAATAATTTTAATAGGGCCAGGAGTTACCAAATATTGAGGACGTGATAGGACAGCAGAGTTGAGTAGTGGCAACAGACATTCTGGTCTGTAAAGCCTAAATATTTACTAACTGATCTTTTACAGAAAAAGATTGCCAACTCCTGTTTTACTCTGTCTCAGCTTATTCTGTTTTCAGGTAAATGCAAATTGAATGCTATTTTCTAAAATAAATTCTTTCTAGCAAAAATTAAAGTATCTACTAAATCTCAAAATTCTCCATCCAATTATTCTTCGTATTAAAATTGCATTTAATTCCACATAGCATCAGTGATTACATACATTTTGTCATAAGCACAGTAGTTACTTTGTTCACCAATGTGTCCTCCTTTGGATGCATTGACTCATCCATTCATTTTTGCAGAAAATAATTCTGGGTGGCCATGCTTTAGCTCTCGCATGTCAAGAATGTTTTGCCTTCACTCTACTCACCGAGTTTTAACACTTCTCATTATTTGAAATCACTCTGTTCAGGCATTTGTGTATCTACCATTTCTCCCACAACAAGATAAACTCCATAAAGTATAGAAATCTTTTTCTATTTGACCATAATTGCATCCCCATAAAAAAGAACATAATGGTGAATATCTGAGTGATCATATTGTGATACACTCAATCACTTTTCACCAGAACCCTATGATATAACCGAGTTCGGTGGCTCACACCTGTAATCCCAGAAATTTGGGAGGCTGAGGCAGGAGGACTGCTTGAGCCCAGGAGTTAAAGACCAGCCTCGGCAACACAGTGAGACCCCAACTCTAAAAAAGTAAAGACAATAGCTAGGGATGGTGGTGTGAGCCTGTAGTCCTAGCTCCTTGGAGGACTGAGTGAGGAGGATCGCTCAAACCCAGGAGGTCGAGGCTGCAGTGAGCTATGATTTTGCCACTGCACTCCAGCCTGAGCAACAGACCAAGACCCTGTCTCAAACAAAACAAAACAAAACCCATGATGTAAATATCATTATTTTCTTCAAAACACGGAACAACAACAATTTGCAAGACAAAAGAAGTTAGCTAACTTGCTCAGGTTCACATGCAGACTAAATGGCAGAGTTAACATTCCAACAATGTCAGGTATGAGTGACCGTTGCAACCACATGGCCCTACACAGCTGTCTTGCCAAGAGAGGCCCGGGGGCAGAAGGGCAGTTAGCTGAGGGCCCCCAGCCACACATGTCCCGAGGACCTGCCTCTGTTTCGATTTTCAAGCAGAGGCCATGCAATTTGCAGGCTAGGTCTAGACCACAACACAGCACAGCAGTGTTAGTGGGGCTCTGCATTCCTCTCCAGTAAACTTCTGGTGGACGATCAATACCAGAGCTTCACAAAGGGCTGGCCAAACCTTTCTCACAGCTGTAAGGCAGTCTCAGACCTTCCCTTCCCCCTCTCCTTTCACAGGTACTAGACCTGCAATTCCCATCTGAAGGCTTCTCATGCCTGCTTGTTTTCTCTCTCTTGATTTTTCATAGTAATTCCGCCTAGTAAACATCTTAGACGCCTAGCTCCACACTGGAATATGCTTCCCAGGAAACCCAACAGACAAGGTCCCACAACGTCTGTGCAATGAATGAATGAAATGAAAAGTAAAACTGCGTTTCAATTTCTATGTTCATAGATCCTTCCCTGAGGACATAATGACATAGCACCTATAATTTACGGGCATCCAGTGGTAGAGATCAGAAATATAAATTTCAGTCCCAGCCTTATTCCTTCTTCTCTTAAAGTCTTATGGGATTCTTTTTGAAAATCGAAAATTCTACCAGAGTATGTCTAGTAGTTTTTCTTCTCTTCATACTGCAATAAAAGTGTCCTAAGCTACTTTTTCTACCTGTTAGACCTTCTAAACTTAAAAACGTCTTAAAACTGACAGCAAAAGAATCTTCCAGCTATCAGGAAAAGGAGGAAGTTAAGCATTTATCAGTGGTTGTCATTGTTGGCACACACACAAACTGTGGTTGAATTTTAAGTCTGGATCCTTAATTATGGCTTAATGTTTATACATTAAGGTTTCACTATGATGCAGCACTGAAATAAACAGTCGCATATTAGAAGATTGCATATGCTATGACAGTCAGCGTAATTAAAGGCAGAGAAATATCAAATCTCTCAGAATTTGACATTTAAGAGAGGCTGGAGGGATTCATTCGTGTGTCATAGAGAACTCTCATTCAAGCAGCTCACAACTCTGGTAAGCTGCCAGCTAACTTACCCGAAACACAGTTAAACTTCCAATGATGCATGATTACATTTTTTAAAGCTTGTTAAATTAACCAAGTAAAAAAAATGCAAAACCTAACACAGACATCCAAATTATCACAACCTAAAGATGTTAAAGTCGAGATCACTTTTATGAAAAACTGTGCAATTAAGATGCAGTCAACATACTATAAAATGATTTCAAATATATTTACCATGTATATATAAAATGAAAAAAGAATAATAAAGCAGTAAAATGCTAGTAATAGGAAAATCAGGTAAATCTGGGTAAAAAATATACAGAGGTTTTACCCATTATTCTTATTCTTTTAATATTCGTGTGAGTTTGAAATTATTTTCAAATAAAAAGTGTAAGCAGGCCAGGCACAGTGGCTCACACCTATATTCCAAGCACTTTAGAGGCTGAGGCGGGCCCATCACTTGAGGCCAGGAATTCAAAACCAGCCTGACCAACATGGTGAAACCCTGTCCCTACTAAAAATACAAAAATTAGCTGGGCGTGGTGGCAGACACCTCTAATCCCAGCTACTCGGGAGGCTGAGACAAGAGAATCGCTTGAGCCTGCGAGGTGGAGGTTGCAGTGAGGTTGCCACTCCACTCTAGCCTGGTCGATAGAATGAGACTCTTTCAAAAAAAAGTATAAGCAGCTTTGCATTAAAATGACACTATGCAGAACACAAATGGTTAAGTGATTCAGAATGAGAAAGCTGGGGGTGATACAGGCGCTAAGGAAGTGGCATTTCATGAGGTGGGAAAAAAATATATACCCATTTAGAGAAATCAGCTCCTAAGAATCATTACGTCTCTGGCTTCCTCGCTGAAAAGTTGTTTGGAAATAGGCATCTGATTGTTGATGGCATCTTTGAATCAAAGAATTGTTTAGGCTGCCTTTTTTCTCCATCTGCTCCTTAGTTGGATATTCCACCTCTTAGTTCCAACCTTCACATTTCTTAATTCTGCTTCAGAATTCTCATCTTAATCCTTCTGCTTTAAATTTTGGAATAAATCCTCTGCTTAATTTTCCAGACAACTAATTTTCTTAAGTACTCAGTCATTTCCATTTCTCCCTTTAGCCTACCTACTGACCTCACACCCGCAGCGGCACTATTTTTTTTTAAGACAGGGTCTCGCTCTGTCACCCACACTGGAGTGCAGTGGTGCCATCTCAGCTCACTGCAACCTCCGCCTCCCGGGTTCAAAAGATTCTCCTGCCTCAGCCTCCCAAGTAGTTGGGATCATGGGCCTGGGCCACTATGCCCGACAGGGTTTCACCATGTTGGCCACGCTGGTCTCGAACTCCTTGAGTCAAGTGATACACCCACCTTGGCCTCCCAAAGTGTTGAGACTACAGGCTTGAGCCATCACACTTGGCCCACACCAGCGCTTTTTAACATTATAATTCCTCACTTAACTGTGAGAACTTCTTTGCTCTACTTTTTCCATAAGATGTTTTTTTTGTTTTGTTTTGTTTTTGTTTTACTTTATCAGTTGCTCTGCTCTTGAGACCTGAGACTATAAATTATAATTTTCCTGTGTTCACTTTTCCCCAGTGGCTCCATGGGACTGGTTTGGTGGCCTCTCATTCTGTTGATTTCTTCTCAAACATCTGATGATCTTTCTTGGTTGCTGGCTCATATTTACAAATGTGGGGCTGGAATGCTCACTATTAGTTGCTCCAGAGGGTTTCTTTAGCACACATGAAAATAATGGTGAATGAATAGAGCAAAACTGCCTTGACTCAGAAACCTCATATCCTTGGAGATGGAGATACAAAAGATACCTGGCACCTGCTACAACTTCGCCCTCCTGCTACACAGTCGCCCACTATATTCTGGCTTGGCAAACTTCCCAGATTATTTAAAACTAAGCTAAATGGCTTTGTCGCAGAAGCAAACTGGACCACCATCCCCTCAGAGCCAGACTGAGCAGAACTGGAGCAGCTGTTTCAGGTTATTAATTCCTGGCCGGCGCTTTCATTAGCCACTTTTGTTGCCACCCCCTATGGTTTCAGTTCTTGGGAATCATCCAGGATGCTGTTAAGAAAATCCATTTTTCTAGGTATTCCCACTTCTGTCTCTATTGAGTTGTAAGTTCCTTTGCTGTGGAGTTTCACCATCAATCTGATCCCATCTGCTTTATTTATTCCACAATGTCCTCAATACTTCCAGGGCCTCTAGAGCAACTTTCTCATTTTTCAGCCCTGTTATGAGTCTTTTCATATTTTATGTTTCTCCTATTGTTTTCAACAGAATTCTGAAAGGAAAGGAAAAAAAGTAAACAGATGTGGCTCACTGTATACCCACTTAGGGGGCTATAAAGGGGTCATTTTCTAAAAGTAGAGTCTCCATCCTTTTTTATATGTCCTCTCTGGATACTAAGTGATTCATGGAAGGTTTGGTTTCTAGCCCATTTCTCCCCCATCATGCAGGGAAAGCTACAACTCATAGAAAAGCTCAACCATCTTTCATTTAACAGAATTACTACTTTTAATCACAAGGATATCTGCGTAAAACAGGAAAACCTCTTATGTCAACCAAAGCTAAAGTCCCAGCTCCTCTGTAAAACAGTCAGATGTCCCTGACCACAACCATTTTTAAAGTGCGTAGTCATCCTGCTCCAACTCAAACAAAGAGAGGCAGGGGAACCTGCGAGGCATGAGGATGTGGTTCAGTGGCCTGGCTGGCAACTCTAACCCATTTTGTATTTAGGGTCATTTTTCTAGTCTCTGCCCTCCCTCAGTAATTACTGAGTATTTAATAGTAATCACAGAAGGCAGACTCTGGAATACAAAATACCTGATTTTGAATGTTAACACCAGGATTTGGCTTCAGGACTTTGGACAAGTTCTTAAACTCTCAGTTACTTAATGCCTCATCTGTATATCATATCTCAGGCCTTTCTAAGAGACAATACAAGGCTTTTGTAAATCTATATGAAAATGTGTGGTGAAGCACTTAAAGCAGGCCCTATGGCTACTTTCTAAGATCCAAGCAACTGGACCTCGCAGCTAGGGAATAATCAAGCTGATACTAGATGTTTTCATCAGCAGCATCTACTGGTTGAATACCAACCAGGCTGGGCTACTATGCTCTTTCCCAACAAAGTCAACAGCATCTGTTGCACCACACCAGTCTCTCCCAACTGTTACTCACACCTCTAGGGGTTCATGAACATGTCGCTAACATGTTTTCACTAACATGGCAAAATAAACTAATTCAAACCTACAACTTATAAGTACTATTTAGATAAGTATTTTTAAATGAGTAAAATTAAAATTGAAACAATATATCCTAAATCAGTGGTCCCCAACCTTTTTAGCATCAGGGATTGGTTTCATGGAAGACAATTTTTCCATGTCTTTCCATGGGGAAGGGGGGGATGGTTTCAAAAGCATTAGGTTCTCAGAAGGAGCCAGCAACCTAGATCCTTTGCTTGGGCATTTCATAATAGGGTTCGCACTCCTATGAGAATTCTAACGCACAGAGGGAGGTAGAGCTCAGGCAGTAACACCTGCTCACCTGCCACTCACCTCCTGCTGTTTAGCCCCTGTTCTTAACAGGCCATGGACTGGTACACCCCGGACGTTGGTGACCGTTGGTCTAAATAACAGTATAAGTGGAATCTAATGACAAAGTAGGATGATGGCACATTGCACCCATTTAAAGTTGGAAATGCTATACTATTTTCACCAATCAAAAAGCCACAGAGCAGGATGAGAGTTTGAACACATAGCCTCTCCAAAAAGCTCTTTGGCCAAAAATGCATTCAGCAAGTACTACCTGCCAAATCAAACCATTTTAAATTGAAGATCCTTACTCAAATTTGTGCTGTTCAGTATTTCTCCAATTTATTTAACCAAGCAACTCTCTGAAGTGACAACACTGCAAGGGCCTGCCAAACCCACTTGACAGAAAGTTGAACTACAGCTGCCAGGTGCCTCGAAATCAAAAGGCAAAAGTGTGGCGAGTGAAGCCAGAGCTTGGGGTGCCGGATGTCAGGGTGCCTGGATCTGAATCCATGCTGCCTGACACGAGTATAACCTGTTAAGTGGCAAGTGATCCCTGCTCTGACCTTCGGTGTCAGAATCCATAGATGGGGATAATGGTGCTGATTTGTTTAGAGCAAGGGTCAGCAAACTGTAGCCTGTAAACTTATTTTATAAACAAGGTTTTATTGGAGCCAGCCACATTCACTCATCTGTGAATTGTTTTATGGCTGCTTTCACATGTACAGAGTTGTGTAGCTGCAGCAGAGACTGTACACCTAAAGTATCTACTAGGCAGGCCTAGACAGCAGGAGTTTGCCAACCCTTGGTGCAGAGCATTGGTTCTCAAGTCTGGCTGCACATCAAAATCATTTATGAAGCTAAAAAAAAAAAAAAAGCCAAAGCCGTGGCACCGCCTGAATCAACTGACTCAAAATCTTAGGCTGTGGAGATCTGACATCATTTAACTCCCCAGATGAGCTCTGCTGGTGTCTATGGCACCAGGCTTCAGGGTGCTGGGACTAGCCCTGAGCCTCACACAACTCACAGGCTAACAGCACTCTAAGAGCTATAAGGGTTTAATCTAAATGTGAAGAGGACCATGGGAGGCAGAGAAAACCATAGCTGTGTCAGGGATCTAGAGGCCAGAGAAAACACATGAACTATCCAGAAGTCTGCTTCTAAGGACATGGGGCTATCAGAGGGGATATAAGGTAACCGTACAGAAATATAAAAGCAGACAGAGAGAAATGAGTCAACCTAAGAAGACTCAATAACAGCACAGAAAATTAAAAATTGGGGGAAAACATAATTTGACTCTCTTAATTCAGTAGATAAACAAAAGCCACTACTGGAAAGCAAATCATGAAGACACCTACAGTATATGCAGGTAAAAGAAGTCTCCTGAGAGTAAAAAGGAGAAGAGTGGCAATAATTAAAGATATAAAAAAAGGAAATGCCTCCATAGAAAGTAGCATAGAGATTACAGAGAGATTGGGGAGATATTATTTAATCGGCCAGAGTTCATGTTGGGAATTGTTTTCGTTCATTTTCATGCTGATGATAAAGATATATGTGAGACTGGGCAATTTATAAAGGAAAGAGGTTTCATGGACTCACAGTTCCACATGGCTGGGTAGGCCTCACAGTCATGGCAGAAAGTGAAAGGCACATCCTACATGGTGGCAGGCAAGAGAGAATGAGAGCCAAGCGGAAACGGGAAACCCCTCATAAAACCATCAGATCTCATCAGACTTACTCACTACCATGAGAACAGTATGGAGGAAAGAGCTGATGATTTAATTATCTCCCACGGGGTCCCTCTAATAACACATGGGAATTATGGGAGCTACAATTAAAGATGAGATTTGAGTGGGAACATAGCCAAACCATATCAGGAATTATGAAAATATTCTGGGTATAGGTCATGATGTTTACACCACAGGCAAACATCTTTAATGGCACTAAATTGTACACTTGCAAATAGTTAAAATGATAAACATGTATGTTTCCCCCACAACAAAAAAAAGTAATGTATAAATGTAAATATGTACATGAGCAAAAAAAAGACCAAAAAGGAAATACCTTTCATTTGAAGACAGACTTGTGAGACTAACTACGAGCCAGGGAAACTGATGAAAAAGAAAGGTATCTGGACACATTCTATTAAACTTTCCAAATTCCGTAATAGAGAAAATGATCCTTCAAGTTTCCAAACAGACATGAAAACGTGTAGGTATTTCCATAACTTGGTTTTAGTATCTTTCCTACAAATCTGGTGAATAGGGAAAGTTCAGTATATTCTGCCTTCTCAAAACGTCTACAATAGTACTTCTAGCTTCAATCTCTGCAAGGTTAACAATTATTCAAAATGAGACAGCAAGTCAAACATATCAACAGGTAGCATACTACTACAGGGTCACAATATAATTTATCATCAAACACACTTGAGATTAAAAAGTATTGCCATTAATAATTACACTGAGACAACAGATTCTAACCTGGGCTCATGGTTACCCCTAACTCCTAAAATGGTTCAATAAATAACCATTCAAGTTTCCAGGCATTCTTATCAAAGATCTGACATTTTAAAATAAATAAAGAAGGCCTGATTTTTCTTATTATTTTCAATTCTTTATTTAGCAGTCTAATAAATAAAAAGGAAATAACCTATTTTTCTACCTTAGCATTAAACTTTAAGTTTACATGAAATTAAATAGCATCTGGTTAAGAAAAATTGAAGCGTTTGTAATGCCATACTAGGTATCTTTCAAAAATGCCTAAAAAGGAAAAACTATTTACTAAATGACACTTCATCTTATCTTATGAACACATTAGCTTCATGAGAAAAGATAGCCCATTTTTTAAGGTGTCTGTATATCACAAACAACACTGGACACTTAATATTTATGAATATAATAAAAGCAACTTTATTTGGCATTTTAATCTAATTAAAAGCTTTCTACTGGGACCATCCTGAGGTTCTTATAGGAGTTGAGTCTCTGACTTTTTTCAGCCATAATTCTTGATGTTGGACCTATTACTCATTATTTCAGAATATATTTAAGCAACTAGTGTGTGCTGGGAGTGACAGCAGAGATACAAAAACAGACCTCAAAGACTAATATTACACATGTGTACACTAAGCGTTAAGTGCCACAAGAGGGATACATAACTGATCCCAAGGAAATACAGTTTCAATGTAGCTGAAAAGTAAGATGATTAGGGGAAACATTTCTGAACTCTGCTGTAAAAGAAAAAAAAAACTGGTGGAAATTTAAAGGACAGACAAAGAAGGGGAAAATCATTTAAAGTGAGGTAACCTTGCAAAGATCTGTATTCTGGTGTGTTTTGTTTTGTTTTGTTTTGAGATGGAGTCTTGCTCTCGTCACTCAGGCTGGAGTGCAATGGCACAATCTCAACTCACTGCAACCTCTGCCTCCCGAGTTCAAGCAATTATCCTGCCTCAGCCTCCCGAGTAGCTGGGATTACAGACGCGTGCCACCATGCCCAGCTAATTTTTGTATTTCTAGTAGAGACGGGGTTTCACCATGTTGGCCAGGCTGGTCTCAAACTCCTGACCTCATGATCTGCCCGCCTCGGCCTGCCAAAGTGCTGGGATTACAGGCGTGAGCCACCGAGCCCGGCCTCATTTTCTATTGCTGCGTAACAAGTTACCACTGAGCTGCATAAATCCATACCTGTTTTATTAGCTCACAGTTCTATAGGTAGGAAGTCCAGGCATGGAGTAAGCAGATCCTCTAGTCAAGTGTAAATGGCCCCAGAGAACCGAGATACCAAGAGTGAAGGTGTTCCTGAGTTCATGAATGGGGCAAGGTAGGGAGGGAGAAGGCAAACAAGTGGTCAGAAAAAGACAGGCAGGCAGACATTCTGAGTGTCTAGCTGAAAACATCCAGGAAAAAAACTGGAAAACGATGTGGGCTAAAGAGATAAGCTCTTTCTGCCTGTAGTCAGCCCTCCCAGAACAATGAGCACAAAGGCCGCTTATCAATGGAAAACTTTGTTTAAATGTAAGGCTGTTAAAATTCATGAGGAGTAATAAAACTCTAGAGCAGAAGTCAAGAAACTTGCCAAGTGCCAGACAGCAAATACTTTAGGCTTTGCAGGCCAAGAGGCAAGATCCACAATACGGTGTAGGTACTTATATAACGAAAGGATACAAATACAAGTTTTTATTGACAAAAATCAAAATATAACAATTGGGTATAATTTTTTCTAATACTCTTAGATGCTCTCGACCAAACCCTTAGTCAGGCTCCTATGAACCCTCTTCTCGAGGGGGCCTCCACTTTAGCCTTCAATGTCTGTCCCTGCAGTTTTTTATCAAGAATCTTCAGAAGTCAATTTTGACAGAGTGCTCTCACCCACAATATCTGAGTCAACATCTCCCAGGTGATATCTGGGTAATCTCTTCCAACATCCCCCAGATGATTATCTGATCACCCTGGCATGCCTTCAGTAAGAATCCTCTCAGGGTCCCTTAGCGAGAATCTCAATACCCTCGATGTCTCCTCTTAGTAATTTCCCATCCACTGACTCTCCAACTTCTTTGGCTATAAAGCTCCACTTGTTCTTGTTGTATCTGGAGTTGAACCCAATCTTTCTCCCATACCTCTGATAATCTTTACGCCCATCACAACAGTTCTAAATAAAGTCTTCCTTACCATTTTAACAAGTATTGAAATAATTTTTTTCTTTAACACACTGGTCAACTATAAGAAGTGGACTTATTTTTGTTGGGGGTATAGCAATTCACTTAATCAGAGTTCCCAATCATCAGATTAATTGCCAATGAATAAATCTACTCTTAGCTCACAGGCTACATAAAAACAGCTAGGGCTGTAATTTGTTGATCCTGGCTCTTGAGAATGCACAAGGTAGAGACAATAAAATTGCTAAGAAATCCTAATATACGTATTCCCTCCAAATACACTCCCCATGTGACAGTACCACAGTAGCATTGGAAAACTCCATTTGTAGCTCAGGAGGGAATGCAGGAACGCGGAAAAAGCCTCAGGTGAAAAAGTACATCAAGGAAGAAAGCCCATTCCATCCAGGCCTTTGTCTCCCCCTATTTCCTTAAGACTAGTTCCATTAAAAAAAGAGAATACTGGAAATAGATACGATCTTAAATAACAGAAACCTACTGGCTATATAACTAGGCCTGGGTGGAACTTTTAATAGTGTGCACAGTGGTTTTTAAACTTGACTGCAACTCACCATTTTCCTTCAATAACCCAATATTACATAGACATTGGATATTCATTCATGTATTTAATTTTAGATTTGCTGAGTGCCTACCATGTGCCTGATAGCATTCAGGGTGCTGGAGAAAACAGAACAAGATAAAAAGTCCTGCTCTTATGGAGTTTACGTGCTAGTGGGTGGAAGAAAAAATAAATAAGCAAAATATAGAATATATTAGCTGATGAAAATTTCTGTTGAGAAAAACAACATAAGAAACAGTGACATGGAAGTGTAGCTGGGTGGATTTCTCTTTTAAAGAGTGTGGTAAATGACATTCTCACTGAAAAGATGGCTTTTTTCTAAATGATTTTTATTTTACAGTAGCAGGTATGCGATGCAAAGAATTAGAAAACAAAGACTAGCCAAACCAAGGAAATAAATGCATATCGCCATCATCTAGAGATGACCATTTTAACGCCTTAATAAAGCTCCTTCTCAAAATTGTCACACACATATATTTATGAGTGTGCATTTTGCATACATAGGGTTTCACTCTGTCACCCAGGGTGGAGTGCAGTGGCAAAATCATAACTCACTGCAGCATCCAATTCCTATGCTCAAGGAATACCCCACCTCAGTCTCTCAAGTTGCTGGGGCCACAAGTGCAAACCACCAAGCCCAGTTAATTTTTGTTTTTGATTTTTTTTTGTAGAGACAGGGTCTCACCATGTTGCCCAGGCTGGTCCTGAGGGAATGTATTCTCTTTCCGGGTCCACAAGGGGGCGTAGTTTTAAGGGCAAGAACTTCCCAGAGCCATGCCCCACTCCCATCTCTCTCCATCAGGGAAGTTTTAACTTTAATTTTCACTGGGTGTTAATAATCAAAAGTCAATCACTCCGGCGGAAGTTCTAAGGAACTCCTTTCATTGGCCTGGGTCTTAGACAAGGTGGGGATTCCTCCCAGGTTAAAAGTCCCTTCTTCCACACCCCTTCAGACTTCATGTTTGGATCCCCTTCACACACACACACACACACACACACACACACACACACACACACTCTCTCTCTCTCTCTCTCTCTCCCCCCCTGGAAATCTTTCTCTCTTCTCCTTTCTTCTCTTTTCTTACCTAAAATAACTTTTCTGCAACGCTTCTTGGGTCTGGTATTTATAAGCTTACCACGTACCTGCTGTGGTCCCCTCTCTCATTCTTGAGAGGGCGGAGACCAAGAACCTACAATGTTCTTGCTGGGGAACTGTGTCTTACCCACACCACAAAACAGCTGGTTACAGTCCCAAACTCCTGGCCTCAAGCAATCCTTCTGACTCAGCTTCCCAAAGCACTGGGATGGCAGGCGTGAGCCACTGTGCCCGGCCTCCACCTTTCCATTTCAGTATTTTTTTAATCTCACCTAATAGGCAATAATCAAGTTTCTAAAAGAAGACCTCCAATGATCTTTCAAAAAGATCCTTCATAGATGATTTAGCGAAACCAGTATCTAAGACCACACATGTATCTTGAGTGTGTCCCTTGCAACATGACGGCACCATCCAACCTCTATTTTTGTTAGACAAAAAAAAGAATGACTGGTTTGGGTGGGTCTTTGTGGTGCTGTTTTGACAGTTTCTCTGCTCTCCGGCCAATTCCTGCAGACTGGCATTGGATCCAAAGCAGAGACTCCCAACCTTTTTGTGCCTTGGACTAGGTTACCAGTGTGGTAAAGCATTGGGACTTTTATCGAAGGTGGGGCCTAGCAATCTGTTTCAACAAGCCCTGCCAGAGGATTCGATGTGTACTCATTTTGTCAGAGGCATGTGAACCAGAGCAAGTCCATCTTGAATAGGAGCTGGGCAAAATGAGGTTAAGACCCACTAAGCTGTATTCCCAAACAGGCATTCTAAGTCATAGGACAAGATACAGGTCATAAAAACCTCACTAATAAAACAGGTTGCAGTGAGGAAGCCTGCCAAAACTCACCAAAACCAAGATGGCCACAAGACTGACCTCTGGTCGTCCTCACTGCTACACTCCCACCAATGCCATCACAGTTTACAAATGCCATGGCAACATCAGGAAGTTACCCTGTACGGTCTAAAAAGGGGAGGCATGAATAAATAATCCGCCCCTTTATTAGGGGCGGATTATTTTGTGTTTATATCATCACAAAATAAACATAAAAATGAGCAACGAGCAGCCCTTGGGAGCTCCTCCATGGAGTAGCCATTCTTTTATTTCTGAACTTTCTTAATAAACTTGCTTTCAGTTAACTCTATGGACTCCCCATAAATTTCTTCTTGCGTGAGATCCAAGAACCCTCTCTTGGGGTCTGGATCAGGATCTCTTTCCTGGAACAATTTGAGAACTTCCTGAGTAACATATGCTATATCTTACAATCAAGAAAACTACAACATAAATTACCCTAAATAAAACCGCTACAAATTACTATAAACTGAGTGAAGTTTTACATTTTTTTTAGTTCTTTTTGTTAAAACGCTAAAGTTATATAGTCAAAATCCTAAATTCTAATGAAATCTTCTGTGTGTTTCGCTTTCAATTTAAAAGATTATTTTTAGTTATTCTTAACTAAATAATACATTTATAGATGTCAAAGGTGAAAACTATACACAAAGAGAACCAACTTATTTTGGTAGACTCCCTTATATGTGGGGCATACGTCCCAAGACCCCTAGTGGATACTTAAAACCGTGGACAGTAAGTAGCAAACTCCACATATACTGTGCTTTTTCCTTTACATGCACACCTATAATAAAGTTTAATGTATAAATCAGGTACAGTAGGAGATTAACAACAACTAAATAACAAAACAGAACAATTATAACAATGTACTATAATAAAAATTATGTGAATGTGGTTTCTCTCTCTCTCCTCAAAATATCCTATTGCACTCTGTTCACCCTTATTATGATCCATCCATCTAATAACTAAGCCAGCTACTAAATAGCTAACAGACTGGTAGCATAGACAGCATGGATACCTTTGACAAAGATCTGATTCAAGTTCCAGGTAGGATGGAGCGAAACAGCACAAGATTTCATCCCGCTACTCAGAATGGTGCACAATCTAAAACTTATGGCTGGGTGCAGCGGTGCACACCTATAACCCCAGCACATTGGGAGGAGGACTGCTTGAGCCCAGGAGTCTGGGATCAACCTAGACAACCTGGTGAAACCCCGTTTCTACAAAAAATAAATAAGTAAAATGTATGAGCTATTTATTTCTGAAATTCTCTATTTAACTGAAACTACAGAAAGCAAAACCATGAATAAGCGGGGGGACTACTATTTTGGAAAGAGATAAAAAAGGAAACCAAACAAGGACTTATCTTGGCCTTCCTGGATAAAGTGACTTCTAGAAAGCAAAGTAATTGATCAGCAGTAAATTTCTTTTATAAAAGTACTGGAGTTAATACATGAAAAAATAATAAAATTAGAGTATCATCATTCTGCAACCACTAATAGTATAATTGATTTAGGCAATGATAGCAACAGCTGCTAAACATCGTTTTTTTAAAAAAGATATTATATATCCCATTAATGTAAGTATATACATCACCTTCTTGCCAGAGTCACACTTGAATCTCAGAAGTGAAAAGTGGTACCTCAAAATAATTTGTATCTGTCCGTGTAAATGTGTGTTCTCTTTCTGTGAAGATCCAGAAACCTCCTTTGACCTTTAGGACACACTGCTTGTGAGGACAGGCTCTGGAGGCAGGCTGTGTAGGCTCAAGTCCTGGTTTCATCACTTATGTCTGGGTGATCTCAGGGAAATTAATGAGCTTCTATGCCTCACTTCCTCAGGCACGAAATAGGAATAATCATACTGATCACATCAGGGAACTATGAAAAGCAACCAACACAACATCTGAAACACTTACTACAGGATCTGGCACACTCAGCAAACATTAGCTGTTATTATCATACCACATTTTCAATGGATCGTCTGTCTTTTCTTACTAATTTACAACAGTTCTTAATACCTAGGAACCAGCATCTTTCCTCACCACAGTCCCTGGTCCAAATCCTGGAAGCCTCTCTTTATTAGAATACACTGGGAAAGCACACTTTGGAAATCATGACTCAAAAGTGAAATTGCTTAACATTAAGTACAAAATCTAAATAATTCTACCAGTAAGAAATCTTGAGACCTTTTATAAATGTAAGTGGCTTGAGCCACTGTTAAAGGTATTGAAACTCTACTTCAAACTGTGAGGAACCCTGATATGTACAAAAGGCCACTATGAGTCCAATGGTGTACAACCAAAGAAACAATTAATACAGGTATATTAACAGAGTGTGGGGCTTCCAGAGCCACTGGCAAATGATAGCACGTGTGCTACCACCCCTTTACCATGCCCGTGACAGATCATCATTCAGTCCTGTCATTTCCCCTGATAAGCTCACAAAGCACTTCCGATAACTACTCCCAATTCACTGGGGCAGACATTCAAGAAATCACCTGGCCCCACTGACTCTACTGCAGAAACCATCAAAGGCAACTATGATCCAAATGTACTTTTATAAGTGGTGGCGGGGATCATAACCAAAAACAGGCCTGCCCACTTAGAGTTAGGTGGGGAACAGGGAGACGACAGAGGGTCAATGGGGAACTGCCATTAAACAGAATCAGCCAGAACACTGATGTCGAAGGATTCGATATTATTCTGTAATAAGTACGTGGTAATAATACAGCAAAGCCATAAAAGGTGGGGGGAAATCCAAAAAAATAACACTGTGATGTGATATAGAATTTGCATGATGTCCATAAAGTCTGGAAATTAATTTTAAAAAAAAAAAGTATGTATGTGTGTGTGTTTGTGTACATAGTCATTAAAGACATCTTCACTATGGAAAAAAAAAAGTCTTTATTTCTGACATGACACCCTACAGGTTTACCTGGTACTCAGAATTCAGAGAACTAGACTGGTCTACTCATGGAGTTGGGGTTTAAAAACCTATATTCCCATAACAGGGGGAAGAACAGAGATATGCAAAGGGGCAACCAGAGTTCACCTATTAAAAGAGTTCAAGTGAGGCCCAACACAGTGGCTCACGCCAGTCATCCCAGCACTTTGCAAGGCCGAGGCGGACAGATCACCTGAGGTCAGAAGTTCGAGACCAGCCTAGCCAACATGGTGAAAACCTGTCTCTACTAAAAATATTTTTAAAAATAGCTGGGCCTATTGGCAGGTGCCTATAATCCCACCTACTTGGGAGGCTGAGGCAGGAGAATCACTTGAACCTGGGAAGCGGAGGTTGCAGTGAGCCAAGATCGTGCCATTGCACTCCATCCTGGGTGACAAGAGGGAAACTCTGTCTCAAAAAAAAAAAAAAAAAAAAAAAAAAGGGAGAGCTCAAGTGTTCAGGTCAGATGTGGTTGGTGGCTCATGCCTATAATCCCAGTGCTTTGGGAGGCTGAGGTGGGAGGATTGTTTGAGGTGGGATTTCAAGGCTACAGTGAGCTATGATCAAACCACTGCACTCTAGCCTGGGCAAAAGAACGAGACCCTCTCTCAAAAACAAAACAAAACCAAAAAAAGGTCGGGCATAGTGCCTCCCACCTGTAATCCCAGCACTTTGGGAAGCCGAGGCAGGCAGATCATCTGAGGTTGGGAGTTCAAGATCAGCCTGGCCAACATGGTGAACTCCACTGCTATTGAAAAATACAAAAATTAGCTGGTGTGGTGGCAGGAGCCTGTAATCCCAGCTACTCAGGAGGCTGAGGCAGGAGAATTGCTTGAACCCAGGAGGTAGAGGTTGCAGTGAGCCAAGATCACGCCATTGCACTCCAGCCTGGGCAACAAAAGTGAAACTCTATCTCCAAAAAAAAAAAAAAAAAGGACTGGGCACAGTGGCTCACGCCTGTAATCCCACCACTTTGGGAGGCCAAGGCAAGAGGATCACCTGAGGTTGGAGTTCGAGACCAGCCTGACCAACATGGAGAAATCCCATCTCTACTAAAAATACAAAATAAGCCAGGCGTGGTGGCACATGCCTGTAATCCCAGCTACTTGGGAGACTGAGGCAGAAGAATCACTTGAACCCGGGAGGCGGAGGTTTCAGTGAGCTGAGACTGAGCCACTGCACTCCAGCCTGAGCAACAAAACTCCGTCTCAGGAAAAAAAAAAAAAAAAAAAGCTCAAGTGTTCAGATCTTAAAGACAGAACTCAGGGACAAAAAGGAAAACCAGTTAACAAAAAAGAGAGCTCAAGGTACCAAAGCTGGCATTAGCCCTAGGGAAGGAGGGCAGGTCTTAGCTTGTAAGTAAGGGGCAATTAGTGGTGACAAAAGACAAGCAAAGCTGAGGAACCAGGCAGGCTTGAAGCTTAATTACAAGTTGCCCCAATGTCCCCCTCCCCCTGAACAAGTAAACCACCCTCACCATTACTATTCTAATGCAATATAATGGTGCAATCAACCATTTCTAATAAAGCAACTGGAGCTTCATTAAATGTGCATGTAACTTCTGTGGCTTTAAAAAATATATGTTAGCAATGTTGTTAGATTTGGTTTCATATGTAAAATCATAGAACTTTAGCAGTTAAAGAATCATTAAAGATAGACTAGTTAAAAAACCTCACTTTACTAGTCAGGAAAGTGAAGGCCATAAATGTTGTGATTTACTGAGCAACACAAGTCTACTTGGTAGCAAAACCAACGTGAATCTCCACATCCATTCCGTCTCATGCAATTGCCCCTGTATCCTCCATTCTGGTCATCTTCATTAAATAAAGAGTAGGAATGATGGTTCCCTGCTCACCCAGCAACAGCATGACATGTATAGAGAATTAGAGTGTTATGAATTCACGTCACTTCAGACGGACACCTCCCAAAAATGCATCTACTCACCCTATGATGTTCTTATTCCTTTCATCTTAATACCACAGCTGTTTGAGATAGGGTCATTTATTATTCCAGGATAAAATTTTCAATCTCAAGAATGCAGCAGATAAGCAAAGAAAGACTGATTGTATAATAAACAGATTATGCTACAAACCTAAGTATAAGTGCCCTTGGTCGTTTCCACAAGCACTAGATGATAGCAAAATGGAATGTTAAAATTCTTTCCTTCAACAGTTAGTTACTTGGACATAATATGCACTCGGTGAAAATTCTCGGTTACAGGCTGCATATCCCTCATTCAAAACGTTTGGGACCCAGAGTGTTTCTGACTTCAGGTCTTTTCAGAATTTGGAATATTTGTATTACACTTACTGGCTGAACACCCTGAACCCAATAATCTGAAATCCAAAATGCTCCAAAGAGCAGTTCCTATGAGCATCATGTCAGTCCCAAGAAGTTTTGGATTTTGGAGCATTTAGGATTTCCTATTTTCATATCTGAGATGCTCAGCCTGCACTTTGGTTTCCCATCTGTCAGCCATCTCTAAAGGAATCCTTCAATGTAAACACGTCTTCTGTACCAACTGTTCTACAAAGGCTTACCCCAACACCACCACCAAAGAAAGCACTTCACATGTGACTTTTATGAACATAACAACAGTGAGAATTGAAGGCCAGGAGCCAGGCCCAGCAGCCTATGTGTAACCTGAGAAGATCAATTCACTTGTCCACACTTCAGTTAGCACACCCATAAAATGTGAACTATACGGAGCTCATAAAGCTGTTTTAGCAATCAAGTGAGATGTTGTACGGAAGTATTTGGCACAGTACCTAGCACATGATAAATATTCCAATGTTGGTTGTTATCAGAACTTTTAAATCAGTTAAGGACACTAACAACAAAGTTCTGAAAGTCAAAGAACTCCACAGACACCTGGAGTTTCTCTAGTCAGGGCAGTTCACAAATACTACCAGTTTTAAAAGAAAGTCAAACTAGCAGTAGAAATAAATCTCTCCTTAAAAAAAATAACAACAAAACAACAACAACAACAGTTTTTTTACTCTGTCGTGATGGTTAATTTTACTCGTGAATGTAAACTCAGAAGTGTCCACATAGCTGGTAACACTTTATTTCAGGGTATGTCTATGAGAGCGGTTCCAGAAGACATTAGCACTTAAAATTGGTAACTGAATAAAGCAGATGATCCTCTCTAACCCACTTTGGGGAAGACCAAAGTAGACTGGTCCTCTTTAAGTAAACTGCTTACTTTAAGTGGGCATCAACCAGCACACTGGGGGCCTGAATAAACAAAAAGGCAGCAGGGCAAATTCGCTCTCTGCTAGAGCTGAGACATTCATCTCCTGCCCTCAGACACCCAGGCCTCCCGGCTTAGGTTCTTAGGCTTTCAGACCCAGCCCACGACTCACACCCTCCCCTCCACCTGATTCTCAGACTCTCAGGCCTTTCAACCTGGTCTGAACACCACCACCAGTTGTCCTAGTTCTCCAGGCCACAGATCATGGGACTTCCTTATAACCATGTGAGCCAATTCCTACAACAATTCTCCTCTTAAATCTAGTTCTTCCACTGGTCACGGTGGCTCACACCTGTAATCCCCCAGCACTTTGGGAGGCCAAGGCGGGCAGATCAACTGAGGTCAGGAGTTTGAAACCAGCCTGACCAATATGGTGAAACCCTGTCTCTACTAAAAATACAAAAATTAGCTGGGCGTGTTGGCGTGTGCCTGTAGTCCCAGCTACTTGGGAGGCTGAGACGGGAGAATTGCTTGAACCTGGGAGGCAGAGGTTGCAGTGAGCTGAGATCACACCATTGCACTCCAGCCTAGGTGACAAAAGGGAGACACCATCTCAAAAAAAAACTCTTCATATCTCTTCATCTATCCCATTGGTTCTGTTTCCCCTAGAAAATATTAATATACTTTTTTATATTAGGTAACTCTACTGGGGTCACATGAAAATGACCAACAGGTCTACGAAATTACTTTCGTGAGAAAGGCTAAAGAGAAGTGTTTTCTGAAATCCATTTTCTTGAAGGAGAACAATGAGAAAGGCCAGGATCTCCAGTTTTACTTTACTATCCAGCAACATTCCAACAAAAAAATAAAGGCATCACTAGAAAATAAACTCCGGGTCAGAATAAAATACAACCATTAAGACTTATCATTTTCACAGATCAGCAAAATATCATAGAAATTAAAGAGCAAGAAAGTACCTGAATGAGCCATGCTATGCTCACCTCCCAAACTCTCTTACCAGCCACGGAGGGAGCCTGTTATTCATTGACTGCAGGTCCTGGAGACTCCCCCACGTTTCCTTTCCATTTTAAAGCTGCCACCACATACTCTCCCTCTCACATATACTAAGACTTACTATAGAATTTTCCCTCTCATTTTTGCTACACATAGTCACAAGAGAACAATTCCAATGTAAAGGATTTTATAATCACTAAAAATGGGAAAAGATGGAAAAAACTAATACAAGAACTAAGAATATTATGAAGCTTTAAAAAAAAAGTCTTACAAAGTTTCTGTCTGTGGTTGCTAACTTCTAGCTAAGCTGATGGACAAGTTTTTCAACTTTATCCTCGAGGGAAGCACTCAAATGTGTAATTTTTTTTTTCATCAAGGAACTCTGAAAAGTCAAATCCTTGTAGAGCAGTTCACCAAGGTTCTTTAAGTAGGCAATAATCTCAAGCAATCTCTATTTCTCATAGGTTCAGACTGGATGACACCAATTCCCAGGAGCCTTATGTGAAAAAGCATAGCATCCCCTAGGAGGTACTACCCACCTTCCTGTGTCTATCTTGGCAGGGAAACCACGCAGCCAAGCTAGCCAGGTCCTCCTGAGAGCTATACCCAATCCAAACCATGTGAGGGTGAAAGAATGGTTTAAGTTGCAAATATAGTTGCCAAATGCAATAATTAGTAACAGTGAAACCAGATGTGTCCATCAAGCTAAAGGACCAGAAGAGAAAGAAGTATATAGTGATGAACTTTAAAATGTTCTGATCTAGGCAGACTTCAGCAAGAACACGGGACAGAACTCACGGCAATAGGCTGAAAATGAAATAAGAGATAAATGAAGAGGATGGATTCAAGCTAGTTTTCAAGAAGTTCACTTGTGAAGGAAAGAGTGGTCATTCAATCACGGTGCTGCAAGGGAGTATTTTAAGGAGAGGAGCTTTTTTAACAGAGGAGGAAAGGAAGTGGCTATGTACAATGAGAAGAAACATTACAAACTCGGGGAGAAGTTCAAGATTAAAAAAAAGAAAAGCAATGGCTTCTCAAGAGGTAGGTAAAAACTGGATCAAGAAATGAAAAAAAAAAAAATCCGGGTAAAAGACACTTTTTACTATCAGACGAAGAGTGGGAGTTTAAGCCTTGACCTTGTATGTTGGTTATGCTGCTTTGAAGAGTCTCAAGTTTATCCGTGATAGACTCTTCCTGCATAAGAATAATGCAAAATTCTTCCCAGTCCTACTTAAGAAAAAAAAAAATACTAAGAAAAATGAGACCTCTGTACAAAGATTTACTGAGTGCTTATATGCTAGACACAAGGGATGCAGAAATAAATATGGCCATCAGGAGTCTACGATCTGGTAGGAGAACCAGGGTTGTAAATAAATAATCCCAAAACAGTATGACAGCTGTCATAATGCAAGCAAACAGGAGGTAGGAGGTCATCCCAAGGAATGGAAGAGCCAGACTAACACTGTCCACTGGGCTAGGCTGCATGCACTTCCAGGTTACTAGAAAGACTTTAGAATTCTAACTGCATCTTGGTCATAGAGGAAGACTTTACATTTGGTCTCATTTAAAACAAACAGCAGGTTAAAAATGATAATAATAAATCTAATAGAAAAGATATCCATCTTAAACACCGTCCTGGAGATGAATACACCAGTAGTCAATTTCTCTTTGCCTTTTTCATGAGAACAGAATCAGAAAGAATTGCACAATAAAACAAAGAATGCTTTTAAGTCTCATCTTGATGGGAAATGAATCAGTTTAATTAGACTTAGATCCAAGCAGGCTTAAAGAAAGAACATTTTAACAACTATGTTAAAGAACCTGCATTACAGTTACATCTCCATAGTTGCTCTTTCTTTCAATTAAATAGAAGGAGGGTTTAGACTGAAGTATCATTTCCAGCACAATGTACAACCTGCTTTCTACTATCCCACCCACAATATGAGACCATGGCAGCCGAGGCTGTTAAATGCCTGTCACTGTACTAGGTGATACAGATGCAAGAGGAAATGAAGTCTGACACCTCAATAGAACTGACAGTCTGCCAGGCACGGTGGCTCAGGCCTGTAATCCCAGCACTTTGGGAGACTGAGGCGGGCAGATCACCTGAGGTCGGGAGCTCGAGACCAGTCTGACCAACATGGAGAAACCCCATCTCTACTAAAATCACAAAAAAATTAGCTGGGTACGGTGGCACGTGCCTGTAATCCCAGCTACTTGGGAGGCCAAGGCAGGAGAATTGCTTGAACCCAGGAGGCGGAGGTTGCAGTGAGCCGAGATCGCACCATTGCACTCCAGCCTGGACAACGACAACAAAAAAAAAAACTGACATTCTAGATAGGACCAGGTCACATACTTGGAACCATGTATTCTAACTGAGAAACGTCCTCATATCAGGAGTGAATTTAACTCACGAACACTTACCAATCGCCTTTACTAATCACATACTGTGTACGATTTCCAGTGCCTGGGGAGAGGGCAGAGAATGGCACTGGGATTGGGGAGCTTAGACAACTTAAGGGAACCTCTACGTCCCCCAACCATGATAGGGAGCATATTTATTCTTCTTGTGTAGAGACATCTTAGCTTTCAAGTACAATTCTTAAACAGGTGGAGAAAGTACTTTTACATACAGAGTTAGCAATCCTGAGAAAAGATTTCCCTCATGCTTAACACATTACTGTCTTCAAGCAGAATCATAAAAAGGCTTAAAAACCTAAATAGACTGAAGCCTAAATTGCCCTTGGTGAGGGTGATGGATAAGTTAGCCTTCTGTGTGTGTGATACACAATTCTATCTGCACCCAACCATGGTGAGCACTCAAGAACAAAAGATTGTAAAGGTGCACAACAATTCAAACATTATGCAATTTAAACTTCAGAAGACAAAATAGAGGAAAGAAAAAAAAGGATAAAAAATGTTAAGTTTTAAAAATTGTATTTAAATTAAGAACCAAGAACGTCAGTCATCTGAAATGATGAGGCACTAAAAGAAACTAGCAAATGCCTGATACCCGAGTTGGTTCAGTTTTGCAGCCTGGTAGCAAAGCTGTGTGTCCTGACAAAGAAAATCTCATGTCTCTCTGAGATGCCTGTCAAGAGCAGGCTCTCAAATACTGTTGCACAGATGCTTGCTGCGGTTAGACCTTCTCGTTTTATTCATTTAACTCCACAATACATCTTTAAAACCTTATTGTCCTTAACCTTGGCTTCTGCACATCACTCTCGGCTTTACCAATGGTTGTTTTCTCGGCTCTTATGAATAAGGCCGTGTCTTGAAGCTCTCAGCTCTGTGTCCTACAAATGTCTCTTGATTTCATCGTGTTTGCTCTGCTTGGACCAGCCCCTCCCTCCCACGAGGCAGCTGCCCTCAACTGGCTCCTGTGCTCTTTCTTCTACCTTCTTTTGTTGTGGCAGATGACAGATGGTGACTAGGGTTAACCCTTTAGGTCGCTGGGATATGAAGCAGCAGGTTCTCAACCCAGGGGATATCAGAACCACTCCATGGGGCTCCAAAAATACCAACATCCAGGCTCCATCCCTGAACAATGCATCAGAACATGGGGTCTGTGGCCCAAGCATCCGAACTTTTCATGTTTTCTGTTGATTCAAATGCAAAGTTGAAAAAGCCTCAACTGCAAACTGACCAACCAGGTTATAGGAAGGTGGGGATAAGTACTCCCCTGACCCTGGGACCTAAATGGATGCAAGCCTAATGCAGAGGGCTCTGGCCAGGAGCATCCTTCACCATTTCATTCCAGTGCACACATCATCATCGTCTATCTGTGTCATGGCATGAAAAATCTTGGCTAGAACTGCCATAAATAAGGCAGGTGATTGTGTGAGTCACCTAGCAAGTCTAAGACATTCTAGGGTAGAGGAAAGGTTTTATGCCCAGCAGTGGGACATGGGAAGAAAAGCAATGATGGTCATAAAGCAAAAAAATCTATCAGTCCTTTAGCAAGATTGTTCTTAAAACAGTCTTGCAAATTTTCCTTTAGAAACTCCCATTGCCCATTTAGAATTCTGAAATTCCAGCCGGGCACAGTGGCTTACACCTGTAATCCCAGCGCTTTGGGAGGCTGAGAGGGTGAATCATTTGCAGTCAGGAGTTCAAGACCAGCCTGGACAACATGGTGAAACCTCATCTCTACAAAAACTGGCTGGGTGTGGTGGTGGGCACCTGTAATCCCCAGCTACTTGGGAGGCTAACACAGGAGAATCACTTGAGCCCGGGAGGTGGAGGTTGCAGTGAGCAGACATCGCATCATTGCACTCTAGGCTGGGCAACAGAGCAAGACTCTGTCTTAAAAAAAGAGAATTTCTAAAATTCCACCGGCTATCCCCCTGGTTGAGTATAACAATTAAGAAAGATGCAGGTTAAATCATATCAAAAGGAGCTGGATGGTCACATCTAACCAGGGAGAGATATGACAGATAATGAATAGCTAGAAGGCAAGAGGCTAGGAAGAGGTACAAGACTAAGATAAAACTGGTCTAACAAACCAAAAGAAAAGTCAAGCCAGAGATAAGAAGTCACAGACATCCACAAGCAGGGGTGGCACTGAATAACTCTTTGCTAAATGAATGCAAAAGCAAGTTTAGGATAAATTTAGGAAACCGGAGAACAGATTATCAACAATGCGACTGGAGAAGAGTAAACATCAAAAGTGAAATTTTTGGTCTTTGGTGAGCCCATACTGTACATAGGAAGGCACAGATTTACCCTGGGACTCACCATTTACAAATAACAAGAAGATCAAGGTGTTGAAGATCGGGGAGAAGGAGGAAGGTGGTGCTGGAGTATTTTTCTAAAACCTCTTAAACCTTCCATTTTTACCCTTCAGACCCTGAACAGGAAGCATGTGAGAAGAAGAAATGCTTTGCTGGATGAAAAGCAAAAGCAGGCTGGGCACAGTAGCTCATGCCTGTAATCCCAGCACTTTGGGAGGCCAAGGCAGACAGATCACTTGAAGTCAGGAGTTTGAGACCAGCCTGGCCAACATGGTGAAACCCCATCTCTAGCAAAAATACAAAAACTTAGTCGGGTATGGTGGCGTGTACCTGTGGTCCGAGCTACTAGGGAAGCTGAGGCAGGAGAATTGCTTGAGACCAGGAGGCGGAGGTTACACTGAGCCAAGATCGTGCCACTGCACTCCAGCCTGGGTGACAGAGCGAGACCCTATCTTAAAAAAAAAAAAAAAAGAGGCAAAAGCAAAGCTCAGTATCTGCAATGTGCTCAGCGTGGTACCAGAAGTGGCCGAGACAGACATGTGCCTTCTGGGAGCCACCTACCTCATCTCTGTCCCACTCTACCGCTACACGTAGGTAATTCCCTTACTAGACATGCAACATTTCTGAAGCTTTAGTCAAGACAGAAAAAAAGCAACCTTGGGAGGAACAGTATACTTTGTAAAGCTCCCCTCTTCAGACTAAAATTGTCTGTATTTGAACGTAAATGCAAGCCAAACCATACCCATACATCAAGCATTAAAATTATATTGACTTACATTAAAAACTTACTGAGCAAGTTTGCATCTATAGCTTCCAAATCTTTGCAAAAACTGAGTTAATAAGCTACCAATACTCAAACCACTCTGTATTCTAATCTTTCTGTATAAGAAAAATGTTGACACTATAAATTAGCTATGTTCTCTAGATTTAAGATTCCCCCACAGCATCAAGTCAGTAAACAACTGCTTCCCAAGAAGCAAACGAAAGGAAAAAGAAAATATTGAATAGTCTTCTAAGAAACTTCATCACGTGTCATTTTCTGAGTTACTTTCTGGAATTTTTACTCCTGTCTTTGTCTGTTTTTTAAACCATCTTTACAGGCTCCTGGGAACAGAAGCTGGAGCTGCTTTGGGAGCAATGTCACCAAATGTTACCATATTCATTTGCTTTGGGAATTGGTATCTTGCTAAACCCACCAACGTCTCTCATGTACTCTCCTGGTGCTGGAGGACTCCAAGCAGGCAAGAAACAACAGGACTTCGAGGCAGGGTGATACACAACCCTGTCATCTTATCAGAAAAGCTTACAACTTGCAATCACAGACCACATGCCAAACTGTGCCCCCAATCCTGCAAGATTTCTGAGCAGTATTCCTGGTAGGAATTCAAGCCACTTCCCAAGGCAGTCTATGTGCGCTTGCCAAGTAGATCACGTGACCACAGATACGTTTAATATACCTATCCTTGAATCAGGGATCCCACAACTATGAACCTAATAAACTAAATAAATATACGTTCTCATTTGCTTTAATAAGGTAAACATGTGAATTCGCATCCGTCTTCTGCCCCCGACTTTTCCTGCTTTTCCATCACCTAGCCATTATCACTGTTAGCATTACTCTGGCCAATAAAGAACAATTACGTATCCACCCATACTCGAGGCGCTGTGCAAAGACAAGTCAGAGTCCTACCTTTCAAGATGATGTGCATTCTGAGAGCAGCACCAGTATCATAGAAAGCAACACAAGAGTATGAACACTAACAGCTGCCTGGGTTCAGAAATGGAAGGGAGCAAAATGCCAGAACAGTGAAGAGTTTGTAGCAGCCAAGTTGGTTATTAAAGAATATCCCAGAATTTCCCAGACTGAGATTCCAAGGCAACGGTGCCTTAGCCAAGGCATGCAGGAAGCAAAGTACAAAATCTACTCAGGGGATGTTGCATTTGTAGAGAAGACTGACCCTTGGATGAAAGCATCACGTCAAATTTTAACCCTGAACCCCCGGCACTGTGTTTACAACATAACACCGCCTCAACAGACATCCAGGGAAAAAGTAATCTGTGCTGCGTATTGAGAAATCAGGCTACAGAGTTACGTAAGATTTTGCATTCAAAGATAACAATATTATTCTTGATCCAGTGGCTCTGCTGGTGAGAATTCGGGCCATGGCGTCTTGCTGGCATACTGATTACAATCACTTTGCTCCTCTCTCCCTTGGCTCCACTCACCTGGCAAAGAGCAACCTGGCCACACCCAAGGATTCCCATCTCTAGGCTGAATCCAGGTGGAGAAAAACAATCCCACTGTCCATCTCCCTTTCAATCTGATCAGAAGGCAAAACTCAAAAGATCCTCCCTGCTGACTTTCCTGCAATCCCCAGTAGGTTCACATTCCAAAAGAACCATTTCTCTGCTCTTTCACCTTCCTCTTGGCCCCCTTTCCCTCGCCCTACCTAAATGTCTTTGAGAAAACAAAAGCAATGGGGCCAGAATTCCCTCTTCTTCCCACCTGCACCCCACTGCCCTCCCACCTGCCTTGACACCCGTGTTCCACCCTTTCTCCCATGACTAGGTGTTATGCTAACGCTATGCACTCCAGAAGGGATCACACCAGGTTCAAGAAGAAAAACCCAGAGCTGGGGAACAGAACATGGAGTTTCACTGAGGGTTTACATGCAGGGGAGACAGTTCAGTGGTGGTGGGCTAGGCAGGATAACTGCACGGCCCAGTGGCTACAGGCGGAGCAAAGAACTCGCAACTTGCAAAAAGCATGCAGTTCACACAGCATCTTCACTTAGCACCCTCCCCCTAACTGTTTCCACCTGACAACCTTCAATTAACCCCAAACAAAGGGCCCTGATCCCCTGTATGGCCCATGTCCACGGGACAAGATGGAGACTCAGGTGTTCCTCATAGATAAAAGAACGACTTTCCGGGTGGGTCACTCCCGGGTTCCCCTAGCATGGAACTCTAAACCACATTCAGACGCACCTGCCATCCAGTCATTCTCAGGCTATGCTTAAGTTATTGCTATCTGGTGCGCTGACTACACACGTGGGGATTGAACTTCCCTGCTGCCATCAAAAAACCAAACACTTCATCTGTGCTCCCATCCCCACTCTCTCTCTCCAGGCCACCCAACCTGGCTTATTCACCTGTGATGCATGGACACTGTTCAGGAGGGCACCAGACTCTGGGCCTGTCAAATCCAGTGCTGTCTATTCCTTGGTCTTTCTGTCTTGATCTCTCAGCACCTCAATTTGGGAGGCCATTCCAGTCTTGACACGTAAACTTCTCTTAGCTTCTGAGATGAGATTCTCTCCTGCTGCTCCCCTCCAGCCTCTGCAGAGGCTCCTTCTCAGTCTCCTGTTCAAGCTCCTCCATGCTCCAGTGTGGTTCTGCCTGGGCCACCTCCTCTCTCCCTCTGCTCACTCTCCCCTAACTGATCCCCCAATCAGGCCTGTGTTTGAAATACCAGGTAACAGGCCAATGGTTGCAAAAGCTCTCTCCACTAGTCGCCTGATAGTCTCTCCACTTCAGGTGGGCCAGCCACCACCTGCCTGCCACCCTTCTTCCCAATGCCCTCTCCCCACTCAATCCAATCCTTCCCTCCCTTCAGGCTATGCTCAAGTCCTAACTTCTCCAGGAAAATAAAATACCTTCCAATGACTCCCCCAGCCACACTGACTCCCCGTTTGGGCTTCCTGAGGCACTGAAACAGTCTCCAGCACAGGATTTATTACTTAATTAGGGACAGTCTTTTAATTGTTCCCTAAATGTCTGTATCCTACTGTGCTAATCCTTCCTTCCCAACTAGATTTAAGTTTCTGAACAATACGAGCATTTTTCTTGTACTTGGTACTGAGCCACACTGGCTACGTCCATATAATTATTAGTTATTTGATAACAAACATGAAGAACCAAAACTCTACACACTATTTTAATGTGTTCGTCTGAGAAAAACCTGGAAGTCATCTGACAAATTGCAAGCAATTTTTTTTTATGTTTTTATTTGTTTAGAATCACCAGGTAGCATCATGAGGAAACCGCATTTAGAAAAGCAGTGATACATTTGTAAAAGTTCCTTTCAATGAAGTCCTCAGAACTTTCAAAACTTACAATATTGAGCAAGATTGAATATAAATCACAGAAATATTGTGAATAAGTATATTTTCAACAAAAACATTAAGTGTAGGTAAATTTTTGTTCAATTTGTGTATTATAATAATAGAGGCAGGGCAGCGTTAATGCCCTGTAATCCCAGCACTGTGGGAGGCCGAGGAGGGTGGATCATGAGGTCAGGAGTTCGAGACCAGCCTGGCCATTATGGTGAAACTCCATGTCTAATAAAAACAGAAAAATTAGCCAGGCTTGGGGTGGGTGCCTGTAGTCCCAGCTACTCAGGAGGCAGAGGCAGGAGAACTGCTTGAACCTGGAAGGCGGAGGTTGCAGTGAGCCAACATCACGCCACTGCACTCCAGCCTGGGAGACAGAGCAAGGCTCTGTCTCAAAAAAAAAAAAAAAAAAAAAAAAAATAGACTGGGCACAGTGGCTCATGCCTGTAATCCCAGCACTTTGGGAGGCCGAGGCAGATGGATCATGAGGTCAGGAGATCAAGACCATCCTGGCCAACATGGTGAAATCCCATCTCTACTAAAAATACAAAAATTTGCTAGGTGTGGTGGCGCATGCTTGTAATCCCAGCTACTTGGGAGGCTGAGGCAGGAGAAACGCTTGAACCAGGGAGTCAGAGGTTGCAGTGAGCCGAGATCATGCCATTGCACTCCAGCCTGGCGGCAGAGTGAGACTCCATTTCAAAAAAATAAAGTAAAATAAAATAAAAATAATAGAGGCAGTTTAATCCCTCAGTACAAAAGTCTACCTGAGACACGGGGAACACACAGTTAAGCCTAGGGTATCTGCCAGACCTCTCTTTAAGCATAGCTACAGAAACAAATGTTGTTCATTAATACTGTTGAAGGGTCTGACTTATAGGCTACGATGAAGAACAGTTCATCCACTAAATAGAAATAGCTTTACTTTTCATGATTAAAAATAAATTCTATCCCATCTTTGCCGTTCTCCCAATGCCCATCCATTAATTTTCCTCTCTGTGGCCACATCACAACTCAGCTAGCAACGCCTGGCCACACCTAAGTGATAAAGGTTCAAACGAGGGGAGTCTGCCTGTCCTCAACTCAGCCCCTACAGACTCCTCTCTAACCACCTTGGGCACTAGACACTTGCCTGTGGCATTCCAGCAACACCAACTGCACAGTAGCAAAACCAGATACTGTCCTCTCCAAACCCATGGGCACCTGGGGTTCCTCACTTCCAACCCCATCATTTCCTCCCCTTGTCCCCTCACCATTTTCTTCAGTCGTCTTTTTTTTTTTTTTTTTAAGACAGAGTCTCACTCTGTCACCCAGGCTGGAGTACAGGCGGCATGACCTGTGCTCACTGCAACCACCGCCTCCCGGGTTCAAGCAATTCTCCAGTCTCAGCCTCCCTAGTAGCTGGGATTACAGGTGCAAGCCACCACACCCAGCTAACATTTGTATTTTTGGTAGAGATGGGTTTTCGTCACATTGGTCAGGCTGGCCTCAAACTCCTAGCCTCAAGTGATCTGCCCACCTCAGCCTCCCAAAGTGCTGGGATTATAGGTGTGAGCCACTGCGCCAGGCCAGTTATCTTTTTCTTCTTTCCAGAATTGGCTCTAGGATCCTCAATTCCACTAGGATTGAGGGAGAGGCGGCCTTGGTTACCCTCCTCTGGGTTTCTTTTGCTACATGTGCACCCTGGTAATAGAGCACTGACTATACTGTTCTGGGACTTAGTCACTAATCTTTCTCCCCCAAATATCTGTAAGTTCCTGAAGAAGAAACACCATGTTCTTATTTATATTTTGTCATGAGCTGCACAGGGTCTCATAGAAAAAAATGTCCAAGTCCTGACTCTTTAACGTGATCTTATTAGGAAACAGGGTCTTTGCAGATGTATTTAAGTAAAGAATCTTGAGATGAGTCATCCTGGACCTAGGAGTGGACCCTAAATTCAATAACTGGTATCCTTAAAAGAGAAACAAGAGGATTTGAGACACACAGATACACAGGGAGAAGGCCAAGGGAAGACAGATGCAGAGACTGCAGTTGAGGAAGGAAACCCTTAATCACCCTAGGCATCTAAGACCACCTCCCCCTTAACTTCCACATTGCATTTCAATAGGAGAAGTAAAGGCTGGCAGACCGGTCACCACCTTTAATCGCCCTCCTATAGATCGCAGGCATGGTATGGAGGAATCTCTCGGGAAGGCATTGTTTTTACTTAACCACGATCAAACCCCCACCTAAGTCACGTATCCCACGCCTACTCTGTGGACCAAGACCCTATCACGTGTAATTTCTAGAGTTGTAAGCCTTTATAAGGGCAGGGGATCCTTCGTCAGGGGAGCTCTGCTATTTGGGGCATCCAGACCCGCTGCAACTCCCGGCCGAATATATCACCACTTCCTTCCCGGTTCAGTGTTCCAGAGGTTTGTCTCGCAGCCTTTCCTGCTTCACAGTGATGCTGCCCTAAGCCAAGGAAAACCAGAAGCTGAGAGAAGCCAGCATGAATTCTTCCCAACTTCCTCAGAGAGAGAATGGCCCAGCTGATACACTGATTTTGGACTTGTGGCCTCCAGAACTATGAGAAATAAATTTGTTGTTTCAAGCCACCAAGTCTGTAGTAATCTGCAGCAGCCCTAGGCACTAACACCCAGTCCAAACTTCAACAGGCTACCTACTACCTAGGGGCCATCAACAAAAACTGTGTTCAACGAAGATGAAGGCAAGAGGGGCTAATGAGAAAGCATCTGAACTGCAGGACGGGAATCTGGGACATGGACTCAGATGCCACTCTACTATGAGAATTCTGGGGAGTCCCTTATTTACAGTAACTCTAACTCTTGCTTTAGTAAAATGAGGAAACTGGCCCCTAAGACTCTATATGGGGGGGCCTCATATACCTTGAACCTTCTTCAGCCAGAACAGCTTCTTCCTTTTTTTTTTTTTTTTTTTTTATTTTTGAGACAGAGTTTCGCATTTCTTACCCAGGCTGGAGTGCAATGGCGCCATGTCGGCTCACTGCAAACTCTGCCTCCCCGGTTCAAGCAATTCTCCTGCCTCAGCCTCCCCGAGTAGCTGGGATTACAGGCGCCCGCCACCGCACCTGGCTAATTTTTTGTATTTTTAGTAAAGATGGGGTTTCACCATGTTGGCCAGGTTGGTCTCAAACTCCTGACCTCAGCTGATCTACTAGCCTCGGCCTCCCAAAGCGCTGGGATTACAGGCATGAGCCACCACAGCAGAACAACTTAAAGTGATCCTTAATTGTATCTTCTTTCTATTCACCAAATAAATTTCATTAATTTTCTTTTTTTTTTTTTTTGAATCAGAGTCTCACTCTGTTGCTCAGGCTGAAGTGCAGTGGCACGATCTTACCTCACTGCAATCTCCATCTCCCGGGTTCAAGCAATTCTCCTGCCTCAGCCTCCCAAGTAACTGGAATGGCAGGCACACGCCACCACACCTGGTTGATTTTTTATTTTTATGGGTTTCGCCATGTTGGCCAGGCTGGTCTCAAGTGATCCACCCGCATCAGCCTCATCAAGTGCTGGGATTACAGGTGTGAGCTACTAACCCCGACCTTAGTTTTATTTTCATCTAAAGAGCTTTCAGGTACCAAAAAAAAAGCCTGGATGAAAATGACATTTCATAGTTACTTATATTTTAACAAGTTCATAAAAAATGTAGTAAAATAGTTTAATTAATATGCTGAAAATCAATTTTCCCTATTTTTTTCTGCAAAGCAAAATCAACAATTTACAAGTAGTTGACCAATTCCTGCTGGAATTGTTGACACTTTTCTGTCAGAAAACTGGACATAAACATGAGTCAACATAAGTGCCACTCATTGACCCAAAACCTAAATGTTTATAACGTAACTGCATGATGACTAATTTTTGCAGAGTAACAAAGAAAGTCTCCAACATTGGGATTTTCTCCACATGGAGTGTAATTAAAGTCCCATACCCAAAATTTCCACTTCAAAGAATCTGGCTAAGAGATAAATAAATATAACTGCTGCCACCACCAAATGGTAATGGGTTAGTAAAAGAGGCAAACAAAACAAAAACCCTTTCACCATTCTTCATGCCTCCATTAATAGACACGTAGACACAGTTTTCATGGTTAAATGTTTCCTAATTCAAAAAATGGAAATGAAGGGTAAACAAAGGTGTTAGTAATGAACTGTATACCTGGTCTACCTGTATACACTCTTGCTGAATTTGGGTTACATTTAAAGCCATACTTTAAGTGTTTTCATAGATCATGCTGTGGCCCCTGCATTCCTGTTTGTACAGTGGCCGATTTCTTTTTTTAGGAAACCAACCAAAACAACACAGAGGAACGCGGAGCCAAGGGACTCACATTTCAGCTGAACAAAATATCCATGAGAAATACTGAGACTCAAAACTTTCCAAACCAATTTATCCTTCTGAAAACAAACTCAACAGTCACTGGGGCCAACTGTTCGGCTAGAATTGGCAGAACGACATGTTTGCAAAACTGAACTGCGAATCCCAGCACAAATGAGTTACCAAAATTTTTCCTTCCAGGTGGAAACTCAATCCGAAAACCAAAAGTCCCTCGAGGTGGAAGGCTCAACAAACCCCCAGTTTTCAGTTCCAAAGTTCCTGGCTTTTAAATATGAGCCCTCACAGACACGGAAACGGGACTGCAAGGTACACGCACAGACTGATCTGAAATGTTTCCAGCCCTCAATAACAACTCTATCTTAAAAGGTGCTCTTTAACTGTAATAAAACTAAGATAGCAAAAGGCAAAGGAAGCGTCTTGGGGTTTGGGCTCGCACACAGTCCTTGTGTTTTGCAAACTCTACCGCGTAAGTGTAATTTAATTTGCAAAGAAGCAGAAGGACTGGCGCTTGTAATGGAGCATTGTGTTTTCTGGAAGCCCCAGCCCAAGATGAATGAGCTTTAACTCTGCCAACAGCGTGTTTACTCGCATCCTCACGTGGCACCGCGCGGCACCAGCGCAGCGCCCGGGACAGCGCGGGGCGCGCCTGAACCCGAAAACTTTACTTTGCAAACTAGCGGAGCTGGGAAGCAGCTCGGATGCAGATTGGGTTGCCTTTCCCTGAACTGCAGCCATGCCAAGCACTCGAGCTCTTTCCTAGCACCACCCCCTGCCTACCGCTCCACACAAAGGCGCGTGGGTGCCGGCAGGACCCCTCTCCAAAGTTGAGCGGAGAGATGTGTCGAGCGGAGAGGACCGGGCACCCGGGCGATACTCACAGGGTGATCGTGCGGTTGGGCAGAGTGTCTGGGGGCAGGACCTGCGCGAGCTCCAGGCTGCTGCACACCACCTTGCCCTCGGCGGCGCCCGCCGCCCTGCCAGCCCCTCGGGGCCGCCCATCGTGCTTGCAGCCGGCGGGCAGCGCCGCGGCGCCGCCACCGCCTCTCAGCAGCGCTAGCAGCGCTAACAGCGCGAGCGGCAGCAGCGACGGCGGCTGCGCGCGACCCCTCAGGCGTCCGGGCGGCTCCATGCTGCGTGCCGGGGCCTGCGGGACGAGCGGCGGCGCACTGGCCTAGCGGGCCGCCCCGGAGCTCTGGCGGGCAGGAGCGCATCGCGGGCCCAGCGGCGCCCAGAGCCTCATGGCGGCCGGAGGACGGGCCCTCCCCGGCGCCGACATGCTCCTTTGTCCGCTGCGGCTGCGCTGGGCCTCCAGGGAGCCGGGGGTCACGGCCACACGGGTCCCAGCGCTTCTCTACCGCCCGGCGCGAGCACCGCCTCCTCCTCCGCCGCCGCCGCCTCCTCCCCCGGCCAGGACCCACAGCGGCTCCTCCCCTCCCGCCCCCGCCGGCCGCCCCGCCCCCGCCCCCCCCCCCCCCCCCTCCTCCGCCCCCTCCCCCTCCTCCTCCCGGGCTCTCCCGCTCTCCCCCGCATCTGCAGCTGCCCGGGCTCCCGAGAGGAGGCGCGCGCTCCCGGGACCTGCTGAGTCCCGACTGCGCGCCCGGGCCTCAGCCTCCGGGCAGGAGTTGTGGGGGGGCCCGCGGGAAGGCGGTAACTGGTGGAGAGAACGGAGGAAATTTCGAGTCCAAACTCCAGTCGCCTTGGCCACTCTCCTGCGCTTTTCCCTTCGCCGCTACCGCGCTCCAGACAAAGCCGTCCTGTGCGCTTCTGGAGACTGCCCATGTGGCCCAAAGAGCCTGGCCCGGAGGATGGAGTAGGGAGGAGAGCAGGGAATTTCCTTGACCAACCAACCCTATGGGGGAAAATACCCAAAACCAAGTTATCTGGGAAGGAATCGCCTTCTCTCCTCACTATGGTAATCTCATTTGTCCCAAATACACCGGAGCCAGGAAACAGGTACCTCTTCAATACCATGAACAATCTGAAGCTGTTTCTGGCCTTCAACAACAACAGCTCTGGTCTCTAGAGTATGCATCTGGACCTCACTAAGGCAGCCTTTTGAAAGAAATTTCACATGCTGGGCCAGGGGCGGTGGCTCATGCCTGTAATCCCAGCACTTTAGGAGTCCAAGGTGGGTGGATCACCAGGTCAGGAGTTCGAGACCAGCCTGGCCAAGATCATGAAACCCCCATCTCTACTAAAAATACAAAAATTAGGTGGGTGCAGTGGTGGGCACCTGTAATCCCAGCTACTCGGGAGGCTGAGTTAGGAGAATCGCTTGAACCAGGAGGCGGAGGTTGCAGTGACAGAGATCTCGCCACTGCACTCCAGCTGATGACAGAGAGAGACTCCCTTTCAAAAAAAAAAAAAAAAGAAAGAAAGAAAGGAATTTCACATGCAAAGATACCAGGTGTTCACCAGTTCGAGCAATAATAAGCAAACCCTCCAAGAAACCCCCACAGAATTGATTACTCTGACTTCCAGCCTCCCCCTAACATTTGCAAGCACAGGGCTTAACTACCCTATGTTTAAAATTTTACAAGGACTGTATCATGCTAACAAATAAAATATGTTCTGTGCTCCCGCCTTGAGAAATTACCTTCATAACAACCTGGAAGGTTTCTAAGTAGAATCCTCAAACACCTTGGAGTTTCTCCCTGAAATATGACAGGTAGGAGAGAGTCAGAGATCCAAATCCTTGGCCTGTACACTCTCACTGCCTTCGCTTCCTGTGCCCAGCAAGCTTCAAGGACAAGAGGGGATTTTTGTACCTGTGTGTGAATACCGCACCCCGTGAAACCAAGCTCTGTTCACACCTTCTAACAGCCACACTTTGTCTGCCAGCTCGAGCCCAGGCATGCCTATACCAGTTGTTGGGTCCTTCATTGGGAGGACGGTTCTCAGAAGTGGCTAGCTCAGGGCCAAGAAGTGGCTTTGGTAATATCAGTCAGGGAATCCCCCGGGTCCTGGGTCTTGGGCACTTAGTGGCTACCTAGGCTTTGGGTGCTGGCCTGGAGATTTGTCACGCCATAAGAAGAGTCAGGTTGGTGTCCTGTAAAATGGAGGGCCCAGAGTACAGCTTTTCTGGCCTGGATCCAAGGGCACTACTGCCTTTGGTCCTTACAAAATTTATCTTGGGGACCAATTTCCAAGAATCTATCTGGCTAGAGCTTTCTCAATGGGGAGCAAATAAATGGTCTCTATTTATCATACACTGTTGTATTTAAATTTGAATAGCAGTTCATTTGACCAACCCAACCATGTCCAGGGCTCTCTAATAATACATTCTGTGATTGTATAACAGAATGTGCAGAACGTGCAGGTTTGTTATATAGGTATACACGTGCCATGGTGGTTTGCTGCACCCATCAACCCGTCATCTACGTTAGATATTTCTCCAAATGCTATCCCTCCCCAAGTCCCCTGCCCCCCCAACAGGCCCCAGTGTGCGATGTTCCCCTCCCTGTGTCCATGTGTTCTCAATTGTTCAACTCCCACTTATGAGTGAGAACATCCAACATTTGGTTTTCTGTTCTAGTTCTTTCTAATATGGTGGCCGACTGTGGCTGTATAGTGTGTGGAAGGTAGATAGTGTGTAATGAGAAGTAAATTTTTCATTTCACTTTGATGAATTTACATTTGAATTTAAATGCCCAGTGGCGGCCGGGCGCAGTGGCTCAAGCCTGTAATCCCAGAACTTGGGAGGCCGAGGCGGGCGGATCACAAGGTCAAGAGATCGAGACCATCCTGGCCAACATAGTGAAACCCTGTCTCTACTAAAAATACAAAAAAATTAGCTTGGTATGGTGGCATGTGCCTGTAGTCCCAGCTACCCAGGAGGCTGAGGCAGGAGAATTGCTTGAACCTGGGAGGTGGAGGTTGCAGTGAGCTGAGATCGCACCACTGCACTCCAGCCTGGCGCCTGGTGACAGAGCGAGACTCTGTCTCAAAAAATAAATAAATAAATAAATAATAAATGCCCAGTGGCTACCCTATTGGTGTTGAACACTAGTCCAAGACACTATGATGGACGGAAAATGTGGGAGATTGTCCCCACCATTAAGAGACTTCAGATCGATAATCTTAGAAGGCAAACTGGTGCCTCTGTGTTAAGGTGGGTGAAATGGATCACATTTCTCTGAATTTATCTGAAGAATTGTTATTCCCTAACAAAATCATTATCTGTTTTTTTAATTAAGATAAAAACTTATTACAGATTGAGCATTGAGCATCCCTTATCCAAAAATCCAAAACCTGAAATGCTCCAAAATCCAAAACTTTTTGAGTTCTGACAAGTAATACCTCAAGTGGAAAATTCCACACCTGATCACATGTGATAGGTCACCATCAAAATGCAGGCACACTACACAGTTTACTAGCATCCCCAAGGGAAAAAAGACCCTCCCAGCCCCTTTCTGCTGTTACATATCTTTTCAGGGCACGCCCAGATTCCCCCATGCAAGCATGCCCCACAAAGGTAATAAAATGGCATGTGTTCAGGCTGGATTCACCAAGCACAAGTTCCCCCACAATGCCCAGATGGGGATTGTTCATTACTCACTGTGGGTTTGCTTTTTTTGTTGTTTTTTCGTTTTTGTTTTCTTTTCTTTGCTCTGTGGTGTGAAGATACTGTTGGTGAAAGAAATATCAGGCCTGGTGCAGTGGCTCACACCTGTAATCCCAGCACTTTGGGAGACTGAGGCAGGTGAATCACAAGGTCAGGAGTTTGAGACCAGCCTGGCCAACATAGTGAAACCCCATCTCCACTAAAAATACAAAAAATTAGCTGGACGTGTTGGCCAGCACCTGTATTCCCAGCTAGTCGGGAGGCTGAGGCAGGAGAATCACTTGAACCTGGGAGGTGGAGGTTGCAGTGAGTTGAGATCGCACCACTGTACTCTAGCCTGGGTGACAGTGCAAGACACTGTCTCAAAAAAAAAAAGAAAAAAAATATCAAAAAGCCTACAGTTAATCCTGTGAGTATTGGTGATAAGAAAAAGAGGAAGCATTTAATATGTTTATGCAACAGAGAGTCAAGCTGTTAGGGAAACTGGACAATGGTGTAGGTGTGAAATGTCTTACAGAAAAGCACAGTGTTAGAGTGACTGCCATGTATAATCTGAAGAAACAGAAGGATAAACTGTTGAAGGTCATCACTGCTAAAAGTGATGAACATGGCCAGGTGTGGCTGCTCACGCCTGTAATCTCAGCACTTTGGGAGGCCAAGGCAGGCAGATCATGAGGTCAGGAATTCAAGACCAGCCTGGCCAACATAGTGAAATCCCATCTCTAATAAAAAATACCAAAAAATTAGCTGTGCATGGTGGCATGTGCCTGTAGTCCCAGCTACCCAGGAGGCTGAGGCAGGAGAATTGCTTGAACCCGGGAGGTGGAGGTTGCAGTGAGCCGAGATAACACCACTGCACTCCAGCTTGGTCAACAGAGTGAGACTTAGTCTCAAAAAGAAAAAAAGTGATGAACACAAGCTAATGAAAAATAGAAAAACACTGTGTGATGCAAAATATGAAGATCTCAATTGTGTATTGAAAGAGTGGATCCATCAGCATCACAGTGACCACATGCCACTTAATGGTACGCCTATCATGAAACAAGCAAGATCTATCACAGTGAATTGAAAATTGAAGGGAACTGTGACTATTCAACAGGCTGATTGCAGAAATTTAACAAAAGACACAGCACTAAATGTTTAAGGATTTGTGGTGATAAAGCATCTGCTGATCAGAAAGCTGTGGAAAAAGTCATTAATGAGTTTGCCAAGATCATCGCTGATGAAAATTGGATGCCAGAACAAGTCTATAATGCTGATGAAGCATCACTATTTTGGCATCATTGTCCCAGAAAGACACTGACTATGGCAGATGAGACAGCCTCTCTAGGAATTAAAAATGTCACAGACAGAATAGCTGTGCTGGGATGCGCTAATGTTGCAGGCGCGCTTTAGTGTAAACTTGCTGTGATAGGCAAAAGTTTGTCCTCTCTTTTTTTCAAGGAGTGAATTTTTTACCAGTCCATTATTCTGCTCACAAAAAGGCATGGGACACCAAGGACATCTTTTCTGATTGATTTCACAAACATTTTGTACCAGAGCTTACGATCACTGCAGAGAAGCTGAACTGGATAAGGACTACAAGACTTTTTTTTTCCTTTTTTGAGATGGAGTCTCGCTCTGTCACTGGGCTGGAGTGCAGTGGCACGATCTCAGCTCACTGCAATCTCTGCCTGCCAGGTTCAAGTGATTACCCTGCCTCAGCCTCCCGAGTAGCTGGAACTACAGGCACCCACCACCATGCCCAGCTAATCTTTTTTTATTGTATTTTAGTAGAGATGGGGTTTCACCATGTTGGCCAAGATGGTCTCGATCTCCTGACCTCATAATTCACCCATCTCGGCCTCCCAAAGTGCTGGGATTACAGGCGTGAGCCACTGCACCTGGACAATGACTACAAGATTTTATTATTACTTGACAACTTTTCTGCTTATTCTGTAGCTGAAATTCTTATCAAAAATCATGTTTATGCCATATGCTTTCCCCAAATGTGACTTTATTAATTCAGCTACGTGAACAGAGTATCCTTAAAGCATTGAAGGGTAAATATAAAAATACTTTCTTGAACAGCATGCAAGCAGCAATGAACAGAAGAATGCGTGTGTAGGGTTTTCAAAAAAAGCTTGGTATGAGGGATGCCATATATGCTGTGGCTAATGCTTGGAACATAGTGATTATAGACAGAGTTGTGCCTGCCTGACACAATCTCTGGCCTGAAGCTATGTTCAGTCATGATAAACAAGGTAGTGACTTTGAAGGACTGTGTATGTCAAGTGAGGAAAAAAAATGGCTGACCTACTTACACTTGCAAAAAGTATACCCCCAATGTTTGTCTGTAAGCTGGAAGAAGTGACTATTAAACAACGTTTATCATGGATAATGAGGCTCCAGTTGTTCGTTCATTGACCAATGATGAAGTGGCTGAAATGGTTTTGAATCAAGATGATCATGATCGTCGTGACAATGAAGATGATGTTAACGCTACAGAGAAAGTGCCTACAAATGACATGGTGAAAATTTGTGTTGGAGAAATAGGAACACTGTTACACTGTTGGTGGGAGTGTAAATTAGTTCAACCTAATTTACCTTCTGAAGGACTAGAGCAGTATTCATTCACAACAGAACAAAAAATCATGTCAGTTTATCCAATCCAAGAGGGACTTCTAAGACAAAAATAGGTGTTAATGGGGCAGATGACTGGAGGAAACATTTTAAAAAGGCACCAAGCAGAATGGCTCAGAGGACCCACTTTCTTTTTTCTTTTTTAATATATATTTTACTACCTGTTAGGTTCTGGGGTACATGTGAAGAGCATGCAGGATTGTTGCATAGGTATCTACATGGCAATGTGGTTTGCTGCCTCCATCCCCCACTTCACCTATATCTGGCATTTCTCCCCATGTTATCCCTCTCCAACCTCCCTACCCCCCTCTGTTCCTCCCCTATTTCCCCCGCAACAGACCCTAGTGTGTGATTCTCCCCCTCAGTGTGTCCATGTGTTCTCATTGTTCAACACCTACCTACGAGTGAGAACATGCGGTGTTTGATTTTTCTGTTGCTGAGAATGATGGTTTCCAGATTTATCCATGTCCTTACAAAGGACACGAACTCATTGTTTTTTATGGCTGAATAGTATTCCATGGTGTATATGTGCCACATTTCCCTTGTCCAGTCTATTATCGATGGACATTTGGGTTGGTTCCAGGTCTTTACTATTGTGAACCATGCTGCAATGAACATACCTGTGCACGTGTCTTTATGACAGAATGATTTATAATCCTTTGGATATATACCCAGTAATGGGATTGCTGGGTCAAATGGAATTTCTATTTCTAGGTCCTTGAGGAATTGCCACACTGTCTTCCACAATGGTTGAACTAATTTATACTCCCACCAACAGTGTAAAAGTGTTCCTATTTCTCCACATCCTCTCCAGCATCTGTCTCCTGATTTTTTAATGATTGCCATTCTAACTGGCATGAGATTATATCTCAATGTGGTTTTGATTTGCATTTCTCTAATGACCAGTGTTGATGAGCATTTTTTCATATGTTTGTTGGCCTCATATATGTCTTCTTTTAAAAAATGTCTGTTCATGTCCTTTGCACACTTTTGAATGGGTTTGTTTGTTTTTACTTGTAAATCTGTTTTAGTTCTTTGTAGATTCTGGATATCAGCCCTTTGTCAGATGGGTAGATTGCAAAAATTTTTTCCCATTCTGTTGGTTGCCAGTTCACTCTAATGATTGTATCTGTGGCTGTACAGAAGCTCTGGAGTTTAATTAGATCCCATTTGTCTATTTTGGCTTTTGTTGCCAATGCTTTTGGTGTTTTAGTCATGAAGTCCTTGCCTATGCGTATGTCCTGAATGGTTTTGCCTAGGCTTTCTTCTTGGGTGTTTATGGTGTTAGGTCTTATGTTTAAGTCTTTAATCCATCTGGAGTTAATTTTAGTGTAAGGTGTCAGGAAGGGGTCCAGTTTCTGCATTCTGCACATGGCTAGCCAGTTTTCCCAACATCATTTATTAAACAGGGAATCCTTACCCCATTGCTTATTTTTGTCAGGTTTGTCAAAGATCAGATGGTTGTAGATGTGTGGTGTTGCCTCCGAGGAGAGGACCCACTTTCTAGTCCTTCAACTATTTCTAAGTTCCTTCTCACCTAAAAAAATAAAATACAGTGTACAATAACTCTATAATCAAAACACAGCATCGTAGGTGGAGACTGAATGCCGCTGTTGCTTGTTTTTGTTATTGTTTCACAGCTGATGCAGGTATTCCAGGGATGCTACTCTGCTGCTGAGTTACCCTGAACACTTTATTTTTTCACTGCATTAATGGTATGTCATGTTTTCTACTGTCAAGTACTTATGTGTGAATAAACGTAGGAAAATGATTGCTTATCAGTAACGTATACATTCAGAGTCAGGAATGATGGTGATGCCAAATAACCACAGATTATCCACCTGGGTGGCTGAACTAAGGATACCTTTGCTAGCTAATGGTTTGATAGACACAAACTTTGTTTCATGCATAAAACTATTTAAAATATTGTATAAAATTACCTTCAGGCTATGTGAATAAGGTGTATATGAAACATAAATTTTGTTTTTAGACTTGGGTTCCATCCCCAGAAAATCTCATTATATATATGTAAATATTCCAAAATCCAAAATAAAAACACTTCTGACCAGCTATGGTGGCTCACTTCTGTAATCCCAGCACTTTGAGAAGTCAAGTAGGAGGACTTCTTGAGGCCAGGAGTTCAAGGCTATAGTGAATTATGACATCGCCATTGCACTCCAGTCTGGTGAAAAAGCAAGACTATGTCTCAAAAACAAAACAAAACAAACACCACTTTTTTGGCTGGGTACAGTGGCTCGTGCCTATAATCCCAGCACTTTGGGAGCCGAAAGCAGGCAGATCATGAGGTCAGGAGATCAAGACTATCCTGGCCATCATGGTGAAACCCGGTCTCTACTAAAAATACAAAAATTAGCTGGGTGTGGTGGCATGCACCTGTAGTCCTAGCTACTCAGGAAACTGAGACAGGAGAATCGCTTGAACCCAGGAGGCAGAGGTTGCAGTGAGCCAAGTTCGCACCACTGCACTCCCGCCTGGCAACAGAGCGAGATGCCATCTCAAAAAATCAGCAACAACAACAACAACAAAAAACAACCACTTTTGACCCGGAGCATTCAAGATAAGATTTGCAACCTATAAAGCAATGTGAAAGTTTTTAATAACCATAAAAACCATATATGTTGATGTGGCCATAAATGCTCATGTGAAGTTAAAGTATGGGAATATTTTAAGTCTATAGTTGAAATAAGTGTATGTGTCTATTTTGAAACTTTACCACTAATACTAATATCAATTTGGTATATATCCTCTTTTTACTTCACTACAGTTGAAAAAGTTATAAAAAGTACAGAATTTTCAGAAAAAAAGAGATATCAAAAGTGGTACCATGAATCCAAGGATCAATATGGAGAAAATGTTTTTATTATACAGATAATTTCAGCCATGGTTGCACAGAAATCACTCATACTATCTTTGAAAAAAAGGTCTTTATAAATCACATACACTACCATATTAAAGCTGGAACTGACTTTAGAAAGTATATTTTTTCATCATTGTAGTCATTTGAATGCCCAGAACTCTGAGTTATTATTATATCCCAGTGTGGGTTTATGAGGACATGACAAATAATCCTTTCTACAGTTACAAAAGTCTCAGAGGATGACACTTTCTGAAACTGTCTCTTACCCCTCAGTCACACCAAAATCTAAGCTTGAAGTAAGCTACTCTAGCCCAGACAGCCTCTTGCTAGACAGGTCTATCTACTGCTGATCCTCCCTCAGGCTTCAAGAGTATCACACCATTTCCAGCTGAAGAAATTAATAGGTCCTTTGAAAGTTCTCACTGTGTTTGTGATTGTTCTACTTTAGAATGTCCTATAGAAATCGCTTGTTAACCGTACTCAGGCATACCTTGTCCAGTAGAACTGCATTGCATCAACTGTTGCTTTAAGGATGGTAGATGGACCACATTCCAATGTTTCTGTGCGGCGAATCCTGTCTTGCTGTGTTATGTAAGGCTTGTAGGAGACAAGAGAAATACATAAATATGCCTGGTTTTTCTTCTTCTTCTTCTTCTTTTTTTTTTTTTTTGAGACAGAGTCTTGCTCTGTCGTCCAGGCTGGAGTGCAATGGCACGATCTCAGCTCACTGCAACCTCCGCCTCCCGGGTTCAAGTGAGTCTCTTGCCTTAGCCTCCCTAGTAGCTGGGACTACAGGCACATGCCACCACTCCTTGCTAGTATTTTGTATTTTTTGTAGAGACGGGGTTTCACCGTGTTAGCCAGGATGGTCTTGATCTCCTGACCTCATGATCTGCCCACCTCAGCCTCCCAAAGTCCTGGGATCACAGGCAAGAGCCACCATGCCCAGCCTGTTTTTCTTCTTAAAGAGCAACTGTATTAACTCTGTGTGTATGCATGTGTGTAAATATATATATTTATATGTGTAAACAATGAGTGTGTACATATGTAAGTATACATGTTTATATATAATAAATATGTGTGTATCCAATTTATTAATAATTTTTTTACATGTCGTCTTTCTTCTCTATCAGACTATGAGCTTATGAGAGTTTTCTTTATCTGCTTCTTAAATCACTCCCTCCCACCTTCCATTATTCCCTATTACATTACTCTAGAATCTACACTTGTTATCTAGATGGAATCTAGATAATCTTCACAGCTCTTCCAAACCTGCACATAGCTTATTTTCTTATTTGTTTGCATTTTTATATTGTTAGCCTTTCCCACTAATATCAGCTCTATGATGCTCTTCTTAATTACTTTTTATTACACACACTGTTGGTTGCTGCCAAAGTGCCATTCTCAAACTTTTTCTCCCTTAAAGCTAGGTAATCCCTTTCCCAGCCTCTGTTAGTGGTCATATGGTCCAGTCCTAGCCAAGAAGAATTAAAGGCTGTGCTGCTCAGTATGGCAGCTGTGAACCCAGAATATCTGAGACAGGTGTCAGTCAATTTAGAAAGTTTATTTTTCCAAGGTCGAGGATGTGGGCCTGTGACACAGCCTCAGGAGGTCCATGTGCCCAAGGTGATCGGCACACAGCTTGGTTTTATATATTTTAAGCAGGGAGGGAGCTTCCAGGTCACAGATAGGTGAGAGGCAAATGGTTGCATTCTTTTGAGTTCCTGGTTAGCCTCTCCAAAGGGGGCAATCAGATATGCATTTATTTTGTTGAGCAGAGCAATGACTTTGAATAGACTGGGAGGCAGGTTTGCCCTGCGCAGTTCCCAGCTTGAGTTTTCCCTTTAGCTTAATGATTTTAGGGTCCCAAGATTTATTTTTCTTTCACATAGCCTCCGGATACATGTGGATAAATAATTTTTTTTTTTTTTTTTTTGAGACAGGCTCTCGGGGCTGGGCACGGTGGCACACTCCTGTAATGCCAGTACTTTGGGAGGCTGAGGCAGGCGGATCACCTGAGGTTGGGAGTTCGAGACCAGACTGACCAACATTGAGAAATACTGTCTCTACTAAAAATACACAAAACTATCCAGGCGTGGTGGTGCATGCCTGTAATCCCAGCTACTCGGGAGGCTGAGGCAGGAGAATTGCTTGAACCTGGGAGGTGGAGGTTGCAGTGAGCTGATATTGTGCCGTTGCACTCCAGCCTGGGTAACAAGAGCGAACTCCATCTCAAAAAAAAAAAAAAAGAAGAGAGAAAGACAGGATCTCAATCTGTCACCCTGGCTGAAGTGAAGTGGCAGGATCATAACTCACTGTGGCCTCAAACTCCTGGGCTCAAGCAATCTTCCTGCCTCAAATTCCTGAGCAGCTAGGAAAATGAGCACACACCACCATGACCAGCTAATTTTTTTTTTTTAGGGGTGGAGTCTTATGTTGCTCAGGATGATCTCAAACTCCTGAACTCAAGCAATCCTCCTGCATCAGCCTTCCAAAGTGCTGGGATTACAGGCTTGAGCCACTACACCTAGGTATAAATTTTAATTTTAATTAATTAAAATTAAATAAAACTAAACATTTAGTTCTTTAGTCAGTCTAGCTGTAATTCAAGTGCTCACAAGCTACATGCCACTGGTGAATACCATTTTGGATGGCACAAACTACAACATAGTAACATCTTAGAAAGTTACTCTAGTCAACACCAATGTGAGGGGGAAGTTGACTGGGAAGCGGCAGAATGAAGTGGGGTGTGTGTGTGAGTGTGTGTGTGTGAGTGTGTGTGTGTGTGTTGAAAGAGGCTTCCTTGAGAAGACCTCTCTTGCAGTACACCCATTCTTCATGCTTTGGATGTGGTCTTGTGAGGACATTGTCCTGTGATGCCTGGAGCTGAAGCAAGTATTCTGTGACCACCAGACAAACAGCCTAAAAGAAAACTCCAAAAATAATGAAAGAAAACGGAAGGACAGATACCATCTAGGTCCCTGAGGTCATAGTTGAACTGCCAATCAACTCTCAGGATTTATTTACCAATAGTGAGTATTCCCTGGTTTAAGCCACTGTTATTATGGTTTTCTAGGGCCAAGAACAGTGCCTGACACATAGAACTCAAAAATATTTGTTGATTCAGAGAGTTAAATTTTATTCATTTTTATGTTCTAAACATCACAGTTCCTTGTCTATGTTAGCTAGTGACTAAAAGTTTTATTAGAATTAACTATTTTGAATAACTAGGCGTAAACTCCCAGCTAAAGTCAACTAACTTGAGATGACTGACACAGTTCAGTCTTCTGTAGTCAAATGGAAATCTGTAATGTCATGATAAAATTAACAGCAGGAGAGAACAGCAATTTTTAGCACTTAAAATGTCTCAATGACACCTCTATAAGCGCTGTTAATAAACAGACATTCTCTGTTTATTTTTGCATCATTTAACATTAATTTGTTAATTTTGACAGCTGTAGTTTATATTTTGGGGCATTATATAGCGTGTACTGTCATATGAGCTTCGTCATTATTCGAGATCCAGATAGGAACAGCAGTAGTATCTCAAATAACCTCTAGCTTCTTCAGACAGCACCGGCTCCTGTTCTGTCTTACTAGTTGCTAGAAATAGTGATGTTTGGCAAGTCACTGTATCTCATCTTTCAAAATAAGAGCTTGAACTAGAATCAGTTTTAAAGTGCTATGATTTTATCCTGCTGAACCATGAATTCTTCTTTTGTCTGTTGCAGCCAGACTATTATTGGAATGTATTCCTGTGACAGCTAAATGCTCGCTTTAGATGATCAAATACCTTTCTGAAATGGTATATTCTTTACCCACTCCAGTGTAATTACCATCAGTTATAAATATAAGGAAGAAATATGAAGCAAAAATTGACCAGCAGTGCCATGTGAGGAATTATTTTCATGCAATGGTAGTCTCCAAGTATACAACCAGGCAGGTTAGCACAGACGTCATCGAATAGGAAGGCTCACAGTTCAAATTAAGATGCTCAAATCACATAGTTTATTATATCAGTCTAAAACATACAATGAGAAGCAGAGGAAAGAGGGTAGATTAATCCATGAAGGATTGGGCACAAACATATGAAAGGTCGCATCACCTGAATATCACATGATGCTCATATGAACTGTCTGGATTAGTTCACTTTTTTGTCTTTCTCTTGCCAAACTCAGCCACACCAGCTTTCCCCACCAACGGTGTGAATACAAAAACCAGAGTTGAGGTCCAAGAACAAAGGGGCCCTACAGATGTAAAATACATAGGGCCATTTGCTCTGTTAGAGAGATGAAGGGGCAATGATGCCTGGCCAAAATTATAACTTGCCAAATAACCCAGTAAGCATTTATGTATTTTGTTGTTCTTCTTGGACAGAGGATATGTGGACTGGATGTCACCAATGGGTGGCTGATTTTCAGTGCAATAAATATTGAGTGCCTCATATGCCTCATCTGCATATTAAGAGAATCAATGAATATTTGGTGATACTCAGTCCTTCTATTCGTTACTATGTAATTTTCTAGCTTTAGCTTTTGACTCTAGCTTTAGCTGGCTTACCTTAGGCAAATTATTTAACTTCTGGGTGCCTAGTTTTCTTCATTTTCTGTGAGGGTTCAATTAAACTACATTTTCTTATTTGTTCCACTGTTTTTACCAGTGTACCACATGTGTACTCAACTTAACTTTTTCTATGTCTCATAAGCTATTGGCTTCTACTTAGTATCATATATCCTCCTTGCTTTCCCCCCTTTTATTTTCCATAGCAAAATTAAATATTCCTAAATAATACTGATAACATATTACATGACAGAAGAAAAAAGAATTTGGGAGAAATTTAAACATATAGCCCACACCGGAAATACAGCCAGTTTCCCCCCAAAAGCATTATTTTCTGAGTATCTATTGCCCAAATAGCATTACAATCTGCCTTTTTATATTGGCTATCTATGTCATTATCAGATTTGGTTCCAATAATACCAACCATAATGACGATCATCTATTAGCCAACTAATAACTAGTAATGATAGGTTCAGTGCAGATTTGCCAATTGTGACATTTCATCAAGATCGTTTTTCTTAAGCAAAGGAAAAACTTCCTTCTTCCTTTGTGTCAGTTAACATACCAAAATCCATTTGTTAAGCCAAGCAGAATAAGAAGGGATATTTGAAATTATGCCTTTCTTAACAAAGTAATTACAATGATAGTTTGAAATCTACCTCTTTACCAATATGTTGATAACACAACTTCCTGTTATTTGGACTTATACATTTATTTTTTAATATTTTGTTATATCACTTAGAAGCCTCAAACATTATTACATTATGCCTAATTTGGTTGTCTAAATTAATGAAATATAAAAAATTGTAATTTAGATACATTATATTATTCATTGCACAAACATTTTTAGTACTTTGGTAATATGATCATTTTAGTTGACATGTCAATAAATCAAAACATGTTTATATTTTTCTATAACTCCAAGAATGCTGAATTTAAATGAAGGTATTCAAGAAGGATTGAGTGACTCATGTATATTTTAGTGAATCATGAATGTTTGGTGTATATTCAGTCCTTCTATTCTTTACTGTGTGTAAGTAATTTTGTTACTTGCTCCACTATTTTTACCTGTTCACTATACAGACAGGAGAAACAATTGATTTTGAAGTCAAAACATCTGGATTAACATATTGACTCTAGCTTTAGCTGGCTTACCTTGGGCAAATTACTTAACTTCTTGGTGCCTAGTTTTCTTCATTTGCTGTGAGGGTTCAATTACACTAAATTAAAAACAATTTTTAAGAGACAGGGTGTCACTCTGTCACCTAGGCTGGAGTGCAGTGGCATGATCATAGCTCATTGCAGCCTCTACTTCCTAGGCTCAAGTGATCCTCCCGTCTCAGCCTCCTGAGCAGCTGGGATTACAGGAGTGTGCCACCACACATAATTTCTTATTTTTTGTATAGATGGGCTCTCGCTCTGCTGCCCAGGCTGGTCTCAAACTCCTGGGCTCATGCAATCCTCCTGCCTCAGCCTCCCAAAGTGCTGGGATTACAGGCCACTGTGAGCCACTGCACCTGGCCTAATTTACTTTGATGTAACACTGAACACATCTAGTACATGACTTGCACATAACAGATGCCTAATAAATATTGGCTGAATATCGATCTAGCCCATCGCCTAATATTCCAGATGAAGAAGCTGAAACCAAGAGAGAGAAAATGAATGTGTCTTAGGTCATATCCTTGGTTCATGTAAAAGTCTGAGCCACAATGCTGGGGGACCTTTGCAAGTGTAATTTCATTCCCTTATTAACCTGTAATCAGATTGTCTTACAGTCAAACATTATTACTTAGAAAAGTCACTCACTAAATATCTGTTTCCTTGCCTACAAAATTGAAGGGTAATAATTGCCCCCTACATTCTAGCAATATGAGAAATGCGAAGAGGTAATGCATGGGAGAAACCACAGGGAAAAATACTCTATGTAGCTGTAATGTATCATTATAAACATAAATTTGAAAAGCATTTAATCTTAAGTAACACTACGTTATAATTACATATATCAGCTCCTTTCATCTCTAGATCCCTAAATTTCAACAATATGAGTGTTCTGAACATTCTTAGACAACAATTCCACCAGCAGAGCAAAGTGGAGAATTGAGTCAATCATACAGAAAAGGCAGAAGAAAGCAAGCCCATATTCTTCACATTGCCTGACTTTTACTGTCCTATTTGTCTAATGAAGTACCTCAATTGTCCTCATCCCTTTGTAAGTGAATACCATCACTCTGCAGATTAATATACATACATTCTGAGTTCAGCTCAATAAAAGCTTCTGAATGTATGTTGCATGAGAGGGGAAAGCTTTTGTCTTGTTTATTACTGTATCCTCAGTACTTTGAATAGTGCCTGGCATGCAATAGACACTCCATAAATATTTACTGAAAGAACAAATAAGCAAAAGAATAGTGTTTCTCCATTCATTAATTTGAAGGAAACTTCTTAATTATGTAAGCATAAAAAATATAAAGCGAGAAGGTACTCATTGTCCCTTGAGGGAGGTCTTTTTTTTTTAGTGGGTTGACTAAAACTGTTTTTTTTTGTTGTTGCTGTTGCTGTTTTTGAGACAGAGTCTCACTCTGTTGCCCAGGCTGGAGTAAAATGGCGCGATCTTGGCGCACTGCAACCTCCACCTCCCAGGTTCAAGCAATTCTTCTGCCTCAGCCTCCCAAGTAGCTGGGATTAGAGGTGGCCACCATCACGCCTGGCTAATTTTTGTATTTTTAGTAGAGGCAGGGTTTCACCATGTTGGCCAGGCTGATCTCGAACTCCTCACCTCAGGTGATCCATATACCACAGCCTCCCAAAGTGCTGGGATTACAGGCGTGAGCCATCGTGCCCAGCCTAAAACTGTTCTTTTAAATCTCTTTTTAACTTTAACACAGTCATATGCTCTGACTAAAAAACAGTACTGATCTCACACCCTGGATGACAATTTAGACTATTTAGAACACTGCCTATTCAACATTGCCTCTCAAATGTTTAAAATGGACCTCAGACTCAGCATCTCCCGATGGCATCGTGATGCTCCCGTGTAAGCCAGTCTTCCTCCAGGGTTTCCTATTGTGGTGAAAAGGGTGGAGGGAGTGTCATGTGATTAAACTTGCTTAGGGACAACGGAGATTCTCTGGAGAAGGGATGGAGACTCTAAAGACCAAGACTTCTTTGACATTCAGCAGCATTATGTCTCTCTGAAGTGGTCTTGAGGTAGTTCTATTGTGAGTAAATAACATTTTGGCTGCACTCTGGGAGAGGAAACAGCTTGTGGAAGAATTCTGTAGCTGGAAAGAAAATGGAACATTTGGGAAAATGAGAAAAGACCAGAGCAGTGAAGCAGAGGGAAGGAGTACTATCTAATAAGACTGGTGATATTGAAAAAGGTAAGATCCAGTAAGGTTTGTGGCTTTGTTTATTAAGAATAACATTTTTGGCTGGGCATGGTGGCTCACGCCTATAATCCCAGCATTCTGGGAGGCTGAAGCCAGTGAATCACCTGAGGTCAGAAGTTCAAGACCAGCCTGGCCAACATGGTGAAACCCCGCCTCTACTAAAAATGCAAAAATTACCTGGATGTGGTGGTGCATGCCTGTAATTCCCAGCTACTCAGGAAGCTAAGGCAGGAGAATGGCTTGAACCGGGAGGTGGAGGTTGCAGTGAACCCAGTTTGTGCCATTGTACTCCAGCCTGGGCAACAGAGCAAGGTTCCATCTCAAAAAAAAAAAAAAAAAAAAAAAAGAGGCTGGGCACAGTGGCTCACGCCTATAATCCCAGAACTTTTGGTGGCAGAGGCAGGTGGATCACGAGGTCAGGAGTTCAAGACCAGCCTGGCCAAGATGGTGAAACCCCATCTGTACTAAAAATACAAAAACATTAGCTGAGCATGGTGGCGGGTGCCTGTATCTCAGCTACTTGGGAGGCTGAGGCAGAGAATTGCTTGAACCCAGAAGGTGGAGGTTGCAGTGAGCTGAGATCGCGCCACTGCAATCCAGCCTGGGTAACAGAGCGAGACTCTGTCTCAAAATAAATAAATAAAAATAAAAATAATATTTTTCACTTTTGTAAAACTTGGAAGCCATTGAAGGATTTAGAGCAAAGGAAAGACACAATCAAAGTTGCATTTTTATACGCCTCTTTGACCCCTGTGTTGAGATTGGAGGGAGATGGGAGACTGCACAAGAATATATTCTGGGAAACCATTAGGAGTCTATGGCCATAGATCAGAGATTCAAGCAGCTTCAACTAGAAAGGTGGGAATAGAGATGAAAAGAAGTGGGCATATTTGCTGACATAGCATTTAAGAAACAAGACTCATTTTCATGGTTGTTTGGATAGAGGACATGGCAGGGAGGATGTCAAAAATGACTCCCAGTTTTTTTCCCTGAGTGGATGTGGATGCCATTCATTCACCACAATAGGAAACCCTGGAGAAAGACAGGTTTGCAGGGGAGTATCATGATGCCATTGGCAGACTGAGTCTGAGGTCCATTTTACACATTCAAGAGGCAGTGTTGCATAGGCAGTGTTACAAATAGTCTGGACTTTTCAGCAAGGGTGAGAGATTATTTTTATTTTTTAGTCAGAGCATATAAACTTTATTTGAAACCATAGGTGTGGATGGGATTCCCTAGGTAGAAAAATTGGAGTGGGAAAGGAAAAAGGATAAGGTAGCATTTATCCTAAAGAAAGCCCACATTTTTATTTTATTTTATTTTTTGAGATAGAAGCTCATTCTGTCACCCAGGCTGGAATGCAGTGACGCTATCTCAGCACACTGCAACCTCCACCTTTTGGGTTCAAGCAATTCTCCTGTCTCAGCATCCCAAGTAGCTGGGATTACAAGCGCCCACCACCATGCCAGACTAATTTTTATATTTTTAGGTTTGGCCATATTAGCCAGGCTGGTCTCAAACTCCTGGCCTCAAGTGATTCTCCCCCCCTTGGTCTCCCAAAATGTTGGAATTGCAGGCATGATCCACTACACTCTGCCAAGAAAGTCCACTTTTAAATGTTGGGAGAGGAAAAGGAAACACAGAGAAGGAATAAGGGAAGGTGTTGACAGCAGAGAAAGAATGACAAGAGAACACAGAATAAAACCTAAGTGCGGCATTTCCTTACGAATAAAGTAGTCGGAAACTGGTGATATATCCCTGTGATCATTTAATGTTTTCTTGCCTTGCCAAATTAACGAGATCACTTACTGTCAAGCAAGGTTTCAAAAGATCTTTGTTTATCATAACACTATGTATTTTAAATTAACTCCACTTAAATTGCCTTCAGAAACACCAAAGGAGCTAAACACCAATTTAAACACAAAGTGGGATGAAAAGCAAAAGGGGATGAAAAGACCAACACCAAACGCACAAAATCCCCTGTCCTCCGTGCCACACCCAGCTATACTCTGTCCTCCCCCACCTCCATCCTGACCCCTGAGCAAACGTATCGTTTTACCATTGGTGGTGCCGCTTTTGGGCTATTGCCTCTGAGTTTTACTAGTAAGTATGGGAATTCCAGCTGACTCTTCTTCAGCTGTTGCAAGAGTCAAAGGAGAATAATTATTTTCTTTGTGTCTCTGCTCATTTCTCAGGAGACAGAGCTAAAAATTCCTTGCCAGATGGCACCTGAGGATGTGCTTCTGAGGATTTTGCTGTCATCAAGTTATAATGGCAGGATGCCTGAGAAGTCAATCATGGAATCAGGGCCAACTTTTGCCCATTTGTGTCCCTTAAAGATAAATATTTAGTCTAATTTTTACAAGGTCTCAGAAGAAGCTTACTCTTTGGGCAAAAATAGATAAAAGTATTAGGGCAGACTTTTAGAGGGAGTTTTTCTTTGTCTCCAGAACGTTAGAGTAGGGGTCAGTAAACGTTTTCTTAAAAGGCCAGATGGTAGATACATTAGCTTTTGCTGGCTAACACAACAGTCTCTGTTAAACTGCTAGGGTGAAAGCAGCAATAGACAATACACGAGTGAATGCAACTGTGTTCCAATTAAACTTTATTTATAGACATGGAAATTGGAGTTTCATATAATTTTCATGTGAAATTATAATTTTATATGATTTTCATGTTATGCTTTTGGTTTACTCCCTATTCGCTTAAAAAATGCATAAACCATTGGAACTTGCGGACTTCATAAAAACAGATGGTGGATTGACCCCCATCCTAGAGGAAGACCATCATGGCAGCTTTTCCCCTGAGCTGTCACCACCTGCTTCCCTCCTCTAATAAGTAATACAGAAAATTCAATTCAGTCGTTGAAAATGAAAATGTTAAACCTTAGAAATAAAAAAAACGCTGGCAATATTGGAGTTCAGTTTCTCCATCATTCTTATTTGAGGCAATCTTAGTAGGATATGCACCATCCGAGGATAGTCATTTGCTTGTGGTTGATAAAACATAATGATGACAGCTCAGATAAAGGTCCCAACTACAAATTCTCACAACTCAAACTGAGGTTGAATCAGAACTGTTGTCAGCAAAGATGGTGTCTGTCAATCTTGGGGCTGCAAAAACTAGGACAGAGCTGTGATTGTTGCTGCAGATGTTTGAAATGTAATTAAAAGCACTTAGCCATTTTGAGAGGGAATCTAACCCAAGAAGTTCTTCTTTTGGTATCAGCCTATAAAATCAATATGAATTGTTGGAATTCATTTCAAATGCTGAGGAGCCCTTAGCCTGAAATGACCTTGGACCAATAATGTCTAGTAGGATAAAATGTGGTGTAACTTTTTTATAGTTATTTCATTCTCTGTATTTGTTCCTGACTGCCTGTCATAAATTTAAATATTGGTGAGAGTGCCTGAAGCCCTCATATTGAACAGGTAACCTCAACTTGCACCATCTACTAGAAATACAATCCTTGTAATAATGTAAAGATAAGGATGAGAACCAACTCCTTTGGGATTCTTTCTCCATTGGCAAATGGATTTAATTCACATCTTAAAGTTTCATAATAGGAATATATTCTAACCATAGTTTACATGTTTTCAGAATCGTTAGAAGTTTTTTCTTGCAAACAGGCTACCAGCATCATTGTTGCTAAGAGACAACGCTAGGGCAATGAGTTGTTCCTTTCTAGTAATAGTGGCACTCATTTTACCAGTAAAGTTATTCAAGATATTCAACAAGTGCATTTAGTCATAAAAATTGCATCATCTGTACCCCCTCTAATCCTCTGGAAAAATAGAGTGAGCCAACCAGCCAAACCACTCAGATTCACTGAGGAACTCCAACTGCCTTGACTCAATGTCTTGACCTGAGCCCTGTTGATCCCTCACTCCTGCCCCTACAGTCAACATTGATCATCCTCTTATGAAATAATTACTGACAGGCCAGGGAGGATCCATACTTTTCTTGATTTTATGAGACTCTTATTTGATTCCATCTAATACTTAAGTACCACCAAGGATTTATTAAATCCATTCCTACTTATCACCAGCAGGTCAATGATGTGTTTCCCCTAGACATCCCACCATAGTCCTTACATGAATTTTAGGCTGGAGACTTAGTCTTCTGGAAAAAACAATCCTGAATCTGGATTGAAAGGACCTAACCCTGTCTTCCTAACCACCAATATGCCTGCAAAGCTATAAACCTTGGATAGATTAAAACACCAGAACTGAAATTGAATTGACAATGGTATAAATTTGGACAATTTAGTCCTCATTGCCTTGTTGTCAGATGTAGTTATTTAAGAATCAGCTTACGGTTGTCTTAAACAAGAGAGAGGGAGGTATGATAAGGTGTGATGGTTAATTTTACATGTCAGTGTAACTGGGTTACGAACACCCAGATTTTTGGTAAAACATTATTTCTGAGTATGTCTGTGAGGGTGTGTCCAGAAGAGGTTAGCATTTGAATTGATAAACTAAAGAAGATCGCCCTCATCCATGTTGGTGAATATCATTCAATCTGTTGAGGGCCTCAATAAAACACACAAAAAAAGACAGAAGAAGGACAAATTTGCTTTCCCTACTTGAGCTGGGCCATCCATCTTCTCTTGCCCTCAGACATTAGCACACCTGGTTCTCAGGTCTTCAGGCTTGGATTGGAACTACACCACCAGCTTTCCTGGGTAATGTCACAGTAGGAGAACAGATCTGGCTTGCAGAAAACAGATAGTGGGGCTGGGCACCGTGGCTCACGACTGTAATCCCAGCACTTTGGGAGGCCAAGGCAGGCAGATCACCTGAGCTCAGGAGTTCGAGACCAGCCTGACCAAGATAGAGAAACCCTGTCTCTACTAAAAATACAAAAAAAAAAAAAAAAAATTAGCTGGGCATGGTGATGCATGCCTGTAATCCCAAGCTACTTGGGAGGCTGAGGCAGGAGAAGTGCTAGAATCGGGGAGGCAGAGGTTGCAGTGAGCTGAGATCGTACCATTGCACTCCAGCCTGGGCAATGAGAGTGAAAGTCTGTCTCAAAAAAAGAAATAGAAAAAAAAAAAAGATTGTGGGACTTCTCGGCCTTCATAATCATATGAGCCAATCCTAATAAATAAATATCTCTTTTTATCTCTCTCTCTTCTATTCTTTTTTTTTTTTTTTTTAGACAGAGTTTCATTCTGTCACCCAGGCTAAAGTGCAGTGGTACAATTTTGTCTCACCACAACCTCCACCTCCTGAGTTCAAGTGATTCTCATGCCTCAGCCTCCAAAGTAGCTGAGACTGAGGCACACACCACCACATGGGCTAATTATTTACATTTTTAGTAGGGACAGAGTTTTGGCATGTTGGCCAGGCTGGTCTCAAACTCCTGATCTCAGATGATCCACCTGCCTTGGCCTTCCAAAGTGCTGGGATTACAGGTGTGAGCCACCGTGCCCAGCTATTCTATTCTATTCTATTCTATTCTATTCTATTCTATTCTTCTATTCTATTCTATTCTTTTGATTTTGTTTCTTTGGTGAACCCTGACTAATACACAAGGCCAAACTTGAGGAACATAACTTTCTCCTGTTTCCTCAACCTGCTGACAAGGCCAGACATGTACCCCTTAGCCAACTTTTCATTCTTTGTCTCATGAGTGATTAGCTAAGATTAAAACTGTATTTGTCCAGAAATTAACCAGACAGAGATAAACATTTCCTATTTAGCTATTTAACTGAGACTCTCCTGACTGCAAAAAAAATTTCAACTGTAGGTTACTTGTACCTTGTCTACTACCACCATACAAGCCTAAGGGAAAACCACCCTGCTGAGAAACCCTGATGTTGAGATCTAGGGTGTACTCCCTATTGCAATAGCAAAAATAAAATCAACCTCTTTACTTGGTCAGAATGTGTCTTTGACCAATCTAAGGCATTTTCATCTTCCTTTTGGAAGTACTTTACTGGATTTGTTCTCCAACAAGTCCAGTCATGTGTAAGAGTATATTTCTAAGTAGTGAGAAGAATTACCTTGGCTTGATTGAGGCAGATCTGGAACTAGACAGGGAACTAGTAAGAATGAATTTCTACAAGGACCTCCCAGTAGAAGAAAAATAAATTATATAATTGCTGTGGTTTGAATGTGTCCCCTCCAAAATTCATGTTGAAGCTTAACCCCCTTTCTGGTAGTATTAACAGGCGGGCTCTATGGGAAGTGATTAAGTCATGAGACCTCTACTCTCATGAATATATTAGTGCCTTATAAAAGTGCTGGAGGGAACTAGCGCAGGCCCCCTTTGCCTTCTGCCAGGTGAGGACAAAGCATTCAGTGCACCGTCCTGGAAGCAAAGACTGGACCCTTACCAGATACCAAACCATGATTTTGGACTTTCCAACCTCCATCATAGTGAACAATGAATTTATGTGCTTTATAAATTACTCAGTCTCAGATATTTTGAGCACAAATGGAGTAAGAAAATAGCATAAGGTTGATCATTTTGTAGCAAGTTACTTTTGGTGTTTCTTTCCCTTTTTGTATCTTTTAGCCTTAAGTATTCAGTAAATTACTTTCAGTCTTTCCATCTGGTTCCAGCTGCACCATAAAGAATTAAGAGAAGGCCTGGTGTGTTGGCTCACGCCTGTAATCTCAGCACTTTGGGAGGCTGAGGTGGGCAGATAATGAGGTTAGGAGTTGGAGATCAGCCTGGTCAACATGGTGAAACCCCGTCGCTACTAAAAATACAAAACTTAGCCAGGCATGGTGGTGAGCACCTGTAATCCTAGTTACTTGGGAGGCTGAGGCAGCAGAATCGCTTGAACCTGGGAGGTGGAGGTTTCAGTGAGCCGAGATCACACCATTGCACTCAGCCTGGGTGACAAGAGCAAAACTCTGTTTCAAAAAAAAAAAAAAAAAAAAAAAAACAGAAAAAAGAATTAAGAGAAGAGTCCTGTGTTTCTTCTCAGAAGAAAACGTCAAGTAGGGAGCCATACTCTCTTCAGGTGGCAGAGACAATTAATAAAAAGTCTCTTAATACAAGACCAAGATCTTTGAGGTCTATCTCTTTTGCTAGATATTCTTACTGAATTGACAATTTCTAAGCTGAAACACTAACAACCTAAAGAAAGCATAACATTTTCTCTACTTCACAGGCAGGGAGAACATGTATTGTGTGAGCCTTCTCTTGAGTAGGGGTGAACACTAGCCATATGGATACAATGACATAAGAAAGTAATATTGGAAATTTAACTCTTTGGTTTTTCCCCCTCACTTATATAACTAGTATATTACAATGATTTAAGACCTTTCAAATGTCTCTGTAATTCATTCTCTGCTAATAACATAAATGAAGAATGGACATATGGACTTAAAGCTAAGAAGCAGGCCGAGCGCAGTGGCTCATGCCTGTAATTCCAGCACTTTGGGAGGCCAAGGTGGGTGGATCATGAGGTCAGGAGTTTTGAGACCAGCTTGATCAACATGGTGAAACCCCTTCTCTACTAAAAATACAAAAATTAGCAAGGTGTGGTTGCGCATGCCTGTAATCCCAGCTACTTAGGAGGCTGAGGCAGGAGAATCGCTTGAACCCAGGAGGAAGAGATTGCAGTGAGCTGAGATCACACCATTGCCTTGCAGTCTGAGTGACATAGTGAGACTCTGTCCCAAAAATAAATAAAATAAAATAAAAATAAGAAGCAGAAGCATTAAATGCTAAGCCTTCTAAACTCTTGCTCTCGGGGGAGAATGTTTAATAGCATTAATATCCACACACATTTTAGAAATACTACAAAATACAGAGAAAGAAAAGAAATTTCTGGGCTCTAAGTAACTAGGAGCAAGCATTATGTGAAAAGAATAGATGAAAGACCTTCCATTTTTACTGGAGATGATGATGTGTCTGCATCAATAATCTAAACTTCACACAATTACAGATGCAGAGACTGGAAGTAATTCTCTACAAGACTGAAAGTTCTCTGCAATTGGTAACAAGCCTCTGATAAGAATGAGGAGAATGAAGTAGAGCCACACCTCGGAAGATACAAGAAAGAAGATTGGCAGAACTCCAAAATGAAGAGAGAAAAGATACCTAATGGATCATATTCAGAGACACCCCCTTTTTTGGGGGGTTTTGTTTTTGAGACAGCTTCTGGCTCTGTCCCCAGGCTGTTGGAGTGCAGTGGTGCAATCATGGTTCACTGCAGCCTTGACTTCCTGGGCTCAAGTGATCCTCTCACATCAGCCTCTTGAGTAGCTGGTACTGTAGGCTCAGGCCATCACAACTGGCTATTTTGTTTTCTCCTTTTTTAGAGATAGAATCTCACTGTGTTGCTCAGGCTGTTCTTGTGCTCCTGGATTCAAGTGATCCTCCCACCTCAGCTTCCCAAAGTGCTTGTATTACAGCATGAGCCCCCATGTTCAGCCCAGAGATGCTTTACTAGAATCTTAATCACAAACCTGCTGGATCAACTAAACACTGTCTATACTACATTATATTAAAAACAAGTGTATAGAGAGATTATCTATAAACATATGTGTATGTCTTGTCTATGTTATATAATTTACCTACCCATCTACAGCTTATTCAATGACAACCTTTCTGATTTCAATATGAAGGTTGGGAACTGAATCCACCAGCCCTCCCGCACGGCCTGGACACTGAGGAACCGAAATGTCTGCTCCTCTTATTCTCCCCACAGTTAACTGTTTACCTTAACATGACTTTATTGTTCCATTCTTTATTGGTGTGACTTTCCAAAATGTCCTTCACTGAAAATCATCAACAGATGGTTTGCACTCTATGATTCTTTGAATGTCTCCCCTTGCTGTTTTCAGCAATCCTGGGCTTTTGTATCTTAATCCTTACACAATTCTAACCAAGCTTCCTTGCGCTGAAAGATCTATCTTGAAGTCAGCTGATTCTCAAAAAATTCTGACTTTGTTTCCCTACTGAGACATTATCAAAGCTATGCAGAATGGTATTCTTCCTTAATATGGTGAACAATATACTTAGCTTCATCTTATCAACAGGTTGTGTTAAGTGACATTTGAGTAGCTGGCTTTCTACAAGATCTTTTTTAGTTGTTTTGCATAGAGCGAAATCACACATCTAGCCTTCAAGAACATTTGTAAATAACCAATTTGTGCTGTCCTCTTTAAAAGGTAAATTGTAACTTCAGTTATAAGACAACTTTCAACAGCTATAACTGTATTATCATGGTAATCTTGAGAAGTATATAATGGTCTTAGTAACTTTGCTATAAAATCTTGTAAGAAGATATGGCAAGTGGGATATTTATTATTTTGGCTGGCATATCGTGACTGAGGTTGTCTTCTTTCTTGCCCTCATGTCATTTATTACACGGACTCTGTTTTATTCCTGACCCTCTGGGAATTTGCTGCTGGGTGAAGAATGGAGATCACCTGATAACACATGACATGAACTGCTATGACAGTGCCTGAACTTTACTAATGGATTTTGAACAGCATGTTCTCTTAAAGTGATCCTTCCTTTGACAGAAAACATAGTATACAATGTCTTTCCTACAAGCAGAGAATTAGTATAACTATCTGAGTTTGAGCCAGATTACAGGTTTGCCAGAACTAAAGAGTATTCAGCTTCTATGTATTCTTAGTATATAGGAGCTCATATCCTATTGGTTTACGTTCCCTAACTCTATGTTAAAAGCACCTGCAGTATTTAGGACTAAAATCATATATTGTCTGCAATTTATTTCAGTCTGATAGGAGTTAGGGGAAGAAGATTTTAGATGAAACAAGATTAGCCTTGAAGTAGATAATATTGCAGCCAGGTGAGGGGCGCATGGGGTTTGAGTACATTGTTTACTCTACTTTTACATATGTTTGAAAATTTTCATAATATAAAGTGGAAAAAAATCCCACATATTCAGTCTGAAAGTTGGTCCTAACAGTTGTATTTGCTAGCAATTGTCTTGGTTAATTCAAAGGGTCAGATGTAGTGAAGTCAAGAGATACAGGCGTGGCCGGGTGACTCACACTTGTCATCCCGGAACTTTGGGAGGCTGAGACAGGGCAGATCTCTTGAGCTCAGGAGTTTGAAACCAGCCTGTGGAACATGGAGCAAACCCATTTTTTTTTTTTTTTTTTTTTTATTGCATTTTAGGTTTGGGGGTACATGTGAAGAACATGGAAGATTGTTGCATAGGTACACACATGGCAGTGTGAATTGCTTCCTTCCTCCCCCATCACCTATATCTGGCATTCCTCCCCCATGCTATCCCCTCCCCCAACTGCCCACCCCCCCCACTATCCCCTCCCTTTTTCCCCCCCCCCCACAGACCCCAGTGTGTGATACTCCCCCTCCCTGTGTCCATGTGTTCGCATTGTTCAACACCCGCCTATGAGTGAGAACATGCGGTGTTTGATTTTCTGTTCTTGTGTCAGTTTGCTGAGAATGATGGTTTCCAGGTTCATCCATGTCCCTACAAAGGACACTAACTCATCGTTTTTGATGGCTGCATAATATTCCATGGTGTATATGTGCCACATTTTCCGAGCAAACCCATTTCTACAAAAATGTTCAAAAAAATCAGCCAGGGACAGTAGTGCATGCCTGTACTCCCGGCTAATAGGGAGGATCGTTTGAGCTCAGGAGGCGGAGGTTGCAGTTAGTTGAGATCACACCACTCCATTCTAGCCTGGGTGACAGAGTGAGACCCTGTCTAAAACAAAGCAAAAAACCATTAAGGAACTTTGAATGATTTGAAATCAGTGATAAAGCTCAAGGAACAAAAGTAAGTAACAAAAGAGAACATTATGGGGCTATCAAAGTATTTTGTTAAATTTCATTTTTTTTTTTTTTTTTTTTTGAGACGGAGTCTCGCTCCATTTCTAGGCTTGAGTGCAGTGGCGAGCTCTCGGCTCACTGCAACCTCCGCCTCCCGGGTTCAAGCAATTCTCCAGCCTCAGCCTCCCGAGTAATTGGGATTACTCCCACCTCCTGGGAGGCGCCCGCCACTACACCCAGCTAACTTTTGTATTTTTTTTAGTAGAGATGGGGTTTCACCATGTTGGCCAGACTGGTCTTGAACTCTAGATCTCGTGATCTGCCTGCCTCAGCTTCCCAAAGTGCTGGGATTACAGGCGTGAGCCACTGCGCCCAGCTAAATTTCAATTTCTGAAAAAGGAATGAATATATCTCAAACATTCCAAGTCTTCAGAATTCTAGTCTCCCAGTGTTAGGTGAAGAACCAGTTTTGATTCATTTTTATGGCATGAGATAGAAGCCCTCAAGATGTTCAACTGAAAGAACATTACATAATGGTTTACAGTAAAGCAGAGGTACTCATTTTTTTTTTTTCTGAAAAGGCCTAGATGGTAAATATTTTCAGCTTTGCAAACAATATGGCTTTTGTTGCAACTGCTCAATTCTTCCATTACACCACAAAAGTAGCAATAGACAATAAGTAAATAAATGAGCCTGGCTGTGTTCTGATGAAACCCTATTCATAAAAATGGGCAACAAGCCACATAAAGTTTTTCAGTTCTTTTATGAGAGTATGGGACTCTGGAATTAGACAGACCTACGTTTGTATCCTGACTTCCCTATTTATTAGCTATGTGACCTTGGGCAAGTCACTTGATCACTTTGAACTCTAGTTTTCTCACGTATAAAATGGGGAATTGCAATACCTGCCTCATATGACTGTCGAAAAGAACATGTAAGATGGTGCATGTGAAGCACTTAGCTAAGTGCTTGGTGCCAAGAATTATTAACTATTATTAGTCAGTGCTTTTTTAGTACTATGTAATTTATTACTTATACAGTTACATGCATTTCCCCATTTTCTTCGCATACAGCACTAAGAGCTTTTGATCTTTAAGAAACTGAGATTCAAGTATAAAATATCTAAGCAGAATTATCCCAATACACTGGTTTTATCACCATCACCATTGTCATTGTCACCTTGTTGAGGTACCAGTTGATCTACCTGATAATAGTTTTTCTCTACTTCTGTCTACAAAATTGACCCCTCATAAAGACACAGGAGTCAGGCTTAGATGGAAATTAGGATATCAAGCTTTACTCCTGATAAAACAGACCTGAGGAAGGTGGGTTAATCCATGGCCACCAGAGTTTTCAGATATCCTCCTCTATTCGATGATTTTACCTACTCAGTCAGAGACAGTGTTGGACAAGCATGTTCTTCCTCTTTGCGTGAATCAAATCTGACATAATAAGCTTTGTGCTTGGCAAAAAAGGTGACAAGAATGCATGTATCCTTGCAGTAAGCTGGCTCCAAAAGAAAAGAGAAAAGGGTCTGAGCTGGACAGACCCAACTTTCTTCTCCCATGTTTACAAATAACTAAGAGGAGTAGGAAGATAATTCACGTGTGTGTTACTATAACTAAAGTCTCCCTCCAGAAGAATATAGAGATAGAGAAAAGAAGGATTTCCACTGGCCTCTAATACTACGTCAACCATGTGCTGGGAAGGAACTTTATTTTGATTAGCCGGTGGGATATTTACAACAGCTCTTTGAGGCAGCCTTCTGAATAAACAGCGTTAGAGAGGGAGTGGAATATCTTCTCCAAGGTTGCCCAGGAAGAAAGTAGTAGAGTCAGGATTCAAATCCATGTTCAGTTCCTTGACTTCAAAGCTCTGCTTTTCCAAAAGAAAAGAGAAAAGCTGGTCCCAAAAGAAAAGAGAAAAAGCTACTGACCCGCCGTTAGTAGGATACAAAATTTGAGTTACTTCCCCTGCGTGAGTGATGGATTGTGCTACCAAACCTGTGCCTTCTGAAAATAAAACAAACAACAAACCAAATGCAAACCAACAGCAAAGAAAATGAGTTCAGTTTAGACCTTGTGTTTGTGAGCCCTCATTGATGCAGAGCTATCAGTACTTTATTTTCTAGATGTTTACAATATATTTGCTTAAAAGATCCTCTCTTGGATTTTGTCTGAGATCTATGGCTGTTGCTTTAAAAAAAATTACCTATATATTTTTTTTTAAAAAACAGAGAAACATAGAGGTACCTTTAATTTTTCTGACTTCTGCACCACTCTTCATACCAAATAGCAATGTTGAGATTCTATCTACAAATTCCTTCTGCTTCTGAGGATGTAATTTGCTTGGTCTTAGAGACTTAAATTCACTAGGAGTGGCTAAGCTCCCCCTTTTACTATCTTTTCAGCTATCTTGGGCTAGAATTTCTTTTTTTTTTTTTAAATTGGACCTTTTAACTTGAAGGAGACCGAATAGAAATATTTTAGTATTCTATCAGCTGTTTTTGTTTTTTTTTTTTTGAGATGGAGTCTCTCTCTGTTGTCTAGGCTAGAGGGCAATGGAGTGACCTCGGCTCACTGCAACCTCCGCTTCCTGGGTTCAAGTGATTCTCCTGCCTCAGCCTCTCAAGTAGCTTGGATTTCGGGCGCTTGCCACCATGCCTGGCTAATTTTTGTATTCTTAGTAGAGACAAAGTTTCACCATGTTGGCCAGGCTGTTCTCAAACTCCTAACCTCAGATGATCTGCCTGCCTCAGCCTCCCAAAGCGTTGGGATTACAGGTGTGAGCCACCACACGGGGTCCATTGTTATCCTCGAAAAGTAGACCTCACCTATCTTTTTTTTTCTTGCTCCAAACAGTTAAAAAATGTTTTTCTATCGTTTTTAATGTCTTTAGATACCGAATTCACTTAGCTTTTTGCCTTTCTGGCTATTGTTAGAGTTTCCTATTACTCTCTCATATTCAGCTTTCAGTGTTAAGACATTACATCATAGGATGGATGCAACAGTAATTCCCCATAGGGCCATATAGTGTACCTTTCAATCTGCTGTCAATACATAGTATTGGTATTGAAGGGCAATTTGAATCAAATTGTTAGGTTTCATTTAAAAAATGAGTAAGATATTCTGACATTTTGATAAAATCATATCCTTTTAGATAGCCATTCATTTAGAAGATTTATTAAAACAACCAACAAGATTGCCTTACAAGGTGAGTTTTTATACTTTTAATTATGTTGCTTTCCTAATTGCTACAAAATTTTTTAAAATGTGAAATCTGTTGTATTGCTAGATAATGCTAGTCTTAGCAATGAGCAGTTATCAAAATTTTGGTGTGTTTTAGGAAATTTGGTTTGGATTGCCCTTCAAATACAAAATTGATGCTACTGACCCGCCATTAGTAGGATGCAAAATTTGAGTTATTTCCCCTGTGTTGGTGATGGATTGTGCTGCCTGAGCCACTGGCACTCCCTTTCACATTATCCGTTGTGACTAATCGCAGGCATTTGCAAGATGATTAGCCAAGATTAGGGGTACAGTCTGTGATTATGAAACAGACTTTTTTCTTTATGTGAAAAATTACTAGTTTATAATGCCATTAAATTATAATTTTGCTCCGTATTCTAGCCAATGGTAGATTGTTAATAGCAATTTGTATTCTTATGACTATTTATGTGCTGTTTACTATGATAGTTCTTGAGCAGAACCTTGTCCTATCCTCTTTTTTCTCTTCTTAAATGTTTACAACTGTCAAATGTACCAATTTCACTGCTAAAGAAACAGTAGTTCGTTTATCTATTCAACAAATGTTTATTGAGCATTTACATCTTAAGCTCTGTTCTAGCACTGGGGAATACAGCAGCAAACACATCAATCCTTTCCTTCCTGAAGCTTTTATTTTGTTAGGGGGAAAATAATACATATAACTACTAATAATATACATGTATGTAGGTAAAAGCACAGGTAGATATAATAAATAGAGAGAAGAATATATTAGGGAAGGTAAAAAGGCCAGGAAGGAAAATTGCAGATACTTTATAAGGTGATCAGGGACGGTCTTACTGATAAAGAGACATTTGAGCAGAGATCAAAAAGGGTGAAGAAACAAACCATGTGGACATACAGAGAAAAGTTTTCAAGCAGATGAAGAAGCAGGTACAAAGACTCTAAGTATGGGAGCATGCTTGCAGGTTCAAGAACAGCCAAGAGGTCCGTGTGAAACAAAAAACGCAAGAGTGAGAATCATGGGAGATAAAGTCAGAGGACTAATGACGGCCTGATCAAATATGACTACAATGCCTAGCATAGGATTTTGGCTTTTACACCAAGTGAGATTAAAAGCTATTGGTTGATTTTAGCTAGAGGAGCAGCTTGATCTGACTTTTACCGTCCTTTTGGCTGCATTTAAGGTTAGACTTCAGCGAAAAATATTAGTTAAATATTGTTATGTAACAAATTGCATCAACATTCAGCAACTTAACACAACATCCGTTTGTTATCACATAGTTTTTGTGGGTCAGAAATTGAGCATGTCTTTGCTGGGTCATCTGCTAAAGGGTTTTCACAAATTTGTAATCAAGGTGTTGACTAGGGCCTCAGAAATGCCAAGGTTCCACTAGGGCTGAATCTGCCACCAACCTCATTCTGTTGTCAGCAGGGTTCTGTTTAAGAGCTGTTGCACTGAGGGCCTTAGCTTCTTTTTGGCTGATTGCCAGAGGCCACTCTCAATTCTTACCCAGTAGTCCTCTTCATTAGGACAAGAAAGTATGAAGAGCCAGAGAGGAAATCTCAGCAAGATGAAAGTCAGAGTCTTTTGTAACCTAATCATAGAAGTAACATTCTGTCACTGCTACAGTGTTTGATTCATTAAAAGCCAAGTTATGGAAACAATGGAATTGTCCATTGATGGGTGAATGAATAAAGAGATTGCAGTATTCATATACAATGGAATATTATCAGCCTTTAAAAAGAAGGAATGAAAAAGAATGATATCATAGCTTTTCAGGAATATGAATGGAACTGGAGGTTATTATTTTACGTGAAAAAACTCAGAAACATAAAGTCAAATACCATATTTTCTCCCTTATATGTGGGAACCAAATAATGTGTACGATTGGACATAGAGTGGAATAACAGGCATTATAGGCTCTGAAGGACGGGAGAGTGAGGGGGTGATGATGGATGAGAAATTAATCAATGGATACAATGTACAGTGTTATGGTGATGGTTACATTAAAATCCCAGACTGCATTATGACACAACATATCCACATAACAAAACTACATTTGTACCCTTACAGTTATACAAATAAAATTTAAAAAGAGAGAGAAAAAAGAACAAGATTTTGCCATTTGCCACATGAATGGAACTGGAGGACATTATACTAAGTGAATTAAGCCAGACACAGAAAGAAAAATACTACTTTATATCACTTATATGCAAAATCTAAAAAAAAAATTAGGTCAAAACCACAGAGATGCAGTGTTTACTATGGGTGGTGGGGGTGGAGAAGAAGTGGGGGAGATGTAGGTCAAAGGACAGAACCATGCAAATATATAGGATAAGCAAATCCAGAGATCTAATGTACGTGGGGACTATAGTTAATGTTGTATTTGGGATTTTTGTTGCAAGAGAGGATTTTAGATGCTTATGACATACACAAAGGAAATTTAACTATGTGAGATGACAGACAGGCTAACTTTCTTGACTATAGACATCATTTTGCTGTGTGTACATATGTATATATCAAAACATCATATTGCACATCTTAAATATATACATTTTTTAAAATTATGAGTTATTAGTTCTAGCCTACTAAAGAAGGAAGAGATTATATAAAGGCATGGGTACCAGGAGGCAGAATCACTGGGATCCATGTCAGAAGCAAGGAGGCAAGGAAAGACACAAGGAGACAATATAGAATGTCACTAATATATTGTTAAAACTATTGATGTTTCCTTGGGCTTGTATATGTGGAATGCTAACGGCTAAATTGTTCAAAAGCTTTGCTTCCTGTGCAAATTCTGAATGTATTTTGAAGTTCAAACTAATAATATTTAGTGAAGTATTGGATATAGATGTGAGAAGAAGACCAGAAGCAAGAGTAACTATGGCATTCAGTATAAGACACTAGAAAAATGAAATTGCTGTTTTCTGAAATGGCAATGACTTAGAGGAAAATATTTTGTCAAGGATAGGAAGGAATCAAGTCTCAAGTTTTAACATGTTGACTTTGAGATGCCTTTTTGATGCCCAAGTAGAGGAGATGACTTGGCATTTGAATATATAAGCCTAAGTCTCAGGGAAAAGGTTTGATTATAAATAAAAATTTGAGAATCATTATTATTTATATTGCATTTAATGCCATGATGCTAGATTGAATCACAGTGTATGCCAGAACTTCTAGAGACTGTCCAAAAATGAAAAGAATATTTATGTGAGAGATTCATGGATGAATACCAGTTAACCTATATGGTTTAATTATTTATGTCCCCCTCCTGTAGTAGTTCATTTTTACACTGCTATAAAGACATATCTTAGACTGGGTATTTTATAAAGAAAGTAGGTTTAATTGACTCACAGTCTGCATGGCTGGGGAGGCCTTAGGAAACTTACAATCATGGTGGAAGGGGAAAAAGCACATCTTACATGGTGGCATGTGAGAGAGAATGAGCAAAAGCAGGGAAATGTGCCTTATAAAACCATCAGATCTTGTGAGAACTCACTCACTATCACTAGAAGAGCATGGGGGAAGCCACCCACATAATCCAATTACCCCCCATTTGGTCCCTCCCTTGACATGTGGGGATTATGAGGATTACAATTCTAGATGAGATTTGGGTGGAGACACAGAGCCAAATCATATTATTCCACCCCTTGTTTCTCCAAAATTTCACATCCTCACATTTCAAAACACAATCTTGCCTTCCCTACAGTCCCCCAAAGTCTTAACTCATTTCAGCATTAATTCAAAAGTCCACAGTCCAAAGTCTCATCTGAGACAAGGCAAGTCCCTTCTGCCTAGGGACATGTAAAATCAAAAGGAAGTGAGTTAATTCCAAGAAACAGTGGGGGGTACAGGCATTGGATAAATGCTCCTATTCCAAATGGGAGAAATTGTCTAAAACAAAGGGGCTACAGGTCCCATGCAAGTCCAAAATCCAGCAGCACAGTCAATAAATCTTAGAGCTTCTAAATAATCTCCTTTGACTCCATGTCTCACAACCAGGTCACAATGATGCAAGAGGTGGGCTATCGCAGTCTTGGGTGGCTCCACCCGTGTGGCTTTGCAGGGTACAGCCCTCTCCTGGCTGGTATTGAGTGTCTCCAGATTTTCCAGGTGCACAGTGCAAGCTGTGGGTGGATCTACCATTCTGGGATCTGAAGTACAGTGGCCCTCTTCTCACAGCTCCACTAGGAAGTGCCTTAGTGGGGACTCTGTGTGGGGGCTCCAATCACAGTTTCCTTCCACACTGCCATACTGCCCTAGAAGAGGTTCTTCATGAGGGCTCCACCCTTGCAGCAAAGTTCTGCCTGGACATCCAGGCATTTCCATACAGCCTCCGAAATCTAGATAGGTTCCCAAACCTCAATTCTGACTTCTATGCACTGGCAGGCCTAACACCACATGGAAGCCACCAAGACTTGGGACTTTCACTCTCAGAAGCAATGGCCTAAGCCATACTTTGGCTCCTTTTAGCCATGGCTGAGATGCAGGGTGCCAAGTCCCAAGGTTGCACAGAGCAGCAATGGGGCCCTGGATCTGGGCCCATGAAGCAATTTTTCCCCTCCTAGGCCTCCAAGTCTGTGATGGGAAGGCCTGCTGTGAAGGTCTCTGACATGCTCTGGAGACATTTTCCCCATTGTCTTGGTGATTAACATTCTGCTCCTCATAACTTATGCAAATTTCTACAGTCAGCCTGAATTCCTCCTAAAAAATGTGTTTCTTTTTTCTATGACATTATCAGGCTGAAAATATTTCAAACTTTTATTTTCCTCTTTCCTTTTAAACATAAGTTTGAATTTCAGATGGTCTCAAGTTGAAAGTTCCACAGATTTCTAGGGCAGGGGCAAAATGCTGCCAGTCTCTTTGCTAAAGATAGCAACAGTGACCTTCACTCCAGTTCCCAACAATTTCCTCATCATCATCTAAGACCATCTCAGCCTTGACTTCATTGTCTACATCACTATCAGCATTTTGGTCAAAACCATTAAACAAGTCTCTAGGAAGTTCCAAACTTTCTCACAACTTACTCTCTTTTTCTGAGCCCTCCAAACTGTTCCAACTTCTGCCTGTTACCCAGTTCCAATGTCATTTCCACATTTTCAAATATCTTTATAGCAGTGCCCCACTCCTAGTACCAATTTGTTGTATTAGTTCATTTTCACATAGCTATAAAAACATACCCAACACTGGGTAATTTATAGAGAATATAGGCTTAATTGAGTCACAGTTCTGCATGGCTGAGGAGGCTTTAGGACACTTACAATCATGGCGAAGAAGAAGACGCATGTCATACATGGTGGCAGGCCAGAGAGAGCAAGCAATCACAGGGAAAACTGCCTTATAAAAGCATCAGATTTAATAAGAACTCACTCACTATCACTAGAACAGCAAGGGGAAAACCACCCCCATGATCTAATCTCCTCCCATCTGATCCCCTCCATCCACATGTGGGGATTGTGGGGTTTATTACACAATTCAAGATGACATTTGGGTGGGGACACAGAGTCAAATGATATTATTTCCAAAATTCAAACACTGAAATCCCCAAATTCCAAGATGATGATCTTGAAATTTGAGGCCTTTAGGAGGAGTTTAGATCATGAGAGTGGAGAACTAATGAATGGGATTAGTGCTTTTATAAAAGAGGCCTGAGGGGAGCTTGTTTACCCCTTCCATCATATGAAGAGACAGCAAAAAGATACCCTGTATGATGAAGTAATCCTCACCAGATACCTAATCTGTTGGTTCCTTGATTTTTGATTTGCTAACCCTCTAAAATTGTGAGAAATGAATTTCTGCTATTTACAAGTTACCTAGTTTATGCTATTTTATTGTAGCACAGAGAATAGACTAAGAAAGCAGCCATCTTTTTGTCTCTAACAAGAACAACTTTTTGGATTATGCAAATTAGGTTAGTTTTTTTTGAGGTTTTTTTATTTTATTTATTTTTTTTATTGCATTTTAGGTTTGGGGGTAATGTGAAGAACATGGAAGATTGTTGCATAGGTACACACATGGCAGTGTGATTTGCTGCCTTCCTCCCCATCACCTATATCTGGCATTTCTCCCCCCATGCTATCCCTCCCCAACTCCCCACCCCCCCACTATCCCTCCCCTTTTCCCCGACAGACCCCAGTGTGTGATACTCCCCCTCCCTGCGTCCATGTGTCCGCATTGTTCAACACCCGCCTATGAGTGAGAACATGCGGTGTTTGATTTTCCGTTCTTGTGTCAGTTTGCTGAGAATGATGGTTTCCAGGTTCATCCATGTCCCTATAAAGGACACTAACTCATCGTTTTTGATGGCTGCATAATATTCCATGGTGTATATGTGCCACATTTTCCCTGTCCAGTCTATCATCGATGGGCATTTGGGTTGGTTCCAGGTCTTTGCTATTGTAAACTGTGCTGCAATGAACATTCGTGTGCATGTGTCCTTATAGTAGAACGATTTATAGTCTTTTGGATATATACCCAGTAATGGGATTGCTGGGTCAAATGGAATTTCTATTTCTAGGTCCTTGAGGAATCGCCACACTGTCTTCCACAATGGTTGAACTAATTTACACTCCCACTAACAGTGTAAAAGCGTTCCTATTTCTCCACATCCTCTCCAGCATCTGTTGTCTCCAGATTTTTTAATGATCGCCATTCTAACTGGCGTGAGATGGTATCTCAATGTAGTTTTGATTTGCATTTCTCTAATGACCAGTGATGATGAGCATTTTTTCATATGTTTGTTGGCTTCACGTATGTCTTCTTTTGTAAAGTGTCTGTTCATATCCTTTGCCCCCTTTTGAATGGGCTTGTTTGTTTTTTTCTTGTAAATGTGTTTCAGTTCTTTGTAGATTCTGGTTATCAGCCCTTTGTCAGATGGGTAGACTGCAAAAATTTTTTCCCATTCTATTGGTTGCCGATTCACTCTAATGACTGTTTCTTTTGCTGTGCAGAAGCTGTGGAGTTTGATTAGGTCCCATTTGTCTATTTTGGCTTTTGTTGCCACTGCTTTTGGTGTTTTGGTCATGAAGTCCTTGCCTACGCCTATGTCCTGAATGGTTTTGCCTAGATTTTCTTCTAGGGTTTTTATGGTGTTAGGTCTTATGTTTAAGTCTTTAATCCATCTGGAGTTAATTTTAGTGTAAGGTGTCAGGAAGGGGTCCAGCTTCTGCTTTCTGCACATGGCTAGCCAGTTTTCCCCAACACCATTTATTAAACAGGGACTCGCTTCCACATTGTTTGTTTTTGTCAGGTTTGTCAAAGATCGGGTGGTTGTAGACGTGTTGTGTTGCGTCGGAGGCCTCTGTTCTGTTCCATTGGTCTATATCTCTGTTTTGGTACCAGTACCATGCTGTTTTGATTTCTTCCAGGTTTACTAGTTTATGTGCATAGAGTTGTTTGTAATAATCTCTGATGATGGTTTCAATTTCTGTGGAATCTGTGGTGATATCCCCTTTATCGTTTTTTATTGCATTTATTTGATTATTTTCTCTTTTCTTTGTTATTAATCTGGCTAGTGGTCTATTTTGTTGACCTTTTCAAAAAACCAGCTCCTGTATTTATTGATTTTTTGAAGAGTTTTTCGTGTCTCTATCTCCTTCAGTTCTGCTCTGATCTTAGTTATTTCTTGTCTTCTGCTAGGTTTTGAGTTTTTTTGATCTTGCTCCTCTAGCTCTTTCAATTTTGATGATAGGGTGTCAATTTTAGATCTCTCCTTGCTTCTCATGTGGGCATTTATTGCTATATACTTTCCTCTAGAGACTGCTTTAAATGTGTCCCAGAGATTCTGGTATGTTGTGTCTTCGTTCTCGTTGGTTTCAAAGAACATCTTTATTTCTGCCTTCATTTCATTGTTTATCCAGTCAACATTCAAGAGCCAGTTGTTCAGTTTCCATGAAGCTGTGCGGTTCTGAGTTAGTTTCTGAATTCTGAGTTCTAACTTGATTGCACTGTGGTCTGAGAGACTGTTTGTTATGATTTCCGTTCTTTTGCATTTGCTGAGGAGTGATTTACTTCCAATTATGTGGTCAATTTTAGAGTAGGTGCGATGTGGTGCTGAGAAGAATGTATATTCTGTGGATTTGGGGTGGAGAGTTCTGTAAATGTCTATTAGGTTTGCTTGATCCAGGTCTGAGTTCAAGTCCTGGATATCCTTGTTAATTTTCCGTCTTGTTGATCTGTCTAACATTGACAACGGGGTGTTCAAGTCTCCCACTATTATTGTGTGGGAGTCTAAGTCTCTTTGTAAGTCATTAAGAACTTGCCTTATGTATCTGGGTGCTCCTGTATTGAGTGCGTATATATTTAGGATCGTTAGCTCTTCTTGTTGCATTGATCCTTTTACCATTATGTAATGTCCTTCTTTGTCTCTTTTGATCTTTGTTGGTTTAAAGTCTATTTTATCAGAGATAAGAATTGCAACTCCTGCTTTTTTTTGCTCTCCATTTTCTTGGTAAATCTTCCTCCATCCCTTTATTTTGAGACTTTGTGTATCTCTGTATGGGAGATGGGTTTCCTGGATACAGCACACTGACGGGTTTTGGCTTTTTATCCAGTTTGCCAGTCTATGTCTTTTAATTGGGGCATTTAGCCCATTTACATTTAGGGTTAATATTGTTATGTGTGAATTTGATCCTGCCATTTTGATGCTAGGTGGCTGTTTTGCCTGTTAGTTGATGCAGTTTCTTCATTGTATTGATGGTCTTTACTGTTTGGTATGTTTTTGGAGTGGCTGGTACTGGTTGTTCCTTTCTATGTTTAGTGCCTCTTTCAGGAGCTCTTGTAAAGCAGGCCTGGTGGTGATGAAATCTCTGAGTACTTGCTTGTTCGCAAAGGATTTTATTTTTCCTTCACTTATGAAGCTCAGTTTGGCTGGATATGAAATTCTGGGTTGAAAGTTCTTTTCTTTAAGGATGTTGAATTTTGGCCCCCACTCTCTTCTGGCTTGTAGGGTTTCTGCTGAGAGATCTGCTGTGAGTCTGATGGGCTTCCCTTTGCAGGTAACCCGCCCCTTTCTCTCTGGCTGCCCTTAGCATTTTCTCCTTCATTTCAACCCTGGTGAATCTGACGATTATGTGCCTTGGGGTTGCTCTTCTTGAGGAATATCTTTGTGGTGTTCTCTGTATTTCCTGGACTTGAATATTGGCCTGCCTTCCTATGTCGGGGAAGTTCTTCTGGATAATATCCTGAAGAGTATTTTCCAGCTTGGATTCATTCTCTCCATCACATTCAGGTACACCTATCAATCGTAGATTAGGTCTTTTCACATAGTCCCATATTTCTTGGAGACTTTGTTCCTTCCTTTTTACCCTTTTTTCTCTACTCTTTCCTTCTCGTTTTATTTCATTGAGTTGATCTTCGACCTCTGATATCCTTTCTTCTGCTTGGTCAATTCGGCTGTTGAAACTTGTGTATGCTTCGCAAAGTTCTTGTGTTTTTCAGCTCCATCAATTCACTTACATTCCTCTCTAAGTTGGTTATTCTCATTAGCATTTCGTCAAATCTTTTTTCAAGGTTCTTAGTTTCTTTGCATTGGGTTAGAACATGTTCTTTAGCTCACAGAAGTTTCTTATTACCCACTTTCTGAAGCCTGATTCAGTCATTTCATCACACTCATTGTCCATCCAGCCTTGTTCCCTTGCTGGTGAGGAGTTGTGATCCCTTGTAGGAGGAGAGGTGTTCTGGTTTCGGGTGTTTTCCTCCTTTTTGCACTGGTTTCTTCCCATCTTTGTGGATTTATCTATGTGTGGTCTGTGTGGTTGGTGATTTTCAGACGGGGTCTCTCAGTGGACGTCCCATTTGTTGATGATGAAGTTATTTATTTCTGTTTCTTAGTTTTCCTTCTAACAGTCTGGTCCCTCTGCTGTAGGACTGCTGAGGTCCACTCCCGGCCCTGCTTGCCTGGGGGATCACCTGCAGCAGCTGCAGAACAGTAGGGTTGCTGCCAGTCTCTTCTTCTGCTATCTTTGTCCCAGAAGAATACCCGCCAGATGTCTGTCTGAGCACTCCTTTGTGAGGTGACTCGTTGGATATATGGGGGTCAGGGGAGCTGCTTGAGGAGACAGAGTGTCCTTTATAGGAGCTCAAGTGCTGAGCTGTGAGCTCCGTTGTTCATTCAGAGTTGCTGGGCAGGTACGTTTAAGTCTGCTGCAGCAGAACTCATAAACCCCTTTTTTCCCCAGGTGCTCTGTCCCAGGGAGTTAGGGCTTTATTTATGAGTTTCCCTGGTGCTGCTGCCTTTTTCTCAGGGCTGCCTTGCCCAGCGATGAGGCAGCCTAGTCACTGTCTGCCTACAGAGGCTTTGCTGAGCTGCTATGGGCTCCACCCAGCTGCCGTATGAACTTCCCTGCAGTCCTGTTTATACCGGTGTAGTGAGAACTGCCTCGGCAATGGCAAACTACCTCTGTAGCGGCAGACTGCCTCAGTAATGGCGGACACCCCCTCCCCCACAGAGCTGGGCCGTCCCGGGCTCAGCTGTGCTTGCTGTGAAACTGTCGATCCAGAGCGTTTCCGATGGCTGTTTTTTGTGGGGGTGGGACCAGCCGAGCCTGATCACCTGGCTCTCTGCCTCAGAGTCTCCCAGGTGTTCCAGCCGCCTGTTGAAAAGGCGCCGGGATCTGTGTGATTTCCCGTGCGGCCACCCACTGGGCCTGCTGAAACCGCGGGCGCTGAGATTCGTGGCGTTTTTTTGCCCGGGAAATCTCCTGGCCTGGCTGCCTGTTTCAGTCCCCTTTTTTAATCAGATGAATGGGCGGCTTGCCTTCCCGGAGCTCCAATTGCCAGCTAAAACGCCACCCGGACCCACGTATTTTGTATGGGGAACCGCTGCGCCAGGACGCCGCCCAAAACAGCTGCGCCGGCCAAACCAGCCACGCTGGCGACCCGTGGGGCTCCTCCCCCTGGGAATCTCCTGGTCTGTGGGCAATAAAAATCCGTCTGGCAATGCGGCGTCCACTCACCCTCCGCGCTTTCACTGGGAGCTGCAATCCTCAGCTGCTCCTAATCGGCCATCTTGGATCCTCCCTCAGGTTAGTTTTTTTATAGTCATGACCTTCCCGAACAAAATTTTGGCTATATCTACAGAAGAACAAATCTTCAAATAATTTTGGCTCTATCTACAGAAGAGCAAATCTTCAAATAATCTTGGCCAACTCCTCATTTCCCCTCTTGGTTGCAATCTCATGCAGAATATACTGAGAATGCAACATCTTGAGATAAGAAAAAATGTCTAGAACAATCTGAGGTGTGTTCTGATTCTTTCCAGAATGGAATGTTCTGCACTTCTTGTGTTCCATGATCCCAGTGCTGCCCAAGGTATAAAATCCAGAGCAGAGTTGTTGTGGGTCTCCTCAGCCATAAGTGTGAAGTGGCTCATGCAGACATGACTCCATCTAACCCTATGCAGCTTTCTGGAGCCTTGGGGGAATGAGCTTGCCATAGATTCTAAGCCTTCTGCTTTTCCTTGTTGCCTATTTGGGAGTAATACATTTGTTTTTCCTGACATGTGTGGGTATTCTATCTCACTGGATTCATACCTTGGCAGCTGGATTATGCAAAACCTCTTGCCAGACAGGAATCTTTATACTGCCTTTCCATTTTTTTCTGGTCCATATTTATCCAAACCAAGAATTTGGATTGCTCAAAGGCAAAAGCAAGCCTGTATTAATGCAAAGTGAAAGTTTTGCAATTACAGGTCTTAAAAGAACTTCACAGATAATTCATTTTTTAAAGGCAAGGGTCACTGTCACACATTCAGTTCCTGGAATACATTTTTCTAGCTCTTTCTTCTCTCTTTCAATTAATCTCATTTATTATATTTTACTTCAAAAGTCGTTTATATACTGACAAGCTCCGAAATCTACATTTTAAATCTCAAACTTCTTTCCACAAGTTTCTGTTCCTTATTTTTAACTGTCCTCTGGGCATCTTGACCTGGAGTCCTTCAGAGATTGGAAGCGAATTCATGCTGATTTCCAGGAATCTGTTCTGTCCCTTTGTTTAAGCTTATGGCCTCATCATCCTTGTAGCTTCCTATGTCAAAAATTTAGGGGGCATCCCAGGATTTCCTTCTCTCTCATGCTCTGAATGTTAATGATAATAAAATTAATGATATAAAGGAGATTTATAAATATTATATCTAATTATCACAATAACCTCATTGTATAGCTATAATTATATCTTATTAATAAGAATGGGGAAGTAATTTGTCCCAGATCAAAAAGCAAATTAATGACAAAACCTAGAGTTGAGCCAACTCTTCCAGGCTGCAAATTCAGCACTTTCTACTTTTCAATGCTGCTTTTTCAATCATTTATAGCCTTGTCAGTTCTATATTCAGAATCATCGCTGCATTTCAATCTCTCCTTTCCTAATGTGTTGTCAAGAACTTAATCCAGAACTTGATTATTTCTCACCTGAACTGTTAAAACCTTGTCCTATCTGGTCTTCATTCTTACTGTAGTTTGTAGTTACTTAAAGGGTCATATCAGGGTCATCCTTCCAAAAAAACAAAATGATTATACCATTCCATATCTTTTTGTTGTTGTTGTTTCTTTTTTGAGATGGAGTTTTGCTCTTGTTGCCCAAACTGGAGTGCAATGGCGCAATCTCGGCTTACCGCAACTTTCACCTCTGGGGCTCAAGCCATTCTCCTGTCTCAGCCTCCCGAGTAGCTGGTATTACAGGCATGCGCCACCACGCCCAGCTAATTTTGTATTTTTAGTAGAGACTGGGTTTTTCTATGTTGGTCAGGCTGGTCTAGAACTCTTGACATCAAGTGATCTGCCCACCTTGGCCTCCCAAAGTGCTGGGATTACAGGCATGAGCCACCGCACCCTGCCCATTCCATTTCTTACATAGTTGTTTTTTTCTCTCACTGCGTGCAAAATTAAGTCTGGAGTTGCAAGACTTAATTTAATATTTCATTTTCACATTCAAAATCCTTTTCAAATTCCACTCAAATCCAAGTTCAGAAGTCACCATGCTCCCTTTGTTCCAGAAATTCCAAACTTTCTTTTTTTGTTGACTGACTTTGACCTTTTTTTCTAGAATACCCTGCCCTCTCCTCTAACTATAAAAGCCTTTCTTATGCTTTAAGATCCAATTTTTTTATTATTTATTTTATTTTGTTATTTGTTTTGCCAAAATTGTGAAACCTCATCTCAAGAGTCTCACTCCATCACTCAGGTTAGAGTGCTGTGGCGTGATCTTGGCTCACTGCAAGCTCTGTCTTCCAGGTTCAAGCGATTCTCCTGCCTCAGCATCCCAAGTAGCTGGGATTACAGGTGTGCACCACCATGCCTGGCTAATTTTGAATTTTTAGTAGAGATGGGGTTTCACTATTTTGGCCAGGCTGGTCTCGAACTCCTGACCTCAGGTGATCCACCTTCCTTGGCCTTCCAAAGTACTGGGATTACAGGCATGAGCCACCATGACCAATCTAAGATCTAATTCAAATGGTATCTCCTCTGTGTGACTTCCACAAATTTAGGTAAAGCTAATTTCTCTGTCTCCTGGGCCCTCAGAACTAATTTCTGTTTACGTCTCTCCCTCTCACAGTAGACTGGGAAAATCCTTAAATACAGTGACTGTCTTGTTTATCTTTGTGGTCCCATTGCTAATCACATTGAGACATCCTATAAATATGTTTATACAAATAATAAAATTATCCATAGACCTAATTCAGATTTTAAAAATATCGATACATTATTGGTATATGAAAGAGGGTTACCTCTTGACTATATTTCATAGATTCCAGTCACCCATGTTTATGTACACTTTAGCTATATTTTGAAACTTTTTATAGATGAAACTTTTTATATGTTTTTTGAAACTTTTTATAAAACTTTTAATAAACTTTCTAATCTCAACATGAATGCATTATGTGGGTTGAATAAGGGTAACCCAATTAAGCTACACATTTCATACTGATGACAATCAAAAATTTGTTAAATGTCATGTTATCTGTCTTAACTAACTGGAAAAAGTAGCTGGTATATTCATTTGTTGGAAGCCAGAATTAATGAAAGTACTTAACGTTTAAGGCAGGCTATGAAAGACCGTATGAAGATCTTGGGGCTATTTGTTTAATTTTTTTTTTTTTTTTTTGCTTTTAACATACTGCAAACATGTCATTTGTGTAGGAGAAAAAAATCTTTTTCTTTTATCCTTTTAGATACACAGCTGGAGCCTATGTTACAAAAGACAGATTAATAAGATTTTTTAAAAAAGAGATTTTAACATGTATATCTATTATATGCATGGGTGAAACTCAGGGATGAGTAAATTCAAATAGGTGGCTAGACATGGGCTTAAATAGCATCTTTAGGTAAAACAAAGTAAAAAGATGATGAGAGAGGCAAGTTAAGGAAAGGTGACCAGGAAAAGAATAATAACAAGAGTAAAGTTTGTTGTGTAGATAAGTAAGTACCCTCTCCATTGATAAGAATTTTTTTGTGTCTTCTCTTCCTGGTACAGAGAAAGAGAGAGAGAGTGAGAGAGAGTCCCTTACAAATGGAAATTTTCTTTATACATGTAAATTTCTCTTACAAAAGAGTAACATATTCTGTTTTCAGAGGTTTTCCTGTGTATGCTATTTCTCAAAATAATCAGCTCCAAATAATACTCAGGCCTAAAGGCATATTTAGGGTGTCCTACAGTCATAATTTGTGGTGATTTTTCTGGTCTCTTACACCTGCTACTTGCTTGTTCAAATCTGTTCAGTGGCTAACCTGAATCGAACCAACGCTGTTATCTATTGTTTTAACTAATCTCTTGTGATCAACTTATTTTTAGAAATGGCAAAATTGAGTTATTTTTGAAGTTACTGTAGGAAAATTTGTGGTTTGTATGTTGTCCTTACTCTTTCTAAATTACTTTATATTTTAAATTGATAAATTTTTATGTATTTGTTGTCACAACATAATATTTATTTGTTTGTTTTTTATTTTTGAGATGGAGTTTCACTCTTATTGCCCAGGCTAGAGTGCAGTAACACTAACTCAACTCACTGCAACCTATGCCTCTGGGGTTCGAGGGATTCTTCTGCCTCAGCTTCCTGACTAGCTTGGATTACAGGCACCTGTCACCATGCCCGGCTACTTTTTGTATTTTTAGTAGAGACAGGGTTTCACCATGTTGACCAGGTTGGTCTTGAACTTCTGACCTCAGGTGATCCACCCTCAGCATCCCAAAGTGTAGGAGTTTACAGGGGTGAGCCACTGTACCCAGTCCACAACATAATGTTTTGATGTGTGTGTGTGTGTGTGTGTGTGTGTGTGTGTGTATATAAATGACTAAATCTAGCTAACATATGCATTACCTCATATAGTTATCATGTCTGTGGTGAGAACACTTAACATCCATTCTTCTAGCATTTTCCAAGTATAAAATATATTGTTATTAACTATATTCACTGTTAAAAGAAAATAAATTTTGGAACCCTAAATCACTAAGCTAAAGGGAGAAGTCAAGTGGGAACTGCTTAGGGCAAGCCTGCCCCCCAGTCTACTCAAAGTCGTCTCTTTGCTCAGGGAGATAAATGCAGATCTGATTGCTTTCTTTGGAAAAGCTAATCAGAAACTCCAAAGAATACAATCTTTTGTCTCTTATCTACCTATGACCTGAAAGCCCCTCCAAGCTTTGAGTTATCCCGCCTTTCTGGACAGAGTCAATGTACATCTTACATATATCGATTGACGTCTCATGTCTTCCTAAAATGTATAAAACCAAGCTGTGCCCCAACCAACTTTGGCATATGTTATCAGGACCTCCTGAGTTTGTGTCACAAAAGCCCCCCCCGGCGTTTTTGCCCTCTTATAAAATAACGGCGCTCGCAGCCCCTTTGTTTTCCCCGGGGGAGGATTCCTCCCCCGCCCAAATTTTTTTTCCTTTTTTTGGGGGTATTTTTGCCGCCCGGGTTGATATTTAAGGTGTGTGCCCTTAAATTTGCAAAATAAACTTCCCAGATTGACTGAGACCTCTCCCAGATATTTGGGGTTCACATCACCATGCTGTATAATAGGCTTCTTGAAATTATTTCTTCTATCTAAGTAAAATTTTGTATTTTTTGACCAACATCTCCCCCAGGCCCTGATGCCAGACCCTGGTAACCATTCTCCAATTTTATCTCTACATCTGCTTCCTTTTCCAATTGCTCTGGGTTTTCATTTGCATGGAATATCTTTTTCCATCCCTTCACTTTTAGTCTACATGTGTCCTTACAGGTTAAGAACATCTCTTCTAAGCAGTATACATCTAGGTCTTTTAAAAATTCATTTAGACACTCTGTGTTTTGATTGGATAATTTAATTCATTTACATTCAAGGTAATTTTTTGTAGCTAAGGGCTTACTACTGTCTTTTGTTCATTGACTTATAGTTGCTTCCTAGATCCTTGTTTCATTCTTTCTCTTTTCCTACCTTCCTTTATGGTTGAGTGATTTTCTTTAGTAGTATGTTTTGATTCCTTGATTTTTATTGTTTGTTTATGAACTGTAGGTTTTGCTTTGTGGTTGCCTTGAGGCTTACAAAAAGCATCTTATAATTATGACAGGTTATTTTAAATTGATAAGCACTTAACTTGGATTACAAAAAAGTCTCTACACTTTTATTCCATTCTTCTTCCAACATTTTGTATCTCTGATGTCACAATTCTCATCTTTTTATACTACATGTCCCTGAACAAATGATTATATCTATTATTAATAGTTCTGTCTTTTAACCATTATACTTAAGATTTAAGTGTTTTACACACTACCATTACATTCTTGTAGTGTTCTGAATTTTACTTATTTACCAATGAGTTTTATACTTTGACATTTTTATGTTACTTATTAGTATCCTTTTATTTCAGCTTCAAAAATTTCCTTTAGCATTTCTTGTAAGACAGGTGTGTTAATGATACACTCCTTCAGCTTTTATTTTCCGGTAGTCTTTATCTCTCCTTCATTTCTAAAGGACAGATTTGCTGGGTATAGTATTCTTGGCTGCCAGGTTTTTTTCTTTAGTGCTCTGAATATATAATCCCACTCTCTCCTGGACTGTAAGGTTTCTGCTATGAGCCATATTGAAACTCCCTTATACGTTATTTGCTTCTTTTTTCTTGTTGCATTTAGAAACTTCTCTTTTTCTTTGATTTTTAACAGTTTGATTACAATATGTCTTGGGTTAATCTTGTCTGCCTTACTTCCTGGTCTGTCATTTAGAGCAACCAATAAATTTTCTTTATTACTTTAGTTACTTTGTGTTGAGTTTTCTATTACTTGAAACAAAAACGTTCTATGTACATGTGTGAATGAACGGCAAGGTGGATAAGATTCTTTGACTTTGAGAAATATATTTTGATTTTCTTGTTTGAATAGAAATCTGTTTGGTGCATAGTGTTACAAAATAAGTAATAAAGCCATACAAGGAAATCTTGACTCCAAATGCTACACATTAAAGTTTGTTCATCACATTATTTTTCTTTTTTCTTTTTTGAAACAGAGTCTTGCACTGTCACCCAGCTGAAGTGCAATGGCATGATCTCAGCTCACTGCAACCTCCACCTCCTGAGTTCATGCAATTCTCCTGCCTCAGTCTCCCAAGTAGCTGAGATTACAGGCATACACTACCACACCTGGCTATTTTAGTGTGTTTTTAGTAGAGATGGGGTTTCACTATGTTAGCCAGACTAGTCTCAAATTCCTGACCTCGTAATCTACCTGTTTCAGCCTCCCAAAGTGCTGGGATTACAGGTGTGAGCCACCATGCCCAGCCTCCATCATATTTTTATGATCAGAGTTTATTTTGGTTTGCTTGTTAGGAAGAATCATCCTTGGTAAACTCAAAATTAGGCAGTTTCAGAGTTGCTTTAATTCTATTGATTGTGATATAAAGACCCAAATGTGCCAGTGGGATGGCAGAAGCTCAGCTGAGCTGGAAGAGCTGAGCTGCCAAGCATTGAAATTTTCAATTATAGCAATAAGCCAAAAATCAAAGCGTTAAGTCAATAATCACTTACTGAGATGGCATAAACAAGGCTTAACTTCTTGTTTATGCCATCTCAGTAAGTGATTATTGACTTACTGCTTTCAGAGAAAACACCAGCTCCCCCTGTTCTGGGTCCCCCATAGAATGGCACACTGGTCAGGTAGATCCACACAGATGTGGGGTCTTCTTACTGCTGAGGGAGTAACAAGCAACAGGTTCTGTATTTTTAAGGGCCCCGGTATGCTTAAAAGGTCCTCTTGATCTTTCTTGGTTTTGTGTAAGTTTGTTGGTGCTGCCATAATAAAATGCCACAAACTGGTTGTTTTAGACAGCAGAAATGAATTTTCTCACAGTTCTGGATGCTAGAAGTCCAAGATCAAAGGGTTACAGGTTTGGCTTCTTCTGAGGCCTCTCTCCTCAGCTTGAAGATGAACACCTTCTCCCTGTGATGGACAGGGTCAAGGGGAGGGCTAAGAGTAAAAAAGTGCTAGGTCCTGAGTCAAAGTGGGAAAATATGTCTGCAAGTTTTCCTTTCTCTTCTCTCATATGGATCTCAGAAGAGGCACCTGAAAGAACCTCTACCCAAGACCTCAGATAAAGAGACATAGGAATGAACACACAGATGATAGAAACGTTAAGTATGCAAAGAACATGGCTAATTAGCGGAGCCTGGGTTTTTGACTGCAACTCCTTTCAGAGACTCCCAGTCTGGTGTGTGGGGAGAGCAGTTTTCTATATGTGGGTCCTCATGTGTAGCTTATGGTCAGGCTTGAAAAATGACACACTGATTTTTAACAACTAGGAGTTAGACTCCTCAAAAGGAAAGCCAGATTTTTTTTTTTTAATTCCAAATCCCTGACAATTTTCATGAACATTTTCTAATGTGGTATGTAAGTACCTGATCTATCTCAGGGATCAGAGTTAAATTATCCATTGTTTAATATTCCTGCTTTTGTGAGTTTTACTTTTTCTTGTTGAAAGTCCATGGGTTCAAAGACTTTTAAATGGAATACAATTTACATGGTATTATAAAACTCAGTAGGCAACGTTCAACAAGAAATTAGCTGCTCTATAATCAACAAAACTTGGTGTCACATATTCTGTAATTTAAAAATACCAAAGAAGAATAAAGATCTCTAATGATTTGCTCCCTGGACAACCATGTGACTCTTTTATAGATAATCAGCATTTTTTTTCTTTTTGTTTGAGATGGAGTGTCACTCTGTCACCCAGGCTAGAGTTCAGTGGTACGACCTTGGCTCACTGCAACCTCCGCCTTCTGGGTTCCAGCGATTCTCCTGCCTCAACCTCCTGAGTAGCTGAGATTTCAGGTGCATGCCACCAAGTCCGGACTAATTTTTGTATTTTTAGTAGAGGGGGGTTTCACCATGTTGATCAGGCTGGTCTTCAACTCCTGACCTCGTAATCTGCCTGCCTTGGCCTCCCAAAGTGTTGGGATTACAGGCACAGCCACTGCTCCCTGGACAACATTTTATTTCTGAAGATAAATTTTGTAATACTTTCTAGATCGTCAATGTTATATGTGACATGCATTTTCAAACTCTTCCAAATTCATATAACCTCAATGGCTTTTTTTTTTCCCCTGAGGGACAGTCTTGCTCTGTTGCCCAGGCTGGAGTGCAGTGGTGTAATCCTGGCTCACTGCAACCTCTACCTCCTGGGTTCAAGGGATTCTCCTGCCTCAGTCTCCTGAGTAGCTGGGATTATAGGCATGCACCACCCTGCTGGGGCAATATTTGTGTTTCTAGTAGAGACAGGATTTCACCATTTTGGCCAGGCTGATCTCGAACTGCTGACCTTAAGTGATTCGCCTGCCTCAGCCTCCCAAAGTGCTGAGATGACAGGCATAAGCCACTGCACGCAGTCTACCAATGGCTTTTTAAATGTTGAAATGTTTTTTTGAAGTTTACCAACTCACAATAAGTTCTACTTTCTGGATACATTGCTGAATACCACAATAACTCAGTTTTCTTGAGCCGATGAGTTTTCATAGGATCTTCTCTGCTGAGCACAAGAGAAATGATAAAGGGAGTGGGATTTTTGGGGTACACTGAGTATTAAAAAAGCTTTTAATTTTGATGATTTAAACTGGAGTGTCATGGACATTGATGGATCTCCAACCCCTGTCTGGTAAAAAATATTTTTTCTTACAATATTGTTTTTATATACCACTGTTAAATAAAATTTATAGGAGGCCATTGGTTTGGATGAGCTCTTGCTCCAGGCCTAAGAGACCAAGCCAAAATGAGGTCACTCACATTAAAATTCTATGTCACCAAGGCAGAACTTAGTAGTTTCTCTGACCTTCCAAGAAATCAGGAGAGCAAGATATAATAGCCAAATCCCCCAAACAGGCCAGTTTTAGCTGGCATAATAAGAAAGTACCCTCTGCCTTAACCTTTATGGAGAAAGTAACTTTGAGATGATCAATTTACTTTCTGTTCTGTGTTTCTGCTTTCTTAAGCGCTTTTCTGCCTATAAAACCAAACTTCTCTGCTCAGCTCATTGGAATACTTATTCTATAGAATGAGGTGTTGCCCGATTATAGAATCACAAAGCCAATTAAGATCTTTAAATCTGTTGTAATTTTGTCTTTTGACACTGCATAGTGAGCCTGTGGTCTTTTCCTACAACAATCTGGTGTACTTTTGGTGAAATGTAGAGCAACCCAGACCTGAGAATAGCAGCACATAACTAACTATAGGACATAAGATGAGTGCACACATGATATAAATCTTAGTGTCTCTGTATTACCAAAGAGTACAAGAATTAAACAGTTTTTAAAACAAGACAGTTTTTTTTTCTTACTGAATTTTAAACTCACATAGTACATTTAATTTGGGGCTGCTGAGAACAAACCATAGGCCAATTAATTGATAAAAGATTTGACCTTAAAGGAGGGCCCTAAAAGGAAAGAAAAGGTGGTCTTTAAAACTTTGCTTAATAGGGGGCTGGGTGTAGTGACTCACACCTGTAATCCCAGCACTTTGGTAGGGAGAGGGGGGAGGATCACGAGGTCAGGAGTTTGAGACCAGCCTGGCCAATATGGTAAAACCCGGTCTCTAATAAAAATACAAAAATTAGCCGGTGTGGTGGTGAGTGCCTGTAGTCCCGGCTACTCGGGAGGCTGAGGCAGGAGAATTGCTTGAACCTGGAAGGTGGAGGTTGCAGTGAGCTGAGATCGCACCACTGCACGCCAGCCTGGGTGACAGAGCGAGACTCCATCTCAAAAACAAAAAAAACAAAAAAAAACCCACTTTGCTTAATAGTAAAATTCCTGATTTTACTAAGATAATGGTGCACAGTAAGAAGGGGAAAGTTAAAACAAACTGACAACCTCCTTCCTGGTTGAAAGACTCATTTTTTAATCTCATTTATTTTCCACAGCAAATATTCCAAATTGGAAGATTTTTTAAAATAAATTTTTTATGTTTCAAAATGTGATTTCAAAAGTTGGGCAATTCATCAGTTTTATAGTGGTAAGTACAGTTATTACAAAATGTGATGTTGTGTATTGGGACACTGTATATTTGAGTCCATGAAATATTTGAAAATTTTGCCCTACAATTAATTCTTTTTTTTTTTTTTTTTTTTTTTGAGATACAGTCTCGCTCTGTTGCCAGGCTGGAGTGCAGTGGCACAATCTCAGCTTACTGCAACCTCCGCCTCCTGGGTTCAAGAGATTCTCCTGCCTCAGCCTCCAGAGTAGCTGGGACTACAGCTGTGCACCACCACACCCAGCTAATTTTTGTATTTTTAGGAGAGATGGGGTTTCACCATGTTGGCCAGGATGGTCTCGATCTCCTGACCTCATGATCTACCCGCCTTGGCCTCCCAACGTGCTGGGATTACAGGCTTGAGCCACCACACTCGGCCTAAATTAATTCTTTATATAAAATATTTTGGGCAGCACCCAAGTAATCTGGGAGAATGAAAAATGAATAGAGATGTGTTCTCTTGACCTTTCTTGGTTTGTTGGTACTGCCTTAACAAAATGCCACGAACTGGGTGGTTTAGACAACAGAATTAATTTTTTCGCTGTTCTGGGGGCTGGAAGTCCAAGATCAAGGAGTTAGCAGGTTAGGCTTCTTTTGAGGCCTCTCTCCTTGGCTTGTAGACAGCTGCCTCCTCTCTGTTCTTGCACGGCCTGTCCTCTGTGCAGGTGCATCTCTGGTTTCCCTTTTGTAAGTCCATATTTTGTCTTCAGACAAAGACATCAGTCAGATAGTATCAGGGCCCACCCTCATGACCTCATTTAACCTTCGTTATCTCTTTAAAGGTCATATCTCCAAATACAGTCACATTCTGAGATACTGGGGGTTCGTGCTTTAATATGTGAATTTTGGGGGAAGAGAAGGGCACAATGGTGCACATAACAGTTTGGTATGAAAGCATATCTCACATAATATCCAGCTTTCAAAAATTTAGTTGTACAGTAAGTCACTTAAAGTCATCAATGGCTTATTGGGAACAGTGACTTTAAGCAAAATGACGTGTCACAAAGCCGATTTTGCTATACGCAAGGTGATTATAAGTAAGAGTTAAGCTTTTATCGTATATTTCTGGTCACAAAAACATCACCAAACTCCTAAAGAAGACCAAAACACTTCTAATAGTAAACATTAAAATAAATGTGTGCTATGCATATACTTATGATTAATAAAAACAAGTATGATTAATAAAAACAAGTATGATTACTATTTACCCAATTTTTATTTCAGATTAGGGCTGCTGGTACTTGGAGCCTGTCTAGGCAGCTCAGGGTACAAGGCAGGAACGAGCTCTGGACAGGACACCATCCCATCAGAGGGGCGCACTCGTACACGTACTCATATCTACCCTCACTCAGACTGGAACCATTTAGACATGCCGAGTTACCCAGTGTTCACAGCTTTGGGATGTGGGAGGAAACCAGAGTGCCTGGAGAAAACCCACAAACGTGGGGAGAATGTGCAAACTACATATAGACAGTGGCCACAGGCTGGAAGAGATTTTTTTTTCTTATCTGTGTTAAAATGATATGTTATTGAATGAAACAATGATATCTGAGGAGTAGTGTTTTGTTTTGATATAGTGTGGTTAATATTATCTAACATTATAACATTACTTTAGTGGCAAGTATGAATTTGTATGACATAAAAACAATGAATATTTGTATATATTCAGTGTCTTCTTAATTCTGTATTTGATTTATTTATAATTAAAATAACGATACTGATTATGTACATTAAGTCCTACATTTGATTCTGAGTCAAAGAATATTTCAGCCAAAGTCTTAACAGCTCACATTTATTTACATGAATTGTTTTCTGTTAATCATATGCAATTATAAGATGCAAGGTACACACTGATTTCCCCCTCAGAAAATCCTGAAGATTTTAATTGGTTATATTAGTTATGGTTGCATAACAAATTACCCAGATATTAGGCCGAAAGTGCAAACACTTGTTATCTCACACAGTTTCTGAGAGTCAGAAATCTAGATCAGCTTAGGTGGGTGGTTTTGGCTCAGAGTTACTCATTTCACTGTTAACATATCAGACCTACAGTCATCTGCAGGTTTGACAGAAGCTGGAAGATCCATTTCCAAACGGCTCACTCAAGAAGCTGTTGGCTGGATGCCTTGTTCTTCACTGCTGATGGCAGGAGGTCTCAGGGCCATGCGAACCTCTCCATAGAGTTGCTTGAGTATCAGCTCAACATGTCAGTTAACATCCTCCAGAGCAAGTGAGCCAAGGCATAGCAGGCAGAAAGCCACAATTCCTTGGAAGCCTAGTCTAGTCTTAGAAGTCACACAGCATCACTCTATCATATTCTATTTGCTAGAATTTAATCATTAAGTGCAGGCTTGACAAGCAGAAGGGAGTTAAACTCCAACTTTTAAAGGAAGAAGAATGGAAGCCTTTGTAGAAATATTTAAATCTAGCACACTGTTTCTGGGGAAAGATAATATTAATTAAGAGGACGTCTCAGTCTGTTTGGACTACTGTAACAAAATACCTTAAACTGAGTGGCTTATAAACAATCAAAATTTATTTCTTAAGGTTCTGGAGTCTGTAAGTCCAAGATCAAGATACTGTCAGTTCCAGGTACTGTCCGGGTAGTGTCCGAGATCAAGGTACCGTCAACCCTCTGGTGAGGGTTGACTTCCTGGCTCATAGATGGCACCTTTTCACAGTGACCTCATATGAGTGAGGTCTTTTTGTAGTAATGAGTGAATTCTGTCTCTGTTAGTTCCCCAAAGTCTTGTTGTCTGAAGCCACTGTTTGTGCTAATTCATTACAGTAACCCTAGGAAAGTATCACAGTACCTTTGCAAGAAACAGACTATAAGAGGACTGAAGTACTTTCAATTAACGTAGTGAACATGGGAACTGGAATTTAAAGAACTATGGGGCTTAGAACATATGGAATTATTACTAGATGGGCCATGAAGGTTGCAGTTCATATTTCCACTGTTTCCCTCCAACATCTGGCAGACAGGTTGCCGTCACTGTCCAAGATGCACTGCCATTCCAAGTTCATTTTCATTATGGGTCTGAGGTGGCCAGTAAGACTTTGTATCAATATATATCTGCATCCAGAGTCTATGTAAAGTAATTCCAATGAAATACCTGCCTTGCACCCAGCTGGCTCGGCCTATGAACCTCCATAGCTGTACAGTCCAATAGCCTATGACCTTAGATAAAGACATCTCATTGAATGTCTGCTCTGCATAATGAGCCAGAGACCCATGGTCAATGAGTCCAATCACATTACAACCACCACCAAAACAAGGTACAGATCACATCTTGACATGCTGACAGTAAAAGATACTTAAGCACGAATCTATGGCACTTATATACCTGAGAATAAAAATCTGGTAAATTAATTTGTTGATGCTCATAAAGTATTTCCACTCTTCAAATTCTTTCTGTGCTCTAAAGCATTATCAATGCTTCCATTGCCCCCAAAAGAAAACTCTTACCCAATAACAATCACTCCTCATTCCCCCCTCCAATTCACCTCAGCCCTGCAATCATAATTCATTTCCTGTCCTTATAGATTTATCTATTCTAGACATTTCATATGAATAGAATTAGACAATACATGATCTTTTGTGTCTGGCTTCTTTCACTTAACATGTTTACAAGATTCCTCTGTGTTGTAGCATGCACAAATCCATTTTTGTTCATCGCTGAATAATATTCTATTGTGTGGATACATTTATTTATACATACATTCATCAGTTGACGTAAATTGTATCGTTTTCATTTCTGGCTATTACGAATAATACTCCTATGAACACTTGTGTACAAATTTTTGTATGGATGTACAAAGGAGTAGAACTGCTGTCATGTGATAACTCTATGTTTAAAATTTTGAAGAGTGCCAAACTGTTTTCTAAAGCAGTGTCACCATTAGGCATTCTCAATAGTGAAGGTTCCAATGTCTTCACATCTCTAACACTTCTTATTGCCTTTCATTTTTATTATAGTCATCAAAACACAATTTTGATTAGTGTTTTCCTAATAGCTAATGATGTTGCTATGGTTTGAATATTTTCACCAAACTCATGATGAAATTTAATTGCCATTATGAAGGTATTAAGAGGTGGGACTCTTAAGAGGTGAGTAGACTTTGAGAGCTGAGTGGATTAATGTTAATATTGAGGGAGTGGATTTGTTGTTATGAGAGTGGGTTGTTATTGAAGCAGGTTCAGCTCCCTCTTGCTCTTGCACACTCTTTGGTCTTCTACCTTCTGCCATGGATGATGCAGCAAGAAGGCTCCCACCACATGCTGGCACCTTGATATTGGACTTCCCAGTTCTTCCAGAACCGTGGGAAGTAATTAAAGAAATAAATTACCCAAATTGTAGTATTCTGTTATAAGAATGCAAAATGAATGAAGACAGAAAATTGTTACCAAAGGGTGGGCAATTGCTATAACAAATACCTCAAAATGTAGAAAGGGCTTTAGAACTGGGTAACAGGTAGAGGCTGAAAGAATTTGAAGGAGCAGACTAGAAAGCATAGATTCCTATGAATGGAGCATTAAGAGCAATTCCAGTGAGAGCTTAGAGAAAGAGAAAGGCTTAGGAAACATTTGAAACTTTTTAAAGATCAATTAAGATCATAATAAGAATCCTGGTTAGAATAAAGGTAAGACAGTAAAGGCCATTCTGATGAGGTCTCAGGGAGAAATGAGGAATTGAAAACTGAGTAAGGCTATCTTTATTATAAAGTCTCATAGGATTTGGTTGAGATTGTGTCCATGCTTGAGGGCTTTATGGTAGATAGAGTTAAAGAGTTATAAACTGGGATATCTGGCAGAAGAAATATTTAAGTGAAATATTTAAGCAAAATATTGGAGAAGCTGCATGCATTTTAATTGCATACAGTAATATGCAAACAGAGAAAAAAATATTTAAAAATAAAATTCATAATTAGAAGCAGAACAGGAAGATTTGGAAAATTCACATCCTGGCCATGTAAAGAGTAAAAAGGTGTGTTTATGAGAGCAAACCAAAGGTGTGGTCCAGCGACTTGTTTGCTAAAGAAATTAGTAAAAGAAGAGAGCCAGGTACTATTCATCAAAATAATAGAAAAATAACTCTGAAGCCATTTTGGAGACCTTGGAGGCATGTTAGAATCTTGAGGGCAAGCTTTCCAGAGAGGTCAGGTTGGACCTCAGCATTTGCTACCCAGGGCTGGTTTGGGGATGGCTTAAGCATGCCCAGGTATGGCTCATGCTGCAGCTCCAAAGGCTTCAGGCTACATGCCTTGGCAGTGTCAATATGGTGCTGACTCTGAGGACATGCAGAGTTCATGAGCTGTGGCATCATGGCAGCCTCCACCTAGATTTCAGAGAATATTAAGGACAGTTTGAGGGCCCAGACAGAAACTTGCCACAAGAATAGAGCCACTGCAGGAAGCCCACACTGGGACGATGCCTAGTGGAGCTCTGTAGCAGTGCCAGAACCACCACCAAGACCGCAGAACTGTAAAGCTATCACTATGCAACACTAGCCTGGGAGAGTGGTAGTCAGAGACTCCAACCTGTGGGGAGTTCCTGGGTGCACTTAAGGTTGCTTGAGGCCATAGAGGCCCAATTTTCAACTTAATGTGCCCAGAAGGGAGGACACAAAGTCCAAGAAAAATTATTCTGGAGTTCTGAAGTTTAATACTGTTTTCCTTATTGAGATTTTGAACTCACTTGGGGCCTGTTACTCCTTTTTTATTGTCTGTATCTTCCTTTTCCAATTGGAATGTTTGTCCTATGCCTGTCTCACCATTGCATCTTGGAAACATGTAATATGCTAATTTCAAAGGCTCACAGCTGAAGATAAATCTGCCTCAGAATAAATTGTATCTTGAGTTTCATCCCTATCTGATTTAGATGAGACTCTAGACTTTGAACTTTTGAGTTGATGCTTGAACAAGGTAAGACTTTTAGGGTTATTGGGATGCAATGAATGTATTTTGTAAGTGAGAAGGACATGAGTTTTAGGGGTCCAGGGGCAGAATGATATGGTTTGAATGTCCCCTTCAAAACTCATATTGAAATTTAATCGCCTTTGTTATAGTATTAAGTGGTGGAACCATTAGCTCTCCATTAGTCCAGGAGAGCTCTGCCCTTATTATGGGAGTGAGTTTCTTATTCTGAGAGCAGGTTTTTTTAAAAGTGTGTTTGGCCCTCCCTTGCTGGCTTGCTTTCTTGCTATCTTGCTCTGGTTCTTCCACCTTCTGCCATGGAATGATGCAGCACAAAAGCCCTCACCAGATACTGATGCCATGCTCTTGGACTTCTCAGCCTCCAGAACAATGAGACAAATATATTTCCTTTTAAGTTAGCTAATCTGTGGCATTTTGTTATAGAAACATAAAATAAGCTAAGATGATGATCATTTTTTTTCATATGCTTATTGGCCACTTGCATATCTTCCTTGGAAAAAAGCCTATTCAGATCTTTTTCTTATTATTAAATTGGGTTATTTATCTTTTTGTTATTGAATTCTAACAGTTCTTTACTGGATATGAGTTTTTTATTAGGTATATGATTTGGAAATATATTCCCCCATTTTGTGGGTTATCTTTCACTTTCCTGATTATAATGTTTCCAGCACAATAGTTTTTAATTTTGATAAAGTTTATGTGGTGTGGTTTATTTTATATGTCAATTTTACTGGGTTGCAGTGTGCCAATATTTGGTCAAACATTATTCTCGGTGTGTCTGTGAAAATGTTTTTGGATGAGATTTATATTTGAATTAATATACCAAGTAAAACAGATTGCCCTCCCTAATGTGGAGGACCCTCATTCAATTAGCTGAAGGCCAAACTAAAATTAAGAGGCTGATTCTAAGAAGGAACCATCTGTCCTCCCTGGCTTATTGAGAAATGATGTTGGTCTTTTCCTACCTTTGCACTTGAACTGGAACATCAGCTTTCTTGAGACTCAAGCTTGCTGGTTTTCAGACTGTAATTTACACCAATGACTCTCCTGGGTCTTCAGCTTGCTAACTGCAGATCTTGAAACTTCTCAGACTCCATAATCATTTCAGCCAATTCACTATAATTAATCTCTTTTTATATGCATACTGTTGGTTCTAGTTATCTGGAGAACCCTGACTTATACAATATAATTATTTTTTCTTTTATTATTTATAATTTTGGTGTCATATCTAACAATACTTTGTATAATTCACAGTCATGAAGATTTATGCCTATATTTTCTTTTAAGTGTTTTGTAGTTTTAGCTCTTATTAAGATTATGGTCCTTTTTGAGTTAATTTTTGTGTATACTGTGAGAAATAATTCCAACTTTATTCTTTATATGTAGATATCTAGTTTTACCAGCATCATTGGTTCATAAGACTTCTCATTGCCCATTGAATTATCTTGACACCTTCATCAAAAATCAATTGACCATAAATATGAGTATTTGTTTCTGGACTCTCTATTCTATTCCAAGAACTTATGTGTCTGTTGTTATATTACCACACTGTCTTGATGACTGTAGCTTTGTAGTAAGTTTGAATTTGGAAAGCGTGAGTGTGAGCATTCTATCTTCTAACACTAAGTACTATGGTAGCTGTGGTTTTTTGTAGATGCCCTTTAAGTTGAGAAAGGTTTTCTTTATTCCTAGTTTGTTGATACTTTTTATAAAAAAATAGTTAGTTTTGTCAATGTTTTTTCTACATCTATGGAGATAATCTTGTCCTTTATTCTATTCATGTGGATGGTGTAGTACGTTAATTAATTTTTGGATGTTTTGTTAACCTTGCATTCGGAGGCAAATCTTGTTTTAAAATTCTGAGTCAGTGTTCTTTTGACACATAATGCTGAAATATATTAATAATGCCAGATAGCTTGTTATAACATTGTAGAACCAATTCTATAATGCTTGGATTTTGAGGTTTTTCAATCTGAAGACTTGATATACCTTAATATTCTAACTGTGAGTTGAGATTTATTTTCCTACTTGTGTTCTCATTTCATTTTTTTTACTCCCGTAACAATGAATTTCCAACTCAAATAAAAACATGATGAGAATTATAAGACCCAAAATTGAAAATATAAAGTACACAAAAGTTGGCTACTGCATTAGTTTGCTAAGGCTGCTATAGCAAAGTACCACAAAGTAAGTATCTTAAATAAAAGAAATGTGTTGTCTCACAGTTCTGGAGGCCAAAAGTCTGAGCTCAAGATGTTAACAGGGTAGGTTCCTCCTGAGAGTTGTGAGAAATAATCTGTTCCATGCCTCTCCCCTATCTACTGGTATATCTTTGGTATTTTTCGGCTTCACTCCAATATCTGCCTCCAGCTTCACCTAGTGCTTTCTGTGTCCAAATTCTCCTTTTTATGAGGACATCAGTGGATGTTAGATTAGAGCTCACTTTAATGACTGTGTTTTTAACTTGATTATCTCCGTAAAGACTCTATCTCCAAATAAGGCCACTTTCTGAGTTCCTCAAGGTTAGGACTTCAACATATGAATTCAACCCAAACAGGTACCCTCTGAAAAGTGAATCAAATTATTTTCTGTAGCTTCCAGGTAAAGCCTTGAAAGAAGCTTTTGGGTGCAGCAAACAACCACCATGTCACGTGCATACCTATGTAACAAAACTGCCCGATCTGCACATGTACCCCAGAACTTAAAGTATAATAAATAAATTTAAAAAAGAGAAAGAAGCTTTAAAATAACAAACTTGAAAATATTTCCATATTTAGAGTATTTGTTATTCATAAAATAAGGTAAAATATGAATTTTTGCAAATTTGAAATTTTTTGTTTGATGCTAGAAACAGTCTGGATGACAACTAACTGCCATATATTCTAAGACCCATTATTCTTTGCCATAGTTAGGACAGATAATTCTATAAAGGAAATGCTTATAATAATGGAATTCTAGGAATGTCAAGTGTATTAGCTGTGGTTTGATTAAGTAAACTTTTGTTGTATTGGGAGAGAAAGAAAGAAAAAGGAAAAGAGTGAAAAAGTGGGAGAGACAGAATGAACAAGAGCAGCAGACAAAGTAGAGAAGAAGAGAAAGAGACAGCAACTCTGATAGATTAATTCTTCACTGGTGATATGACTGTCAGAGACAAATGGTTTAGAATTACCATAGATTTTAAAGTCAGATTCAAGCAAAACGCTAATAAGTCTCTGTTCTGCATGGATAATGCCTTTAAGATGATATGATTTTTTTTCTATTTTAGATTTTAGGGTGCTGTCAGAAGGATTCGAATCTTTTGCATCTATTTCCAAAATTTACATAATCAACTATACTGACATTTACCTAAATGTTTTATCTTCTTCCTCCTATTAAACAAATCATGTTTGAGCTTTGCAAGTAGAAATCCAAGTTTAGCAATACAAACATAAGCTGAGTAAATACCAAATAATTATTAGACAACTTGTTTGGAAATTTAAAAAACTAGGGCAGTAACTTAATATTCTAATTATGAACAACTACATAACTGAGAGCTTTTTATTGTTCCAATAATGTGTATGTAAACTAATTATATGAGCTAATCTTCTAAATAAGATTAATTGTGATTAATGGAACATTAATTTAAATGGTTGTCTAAAGCCCGCTATTCTCCAGAGTCCATTTTTAAAAATATAACTCTCTTAAGAAATGAAAATATATGTTAGACTATGTAAATTTACTTAATTTAAAAATTGTGGTTACTAGCTTCTTGAAATGACTTTGAAATAATGTATTCCCAAGCTTTGCTTTTAATAGATACATTAAGAGTTGTTTTTATCTTCTCATTCTTAAGCAATGGCATTACCTGGTCGTAATAGAAATTATACATTTATTTAAAAGAAAATCTCTATTGAAAATGACATTTGCAGAGGTTCACAAAGATCAGAGAGCTAATATCAGCCTTCAGGACATGCCAATATTGGGAAGGCATAAATGAATAATTTGCAAAACAATGAGTAAATCTAGGATATATACAACATATACATTAAAAATGATAAACCAAGATTGTTTTTGAAAATATCCCTCTTTCCTCACAGATTTTTAGATAGCAAAATTTGAGGCTTCAGAGCAATAACTCAGGGTAATAATAGGTTTATGAATCTTATAATTTTTTAAGCTTACGATTTGACTTAAATTTTTAGTGCAATAAATCTTGTAGACCATGAAATTAATTTTTCTTTCTTTTCTTTTTTTTTCTTGTAGGCATGGCAGAGTGTCTAGTTAGAAATCAATGCTTCTTGTTGGAGAATGAAAGACGAAGGAAGACAGACGATGTTCAATATGTATTAGCTGATTATTTTTCATCTGCATAAGAACACAATGTTGCAAATAGAGCAAGGATGCTTTTCCAGGTTATATATTCTGATATACTCCCAAAACATTAAGTTCTTAGTGCATATTTACTGTAAGCTTATAATAATTTTATTTTATATAACAAGAATTAGCTACTCTAGCATTAACATCTGAATTAGGGGATCTTTTGGGGGGCTATTTTGTTCACTAGTTTGGAAATTAATTTTCCTCTGGCATCATAAACCCAGCTTTCTGAGCTTAGATTTCCATCTCTGTATGTTAAAGTCCTGAACTCCGGTGGAATTTTATTAGGAGTTAGGGCCATTAGAGTGATAATTAAAGTTAAATAACTATATAAGGCTGGGGCCCTAATGCAGTATTACTGATGGCCTTAAAGAGGTCCTAGATATGTGTCTACACAGAGAAAAAGCCATGTGAGGCCACAGTGAGAAGTTGGTGATCTGCAAGACAGGGAGAGAGGCCTTAGGAGAAACAAAGCCTGCTAACAGCTTTTTGTTTGTTTGTTTTTGAGATGGAGTCGTGCTCTGTTGCCCAGGCTGGAGTGCAGTGGTGTGATCTCCTCTTCACCTCCTGGGTTCAAGTAGATTACAGCCACCTGCCACGATGACTGGCTAATTTGTATATTTTTATTAGATAAAGTTTTACCATGTTGGCCAGGCTGGACTTGAACTCCTGACCTAGGTGATCCACCCACCTTGACCTCTAAAGTCCTGGGATTACAGGTATGAGCCATCATGCTTGGCTGAAACTTGTTAACATCTTGATCTTGAATTTCTAGCCTCTAGAACTGTGATAAAACAAATGTCTGTTGTTTAAGCCATCTAGCCTATGGTATTTTATTATGGCAGCCCTAGGAAACTAATACAAGGACACTTGAAGAAAGTGACTGTAATGTTCTGGTTACATATATATAAATGCACAGGGTCAAGCAGTCTAACCTTTATTAATTGGAATCTTGGAAGGGGGGATGTGACAGAAAACATACTTAAAGAAATAATGGCTGAGATAGTCTAAATATGATGAATAGTATAACCACACAGCTACAAAAAAACTCAATGAACCCCAAGAAACATAAAAACACTCCATCAACTCCCTTATACCAAAGCATATCGTATTCAAATTGCTGAAAACTAGTAGTAAACGGAAAATCCTAAAAGTGGTACAAGCAGAAAAGACACAGCCTATTCAATAGAGCAAAAATAAGTTATTAAAGATTTATCATCAGAAACTATGCAAGGTAGCAGAAAATAAATTAGCATCTTTAAAGCATTGACAGAAAATTTCAACCTAGAAGTCTATATTTAATGAAAATATCCTTTGAAAGTGAAGGCAAATAAAATTATTTTTGAATAAACAAAGCTGAAAGAATTCATTACAGACTACGCTGCACTAGAAGAAATATTAAATTATCCATTTTTTTAGGTGAAAGAAAATAAATGGTATCTGGTAGAAATTAGGATCTACACAGAGAAATAAACAGCACTGGAAAGTGATAAATATGCAAGTAAACAAATACTTTTTCTAATTTTAAAATTTCTGTAAAATATAATAAACTATTTAAAGGATAACAACATATGGGGTATAGAATGAACATAGAATTATTATTTTTATGTACATAGCACAACATTCAAGAATGTATATAGATTTTGATACAAGATATGACAACAATAGCACAAAACGTAGAGTTGGGGGAAATAGAAGTATATCGTTGTAAGTCTTTCACTATACATGAGAGTACTATAGTATGATTTGAAGTTGAGTTGCAATAAACATGCTTATTTAAAACCCTGTAGCAACCATTAAAAAATAAAAACAAATGGATAGTTATTAACTAATAAGCCTACAGTGGAGATAAAATGGAAAATAAAAATATAGGAGAGAAATTTTGTAATCTACCCATCTGACAAAGGTCTAATATCCAGAATTTAAATGGAACTTAAATATACTTACAAGAAAAAAACAAACAACCCCATTAAAAATTGGGAAAAAAGTATAAACAGATACTTGTCAAAGGAAGACAGTTATGCAACCAACAAACATATGAAAAAAGCTCAACATCACTAATTATCAGAGAAACGTGAATCAAAACCATAATGAGATACCATCTCACGCCAGTCAGAATGGTGATTATTAAAAAGTTAGGAACAATAGATGCTGGTGAGGCTGTGGAGAAATAGAAATGCTTTTACGCTGTTGGTGGGAATGGGAATTAGTTCAACCATTGTGGGAGACGGTATGGTAATTCCTCAAGGATCTAGAACCAGAAGTACCACTTGACCCAGCAGTCGTATTACTGAGTATATACCCAAAGAATTATAAATCATTCTACTATAAAGAAACATGCACATGTATGTTTACAGCAGCACTATTTACAATAGCAAATAAATGGAACCAACCCAAAGGCCCATCAATGATAGACTGGATAAAGAAAATGTGGTACATATATGCTGTGGAATACTATGTAGACATAAAAAGGAATGAGATCATGTCCTTTGCAGGGACATAGATGAAGCTGGAAGCCATCATCCTCAGCAAACTAACACAGGAACAGAAAACCAAACACTGCATGTTCTCACTCATAAATGAAAGTTGAACATTGAGTTCTCAATGTTATAATCTACTCATCTGGCAAAGCTCTAATATACAGAATTTACATGTAACTTAAACATATTTACAAGAAATAAACAACCCCATCAAAAGGTGGGTAAAGGATATGAACAGATACTTCTCAAAAGAAGACAGTTACACAGTCAACAAGCATATGAAAAAAAGCTCAGCATCACTAATTATCAGAGAAATGCAATTCAAAACCACAATGAGATACCATCTTACACCACACAGAATGGCAATTATTAAAAAATTAGGAAAAAATAGATGCTGGTGAGTCTGTGGAGAAATAGGAACACGTGTCTAGACACTCTGTATCTCATGGACACAGAGAGGGAAACAATACACACAAGGGCCTGTTGGGGGCTGGGGGGTGAGGAAAGGGAACTTAGAAGACAAGTCAATAGGTACAGCAGACTACCATGGCACACGTATACCTATGTAACAATCCTGCACATTCTGCACATGTATCCCATTTTTTTAGAAGAAATGAAGAAAAAAAATATGTACATAAGAATAAAAATATACACAATCTCAAATGAAGTTACTGAAAAAGAATAAAATGTGTAAAAAACAGATGAATAAAGGAAAACACAACAAAGTAGTAAATACAAATCAAACCATATCAATACTTACATTATATGTAAATGTTCAATATACTTCAATTATAAGATATTAATTATCAGACTAGATGAAAAAAAAAGACCTGATTATATGGTGTATATGAGAAACTCAGTTTCCATATAAACACATATATGAATTTAAAGGAAACAAATGAGGAAAAGATCTGTCACACAAACACTAAGATTAGAAAACAGAAGCATGTATGTGAATATCACATAAAATAGATTTCAGAACAAGGAATACTACCGGGCATGAAGAGTGACAGTTTATAATGATAATAAATGGATTCATCCATCAAAAAGACATAAAAATCCTCAGTGAATATACATCAGTAAAGGAGCTTTAAAATACATACAGTAATAACTGTCAGAAGTGAAAGGAGAAATAGACAAATCCACAATTATAACTGGAGGCTCTGTGGATCTACTTACACTAGTTGACGGAGCAAGAAGGCAGAAAATCAGGAAGCATACCGAAGATTTGAACTGTTAACTACTGTTTACCAAATTGAACTATTGAATGTTTGTGGAAGACTTCATCTAACAAAATCAAAACACGAATGTTTTTTGAATATACACAAAACATTCACTAAAATGTGTCATAAACTGGTTCATAAAGCAGGTGTGAATACATCTTAAAGAACTGAAATTATACATTGTAATGTAATGAAAAATAAATTTTTGGTCTTTGTCCTCAGTTCCTGACACATAGCTCCTAAAATCTTTAGAATCTTTGGAATGATGAGTGTCTTTAATATGTAAATGAGACGATTGGTGGTTGTGAACATATAGATAGCTCCAGGATGGTGGCAGGTCACTAGAAAGACCAAGGCATGATTAGAGAATTGGAAATTTCAGCTCCATACCCTGACATCAGGGAAAGGAGATGGCCTGGAGATTGAATTAATCACCAATGCTCAATTATTTAACCAATCATGCCTATTTAATGAAACCTCCATAAAACCCCTAAGTGATGTGGTTTTGAGAGCATGTGGGTTGGTGAACATATCTAGGTGCTGGGATGGTGGCATGCCCAGAGAGGGCAAGCTCTGAGCTACACCCCATGCCCTCTATACGTTGTCCTATGTGTGTCTTCCATTTTGGTGTTTCTGAGTTATATCCTTTACAATAAACTGATAATACTAAGTAAAGTGTTTTCTTCAAGTCTGTGAGCTGTTCAAATAAATTATCAAATCCAAAGAGGTATCATAGAAACCTCTGATTTATAACTGGCTGCTCAAAAGTATAGGAGGCTCTGGATTTCAACTGGTATCTGAAGTGGGGGCAGTCTGGTGGGGTCTGCCATAACTCTGCGTGTATAAAGTGAGAATGGAATTAAATTGTAGGATACCTAGTTGGTGTCTAGAGGGTTGGAGAATTGGTTGGTGTGGGGCAGATATTCAGTGTCAGAAGTATTGTGAGTAAAAGAGTCCATACATATTATTTTCCTTGACCACAGAAAATTAAATTAGAAGCCAATAACAGAAGACATGGGGAAAATCCCTAAATATGGAAATTGAGCCCATGGGTTAAATAATAAATCACACAAAAAATTGTAAATTTTTTTTAGTGAAATGAAAAAAATGTATTAAACATTGTGGCTGGCATGGTGGCTCACACCTATAATCCTAGCACTTTGAGAGATCCAGGCAGGAGAATTACCTGAGCTCATGGGTTCAAGACCAGCCTGCACAACATGGCAAAAAACCCATCTCTACAAAATATCCAAAAATTAGCTGGAAATGGTGGTGAGTGCCTGTAGTTCCAGTTACTAAGGAGGCTGAGATGGGAAAATTGCTTGAGCCCAGGAGGTTGAGGCTGTAGTGAGCAGAGACTGTGCTACTGCACTCCAGTCTGGGCAAGGGAATAAGACTCTATCTAAAAAAAAAAAAAAAGAAAAAAGAAAAAAGAAAAAAAAAAAGAGTGTATATGGAAAGAAGTTAGAATAGTCAAAAAGAATTTTGAGAAAGCACAACATTTCAGGACTTAATATTATCCCGTGTGAAGATTTACTATAGTAATCAAGACAATGAGAGTCTAACATTAGAATGTAAAAATACATTAATCGAATAGAATAGAGAGTTCAGAAATACGTAAACACACACACACACACACACACACACACACACACACACACACACACACATTTAACCAATTCTCAATGAGATGCCAAGGAATCATGGGGGCAGAACAGTCTTCTCAACAAATGGTGCTAGAATAACCAGATATCCATTAGAAAAAAAATGAAACACAACCTTTATATCATGCCATACACAAACATTTAGTTGAAATGAAGCATAAAATATAAATATAAAATATATAAGCATAAAATATCAATATAAATAAATAAAGTGAATATTTAGAAAGCTATAAAACTAAAATAATAGGAGAAAAACTTCTGGTCTTGGGATAGGTGAAATATTTTAGGTAGGCCACAAAAAACGTGAACTACAGAAGAAAAAATACCTGGCAAATTAATTTGGCTTCATAAAGATTGAACCTTTTGTTCTTTGAAATATAACATTAAGAAAATAAAAGATAGGCCATGAACTGGGAAAAAATATTTTCAATACATAGACAGTTATGTGCTGCAAAATGACATTTTGATTAGTGGACTACATACATGATAGTGGTCTCAGGATAATAAAGAAACTGAGGCCAGGTGTGGTGGTTCATGCCTGTAATCCCAGCACTTTGGGAGGCTTAGCTGAGTGGTTCACAAGGTCAGGAGTTTGAGACCAGCCCAGCCAACATAGTGAAACCCCATCTCTACTAAAAATACAAAAAATTAGCTGAGCATGTTGATGGGCACCTGTAGTCCCAGCTACTCAGGAGGCTGAGGCATGAGAATGCTTGAAATGAGAATGCTTGAACCTGGGAGGCAGAAGTTTCAGTGAGTCGAGATTGTGCCGCTGCACTCGCCTGGATGACAGAACGAGACTTCATCTAAAAAATTATATATATATATATATATATATACATATATATATATATATATGAAATAATAATAAAACTGAAAAATTCTTATTGCCTAGTGAGATATCATAGCAGTCATACATCACAGCTCCTGAGTCATGAGCATGGGATGTCTTTCCATTTGTTTGTGTTCTCTTCAATTTCTTTCATTAGTATTTTGTAGTTTTCCTTGTAGAAAGGTCTTTCAGATAAATTTGGTTAAACCAAATTTAACCTTGGGCCCAAGTGTGTTGTATATTGCCACTAGTGTTCCAAGTTCAAGCTGATTCTTGGGCCTCAAGGAGACTTACTCTGGTGCCAGTAGTGGCAGCCATGGGCTAGGTGGGTGGGCAGGTTCTTGTGCCACTGGACAACAGGTATGGTCTTGGTAATGTTAGTAGCAGTGGCAGGATAATTCTCTGGCTCCCAAGCAATTTGTGCTGGTGTTGGTGGTGGCTGTGACGGGCTAGGTGAGCCAATTCCCAGGCTTGGTGGTGTGTGTGGGTGGCTGTGGTGGTAGTGGCAAGTTGGGTGGGACAAACTTCACACCTTCAAAAGGAATGCTCAGGTGCTTATGGTGATCGATTGATCTGTGTGGTCCCCAGGCCCCTCAGTGGTGTGCTTAGGCACTGGAAAATCAAAGTTGGGCCAGGAAGACCTGTCCTCAAGCCCCATGGTGGTGTGTGCAGGCACTGTGATAGTCAGGGGGAGATTTCCAGGCCCCTGGCAAAATGCTTGGGTTGGGTGGCAGTGACTGTACTCTAGTCCTGCTGCTTGCACGACTGGGGCTGCTTTGAGTGGCAGCAGCTATATTTAGGTGCATGGGGGAATATTTGTTTTTCTCTTGTTTTTTCAAGGTGGTGGTAGGCCATCGTGGCAGTTGCTGCTGGTGGGACATGTAAAATGCACAGTTAACAGCTGGCAGCAAGGAACTGCCAATGGCTCACACTTCAGCCATGGCTGAAGCAGCTAGCCATGGCAGTGACTACAGGCGGGGAATGTCAATGATGCTCCAACAATATGGAGATGCAGTAGCTGTTAGGATCTTCAGCCAGGATGTAGTCTGGTAGGGGTTGGGCTCTCAGTAGGGTATCCTGCTGTAGCTGTTTAGGGATCAGGGGTATGTGAAATCCAGCGTGAGCTCCCTCTCAGGAACAATGCCTTCATGCAGTCTCCAGGCAGCTCTCTAGGTAAGTTTTGGGGCCTGCTAGTATCTAGAGTTCTCCTATGGCTAGGGTTATAGAAGTCCATAGTGGGAATGTGGATCACTGAGGGCCACTCACTCTTTACCTGCATTAAGGAGTCTCCCTAGGCTCTTAGAAGATCCCAGATGATCAGGCTGCCTTGCTTCCTTCTCCTTCCTTGCTTTAGGTATTTCCCATCACTTCTCTGGACAGATATTTGCGTACCAAATAAACAGATCAAATAAGCAAGTATTTGAGTAACACTAGATGCCATCTCATTCTTTGTCCATGTCTATGTTTTTCTCTTTTGTGCAACCATATGTAAGATTCTTACTTTTGATATATACATATATGAATACGTATATATATATATATATATATATATACATGTATATATTTTTTTGAGACACAGTCTTGCTCTGTTGCCCAAGCTGGAGTGCAATAGCACGATCTTGGCTCACTGCAACCTCTGCCTCCCAGGTTCAAGCAATTTTCCTGCCTCAGCCTTCCAAGTAGCTGGGATTACAAGTGCGCACCTCCACACATGGCTAATTTTTTGTATTTTTAGTAGAGACGGGATTTCACTATGTTGATCAGGCTGGTTTTGAACTCCTGACCTTTCAAAAGTGCTAGGATTACAGGCGTGAGCCACCACGCCCAGCCTCCTACTTTATATTCTTTATCTTATAATTTAACACAGGAATCCTTTAGGGGTTTAATTATGTTGTTTTTTAAAAATCTTTCTAATGACTCTTGTTTGTATTGTTTCTAGTAGTAAGCTTACATATATATATATATATATATATATATATATATATATATATGGGGCCTTTATCTAGTGTTGTGCTAATAAACTGGCTCCCATTATAAAAAGCCAAATTTGTTTGCCAATGTCTATGGTGTAAATGTTCCCATGATAGTCAATTTTGATCCTACCTGTCACTTAGTACTACCAGTTTGACGTCACTGAATGTGAAGTTGAAAAAAGGTGCACGCAATTGACTCTCTCGAGTAAGTCTGCATGAGACAGCTCCAGCCCACCACATCCTTTATCTGTAGAAATCCTACTACATTAGGATTGAGAATCCATTCTTTACAGGGAATTTGCCTTTGCTTCTGTTGGGTGCCGGGAACTGTTCCCAATGTCAGCTCACTTTATATTAATTTCTTAGCTCTTTTGGAGCATGCAGATAGTTTTAAGTTGGATCTACAAATTTATTTGAGGACTGCTTTTTTTGTTGTTATATTTTTATTTTTTTAATTGACAGCAATAATTGCAATTGTATATATTTATAAGTTACAATATGATATTTTGATACGTATATACATTGTGGGAGGATTGCTTCTGTTAACAGATTCTCAGAGGAGATGTTCTTTTTGCATTTTCCTTCACTCAAGGCCAAAAATGGTTTCCTAGTTGTATCCTTTTGCAAGGCTAATATTTTTCTATTCAGCCTCCCATTCAGAATGTAACCCTTTAGGCTCTTGGCTTTATTCAGCATTTCAACTTCAGTTCCCTATTTTGTGAAGGCCTAAGACTCTTAGCTATTAAAATCCAAGTCTCTTGCTTTTTGGAGGTCAGCCAATGCCCTTGGGGTAGCTGCCAACTTTAGTGCCTGCTTATTAGTCTAGATTCATTCTGGGATCCTTCACTTCTGAATACTTTCTTATTCTCTTGTGAGCTTAACTATGCATTTAAAATAATTTTGAAAAACATGTTTATCTGGAGTTTTAAAGTGTTTTGTAATGGAAAGTTTTCAAGGATACGTAGACTGTAATATTTCCAGAAGCAGAGTTCCCATTTTAAATTTCCAAAACTCTATCCACCTTTTCTGGTTATCTATCTCTGCATAACAAATATTACAAACTTAGGATTTGTAAGAACAATCAATTGATTATGTTTATGATCTGTGGGTTAAGAATTTGAACAAGGCTCAGCTGGGTAATTCTTCTGCTCTATATGTTATCAGCTGGTTCATTTGTGTTTTTCAGCGGGACGCTTACCTGGTTTGGAGGTCCAAGAGGGTTTCACTCACATTTCTGGTGCCTTGTCAGGGACAGCTGGAAGTCTCCACTCAATTGATTTGTTCTATCTGTCTATATAGTCTCAGAGCCCACCTTTATGATCTCTCCAGCAGAATCATTGTATTTCCTAACATCATCACTCAGGGCTCAAAGAGTAAATGTTCCAAGAGTCGGAAGTGGAAGCTGCCAATTTCTAGGTCTAAAGGTCTGCACATTGTCACTTTTGTTATATTCTATTGGTCAAAACAGTCCTTGAGCCCAGATTGAAGAGGAGGAGGCAATATAGAGATTACCTAGTCTCACATTTTTCCTCAAAAGATGAAGAAGCCAGGATCTAGAGATAGAGATCAAATACATTGCTACAGTCACACTGTGGCTAGTGTCATGCTTTGGATCTAGTAAAGAATAGCCCAGTTTCTGCAAATAAAATTGTGCAATTGGAATAGACCCAGGAATCATTGCTATAGATGCTGGTAGGAAATCTAGAAGATAGAACAGTTAATTATAACCAGGAAGTATGCCAACAGATAACAGGTCGTGGTTTTACACATTAGTTGGTTTGCTGTTCACTGTTTAATAACTAGGTGTTCCAATAGAGAAATAAAAAACTGGTGATACTCAGAAATGAAAGAGACAATTAATTAAACAGATATTTGAGGACCACTATACTCCAGGGACTGAAGCCCTGGTGAGACCAGGGCAGACACAATGCAATTCCTGGCCTTGGAGGGCTTAAGAATTGGACAAGCAGAGAGCAAGCAACCAGAAAGTCTACCAACAGGGAATAAGGTCCTAGCTGTTGGCTGCTTAGACAAGCAAGCAGAGCTGTCGTTCTAGAAGTGCCAGAATACTGAGATATTTTCCAAAATGAGGATGTGAGTGAAAAGGCCAAGGTGGAGATCTCATTCTGATTAGAGTAAAAGATATGTATCAGATATTAGGAACAAAGCATTAGCACATTTATTGAAACTGGACATAAAGATGAGTATGCTGAGTTCCGGAGTTTGTGGCTAAAGATCCTTAAATCTTGCAGGATTTTCCCAGAGGCTCACCTAAATAAAAATCGAAGGAATTGAAAACCTAACCACTAGTTTGTTATTGGAAAGGCAGAAAACGACTAAAGAAAATGACTCATAGATACTGAGGAGCAGCAGCAAATGATGAAAGGTAACCAAATGGATAGGCAAAGAAATTAAGTTGTCACAGCTAGTAAATGGATGATTCCAAAGTATAGTATATAGTAGTGTGAATAGTAAAACTGGACTCTGTATTTCAGAAGTTATAAAGTTAACAGCCTACAAGGGCTAGGCAGCAAACATAAATTAGGATGCAGGCTGTTCTGGACTGAATTGTGCTCCCTAAAATTTCATCTATGTGTTTGATATAGATGTGACTATGTTTAAATAGTATCTTTTAGAGATAATACAGGTGAAAAAGGTTGTAAGAATGGGGTCCTAACCTGATAAGACTGATAGCCTTATAGAAAAAGAGACACAGAGAAGAGAGAGATCTGCATTACACGCAAAGAAGAAAGGTGATGTGAAGACACAGCAAGAACATGGCAGTCGGCAAGTCAGGAAGAGAGCTCTGACCAGAAAGGAGCTTGTCAGCACCTTGACCATGAACTTCTAGGCTCCACAGTTGTGACTCCACATACCCAGACTTCTGTATGTTATTATGGCAGCCCAAGCAGACTAATATGCAGACCAGATTTTGAACTATGACAGGGCAAGCAGTAGAGAATACAATTAAGAATGGTGGACAGAGCCTTAAAGTAGAGCAAAAAAGCCTCTTTTAAAAGGAGCAGATGCTACTGAGCTCTAGTGAATTGAGGACTGAGCTTAGTGGGAGGGAGTAGGGAAATACATGTAAAACATGTGGTGGTAGACATTGACAATTTTTTCTAGGTTAGGCAGGGCTCTGAAAGATTATCCTCAAACTGCTCTCCAGTGTTCTCATTTGCCTTAGGCCAAAATATTCTTTAAAATGAATGGAGCTGATACACATGAAGTTCAGGGTAGGGCAAGGCGGGCAGCTGAGACAGTAATCCTTTCAAATTTGCAGACTACCTGGGGCAGAGCATGGCTCATGTCCCTCAATGGGTTCTCACATGCCTCTCTCCCTCACAACCTGCCAGAATTGATAATCTTCGAAGCCCTGATGTCAAAGCTTTGATCTCTTAGTAGATGTCTCTGCCCTAAGCCTACTCTAGAGTTCCTAGCTCAAACCAATTTAAAATATTGTGCTATTTTGAGTAGATATTTCACCCCAAAGATATACAAATGACCAAAGAGCACATGAAAAATATTCAATGTCATTAATTAGTAGGGAAGTACAAATCAAAATCACAATGAGATACCATCTCAGATTCATTACGATGGCCATTATATATAAAAAAGAAAATAACAAGCAATGGTGAAGATGTAGAGAAATTGGAACTTTTGTACTCTGTTGATGGAAATGTAAAATAGTGTAATTGCTATGGAAAATAATATGGCGGTTCCCCTAAAAATCAAAACTAGAATTACCATATGATCAAGCAATTTTACTTCTGGGTATAAACCCCAAATAATTAAAAGCAGAATCTCAAAGAGATATTTGTACAACTATGTTCATAGCAGTATTATTTCTAATAGCCAGAAGGTGGAAACCACTCAACTTTCTATTAGCAGACGAATGGTTAAATGAAATGTGGTATATACATGTAGTACATTTATATATATATAAACATTATTCGACCTTAAAAAGAAAGGAAATTCTGACACATGCTACAATATGAATGAATCTCAAGGACATTAAGCTAAGTGGGATAAGCTACTCACCAAGAGAAATACTGTGTAATTCCACTTGTATGAGGTACCTAGAGCAGTGATATTCATAGAGACCAAAAGTGAAATGGTAGTTGCCAGAGGCTGGGGTGGGGAGGAGAAAATGAGGAATTTTTGAATGGATATAGAGTTTCAGTTTTGCAAGAAGAATTCTGGTGATGGTTGCACAACAATATGAATGTGCTTAATACCACTGAACGGTACACTTAAAAATGATTAAGATGGCCAGAAGCCGTGGGTCATGCCTATAATCCTGGCACTTTGGGGCCGAAGTAGATGGATCATTTGAGGTTAGGAGTTTGAGACCAGCCTGGTCAACATGGTGAAACCCTGTCTCTACTAAAAAAATACAAAAATTGGCTGGGCATGGTGGTGGGTGTCTGTAATCCCGGCGACTTGGGAGGCTGAGGCATGAGAATCTCTTGAATCTTGGAGGTGGAGTTTGCAATAAGCTGATATCACGCCACTGCACTCCAGCCTGGGCAACAGAGTGAGATTCTGTCTCAAAACAAAATAAAATAATAAAAAATTATTGAGAGGATACATTTTGTGTTATATGTACTTTATCATGATTAAAAATTATTTTGCAGGCTAACACCACATGAACCAAACATTTTGGTGAGATGGAACAGCCTATGAACTGCCAACTTACAACCTTCAGGATTTAGCAATAGCTGAAATAGCCAAGGTAGGACCAGTCGTAATGACTGAATTCAGCACGATGATTTTGCTATAATGAATAAATTCAGCATTATGATTTTTTTTTAAAGATGTGTGGCTATTATTCGGGCAGGAAAGCAGTAAAAGTTACTTCCCATTGAGGTTCAATATTGCAATCTTACTTGAATTGTATGTTGTAAACTTTGATATAACAATTGATAGCATGATTATATTGGTAAGCGAAAGCAGCATACCATAAAACAAAGAAGAGCTTGTTGTTCAGATAAGGAAGGAAAATACATTTGAAAGCTTTAAGACCAAGATGGGAATTTGTAGAGTTAACAAAAATGAATTGAATATATGAAAATATGTAGGTTCCTATTACTAGAAAATAAAAACATGGAAGAAGCAATTTTTAAAAATTTGGTCATTCAATATATATATATGTATATATTATTTATACACATATATTTATATCTTGTGTATATATAAATCATATAGATGGTCTTTAATACTCACTTTAGATGGATAACCAGGCGGTGAAATAAAACCTCTGGACATGAGAAGTTTGGAAACTGAGCTGAGGTTTCCTGTTACTTCACAGTGGACTGGTGGAGAGGATCTTCTTTCTCCTTTTACCAGAAATCTCCAAGAAAAGGGGAGTGTTGGAAAACCTCCAATTTTACGGAGTTTTCCAGTATAGCCATTTGAATGCCAATACTTCCAAAGTGAAAGTTAACTAAAATTGTCAAACCAAACTACCAGTCAGATAAGTGCTTATATAACCACAGAAAATGAAGAATTCTGAGGGAATCTAGAACAAATTAATTTGACATCAGAAGCTTCCTGGAACACAGTCTAAAAACAAAAGAAACATAAGCATGTGAACTTTGGTAGCTATTTTTAAATTCGGATTAAATTTGAATTGTTACTTTAGAACTTTTTTTTTGGTATTGTTGGTAAAGCAAGCAAGTAAGTAATTCATTTCATTGCAAGTCAATAATTTCAGTGTAAGAAAAAGGAGATGTAATAACTGAATCAATACTTTAAATAAGAGTGCTGCACTATTGGAAGTGAATTGGAAAGATTAATATAAATTGGTGCTGTTCCAGGGGTAGGAAACATTATTTTTAGCCCTGTTCACTGACACAGTCCAGAGCAAGGTCGTTCTGTGATCTACTCTAGTGTTCAAGAGCACTGGACCTCTTAGAAAATGGTTGATTCCATGTATGGGCTGGAAAGTACAATGCGAAACTCTACCATCAGGTTATGCCAGGAAGCAGGGAAGCTTTTGAAGATTAATGGTGTGATGTCAAAGACCACAGAAACTAATTTAAGGTGTACCTGAGACAATCTGAGCACCAAAAAGGAGGATAAAGGTTTTGGTCAGCTGACACACTGTAAATCTGAAAAACTATTAGTTCATAATAATGTGCAAAGAGAAAAAAATGACTGAAGTGTTGAGTCTTGTTATTCAATCATGTTAGTGTTATTAACTAATTTATTGTATGACTGAAGAGTATAGAAACAAAAAAGCGTAAATGCGTCCAGCTCAATGCATTTTCTGACTCAAAGGGAATGTGAGTAGAATGATGCCATAAGTTGTGACCTTAAATCAGACATGAAATATTCAAATTAGATTGTGTATATATACACATTAGGTTGATGCAAATGTAGCTGTGGTCTTTGCCACTTAAAAGAAAAAAGACAAAAACCACAATTACTTTAGCACCAATCTAATACACACATATTACCATATGTTCTAATATATTATTTGTAACATATAATGATATATATTAATATATAATGATATATAATAATTTCATGAAGTGACACACTGGGGGATAATAAAATAATAACAATAAGAGAAGGCTGCTTTGATTTTCTCAAATAACAGTATCTCATCATGTGCCCTGATTCATTTTTTCTATATATTATATCATGATTATATACTAATATATCATGATATATGTTAATATATATCATATTAACATATATTAACATACATCCATATAAGATATTATATATTACCAATAATATATGAGTACATTTACTAATATATATGTATTAGGTTGGTGCAAAAGTAGTTATGTTTTTGTCTTTTTTATGTAGTTTTATAGTTTAAAGAATAAAACTTTCAAGAGTCATCAAGCCCAAAGATGTAAAGTTATATTTCTCAGGAGCCTATCAAGGGCAAAGGCGTTCATGATTAGGAGAGGAATGACATTTCTATTACTTGAAGTTTCCAACTTGAGTGAAAGAACTCTTACTAGACTAAATAATTGGATCATACAGATAACCTGAAACCACGGAAGTAGGCTACCTGATCCTCTTAGAGTTGTGAATCACTGGTGGAACAAAAATTGGGTTCAGCAACCATAGTAACAAATAACAAATAGGTAAATTTCTCTCAATAATGTCAATTAACAGGCATGGGAATTGTTTTCTTCATATGGATTAGCATATATTTCAACCTGAGAATATTTATAAGTACAGAAATGTTTGACCATCAGTTAGAATTAATATTTTTATGTTAAGAAGGAAGCTCTGCCTTGCTGATATTTTGTATGCTAATGGCAAACATATTATTGACCAGTAGAGTCACAGTCTTAAATAATTTGAAATGGCTATATAAATAATATACAGTATTTAATTTATGACTGTAAGAAGTAATCATATACAGTTTTATCTTACCTAAGAAAACACTAGGTTTACATTATTTATAAGCCTTGCTCATTGAATTTATAAGAATTATTCAACACCCTGGAAATTTTACTTCCTATATTAGCCAACTGCAGTATTTAAAAGGCAAATGCTTGAGGTGATCCAACTGCTAAGTGTTCTTATATCACAGAGTATCACAGTAATGCCATTTACACAACAGAGAACACGGTAATGCCATTTACAAATACTTGTTCTGACTACATTTCCTTTTCTCTATACATATGGGCTACCAGTTCAATAATATATTCTATACCAATGAATTCTTTCCAGCTGGAGATGGTCTGTGTAAAGGAATTTTGGACTAAAGCTGCCTTGTACCTGGATGGACTGTGCCCTGTGAAATTCTGTCAATCCCATGGCTGAACTGTGCTTAATATCACTGTTGAGTATGCACCTGTCTCATTGATAAGTCTTCCTGCATATTAACCAAAGACATGCAAATTCTAGATCTTAACTATATCAAAACAATCATGAAAACAAGGGGGAGTTCCATAATTTACAGATACCACTGAAGAGTTGAAAAGCCCAGAAAGGGACTCCTAGTTTTTACCACTCTGTGGCAGCCTAAGATTTAAAATGGGAAAACGCAATTACCTTGGGGCATTAGCCACTGGCTGAGGGAAGTCCACAACATATTCTTTTTCTTTTTTTTTGAGCCCGAGTTTCACTCTTGTCACTTAGACTGGAGTGCAATGGCACAGTCTTGGCTCACTGCAACCTCTGCCTCCCAGGTTCAAGCATTTCTCCTCCCTCAGCCTCTGGAGTAGCTGGGATTACAGGTGCCAGCCACCACACCTGGCTAATTTTTGTATTTTTAGTAGAGATGTATTTTTAGAGAGAGTTTTGTATTTTGTTTGTATTTTTAGAGAGAGTTGGCCAGGCTGGTCTCAAACTCCTGACCTCAGGTGATTCACCTGCCTTGGCCTCCCAGAGTGCTGGGATTACAGGCATGAGCCACCATGCCCGGCAACAACATAATCTTAAATATCTGGGAGATGAGGGACAAACGACCTCAGGGCCACAGCTTTGAACTATAAAACCACTTGATTAATTTCTTGGTTGCTAGTAGAGGTCCTCCTTTCTTGCCTCTCTTCATCCTACTCTCCATCTGTTTGTAGATTTTGCCTCTCAAATCTGTCTTTCTCTAACTCTTCCACTATCTTTTGATGACATGGTTGTTTCTTCTTTTTCCATATTTTCCTCCCAACCTGCGGTTATATAAGTCACTGTGAAGTCCTTTCTCTCTATCTACCACCGTTTTGAAGCTTATGCCCATTCCCAGGACACTTGTAAACAGAATTCTCTGCTTGGGGTGTTTTGGACCACCCAGTTTCTGCCAACTCAGACTGCAGACCAGTGTGAGAACTGGTTGTGATTAAAACTTCTTCAGAATGCTTTTCTCCTTTATTACGAGATAGACTTCAGACAGCTACTTCTTATAGATGTCTGAGGGTGTAGAATGAAAGTTTTATTTCTAGCTTACCCTTATTTCGAAGACAAGTCCTGGCAAAGATTCTTTGCATGTCCAAACTTCAGTCAGGCTTCTGAACTTTTTCTTAGGCCTGTCTGTGCACTTTCTTATAAAATCTAGTTTTAGCAAAGAACCCTATGAAGTCAGTTTGGCAAGAACCCTCCACCCCCCAAGTGTCTGATCATTCTTGCTATGTGATCATATCCCTCATCCTCCGCCCACGTCCTGGGGTAAACATCAGATACTTGAGCTGCCTGCTGCAGAGATCCTGGTAGGTGGGTTTAGCTAGAATCCTCCTTATCACTAATGTTTTCTCTTAGTAATTTTCCATCCACTGACCCCTACCTTGCTCCTTGGCTATAAATTCCCACTTGCCCAGGCTGTATTCAGAATTGAGCCCAATCTCTCTTCTCCACTGAAAAATCCCATTGCGGCGGGGCTTACACCTTTCATAGTGATCCTTAGTAAAGTCTGCCTTACCATGCTTTCACAAGTGCCATTGAATAATTTTTCCTTTGGCATCCTTGCTTTGGAGGAGAGTGTTTCCTATTATTTTCCTCACTTTGGGTGGCCTTGTCTCCTGTATTTGTTTCTACTTTAGGTCTTGTCTCCTGTACTTGCAGAGGTGTGAAAAACTGAGGATTAATTTTCCAGGATTCAACTAATGCCTTCATGCTGAAGATCATCACACGTTAAAGTGCTCCTCTGCTCTGTGGGTTATCCACCTCCCTTTGGTCTCTGGTCAAAGCATTACTTACTTTCTAGCCAGTCCTTTGATGCTTGTAAGATGACTTTTAAAAAATGTTATTTTGAATTATTATTATTATTTTTTTTTGAGACAGGATCTGGCTGTGTCACCCAGGCTGGAGTGCAGTGACTCACCGCAACCTCTGCCTTCCAGGTTCAAGCAATTCCCCCTGCCTCAGTCCCTGAGTAGCTGGGACTACAGGCATGTACCATCATGCCTGGCTAATTTTTGTATTTTTAGTAGACGCGGGGTTTCACCATTTTGGCTAGACTGGTCTTGAACTTCTGACCTCAGGTGATCTACCCACCTCGGCCTGTCAAAGCACTGGCATTACAGGCATGAGCCACTGCACCTGGACTTATTTTGAAGTTTTGTTGGTTTTAGTGGAAGGGTCAGTATGGGAACTCAGCCTACTGTATTAGCAGAAACAGTTCATTACAAGATTTTCTAAAGTTCAACCAGACTCCTATCTTATAAGAAACCCAAACTAGTTATGACCTATTATCTTTTTTTAACCCATTGCTGTATTCAGTTTGCCATGATGATACTATTTTGGGGGGTTTGCACCTGTGTTCATATGTGAGATGTGTCTATAATTTTCCGTGCTTGTACTGTCCTTGTCTAGCAGTTGTGTCAATGTTATATTAATCTTGGGAAATGACTTGGGAATTGTTTCCACAACTTTTATTCTTTCATAGAAATTGTATAATATTGAAATTAGAAGGTGACAGATTATGACTGTAAAATGAACATGGTGCTTCTTTGTAGAAATACTTAAAATGAGTGATTTTTATGTCATGAATCATTTACATTTTCTGTTTCTTTTTGAGTCAGCTCCAGTAATTCAGTATTTTTCTAGGAGATTGTATTTCTCTCACTTAAGATTTAAAATTTATTGGCCACGAGTTTTGAAAACCTTGTGGTGTTTTCATCCCTAATGCATCTTTAGTTGTGTTTCCTTTAAATTTCTAGTATTGTTTCATGTTGCTTTCTTTTTTTCCTGATTCATCTTTCCAGTGGTTCATAATTTTGTTAGTTTTATTTTCATATAACTTACATTTGGCTGGATTGAATATCAGTATACTTGTTTTCTATTTTATTAATTTCATTTCCTATCTTTGTTATTTTCTTCTTTTTATCCTTTTGCATTTATTATAGTTCTTTCTTCACCTTCTTATTTTGGATGCTTACAGCTTAATTATCAAGTTCTTTTTTTTTTTTTTTAATACAGACTGAGTGTCCCTAATGTAAAAATCCAAAATTGGAAATGCTCAAAATCTAAACATTTTTGAGCACTGACATAACACTGAAAGAAAGTGCTCATTGGAGCATTTTGGATTTCAGATTTTTGGTTTAAGAATGCTCAACTAGTAAGTATATAATGCAAATATTCCCAAATGTGAAAAAAATTTAAATTCTGAAACAGTTCTGGTCCCAGGCATTTCAAATAAGGAATACACAACCTGTATATATACATAAGAGGCTATAAATCCCCCCCTGTAAACATCACTTTAATATTGTGGGAAAATTATCTCCCACAATGTTGTATATGTAATATTTTTATTGTGAACAGTTTTGTTTATTAATTTCAATAATTTATTTTTGTTCTTATGGGTTCCTGAAATTTTTCTGTCATTGGTTTACATCTTAATTATATCAAGGAATGTGATCTGTGTGATACTTGTTATTTAAAAAATTGTGGATATTTGCTTTATGGTCTAGTATGTGGTGAAATTTTTAAACATTCAATGTCTTCTGTACTTGTTAAGTACAGTGTTTTACATGTATTTCTTAGATCAAGTTTTCTAATTGGGTTGTTTAAACACCCTCTAACTGTACAGCTTTTTGTGTGTGTATGTCTGTTTTAGTTGTCAATTGCTAAGAGGAAATATGTTAAAATTTCTCACTGTGATGAGGTACTTAGTTGTAAATTTTCTATCACTTGATAAAATAAAACAAAAATCTTTTTACAGATTTACAAATCTTTATTCTTTTCCAACTATAACAGCAGTACATATTAGTTATAAAAACTCAGTTATAGTTATAAAAATACAAAAATATATTCATGTTAAGAGTAAATAGGCCTTGTATTTTCACATAATCAGTGTGAGCAATTTGATATGTAATTCTTCCACGTTTTCTAGGTAAGGGTGTGTGTGTGTGTGTGTGTGTGTGTGTGTGTGTGTATTTCTAGAAAGCATTATGACAATTGTTTTTAAATTGGGAGACTACGTTAGAATGGCAATTTAAAAGGAACAGCTATGACCACCATTTTACTGAAGAGAGGCCATTTTAACACCAAAAGAAAAATGTAATCCAGCTGTCAGCTGGATTCTTCCAACTCCTTGAGGACTGGATAAATTTATCTTAAGCTTGACTTAAATCTGTGCAGCAAACTCCATTACCTTATTCTAGGTTTGCTTGAATTCCCAGGTAACTTATATTCTCATGGCTACTTCTTCCTTTGAATTTATACTCTCTCTGTTTTGTGCACAAACGTGACACCCAGCTTCTTTCCAATCAGTCACAACTGCAATAACAATCCCCTCTCTCCATTCTTGAGTATATAGGCAAAACCAAAGCCTGTGACTGGTGTAGGTAGGATGGTAGTGAACGGTGGAGGAAACAGAGAAAGAGTCTATTCGACTAAGAAAAGGAAATTCAAATGGAATGTCAGGCAGCATGACTCTGAGAAGGACCTTCAGCTCCCCTACACCGGCCTCCCTCTTCTCTAGAATTTTTTATCTTGCTGACTTCTCTCTTTTTTCCCCTTGTTTCTCTGTCCTCACTTTACTTTTCATTCCCTTGTTTTCCAAAACAATCACGTTTTTCTTTTTATTTTATGTAGAATCATTTAATACTCAATTCTTCTGAGATTTGGTCATGTTCTACTATCGCTTTGGTTCTTAACTTGTAAGATATTTTCCCAAAGAGTTGATTTACTAAGAGGGGTTCTGGAACTGTTAGGATAGCAAATCCTTTCTACTTCATATGAAATTACATATCCAGGAGTGGGATTGCTGGACCTTGTGGTAATTTCATTCTAATTTTTTTTAGGACCCTCCGTACTATTTTCTGCAGTGGCTGAACCATTTTACCTCCCATCAACAGTGCATAAGGGTTCCAATTTCTCGGGACTCTTGTTGATACTTGTTCTCTATTGATAGCAGCCATCCTAATGGGCTTGAGATAATATGACACTGTGGTCTTGATTTGCCCATAGACACTTTTTCTACATGAATTAGAAGTCAGACATAAAGCGGAAGCCATCATCTTTTTATGAAAACCAAGGCAGTTAGGGTTGCCAATAAAATACAGAATGCCTAATTAAGTTTGAATGGAGATAAACAAAAATATTTTTTTAAGTATGTCTCAATACTGCATGACACATATTTATGTTAAAAGAATATGCCGGCTGCGGTGGCTCACACCTGTAATCCTAGCACTTTGGGAGGCCGAGGCGGGTGGATCACGAGGTGAAGATATCAAGACCATCCTGGCCAACATGGTGAAACCCTGTCTCTACTAAAAAATACAAAAACTAGCTGGGCATGGTGGCACGTGCCTGTAGTCCCAGCAACTCGGGAGGCTGAGGCAGGAGAATTGCTTCAACTCAGGAGGTGGAGACGGCAGTGAGCCGAGATTTCGCCACTGTACTCCAGTTTGGCACCTGGCAACAGAGTGAGACTCTGTCTCAAAAAAAAAAAAAAAGAATATTTGTATGCAATATTTGGGACACATTTATATGTGCCTAAAAATTTATTTGTTGTTTATATGAAATGTAAATGTAGCTGGACATTCTCTGTTTTTGTTTGCTAAAACTGGCAACACTGAGTGTTGCCACGCATGTCACTGTGGATAAGTGGTTCATCTTTTAGCCCCGGAAGGAGCCAGATCTAGAGCACCTCCAGCAATTGCCATATCCTTCGGGTTCAGAAGGCCTTCAGCTTCGGCCAGGTGTGTGTGTAGCTCTGTGATGGAGGGAGCAACTTACCCAACAGGATACTCCTATTATTCATACTGGAGGCTGGGAGATAGTGACACCTATATGGTTTCCAGAATATTCTAGTTGATTCCGTTTAGCATTGCAGGTTACAATTTGTCCTTCACGTTCATCTCTTCTTCTGGAGTGCTGGCCCAGATGACTTCAGGCTATAGCCCAAACTCAGCCTCACCTTGATGATCTAATTGGCCCTCACAACTGCATAAGATCAAATCTTTGGAATTATTCATATATACAATCCTCTCTCTCCTCTCCCTTCTCCACCGATTCACCTTCTGAGAACAAATCCTGAATGATACTAACTGGAATGTGCTCACATTCATTTTTATGTGAGGACACTCGATCTCAAAGATATTAAGTAACTTGTTCAAGGTTATATAAATAGCAAGTGGCAGAAGGAAGCAATATTTGATCTTGGTCTATCTATCTCCAAAAGGCATGGTCAGATTAATCTGTCTTCAGAAATACAATGGGGCAATCACACATATGTGGAATATTAATTGATCGATGAGTGTCACATTCAAAACAAGCAAGGTAATTAATCTAATTCAGCACTAGTGATTAGGTCTCATTAATACTATATTTAGTAAGTGAGCATCTAATTTCTTTTAAGAGACATAGATAAATTGGAGGAATTTTTAGAAGACCAACCAACCAGAAAGGGATTCAGGAAGAGAAAATGTTAATGAAATAATGCAAGCAATGAAGTATATGACAAAGAAGAGGAGTTCCAGTTAGAGCATAAAGGATTTATCACTATGCACAGAAGTGGGCAGAGAAAGTCATAAAAGCCCAGAACATTAAAACAATTTTTTTTTTGTTTGAGACAGAGTTTCACTCTTGTTGCCCAGGCTGGAGTGCAATGGCGTGATCTCGGCTCACTGCAACCTGCCCCTCCCGAGTTCAAGTGATTCTCCTGCGTCAGATTCCCGAGTAGCTGGGATTACAGGTGCCCACCACCACACCCAGCTAACTTTTTGTATTTTTAGTAGAGACGAGGTTTCACCATGTTGGTCAGGCTGGTCTTGAACTCTTGAACTCAGGTGATCCGCCTGCCTCGGCCTCCCATATTGCTGGGACTACAGGCGTGAGCCACCATGCCCAGCCAAACTGACAACAATTTTTAAGATGAGCAAGTTCCTTCGACATCATCTGACATTCTAGAAAACTGTAAAAGATGCCTACAGTCTCCAAACTATCAGTTAAATGCTTAAGTATCTCAAATTATTTCAAATACATGAAACTTCTCAACCCAAAGGCCTGGTCCCCACCACTTACTCCCATATTTCATCTGTTCTAAGATGTGCTTTTCCCCTCACATTTTTGACGTAAAAAATTAGGATGCATTTTTTTAAGTCTCATCGTTTTTCTTTCTTAGTGGTATATAATGGTGCATATTACAATTAATGGTATTTTATCATTTGTAAAATATAGTAACTTTGTGATCTTGGGCAAATTTATTAATCTCTCTGTGCCTTCATTTCCTCATTTCTAAAGTGGGATAATAATGCCTCTTGCATAAGGCAGTCATGAAGAGTAAATGAGCAAACTATATGATGTGTTTAGAGCAGGGTGACAGTTACCTGTTGACAGAAGAATGCTGCATTACACGCCACACCAAAACTTGTGGCTTAGAACAAGAACCATTTATTATTTCAGCTTGGCGGTTCTGCTGAAATGAGCTGAGCTTCACTGGGCTTACTCATGCATCTCTGGCCAGCTGGGGTCCAGTTAGGAAGCTCTGCTAATCATGGTTGGGCTTTCTCCCATGTCTGGATTGTTGATTAGAAAAAGCCTCTGCTTCATGTGTTCTTTGATCTCTGGCAGGATACCCTGGGCTTACTTTCATGGTGGTGGCAGACTTCCAAGAGCAAGCATGGAGCCCCAGGCTCAGAGCTGGCACACCATTATGCCCATGGTATCCTACTGACAAAAGCATGCCACAAGGCCAGCCCATATTCAAAAAGTGGGGGAGATAGACTCCACCTCATAATTCGGGGAGCTGTGAAGAGCCTGGGTATTAAGTTGGGGGTTGGATAATTAGGATAATTACAAAATTTGTTGGATAATTACAAAAACATTGGTTTTAAAACCAAGGTAGTGCAAATGCTGCCTGGCACAGAGTGTGTGCTCAAGAAATCTTAACTGTCGTCATCATCATCATCATCATCATTAATAAAGTCCCTCAGGAATTATAAATTGATTCAAGCTGGTTTAGTGCAAGTTGGTTAAAGGAAGGATAATAAATTGACTGTGGGTATGAGGTTTGTTGGATACAAAAGTCCAGAAGCACATCAAAGTCTCAGAAGCATTGAGTCTTGAAATAGAAAAGTTAGAAAAGCTGAGAGTCCAGCTACTCTCAGTTCTTTACCTTATTGGGGGAGAAAAATGAGTTAAAGGGAGGTGAAATGACCTGTTCAAATTTGCATAGCAGAAGTAACTGAATGCCCAATTTCCATGCCAATACTCTTTCTACCATCAAAATGCTGCTTCTCTTTCAAGTATGACAGGGGAAGAAAGATCCTATTCCCTTTAAAGTCCACAGTAAAATAAAACCTCAAATGAATACAAAATGTAATAAAATAAGCTCTTAAATAAACAATCATAAATATATATTTATTCATTGTGCCACTTTAAATATAAGCTTTTAGTTTGCTGGAACTTATGAGTCCTTTTTAATGATGTCCAAATATTCTATAATATCAAAATAATTTTTAATTTTAGTGACGACCATCTATTTCCAAATTTATATATACATAAGATTAATAGATTTTTTATTAGGCTTCAATAAGAATGGGTGGCACATAAAATTCATATATACTTTTTAAGACTCAGACAAGGATAAATTTCTGTTGGTTTAGAGTTAGATAGAAGAAAAACAAACCACTTAAATTTTAAATACTTAGTAAACTTGATTTACTATTTCAAAGAACAAAATCTGTAAGTAGACTTAGTAGAAACATTGAGCATCGAAGACACTGAAAATATGTTTTATTTATCAATAAATTGTTCTGAAATTCACAAATTGAAGGTAATATTAAAATGCTCAGCAAAGTGCGTTTATTGTTTTGTCTGCTAGTAAGAACTACACACACTGTATAAGATCAAATCCTTGGAATTAATCATATATATATATATATATATATAATATTTAGAGAGAGAGAGAGAGAGAGTACTTTTATTTGTGGGACTGTGTAGGTGCTATTTGCTCATATATACTCAAGAGTACGTTTATTAGAGTGCAATGGAGAGAACACCAGGTTTGAACTCAGAAGAACTGGATACGAATTTGTCAGTTATACAGCCTTGGGTAGTCTTGTAACTAACTTGCTTAGAGGAGTGTTATATTTTAAATATTTATATGAAGAAGCTGTGTAGATAAGAGACAAAAGAAGTTCCTTGTATTTCCACAAAATATTTGCCTGCCTTAATTCTTTTAAAAATTATGATAAAATAAAAGTTACTGTCTTAGCCTTTTGAAGTATACTCTTTAACAATGTATGTAAGCACACTCACATTGTTGTGCTTCTATCACAACCATGCACCCACAGAACTCCTGTAAGTGCAGCAGTGAGCCTCCTTAGCCCTTAAACACTAAGTAAAAGTAACTCTGTATTCTATATCCATTAAACACTAAATAACTCCTCATTCCCCACTACTCCTAACCTTGGCAACCACCATTCTACTCTCTCGTCTCTATGAATTTTACGACTCTAGACTCTAGACATCTGATATAAATGAATCATAGAGTATTTGTCTTTTTATGACTGGCTAATTTCACTTAGCGTAATTTCCTCAAGGTTCATCTATACTGTAGAATGTGTCAGAATTTCCTTTTCTTTTTCAGAGGGAATCATATTCCATTGTATGTGGATTATATATGGATGTTGTTTATGGATACATTGCATATATACAATGGAATAGATGAATACATACAATGAAATATGATTCCATCTGAGAAAGAAAAAATGCTTCTGAAACAGCAATGAATATTTTGCTTATCCATTCATAAAAATTTGTGTTGCTTCCATCTTTTTGGCTATCATGAACAATACTATTACAAACATGGATGTGCTTCACAAAATATTCTTTTGACATTTAAATATACAAGTTGACATCAGTGTTAGTCATTGGTGTGGTTTAAACGTTTATGATCCCTCAAAAATTATATGTTGAAATCCTAACATCTAAGGTGAAGATATTAGAAGATGGAGTTTGGGAGGTGATTAAATCATAAGGGCAGAACTTTCATAAATGGAATTGGTGCCCTTTTGAAAGAGCCCCTGCAGGGCGCCGTGGCTCACATCAGTACTCCCAGCACTTTGGGAGGCTAACGTGGGCGGATCACAAGGCCAACATGGTGAAACATGGTGAAACTCTGTCTCCACTAAAAAAAATACAAAAATTAGCTGGGCATGGTGGTGTGCATTTGTAATCCCAGCTACTCAGGAGCTGAGGCAGGAGGATTGCTTGAACCCAGGAGGTGGAGGTTTGCAGTGAGCCAAGATTGTGCCACTGCACTCCAGCCTGGGCAACAGAGCAAGACTTCATCTTAAAAAAAAAAAAAAAAGAGAGAGAGAAAAAAAAAAAAGAGAACCCCAAGGGAGCTCATTCCCCTGTTCTCTTTCTGAGGACACAGCTCAACAGCACCATCTATTAATCAGAAAGCAGGCCCTTATCAGATACACTTATATCTGACTTCCCAGCCTTGGGCTTCCAAGCCTCCAGAGCTGTGAGAAATAAATTTCTGTTGACTCAGTTTATGTTACTTTGTTACAGCAGCCAGATGGACTATTCTGTAATTCATTACAACAACATTTCCAGTTCATTTTGGTGGATCTGGAAGGGCTTAAGCAGCTCTTGAATTAAACCCTCTACACTGTGGAGGGCATAATTGTTTATAGACCATAAACTTAGGTATAAAAACACATTTTTTTAAACTTTTATTTCAAGTTCTGGGGTACAGGTGGAGGTTTGTTACTTAAGCAAACTTGTGTCATGGGGGTTTATTGTACAGATTATTTCATCACCCAGGTAATAAGCCTAGTACCTGTTAGTTATTTTTCTTGATCCTCTCCCTCTTCCCACTGCCCATCCTCTAATAGGCCCCTCTGTGTGTCCCTGTACTCTCCTCATTTAGCTCCCACTTATAAGTGACAACATATGGTATATAGATTTCTGTTCCTGTGTTAGTTTGCTATGAATAATGGCCTCCAGCTCCATCCATGTCCCTGCAAGGACTTGATGTCATTCTTTTTTATGGCTATGTAGTATTCCATGGTGTGTATATACCACATTTTCTTTATCCAGTCTATCATTGATGGACATTTGGATTGATTCCATGTCTTTGCTGTCATGAATAGTGCTGGAATGAACATATGCATGCGTGTGTCTTTATAACAGAATTATTTATATTCCTTTGGTCATGTACTCAATAATGGGATTGCTGGGTCGAATGATATTTCTGTCTTGAGGAATCACCGCACTGTCTTCAACAATGGTTGAACTAATTTGCATTCCCATTAACAGTGTGTAAGTGTTCCTAATATCCCCACAACCTCACCAGCATCTGCTATTTTTTTTTTTTTGACTTTTTAATAGCCATTCTGACTGGTGTTAGATGGTATCTCATTGTGGTTTTGATTTGAATTTCTCTAATGATCAGTGATGTTGAGCTTTTTTTCATATGATTGTTGGCAACATAAAAAAAAATTTTAAAGGAAAAAATGACTATGTGTGAACACTGTCTTGAACTGTCATTCTACATGAAAAAAAATCTATGTAGTTCTCCATCATTGTTAGTAACAGATTAATGCACTTACTGAGGATCTGCTTTATCCAGTGAAAGGTCTTTTCTGGCTTGGTGTCTCCTCTCATATACTTCCCTGATCCTCTGAAGATCATGATACATTTCTGGATGGTTTTTTCACACTCCTTGGAGCTGATGAAAGCCCAGAGTGTTGGCTCAGGATCTCTCTGCCTGCATACATCATCCCAATGTTCCTAATGCTGCTTCAGGGTATTGGTGTTGCCATTGGTCGTCCTGGTGACGTCTTTCTAAGACTCTCTACAAACTGAATTATATTGGCTGAAGCCCCTCTGCTCTTGGATTTCTCCTAAACTCGGCATCCTTCCTATCTACCTCCCCTTCTTTGCCTGCCACACCATTTTAGAAATGCATACTTCTCTCAGAAGAAAACCTTCATTTAGTAATCTAGATTACATTTTGGTTCCTCAACTATTTAGTCCCTGGTCTTTTGCTGGGACATACATTTGTAACTCAATTCCTTTGAAGCTTGGCTTTGCATACATAAAATCCAACTTTTTTTTTTTTTTAATATAAAGAGAAAGAAAAGGAAAAAAGAAAAAAAATCTAGGTGGCTATAAGTTAACTGCTAAAACTATGAGGTTCAGGAACAATTTTGGTACTCCAAAGCCCGTTAACTCTTTGTTCTATTTGATGTAATCCCTTCTCTCAAACAATGTATATAGCTAACTGCACTGCGGCAGAGTTAAAGGGAAAAAAAAATGAACTCTAGGTTTTTACTCAGGCCTGGGTGACCCAAAGATAACTACAGATGGGGGAGGAGAAGAGAAGTTGAGAAAAGTGTAACTTGGAGGATTTAACTTGTATAACTGGGACTTGAGCATGGAGAGGGACGACTGGCTTTCAACACTTGGGTACCACAATTTTCTCTTCCACGCAATGAGGAAGTAAGTGGAAAGGTGAACTGATGGGGCTATGGGGAATAGGCAGGAAGGAAGGAGGTTCAACATGCATTGACACCTGCCATGTCTAAGCACATTGTATACATTATCTGATTGATCCTCACATTGACAGAAAGTGGTAAGAATGTTGATTTCCAATTTTATAATAAGAAAAAAAATAGGACCTGGGGTTAGAATCTTAAAAACTTGATTAAGCATCATATCTTTTATCAATATCATACCATTTCAAGTCAAGATTTTTTAGGAATAAACCAAGAAGAAAGGTGGTTCTCCTGATTCTTTAAACTCTGTTTATTGCTTCACTCTATCTGCATCTCTATTTACTCAAGGGATAAACAAAAAGATAGGAAAGGGCAGAAGGAAAGGCTTGCAATCTTTTGGCAGGGCCTTGGATCATTTGGTGTTGACTGAAGAAACTGCTCCCCACTGAGGGTGACTATGAAATTAGAGACCAAAGCCTGAGATCTTGGTCTCAGGTCTGGTTCCTACACTTAGAATGAACTCCCATCTGCCTCCTCTCTCCAGCTGCTTGGTCCACTGGATCCCACCTTGCCAGGTGGTTCTTTAAGTGGAAATTATTTCCTGGTCATTAGCTGAGCAGCTAATGTATGCTTGATGTTTTTAGCTAACATTGTTTTTTTTTATTGTTGTTGTTAGATTTTCGGTCCTCATCTAAGACAACTTATACTACTGAACTTAGAATATTTAAACACATAAATGTATATATATATTTTTACTAGTGCAAATATCTTCCTACTTAATAATTTTTATGTTTAATTTGTGCTTATGAAAAATCTTCTGATAGCACCCCCTGAAAGACAAGTGAAATCATGTGGCTGGGTTAGAACTCTGGGAGAAGGGAGGTGGAAAAGTGTAGTGGTAAGGAGCAATGAAAAATCAAAGGTCAGCAGCTACTTAGTGGGGGGAACCTCAATCTGTGCCCAAAGACCATGTACTCTGACATCAGTCCTGTAAGTTTCTAAGTGACTCTATACTGGCCCAGTGGCCCTTGAGAAAATTATTCAATTAGAATTTTTTGTCAGAATCTAGTGTCTAATACAGAGTATCTAACAATAGGATTGTGGTGAGATTAAGTAGAAAACCTATGCAAAGTGCTAAAACAGGGCATGGATTGAGAAAGGATAATAAAGAATTTAGGAACATGGATCCTGCAACCAGATTGTCTGAATTCAAATACTAGGCATACTGTTTACCAGCTGGAAAGACATTTTGCTTCTCGTAGAAATTTCTGAGGATTAAATGAGTTAATGCATGTAAAATGCTTAGTGAAGTGGCCAATAGAAAGTGTCCAATAAATGTTAGCTACTAATATTCATACGGTGAGCATTGTAGTTTACTCTCTTTTAGCATCTATAATTTACGGTATTAGTCTGTTCTTGCATTGCTGTAAAGAAATTACCTGAGACTGGGTCATTTGTAAGAGAAAAGGTTGAATTAGCTCACCATTCTGCGTGCTTTTCAGGAAGCATGGCTCCATCATCTGCTTGGCTTTAGGAGAGGGCCTCAGAAAACTTATAATAATGGTGGAAGGTGAAGGGGGAGCAGCCACATCACAAGGTGAAAGCAGGATCAAGAGAGAGGGGGAGGTGCCACACACTTGTAAACAACCAGATCTCAGGAGAACTCAGTCTACTGTCCCGAGGACAGTACCAAAAAGATGGGACTAAACCACTCATGAGAAAGCTGCTCCCATGACCCAATCACCTCCCATCAGGCCCCACCTCCAACACTGGGGATTACATTTCAACATGAGTTCTGGGTGGCACAACATCTGGACTATATCACATCTATTGTATCATCTTCATAACATTTATCAGGTTCCATTACCAAAGGTCACGTAACCTGCCCTGTACGGTGCGTTAAAGAACATCCTTGGCCAAATTAAATTTAACAGAGTTTAACTGAGCAAAGAACAATTTGCTAATTCTGCAGCCTCCTTAACCAGAGGAGGCTCAGAGAGACTCCAGTACAGCCACATGGTGGAAGGAGATTTATGGATAGGAAAAGGAAGGTGAGGTAGAGAAAATGGAAGTGAGATACAGAAACAGCTGGGTAGGTTACAGCTCAGCCATTGCCTTATTTGAACACAGTTGGAACAGTTGGACCCCTTTGCCCAAAACTCGGTGATTGGCACAAGCGTAGGCTGTAGTCTGTTTATAACATTATTTAGGTTATGGTTCACTACATACAGAGAAACCTTTGGACTGAACTTAAAATATTGTAAGGAGACAGCTTTAGGCTAAATTTGACTTAACAAGTGAAAATACAGAATTAGAGAATACAATGTAATTAGAAGAATTCTTCCCATCCTCATATGTTCATTTCTCTTTATTTAGTTCATTACCTGTAATTAAAAGCATTTTAATCACAAGTCTCACAGTCTCAAACCTGTCCTTTGGAATTTGGTAAATATCTGTTGTTTCTAATAGATATTTCACCACTTTATCATTTTTTCCTATTTAATTTACTAGTATTCTTCATGAAATTAGTTGGTTTCATGAAGTGCTCCCCAGAGTTTTATTAATTGATAATTTCTTTGTTGGTGATAGCAGCTCTTTTTATCCTTGGAGAAAGTTTTCTACAATATTAATGGGAGTCTAAACTGATCTTCTAACCTTCCTAGATGCCTAGAAACAGGCTTTTTGTAGAAGGGTAGCGATTATAGGACCTTTCTCAATTTTGCCAGTCAGACACCTTGAAGAAATCAATTAGTAGGCAAATTATTAACTAATTGAGCATTTAGAGTGTTCTTACTTTTGAAAAATCAATTAGGCCTTTGCCCTTAGTTTTCAAGCATTATTTCATTATTAATTGTTTTAAATAACAGTTCATCTGCAGTGGGTCCAGATCAGCTGACAGTTGTTTTTTGTTTATATTCTGTGCTTAATTGATTAATACAATGAGCCGAAAACCTTTAACATCATTGATCATGTCATGGAATGCTGAGTAATTGGCTGGCAAAATGTGATTTAAAAAAATTAATGACTCCATGGTTCAAAGGTTCAATTCAGTAGCAGATTACAGTCAGCAAAAAAAGAGGATTTTCAGTATTTCTTCAACACAGATGATCCGAAATGATAGTTCCACCTCATTCTTGGAGCCAATATTATTTTTTTATCTTCATTAGTGATAATTTCTTATTCAATATTAAGCACAGTACGTCACATTTATTATTTTAATGACACTTTTATTTTCACTGTGTAAACATGGCTTTCAATGAAAATTTGAAAAGATTGCCATTTGTCGTCAAACTGCTATCAGAGCTACAAAGAAAAGATTAAATATATAGGATGCAGTTTCATGCTTTATAAGATCTTCAAGTGGAAGCAATGGTGGGAAATGGATGGAACAGGAGTTAGAGGTCTTAGTTCAGGAATTTGCTCTTCTAAGAAACCCTTCCTGAACCTTGTCTCTGTAAGCTCTGAGTCCCTTTCTAGGCTCCCATGGTTCTCTAGATGTAGCTCTATCCTTACAGTTGTCATAGTATTCTTGGGTTTATTTGCATGGCTTCCTTGTCAATGAGACTAAACTTTCAGAGGTCATGGACTTACCTAAGCACTTTTGTATGTTTAGTATGGCATTTAGTTTTGGAACAGAATTGATTCTGAATAAATATTGGTTGACCAAATGAAAGGAAATGTGCATAAGTACACACACAAAAAACATTTCATTTAGTCAGGAAAATAAATTTTGGTTATACATGTGAAAAATTCATTATCATTATGATAATCTATGTATCTATGTATCTATCTATGTATCTATCTATCATCTATCTGTCTATGTATCTATCTAACTACCTATGTATCTATCTGTCTATCTATGTATCTATGTATCTATCTATGTATCTATGTATCTATCTATGTATCTATCTGTCTGTCTGTCTATCTATCTATCTGTCTATCTAATTTACCTATCTTTCCTTAACATTTAAAATCAAAGTCCCTGCATTTCCAAGATATCTCTGACAAGGAATGGAAAAATTTTTACATATTTTTCCATTGGCAAAACCTCAGAGTTCAGCCAAGGTCTTAGGTCAACTGCCGAAAAGCATTTTAATCTGTGTTATCCCTGTGTCTTCAAACACTTCTTGAGCTAAAATTTTAAATTAGTGTTCTCCATAATGCATTTGATAGAAGAAAGTACCTCAAGGTATTACTAACAAAAGGGTCAAATAAATTTGATAAAGCACAGTCAATTTATCCCTTTGGGAAATGCACAATGTGCATTACAATATTAAAGTTTCTGAGAAGTCTAGTCACAACTTCACACATTCCGGGTTTTTTTTTACACTGAAATTCTTTTTTGTGAAACATTCACTAATATCTCTGGGAACTAATGGTCTATAGAATGTACTTTGAAAAATGCTGCTCCAACAACAAATAGGTCAGAGATTGTGATTTTTGTTGTGCTTCACGTATGGAGATAATGTGGTAAGGAAAATCAAGGTCTTACAGACTGCTCACAGGCGTTCTAGTCTATTAATACGGCAATTTTAACTGATTAATTTTCCATGCATTTGTTGCTTTCTTTGTTAGTAATAGTTTTTTGTTGCAGAAAACTTGGAAAACAACTGAAAGTAAAAAGGAAAAAGTCTTTCTGACTGCTTTCTTTAAAGGGTTGTATGCTCAAATGCATTTAGGATGTGTGGGGTTAAACAAAATTAGACTTTTTATGCTTTTTCAGGAGCTTAATATGATCACTAATGTACAACTTGTCTCTCCACTGGGGTTATGGTATACAGTTTTTCACAATTTTTGACCACAGGTTGCTCTTATTTTTAAGTATTTTGGGAAACAAGGCTTGTGGGAACTCACTGTGGATGATGAGGAGACATTTGGAAGGCCTCCATTGATTGCTGCCCAGTATGACTCACTGGAAGGTCAACATCTCCCAAGGTTACACAATCTAAGATACTGGAAACCCATTTCAAGCCCCCCACAACTTGTCACAAATATTTTTTATCCAAGGACTGAGCTATGGCTCAGAACACAAAGACCCAGATGGAGGAGAGCTAAAAATAATAAAATTAAAATTAATATGCATTTGGGAAACAATTGCTCAGGCAAACCAACACGCAGAGATAATGGATTCTGTCTGAAGCTTCATTTTCCAAACTGAAAAACAATAATATGCGTATTAACCCAGGTGAATGTCTAAACAGATTCTTGGCAGCCTGTGATTAGATAAAGGAGCTCATGCATCCTGAATGCAATTTACATAGTTAAAATTAAGCACCCTCACAAAGGGACAAAGATGAGACGCGGTAAAGTTCAACCAATTGTTACTTTTAAATTTTCTTTCTCTCGTCTTAATTCCAAGTAAGTTGAAATTTAAACATAATTTTATTTTCTTTCCAAAATGATTGTCTGAGTTTTAACTTAATTGTTGAGTGTTCAGGAAGCTCTGCTACAAGATGTTTATTTCTTAGAAACAAAATTGTTAAGAGTCTGTAAAAGAAACTTAAATTATGTAACCTTTTCATGTTGTCAATAATCCATGGTTAAGGAAAAATGGTGGTTTCCTGCTTTTGTCATTTGTAGGTGTAGCAGCTATTGATAAAATAAAATGGGAGGAGATTCCTATTCCTCAACTGCAAAACAATTTGCAAATGATAAAGGTTTCATATTTAGGGGAGCTTGATTTCAAAGCACATTTAGTGTATAAGAACCTGTTTCATCATGGAAAGAAAAGGGTACTTTATATAAGTACAAATTTAAAAGCAAGTGAATAGTAAAATTTAAAGGAATCAAGGAAAAGTACTTATATTTTATTAAGAAACACTGTTGTGTATTATAAGCATGGGAGTAAGGTATACATTTTATAAAATTAAGATTATTTTTAATTCACAAATCATAAAGATATACATTATGAAGTATAATATAATGTTCTAGTATATGTATATGATGTGGAATAATTAAATCAAGCTAATTAACATATCCATTTCCTTATTTGCTTATTTTTGTTGTTGTTGTTTTTGATTTTTTTTTTGAGATGGAATTTCACTCTTGTTGCCCAGGCTGGAGTGCAGTGGCACAATCTTGGCTCACTGCAATCTCTGCCTCCTGGGTTTAAGTGATTCTTCTGCCTTAGCCTCCAGAGTAGCTGGAATTACAGGCACCCACCACCACTCTGGGCTAATTTTTTGTATTTTCAGTAGAGATGGGATTTCACCATGTTGGCCAGGCTGGTCTCAAACTCCTGACCTCAGGTGATCCAATGCCTCTTCCTCCCAAAGTGTTGGGATTATAGGCATGAGTCATGATGCCTGGCCCTTACTTGCTTATTATTATTATTATTATTATTATTATTTTTCTTTTTTGTGGTGAGGCATTTGAAATTTACCTCCTAGATATTTTGAAATATGCAAAATATTGTTATTGACTATAGTCACCCTGCATGCCATAGATCTCAAAACTTATTCCTCCTATCTGAAACTTTGTACCCTTTGACAAATAACTTCCCCTTTCCTTGCTCCTCATTGCTCCTTCCCAGACTCTGGTAACCATCCTTCTACTCTGTGCTTCTATGAGATCAGCAATTTTAGATTCCACAAATGAATGAGGTCCTGTGGTATTTGTCTTTCTGTTTCTGTCTTATTTCACTTAGCACAATGTCTTCCAAGCTTATCTACATTGTCTCAAACAATAGAACTTTCTTCTTGTTAAAGGCTGAATTGTATTCTGTCATGTATGTATACCGTATTTTCTCTAAACATTCATCCATTGATGGACACTTAGGTTGATTTTATACCTTGTGTATTGTGAATAGTGCTTCAATGAACATGGGAGTGCAGATATCTCTTTGACATATTGATTTTGATTCCTTTGGATATATACCCAGAAGTGGTCATATTAGATCCTATGGTAGTTCTATTTTTATTTATTTGAAGAACCTCCATACCATTTTCCATAAGGGCTGTACTAATTTACATTTCCACCAACAGTGCATGAGTTCCCTTTTCTCTGCATTTTTGCTAACATTTCTTATCTGGCATCTTCTTGATAAAAGCTGTTCTAACAGGCATGAGGTAATATCTCACTGTATTTTTGATTTCCGTTTCCCTGATGGTCATTTGTATGTATTTTTTTTGAGAAATGTTTGTTTAGATTTTTGTTTTTGTTTTTAGAGAGAGAGAGTCTTGTTCTGTTGCCCAGGCTAGAGTACTGGAGTGCAGTGGCTTAAACTCAGCTTACTGCAGCTTTGACCTCCCCAGGCTCAAGCGATTCTCCCATCTCAGCTTCCTGAATAGCTGGGACCACAGGCAGCAGCCACTACACTTGGCTAATTTTTTTTTTTTAATTTTTTGTAGAGACGGGGCCTCACCATGTTGCCCAGGCTGGTCTAGAACTCCCGAGCTCAAGCAATTTACCCACCGTAGCCTCCCAAAGTGTTAGAATTATACAAGCATAAGCCATTGTGCCTGACTTCCTTGCCCATTTTTGAATTAGATTTTTAATTTTCTTGCTGTTGAGTTGTTTGAGTTTCTTGCATATTTTGGATATTAACCCCTTATCAGATGTATGGTTTGCAAATATTTTCTCCCATTCTGTGGGTTGTATCTTCTCTTTGTTAATTGTTGAAGTAAAAGTTTGAGAGAGAAAAGGTGTCAATAGATAGAGATGGTTAAAAAAAGTAATTAAAAAAATCTGGTTTTGAAATAAATATAACCATTTGCTGAGCACCCGCTGTATATAGGCATTAACTAAATATTTTATGCAAATTATTTCACTGAGGCCTGTCAGCAACCCAGAAGGAAGTATACTTTGTTCACTTAACTTTAAACCTGAAATGAGGTAAAGAAAGACTAGCACAGTAAAGAGAATTAGTACAGAACACAGTTAGTGACAGGTTCTCATTGATTTTGCAATAAAATGATTATAGTATCACCAAATCACATTTTTTTTCTTTTGTCATCAAAGAATGAATCAGAATGCTGCATTGGATTCTCTTCATGGATAGATTTTTCTTTCACTTAAGAGCATTAATTTTTTATTTCTTATGAAAGATGTATTTCATCACTTAGAATTTCCTTCTTTATACCATCAATAAAAAGCTGGATAAATTAAGGCTTTTTATTATGTAGAATTATAGTAATTATAATCATAATAATTCTTCTCATCTTTTACTTTAATGCAGCCTAGGTAAGTGAAGTTGAAAGAGGGTTTTGTGTATAAAAGCTCTATTAAGAACGCTAACTTCCAGGAACATAAACTGATACCTGGAGGAAGAAAGGAGCCGGGTGTGGTAGCTTCCAGCTGCAATGGTAGTGGATATAGGAGAAAGAGTATTCGCATGTTTTTTTCTCTTTCAAAATGTTAAATAAGGAAACGAGAGATAGAGAGGAGAAAAGAAACTAACCCAAGGATAAAAAGCAGGAACTCTTTATACAATTGTGTTTAATAAATTGTCTTAATGTTATTGTAACTTTTAAAGAGTTTTTTTAATAGAAGAGAAATAAAAAATTGTGTGTGTGTGTGTGTGTGTGTGTGCATATATACACAAATAAGCATGAAACTGACTACATAAAAGAATTACAGATACCCTTCTTTTTAAAACTCACATTTTATTTTCATGCTTACGAAGGTGAGGTTTAAAAACACAAAAGGCATTCAATTCAGAATTATAATTTTCACAGAAATTGCAGCATAATTATATCTCACATTTATTCATATTTTTATAAAACCTATGTCCATTTCCAAAACCTCTGGGCATAATAACGTATTTTAAAATACCAACACAATTACCAGGCTGAAAAGAGCACTATGTAGGTATCTTCCCAAGGAAAACCATTGCATACACCTCCTCAGAATTATATATTAGGCCAGAAATTTAATATTTCAAATACATAAAAGAACAAGTGATCATTTCTTTGGGAGATGTAACTTTGGATTGTAGACTTCTGTCTATTTAATATTTCAAATGGGGCACTGGGTTTATGTAATTTCTGAGTGGGTACTGAATATATGAGCTTTGATGATAAACTGGCTCCCCTTCATTTCCTTGAAATCAACACAGAATTTGCATACCTATTTTAATATGTGTTGGACTTTCTGCATACAAATGAAGCATTACTAAACAATTTCAACTGTGTGTTTTAAGAAATCAGCACAGTTCAATGTTTTCCTAATGCTCTGAGTCTGAAAACATAAATAATCATTTTAATTCTCTGGTAGACACTGAATTACGTAATAAATTATCTCAAGCTTGGGAAAGCTCTATTTTTTAAAACACATATTCCTTTTATATGAAGAATCTGAGATATGAATTAACTCAAATGGTATTCAAAGTTTTCACTAAAATTGACTGTAACACTTAAAATAATTCTTACTATTTTAAGGAATAAGCTTTGGAGGCTATTTTAAAAACTGATTTTATTGAAGAAGAAAAAGGCAGAGAGAAAGAAAGATAATTAATAGGATATACTAGAGATAAATAATGAAATGAAAATATACAGATCTGCCAGAGCCCCAAGCACTTAGGATAATATTAATCAAGTCTTACTGACTCTTAACTGAAATAATTAGAAAACATTCCTAGCATGCTTGATCATGTTGGCATTTTAATTAAACTCTCTTGGATTCCAGAGAAGACAATATATATATATACATATATGTGTGAATATATATATGTGTGTGTGTGTATATATATATGGATGTATGTGATGTATGTGTGTGTATATATATATATATATATATACATATATATATGTATATATTTGGAACTCTTTTTCTTCAACTGTTACCAAAAATACTTTTGAAGGTAGTAATCAAACAGTGTAATTGGAGTCTGGATGCATAGAAACAAGACAGAGCATGCTACCATAGGTTCAAAACATTGGCTTTTCATGAAGTTGTCTATAAATCTGCAGCTACAAGAAACCCAAACAATGAAATGTGGATTTAATTAAAACAAACTTCCCACATTTTCAGAGATAATTCCATGGTTATTCTTCTATAGCATGTACCTAATAGAACAGTTCTGGTCTAGTGGAATAAAGATTTTCAATGAATTAATACCTCACAATGTAATATATACTTATATAGCATCCTAGATGCCAAAGGCAAGTTCTTGCTGCTACAGAAATATTAATTCATCTAATCTTCATAACCACCTTGTAATATTGATATCAGTTTTATTCCCATTTTAATGATGAGGACAGGAAGGCACAGAGAGGTTAAACAATTTGTCCCAGATTGTGTAGCTAACTAGCTGAAGAGTGAGGATTTAAACTAGGTCATCTGATTTCAGAGTCTGTGTGTTCAGCCTCCGCACTATGCCTCCTAATGCTCCTCAAATACCTTTTGCATATTCAGCAGTTTGATTTGATGGTGCACATATATCATCACATTTAATCCCCGGCACGTTTCCGCAAAGGAAGTGTATCATCATCATTTTACAAATGGGGAAAATGAGGCTCAAGGAAATTAAACAATTTGATCAGGTTTAGACTACCAGCAGGAAGGATGTAAGTCCATTTCTATCTGACTCTAAAGTGCATGCTTTTACTGACCTCTTTCCAATATATTATTGTTTTTTAAAGATTCAGACATTTCATTCAGCTACCTTACATTTTAAATAAAATTGATACATTGTTTCAGGCAAATTGATCTTTAAGATATTATATCAGATAAATCGAAATTTAATTGAAATTTATCTGATTGTGGAAGGTATTCATTCTTTCACCCAACATTTACTAAACATCCATTAAGAATGCATTTGAAACTTGTCCCCATTTTCTTGGGACAAAATTATCTTAATTTTGATGTCACTTGCAATAAAGCCTTCTTCCTTGCCAATACTTGTGTATTAATCTGTTCTCATGCTGCTGATTAAGACATATCCAAGACTGAGAAATTTCCAAAAAACAGAGGTTTAGTGGACTCACAATTCCACATGGCTAGGAGGCCTCACTATCATGGAGGAAGGCAAAGAGGAGCAAGTCATGTCTTACGTGGATGGCGGCAGGCAAAGAGAAAATTGTGCGGGGGAACTGCTCTTTATAAAACCATCTGTTCTTTCCCATGCTGTTCCTGTGGTAGTGAATAATTCATGAGACTTATTCACTATCACTAGCATAGCATGGGAAAGACTTGTCCCCATGATTCAATTACCTCCCACCAGGTGCCTCGCACAACACATGGGAATTCAAGATGAGATTTGGGTGGGGACACAGCCAAACCATATCAACTTGTTAACTCAGTGATTGGTTTTCTGTGCAGTGAGAAACCAGGCCTAGGCAAAACCCCTAGCATTTGGCAACAAAATTCTGGGAGGAATCTGGGTTTTATGGGGTCAGAACCATATATATTATGGAGACATTCTTTAAGATAAAGAATACAAATGATGCATATAAAATTAGATATGCAAGCATTTAATAACTACTCACTATGAATGACCAAAAATACAAATTATGACACTGTCATACCATGTTTCAGTCTACTGCCCATGACCTTATGCTGGATGGGTTTGCATAGTAGGCAAAAGTTCTTTCAGCGGGGAAATTAGCAACAGCTTATTTATATTGATAGATGGCCAGGGCTTTCCCAGGCTTTTGAAATAGACATGCGTGTAAGCTTCATCAGCCATCAGCTCCCAGTAAATCCAGATTTGCAGTAGATCTTCTAGCAGGCATCCATTCTGATCAAGGCAACATTTTGCCCCACAAGAAATAGTGAATTTGCCAACCTCAAACAGCATTAAACCAGTAGCAGGATTATGTAGATCTAGTGGGCTAGAATTGTAGGCAGTAAGAGAAAAACAAAAAACAAAACAAAACAAAAAAACAAAAACCCTTTACTTTTTGGTTGGATTAAACTAATCTGGAAAAATTGGACGAAATCCATAATGATTTGTAAAAAACAAGAAAATAAATCTTTGTACAGTTTCCCTACCCCCAAAGTCACAAAGAACATTGGTAGGTAGAAATCTTGCCTAAAAATTTGATGCAGACTAAATAGAAGAAAAAGCAAATTTCTAAGCTTCTCTTGAGGCTTTCTAAAATTCAGAATGATAAGATAAAGTAGAGGGAAAGTCATTGTAAGGGTCCCAATTTCTTTTTTATTTTTAAGTTGACTAATAATTGTACATACTCATGGGGTATATAGTGATGTTTTGATACATATAATATATAGTAATCAAATCAGGGTAATTAGCCCTTCCATTATCTCAAATATTGACCATTTCTTTGTGTTGGAAATATTAATATCCTCCTTCTAGCTCTGAACCCTTCATTTGGGCTGAAGAAAGAAGAGGAAAAAATGAGAATTGAAAGTTTGCATAATGACGGAAAATATTATCTCCTTTCTGAGCTGGGAAACCTCTGGAGATTCACTTACTCTGTAAGTAATTCTTGTCTTTATCATGCAATAATTTATTTGATTACTTGGGTGAAAAAAGGCATAAAGTGAATTAAAAAAATAAAAGTACTCCTCTTCTCAGCTCCATTTCCATCTCTCAGCAAGTATTTGCGTTGGTCATGGGAGACCAGAAGTCTATAGGAAGAATGAATAGTTATCCTCTCACCTCTCACTAGTCTAGAGGTGAGAAAGAGATCAAGGTCTATCCTGTGAAAACAAATACTACATTATTGTACAAATTCTCTACCAAGGGATATCTGCAGTAGAGAGGCTCATTTCTGGTTACAGGCATATGAGAGTGTTCATTTTTTTTTTTTTTTTTTTTTTTTTTTACATGTGCAGAGCCTGGGGCACAAGCAAAAATGGAGACCCAAATACCATTTGTCTAATTGTTTGAAAGTTATAAATCAAATAATACATCATTAAATACAACATGTAGTTATTTCCTACCTGGAAAAAATGTGCTTTCATCATGACAAAATGGAAAATATGTGTAAAGCTATGAATTTCAGATGATTGAAAGTTGGCAAAAATGTATAAAAGATGACTGATTTTATTATTTTGCAAATGGTTAGATGTTCTGTTGATGGATTAAAGATTTACAGATAAATGATAAATATGTATAGAATATATATGTTGTATGTTGTATTTTTAGTTTATAAAATATGTAGCCTACATTTCAGCAGAATTACTAATTATATTATCATCAAAATTTTACATAATTTGTGTTTTCTTGGCAAGAATAATGTAAAATAGGGGATAGCAAACATCTTAAAGAAGGAGTTACTGAATATTTTAGGTTTTTCCAGCTAAATTTTCTGTGTTACAACATGTCAGTACTGCCCTTATAGCACTAAGGCAGCTATAGACAATATGGAAACAGATGGATGAGACTATGTTCCAATAAGACTTTATTTTTACATGCCATAGTTTGCTGACCGTGACCTAAAAGATTTAAAAACAAAATAATATTTCATTTTTGTACACAATTAAATATATTTTCATTACAAATGTAAAGTAAAACAAATATTCAAAGAAGCAGTTTTTCATTTATAGTTATCCTTTAAAATATTTAAGTGATCTACTAAAATTAAAAGAACAAAATCAAATTATATTTATTAAATTATAATCAAGGTACTAAATGTTTAAAACAAATTATTTAAATGAAGCTAACTTTTAATTTAATCTTTCAAAGTTTAGTTATACTTTATTAAATATGTTTGCATTAAATATGTATGTTTCTTTTTAATTTTGCCATTCATTTTTATTCAGTTCTGTCATTTGATGTTATCTGGTTGTCAATGTAATGAACTAGTAATACCCATTATGAATGTTACCTCTAGACCTATACCTGTACAAATTTAAGTATATTGTGATTGTTTAGTATTTCAGAATGATCTTTATCCCCCATTTGCAATGGTTGCAAAAATGTAGCTAATTCATAGTTGCTAATTTGCAACTATGGACCGAATCACAAAGAGAAACAAGAATATAGATAAACGGAGTAAACTGTACTTACAATGCAGGAATCTACTGTATTCATGCTATGGAAGAGAATGCCTTTTCAAGTTAATTAATTCATATTTTCTCCTGCTGAGTTTCTTCTCCTGTTCAAATGATCTGCTTACTCTGAATCCCTATCTGTCTCCGTCACTGGTGGTGGCACAATCCACCAGCCCACAGCATTTGAACATAATTACTTTTTCTTTACATAAGATAGGTCACGAATGAGCATAAGTATTTCTCTGAGAACTGAATGGTGTTAGTCACGAAGGTGGTGTTTAGCAATGTACATAGTAACTTGATGGTGCTGAGAACCAATTCTTAAATGACAGACACACTCATAGTTTTAGGAGACAAAAAATGTTTTTAATGAGACAAATTTGGGTTTGGATACCTTTTTCTGTTAGACAATATTTCTTAATCCAAAACTTTTTCAAAAAATGGTGACATAATTTATTACAATACAGTGTACAGAATTTAGATGTAAAGTTAGATAAGTTTTGAGAAACGTAAACACCTATTTAACCAACACCATAATCAAGATACTGAACATTCCATCATTGTAGAACATCTTGTCTCTTTCTCTCTCTTTTTTTTTTTTTTTTGAGACATAACCTCTCTGTGTTGCCCATGCTGGAGTGTGCAGTGATGTAATCACAGCTCACTATAGCCTCCATCTCCTGGGCTCAATTGATCCTACTGCCTCAGCCTCCCAAGAAGCTGGGATTACAGGCTTGTGCCACCACATCTGACTAATTTTTCTATTTTTTTTTTTTGTAGAGATGATGTCTCACTATGTTGCCCAGGCTGGTTTCGGACTTCTGGGATCAAGTGATCCACCTGCCTTGGCCACCCAAAGTGCCGGGATTACAGGCTTGAGTCATCATGCCTGGCCTTATCTGTCTCCTTCTAGTAAATCTCTACCATCAGTCAGACAGAATCACTGTTCAAATTTCTATTGTCACAGTTTCATTTTGCCTGTTTTATCACCTCATGTAAATGAGATCATATGGTGTATACTATTTTGGGTCTAGCTTCCTTTGATTAATGCAATGCTTTCCAGATTAATCCATTTTTTATTTTGTGTAGTTTGTAATTGTTTTTTATTGCTGAATACATACAATTTCTGTAGATTTATGTTTAAAATACCTACTATACTATATGTTTATTATAATACACATCTATTCATCCTTTCCCTTGTTAATGAACATTTGGTTGTTTCCAGTTTGGGCTATTATGAACAAAACAGCTATAAAGATCCTTACACAATTCTTTGTATGGACATATGTTTCTTTTTGATAAATACCTAAAAGTAGAATTATTAAGTCATAGGGTAGAAACATGTTTAACTTTATAAGAAAACTTTCAAATAGTTTTCCAAAGTGATTGTATCATTTTTGTATGAGAGCGTCCACTGGTCCTCATCTTTGTGGGCCTTTGAAATTACATTGAAAAAATGTTGGCTAATCTTTTGGATAAAAAGTAATGTTTTATTTTGGTTTTAATGTTCATTTCCATGATGATTACTGACATTGAGCACCTTACAATATGCTTTTTGGCCATTTGTTTATCTTCTTTTGTGAAATACTTGTTCATGCCTGTTGCCCATTTAAAAATAATTAGGCTATTTGTCATTTACTATTGATTCGTAGGAGTTCTTTATATATTTTGGGAAATATATATATATACACACACACATACACATACATATAGACACATTATACCTAAATACACATATACTATATATGCATTATATATACATAAACACATATGTACATATATAATGCATATTTGCATGTATATGTATTATATATGTGTGCATATATAACATACATTTTCTCTTACTCTGACATGCTTTTCATTTTTTAAAATTCTATTTTATGATAAAGATAACTTTAAAATTTTGATGAACCATATGTTCTTTTACACATTGTTGTAAGGGTGAGTTTATGATATGAGGGGTCCCTGGAAAGTACTGGGTTTGGGCTAGGAATCCCTCTTGCTGAGGTCTAAGCCTATTCTAGCTCCTTTATTTCTTGACTGGTTTCAAGGGAGACTTACAGTGTTGGAAATATTTCAAACCCTTGTTCTCTCTGACATGTGTTCTTGACATTCATTCTAAAGGGCCATATTACAGTTGAGCCTAGAACACCATGGATTTGAATTGCACAGTTCAATTTGTATGAAGATTTCCTTCTGCCTCTGCCACCCCTGAGAGAGCAAGACCAACCCCTCCTTTTCTTCTTCCTTCTCAGTTTTTGCAACATGAAGACGAGGATATAGGACTTTATGGTGATCTGCTTCCAGTTAATGAATAGTAAGTATATTCTCTCTTCCTTACAATTTTCTTAATAACATTTTCTTTTTTCTAGCTTACCTTATTATGAGAATACAGTACAAATATAGTACATAGTATATGTATATAACATGCAAAATATGTGTTAATTGACAGTTTATGTTATCAGTAAAGCTTCCAGTCAACAGTAGGCTATTAGCAGTTAAGATTTTGGTGAGTTGAAAGTTATACCCAGATTTTTGACTGCATGGGGGTTCAAGACCCCAACCCTGCGTTGTTCAAGGGTCAACTATATTTGATTAGCAAGAATAGGAGTGTAGAAAAAGATAGAGTCTTGCTGTGATGTCTCCTCCGTACATTGCATGTATGGGTGAGACAAGTTACTGCAGGTCTCATACCTGGACTATTATTTCTTTAGAAAGGACCTGCAGTGTGTTTTAGGTCCCAAATCTAAGTCCTTTAAATAAATAGTTTATTAGCTTTCTCTGGAGCTGTTCTCTCCATAAAGATAGATATTTCACACACTAATCTCATTGGATTTTTCCTTATTTTTAAACATGCCATCATTTCTTCTACCTCAAGATATATATACTTTTCCCCCCTTCTTTTTCTAAAAATTTCTGTTTTCTCTTTTACTTGACTAGCTAGAGCTGTTTCAGAAACTTTAAAGAATTGCCCTTGGTGTTTATTTTAATTTATGTAAAGTTGACATCAATATTGCGACACAGTAATATAATTTGAGAGGTGGTATTTTATTGGGACTTCATCATACCGTTTTCTTAATTATCTAGCTCCCCTGAAACATCACTCGAGCACAGGTAGTGTGTTTTGTTCATTAATAAACCTTGTTACCTAGCATCTTGTTGTGCTTGAATAGAGGCCCTGAACTAAGCTTCCACTGTAGCAATGATACCTCTGTAGTAGGAAAATACAGCTTCAGCTTCACGGTCATTTGACATTCACCATTGCAATGCAGGGTTCACCCCTCCACTAAAGTTTATAACCAGATCTAGACTGGTGCTCCAAAAGAATCCCTCCTTCCATCTCCCAAGATGCCTGAGAGTTTCAGTTATCTTTTCCATTCTTTAAGAATTTAGGGCACTGTGATTTTGGGGATGTTGAGCAATTGAACAAGATGTCTAGGCTAGTTCATATTATAATCTACTGTTGAGAATAGGGGAAGGGGAAAGGACACTGATATTAACAGAGACCAAGTATTTGCAGACAGTCTAGGAGCTTTACATAAGTAGTTTCGTTTATGATAGCTGATAGGACATTAAGTTTTTATGAGGTAATAGGGATAAGAATATTGATAACAAGTAATTATTAAAAGTGTGCATTCTGGAGTCAGGAGACTGAAGTTCAGATCTTTGCCTCACAATATGTAAGCTCTATTATCATAGACAATTTGCTCAAAAGCTCTCTAAGCCTCAGTTTTCTCATCTTTAAAATGGGCATAATAATTATATGAGTCTGTTTTGTGAGAACAAAAAACCATAGAGTTGGTAGCTTATAAACAATAGAAATTTATTCTGAAGCTGGAAAGTCCAAGATGAAAATGCCAGCAGATTTAATATCTGTGAGAGCTCACTTTCTCGTTCATAGATGGCGCCTCTCACAGTGTCCTCGCATGGTAGATGAGGACAAACAAGTTCCCTGCAGTCTCTTGTATAAGGGCACTAATCTCAACCAGGAGGGCTCCAGCCTCATGACCTCATCATCTCCCCAAAGTTCCCACCTTTTAACACCATCGCCTTGGGGGTTACAATTTCAACATATGAATTTTGGGGGGACACAAACATTAAGACCATGGCAATTATAGTATGTACTTCACAGGGTTATTGGGTGATGTGTGATTTAAAAGAGTAAAGGACCCCAAGTGTAGTGCTTAATGCATAATAAGTGTTCAGTAAGTGTTAGATATTATTATTATCGATATCAAGGATAAGACCTCTGGGGCATTTAAGCTCTCAAATTTAGATGAGAGGAATGCTGGAAAGTGGGAGAATTGGCAAGGGAAAGTTCTCTTGAATAATCTTGTATCCCAAAACACTATCAGTATGTGTATGTTTTGAAGGGAGTTGTAAAGGGCAGAAAATAATTAGGATGCAGCCGGGTGCGGTGGCTCATGCCTGTAATCCCAGCACTTTGGAAGGCTGAGGAAGGCAGATTACCAGGTCAAGAGTTCGAGACCAGGCTGGCCAACATGGTGAAACCCCATCTCTACTAAAGTTACAAAAAATTAGCCAGGTGTGGTGGCGTGCACCTGTAATCCCAGCTACTCAGCACACTGAGGCAGGAGAATCACTTGAACCCAGGAGATGGAGGTTGCAGTGAGCTGAGATCGGATCGCACCACTGCACTCCAGCCTGGGCGAGAAGGCGAGACTCCATCTCAAAAAAGAAAAGAAAAAGAAAAGAAAAGAATTAGGATGATTCAAAATTTGGCAAAGGTAGAGATAGAATAAAGCAAGGGTCCTCAGCCCCTGGGCCAGGGACTGGTACCAGTCTGTGGCCTATTAGGAACGAGGCTGCACAGCAGAAGGTGAGCGGGGGAGCTGGCAAGCAAACCTTCGTTTGTATTTACAGCTGCTCCCAATCACTTGCATTACTGCCTGAGCTCTGCCTCCTGTCAGAGCAGCGGTGGCATGAGATTCTCACAGGAGTGCGAATCCTATTGTGAACTGTGCATGCAAGGGAGCTAGGTTGTGTGCTCCTTATGAGAAGCTAATGCCTGATGATCTGTTACTGCCTTCCATCACTCCCAGATGACTGTCTAGTTGCAGGAAAGCAAGCTCAGAGTTCCCACAGATTCTACATTATGGTGAGTTGTAGAACTATTTCATTATATATTACAATGTAATAATAATATAAATAAAGTGCAGAATAAATGTAATGGACTTGAATCATCCTGAAACCATTCTTCATCCATGGAAAAACTGTCTTTCGTGAAACAGGTCTCTGGTGCTGAAAAAATTGGAAAACACTAGAGTAAAGGAAGTAATTTATCTCACTTCTTTTGTGTCTGGTTCTTTGATCCCTAATCCCTTTGTGGGGGTTGTTTATTAAGCAATGGATCAGAAATAATAAAGAAGAAGGATTGCTAACATTCATCTTTCTGCTCCATCTTCCCGATAACTTCCAACAGGCCACTGTCCTTCCAGTCTGTATGCACCCAACCCCACTCCACTCTTACATGGGTACTATTGTGTGCACGGTTCCAGTGTGTCTGACTGGGGCCAAGTAAACCCAGCTGAAACTCCTATGTATGCTGTCAGGAGACTGTTCTCTCCTTGAAGGGCAAAAAGCGGTCTTCATGCTTTTTTGCTTCTCTTCCTGCATCTTCCATCAGTTCACAAGTGTGCGTGTAGGATATCTCACTCCTCTGTATCCCCAGCTTGTGATTGTCAGAGCATGAATGGCAGTGTGGGCCTTCTGCAACATGGAGCAGAATTTATACAAAATCTGTCAAGAGGATAAGGGAAGAAAGGTCTTCTATCACAGAAACTGGAAAAGGCAAAGGTAAAACTTGCCTGGTGATGTGAATGGCATGTTGTTGCTCATCTAAACATCTTAGATATTTGGGAAAAATGAACACATGCGTGCAAGCTCCCACATGCATAAAAGGAAATTCCATTCTTCGTTAGCTATGTTTTCCAGCTTTTATCTCTCACTTCATTCCAGATTCCTTTGTTCTCATAGCCGTGCTTTCCAGCAACCAATTAATGGTTTTTTTTTTTTTTTCCTGATAAATGTTTCTTTTGAAGGATAATCTGTCTTCAATGTTAACCTCAAAATTCTTCTTCTAACTTCTAAGGGAATAGAAGATACATAAAAGTAAAGAGCTGAGGAGATGAATATGACATGTTACTTTCCTGAGTTCTGAAATGTCAGCTCCAACTAGTTGGATTTAAATACTGTAATTTTTTGTATCTTATTCATGACAGTACCCTCATGAAGTCAGCTAGGATTTTCATGTATGTCCATATAGGGGAAAATAGAAAGGACAGAATTTCAAATCCACATTCATATGTGGTTTTACCTAGAGAATGGTGAGCTTTTACTTATGCTCAATCTTTGCTAAGAAAATTTATATAACAAATATAAAAAGGGACCTGAAAGGACACAGTTCAAACTCTTGTGTTGTATTGGTTAAAATTAGAGAGGTTGCAAGAGAAACAGTGATATCTAATACATCTAGAATTTAAAATAACTTACAGTTCTGTTAATTTTTTGGAGATTGGGCTTGGTATTATCATATTTCCACTTCTAATTTTTAAAGTAACGGTTAAAACAATTTCCTAAATAATTGTGAGATTTTCTCTTCTTTTCTTTATAAAAGTGCATTTATTGTTTCGCTTGATTTCCTCTACAAAGCCTATGCTGGTAGCTATCAGGCTGTATTTATTAGATGCATAACTTGGTTCTGTGTGGCTAATTATGAGAATCTTATTGGGGTTTTGTCACTGAAAATAATAATGATTCTACCTAGTCCACCACTTTATACATTACAAAACATAAATGGCATTTCCTATGTCTCTTAATGATATGCTACAGAAGTTATATAACTACTTTGTGAAAACCTATGTTCCTCCTTGCTTTTCGTTAATATACTTCTGAAATCAAATTTTTAGTTTTCACATACAAATCTAACCTTAGAAACCCACAGAGTTAGACACATTTGCCAGTCTGTGGAACAATTTGAACATGTCAGATGATTTGAATACAGAAATGTTCAGTTCTTCTAGGACACATTTGATCATTTTAATTCCATCAGAGACTTCCAGTACTTACTTACAGGTGTCATCAAAGAATTCAATGATAAAATTTCAACAATATTGACTTGAATAAGGTGAGTCTGATGCATAATCTGGCAGCCGTGAGGCTCTTAATACCCTATTAAAATATTATCCAGGTGTTTAGATATTTCTAAGCTAGAGAGAGAGAGAAAAACCTTAGACCTTCTTATCTTCCCTTTCATCCTTTTGACTTTCCATTTTATAGGCCCAAATTAAATTTTGTTTCACAGCTTCAGTGATACAAGGATTCAGGGCACCATGAAAAATAAAGGCCTTATTACTTCATAATATGTTTGGAATTGTGCATAATTATGTTTAGTTGATTAGTTGGCTGTAATAACTGCAAGACCATGAAGTGACTGAAATTAGAAATGGAAAAGACCCACTGGGTATCATTATCTTTCTTTCTCTCAAGACAAGATTATTCTCAAGACAAGATTATATACAGTGTGTGTGTGTGTGTGTGTGTGTGTGTGTGTGTGTGTGTGTGTTAGAATTCTCCTTTAGCTATATAAATAAGCAATTCGATGCTCTTGTTTAGATAGAAATAATAGAATGCTGAGGAAAAGTGATCTGGTTTGGATGCTGCCCTACCTAAATCTCATGTTGAAATGTAATCCCCAGTGTTGGAGGTGTGGCCTGGTAGGAGGTGACTGGCTCATGGGGGTGGATTTCTTGTAAATGGTTTAGCACTATTCACTTGGTGCTGTTCTCATGACAGTAAGTTCTCGGGAGATCTGGTTGTCTAAAAGTGTGTAGTATTTGCCCCCTCGCTCTCTCTTTGCTCGCGCTTTTGCCATGTGATGTCTGTTCCTGCTTTGCTTTCTGCCAGGAATAAAATCTCCCTGAGGCCTCTCCAGAACCGGAGGCCACCATAATTCCTGTACAGCCTGCAGAACCATGAACCAGTTAAACCTCTTTTCTTGTAAATTACACAGAGTCAGCTATTTGTAGCAATGTGAGAATCACCTAATATGAAAAGGATGGACAGAAAACTCTAACCACAATAGTAAAATAGTGCCAGTATTAGTAGTAGTAGTACTAGTAATAGTAATAGTAATATTTATATGGCACACACTATACTTATATTATCTCCAATATAAGCCTTGTTCCAATGATATTCAATCAGGTGTTATTTCAATTTTTATACACAAGGAAATAAATATTAAACAGGATAAGTGATTTGCACAAGATCCTACAGCTATAAGTAGTGGATCCCAGACTCAAACTCTGATCTTCCTACCATCAAGCCCTAAGCATTTCCCTCACCATGGAGGTGAGAGGAACAGACTGCCCTTGGCCGCAGTAGCTGTGGGGCAGTTTCACAACCCTAATGCACAACAAAGTGGGAAAAGAGTGATGTCTACCTGAGAAAGACTTGTTCCTTCACCAAACTTGAGTCAAGCTCCTTTGAGTCCTCTTTCTGACTAATCTGGGCGCTCTGCTCTTGGTCTGCTTAGTCTAATTTCAGCAGTAATCCTTTTTTGGGTCAGTCTAGCAAGAATCTCCCTAGCCTTGATGTTTTCTCTTAGTAATTTTCCATCCACGGACTCCCCATCCTACTCCTTGGCTATAAATCTCCATCTCTGTCTTTGACGACTTCTAGTCAAAGTTGAGCTTTATCTCTGTCTCATACTGCAAAATCCCCACTGCAGTTGTCACTCTTAACTGAAGTCTGTCTGCCTTTCCATCTTTAGCAAGCGTCTGATTAATTTTTTAAAACATACTTGCAGTCCCACAGGGCTTGAGAACTGAAATAAAGGTTGTACCCATTGGGCTAACACTGTGGTTCTATGGGGAGGCCCTGGCAAGTCCAGTCTTGAGGGAGGGTCCTTAAAGGTGTCCAGAAGGGCTAGGGCAGAGATTTGAAGCTGCTAACAACTCAGTTCTCCCCTTTCTCTACAAAGTCAAAAGTGGGACCGGAGGTAGAACAGTAGCCCCTGTGTACTGAGCAACAGGCCCAGAACTTGGTATGAAGCACCCACTCTGCTCACAAACTGAGGCTGGGCTCAGCTCACCCAGGCAGCAGAGAGGATTATCAGTGGAGGAGTGCTGCTTAGACTCAGAAGCAATCATTGCTAGAAGGTTTTTCTAGGTCACAGGAAGAGATGACCCTGAGAACTACCACAAAAATGCTGGTACATTCTGAAGCACTCTAGGGAGTTGTGTATAAAACATTTTTTTTTTGTAAGGCAGTCATTATATGAAAAATATACTTGCAAACACATGTTTATAACAGCACAATTCACAATTGCAAAAATGTGGAACCAACCCAAATGCCCATCAATCAACAAATGGATAAAGAAACTGTGTTATATATATGTATACATGCAATGGAGTACTACTCAGCCATAAAAAGGAATGAACTCATGACATCTGCAGCAACCTGGATGATATTGGAGACTATTATTCTAAATAAGTAACTTGGCAATGGAAAACCAAACATCGTATGTTCTCACTCATGAGTGGGAGCTAAGCTATGAGGATGCAAAGGTGGAAGAATGACACAATGGACTTTGGGGACTCAGGAGGAAAGGATGGAAAGGGAGTAAGGAATAAAAGACTACAAATTGGATGCTGTGTATACTACTTGGGTAATGGGTGCACCAAACTCTTATAAATTACCATTAAATAACCTACTCATGTAACCAAACACCACCTGTTCCCCAATAACCTGTAGAGCTAAAAAAATTTTTTAAAAAATGTTTATTTTTTACGTCAATTTAATTTTGACATCAATTTCCTATCCATCTGGTCTTAGAAGAAATCCAATCTCTTATCTCTCATATACCTAGGGAAAAGGAGCTCCTGCCCTGGGCCTGAGTTTCAGAAGGCCTCACTCTGGTCTCCTTCTGCTGTGTCTGAATATCTTGTTGGCATGGGGAAGATACAGGTGGCTACCAAGTGTCCTGAGCTGAGATTCCCCCACCTGGATCCCAAGTTCTCCTTTTGTAGACAGGCTGTGTACACAGAGGACCTCAGAGCTGCCCATTCTGGTTTGCTGACTTGGCAGGCCTCTCCTCTGGATCAGTCTGCCTAATGATAGGCTATATACCGAGTGTACGTTGTGGGATTAAACAAACACCAGTCAAACATAAAAGCAAAAACTCTTCTTCCAGAGGTTGCTATCACAAGGGAGTCAGCCACCGTTACTTGCCTTTTGGCAGAGACTTAAAGGCAGGCAGAGGTATGGGAAAGCTTCATAGTGGCTGAAATGGAAAGTTTCAGGTGTTCTCTGATGAAAGACTTGTCAACCCGGGGGAAGCTGAAGACAGCTAAATAGAAGTGTTGTCCTTTGTAATTGGTTAGGGGTGCGTATTTGGCTTTTTTGGTTGGCCTTAAGTTGGAAGCGGGGGACAAAAATTAAGGAAGCTGTCAGTTTTTAGTCAAGTCCTGGATGTTTTGGGCTGAGTGTTAAAGGAGTTGTTGTTTGACTTCCTGGATTTTCACTAGAGATAGTGATCTGGCTTCCTGCGAGTCTGATTTATAGCAGGCTGACTTCCTAGGCTGTTTTTTTGTCAATAAGGGAGTTGGCTTCCTGAAAAGGCTGCTGTAAATTGTGTGTCAAAGTTCTACCATTATACATGATCTAGCCATTGTCTGTTTCTATATCCAGTCTCTTCATGTTTAGGTCTATGAGGAAGGCAAGGGATGGCTGTTTGGTGGTGTAGATATGATTGACATAGTTTGGCTATGTCACCACCCAAATCTCTTCTTGAATTGTAACTCCCATAATTCCTACTTGTTGTGGGAGGGAACTGGTGGGAGATAATTGAATCATGGGGCCAGTTTCCTCCACACTGTTGTAGTGGTAGTGAACAAGACCCATGAGATCTGATGGTTTTATAAGGCAAAACCCCTTACGCTTGACTCTCATTCTCTTTCCCACTGCCATGTGAGCTTTTCGCCTTTGCTATGATTATGAGTCCATTAAAGTTCTTTTTCTTTATATCTTACCCAGTCTCAGATATGTGTTTATCAGCAGCATGAAAATGGACTAATACAAGACAGAGCTTGAATGTGTGGGCTCTGATGTCTGCACACAGCAGAGGCCCATTTAGTATGGGATGAAGCAAGAAGTGGAGAGAAAATGGGAGCATGGCACAGCCGGGGCTTGAGGGTCAGGGATGGCGAGCCCCACATTTTCACATTCTGAAACAGAATTCTAAGAACTCTTAAATTTCTAAATTTGTGTCTGGCCTTCCAGTTGTAACATAGGAATAATTTTTTTCAAGGTGAAAGAGCAGAAGGTATTTTATTTTATTTTATTTTATTTAAGAGTTTGCTAACATGACTTATATCTTCCGATATTACATGTGACTCTCCATTTTTGCTATTGTCCTGTACTTTGCCAGTGTAGGGAGCAGGCCTGTGCGTAAGTCCCAGGTCTTAGGAAAAAACCAAAATCTAGGTTTTTGGGTACACCCTCTCTAATTATAAGTGTCTGACCTAACTTGTCATACCTAAGCGTCATTGTCTGAATCAAAATGCTCCCTTTGGGTGAAAGCCAGCTATGAATTTCTGGAGTCCGGTGTAAAATGAAAATGTAAGGCCCCTTTTGAAAAAACTGGAAAAAAAAAGTATTGAGATGCCTAAATATAAAGCTGTTTTCTTTCTTCTACAGGCTCTCTCAAACTTTTATGATTCTTTATTTTCCATTTCATGCCCTCCTAACTTAAAAAAGTTAATTATTAACATAGGCCTTTTTATTTGTCTTTATATTGTGCAATGCCAATTTTAAATGCAACTATAAGAGCATTTAGTTCACATGTGGAATCACAAAAATTATGTAATTTATATTTTATAGCTTATTTATGTATATCAACAAAAGGAGTTGGACAACAAGAGGAAGAACATAGTTGATCCCATGAGATAATCTGGGCTGAGAGTTCAGTTTATGAACCCAGTGTGACACTCATATGGACTTTTAGAATTAGCTATTGAAGAGTTTACAGGAAGCAGGAAATCCCACAGAAACAGATAGTTCTAAAATTAGGAAATTTGACCATCTGTTAGTCTATCGTTTTTACCCTTGGGATGATGAACATTAAGGTAATCTGGGATAAATAGAAAATGAAAGATGAGGTAATAATCACTTCCCTTTGATTCTTTGTAGACTCACCAGCAAAGTGTGCATGAGAGACAACAAAGTTCAGTCTTGCTCACTTTTTAAATAGGCCTTGTGAATCTCTCTATTTTTAAAACGTCTTTATTGAGGTATAATTTACATACCATAAAATTCCATAAAATTTACATACCATAAAATTCGCCCATTATCACTGCAGAATTCAGTAATTTTTAGTGAATTTACAAAGTTGTGCAGCCAGCCCTGCAATCCAGCCTTGGAACCTTTCTGTCAACTCAGAGGGTTCCCTCACAGGCAATCATCATGTCCAGTCCCAGCCTCAGGCAAGCACTGATCTGCTTTCTATCTCTATGATTTGCTTTCCTGAAAATTCCATATAAATAATCTAATATTTGCAATCATTTGTATTGGGCTTCTTTCACTAAACATAATGTTTTTGAGGCTCATCCATGTTGTAATATGTGAAAAGTGAGAATTCATTCCTTTTGGTTACAGACTACTATCTTACTGTATGGATACATCACATTTTGTTTATCTTTTCACCAGTTGCTGGCTGTTTGAGTGGCTTCCATTTTTTTTTTTTTTTTTTTTTTGCTATTATAAATAATGCTGCCATGATCATTCACATTTTTGGTGGACATCAGTTTTCTCTCAAGTAAATGCCTGGGATAGAATTGCTATGTTGTATAGTAAGTTTACGTTTACGTTTTTAAGAAATAGTCATATTGATTTCCCAAATTTCAAGGTGTTCTCCCATTAGCCAAGATGGAGGATCTAGTTTTTTCATATCCTGGCCAATATTTGGTATTGTCATTCTTTTTGATTCTAGCTTTTCTGGTCGCTGTGTAGTAGTATCTCATTGTGATTTTAGTTTGATTTTTCCTGATGATTACTCATGTTGAACATCTTTTCATGCATTTCTCAATCATGTTTGTATCTTCTTTATGTCTATTCAAATCTTTTGCTCTTCTTAAAAAAATGGATTGTTTGGCTTCTTACTGAGTTATAAAAGATATGTTTTACCACGAGTGCAAGTCTTACGTATACATGTTGCAAATATTTTATCCCCATTAGTGTCCTGCCTTTTCATTACTAAATTATGTATTTTGAAGAGAAAATGATTTTAATTTTGATGAAATTTATCAAAGATATCCAATTTATTATTTTTTCATTTAATGCATTTTGCTTTTGGTGTCATATCTGAGAAATATTTGTTTAATCCAAGGTCATGAGGATTATTTTCTATTTTTTTCTAGATGTTTAGTAGTTTTAGCTCTGATATTTAAGTCTATAATCTATTTTTTAGTTAATTTTTATAGATGGTGTGAGGTCTGAATTAAAGTTTATATTTTCGGTGTATGAAAATCCAATTTTCTTGACATTTGCCTTTCCTCAAAAAAGACAAGTCATTGACATCTTTGACAAAAATCAATTGGCTATACATGTGAGGGTTGAATTCTTTCTATGTTACAATTACCCTCCCTTTTTTGGTCTTAAGGATGCGGAGGATGACAGAATATTCCCAAATTACATGTGTGCTCATCCCACATTATACACAGTCATGTCAGAATAACAAGACTAATATTACCCGCACTGGCATGGTGGCACATGCCTTTAATCCCGGCACTTTGGGAGGCCAGGGCAGGAGGATCACTTGAGCCCAGGAGTTTGGGACCCACCTGGGCAACACGGTGAAACTCCGTAACTTCAAAAAATACAAAATTAGCAGGGCATGGTGGCTAATTTTATGGTGTTCTTTTATGGTTCTCCCAGCTACTTGGGAGGCAAAAGTGGGAGGATTTCTTGAGCCCAGGAGGCAAAGCCTGCAATGAGTCAAGATCATACCACTGCACTCCAGCCTTGGTGACAGAGTAAGATCCTGTCTCAATAATAATAATAATTAATAATAATACAAGCATCAATATAATTTTCCATTGTAGAGGAGAAAAAGCATTTTCGTTTTCTCCCCCATCACAAGATTCAAGACTGACATTCCCCTAAAAAAAGACAGATTAACAAGAGAAAAGCATAACAAATTCATTTCATCAACATTTTCCATGGCACAAGAGCCTTCAGAAATGATCTAAAGCCTCAGGGAAAACTGAGTGTTGTTATGGATCTGTGCAGAATTGTGACTGGAGGACAAAAGGGTATGAGCTAATGGGGGAACTTATGAGCTGGGGGGGAACTTAACAAGGCCTATTTGTTCAGATTCTTCTTTGCCTCCAGGTCTAAGGCAGAACTCCTCTGGAATGAGGGTTGTATCAGATCATGTCATATACTTTGAGGGGAAGTAGGTCAGAGAATTATTTTCATGACCTCAGTAGATAAAGGTAGGAGAAGTCAGAGATAGAGAAGATCATAAGGATATTTCTGCTTCTGCAATTTTCTTAATTTCCTTCAACTTAAAATAGTCAGTATTCCAAGGTGTCATATTTTGGGGGTAGCATTTCCTTCACTCCATCACCATTTTTTAATTTTTTAAATTTTTTTGAGATGGAGTCTTGTTCTGTCGCCAGGCTGGAGTGCAGTGGTGCAATCTTGGCTCACTGCAACCTCTGCCTCCCAGGTTCAAGCGATTCTCCTGCCTCAGCCTCCCAAGTAGCTGCGACTACAGGTGTGCGCCCTGATGCCCAGCTAATTTTGTATTCTTAGTAGAGACAGGGTTTTACCATTTTGGCCAGGATGGTCTCGATCTCTTGACCTCGTGATCCACCTGTCTTGGCCTCCCAAAGTGCTGGGATTGCAGGTCTGAGCCACTGCGCCTGGCCACATCACTGTTTATTTTTAAAAGTGATCCACTGAAATGCCAATTGGAACCCCTAGGTAAGAGCCTCTCAGGTTGGGGCTTCACTTTGGTGTGATGTGGCTGGGTGGTTTCATTAAGGACCCCTCAGATGCCATGATTCCTTGATTTTTCTTCTGTTTTCAGTTCCCCCATAAAGAGATTCTCCAATTTCCAGCCATTAGACAGTTCTGGAAAGCAGGAAAGGAAAGCAGCTATACCATAAATACATTTCCATGTAGTCAGCCTTTTCATGCTGTAACTTTTTCTTTCTTTCTTTTTTTTTTTTAAAGACAGGGTTTCACCATGTTGGTCAGGCTGGTCTTGAACTCCCGACCTCAGGTGATCCGCCCGCCTTGGCCTCCAAAGTGCTTGGATTACAGGCATGAGCCACGGCTCCCGGCCAACTTTTTCTTAATTAAACCTCATGTCTCTGAGTCCTGTGTCTCTGACATTTCTTCAGAAAATAGTCATTCTTTGGTTGCAGAAAAAAAAGGATAATTCCTCTATTGTTTAATAGGGTCAAACAGGAGGTGTGTCGGAGCTGGCTTGAGCCAGCTCTATGGAAGACATGTGTTTATGTCTTTCCAGTACTGTGTTGAGTAACATTATTTTGGTAGCTTGAAATTAGCCATGATGGAAATATTTACATCATGAAAATTGACAAACAGGATTTTTTATTGGGTTTGGGGTGGAGTAGAGAGCTGGTTACCAGCACAGCATTGGATCTTATCTTACTGCATATGACATATTTTTGATAAATACTTCAGTGCTCAACTCTACCTGCAATATCATTTTTAGATTTTGGAATTCCAAGGGCTAAGTCAGCTTGCCAGCTTGCTTCTGCGCTGTCTCCACTGGTAGCTTTGGTTTTGTTTTTCTCTCTTTTGCTAAATCTGTTAATACTTGTCCAATTGCTTTCCAATTTTTCACACCTGTTATCTCTTCTTATTCTGTTTGTCAATTTATCCTTACATTGTTATTTTAACAGATTATTAGAAAGAAGAGTGGATTAAACACAACGTAAAGCAGTATTCATTTAACCATATTTAATTTTAAGTAGCCTTTAGCTTTAACAAGTTTTCTTGTATTTTATGTGCATGAAAATACACAAAGATGCTATGCCCCATCTTTCTGCTCCCTTAGTTCTTCTCTACAGATATTAAAAACTGGTTTAAAATGGCCATTTTCTGTCTTACAGAAGAACATTGTGAAGAATTATGTAATAAAAAGGGGTTCTCATGTTTAAAAGAACAAAACATAACACACTAACTGATAGGATGTACTTCAAGATGTTAAATGTTAATTACCTCTGGGAGCGTGATTCCTATTTTCTTATTTTTGCTTCTCTAATCTTTCTAATGCATCTACAATAATTCTTCATTATTTTAGAAACAAAAAAGTAAAAGTTATTTAAAATGGAATACAATTTACATACAAAAGAAACCAAAAGTTTTATGATAGAATTACTTCACAATTCTTGGGAGTTTACTGAATTGAGAAAAGGACATGTAACGTTAGAACATAACCTAATTCTAATGTCTAATTCCAAGGCATGTTGTTTTTTTTTGTTGTTGTTTTTTTGCATATCCCTGCATTCCTCAAATATATATACACTTTGGGGTGTCTAAAAGTAGAATGTTATTACATAGATCTTGGTGGGGAAGTGGAAAGTTTCAAACTGTTGTCACTTTCAGTTTCACATTTCTTTCTGTAAATTGAGAAAGACATTGTTCTGCCTCACTAAGTGAGATATTCTGTAAATGTTCAGCACACACATGTGTACAATAACACAAAAGCTTTCATTTGTCTTATAAGATCCTTGGGTGGCAATATCACTATTTTTTTTAATCTATAGAAGTGTGGGCTTTTGAAATTCAGGACCTTACTTCTTACCCTGAAGGAATATTAGAAAAAAAAAATTAAAAGGACCCTCCACTTTCCTGGTAATTTTAATTTCTTATCCCTTGTCTTTCCCAGGGGTTTCAAATGGTTCAATTGTAGCAGACTTGAGGCATTCCTTACTTGCTGCTGTCTGCCAGTGGTCACCTTGACGGCTTTCTCCTTACTTAGCTAGTGTTAGAAGCACCAAGTGAGAGAATATTTGAACTGGTCAGAAAATGAGTGGCTAGAGCCCATTTTGAGTGAGTTTGGCAGCTTTCAAATTCTGCTGCAGATATAAAACCCAGAAGTAGAAACAGGTAGGATTTGTAAAGGTCAAGGAATATGGATGTCAGCTGTTACCAGAGGACCCATCTCTGAGATCTCCCTAGAAGACCAGTCTCTGACATCCTTTCTTGGCTATGCTCCTGAGGCCAAATGCCAGATCATCAACTACAGGGTAGCTCTGGCAGGAAGAGAAGGGTGTTTTGAAGGGTTTGACGGTCTACTGAGGACTTCACAGGCAAGGAACTTGACATATAGTGCTATTCTTGGTTAAAAGTAATGATCTCTTAATTAAGAGGTGGTTGGGGTAGTCATTTTGGTCTCAGCAAATCTCTAAGGACAGAAAAAAAGTAATTCACAGGATCTCGAGGGGCGAGACTAGGCTAATTTCATGTGCTAAGATTAGGAGCTAAACCCTTAGTGGCCCAGCAAGAGAAGGCAGGGAGACTCTTACGATTAAACAGAGGATCTCCAGGCTTTGAAGTGAAACATGAAGCTTATTAGAATCTCAGCTAATATGAGTATGCTTGGCCTTGGACACGCTGACAATGCATGCTTGTGATTGCTATCATAAAAGATGTCAATATAAAGGCTTTGTGCTATGCCAATGAGCAGTTGTCTTCTGCCATTTTGATATCTGAGGGGTTCCTTTAATGGCTCCCAATTTTAACCTTTTTTCTTCCTCTGAGCTTTTAATATTTTCTCAAAAGTAAATCTTAATCGAATTTCTTAATCAGGCTAGCTTCTCTTTGAAATTACTTCCCTTTGACAGTATCTTAATAGTAACTAAGGCATCCATGCAGAAAATTGGAAACGCATTTCCCATTCACCTCCCATTATTATCTCCTACACAGGAAGCTGGGAATGGCGAGTGGGTGCTGTTGGTTGGAGCTCAAGGGAGATATCTTTAAGAAAGAGGAAGCTTTCTTACAGTCATTATACCATTCTTGGAATCTATTTCCTTTCTTTCTTCTTCCTTCCTTCTCCTTCTTTCATTTCTTCTCCTCTTCTTCCTCCTCCTTCTCTTGCTCTTCTTCTTTCTCCTCATTTTTCTCAATTATTTAGTAAGAAAGTTACTATGCAAGAGGCTCTGTGCTGAGTATTAGGAAGAGATAGACAGATTAGAGCAATATACTGCCTCTGTTCTAAAGGAATGCCCAAACTGCTGGAGAAGCTGCTAAGACAGAAATGAAAGATTCAGGACTTGGAGTCAGAAAAACTGAGTTCCAATCCTGCTCTGCTGTTTCCTGGCTATAAGTCTCTGGACAAATTATATGCTCTTACTTAACCTCTATTTTCTTATCTATAATATGGGGTTAATAATAATACCTTTCTTAAGTAGTTGTTTTTGGAGGATTAAATGACATTGAACACTGTCTAATACATACTAAGCACTTAAAACTGTCGGCTGTTTTTAGGGGAGATAGGATAAATGTACAAATCACTTAAAATAGTACATATTAAATTAGAATTATACCAGTAAAATAATAATAAAAATGAAAGGGATACAAGGAATCAGTTACTTAAGAAAATTTTAGGGAAGTCACATAGCGGCATACATTCTGTAAAATGGGTAATTCTTACAGCTCATAAACTTTAAACCTAAATGATTTTAAAAGCTCTTTCAATGAGAGTAAAAAAATATGCTTCATTTCCCTATTTTTGGCACCAAAACTCACTGTCACCTTTACTGGTGACATCTTTGAAGTGAGTGAACAGACACACGTGCAAGATAAAGTGGATGCTGGGAAAGACATGAGAACTGGAAGAGAGTGAAACGTCTCAGAAAGGTGATGCTGTTAGGCTGTCAGAAGCATGCATGAGATAAATAAGAAGCAGTCAAGAGATGACTCATGGAAAATGCCTTTGCTGTAAAACTGGGTGTTTAATTGTATACATGATATATTGCAATGTATACAATGATGGAGAATCAGAAGATTCAGGTCACACACACGAAAATAGCCCAGAGTGGGAATATGTTGTGTTTTCAGTTTTAAGCCAAGAATAAATAGGCTTTTATTCTACTCAGTAGCTCTTCTTTCTTTCTTATTTAATTTAAAAATATTTGCTCGCTTACTATGTGCTTTATGTTGGTAAGGAACAGGCCTCATACTTTGTCATCTGTTCATGGAATACAGCAAGGAGCTGAGCACCTTAGACCTTAAAGGAATCTTAGAAGTTTAGTTAGCCCCAAACTTCTTGTTTTACAAATGCCAAATACTAGACTCTCAACTAATGTCTGTTTGTTGGTTGTAGGGACTGAGAAGGGTATCTAGGAAAAAAGTATCTCTAGAAGATAAAAATTCAAAATCCTTTATTTTGACTCACAGAAGCCTGCTGAAGAATGCTTTGTTCTCTTAGGTAGATTATCTCATTGCACAAAAATAAACTTTGACCATTCGTTTAGGGATATTTTTGAGAATGTTTCAAAAAGAAATGAAATGTATTTTATTTGGATCCTGGGGTTAAATTCACAAAGATTTGGAGTATTAATGAAATCATATTTAATCATTATATATGGTGAATTTATACATATGAGATAAATGTATATATATAATCACTCATGATGTTTATATATCAGAAATAGTTCTAAATGTTCCCTGTGAATGAAATAAGTTAATTGTAATAACTGTCAAAAGTGTGTACTATCTCTGTTTTGCATTTGGAAAAATTGAAACATAGTTTGACTTTAAGTACTTACAGCTATTGAATAGGAGAGCCTGAATTTCAACTCCTGGAATAGAGCACATGCTTGTAACCAGTACACCTTACTGGTTTTTGTTGCTGTTTTTGTTCAAGAGCAAGGGTGTTTGGGGGGCTTGGTTATATTTAAAGAAAAACTTTACACAAACTACATTTAATAGTGTTTATTTTCACATAAAAATTCATGAATTGGTCAGCACTCAAAACTGGAAGAGGTTCAGAGAGCTTCACTTTAGCAGCATGAGGAGCAGGCTTTTACAGGCTAAACACAGACATAAACAAATTACATTATTAGCTGGGAACTGGATCTTAGAGTCGAAATAATCACATCAAGTCAATGGTCAAAATAATTCTTAATATTTAAATAGTGCTTTATAGTCTGCTCATTTCTTCATTCATGAAACATTTATTTAGCATCTTTTATGTTCTATAAGCGACTGCAGTTACTAATACAATAAATTATATTTTGAGAAGTTTCATTTTGCTAGACTTTTTTTCCCTGAGCTTATTTATACCTACCTCATTCTTACAACAACCCACCCAATTTTAGTACATGCATATTACAGATGGTAACATTGAGGCACAGAGAGATGAAGTATCTTGCTTATTGTTCCCACAGTTGGTAAACAACCGAGCTGATTCAAACCCAGGTGTTTAGCAGGCTCCAAAGCTCTATGCTTCTTAGGAGAGCTACCTTCCAGGGGCCCATGGTCCAGAGACAGCATCAGTATAAAAGTAATTGTGATGTATTATGATAGGAAAGAACATAGAGTCATGTGGATATATTTGTGGCTTATTTATTCCCTTAATTAATCATGTACTTTATTTATGCATTCTCATGAGTTTGTAAGCTATTGTAGTTTCTCTACCAAATAATTCATTAAAATCATTAATTATTTTTTTGAATTATTTGATATTCTCTACTTCTCCTGTCTTAAGTTTTTAATGGAGAAAATTGGAATTTAGGGTAGATTTAAACTAAATAATTAGATTTAACCTAAATAATTAGATTGGTGAATGACTGAGCTGGGATTGAAATACAGGATTTTCATGTGTTAAAAAATACAACTTCTTAGCTGGGTGTGGTGGCATGCACTTGTAGTGCTAGCTACAGGAAGCTGTGGCAAAAGGATCTTGTGAAGTGGGAGTTTGAGACTGTTGTATTCTCTGATTGCACCTGTGAGTAGCCACTGCCCTCCTGCCTGGGCAATATAGCAAGACCCTATCTCTAAAAATAAAACACACACACACACACACACACACACACACACCCTCACATATACTCAAAATAACTATAGGTTCTTCTACTACTTCTTGAAGTCAGTTTGGTGGTACGATATACGATATGGTGAGGAAAATTTACTTCACCTGCCCATAGGAGTCTTGGCTGAAAAGGTGGCACTGACAAGGTAGACTGAGGCTTGCAGGATGAGAAGCTCACCAACTGAATTGAAAGATAGAGAACATCATAGATCGTAGAGACAGAATATGCAAACACACCTGGGAGACAAAAGCAGAGTCGATTTGGGAAAGAGAGAGTCATTTGCTATGGTTGCTGACATGAAGTGACATGTCAGGCGAATTTGATTTCCCATATTATAAATAAAAGACTAGTTCAGCAGATGAAAAAAAAATGTTGACTCTAGGGAAATTAGATACACCCTCATAGGAATGATGTTTGAACTTCAAAGGATGAGTAAGAATTGGACAAATGAAGATGGAGAAGAAAAAGTATTTCACGTGGCAGAAATGGCATTAGAAAAGGAATAAATATTCAGTCTGTGAAGATAAATCATGAATCGTCGTTCAGTTTGACCAGACTTACATATATAAGTCTGGGAAAATGTGCTCTGCCAAATCTAGGAAAGCCCTGACTTCCAGGCTAAGGAATTTTGTTTTACTTTGAGGATTCCCTGATAGAGAACCCATAATCGAAAGTGTGTTTTAAAATGGTTGGAAGTTGATATAGAATGAATTTATAACAGACTTTAATCAAAAGTATTGTTAGATTAATGTTGTCAAGATCAACATTAAAACCAATAACCCAATTTTTCTTTTGTATCATGTTTTTTTATTTTTTAACAGGTTGTAGGATTTATGTGATCCTTAAACGATAATGGTGGCAGGCAGATGAGGAACCTTTAGAAACACATCTTAGGAAATGTTCCCAAGCCCACTTTGTTCCTAATGGTTTTTTGGATCTGACTTCGGGCTTGGAATTTTCTGGGTGTCCTCATTGCTGGCCCTGGCATGTTTCAGGTTTTGGTCTGTTTAGTTGGAACGAAAGGCACTGAAGTCGTCTCAGCCTAATGGCCTCCCAATTAATTACTTTAACAGTTAATATAAATGCAAAGTAAGTGACATTTTTAATATAAGAGAATTATTTCTGGGCTTGACTGTATATCTATAACAATGCTTTGTAATAACAATCGCAATGCACATCTACACAGTGATTTATGTGAAAGTAATAATTCAAATTTACAGGCTTCCCAGTGGCTGTTAAGATGGTCTTTGTAGCATTCTAATCCCTTTATGAGCACCCTCCAGCCAACCTAGCTTTGTTCATGTTAAGAGCAAGTAGAAGGCAATTAATTCTGGAACCGATTCCCATGGATCTTATAACTGTCAACCGGTGTCTTACATTTCTCATTTATAAACTAAGTCAAGTGGAAACACACTCTAAGAAACTTTTTCTATATGAAGTAACAGCAATAAACATTTTACCTTTCTTTGCCTTGTCTTCATATCATTGCATCAAAGGTACTTCCACCTGCTGTTGTGATGCTTGCCATGGGTCTCAGATGCAGCTGGTGGAACTATTTCCTTGGAGTGACTTATAAATTACGAACAGGTCACAAATTGTGACGTCATGGGCCTGGGCTTGTTCACCAACAGAAAATTAAATTTTGCTAATAGAGTATATTTAAACCACAAGTAAGTGATGGTCTATTCAATTTATGGGTTTTAAAGAGACTAAAGGAGGCCTCGAGATGTGAAAGTATTACCAAGATGATTCATGGAAGATGGACGTGCAAAGATGTGACAGAGCTGTACAAAAGCGGGTTCGAGTCAATTTCCCTCACTTCCTCCTCCCTTACTCTCTTCCTCTCTCTCTTTTCTTTCCTTCCTTCTTTCTTTTCTTCTCTTTCTTTCCCTTCCTTCCTTTCTTTCTTTCTCTTTCTTTCTTTCTTTCTTCTTCCTTCCTTCTTTCCCTCTTCCCTCCCTCTCTTTCCTTCCCTCCCTCCCCTTCTTCTCTCCCTCCTTCCATTTCTTTCTCTCTCTCTTTCCTTCCTTCCTCTTTCTTTTTTTCTTTCTCTTTCTTTTTCTTTCTTTCTCTTTCTTTTCTTTCTTTCTCCAAGCCTTACTTCTCCCCTCTTGATGCTTCTTCTCCCCTCCTTGCTTCCCTTCTTCAATGAAAATACTGGGAAGGCAAGGACAGGTTCTTTGTAGATATCACAATAGATAACATAGGGCCCAAGTACTCAAGGACATTAAAATCTATCTACGAAAAGAAACTGCAAGCCTCTTTTAGACAAAGGAAACAGTCTGTTAGTATAATCTTTTAAATAAAGGTGATAACAGTCTAGGAAGTTAGAAGTCAGAGCCCCAAACAAAGATGATTCATGCTTCTGTGAGTGTCCTAAAGCAAAAGAGGAGGGCACTTGGGTCTTAACCTCCAGTGATTCCCACACAGTAAAACCACAGTTCCCACATTTCAAATAACTTTCCTTTCATCTATTGATATAAATAAACAATCTTACTTCTATGGGAAGCCTCTTCCTTCTCAGTCACTTTTGGTTTGGAAAAGTCTGGATTTTGCCTAAATGGAAAATGATAATTTAAAAAAAATTCAGCCTCACAGAAAGCAGAATGGATGGCGCTGCCTCGGTTGTCCTCTTGCAGAGCGAAGAGCCAAAATCTTCACACCCTCTTCACACGTTGGAGATTAGCTTTGAGGGTTTAGTGGTTTAAGGAAGAGTCATGATTTGGGCCAAAGCCAATAGATTGTACTGTCAAATAAATCCCTATTCCACTCCTTTTTAGCTTTGAATTCACCAGATTGCTTAGCCTTGATAAACCCCCATTTCTAAATCTGTAAAAAGAAAATAAGACTTCGAGGCCTTTAGGATTGCTGTGAAGAGGAGCTAAATCATCTTTGCAAAGTGGATAGAATAATGCCTGATCACACTTGGTTCCCTTCTGCCTCCCTCATGAATACCTGGTTTCATTATGAAGAATGAGAAAAGCCTTAAGATAAACTGAAGCGGTTAAACCTGCCCAGGCCTGGCCATTGTGAACCCAAGTCCCATACATATTGTCAACAGTTACTGAAAGAATGACTTATCTGCCTGTCCGTTTTTCTGACCTCTCCTTTTTCCTCGAATAATCTATAGTTTATCTATGAATTAGGTGCTAAAAAAGAAGAGATGTAAATGATCAAGCCTTGACTTGGAAAATCTACCCTATCTTTTATCCAAAACTGACCCTGTAGAGCAGGTCTCTGGACTCAGGCTGTATTCTGAAATGTGGCATTAAGCTGAGGTGTAAAACTCAAGTGCTGGAGCTGACTTGAGCATGACTTTTTCCTGCCTGTTGTTGCATGAATGTTTTTGGAGCTCAGGAAATGATACACAAACTACGTCATCTTGGTGCACTGAGTACTTTGAAAAACTGCAATAGATTGGAAGGGCCTCAGAAGCAAAGTCTTTCCGCCTTTTTTTTCCATCCTATCTCTGTTCCTTCTCCTTTGGAATTGATTCATAGAAACCAATATTCTTGGCTGGGCATGGTGGCTCATGTCTGTAATCCCAGCACTTTGGGAGGCCAAGACGAGTGGATCACCTTAGGTCAGGAGTTTGAGACCAGCCTACCCAATATGGTGAATCCTGTCTCTGCTAAAAATACAAAAATTAGTTGGGCTTGGTGACATGCGCCTGTAATCCCAGCTACTCAGGAAGCTGAGGCAAGAGAATTGCTTGAACCTGGGAGTCAGAGGTTGCAGTGAGCCAAGATTGCGCCACTGAATTCCAGCCTGGGTGACAGAGACGCCATCTCAAATAAAAAGAGAAACCAATATTATTTTCCCCTAAGGTGGGTCATAAAAACTCATCTTCCCCAAAGCAAGCCACAAAACCTAAAACAGTCACACTTCCTCTTTTCCTTTGAAGCGAATCATTTCAGACAGATCTTGTCTCATACCCAGGAGGAAGAAATGCTACACATGAAGGCCAAGCAGTATCTGAATAGTCTGGCCTTGCTGGGTTTCCCCTCATCACCATTAGAGCACACCCTTTTGTCCAGTAATATTTCTACATGGCTGTCCATTCTTCATTTAACCTAAGCGTAAAAACAACACAATTTTTCCTGGGTCTTTGGGTCTTCATATCTGAAGGCTCCTGTGTCACATAAAACTTTGATTAAATGAATTTGTTTTACTTTTATTAAGCTATCTTTTAAAATAAGCTTTTAAAATTGACACATAATATTTGTATATATTTGAGGTACATAGTGATGTTTGGATAGGTGTAATGTATAGTGATCAGGTCGGAGTAATTAACATATATATGATCTCAAATATTTATCATTTCTTTGGGGAACATTCAACATCCTCCTTCTAGCTATTTGAGACTATATATTATTGTTAAGTATAGTCATCCTACAGTTGTATAGAATATTAGAACTAATTTATCCATTTATCCTATCTAGTTAAAATTTTTCTTTTGAAACAGAGTCTCACTCTGTCACAGGCTGGAGTGCAGTGGCTCAATCTTGGCTTACTACAACCCCTGCCTCCCAGGTTCAAGTGATTCTTCTGCCTCAGCCTCCTAAGTAGCTGTGACTACAAGCGTGTGTCACCACGCCCAGCTAATTTTTGTATTTTTAAGTAGAAATGGAGTTTCCCCACATTGGACAGGCTGGGCTTGAACTCCTGACCTTGTGATCCACCCGCCTCAGCCTCCCAAAGTGCTGGGATTACAGGTGTGAGCCATCGCACTCAGCCGAATTTTTTATTAACAACTCTCTCTCAATACCCACCTCTTCTTTCTACTCTTCACAGCCTCCAGTACCCTCTGTTCTACTTTTTACTTCCATGAGATCAACTTTTTCTTTTAACTTCCACATGTGAGTAAGGACACGCAGTGTTTAACTTTCTGTATCTGGCTTAATTCACTTAACATAATGTCCCTCCAGCTCCATCCATTTCATCTGTCTTTTGTTATAGGATTGGCAATCATGACTCTGATGGGGTAGAAAAGGTATCATACCATTCCATACCTTATCAAAGGCAAGCTACCTTCAAAAAGTATTATTCTAAGCTATGTAAATTAACCCAAGTAGATTCTTTGTCTTCTTTTTTATAACATCATTTAAATCATGGAAAAAAATTTCTAAAAGCATTTTGGGAGTGTTCTCTTCTTTAAGTATAGTGCTGATCCAACAAAATGGAGTGCCAGAATTCTGGTAGGATGTTGATCCTGGCAAGAGATATTTGTACAAAATATGGCATTCACTTGAAATCTCCTTCATGGTTTGGAAACCCGGTTTAATGTTTTCTAGTCAACATGCTACCAATTATTTTTGAGTGAGCCACAATATCAAGGGTTTTCTTTACTGTGGTTATTAAATCCAGTGCCAAGCATATATCAACACGTATTTCCAGAGTTTTATTTTATACCAGAGAAAGGGAAAGAGTAGAGGTGGTAATTTCTCCTCCTCCTCCTCTTCCTCCTCTCCTTATCCTTCTTCTCTTCCTTCTCCTGCCTTTCTTCCTTCTCCTCCTGGCCTTCTTTCTTCTTCTTCTTGGAATGGAGTGGCCTGGCACAGTGGCTCATGCCTCTAATCCCAGCACACTGGGAGGCCAAGGCGGGCAGAGCACCTGAGGTCAGGAGTTCAAGACCGGCCTGGCCAACATTGTGTAACTCCATCTCTATTAACACACACACACACACACACACAAATAGCTCAGCATGGTGGAGCACTCCTAGAATCCGAGCTACTCGGGAGGCTCAGAGGCAGAAGAATCGCTTGAACCTGGGAAGTGGATGTTGCAGTGACCTGAGATCATGCCGCTGCATTCCAGCCTGGGTGACAGAGTGAGACTTGGTCTCAAAAACAAATTAAAAAATAGGAATGGAGTGAATAGACTTGGCCAGGAGCGGAATTTTTGTGATCCCTTGGTTATTGTTGGAAATACGCCTATTGGAAAGTGGAAATACGCCTATTGGAAAGTGGAACTACCAAGTGAATGTATCTATAAAAAGGAATATAGAATTCTCTGATGTCCTTGCATGCTAAGACAGCAAAGAAAATTTGGGCAAAGCTCTTTGATATATGAACTCTAAGGTAGAAATATGCTCTGCCTTCTAGAATAATAATAGACTCTGTCTTCGAATGCAATTAAAATGCTGGAAAGAAAGACAGGACTTGGAATGAAAAAAGTTGGACTTGAGTGCTGGCTTTGCTGACTTATTACAGAGCTCCTTCGGGCAATTCTCTGGTACTCTTCTTTTATAAATGTTGTGCCTTACTAAATAACCCTTAATATCATATCCATCTCAGAAGACTCCATGACTCTAACTGAGAATTCCTCTCCAAACTCTATGAACAGAGCCTTTTCTGTCCTATGTTTTATGATTCTGAATGAAGGTCTTCCTTTCCTGTGACCACTGTAGAAAGAAGGACAGAGTTCTGGCCAGAGACTGTGGGTTCTTAACTGCTCTGTCATATGGCACAAAGAACAGCTGCACTACAAACACTTCTCCTTCCTAAAAAAAAGAAAAATGTTGTGCTGAAGTGTACAAAAAAAGACTAACTAGTAGAAGGGCAAGAGCTTCTGGAATGTTAGTTTTATTTAGCCCAAAGTGATTGGCAGCCAGTTGTGACTTTATTGCTCAATGCATCTATGTTGCCATTCCAAACAGTTGTTGCAAGTGCTCCAGAGAGAACAGTAAGCCTGTGTAGCTATGTTTCTTCTCTCTTCCAGTTGGGTGAAGAGGAATGCACACATAACCTGCTTTCAAAAAATATTAGTGGTTAGAATCAGGGTCTGTTGATGGTTCTGTAGAATTTGTCTACTCTTCATGTGGTCTTATTTCAAGAAAATTGCTTTCCCCTTACTTACATATAATGCCTACTTATTGTACGACATTTGTAAAAACACAGATGTAAATGAAAATAAATATTGTCATAACCTCAACACTAAGACATAACCACATTTTGGAAATATATCTTGTAAAAAGCCAAAGGCGAAAGGGGGGTAGGAAATGCATACATATGGAAATTAAGACCTGGAGAAGTAACCTTTGCTGCATCTACAGATTCTTTATACTACAGCGCACTTCCTCAGGGACTCAGCTAAGCATTTCAGAAGAGTGAAAGTGTTGTTGACATTGAAAAGCTACAGCATGGGCTTGGGATAAGGCAATTTTGTTCTCTATTTCTTAGGGAAGAAAAGAATCACAGTGCACACCAGGAAAATAATTTTGGAAACTAAGTTAATTGTGAAGGTGAGGCTGAGCCAGCTTGTGGTTAAAGCTACAAAGGAAATATTGTTCACTTCCCATAAATGATTTCCCATATGTAAAGTGGGGCTGATCCTAGCAGGTGACTTCAGAGACATGGAAACATTTAACCACGGATGAATAAATCTTGCAAACACATTTTTTAAAAATGCAAAGAGTAACCTTTAAAATAAAATCTGTGGCTGTCACATTTGGAGACTGAAAGTTCAAAAAGCAGGGCTTGTTTGTATCAACCACAAAGGCAAGGGATCTGTGGTTTTATTGGATTTCTCATCCCAAGAAAATATTTACACTTGGAGGAGAGATGCATTTTAAACTATAAAAGCCATACATAGGGTATTTGTGGACGATATTGCAAGTAAAAATATTTTTTTTCCTCTGCCTGACAAAATTGACAGTTCTGCTTAAGGCATCAAAAACTTAGGTAAAATAATCACAGTTCTTTCAAATGTGTGAGGCTTTTTATTTTTAGTGGAGATGTATATGGGTGGTTGGGAGAAGATCTTTGGTGAGTGCCCTGCTCTCTGCTACCACAAATTCCGGTTCCTAGAGTTTTTGGAAGTCTAGATGTGTGTGCACGAGAAGAAGAGAAATGGGTACCACAAGAGAGAGCTGGAAAGAAAGAATATCATGGACATAGCTCCATAAACCAGAGACAAAATGAAATAAATTAACATTGTGGGGGAAATGAAGACAATTTGAAGAAGTTTAATAATGTTTGTCATTTATTTATTTGTTTATGCATTTTGTATTTTGCATTTTTTTTGAGATGGAACCTCACTCTCTTACCCCAGGCTGGAGTGCAGTGGTGTGATCTTAGCTCACTGTGACCTCTGCCTCCCGGGTTGAAGTGATTCTCGTGCCTCAGCCTCTCGAGTAGCTGAGATCACAAGTGCACGTCATCATGCCCAGCTAATTTTTGTATTTTTAGTAGAGATGGGTTTTTGCCATGTTGGCCAGGCTGATCTCAGTCTCCTGACCTCAAAGAATCCACTAGCTTCAGCCTCCCAAAGTGCTGGGATTACAGGTGTGAGCCACCGTGCTTGGCCAACGTTTGTCATTTAATAATTGACAATCAAATTATCTTTAAAAAATTGATTTAGTAGTCAATTGGTTTGAGAGAGAAAACCCCTTCAAACTAAATATTAGCTTTATGCATTAGCATTTATGCCATAAAACAAAGTTTTCATTTTTAGTTGAAGCTTGGACATTTCTGAACAGCAGAGGCAGAAATAAAACAAAAACTGCCTTCAAGCTGGGGGAAGTGAACCAGAAATAAGTGTGACAACACATAGAATCTGAATGCATTAGAATAGAAGGGGTCAGATGTCCTGCTGAATATTCCCTATCTCTTCCCTCATTTTTAGAACTCAGATTGCCTCACTAAAGAATATAAGGAAAACTCCATGAGACAATCACATAAAGAACGTCTCAACCTGTACTATAGGACTGAAATTTAATTGCAGCAAGCGTAGTGCATGGAGACAAAGTCTACCTTTACTCTAGTTAGGTTCCGGCTGGGCCTGAGAATTAAACTGACATAAGATATAGTCACAGGAGGAAAACATGCAGATTTTTACAAGTCCATGGGAGCCCCTGTAAGGAAACAAAGACCCAGAGATGTGGCAAAACCTGAGTGCTTATATACTAGGTTGAACAAAAAATGGCAATTGTGGAAAACTAACCAAAATATATGGGGAGGCTGGAGGAAGGTAAGAGTTATAGCAAGATATGTTTGTACAGATTTTTCTCAGCCTTGACTGCCTGTCTCTTGTGACAAAAACGTTTCTTCTCTCCTGGTATGAGGTAGACATCTTTCACATGGGCCTTCTCTCCTGTCTCTGGTGACAAGAATATTTCCTTTTTCTTGGTACAGAGAGGGCAGACGGTCCTTTGTGTTTCTGCTATTTTTTAAGCGCCTTGAGCTCAAAATAATCCTTATGCTAAAGTGGCATGCTCTGGGGTGACACATCTTGTCACCCTTCAGTGCAAATATTGTTTGGAATATGAAAATGAGCAATGGCAAGGGTTGAGTGTTTTTTGTTTGTTTGTTTTGGGTTATGATGGAATTTCAGGACAGTATTACTCTAAAATACAACACTTTGACATTGAAGAAAACAGGAGACATAGGAAAGTCACTCTCACCCTCCCCTCACCCTTCTCCCCTGAAACAGGTCATAAAATCTGAGAAGTCACTCTCTGATCTTGTCCTGCACTTCTTCCCTGAAGTAGGTCATAAGGCCCTCATGTGGGGGACACCCTCCCAATACCAAGAGGAAAAAAAATCCTTGTCTCAGAAGACTCAGGAACACAGAAAAATGTGAACAAACAGGGCTTGCTAATCTTCCCCTAGTTTATTGCCATTGGATCATACCCTGTTGTCAGCTGGCTTACGTTAGATGTTGTATTCTGAGGAAAATAACCCCCACTAACCCAGGTTATACTCTTAAGAATCCTCTGAAAGCCAAGCTACTACTTTGAGTAAATAGCAAGGCCCTACCCATGGCTATTTTTGAAAAGGTACCAACTATGGGTCTGGCATTATTCTCAGGGATTCACATGTATCATCTCATTTAATTCCCACAGCAATCCTGTGAATGAGAAGTGATGATCACTGTTTTACAGACATAAACACTTTGGTTTACGATGGTCAAGAAATGCACCAAGCTTAAGTCATATCTAGAAAACAGCCAAACTGTGCCTCATGTCTGGCTTCTCGGTTAATACCCAAGCCTATGCCCCTACTCCTCATTATTCTAGAAGAGAAGTGTCATCTATAATTTGAAAATACTAACTCAATATTCAAATCACTTTCCCAACTAAAAAATGATCAACCCTTCTTTCATGGTTTGAAACTTCTCCAGTTTCTACCCACTTCTGCACAATCTTCAGGTCCTTCGAAAAGTTGTTCTAGGTGTTACATTTTAGTTTATAATTGAAGTTGGCAACAGGGTAAATCTGCCATCATCAAGCTCTGCCATTATAAGAAGCTAGAATTTTTGTTTTTATCCTAGTTGTAATGTCTTTGTGTTTTCTCTTTCGTTGGTGTGAGCAATGTCTGTCTTTTCAATGAACCGCTAATCACGAGAGGCTTGCCATAAAACAAAGCTTTCAAGATAATCTACATTTGCCAAAAGCTTCCTCCTACTGATTTTTGACCGCTGCTGCCTATTTTATGAACTCCCTTGATTTCAGAAAGAATATACATATATTGTTTATAGTATGAATTTTGATTATTGTATGTGAGCATTGCGATGCAAAAAAATCATTAGTAAGAATGCAAACACATAAAACACAAGAGATGAGAATATAATAATCTTCTATAATCACTTAAAATGGACAGATTATATTGTAACTCCAAATGTTATGGATAGAAACGTTAATTTTAGGGCTCTTATTGTGCTGTGTACTATTGGTCAATTCAGAATTCCCCCCAAAAAAGAGAATGTGAGTATGGTACAATGTTGCCTTACAGAAGATGGAGAGAAGACGCTTTCTGTTGGGTGCAAAGCCAGAGACAGGCCCCTCACCATCAGAACACCACAGAGGGTGGATGGAGCTTTGCACCAACCACAGTAAGATTAGAAACCTTCCATTTTTTCTGATGAAGTCCACTGAGGAGCATCCTTGCCTCCTCCCTGAGCTTAAATCTTGATTTCACTTGCCAGTGCTCTCGGAGGTTTCCTTTCCCCGTTAATGACCTGATGAACACAACAGCCCAAGGCAACATCCCATAGTTTTTGGTATACTCTTCCCTCTGCCTCTCCATTTTCTCACCTCTGAGTCTATAAGGTATAGGGAGGAGGCATTACCTCTAGAAAACTAGAGATAACTGTCTACTTACTCTTAGATTCTTCCCCCAAGTAACAAGGAGTAAAAATGGGAGGCTATTAAAACAAAGCTGGGGAACTTCAATTAGTAGACCATAGGAGAATTTAAATCTGGACCATATGTTCAGGGACTAACTGTGTCTGCTTGGTTCACTATCATCTTTCTAGAGTTAAGCATGGTGCCTGGCTCCATAGTAAATGCTCCATATATTTTTGGCGAATGAATTGATGAAAAAAAAAAGACTCAATGAGTTTTTAATTCTTAGCTTGCCTGATTAAGACAATCCCTACTCTCAGAGAATTTATGAGTTAATGAGGAAGACAGATGACTAAAGTTTTAAAACAAAATGTTACATGAATGTTACGCAAGAGGCATGAAAGGGACAATGGAAACACTGTGCTGGGGGACCTGGCTTGTACTAGGGGTGTGTTCTCAAAAAAGTAACCTTGAACTGGTCAATGAAAGATAAGTAAAAATTAGCCAAGATAAGGAAGAGACAAGTTCCAGACAAGCAAACATCGTTTGTGAAGAGTCAGCGCCAAGAAAGAGCATGTATCGTAGTAGATTTGAAAAGCTGAAAAAAGTTAAATCAGCTTATGAGAGGAACACTGGTGTGCATGTAAACAGAAGGAGACAGGAAACTGATCATACAGGCCTTGTTGATATCAAGAAGTCTGAACTTCAGGGACAGAGGCAATCACCGAACAATGTGTGTTTTGGAAAGGGCTCGGGCTGCAGTGGAGTATGTTGGAATGGAGCAAAACTGGATGTTGGGAGCCTATTTAAACCTCTCCAGCCCCGAAAGGGTTTCTATTGATTTTGGTTAGAGAAGAGGGCACAGAAACGAAGGTAAATTGACATACACAAGACATGTCAAAGAATCAGAGTCCACAGTGTTTGTAAGGGGCCGCAGGTGGCAGGAAGCAGGAGGAGGATAAATGAAGGGTTCAGATGGCATCCAGGCTCTGCAGCAGTCTTTAATTATGGACCCAAGAGAGAAAGGTCTGGGCAGGTTCTCCCAGTTCGAAAGCTGTGCTGGCTTTCCAATCTAGTTGATTTAAAATAATTTTACCATCACCAAAATTGTTCTGTTTCACTTTTTTTTTTTTTTTTACTTTATTTGGCTTGATTTTGTTCTTTTATGCTTCCTTTCCAGATCGTGGGCCTCCAATGCCTTGCTTGATTTACTGGGGGAGGAAAGTGCTTTTGAAGTTCCAAACCCAATCCCTGAAGCAAGATTAATAATCAAAGATCCTCTCCAGTGTGCAAATCCTCATGGGACTTAGGTGGATTAGCTACAGCCTAGTCCTGAGGCATGTGACACACCTGTGCGTTGCCACAAACAGTTCAGAAATAACACCAGTTCATGTCTACAGCAAGGCCTTTAAACTTGAGTATTCTCTTGCTGGTATTTAACCCTGGAGCTGCAGGGAGAGTGTGTAGTTCCCTAAATTTTGCCCCTGAAGCACCTTTCTTGTCTCACCGTAATATCAGTTCAGTTGAACACTTCTCCAGATACTCTGTAGGAATACAGTGGAGTTTGCTTGTTTTGAGGGAGGCATTTTTATTGGGAAGATGATTGGTTAAGTCCAAGTTTGTGGAAATAACATATCTGAGGAATCTGAATCACATCGATGAAGCAGAGAGTTTCTAGCAGCTGCTCTGGGAACGATGTCCTGAAAGATGCTGCTGCTGGAACTCGAGTCCACAGCTGTGGGTGTTTGTTGGAAGGTGCCCAAAAGGGATTCCAAGGGCCCTGCCTCTACTGACTGCCTTTTATTCTTAAAGCACTAGGCTCAACAGTTGAGCTCTGCATGGTATTGAGTGGGTTTTGCGATTACTTGTTTGCCATTGTTAGTGTCAGCCTGTCAACACCTTGAAGGGCAGAGCATTTCTTGTTTGTTTTGAAAATTACTCAATAGCAAATCCTTACTTATGCAGCAGTATGGCTTTCTGAAAGGTTGAGTGATGTACTGCTGTTGTTTTAGATTTCTTTCATGCTAAATCTTATGGGGTGTATAGCCTTCAATAAATAAACGCAAATAATGCAATTGAATCCCTCTTGAGCCTGCCATTAATTATCTCACATATATCTTCATTTCCAGGCTGGTGATGTGGGCCAGCATTCAAGACAGCTAGAACAAATATCCAGTACAGGTTTTGAAGTGCCTTTATGTGGAGGGATTCATGATACATAGACACATGTGAGCCATACACGCATACATGCATGTATGCACACATCTACTTTCACATCTACACACCTCTACATCTGCATATTACCACGTGCATGGATAGACATAACACATGCACATATAAATGTGTCACACATATCTTTATACATATGTGCACACTCACAGGTTTACTGTATTTGAATTGTTTGGTTGCAAGTAACAGGAAACCAAACCCGATTACACCTAAACCGTAAAAGGAACGCCAAGGTTATTCCATTCCCTCTTTCTCTATATCCCCAAATTGGTCCTCTTTATGTTTGTGAAATGTCTGCTAAAAAACTCCACATTGAGGTGTAGCAGGAAGAGTATGTCTTTTCGGATAGCTTCTGTGGAAAAGTGAGGAAGCTTTTTTTTCAGAAACCTTAACAGACCTCTCATTTCTTATTGTTGGAATTGGGTTTCAAGCCCATCACTAATTTAATCCCTGTAACCAATAAGATGAAATATGAAGATGGCCTTAAATGAATCCCTGGAGCTGATGGGTTATTATATGGGGACCAGGGTCAGATTTTCCAGAACCATTTAGGCTGCATAGGGTAAAAGGCTGCTACCCAACAGAAAATCAAATTCTGTTACCAAGAGGTAGGTTGGCTGAATCCTGGGTGGCTCATGTTATTAAATGTTCCTACCCCTGGGTCCTGCGCATGTACATACATGCACACATGGCTGTCAGGATTTCCACAGTCAAAGATTCCCTTTGTTACTGTATTACTTTCTACACCTCATGTTTTGACAGATTCTGTCTACTAAGAAACTGAGAGCAATAGCATAACTAATTCATTTTTGCATTTTCATGGACGAGAAGCTGATATTACCACAATGAGTTTATGTAACTCCAGCCAATAGTAAAGTAATACAATTGATGTTTTAAGTACCCTGGGAGACCTTACAGGAAGTAAATGTACAATTGTAATTAGAATCATTGAAATCTTAAAAATAGCAGATTATTTGCAGGAGTCAGGGGCCTTTTTGGGAAGCACTTTTGTAAAATGTGCCTTCTTAGGTCAAAATTTGGCTAGCCCTTTCTTGGTAAATGCAGAAAATCATGATGAATAATCCACCGCACAAACCATTGCAAGTAGATGTGCCCTTTGCAGCTGGCCCTCCTTCACATTCCCTTCCATTTCCTTTCTTCTCCAATGACATGATTTCACTGAAGAGGCTCTCCTCTGGAAGAAAATACTTTAAAATCATTTAACTATGTTAAAAAAAAAAAAGCTCAAAGAAGCAGTTTTCAGAGAGTGTATTTATCAGCAACTCTTCACTCTCAGCAGTTTAGAAAAATAAAAGTTTATTTCTTATTTACACCGTAAAGTGGGTTGTTCGAGGGCTGTTACGGGTCTCTGCTCCATGCTGTGATACAGAGAACTAGGCTCCTTCCATCTAAGTTCCTAGGGCCTTGGAGTCTTCCCGTGGAGCCTGTATATCCAGCTAGTGTTTGAAAGAAGAATAATGATACATGGCTGAAACATGAATGATCATAGGCAGATTTTAGTGTCCCACTGGCAGTGGTACACGTTACTTCTGCCTACATTCCACTACCAGGGCACACATAGTCATGCGGCCACAGCCATTTGCAAAGGAGCTGAAAAATATAGTCTAAAAGTGTGCCCAGATGGAAAGGGAAACAAGATTGGCCAGAACACACAGGCATCTTTGCTACAGATAGACAACTGTTCATTTAGAATCTTACTTTTTCCCCTACACAGGTACATGGGAACATTTCGAATGCCAGAGTTTTTGAATCTTAGCAATTCAAATTGGGAGGGTCACGATTATGATTAACAGGGCTGAATTCTTATTAAAGAACAGTTCGTTTTATAGTTAACAAAGTTTTCTGCAAGATTTTTGTTTCTTGTTACGTAGAGGTCTTTGAATTTACAGTCTCTTCATGATATGGTTTGGCTCTGTGTCCCTACCCAAATCTCACGTTGAATTATGATCTTCAGTGTTGGAGGAGGGACCTACTGGAAGCTGATTAGATCATGGGGTGGATTTCCCCCTTGCTGTTCTCATGATAGTGAGTAAGCTCTCACGAGATCTGGTTGTTAAAAAGTGTGTCATCCTCCTTCACTTGCTCTCTCCTGCTGTCACATGAAGACATGCTTGCTTCCGCTTCAGCCTCTCACCAGGATTGTAAGTCTTCTGAGGCCTCCCAGCCCTGCTTCCTGTATATCCTGCAGAACTGTGAGTCAATGTAACCTCTTTGCTTCATAAATTACCTAGTCTCAGGTAGTTCTTTACAGCAGTATGAGAATCGATTAATATACTTAGCAGTCCCGGGACTTATACAGAGAACATGCCTGTAGACAAAACTGTAATGCAAGTAACTTATGTTTGCTTTCAGCTTGGGGGGTAAACAGAGGTTGGTGGCTCTCATGAATAAAAAGGTTTGTTGTGCTGTTCTGAGGTAGTACCTTCGGAAGCTGGCAGGAGGTCAGAGGATCTACTGTGTGGCTGTGATGAGGGGCAGTTGAACATAGAACCTCAGAGCTTCACCCTTGGAGAAGGCTTGAGCCCAGAGAATCAGTGGACTTGAAGAGACTATAGTAGACCTGCAGAGCGGGCACCTTGGCATGAACTAGTACAGACCAACACTGGGAGGTAGAGGAATAGAAACACCAGCTATTTAAAAAAAAAAAAAAGGTCTTCATAAGACCCAAATTTTCTTGTATGGCCCTAAAATGAAGCGGAGGGGACCCAGATACAGTAATGACAAATTAAATTACCAGCCAATCTTCCTGGATGGAACCATGAAGTCAGACTATTTTTTGTATACAGAAAAATCTGAAATACAGTATTTCTTTCTTACCTGAGAAGATGGCTGCAAATTCATGCCTTAGAGCCATTAGGGCCTTAGTGCAGGGAACCTGAGTGAAATGAACTCTCAGAAACGTGAGAAAGATGCATGGGGTGCTGGGTTGCAATGCAAGGTATTGGGAGAGAGGTGGAAAGAAAGTTCTAGGAGGGCTATGGTTATGAAAATGTGTACTGTGGACTCCTTGAGGTCTTCATGACCCGTTTGGGTATCTACCAGGTCAAAACTCTTTTAATAATGATGCCAAGATACGATTTGCCTTTTCCATGCTTGTCTCTCATTCTTCTATGAGTGTACAGTGGAGTTTTCCAGAGACAACAAATTGAAAAAGAAGCAGATAGGAGCGTTAGCTGTCTTCTATTAAACCAGGCATGTAAGAGATTTGTAAAAATGTAAAACAATGGCACTCTTCTCACTAAATATTTTTTGTTTGGGGTTACATGGTTATTTTTCATAAAATATGTAACTTCTGTTAACATGCTCTTCATTGCTGTTTAAAATGAAGTCAACAATAAATATATATTTTTAAATCTGTTTTAAATTTCCAATACAGTAAGTATTAATAGATATAACCCACATGAAAGAAAAAAAGTTCTTTAAGAACCACAATTTTAAGAGTGTAAAGAGATCCTGACACCAAAAAGCTTGAGAATGTTGGATTAGAGGACCCAATCAGTGTCGAGAGAAATTAATTCTGCCACTTGTGGACTAATAACTTCAGAGTATGTGAAGCACTGAGAAGATAGATTGTTTCTTCTGGAGAAGTATCTTTAGAAGAGCAGTAGTAATTAGCCAGGGGGCGACTGGTGTAGACAGCCATCAGTGAAATAACTGAATTTTAATACTGCTTTATACTGCAACTTGTAAACCTAAAAAAGTTGCAATACTGCCATCTAGTGTTCTATCTTGAACATATTTTAATATTTATTTTTCCCCCTCAATTTACAATTGCTGCAGAATTGAATGAGTACATAAGCCAAATTTAATAGTTTGCCATGCATTTTTTAGGTTATTTCACCAAACATGTACGTTTAGATATCCTCAATGTCTTTCCCACTTCTTTTTGTGTATAATCTCTTCTTCTTCTGAGGGTTAGGATAACCGGAGAAAGTAGGATTTCAACTTACTTATACCTTGTTCCAAACTTTATGTTCCTGTCATTACAATGTAGAATGATTTAGTGGGAATGTAGGGAAACTGAACGAGCAACTTTCCTCACTTTGATTTATATCTACCTCCTCTTTCAATAGTCTTTTCTTTTTTGAGATGGGGTCTTGCTCTGTTGCCCAGGCTGGAGTACAGTGGTGCAATCTCAGCTCACCTCCACCTCCACCTCCTGGGTTCAAGTGATCCTTCTGCATCAGCCTCCGAGTAGCTGGGATTACAGGTGCCTGCCATCATGTCCGGCTAATTTTTGTATTTTTAGTAGAGACGGGGTTTCACCATGTTGGCCAGGCTGCTATCAAACTCCTGGTCTCAAGTGATCAGCCCGCCTCGGCCTCCCAATCCATAGTCGTTTTTTTAAAAAAATAAACTTTTTATTTTGGATCAATTTTAGATTTACACAGAAGCTTCAAAGATAGTGCAGGGAGTCCACATGGTCCCCCTCACCCAGTTTCCCTGACTGTCAGCATCTATATTTCTGTAGAAAGCCACAACCACTGGGTGCCTGGCACAATGGACGGAAGTCCCACGCCAATGAATATGACTGAAATTTCAGAAATAGAAACCTGGAGGTCAGTGACAGTGGGCTGGGGGAACAAAAAAGGTTACCCATAAAAGAACAGGATTTGGATTGTCATCAAATTTCTCAGTAGCCATACCGGAAGCTATAAAACCAGGGACCAATGCCTTTAAAATTCAGAGTGAATATTATTTTCATCACAAAATCCTGCACAAAACTGCATATTAAGAGCTATGGTAGACTAAAGATAATTCCAGAGCAGCTGCAGAGTTTTGAAATATTTATGTATCAGGCCCCCTTTATTAGACAGTTATTTGAGGATGTGCTTCTCTAAAGAGGGAGAAGAAACAAAGAAAAAGACCAGGGGAGAGTCAAGGAGCTTCTCTGAATGACTGAAGGAGATCGTGGATCAAAGCTCCACGGTGGCCCAAAAAATAAACAGTGCGGAATGGAGCAGGAAGACAGAGTTGTTTGAACAAGTCAGAAATGCATTCTTCTGTCAGAGTGTTTGGGGGATGAATTAGTAATAGATATAGAAAAAATTAAATAAACATAAAGATCAGGCAGTGGATTAACCCCAGAGAAAATTGAAAGTTGCATGTAAGCAAGGTATGTATACTACATGGCTCAGCTTTGAGCTGTACAGACTAATAGTAATATAAATATTGAATTCATTTAAATGGAAAGGTAATTTTATCATGTTGGCTAGATGGGGGAAGGTAGAAGAGTAAGAGGGAGGGGGGAGAGAGAGAGACAGAGAGAAAGAGAGAGAGAGAGAGAGAGAGACAGAGAGAATGCTAGATCCTCTGCCCTTTACACAGAAGTCAATACTTACCTAAAATTGAAAAAAAATAAGAAGCAATAGCCCATTCTTTAAACAACATGGGATTAAATTCCAGAAGAAATCATTGAAAGTGGTTACCTCTACAGAGTAGGGATCAGGAATTGGGATGAATAAACTAAGGGAAAGTTCTATAGGATTATATGACTTTTAAAAACAATGTTCATGTTACTTTAAAAGGTAAATAGGTGCCCTGCCAAAATCAGGGACTTAGCACCAAGGGTTATCAACTCTGTTAAGAATCAGGGAGTGCTGGGAGAAGAAAGTAGAATTGATGGCCTTGTACAAAGCGTCTTGGATTCTTACCAAGGCTGTGGCAGTCAAGTGTCCTTTGTCCTGCTTCCTTCTTGTTTGCATCAATATTTGCCTTCTGAGGCTCCAGTCTGGGGTGAAAGCTCATTTTCTGTTTGTACAATTGCCTGGCTCCTCTGGCCAAAGGGTGCTCTGCTTCTGGCAGCTGAGGATTCCAGTAGACAGCTTCTAAACCATGGCTTTCCCTGAGGGATTTGGATGGGCAGCAGCCACCGCAGCTTATCAAGTGGAAGGTAGGGGACACTCTCTCCCCCGTCACTAGGGTGGGAATGCTGTATTTCTGGTGTGTTCTTCGTACCTGAGGAAGATGGTGGGGTAAAGAGGCAAAAGAAAAGCAGCAAGGAATTGAACAGTCCACAGTGTTATTAAGTCCACAATGAATTTGTTTCCCTTTTCAAACATGTCGTGGGTGGAGGCTTACATTCTCTTGTCTCTTTCTTTAGACACAAGGGTGGAGGGATGAACAGGTGAAAATTAAGCCGTGGCTGGATTTTCACTCAGTCCAAACTCAGCTGAGACACCAGTTTACATTGGATCAGCTGCTTTATAATCATTTTATAATCATTTGCCCCAACTCCTTTACAAAGGCGAACCATTTCTTCTATTGGCTGGGAAAATATTGGGTCAATTTTCTCAAAGAGCCCTTCATTAATTTGGGAAAAGTTCCCTGTTCTATTCTTAGTGAGCCCCAAGCCTAATCTTGTATGCCACCCTATTTCCTGGGGCAGCTGAGAAGTAAATGGAAGCAAATGGCAAAAAGCACCCAGAGTAGCCTTGGAGCCAGAGTCCTAGTCCTCATCCTCCCACAAACGAGTGTGTGAATTCTTCGTCCTCCTTAAGTCTCAGATTCTTCATCTGTGAAATAGGAAGATTAGCTTTACTTTTCTAAAGCACATATATTCCCCCACCCAAGGGAGTTAGAGACTGTTAATAGCTACTATGGGGAAAATATTTATTTGGTCAAATAAGTATGTGAAACCCTGGATTAAACAAAGCTGAGTGAGTTATTGTAGTAGTTTCCTAGGATTGCTGTAATAAATTATCATGAACTGCGGGGCTTAAACAACGTAAATTATCCTCTTACAGTCCGGAGGCCAGAACTGGCCACTGGAGGATGTAATTAGCCGGGTTAAGATGAGATCGTACTGGCGTAGGGCAGAACTGTAATCCAATATGACTGGTGTCCTAAGAAGAAGGAAATTTGGACACCAAGACATTTGGAAATTTGAAAGAAGAAAATGTGTGCCGGGCGCGGTGGCTCACGCCTATAATCCGAGCACTTTGGGAGGCCGAGGCGGGTGGATCACGAGGTCAAGAGATCGAGACTATCCTGGTCAACATGGTGAAACCCTGTCTCTACTAAAAATACAAAAAAATTAGCTGGGCATGGTGGTGCACGCTTGTAGTCCCAGCTACTCGGGAGGCTGAGGCAGGAGAATTGCTTGAACCTGGGAGGCGGAGGTTGCGGTGAACGGAGATTGCGCCATTGCACTCCAGCCTGGGTAACAAGAGCAAAATTCCGTCTCAAAAAAAAAAAAAAAGAAAGAAAGAAAGAAGAAAAATGTGGACACAGAGACAAGGAGAACACCATGGGACAAGAGAGAGAGCTTGGAATGTGGCCGCCAGCGGAAATTAGAAAGAGGCAAGAAGGATTTTACCTAGAGTCTTGCTGGGGCACGGGTCAGCAGGCACCTGGATTTTGGACTTGCAGCCTCTGACTAAAGAATACATTTCTGTTGTTTAAGCCTTTCATTTTGTGGCTCTTTGTTACAGCACCCCTAGAAAACTTATACACCAAGAAAAACAGGTTAATCAATCAATGAAATAATGACTGCTCCTGTAAGTGCTGCGGTGATGACAGAATGTTGTGGGAAAGGGTCATGTGGAAAGCAGTACTTCAGGATGGGCATCAAGGAGGAGGATCTCTGTGAACTAGCATTATTCCATCTAAACTTAAGGGATGAGGAGGAGAGTGCCATTTGGATATGGGGAGAGCTTTCTAGACAAAGAAACAGGACAAGTTGATCTCGGTACAACCCATGCTGGTTGTGATTCCAAGCTTCAATAGCTATTTCCCCATCCTGTAGAATGGGAATGAGGAATCTCTACCATACAGTTGTGATAACTGCCATGTAGAAGACATCTCCCTCTGATTATGTATATTATTACACATATATGATCTGTGATACAAAGCTCTTTTTTCTTATATATATGAACTCTGAATTGTTTACTTTTTATTTTATTTTATTTTTATTTTTCTTATAACAAAACTCTTTTAAAAGGACATCTGACAATGTCTGGTTAGCTCAGCTTCCACGCTACCTTTCTCGCTGTATGGGATCTTCCTTCGTCTTCTTCCTGATAATTTCCACTTTGTGGCAGAGGGTGACTGAATAGGCTGATCCTCTACGAATAAAAACAAAAGCAATGATCTTGGTGAGTTTCCTTCTCAGAAGAGAGGTCAGAAAAATTAGAGAAAGCATGGTAGAGCACCGGAATGGAGTAAATAGAATCATATTCTAAAAGCAACAACACATTGGTGATTATGAAGATGAGCTTTGGGGCAAGACTCTTTAGATTTGGAGTCTATCTCTCCTTTTACTAGATTTGTGACTTTGACCAAATGACTCATCTTCTCTGTGCCTCCTCACCTGTAAGATGGAGATTCTTATGGAGTCTCCTGTGTAGCACAGCTATGAGGTTTAAATAAGATAATGTGTGTTAAGTGCTTGGCATTTAGTAAGTGTTCAATGCATGATATTCATACTTGGAGGGATCACAAAAGGATTACAAAGAATAATTCACTGTGGAACTCAATAGTTAACTTGGCATAAATATGTAATTAGTTATACAAGACAATAGAGTGGGTTTCAACTACCAGCGTTCAGTTCCTGCCCACTTAGGACCTGGAGGTAACCTTAACTGGTCCATTCTGAGCTGGTCTCTTCACATGATCTCAGTACTGTTGCATCTCTTCTGCCTGCTTGGAGCCAGCTTGTCCTGTGCTCTTTGGACTTGGGCTTGTTCCTGCCGTATTTTGAGGTCTTTATTTGCAGCCTTTAACCTGCCATTAACTTTCTGTCTCTAGCTTTCTGGGTAGGGTACTTGATCCAGCGTGCTCTGCCAAGAGCCATGAGTCTGCTATCTTTCTCAACTCACAGAGTAACTTTTGCGTGTCTGCTTGTTTTCCAACCTAGGAGCCCTTACTGATCCTTTTGTGCTGTGTTTGAATTTTAGCTCAGCACTTACTAGCAGAGTGACTTTGGGCAAATAATGTATTTAAGCCTCAGTTTCCTTATTTGTGAAATTTGAAAAGTAGTCATACTCAGTCTGTAGATTTGTTCTGGGGATTGAAGAGGTAAGTATATGTAACTGTGGTGTAAGAGTGCCTGGCATGTAGTACTCACCAAATACTAATATTAATGCCAAGACTATTATTATTTTTCTTCTCCTGGCTGAATTCTCTTGTGCTCTGAGAGAAGGGGCGTTACACTGTCTACTCCATTTAGTGGAAATGGTCATTTTTGTTTTGATTGCTAATTAGAATCTATTCCCTCCTTGCTTATGCTTGACTAATTCACCAGCAGTTGCCAGGAGAGTTACTGTTTAACCATATTTCCCACCATCGACTGGATTACAGGGCAGGAAGTTAACCCATGGCTTTATCAAATCAGCATAGCTTGGATTTTAAAGCTGAGGACAGCCTGTCTCTTTTTGATTTTGATAATCTTTGCACTTTGTGCCACCCTGGCCTCTGAAGCTCTGTAGATCCTTTGGAAGTCAGAGGCACGCAGCGGAACTGAGGACTGAGCATGAATTGTATTTGTAAAAAAAAAATCTAGCACTTTGAAGTTTTCTTATAAAACATTACCATGTATCTCTTTCTATTGTCTCTCTTTCCACCATATTTCAAAATACTGTTGTCTGTATACATATATTTGTTTTGAGACACTCTCTTGAATTTCCTGAAGAATAACTAGCGTACCTTCCCTCACTGTCATTGCAAAAATGGAAATATTTTGTATCCATATAGAAAATACTGTCGGGGCCTTTGCAGGTGGGGCTGGCTGAGAGGGGCAGGGACTGGGCCTTATCACTGGGTCTCCTAACACCTTGACTCCTTGGTTGGGTATTTTGCCAGAATCAGGGCCTTTCCTTTGTTCTGTCCTTGTTAAGATCCCTTCTATCTCTCCTCTGGCTATTTCACTGTTTATGGTCTTAAGAAAGAGTTTAATGTTTATTATCTAAGAGTTGACTGCATGGTGCCTTGAGCCTTTTGGAGGAAAGCACAATATAAATCTAAAAAATAAATAACAAATAAATGATATAAGCAGGAGGAAAATTATGTGTTTTAGGTGAGTTGTAAAGAACCGTGTAAAACCTATAAAATGTATTTGTTAGACTAAGAGGCAGGGAAGGAGTGCAAAGATCACTGTACATACAGAAGTGAGTCTCCCGCAATATTTTTAAGTACAGAAAAATTCCCATGATTTTAACCCCTTGTAAAGTGGACTCTGTCCTCTGTGTTTGGCTGGAGGGAACGTGAGTCACAAAAACACCTAGTAGCTCTGTGGCATTTTGTTTACTTTGATGGTTGGCCGTGAGGAGCTATGAAAATGACATTTAGGATCCAATTCTACAGTTCTTATGAGCTTATAACTTCCAGTGATTTCAGGAAAGGCTCTTAAGGGGTGATCATGCTTGCAAAATCCCACAAATCCTAATCAAAGTCTAAACTACTGTGTTAATGCTTCCTAGTAGGATCTGAGTTTGTGGTTCCTAAGGAGCCAAAGGCCTCAGTTTTATGAATGTTATTGTGAATCCTTGATGTTGCACTTGATGCTAATATAACAGTTGATTTTACGTTTGAGTTTGGTTTTATGGTAGCAGAAATTGGGGGTTGCCTCAGGTTTTTGGCCAACTCTGTTTGCCATGATATGTTAAAGGTAGATTGTTATAGTTAAGACATTTGGGTGTTTTTTTTTCTTTTAAAACATTGGAAAATAAACATGGCACTTGTATTTTTTGGTTTTAAGTTGAGTTTATGGTGTTTCTATACATGCTGTTTTTTGTTTGATCCTTAGGAAAAAAACAAAACAAAAAACTCAACTGATCCACACAAACCTGAGCTGGAGGCACACTTCCTCTGCTTGTTCTAAATGTCAGCACAGGCCCTATATTTCTCTAAGACCACTTCCTGTTTGCTTTCTTCACTCAACAGATTTTAACTGTGTATCTTTGTCTCTGTTTTCTGCTAAACCTCATGGATTAAATAAGCATCGCAGTTTGAGACTTGATCTCTTGGCTGCCCTTGGTAGTCTTCCAGAAGAGGAATATCCATGTAGATCTGCTCCTTTTCTGGACCACCTAAGAAAGAATGAAGGGAAATAGACTTAAAGCATGGTCATTTATTTCTTGGTATGTAAGGAAACAGGGAGCAGAGAAGTGGACATTTACCAATGAAATTTATCATAGTTGAAAGTTGACATGACAGAAACCATTCTTATTTTTTTCCCCAGTTTCAAGTTTGAAATTCAAGGCAGGGCGCAGTGGCTCATGCCTGTAATCCCAGCACTTTGGGAGGCTAAGGCAGGCAGATCACAAGGTCAAGAGATCGAGACCATCCTGGCCAACATGGTGAAACCCCGTCTCTACTAAAAAATACAAAAATTAGCAGGCATGGTGGTGTGCGCCTGTGGTCCCAGTTACTCGGGAGGCTGAGGCAGGAGAATTGCTTGAACCCGGGAGGCGGAGATTGCAGTGAGCCGAGATTGCACCACTGCACTAGGGCCCAGCGCCTGGCGACAGAGCGAGACTCTGTCTCAAAACAACAACAACACAACAACAACAAGTTTGAAATTCACAAAATATCAAATGTTTTCCTCCTTTTTCATTGTACCATGAAATTAATGATGTAGGCATCATTCAAAGATTATAACTTAGAACGGGATGATATTCAAATATTAATCAACAGATATACTACCATGCTCACCCATCAGATGCCAACTGTAAACAGTAGGCATAGACTAGACTGGCATTTGCATTGGCCGGTCAGAGTGGATGTCAGCCATAAACAACTACTGAGGCCACGTTTAGATGTATTCATTGAATTTCAGCCTTGTGCTTAGGAGGGGGACACATCTGAAATACATCAAACTCTCCTTTTATAGACTATTGCTGGAGAGTTGAATCACCTCTCCAAGTCTCCAATTTCTCACTTGCAAATTCCTAATGCTGATCTCTCTCTTTTTAAAAAATTTCACTGGATGAATATTGGAGACCTTTTTCTTACATTTTGTGCTTCTTTGGATCTAGGTTAATTCCTTTAATACTTTAGCTGTGTTAGGACTTTAGCTGAATTCATTCTATTTTTCAACTCCTCTATTGAATATTTATTTTTGAAAATCATATTTCTAGCTTTTAGGAATTAACTATTTAATTGCTTCTGTTTTAGGAAGTCATGTTTTATTTTCTGGATGTTGTCACCTCTCGAATCTCTGTAATAATGCTAATTTTAAAAATTAAGTTCCTGATCCAGCAATCTCGCTTCTGGGTATTTACCCCAAAGATTTGAAATCAGTATGTAAAAGCGATGTCTGCATTTCCATGTTCATTTCAGCATTATTCACTGCATCTTTATTGGAATCAAACTAAGTGTCCATAAACAGATGAATGGATAAAGAATATGTGGAATATATACACAATAAAAAACTATTCAGCCTTATAAAAAAGGAAATTCTGTCCTTTGAGACAATATGGATGAGCCTGGAGGACATTATGCTAAGTGAAATAAGGCAGGCACAGAAAGACAAATATTGCGTATTCTCACTTACATGTAGAATCTAAAACAAACCTATAGAAGCAGAGAACAGAATAGTGGTTACATAGCTATTGGGTGGGGGAATCTTGGGAGATGATGACCAGAGGGTGAAAAACCTCAGTCAGACAGGAGAATTTTTTTTTTTTGAGACCTATTGCATAGGGTAGTGAATATGGTTAATAATATAGTACATTTGAAAATTGTTAAGAGAGTAGATTTCAAATTATCCCATCAAAAAAATGTTAAGTATTTTAGAGGATGAATATGTTAACTAACTTGATTTAATTTTTAAAATTTGTATTCATAAATAATAACATTGCTTCATACCTTGTAAATATACGCAATTATAAATGATCAATTTAGAATAAAAACTTTAAAAATTAATTTGTCTTTTTTTTGCGTGTATCAAAAAAAGAATTTTGGTCCTTATTTTTCAGGTTACTTGTTTTTTGTCAAATGCCTTATGATGTTTATGAATGAATGATTATATTGATAATACCATTAACTGATTTAGACTTCCTTTGAAGTTAGATAGTTCTATTAACTGAGTCAGGGACCGCTCCATAAGCAATAGAATTCTGTGTAAGTTGGTGGGATCTATTGACAGTCAGTCTTCTCACAAATGATTATGGGCATGCAGGGAGACAGCCAAAATTTAGACCTTGATAACTGCCAGATAACAAGGACTTTAAAAGAAGAGTATGTTTGATTTTAACTTCTGTGTTTCTTCTCTGCATGCTCTTTCACGGTCATGTTTTTAGCTCTAGAGTGTGTTCTGCGTTTCTCTGTGGCCTCAGTACCCGTGATAGGAGTCCTACCCAGTCACACCGCTCACTTTTATGAAGCATTTCTTAGGAATTCAACATGGGGTAAAGGCAGAACCAACGACCCTGTTTATGGAGAAGAAAAACCCATCAAATCAGCAGTAAGATAGATAATCCTTTCATTACCATAATGATTGCTCTAAGGCCTGGTCTTCTCTCCCCACTGGTTAGCCCAGAAAAGTACTTTAGTAAATGCGGTATTCTGGGACCATTTCTGTTCTTTTGTTTTCAGCTCAGTCTTCTCTTATTTACTGTTATTGCAGTGGGGTTGTGAGAAGAAAAGGAATTAAATATGTTCACTGTGTTCCCCACCTTGAACTGGAAATCTTTATTAGCACAAGTAAAGACTTTAATATAATATTAACTTATGTAGAAGTCTTTATTAACATGCATTAATATTTGGAAGTGCCTCATAAATCATGAGGTACTATTCAAAATTAATGAATGAATTCCCCCCCCTTTACCATTATCATCCTCCTTGTCATGACTAATATATCCAATTTCTAGAAATTTTCTAGTCCTATGCTTTTTAATAAAGAAGATGAGTACTATAGAATAAATGTGTGTGTTCCACTCAAGTTCATAGGTTGAAACCCTAATCCTCATATGTGATGGTGTTTGGAGGTGGGGACTTTGAGAGGTGATTAGTCAGTGATACGGTTTGGTTGTGTCCCCACCCAAATCTCATCTTGAATTAAAGATCACATAATTCCCACATGTTGTGTGAGGGACCTGGTAGGAGAAAATTGAATTATGGGGGCAGTTTCCCCCATACTGTTCTCATGGTAATGAATAAGTCTCATAAGATCTGATGGTTTGATAAAGGGTTTCCCCTTTCACTTGGTCCTCATTCTCTCTTGCCTGCTGCCATATTAATACATGCTTTTCACCTTGCACCATGATTGTGAGGCCTCCCCAGCCATGTGGAACTCTGAGTCCATTAAATCTCTTTTTCTTTGTAAATTACCCAGTCTCTGGTATGTCTTTATTAGCAGCATGAAAGACTAATACAATCAGAAAGGCAGAGTTCTCATGAATGGGAATTCTGCCTCATAGTAAATAAAAGGGATCCTAGCCATGTGGGAATTCAGCAAGAAGACAGCCATTTATCAACCAGGAAGGAGCCCTCACCAGAACCTGACTGTACTGGCACCTTGATCTTAGACGTCCAGTCTCCAGAAACGTGAGGAATACATTTCTGTTCTTTTTTTTTTTTTTTAAATTTTACTTCAAGTTCTGGGATACATGTACTGAACATGCAGGCTTGTTACATAAGTATACATGTGCCATGGTAGTTTGCTGCACCTATAACCTGTCATCTAGGTTTTAAGTCCTGCGTGCATGAGGTGTTTGTCCCAATGCTCTCCTTTCTCCCCATCCCCTGACAGGCCCCAGTGTGTGGTATTCCCCTCCCTGAAGACAGTATGGCAATTCCTCAAGAATCTGGAACCAGAAATACCATTTGACCCAACAATCCCATTACTGGGTATATACCCAAAGGATTATAAATCATTGTACTATAAAGACACACACACATGCATGTTTATTGCGGCACTATTTACAACAGCAAAGACTTGGAACGAACCCAAACACCCAACAAAAATTGACTGGATAAAGAAAATGTGGCACATATATACCATGGAATAGTATGCAGCCATAAAAAAGAATGAATTCATGTTCTTTTCAGGGACATGGATGAAGCTGGAAACCATCATCCTCAGCAAACTAACACAGGAACAGAAAACCAAACACTGCATGTTATCACTCATAAGTGAGAATTGAACAATTTCTGTTCTTTATAAGCCAGCCAGCCTATGGCATTCTGTTATACCAGCCAGAATGGACTAAGAAAATGAGCTAATGTGGGATTAATGGAATTTCAGACAGAATAACAAGAGAAAGCAAAATATTCAGATACTGTAAGAAAAGTCATAGTGGATTGCGGGTGACTATGACCGAGAAAGACCACATGTCTAGGCATCTGCTTTTGATGTTGCTGATCTAAGCCATTTGCATGTTTCATAGTTTATTACTTCCTTCAATTTCTGAACACAGATTCTGCATTTACCAAGTTTTCCAGTACCTCAGTTGGCTTCATGGGCAGTGCTGGAAAATATCTTCTGCCCTCACTGTGTGTATATGTAAGTTATTTATTGGTAAGAGTTGGCCTGCCTGTTTGTATATTTTATCTTTTTTGCAAGATTTATTTATTTATTTAGAGATAGAGTCTCACTCTGTCACCCAGGCTGGAGTAAAGTGGCACGATTTTGGCTAACTGCAACCTCTGCCTCCTGGGTTCAAGTGATTCTCCTGCCTCAGTCCCAAGTAGCTAGGATTAAAGTGCGTACCACCACGTCTGGCTAATTTTTGTATTTTTAGTAGAGACGGGGTTTCACCATGTTGGCCAGGCTGGTCTTGAACTCCTGACCTCAAGTGATCTGCCTGCCATGGCCTCCTAAAATGCCGGGATTACAGGCGTGAACCACCGCGCCTGGCTGTATATTCCTTTGTATCAGCAAGGTTTTGAGTATAGTGCATGCTAATCACATATGTTTAGAAATATTTTTTGTATTATGAAAGGAATACAAGATAATTTCAGAACATTTAAAAGATACAGGCAAGCCAAAATTAAAATAATCAGCCAATAGCTATTTAAAATATTTGAATATGTATTTTTCTATGTATTCACAGACTTACATGTACATATACACTTATTTCTCTGATAAGAGCATTCCGTAAATGATTGTGGTTTTCTTAACACACTTAGAAATATCTTGATAAGCTATAACATGTCTCTTTATCTTTTCTCCTCTTCCTGTTTCCTTTCTCCCTTATCTATCTTTCTACAGTGCACATGGATGTTACACAGAAAGCTAAAAGTGAGTTGATATATTTAACCTTGAGAAACAAGATAAAAATAACTATATCTTAATAATTTGTTTGGTGTATGGGCTCTATCTATTGGACCACATAGTCATACATGAATTTTTTTGTCACTACTAAATTAGTCAGTTAAGAGAGGACATTTGTTTATTCGAATAAATATGTGCCAGCTTTGTACTGGAGGAAATAAGGTGATAGTTGTGCCGTTCCTTTCTCGGCTTGCCCATCTGGTAGGGGTTGCTTTCTAGCTAAGTTCACTGGTGCACAAGGTTAAATGAATCTTTAAAAATTATTAGACCATCACAGAAGTGCCCAAATCAGAAATACGTTAGACTGTTCATCTTACTCCTTCCTTTATTTTAGCGATTACTTTTTATTCTATCTCCTCTAAACCTCTTGATTATACCCATCTTCTTCATTGCTGCTACCTTTCCTTTAGTTCTGGAACCTAGCATCTCTTGTCTTCTTAAAGTTTCCTTCTCCTCTCCACTCTTCTCCCATTTCCCCTGCATATTACTTCTAGCATGGTCTTTTACAGTTCTGACCACATTATTCCATTTTCTGAGAGAGAGGATGAGCTCTGAAATCAAAGAGACTAGTTTAAATCCTGACTCCACCACTTACCAACTGTATAATCTTGGAAGATATCTCAGCTTTGCAGGGTTCAGTTTCCTTCTTTGTAAAATGAGAATGATGATAGTGCCTATCTTGGGATTGCTGTAAATATAAATGTGTCCATAAGAATCAAGTGCATAGAACAATGCTGTGCAGATCTTAACTGTTCAATACATTTCAACAATTATTAAAAAACTTGAAATGTCTTCTGACCTTCTACAGGATAATTTCTGAAATTCTTTCCTAGCAGAAAAAAATCCTTCAATTTTCTGTTTCTTTTTTTTTTTTTAAGGAAGAAATAAAACCACCTTTATTCTCAGCATGATTGTTTACGTAAAAAATCTTAAGGAATCTCCATTAAGTACTAGAACTAATCAATGAGTTTAGCAAAATCGCAAAATACAAGATCAGTATACAAAAGTCAATGACATTTTTATGTACTGGCAATGAACAATTGAATAAAGTAATTTTAAAATACCATTTGTAGAAACATCAAAAATACAAAGTATTAACAAAATATGTATGAGACCTGGGCACTATAAATATCGATAAATTTTTAAATATAATGAAAAGAAGAGTTGTAACATACACAGGGACTGGAAGATTCAATATTGTGAAGATACTGAGTTTTCCTAAAATTGATCTATAGAGTCAAGGTAATTCTGATTAAACTCTTAACACTAGGCCTTTTTTTAAATGTAGAAATTGACCAACTGATTCTAAAATTTATATGAAAATTCAAAGGACCTAGAATAGCCAAATAATTATATATATATATATATATATATATTAATTTTATTGCACTTTAGGTTCTGGGGTACATGTGCAGAACATGTAGGATTGTTGCATAGGTACATACATGGCAATGTGATTTGCTGCCTCCATCCCCCGTCACCTATATCTGGCATTTCTCTCCACATTTTCCTTCCCCAACCTCCCTATCCCCCCGCTGTCCCTCCCCTATTCCCCACAACTGACCCCAGTGTGTGATGCTCCCCTCCCTGTGTCCATGTGTTCTCATTCTTCAACACCCACCTATGAGTGAGAACATGCGGTGTTTGATTTTCTGTTCTTGTGTCAGTTGGCTGAGAATGACAGTTTCCAGGTTCATCCATGTCCCTACAAAGGACATGAACTCATCATTTTTTATGGCTGCATAGTATTCCATGGTGTATTTGTGCCACATTTTCCTTGTCCAGTCTATCACTGATGGGCATTTGGGTTGGTTCCTGGTCTTTGCTATTGTAAACAGTGCTGCAATGAACATATGGGTGCATGTGTCTTTATAATAGAACGATTTATAATCCTTTGGATATATACCCAGTAATGGGATTGGTGGGTCAAATGGAATTTCTATTCCTAGGTCCTTGAGGAAGCACCACACTGTCTTCCACAATGATTGAACTAATTTACACTCCCATCAACAATATAAAAGCGTTCCTATTTTTCCACATCCTCTTCAGCATCTGTTGTCTCCAGATTTTTTAATGATTGCCATTCTAACTGGCATGAGATGGTACCTCAATGTGGTTTTGATTTGTATTTCTCTAATGACCAGTGATGATGAGCATTTTTTCATGTTTGTTGGCCTCATATATGTCTTCTTTTGAAAAGTGTCTGTTCATGTCCTTCCCCCACTTTTGAATGGGTTTGTTTGATTTTTTCCTGAACATTTCTTTTAGTTCTTTGTAGATTCTGGAAATTAGCCCTTTGTCAGATGGGTAGATTCCAAAAATTTTTCCCCATTCTATTGGTTGTTGGTTTACTCTAGTGATTGTTTCTTTTGCTGTGCAGAAGCTCTGGAGTTTAATTAGATCCCATTTGTCTATTTTGGCTTTTGCTGCCAATGCTTTTGGTGTTTAGTCATGAAGTCCTTGCCTATGCCTATGTCCTGAATGGTTTTGCCTAGGCTTTCTTCTAGGATTTTTATGGTGTTAGGTCTTTTGTTTAAGTCTTTAATCCATCTGGAGTTAATTTTAGTGTAAGGTGTCAGGAAGGGGTCCAGTTTCTGCTTTCTGTACATGGTTATCCAGTTTTCCCAACACCATTTATTAAACAGAGAATCATTTCCCAATTGCTTGTTTTTGTCAGGTTTGTCAGAGATCAGATGTTTGTAGATGTGTGGAATTACCTCCAAGGCCTCTGTTCTGTTCCATTGGTCTATATCTCTGTTTTGATACCAGTACCATGCTGTATTGATTACTGTAGCCTTATAGTATAGTTTGAAGTCAGGTAGCATAATGCCTCCAGCTTTGTTCTTTTTGCTTAGGATTGTCTTGGCTGTGTGGGCTCTCTTTTGGTTCCATATGAAGTTTAAGGTGGTTTTTTCCAGTTCTGTGAAGAAGGTCATAGGTAGCTTGATGGGGATAGCATTGAATCTATAAATTACTTTGGGCAGTATGGCCATTTTCATGATATTAATTCTTCTTAACCATGAGCATGGAATGTTTCTCCATCTGTTTGTGTCCTCTCTTATTTTGCTGAGCAGTGGTTTGTAGTTCTCCTTGAAGAGGTCCTTTACGTTCCTTGTTAGTTGTATTCCTAGGTATTTTATTCTCTTTGTAGCAATTATGAATGGCAGTTCGTTCTTGATTTGGCTCTCTTTTAGTCTGCTACTGGTGTATAGGAATGCTTGTGATTTCTGCACATTGATTTTGTATCCTGTGACTTTGCTGCAGTTGCTTATCAGTTTCAGGAGATTTTGTGCTGAGATGATGGGGTTTTCTAAATATATAATCATGTCGTCTGCAAATAGAGACAATTTGGCTTCCTCCTTTCCTAATTGAATAGCCTTTATTTCTTTTTTCTTGCCTGATTGCTCTGGCTAGAACTTCCAATACTATATTGAATAGGAATGGTGAGAGAGGGCATCCTTGTCTAGTGCCAGATTTCAAAGAGAATGCTTCCTGTTTTTGCCCACTCAGTATGATATTGGCTGTGAGTTTGTCACAAACAGTTTTTATTATTTTGTGATACGTACCATCAATGCCACATTTATTGAGGGTTTTTAGCATAAAGGGCTGTTGAATTTTGTCGAAGGCCTTTTCTGCATCTATTGAGATAATCGTGGTTTTTGTCTTTTGTTCTGTTTATGTGATGGATTACATTTATAGACTTGCGTATGTTCAACCAGCCTTGCATCTCCAGGATGAAGCCTACTGACCATGATGGATAACCTTTGTGATATGCTGTCGCAATTGGTTTGCCAGTATTTTACTGAAGATTTTTGCATTTCTGTTCATCATGGATATTGGCCTGAAGTTTTCTTTTTTTGTTCAGTCTCTGCCGGGTTTTGGTATCAGAGTGATGTTGATCTCATAAAATGATTTGGGAAGGATTCTCTCTTTTGGATTGTTTGGAATAGTTTCAGATGGAGTGGTACCTGCTCCTCTTTGCATGTCTGGTAGAATTTTGCTGTGATCCCACCTGGACCTGTACTTTTTTTGGTTGGTAAGCTCTTAATTGCTGCCTCAACTTCAGCCCTTGTTGTTGGTCTATTCAGGGTTTCAACTTCTTCCTGGTTTAGGCTTGGGAGGGTGCAAGTGTCCAGGAATCTATCCATTTCTTCCAAGTTTACTAGTTTAAGGGCATAGAATTATTTGTAGTAATCTCTGATGGGGTTTTGTATTTCTGAGTAATTGGTGGTGATATCCCCTTTATCATTTTTTATCGCATCTATTTGATTCTTCTCTCTTTTCTTTTTATTAATCTGGCTAGTGGTCTATTTCATTGATCTTTTCAAAGAATCAGCTCCTAGATTTATTGATTTTTTTGAAGGGTTTTTTGTGTTCTATCTCCTTCAGTTCTGCTCTGATCTTAGTTATTTCTTGTCTTCTGCTAGCTTTTGAGTTTTTTTGATCTTGCTCCTCTAGCTCTTTCCATTTTGAGGATAGCATGTTGATTTTCGATCTCTCCTTGCTTCTCATGTGGGCATTTATTACTATAAATTTCACTCTAAACGCTGCTTTAAATGCGTCCCAGAGAATCTGGTACATTGTGTCTTTGTTCTCGCTGGTTTTGAAGAATATCTTTATTTCTGCCTTCATTTCATTGTTTATCCAGTCAACATTCAAGAGCCAGTTTTTCAGTTTCCATGAAGTTGTGCAGTTCTGAGTTAGTTTCTTAATCCTGAGTTCTAATTTCATTGCACTGTGGTCTGAGAGACTCTTATGATTTCCATTCTTTTGCATTTGCTGAGAAGTGATTTACTTCCAATTATGTGGTCAATTTTAGAGTAGGTGAGATGTGGTGCTGAGAAGAATGTATATTCTGTGGATTTGGGGTGGAGAGTTCTGTAAATGTCTGTTAGGTTTGCTTGGTCCAGGTCTGAGTTCAAGTCCTGGATATCCTTGTTAATTTTCTGTCTCGTTGATCTAATATTGACAGTGGAGAACCCTGCAATTTTCTCTCTGACTACAGCTCCAGTTTCTCCTGTTACTTCTTCTCTATACGTATCCTACTCTTTGACCAAAATAAAGCGTATGTAATTTGCTAAATGTGCCATGTCCCTCATGCCTCTGTACCTTTGCACATGCTGTTTCCTTTGCTTGAATATACATGACTATTGGCATCAACAGAGATCAAAAGGTGGCAAAGATCCAGCCTATCTCACCTCTAGGCTGGAGCTTCAGCTACACCAGCACACTGCCTATTTCATCTTTATCTTTTATGCTACTCTCCCAAGTGTGTTACCATGAACTTGGCAGTGGTAGTAAAGGACTCGGTGACTAATGGGGCAAAGGAAACCCCTAAAAGAGGTTTTTAGTATATACAAACAAATATTATTATATTAACCATTCGAAACAGCATGGCTAATGTGCCTTTTTACCTGGGGGTGTTTGAACATAACTCTATGCATCTAAAGATGATAACATCATGAGAAGTGTTGATATGAATACTGCAGCTGTGTGTGTGTGTGTTTCGCGTGTTGTGGGTGGTGCCGTCAGCAGCTGCTGTGGCCCTGCTGCTTTCCTTCTGCTCTACGATGTGGCCCTCCTCCTTGGGGCACCCTCAACCAGATGAGCAGGTCTGTATTGGCTTTGGATCTTTCTCAAGGTGCCTGCGCTTCCTTTCATTAGCGTGGATAATCAGAATTTGATTGTAAAGTATGCCCAGGCCAAATACGAGGGCTTTTAAAATTGTCTGCTGTTTTAGATTATCCAGGCCACTGATCCCCCTTCCTTAGCGTGGATAATTGAGAGTGGACTGGGCTGAAGAATGTTAAGCAGAACCAATTGACAAAATAAATGAGATTTTAAAAATCCTTTACATTTTCATAATAGAAAAAAATGTTTTTTTTTTAAATCTGAAAGAGCTTATTTTATATTTCAAAACTGTAAATTTATTTGGTTTTAAATTATTTCAAAGTAGGAAAATATTTCCTATGATGCACCCATTTAAAACCTATTTAAAATATATACTAATTACAATATGAACTTAATGGAGTTAAAGGAAAAATGAAAAATACAGACGAGAGGTTGGAAGTTTTGGATTCAATGTCAAATCTTCTTATAACCATGTTTATATTTCATCAAGATAACACAGAGAGGGTAGGAGCCCTTCAAAACTCTGAAAATCTCTCTCTTGATAGTGGAGGCTGCAATTCTTTGCTCTTAGTGAACGATAATCATTTAGAGACAGACATTGTATAATATTAACAGAATTCTGATTTCTGAAAATATATAATCAAATTCATTTCTCATTCTCATTGTTTCATATTTCCCCATACCCCATGCCCCTCCAAATGCAGGTAGAAATGTATTTGCATGACACTTGACTGGGAACTGAGAGGACATTTTCCCAAAGGAACAATGCTGTAAATGGGGGTAGATGTCACTAAATACTCTTCAGGTGTGTAATGAGGATAAATAGATTTCAGGGTCGACCTGGGAATTTGGAACATAATGTAAGAGGCAATGGTGAATTTCTGGGCAGGTGACTCATAAACAAGGTTTTTGAAACATGACCCATTTTTACGTTGGGAATTGCCAAGCTCAGCCTTAACGTCTCCCACAACACCTATGAATAATCATTTAAATATAGGCTTTGAGACTTGGGGAAAAAAAGCATATTATTTACTGTAAAGACAATAATCTTCCTTGGAGTCATTGTAGTCCATCACGTAGATACATACTTGGGGATCTTTCAAAAGCAACATTTTCTCTTGATGGACCATTCCTTCATTTGTCTTCTAAGTTATTATCTGGGACTAGATTGCAGACACAAGTTAGAGCTGCACGTTAGCCACTCTGTAACGGTGCTGAAGACTAAGGCTCTTTCACAGGGTGAAATATCACAAAGGGGCTTTGCTCATTCCCTATTGTGTTTGTGTGAAGAACAGGATGCAGTGATGGAGGTAATGGGGTAATGGGGACTGACTATAGTGTATCCTTTGGTTCCTTATAGTGCTGAGAACTTGGAAGATGTAGGTGCACATAAATTCTTATTGCCTGACTGGTTTGATGAAGGGAGAACTGAGAGGTTCTCAGCATAGATATTATACAGCTGAGGCCAGATATCCCCCTAGGGTCATCCTAGTACTCTTTCCATGTGCAACCATTCTAAAGCCATGATGTGGCTGGCTTGTTGCTGGATAATGACTTTTCTCATGCTTGGAGAAAATTATGTAAGAAGATCCAGAAAAGTTCTAGTCCAAAGATGCTCATCTGCAAAGATGAGCAAGAGTGCAATGTCTGGATTAAGTCCTCTAGAATTTGAAGTTCTGTCCCATGTTGTATTTGGAGACCTGGTCTCCCTAGCATGAAATGAATAATTAAATTAAAATTTATTTTTTATGGAGCTAGTAGTTAATCCTAATTAGAAATTTATCTACTGCGGGTACTAAAGTCTGGGGATATAAAGGTGAAAAAAATCACTTCGATCCAACATTCTGGGTGGGGAGAGAGGCAGGTACCTGACTACAGCAGGATGTGACAGCCCTAACAGTAGAACAGACAAAAGGGTGTTTTGGGGTGTTTTGTGGCGAAGGTGGGCAGGATGAGGAAATAAGAATAAAGTGTGTGAGATTATTTGGGGCATCTAAGTTGCGTTTTATGAAGCCATGTTTTCTGTTTTATTTGTTTTGTCTTCAGGGAAAGATACAAGAAAAGGCATATCAGAGGAAAAAAATATTTGGACATAAGGCATAAAAGCATGAATACTTTTGTATTTTGGGAATGGTGTAGTCATGTACAGTTAAGTAGGTACATGGGTTAGAATTCTAATACTTTAGAATGTATTAGAATCACTTGGAGTTCTAGTTGAAATATAGATTTGGGGGCCTCATAGGAGATGATCATAACAGTATTCACAGATGGGGGCCAGGAATTTATATTTTCGGTAAGTGCCTCTATGATTGTTTTGTAGATTGCTCATGCTTTGATAAAGTCTGCCATAGGCTGTGTTTTCTGATGACAGGGTTAATGGCAGAACCTGAAGCTTTATGTTGTGATGCACATAAAGTACTAGGCTAAGGAATTAGTGTTAGTATCATGTGCATTAGCTATTTGGCAGCCATAAAATATTCTTAAGTAAAGGGAGTAGTACAGCCAGGTCTGTATATTTGAAAGAGTTTTGATGGCAGTGCGGAGGATAAACCAAATGAAGGAGATACGGAGGCTTGGGAAAAGTTGTCAGGTTATTGCTATAGATGAGGCAGAAGATGAAGACCCGAACTTGGGGGTCAGGAACACAATGGAGAACAGAATGGAGAAAAAAGAGTAAAGAAACATTGAGGGAAAACCAGAAGGATATGTTCCTGAATGCAACTTAGGGCATAAGAGAAATAGGAGAAAGACTAAGGTGACTTTTGTGATTATGGTTTAGGTAACTGCCTGAGGATGCCATGAAGAGAAGTAAAACGCACTAGAGAAGGAACTGACTTGGTTGTGTGGTAGAAATTTAATAGGTTCAATTTGGATTTGAGATTCCTTAGGGTATTCATAGAAAATTGTCTGGGAGGCAACTGAAAATTTCTATCTCCATTTCAGGTTGAATTTTCTGGTAGACAACCACAGCTAATGGTGAAAGTCATAATGAAAGAGAATGCTTGAAAAAGGGTGATAGAGGGAAACAAGAGAAGCAAAGATGAGCAAGGTTGCAATGTCTGGATTAAGTTCCGTAGAAAAATTCGGAAGTCTCAGAGGAAACTCAGAGAGGACTGACATTCTTACAGAACCTTAGAATGACTGGAAATAACTTTAGAAAATTTCTAGTCTGGTGGCTTTTAAATGTGTTTTTGATGTAGCAAAACTAGGTTTTCAAGCAAATCTGACTAAAAACTCTAAAAACCTAAAAGATACAGATGGCATTTCTCTGGTCGAAGGGGAAGGGTAGAAGAACTTGTGCCTTTCTGACAAGTATTCCCTTCTTTATTGCTCCTTCCCTATGTGACAACTCTTGACTCTCCTCCAGGGAGTATGGCTTTTAAAACATCAATATGCTTTCTTTATTTTATAGAAGCTGAAGAAGTTGGTTGACATAATCAATGCTACACAACTCATTAGAGGCAGAAAGAGAGCATGTTGATGTGATAAGCTTCATAAAAAACAAAGCAACAAAAGGCAATGGGGAACTCATAGCCAAATGAGTGGTTCAAACAATATAGGGTTTCAAAGGACAGAGTTAACATCCTGAGTTGTCATATTTAGGAAAGTTGTTGCAGAGGTGGTAGGTTTTGAGAAGCTAAGGAAATATTCAGGGATTCACTTTCTTGCCCTTTTGAAAGTCAGAGTTAGAGGTTTGTTTTACATTAGAGAAAGTTAGAAAATGGATCTTTCCAACATTTACAAAATTGAGGCTTTTGTGATCGAGGTAATGTCACAATTACTACTCAGACCTCAATCACAGTTCCAGTAGCAGTGTAAGTTGGATGGAGGGGCATGTTGATGAGCTGGAATGAAGCACAGTCCTTTTCCATGTAGGAAGGACTTTGGAAGGGCAACTTATTTGGCAGGTAGTGTCTGGGTAGCATATCTTAAAGTCATCTTTGTAAAACAAGAACACTTTTCTTGGTAGAACGTATATTTATTTAAGGAGTTTCTCTCAAACATTACTGATGGAACCTTTCTTTATGCTGCCGCTAGATACACAGCAGCAACCGTATGTAGCTACCAGTGTCAGTGTTTAGCGTGAACTGCATTCAGGGAGCCATTTTCAAACACCGGAAAAAAATCTGCCAAGACTAAAGACTTACCCAATGATTCTGGAGGTATCTTGAGGAAAGTCAATTCATTTTTGAGTCAAAGGAGCCTCAAATTATCCTAAATGGCATTGCTACCACCAGAGAGTTCTGGACTTAATTTAATAAGCTGCTACAAGTTCCAAGCCAATGTTCCTTCTTAGAAATATGCTATGGGATGTAAATCTTTTTAAGTGCATTTCATTGTACCAATTGTTTCATTTTGAAAAAGTCCATTGGTTTATTGTTAAGTGGTCTATTTAATAGTGTCAATAAATTCTGAAACGGGAGACCAGGCATTGTTATTTTAGATGCTTTAATGATCTCAATTGTCTAAGTTGCTTGGCCTTGGCTTATTCGCTTGACCTTTGTCTGTTTTAATGGTCTGGAAAAATTCCTCTAAACTATACAGAGTTGATATAGTGGCTATTGATATATGTGATACAAATCTGAAAATACTTTATTAGAATAAGTTTACTAATAGTATTTGAATGATTGGATTAGGTCTATACAATCAAAGTGAAGTTGATAACTGCAAATTTTAGAAGAATCAAAAGGTTCAAGTGAAAGTTAAATTTCTGGGGGGTGGGATGGGACGAGGGTTAAAAAATTACCTACTGGGTGCAGTCTTCAATATTTGGGTGCCGGGTACACGAGAAGCTCAATTTCCACCATTATGCGTATAATACCCATGTAACAAAGAAGCATCGATTTCCCCAAATCTAAGGAAAAAAAAACATTGGCAAAACCCAAAATAAGATCACAATTCAGTTTCTTGCAAAATAGGCTTTACTTACTACTTCTGTTATTTTGAGATAACTATAATTATATAATAACTATTCAGGAAAATCACTGGAAGATTATACTGCAAAATACTAATACAGAGAGGTAATATAAAGCAGAGGTTTTTAGTATTAGTACTTCTACACTCGACTGAAAAATCAAAATTTCAAATAAGAAAACCAAAATTTCAAATCCGACTTCTTATATTCAAAAGCAATGTGGTCTCGTTCTTGTTATTTAGTATCTTTAAGGCTTACTTTTCTCAGGTGGCAGTTTATCGGAGTTTATTGGCAGTGCAACATAAAATAATTTAGGCAATCTCTTAACACAGGGCTTGGCTTTTAAAAAATAACTTCAATAAATGCTAACTTTTATCACCATATTTTTTATCACCACTGTGACCACCACCGTTATCACCATCATCATCATCACCGTCATCATCCTGCTCATCATCCTCATCATTATTGCCATCAGGTGTTATGTTAGTTTGGATTCTCTGAGAAGCAGATACCAAGATGATATTCAATGTGCAAGAAATTTATTAAGGGAAATGACCATGAGAGAAAACGGGGAGGGAGCCAGGAAAGGCTGTCATGCATATCTGACAAGTGAAGGAGAGAGAAAAGGAAGAAAGGGAGTTGGGGGTGAATCATTTAGACTACAGTACAATTCAAAGGGAAATTCCTCAAGATCTTTGGAGAGTCCTTGATCCAAAGTCACCTGTCAGAAGAGCCCCACATCCTCCAGGAACAGGCCTACTTTCTTAGCTTTGCCACGCTCAGCAATGGCTGAGATCAGCCTGGGGAACTGTGGTGTAAGTAGAAATGTTGGGACATGTTTCAATGCTCAGTGTCTAAGGGCTCAGTCAGTTATAGTCCCCAAGGTTGGAGGTAGGTTTGTGTGGTGTGTTTTTATAGATGTCACAGACAAAATTGTGGGTGATTTAAAAATATCCCATTTTTTGGTATTTTGTTAATTATCTATATTTAACCTGCATTATTTAATATTTGAGGGAAGAAGTAAAATAAATAACTGAAAATATTTCCTTTTGCTTGGGTGACATTAACACTTTGAGACTTGCCCAAATATCACAGCTTTTTAATTTGCTTGAATATTCTGGTACAGCTTTGCTATTACTTCAACTACACCTTTCCACGAAAAGTTTTATTTTTTTGTTTCAACTTTAATTGCTATTTAGAAACCTGATTTGGTTAGAGTGTGAAAGTTTAAGTGTTTGTAACAGGATTCAATTAAACTAGGTCATTCCTGGGGCTCTGAAAATGGTAACTGGCCTTAGGCAAACGAGAACAAAAGTTATAAAAGTCAGTTGGATGCATCACAGCATTTAACATCTTTAAGAAATATGTCTTGCCTAATAGATTCAATTTAGAAATATTTAGTGTAGGTCATCAGCTTAAGCACCTAAAAATGTGTTTATCTGTTTGTTTCTACCTTTAGTTATAACTCGAATCGGGACACCTGGACCCTAATCTACAAAATAAACAATTTGTGCTGGGACCTTGAAGAAAGCCAATTAGTTTCTGTGACTTTACCAGTAGGTTAAAAAGGAGATTGTAATATTAGTGAATAATGTGCTTGGAGATGTTTGCATAAAAGATGCTTTGTCATTGTAAAGTATTATTGAATATTTATGGTCTACCAGACTGAGCCAAATGGCCCAGAGGAAAAAACAGTCAGATTTATGTAAACCTTGTTTGGTGTCCCAGATACTTCAGGATGGGTGCTCTATATATGAATAAATAAATAAATGGTATAAATATTATTTTAAAATTTGAAGGTACATAAATATTATCTGGGGTGTTAGCCAATGTACCTGACCTATGACATTGAAATGAAATGTCTGCCTCGAAGTAAGTATTTCAACCTCATAAATATTTTTAAAGCCAGAGGCATTGATGGCAAGCAATGTTTTCTTAGAGTTTCACGTCTGCAAATAAAGTTAAATTATATCTTTACCTAAAATCTACAAGAAATGATTGTCTCTCATCCACAGGGTTGCTCTGAGAATTCCCAGGCTGAAATTCCATATGTTACACTTCTTCTTTCCCTGTCTTCTAAAAAAGTATTTTACTTACTCTTGCACAGTAGTTTTCTATCACGTTATTGTGAGAGATGAGAGCCTCAAAGAGGAAAAAAATCAGCTGTAAACACTGCCCAAGGACCTAATGGATCCTACTGAGCCACACCATGCAGATGTATTGGAACATAAATAGGTATAGGAGATAGGAGGCGCAAAAGCAATTTGTTTGGATTGGGTCACTGCTTAATCCAAATGGGTTCAGCAAAAGAATTCATGAAACGTGACAGTGGGCCAAGAGGAACTTGCTGTGACATTTCAGATTCCCCTACCTCTTCTAATTAACCATTTCAAGTATAACAAAACTTAGAGCACATACAAATCTAGTGCAACCCATCTGTACCAAACGCAGACCTGTCCGTGGAGGATGGATGCTTCTGTTCTCAAGCAATGGACTATGACACAATAAAGCCTCAAGTTGGGCTTCTAATTTCTATGATACATTGATTCTGAACAGCATTTTTCTAAAAGACAAACACTATACGAGAGTTGCCTTGTGACATAGCCTGTCATTAAATGCATTTGGATGTATTGCATGGATCTAAATATACTGCAAGTTTAATGATATATTTGAAAACATAAAAATCACACATAGAAAAATCTCGCCATCATGATAACGATGAGAATAATAACAATAGCTGCCTTTTAATGAAACAACTATTATTTGCCAGTCACTATGCCAGACATTGTACACACGTCCTTACAAAAACCTTGCAAGGTGGAGATAATTATTATCTTTTTGTAGGGGAGGACACAGACTCAAAGAAGTAAAGTTGTCCAGGATGAATTACCATGTGGAAGATGTAAAATTTTTCATAATTACACAAAATACTCCACAAATCCACTTTCCTGCTTAGGCAAGTCAGGAATTCTTGCCTCTTTAGTTGATGGGTTTAGAATTTTTTCAGGTGCTAATATCAGGCTGTAACCCATATCTCTTCATGTACAGTTCTTCAAATCTACCTGTTCCCAGCCCTTCTTTCTTCTCTTGAGAAATAGAAACCAGGATTTAAACTTCAGAGTTATGCCTCAGTATCTGCAGCACTGTAGTGCTTCATAAATATTAGTTGAACTGATAAAGAAAGATATAATTGTCCCTAATGTTCTGATATTCATTAGTCAAAAGAGGATGGAATTAGCTCATTTCCATGAATGTAAAATTTATATATGTATTCTAGAAAACATATATCAAAATTGAATTATTTTAAATAAGATATTCATATTTAACTGACAAACAGAATCAATCTACACTGCCTAATTCATAGAATAGATTCGGGGAGTCAATTTTTGTGCTTAATTGTTTGTACAAAGAAATCCTTCAACTTGTAAATGATAAGAAAATAGTGAAAATTGAGTTAGTGCTTATAAAATTCTTGAATTGTTTTGCTTTTGGAATCAAGCCAGGCAAATTCCTCAGAGCTGAAGTTTCTTGGGGTATTTTGCGGTTCACATGACATCACCAAGAAGTTACAGATCAATAGAACTTTGTAATGTTCATGTGGCAGAGGGATGAAGGAGTTAAAGGATTTAAGTGTTGCAAAGGGTGCTTCTGGGCAACAGAGATTTGAATGTAGGGCACCTTTTGCATTTTAAGTATTAATGTTTGAACTCTTGTCCTACAGTTATGCAATAAGACAACTTTATTTATTTATTTATTTTTAAAGAGAAACAGAAAAAAGAACGTCTACTGAGAAAAATACTTGCTGCTCTTGAGGACAGATTTTTGCAGTGCATTTTTGTAAAGGAGCCATTCTCTCCTGTCCACAAGCTCTGGAACACGATGAATGTCCTTCTCAAGGTTCTTAGAGCCCAGAGTAATGACTGACTACATGCATCAGAAGGAACACAGAGATGTATGGGCAAGATTCAGTGGGCACACCCACAGGTCCGAGAGATCTCTGGCCTGGCAAGGCATTGCAGCCAGGCCACCAGCTAGTCTAGAAAAAGAAACCAGGACTGCAGTCTTTGGAGGGCTAGCTAGATAAGGGTGGGTTATTTCAAGGACTAGTTACTCTGAGATCTATTCTAAGGGGAGCCAGACCGTGAGCAAATATAGCCTAGTATCGTAGGTATAGAAACAGTTAATTAACAATGACATTTATATACTGCCTCCCAGCAAGTCGGTTTTAAATTCAATAAATTTTCTCAATAACTTTGCCAAACAGGAAGACCAGGTGCTATTCTCCTTCTCATTTTACATATGTGGAAACCGAGACACAGAGAGGTTGAGTGAATTTCCTAAGGTCACAGAGATAGTAAGCTACAGAGATAAATTAATGTATAGAGAATATTGATTGAAAGGCTGGAGAGCACAGGCTTTGTTCAGTGACATCTGACTTACAATTTTAGTTCAACTGCTAGATCTATGACCTTCTCCAAATCCTTGAACTCAAGGAAACTTCAGATTCCTCATGTTTAAATGGGAGGGAGGGAACATGAGTAGTTATGAAGCATGTAAAGTGCTTGACAGAGTGCTCACCCCATTATAAGGGCTCAATAAATGATAGCAACTATTACTCTCATGATGTTTTGTCCAGCATTCCATTCCACCCTTCCAAATGGAGCTCAGATTAGCATAGTGACACTCAGAAGCTGAAGCCAGCATAGAGCAACGCAATGCTCTGACGGATAGAAAGAAGAGTCGAGGTTTTGTTGCAAAGACAGAGCAAGAGTCTTTCACTAGAAAGCGTGATTCAATGCATAAATGACTGAATGCAAAGAGACTTAACTGAAAGATAAAAGAATAATTGCTGTAGAATAGCAGAGGCAAAAGCAGCTGTGACAAAAAGCCGCATGTCTTAAATAGAACTAAAATAAATGGAGTTTGAGAAGTCTTTTAGTAAATGACCATAAGAAAATAAACACCACCAGTAGAAGACTGGAGTCCAGAAGAACAAGTTCTAGAACCAAGACTGATATATTCCTGTAAGAATTTGTCACTTCTCGAAATTACCAAGTCAGTAGTTGAATTATAGTCACATTCTCTTATGTATTATACTGGTTAGTTCAGCTAGTGGAACTTTTAGGAAACACTTAAAAAAGTAGCTTTGTTTCTGTAATATCCTTTTACACTTGCTTAGAGGGGGATAGCTCTTCCCTTCCATTTAGAAGAAAATATAGGTAGGTTCAGTTCCTCTGGTCACCTTAAATTTTATTGTGTACTGGATATTTTCTATTTGTCTATCCATATCCACTCTCTATTTTTCCTTGCTCTGGGCCTCGGGAGGCTAACCCACATGGTTGGCATCAATGGGTTCCATTGTCCTTTATCTTCCATTTGGATTTGATCAGTGGGAAACATTAGCAAGAGATAGGAAGGTAAGTGGGAGGAGAGAGAAAAACCAAAGTCTTTACCCTCCTGTTTCCTCCCTGCTGGACTGCAGTGGGTTGGCTGCATCCCACAACTAAGGCCTCCTCTCCTGCTAGACAGCCTTTGGCAAACTGCTACTCTCTGCAGGTTTTGGAAACCAGTTCTAACCCAGCCCCTTCATGGGCAGCAATGACTTCCTCCTGTTGCAAGCCCTGAGAGACTGCACCATCCCTTGTTGCTTTCCTTGAACCTTGCTCACACCATCTTGAAGTCCTTTTCTTAAGCTTTCCTCAGTGACCCAGTCTGAGTGCCATCTGTTTCCTACTGGGACTCTGGCTGATGCATATGGACACTTTAAGTTGCAAAATAGTCTCATTTTGATGCTTAGAATTATCTGACTAAGAAGTAGTTAAAACCCCAGATCGAATTTAGAATTAAGTCTTTTTTAGCTCTATTGGAAGAAGGAGCGAGGCCATGGTTCTTTCTCTGCTCCTCTTATTTCTGCCTGTTTACCGTGGTTTCTGACCTGGTTGCTGGAGAAGTAATAAAATGGAAAGTTCTTAAGGTGTCATCACATGCTCTGATTTCCATAGATATTTAGAGTTGATTCTTTTTCATACAAACATTTGTGAGGCCCACTGCTGAGAAGTCCTCTAGTATCTTAGATGCAGGTGATGCTGTGTTCTTTAGTTCATCACTTTCTCTGTCTGTGGAACATTCAGCCATTTATTCTCGCTTCCATTTGTTGAAGTCTGCAGTGGTTTGAAGAGTGATCCCCACAAGATATGTCTGAGTCTTAACCCTTGGTCTCCATGAAAGTGGCCTTCTTTGGAAATAGGATTTTTGCAGATATAATTAAGATAAAGATCTTGAGATGAAATTTCCCTTTATTTAGAAGGGGTCCTAAATTCAATAGATGTCCTTTATGAGAGATAGAAAAAAAGAAGACACAGAGACACACAAAGGGGAAGGACAACAGAAGACAATGGCAGAGATGGGAGTGATGCCTCAAGCAGCCAAGAAATGCCAAGAATTGCAGCAGCAGGTGGAAAAGAGACATGGGATCAACTTCTACTTCAGCGACTGCAGAAGGATCCAGCCCCGCCAACATCCTGATTTCAGACTTCTGGGCTCTACAGCTATGAAAGAATACATTTGAATTGTCTTCAGTCACCAAGCGTGTAGTGACTTGTTACAGCAGCATTAAGACACGAATACAAGCCGGGCGCTGTGGCTCATGCCTGTAATACCAGCACTTTGGGAGGCCGAGGCAGGTGGATCACTAGGTCAAGAGATCGAGACCATCCTGGTCAACATGGTGAAACCCCATCTCTACTAAAAAATACAAAAATTAGCTGGGCGTGGTGGCGTGTGCCTGTAGTCCCAGCTACTCGGGAGGCTGAGGCAGGAGAATCGCTTGAACCCAGAAGGCGGAGGTTGCAGTGAGCCGAGATCACGCCACTGCACTCCAGCCTGGCACCTGGTGACAGAATGAGACTCTGTCTTTAAAAAAAAAAAAAGACACGAATACAAACTCTGTTTGCCCTTGTAGGCCTCCATGGAAAGGTGCTAATGCATCCCTGTGCTTCCTCGCTTCCCTTTGCCGTGTCTTGTCCAGGGGAAACACAAGCGCATCCTTTTCTCAGTCTGTCTCTAGGACTGCAGGAGGCTCCTAACCCAGCTTCAGTTTTTCCCTTACTTCTTCCTTTCCTCTTCTTTGTTTCTTTCCTCTTGTTCTCCTCTTAGGTTCTTGATTCACTTAGTAGAAGTTAAGATTCCAATTCATCATATTCCTTCAACTGAAGGGAACACATACCATGACTCTGAGTAGTTCATTTGAGTGCTGAATTGCTCTTCCAGGGCTGCTCGGGAGAGATACCACAGACTGGAAGGTGTAAGCAACAGAAATTCATTTTCTTATAGTTCTGGAGGCTGGAATTCCAAGATCAAGGTGCTGGCAGGCTTGTTTTCTCAAGAGGCCTGTCTCCGTGGCTGGCAGATGTCCACCTTCTCACTGTCCTTACATGGCCTTTGCCCTGTGCCTGCATCCCTGCTGTCTCTTCCTCTTCTTATAAGGACACAACTCATATTTGACTAGGGCCCCACCCTAGTGGCCTTGTTTTAACTTAGTTCCCTCCCTAAAGGCCCTATCTCCAAATACAGTCATATTCTAAGGTATTGTGGGTTAGAAATTCAACATATGAATTTTGAAGGAACACTATTCAGTCCGTAGCAAGTGTCCTCATTTAGGTTGAAGTGAAAGGTAAGCACTCATCTTCCCATTTTCTTTGAGGCATGAGGCTCACATTACATGGACAGTTCTGGAAAATACCTCTTGAAAAATCCTCTTTGATCTCCACCCTTGATGTGGGTGAGAGAGTCAGGTGTTGTGACCTCTGTTTGGGGACAGTGCATTTGTGTGCAGCTTAGACTAGCACCCAAAACACTAATTGTTATATTGGTGCTGTAGCTGACATTCTATTTTGTCATCTGTCACATGTATGTTGCACTAGTTATATCTGTTTCTAGTTTACGTATTTAGTATTCCTTGGTATTATTCATCTTAGAGTTTTGATTTATCTCAACTCAGCTTTCAAAATCTCATTTCAGAGTCTCACTAAAATACTGTTAAGTACTTAAGTGAATAAAGGGAAGAAAGAAAGAGAGAGCAAGAAAGAGAGAGAGAGGAAGAGAGAGAGAGAGTAAAGTTATTCAGCCATCTAATCTATACTTCTTTTAATGTCAGGAAACCAGCTATTTAGATAAGGCATTAATTTAATATGTATTTATTTTAGTTTGGTCATTTTTAGTGATCCTTTTTAAAAACGAACTTAGGTTATAGCTATGTCTACAGAGGAAATATGATGCGTGTGTGTGTGTGTGTGTGTGTGTGTGTGTGTGTGTGTGTGTGTGTGTGTTGTGTGGGTGAGGGTACTGGGAGGGAATGTCCTGGTAGGCAGAACAGGGAAAGGCCAATCTTAAAGAATCCATCAAGTCAATACTCTGAAAATATTTAAGACACGTTTGGACACTTATATCTCATGAAGTAACTATGTAGGTTGTCTGATTTCATAGACGATCACCCGGTCACCCATACCTTGAAGAAATAATTAAACTTAGTGACAAAACTGAATTCCAACTCTTTCCATCTGTTAAGTTCCACACTGAGATAAAAGCAAGTATGACTGAGCTTGAGTCTCTTAGCCTGGGAATGTAATTTGCTTCTCAAGTCCTAGAGATATTGGTCTTAGGAGGACTGGGGAACACTATTTCTTAGCAGAGAAATCTTGAGGCATGACGTTTGTCTAGACCATTCCTGGTGTGAAGATTCTTGAAATGCTGAGTTGATTTTAGGGTTTCACTATGTCTTTGCGAATGAGGTTACCTAACACACACAATATAATGCATAGTCAAACTCATATATTTTTCTAAGGTAGAAATTTCTGAAAATCTGGACAGTAAACTCTCCAGTTTGGAAAAGTTCATTTTAAAGCATTTAGCTGCATTAAAGATGTTTATTTTCTTAAAATAATGTTAGTAACACATTTTTCCTTAAAATCATTCTGCTTTTATTTCCTGTTTAACCTAAGATTTAGTTAGAATTTATTAAAATCCAAGCAGATAGATTGGAGAAAGTGGCACGTAGACTTATTTTTTGTTGTTAATCTTTCTTCTTACTTTCTCCTTCCCTCCCTCTCTCCCTTCTGTCCTCCTTCCTTCTTTTCTTTTGTTTTCCCTTCCTTCTCTTCTTTTTTTCCTCTTTTCTGATTGGTTGTCAGATAATGTAGCCTGTATGAATTACATATGGCTGTTTGAAAGTAATTTTATTGTTATTGTTGAGTATAAATTTCTGTCTCTTTAATTCTTTCATATGTATGTGTGTATTATTTGTATGTGTATATATGCACACATACACATATAAATATACATAAGATATATATACACATATGTGTGCGCCATACAATTTTACAATAATTTTATTGTTGAGTATGGATTTCTGTCTCTCTCATTTTTTCATATGTGTGTGTGTCATTTGTATATGTGTATTTGCATACATACACAAATATACATAGACATATATATATACATATATGTGTAGCTGCTATGAATTATATATGGGTGTTTGAAAATAATTTTATTGTTGTTGAGTATGAATTTCTAGCTCTCTCATTCTTTCATATGTGTGGGTATGTAATTTGTATGTGTAAATGTACACATACATACACATATAAATATGCATAGGCACATATACACAGATGTGTGTGCCATACAGAATAACTTTACAAACTATTTTAATCAGATTCTCTTTTCTTTTTCAATTTCTGAGAAAGTCTCTCACTGTGTTAGTGGAGTTTTCAACATATTCCTGCATTTAGAGAGGTTTCTACCTATAGATTTCAAAACTTGATTGTTAGAGGCATAAAAGTCATTACTATATAGTTTTGGTACACTGTAACTTTTAATATGAAAATATTACTATTCATTCAATTTAATGCTTTCTATTGTATTAATTTAAAATATTAATATTGGGAAATGTGCTTTATTTTTTAAATATTTGTATGGTAATTCTTTTTCTCTTAACCCTTACCTTTGTTCAGACAGCAATATTTAATGAATTGGTAATTTGTGTGCTTACCAATATGTTTCAACTTTTTTTTAACTATATTATTATGGTATATTTTTTACTGCTATAGTTTCCTTTTGTATTTTCTTTCCCCCTCTTCTACCTTTTCCCGCTGTCATTATGTTTTGCTTTACTCTTTTTCCCATCTAGTGCAGTGCTTCCTGGGAGAGCTGCTGCTGATGTTCAACATGGTCGTTTCTTGTTGTGTTGGCTGCTCTCCACTTTATTACTGGCTGTGCCACTAAATATCAGTAGCATCCCCAGTCATCTGGACAATCAAACAACACTTGTTCCTTTCCACCTGCCTCCGAGGGATGTCATACCTCTCTGAGCTGCAAAGAGGTGCTCACTACTTTGGGATCTAAAAGTCTATGATTTCTCTTCTCTTGTGATTATCTTTATTTTTCTAACTGAATGTTTAGTTTTGTCTCTGTAATATATGTGCATGGTTTAAAAACTGAAATAGAACATTGAGAGTCATACCACTCAATAGCAAAGAATGATCTTTCTTATCACTCTTCTCTACTTCCTATGTTCTTGGATACCAGCACTTAACTGTATTTACTTCTATGTAAATACATGCATGGTTATTTAATTTTTCTAGTTGAAAACGTGACACATTGACTTCCTATTATATACAATGATTTTTTTTTCTCATCTGAATACGACATTATACAAACTAAACTTTTTCTTCTCCATTTTTCTAATTTGGTTATTTAACAAATTCTGTTTGAATTGTTACTCAGTTCTTACATCATTTTTAATGTAAATATTGTGCACAACGGGGCCACAAATATCCTAAGACTAATTTTTTTTGGTAGAGTTTTTGTTTGGTCTGAGTTAATAATTGTCTTTGTTTTTGTTATTGTCTTCCTTTTATTTGATCCTTTTCCTATTTTTTTGCCCACTGTCTGCCAGAAATGTAAATTGTGTCTTGATTTACTCAAACACGTTAGATACTTTCTCAGTTCTTTTTCTTTCCTTGGAGGGATCCTTCTGGAAACTTCCATCCTCCTGTGACACGATAATAAAATGTGTTTCCGTGTGATGTGGTGGTTTGCCTTGTGACTTTGGGAGCTCTTGTCCTGTCAGGATTAGTTTAGAGCACAGAGTGGTGCTTCTAGATGAAGGCATTTTTGCTTACCATAGCCTCAAAACTTTCCATACAGCACTTATGCATAATACACTTAATGAATGTTAGTTGTATAAACAAATATTTTCTTCTGAAAGAGCACCAGATCACAACTTATACTGGTGTTTGGTTAACTTTTAGTCATATTTCACCTTTCAAATAAAGAATTTTCCATTACTTAAAAGCATGACGAAGATAACTTCTGCACATGTCTGTGAAGCAATGAGACAGTAGACACAAATATTCCTATTTTATGTAAAGTACACCACTCAAAAAGCATTTTACTGAGCATACACTATTTTGATGCATGAGTCTTAATCCTGGAGAGACACAGACAGGTCAGTAAAATATGGACCCTGCCTTGACAGAGCTCAAAGTAAAGAAGGCCAAAGAAAACTATTTTTAAAATGACTCTAGCACTGTGTGTTATTTGCATAGTGGGTGTTCAGAGGAGGATGTGCTGATGGTGGGGGAGTCAGAAATACTGCCAAAAGCAGGAGATGTGATGATGTCATTTTTGGGTTTGGAAGGAAGAATAAACAGATAGATACACATAGACATGTACCTACACCCCTTAGTTATTTATTTCTTACTTGACATGATATCCTTTGTGCAGGGGTCTATATAGATCTGTGACCTCTCAAAGGCATTGTCATGGCAATTGTTAAAGTGATATGATACCAGTTGCAATGATGTTTTCTAAATCAGGAAGCCCACAGACCAAGTTATACAAGCCAAGACATTGATTCTTAACCACAGGCAGGTATGCAAATATTAATAGTTAGAGTGTTTTCTACACGTGCATTCTAGCATCAATAGGGAGGCCACACAGAGAAGAAAAAACCGAACAACTGGTCATCTGCATTGAGCCGAAGGGAAGAGAAAAGAACTGATACTTGTTGAGCACATATTATTAAGTATCCACCATGTACACTACTAAGCATTTTTGCTTTGGGTACTAGAATCCTATGAAGTAGATACTATCTTCCTATTTTACACACAGAGAAGTCGTGTAAAAAGTAAGGGGCAGAGACAAGACATAAACTCATTTATACCTGCCTCCAGAACCTATGCTCTTTTCATAATCCTCTGCAGCCTGGGAAGTCTTTGATATTTGATAAAATATCAGTATTTTACGTTTTTGGGGAAATGCCTTCTATGTTCTAATAGGGTGCGAATTTCAAACACAATTTTATTTTCCTCCAAATTGTTAAAAATAAAACACAGGATCTTATCATTTCTTGCCAAATGTATTGCAACATAGCTAACTGGTGTTTGGGTCTCTATGCCTTCTTTCTCCAGTCACCCACGCACAGCCAGTCATTATGCAGTTGCTTTCCCTGATGAGAACTCTTACTCATCTTTGAACACCCTGCCTTAAAATGTTTTCTCTTGGGCAAGTATACCTGACTCCCAACAACAGAATTAATTATTGAGTGCCTGTCATTAATTTTCCCACTGTTTTTGTTTTTTAACACAACTCTTTCTTATTTTTTTGAGACAGAGTCTCGCTCTGTCACCCAGGCTGGAGTACAGTGGCACAATCTCAGCTCACTGCAACTTCTGCCTCCTGAATTCAAATGATTCTTCTGCCTCAACCTCCTGAGTAGCTGGGACTACAGGTGCGTGCCACCGCTCCCAGCTAATTTTTTGTATTTTTAGTAGAGATGAGATTTCACCATCTTAGCCAGGATGGTCTGTTTCCTGACCTCGTGATCTGCCCACCTCAGCTTCCCAAAATGCTGGTACAGGCGTAAGCCACTGTGCCAAATATAGTCTAAGAATTTCTTTCTGTAATATCAACTAGATTGTGAGACCCTTAATGAACAGTGGATATGCAATAATTAACTTGTGAAATGTATAAATGTTGAACAAAACATTAATTCATAAAAAATTTTTATTTTGTTCAAGACTCACCTAAGTTGTAAGTATTCATAATAGTCTTCAAGGAGGTTAATCAATTGGTGTTGATAAGGATAAGATTGTAAGAGTGTCATATTTTGCTATTCACTTATCAGTTATGTGATCACAGGAAATCAACTCAATATTTACATTCCTTCATTTCCTTTAGTACTTATTTGGAATATTCACAGCGCATTTTCAGAAGGTTGGAATGAGGGGAAAAATGGGATGGCTGAAGTAAGTTGTTGGTATAATATGGACAGAAAACTAGTGCTCAATAAATAGCCTTTACTATGAACAATGAAATTATAAAATTGGTTTTGTTAGATACGCAATAGGTAAAATAATATTTATAATGTCTGTATATAATATTAAAAATGATATTCACATACTCACCACATTTCCAGAACCTCCTCCAACACTGCCTCTCTAGCCCTCTGCCCAGTGGTATCCATGAAAATGAACTTTACATTTATCAAATTTTTGCTTATATAGTCTTGCTACATGAGCATGTATAGCTCAATAATTTATTATTTAGTTTTACATACTTTGGGACACTATACAAATGGCAATGTATTATGTGTGTTTTTTGTAACTTGCTTTTTCCCTCTCAATATTATATTTGGGAGATTTATGCACATTGATCTGTATGAGAATTACTTCATTCTTACTCCTATACAGTCTTTTATGATCTAAATATGCTGTAGTTTAACGATTTATTGTCCCAACAAAGGAAATTTGAGTTGTTTTTCAACGGTTTTCTTTCTTCTTCTTCTTTTTCCCCTGACTGTTGCAATCATGGATATATATGTCTCCTGGTCCATTGCAGAAGCAGGCTATACAATGGTATGTGAATGACTGGGTTTTGGTATATGCGCTTCTTCAATTTTAGTAGATGTTTCCATACTGTTCTCCCATCGGCACCGTATACACATTCCTGCCGAGCAGCAATCTCTCCTACGCTGGATACTGCCCAACTTTTAAATGTGTGCCAACTGTGTAGGTGTAGAATGGTATCTCATTGTGGCTTTCATCTGCATTTTCCAAATTTTTAGCACTCTCTTGCCTTTTTAAGGAAATGTTTACGAGCCATGTGTTTTCCCTTCTGCGAAGGAACTGTTCATGTCTTTTATCCATGTTTCTATAGTCTCATTTTATTTCCCTTTAAAGCCTTTTAAAGGGAAATATCCAAATGTAATTGCGGATTTGTCAATTTCTTGCAGTTCTCTAAGTTTTGCTGCATGTATATTGAAACTCCGTTATTTTATGCGTAAACATTTAGGATTGCTAGGGCACTACTCCTATGTGAGTTCTGAATACTGTCACCTCTAACCCTTTGGGTGATTTTTCCATCAAACTCAGATGGTTTCTTCACACATGTGCCTGGATCAGTATTCTGCAAGCTCAAGTGCAACCTTCCATGGTCTCTCTCTTTGGAACTCTTTCCTCTTTGGTGCTCTGCCCTGAGAATTCTAGACATCATGGTCTCCCTAGATCCTCAGCTTTGCCTCCTCAGTTTAAGAAGTCTGACAGACTGGGTTTCTCTTCTCTGCACTATGTCCTGGAAACTTCACAAGGTAACATGATAGAGCAGTTGTAGGGCTCATTTGTTCTCTGGCTGTGGATGATCACTGTTCTTTGTTGTCTGAGGCCACATGTCTTAAATTCACTGAGTCCTATATTTTGTTTGGTTTTCAGTTGTTTCAGGTGAGAGAGTAAATCTAGACTCTGTTACTACATCTCCACTGGGAGAAGAAGTTCAGGCCCTTTGTATTGATTTTTGGGAGTTTTTTATGTGTTCTAGATAAAAGTTTATTATTAGTCATATATGTTGCAAATACATCCTCTTACTTGGTGCCTTGTATTTTAATTTTCTTAATGATTTCTTTTTGTAAATAGGATTTCTTAATGTAGTTGAATTTATGAGTTCTCCCCTTTGGGTCTAAGCTCTTTAGGTCTTTTAAAGATCTTGTTCTCTAACCTGAGGTTACAAAAATATTCTATGTTGTATTCTAAATGTTTTAGAGTTTTCCTATTTAATCCTCCAGTTTATTGTGTATATGTGTCGTAAGGTGGGAACCCAATTTCACTAAAAATATTTAAATCTATTTTCCCAGCACTGTTTACTGAAAAGTGCCTCTTTGCTGACTAGAATGCCACCTCTTTTGTATACTGAATTTGCATATATGCATGGTATTATTCTGAGCTCTCTATTAAGTCCATTGATCTATTTACATAGCCCTATGCCAGTGCCAGGCTAAGCTACTTATTATAAATTTATTCAAAATCTTAGTATATTTTAAGACAACTTTTATACATTTTTTTCAGGGATTAAATACTCTTGGCCCATTTATATTTTATACAAATTTTAAAATTGACTTGCCAAGTTCCTTAAAAAAACTGTTAGGATGGTTTGAAATTGCATAGAATCTATACATCACTATAAGGAGATTCAGAATCTTGATGACACTGAATCTTTCCATTCATAAACATGGTATTCCTTCATGTATTTAGATATTCTTGAAAGAAAATTTTGCCTCTTTTCTTATCTTTCAATAAAATTTTATAATTTTCCAGATAACATGCCTACATTTCATTTATTACACATACATTTAGGTATTTTGCTGCTATTTATATAAATGTTACGGTTTATAACTGTTACTGTGTATAGAATGCATTATCCTTTATTAATTTTGTATCAAGCAAGTTTACTGAGTTAAACTCTTATTCTTTTTTTTTTTTTTATAAATTTTATTTTATTTTATTTTAATGTCTGGGTACATGTACAGAATGTGCAGGTTTGTTACATAAGTAAACGTATACCATGGTGATTTGCTGCACCTATCAATCCATCACCTAGGTATTAAGCCCCACATGCATTAGCTATTTTTCCTGATGCTGTCCCTCCCCCGACATCCCCTGCCCCACACAGGCCCCAGTGTGTATTTTTTCCCTCCCTGTGTCTATGATTTCTTTCCTTTTTATGTCTGCATAGTATTCCATGGTGTATATGTACCATATTTTCTTTATCCAGTCTGTCCTTGATGTAAACCCTTATTCTTATAATTCATCCTTACATTTTTTGGAGGTTTTACATAACTAATCTTAGAGTTAACAAGTGATTGATTTGTTTTTTTCCTCTCTAGGGCTTATACTATTTAGTTATTTTTATTTCATTGTAACTCTAATTAACAAATCTTGTGTAATGTCGAATAGAATTGATTACAGCAGACATCCTTGACTTTTTCTTGATATTAAAAAGAATGTTTTTTAGCATGTAGGTTTTTTTCTAACTATTGGTTACTGCAATACGAGATTGCTTTTATTTCCAATTTACTAACACTTTTATTCATGAATACCTATATAATTTTAACATTTGTATGAATTAAGATGACCACATGAGTTTTTATCCTTTAATCAGTGTTTAAGTACATTAATGAATTTTCTAATGATAAACTAGTCTTGCACACCGACAATAACTCAGATTTGTAAAACTTCTTTTTTATACCTGTTCAATTTGGTAACCCATTATTTTATTTAGCATGTTTGCAACTGTGTTCATGAGTGAGATTGGCTCTTAATTTTTCCTTTATTGTAGTACCATTTTCTGGTTTGGTATCAAGTTTATACTAGTCATGTAAAATGAAGAGACGAATTTTTTTTATTTTTTATTTTCTGGGAGATTTTACACAAGAGTAAAATTTTTTGTTTCATTTTTTAAACGTTTGTTGGAACTCAGTTGTAAAACCAACTGATCTGGTGTTTTCTTTGTGCAAGATTTTACTACCACTTATTAGTAACGACTGATTTAATTTCTTAAATTGTCAAAAAAATTTTAAGTTTCTCATTTCTATTTGAGCCAATCTTGATAAGTTATAATTTTCTAGAATTTATTTCCATCTAACTTCTCAAATGTGTTTTATAAAGTTTGTAAAATAACATAGATGCCGTCAGTTTAATCTCTGCAGCTTCTTTAGCTATGTTGCCCCTTTGGATTTCTAACACTTATTTCTACCTCCTCATTTAAAAAAATACACACCTCAGAGGACTTCCTATTTTCTTAGACGTTTGTAAAAACCATCTTTTGCTTCTGTTAATCTCTATTCTGGGTTTTTTCTGATTATTTCTTAATCTTTCCTTAGTTTTTCTCTCTCTGTTTCTTAATTTCTCCTTCAGTTTTTTTTTTTAACCATCTTTCTCTTCCTTCTTTTATTTTTCCATTTCCTCCTCCTCCTTTAAGTGATTAGCTCAATAACTTTGAGGTTTGCTTCTTTTCTAATACGTACATTAAAGCTTTCTATTTTTTTAAGCCTTTCTATTTAAGTACCACTTAAACCAGATGACACTATATTTTAACATTTTGTGTTATTTAGTTTTTATTATTGTTTGGTAACTACTATTATTTATTCCTTCTTTTTTCTCTTAAGTTCTTCATATGTGCACTTTCATATTTCTGAACTTTTGAATTCTAACTTAATTGGTCAGAATGAAGAATTTACTTATGGATCAATTTGTGCACATGTTTCATAGTGTTTTTTGTCTGTTTGAAAAGTATGTATTCTTCAATTATGGTGTTTATTATTTTGCAATGTTATGTATATTAATTAAATCAAGTCTGCTAATGTCTGACTCTCTTTTCAGTGCCACTGCACTCCAGCCTGGACAACAGAATGAGACTCTGTCTCAAAAAAAAAAAAAAATCTCAGCTTTAGCATTTACTAATCTGGGCAAGTTACTTAACCTCCTATTTCTATTTCTTTTTCTAAAAATCGGGATAAGGATGGCGGTTACTTTTTAATGTTGTTGTGAGGCGTTAATACATACAAAATGCTAGAACGGAGCCTGGCACAGAACTTGCTATAGATGTGTTTGACTCTTCTTTAAAAACTACAAATTTCATTTCTAAGAGTGCTTTACTATAAATTTTGACCTAAATACAAAATGTGACAAAGTAAAATGTTAATCAATATCTTTTTTCCTCTGTTTAATAAATTCTTGAGAACACTTTAACTCTGATTTTTTACTGTTTGATTTCTAGGGTTTTTCTTTTTTGCTATAGCATTTTAGTTTTAGTTTAAAAAGAATAACAAACTTGTTATTCTTTTTAATTCTTACAAAATAGAAATTTTATTATTGCTTTATATGTTAACAGTTTGTTTAGATTTTTTACAAATTTACTTTTTTTTTTTTTTTTTTTTTTTACTATTCTGTCTTTTCTAAGGTTTAATTCAAGGTTCTTTCTAAATTTATTTTCATGCTAAATTTTATACAATCAAATGACTTAAATAATCAAAACAAGATTGTTTCTGAAACCACCAGTAGCTTGCCCCTTTCATGTCCTCTTCTCTATAGAAAAACTCCTTTGACTCTTTCAATTCATCTTTTTGACACTGACTTCCGTATTTTAAATTAACATGCTAATATTACTAGTTCTTGATGTTTTCTACTGTAGGCGTAATCTGTTAACTTCTCATTGTGAAAGATGAAGATTTATCTCTTTGTTAGTTTTATTTCCCTCTACCTTCCTACTTTCACTACTCCGTGAAAGATTCCAACACCATAATCCTCCCAAATAATCATATTTTAATTGTATTTAGATCACTAGTCAGTTTTTACCTTATTGTAACCAATGAAACTTATTTACACCTGAACCACATAGTATACTATCATTATTTTTATTTTCTAGAACAATAGTTTCACATAAAGTTAATATTTGCCTTTTATTTGTTCATTTTGTTTTCTGTGCATTTATTGCTATTGAAATATAATATTTTTGTATTTCTATACATTTTCTCTCATTCTAACATACTAGATAGCCCTAGTGATTAGTGATGTAAAATCTTTCATGTACTAATCAATACTAATCATTAGAGAAATGCAAATCAAAACCACAATAAGACATTGCTTCATACCTAATATGATGACTACTATTAAGAAAAAAAAAAACACAGAAAATTTCAAGTGTCAGCTAGAATGTGGAAAAATGGGAAATCTTGTGCCCTGTTGGTGGGAATGTAAAATGGTGTAGGCACTATGGTGGGTCTCCAAAAAATTAAAGTGAGAATTACCACATGATTTAGCTATTCCACTTCTGGGCATATACCCCAAAGGTCTGCAAGCAGAGTCTTGAAGAGATATTTGCATAATATGTACATAGCAGCATTATTCAGAATAAACTGGAAGTAATCCAGTGCCTGTTGACAAATGGTGGATCAGCAAAATGTGGTACATATGTATGATGAAGTTTCATCAAGCCTTAAAAAGGAAGAAAATTCTCACACATGCTACAGCATGAATGAAACTTGAGGATGTTATGCTGTGTGAAATAAATCAGTTGTGACAAGACCAATACTGCATAACTTCACTTATTTGAGGTATCTAGAGTAGTCAAAAACAGAAAGTAGAATGGTGGTTACTAGAGGCTGGGAGGAGGAAGGAATGTTGAGCAATTGTTTAATTTTTGCAGTGTTATAGTTTTGAATATTAAAAAGAGTCTAGAGAAAGGATAGTGTTGATGGTTGCCAAACAATATGAATATATTTCATGTCATAAAACTATACACCTAAAAGTGGTTAAGATGATAAATTTTATGTTGTGTATTTTACCACAATTAGAAAAACATTTTTGTCGGTCAAGGTGCACATTAAACTGTTTACAGATTGAATGAGGAAGCTTGGGTGGATTCAGACAAAAAAAGATTGACAAAATGTTGCAAACTGCTGCAGATGAGGGACAAGTACCTGGGTTTCATCCTATTTTACTTTTGTGACTGTTGAAAGTCCCATGATAATTAATTTTTTTAATAAAACCTATGTAACGGTTAATTTTATGTGTCAACTTTACTGAGCCATGAGATGCCTACCTACTGGTGAAATATTATTTCTAAGTGTGTCCATGAGGGTGTTTCTGAAATAGATTAGCACTGGAATTGGTGGACTGAGTAGAGACGATTACTCTCATCAATGTGGGTGGGCACCATCTAATCAGTTGGTCTGAATAAAAGGAAAGGCAATAAAGGGAAAGTTTGCTCTGAGCTGGACACTTATGTCTTGCTCTCACTCATTAGCACTCTGGATTCTCAGACTTTCAGATTCAGTTATACCACCACCTTAACAGCTTTCCTCGTTCTCCAGATTGCAGATAGAAGACTGTGGGACTTCTCGGTTTCCAAAATTGAGTGAGACAATTACTATAACAGAGAAATATATCTCTACCTTATTGGTATTGTTTCTCTGGAGAATCCAGACTAATACAATACACTAGATACTCTGTGTAATCTTCTCAAGGAAATAGCTCTCACATCCAGTTACCTGCTCAAACAGACTGGTTACTCACTGTGTCTGCTGTATAGCTATCATCCTGGAAGTTTCCCTTTGCCATTATACTCCTGTATGAATTTGCTAGGACTACCAAAACAAAATACCTTTTGTCTGTGTTCACACATCCCTGATCTCTCTCTCTCTCTCTCTTTTATAAGGACACTAGTCAAATTGGATTAGACCCTTACTCTTTTAACCTCATTTAACCATCAGTACCTCCTTAAAGACCCTATCTCCAAATCTAATCACATTGGGGGTTAGAGCTTCAATATATAAATTTTGAGGGGCCACAATTTAGTCCATATCTGATATAGTTTGGCTGCGTCCTCACCCAAATTTCACCTTGAACTCTAGTTCCCATAATCCCCATGTGTCATGAGAGGGACCCAGTGGGTGGTAATTGAAAAATGGGGGCAGTTATCTCCATGCTGTTTTCATGATAGTGAGTGAGTTCACCTGTCTTCACTCTGCACTTCTCCTTGATGCTGTCATGTGAGGAAGGGCATGTTTGCTTCCCCCTTCCACCATGACTGCAAATTTACTGAAGCCTCTCCAGTCCTGAAGAATTGTGAGTCAATTAAACCTCTTTCCTTTATAAATTATCCTGTCTCAGGTATGTCCTTATTAGCAGTGTGAGAACGAAATAATACAATATCACTCAGTAATTTTCTTTGCCAATTTCCTCTCCTCAATTTCTTGTTTCCTGCACCCTAGATCTTTATCTTTCTTGATTTACAACATTGTTGTAGTAAAATTTATCCTCCAGTAATATCCAAAGGAAGAAAAGTTTTTGAGAGCGCATATATCTGAAAATATATTTTTCCTATTCTCATCCTACTCTTATGGTTTGATAGCTGAACTGTGGTTACAAATATTGAGGAGTAATTTCCCCTTTCCACCCAAGTTTGAATCAAGCTAAGTTTTTTGTCCTCTCTTTCTGCAGGTTGGGTTTGTCTCTCATTTTTTCTTGCACAGGAGATAAAGTCCTTGCATACTAGCTTTTTGTGACCATCTCTATTTATACTTTTCATCTTTGGCGCATCTTAGACTTTGTCTTGTTTTTCCCTTGTTCCACAAGCCATTAAAATAAAAGCTCAGATGCTCTGAACTTGGTAAACACTCCCAGCACAAAAGCCTGCGTCACTACTCACTTATTCCTCTGAATTACCCCCCTCACTTTATTTTTGGGTCACCTAACCTCCCGCTAAATTAACAAAGCATTAAAAAGTGTATTTCCTATGTGTAATACAACTATAATAATTGTATGGAGGATGGCTGTGAGTATGCAGTCCACCTAGAAACAGTTGTTTTATTCATCATAAAGGACATCATACTTTTAGAATGTGGGCATAATTGCAACAGGAGAAAATTTCTAATGGACAAATGAGTTATTAATATCATTCATACAGTAAGATTTATGGTAAAAGTACTAACAAATATTGGCCTTTATATGATTTTTATCCAATTTCAGTTCTAGTTGTTAATTTCCTTCCTTCCTTCCTCTTCCTTCCTTTCTTCCCTCCCTTCCTCCCTTCCTCCCTTTCTCTCTTCTCTTTCTTTCTTTCTTTGATGGAGCTTTGCTCTTGTTACCCAGGCTGGACTGCAATGATGCCATCTTGGCTTACGGCAACCTCCACCTCCTGGGTTCAAACGATTCTTCTGCCTCAGCCTCCTGAGCCGCATGCACCACCACACCCTGCCAATGCTTTTTTTCCTTTTTTTTTTTTTTTTTGTATTTTTAGTAGAGACAGGGTTTCTCTGTGTTGGTCAGGCTGGTCTCGGACTCCTGATCTCAGGTGATCCACCTGCCTTGGCCTCCCAAAGAGCTGGGATTACAGGTGTGAGCCACCAATGTCAGCCTATAATTGTTACTTTTCAATTGGAAGCTTAGTTTTTTGTAGAAACAATGTTGTTTAGTTATGCTTTATCTAGCTAGTACATGTGGAGAATGAGCAAATTCACATCAGTAAATTTTCTAAGTGACATTTTGCTAAGTGACATTGATCTCTTAAACTTGTCAAAACTTGTTTTAGTTACCTTATTTGGACTGCTTTCCAAAATGTATACATTATGTTTTGCACTTCTTAGCCTTGATAAATAAAGTAGTTTGGTCATCAGTTGACTTTTTCTTCATTACTCTGAGTAATTATTACTAAGAGCAGCATGGTCCAGTGGCAGAATCTTAGACTTCTAAGATCTGAATACAAATCTTGGCACTGTTACTTACTAACTGTGTGATCTTAGTCAAGTTGCTTGTGAGTGACGTGGTGAAGCCAGCTTGTGCTGGCTCTCAAGAGCCTATTGAGTTTGTGTGAGCTGATTCTTTAACATAGGCTTTATTAAAGCTTATAGGTAAATAATGTATATCCAAACCAAAGGTAGTAAATACTCCAAATCATTATCATTACTTACCTAATTACTAAATTTCACTGTTTTCTATGGCTTTGAGGTAATTTAGATCTCTGGTATCTGAATAGGAGAAGCACTATAATAAGGTGTTCTGCTAATGCTCTTCTTTTCCCAGCTCTGCCTTCAGTGATATCACAGTCGCAGAAATCGGCTGGTGCTAGAAGGCAGTACTTGATTTATTGTTTTGCTAGTGGTCTAGACCTTAGAAAGTGATAGGGAACACGTTAATAATACAGATTAAACTTAAAAGTGTGTCATATCTGTGGCTGTGACACTGTGAGTAGCACCAAAATTTGAGATGGTTTCCAGTGTTTGAAAACTGTTACCTGATTCAGCAAAGAAGGCCCTCGTGTCACTGGTAAAAAGTGAAGTTCTGGCACATCTTTTGTTTGCTTTTCCTTCTTCCCGTGAATAGAAGCAAAAATATTAACCACTGGTCATATGATAACTACACACATTTGTCAAATTACAACTATAGATTGGCAACTGATACGGTGTGGCTCTGTGTGCCCCCCAAATCCCATCTTGAATTGTAATGCCCATGTGTTGAGGGAGGGACCTGTAATCCCCACACATCAAGGGAGAAGGTGATTGGATCCTGGGGCGGTTTTCCCCGTTGTTCTCATGGTAGTAAATGAGTTCTCACAAAATCTGATGGTTTTATAAGTGTTTGAAAGGAAGTGTTCCTCATCACTACTTCTTTCTTTTTTGCCACCTTGTGAAGAAGGTGCCTACTTCCTCTTCCGCCATAATTGTAAATTTCCCGAGGCCTCCCCAGCCATGCAGAACTGTGAGTCAATTAAACCTCCTTTGTTTATAAATAACCCAGTCTCTGGTAGTATCTTTAGAGCAGTGTAACAACAGACTAATACAACTACCAATATGACATTGCCAAAAATCTAAAAGAACTTTCTATATTATTTGTAAATTGTGTATTATGCATACTTTATATCAGCAAAATTGAGGATAAACATATATACATATAGATCTATACTTATTTTTAAACATATAGCCAGTTAAATATATACCAATACACCACTGCTTAAGCTCTGAGATTAAGCTTTTTCACATATTAAATCAATCATTCAAAAGTATGAGCACCATCCTTTTAAAAATGTTAGTTTGTGATTGTTCCTACTTCATTCTATGAATACTGCTATTCTTTTTCCCCCATTCCTCTAGACCCCATATGTAGACATAACTTGAGAGTCATTGAAATGTGTAAAACTGTTTGCTTCTATAATTACATGGCTCCAAAGTAAAATACCTTTTAATATTCATAGGTTTTTGTATAGATATTTAGTATTCTACCTTGATATCAACGACCACTTTTGCTTTTGTCAAAGCTCCTTCTTCTAGCAGCCTCTTCTTTCTCCTCATGGTGCTGTCCATGGCTTCTTATCATTCCTGCTGTCCTGAGGTTGAAACTGGAGACTATGCCTAATCCTCTTAGATCTGTGTGCAAAATATAAGTACACAGATGCTCAATGAGGATCTGGAGGAAAAGTCCTTTCCTGTGATTATTTTCATCTGCTTTTCTCTAGCTGTGACCTCTTTTTTTATGCAGTAATTATGATACAATATTATACATTAGGCTTATAAAAAAGGGATTGTGAATAATGTAATAAAGAGCCCCTCATAGGCCTTCTACCTTGTTTAATGAATGAAACATAAGAGATGCATTTGAAGGCCCTGTAGACCCCTCCCTGGTTCCATTTCCTCTTCTTTCTCCTCAATGGTGACCACTCACCTGAATTGACCATTCCCAGGCATGTGATATTTCTACCTCACATGTATATGCTCAGAACATACATGGATTGTTTACATATTTTTAAATATATAAAACATGATAAACATACTGGATATGTTCTCTTATTGAATTAATGGACTTTATATTTTAGATCAGTTTTAGACTTACAGAAAAATTAAGTAGAAAGAGACCTCTTCCCACTCCAGCTCATACTTGGATAAATGCTTTTCCCTGTTTTCCAAAAAAGAAAGGGCCTTTACGTTGGCTGTTACATAAGTTCCCTAAGAACATGAGACACAGCATAGTTCACTCTGGCATCCCCTGACTTGGTATCGTGCCTGACACATAACATTTATTGAATCAAGGGCAGTATGAATAAATGAATTTCAGATAGCAATATCATATCAACAATGGTGGAAACTAGGGCTCGCTCCCCTTCAGAGATGGACTGGACTATCACAGCCTCCAGTGTCAGAGAACAGGAGAATAGGGTTTAAATGTCGAGGGCGACGCAGAAAGTACCAAGATTCTGTCATGCGTAAGGACAAAGCGTGTCAGTCATGGCCAGGGGGGAATGTCTGCAAGGAGGAGATGTTTTCAACTCAGATATTCATAAGCTGGGGCCTGCCTCTGTTTACCAGCTGGGAGATCTTCAGATAATGAACCATGAAAGCCTGCTATGCAGCAGTGCTATGCAATAATTTTTCATTTGCCACCAGTCAGCTTCAGGGATCAAGGACAGCTAAACACATAACCCGCTCATGCATGTTATTTTAAAGGCATATTTTAAAGTTATAAATACGGTACATTGAGTTAATGAGGTATGTTCTTTTGGTGACAAATATTTACATTCCACATATGCCTCTTGATGTCAAGAGTGTAACTGTTTCATTTTCTTCTTTTTCTCAGGAGGCTGGGATGCAGATGGAAAAGGCCCTTGTGTCTGGGACACATTTACTCATCAGGGAGGAGACAGAGTTTTCAAGAACCAGACTGGCGATGTAGCTTGTGGCAGCTACACTCTGTGGGAGGAAGATTTGAAATGTATCAAACAGCTTGGATTGACTCATTACCGCTTCTCTCTTTCCTGGTCACGTCTGTTACCTGATGGGACGACAGGTTTCATCAACCAGAAAGGCAAGTGTTTCTTAAAAATAGAAGGTTGCAGCTTTAATTCAAGGTTATTGCTGCAGTCTGGCATAATTAATCCAGTATGCTATTCTACAATGTAGCTTTGAAATTGCAATTTTTAGAGTGATTATAGGATAAATTTTTTGAAATGGATTTGCATTAGTTCTCACAGTAATGTTTTGGTTTCCTTTGACTTTAGATCTTTTCTGGGTGGAGATGGGGGATGGTGAGTGGGAAAGAGGTTAGAATAAGTGTTTTATTATGTAACATGAGTGTTAATCGGAAGGTAAATTTCAAAAACTTGTATTAAACTATTTTAAGTTGTGTAACCCTGTGATGAGTTATGAAAAGTCCTGAAGAACTTGAGATGATTCTAAGCACTTCAATTAGGGCTGAATTAGTGGAGCTGATTAACTAGCATAGGGGTTAGCATCAAGGCCCCTGGAGTTCGCTTACTTAAGATTAAGTGCCAGCTACATCACTTACTATCTGTATGAACATCTCTTGGGCATCTCTCAGTGCCTCAGTTTCCCCATGAATAGAAAAGAATGCTGTAATAGTGACTAATTCAGACAGTTGCTGGAAGGTTAAATGAAACAATCTTTGTAAAGTGCTTAACACAGTAGTTAACATTTCATAAACATTTAGTAAGTGTTAGCTATTATTCTTATTATGCCTTGTAAATAAAAAGGCCACTCATTGCCCTATTGAATGCCTGTTATTTATGAGGCATTTTACACCCATTTTCTTTAATCCTTACCAACAGTAAGGAAGGCATAGTGATCATATTTTACAGAAGCATATGTCTGAATCCACATATTTGGCAAATGGTAGAGCTGGAGTTTAAACCTAAGGTCTAGGTAGCTCATTCCACAAAATGTGGTTGGAAAACTTATGACCCGAAGGCCAAATGTGGCCTGTCACCTATTTTTGTAAATAAAGTTTAATTGAAACATAGCCATGCCTGTTCATTACACATCACCTAAGGTCACTTTTCCACTATAATGGCAGAATTGGGTGGTTGGGGCAGAGACTATATGGCCTGCAGTCTCAAATATTTGCTATCTGGTCCTTTACAGGAAAAGTTTGCCAACCCTTGTGCTACAACATACAGCTTCTTAATAAAGATACTTTATTACTGCTTTGTCTTGGAAAAGATTTTACACCATCCATAGGGCTGGGACTAGGTGAAGCAGTGAGGTGCCTACAGCGTACTATTTAAGGAGAGCCTCTTAAATGCAGGATGGCCGATTGCTTGCATGACCTAAGAGAGCATCTGCTTGCCTTGCCATACTTCCCACCCCAAGAACCTTCATTAATACAAAGGCATTATTCATGAGTAACTTATGTGATTATCTATATAGAACAACCCTTGATGACAATTCCCAGATGAGCCTGTGCACTTGAAAAGCTCATTTATTTAAGGTGGGGTAATTTGCACATGAAATAGAATTGCAACTCATGAACTCACATGTAGCATCAGCCTTAGGGACAGTTCAGGATCAGCAGGCCCATTTCCTGACTCTAAGACATTGGTCCGTGACCCGTTGCTGCTGATTGAACGTCTACTTTCTTGTCATCAGTTTTATATTTTACATTGAATGAGACGTAATTTGTTGTTTAGTTTAAAAGTGAACTCATAATCTTCAATCTTCCTAATCCAACTTCTGTATTATTCTCCCTTCTTTCTGGCACCACCATACTCCAAAGTCTAAAAATAGAAAGTAATCTTTGAATTCTCTCTTGTCTTTTCTTCCTTCCTCTAATGTGTTGCTGAATATAGTCCATTCTAATGATGACTTTTTAACTTATCTTCTAACTGCTCTTTTCGCCCTTGCCCTAGTTTAGGCATTTATCATTCTCACAGGACTTTTTGATATTTCCTTGATGGATCTATCTGTTTTCCCCCTCTCTCTGTCCTTTGCTTTCTATAAGAAGCCGTCACAGCAATTTTTCTAAAGCTTGACCCATATTGTATTGGTTTGGATCATCTCCTGCTAAAAATCAAGCAAGATTAAAAAAATAATTTAGTCACCCAAAGCCTCAATATATCGTCCATTCTTCTTCATATATCATTCCAGGTTTTATTTGACTTAGACTTAATCACCTCCAAAACTTTGCTGGCTAAAACTCTCCTATGCATATGATCATGCAATATCCCAAACACATATCGGTACACGTCTATAATCTTTTATCTGTAAGTATAAGTAACCCACTACTTATTAAACATACTATGCAGTTTTCCATGTTGTAGAAATTTTCTGAAGCTTTTTCTTCTGCCTGGAATGGGCTTTCTTTAACTCCAACTATACCTGCTGAAGGCCTGTCCTGCTGTTCAGGTCTAGCACAATTGCACTCTTCTTTAAAGTCTTTCTCTATTCTAAGTCAGAAAAAAAAATCTCTCTCTCTCTTTTTTTATTCTCCTGGCACTATGCAAAGCTCTTAGAATATTTCTCACATTCTTCATTGTTAACTGTTACCATATCCCATGTTAGACTATGGGTGCCTTAAGTTGAATTAAATTCAACCAAAGTGTGCTGAATGTCTCTTGTGTCAGGGACTGTGCTAAATAGTCATAGCATGCATATTAGAGAATCCCTGGAATTGTTTACAGTGTAATGGGTGGATAATTCTGCCTTGTTACCCTTGTAATCTAGTCCAGCACCATCCATGGAGGGTTACAGTAACAATTACTGAATTCAATTGAATTAGATTAATAACAATCATAAAAATCACTCTAAGGATAGTAATGGTTGCCTTTCATTGAGCATAGATTATATGCAGCTCACCATGCAAAGGTTGCACTTAATTTTGTTGATTTCATGTTCATAACAGCCCTCTGAGTGAGGGGCGTCTCTAAACAGAAGGAATAATGCTAACATGGCAGGTAAGGTTAGGCATAAATTTGCCAAGATGACAAATTTAGTTAGATTCAACCCAGGTTTGTCTGACATAAAAAATATCGTATCTAGTCTAGATCTCAGTCTGGCCAAACCACTTGAATTCTCTGTGCTGTGGCTTCCCTGTTGGTTAAATGAAGTAGAGGCACCATGGCACTAAAACTCCTTGCACTCATTCCAGGAGTTTAGAGTTTTTGCTGAGCTTCCATTTGAGTGGTAAGCAACAACAACAACATCCAAAAACCCACCAGCTTGTAGTATTGGTCCTCAATGCCATATCTGAAGTTCTAAACTCCAAAAGCCTTTTATTACAAAATCTTTCTAAAATGAAATTGGCAGCAATGAAGCTGGCTTGAATTGTTGTGAATATTTAAAATAATCTTGGTTTATTCTAATTGGTGGGAATATTTATCTATTTGCAGAAATACTAAAAGATACTGATTCAGATTCACTGGGGGTGTTAATATTTGGTATATGCTCTGTGTTTCCTTTCTAAAACTCAAAAATTCTGAACTTATATGCCCCTAAGATTTTTAGATAAAAGATTGTGGACCTGTACCAATATGTCAACATACTAAACTTTGAAAACCAATTTGAGATGCTCAGAAGGTTATGGAGGCACATTGTAGATCCGCAGTCCAGGAGCAAAGAAACAGAAGCCTCTGGAGAGTGGAGGTGGCGGTACTGGAGTCATGGAAGCCACCTGAATATTGTGGAGAAATTGCTCATGCAGATCTCATGTGAGGATCACATGCCCGTAGCACTGGGCTTTTTGTGTTGGCCCTAGCTTTGGTAAAACCATAGCTGATTAATATTACAGACTTTGCTTTGAACAAGAGGGCACTGGAGGTGCATCCAAGAGGTGGAATTTCAATAAGCAGTTGCTCATTCTTGTGCAGTGATCGGTTGAAGCAGTTGGAATGGTTTTAACTTGGAAAGGCCATCTTTTTCCCCCCAATTTAAACATTTTCTCAAAAAACTTGCAAAGAATTAGAAAATCCCTGTCGCTGTTCTTCCCAAGGAACCCCTTTTTGTGTTTGACTATTTCAAAGCTTGATTATAGGGCATTTGGAAACTTGTATTCTATGTCCTCAAACTAGAAGAATATTTTTATGTAGTGGAATTGTTACACAGTCTGTCTCTTTCAAATGTTGGTTTTTCAAGGTTTAGCAAGAAAAGATTGAGTTGGCAACTGAAATCACATATTCCTGCATTTCTCAACTGTTCAAGCACATTTTCATATCTGCCACAAATGTAAATTTCAGGCGATTAGTGGGAAGCCCAAGCATTGGAAATAAAAAAAAGAGGGAATATTTATGCAGAATTTCTTGCTCACTTTAAGATTTAAAATGTGAGTGCACTTAGCAGGAATGGTTTAAATAAATTAACTAAACAAACATTAATCTTGTATTCCATGTTGGGCACTATAATAGACTAAAATGGCCCTCCAAAGATGTTCGTGTTCCGATTCTTAGGAATTGCAGGTATATTAGCTTGCATGGTAAAACAAACTTTACAGGTGTGATTAAGGGAAGGGTTTTGAGATGAGGAGATTGTTCTGGACTATCCGTGTGGTCCCAGTGTAATTACCTGGGTCCTTAAAAGAGAGAGGTAGAAGGATCAGAGTCAGAGAAAAGAGATAAAAAGGATAATGATTAAAGTAGAAATCGAAGAGAAGAGGTGAGGATGAGAGTGGGAGAAGCCATGAGGGAAGGAATGCAGGTTGCCTCTACTACCTGGAAAAGGTAGAAAGATGGGTTCTACCTGAGAGCCTCCAGAAGGAATGTAGCCTTACTGACATCTTGATTTTAGCCCAATGAGCAGGACCTCTGGCCCTGGAACTGTAACATAATGCATTTGTGTTGGTCTTGCCACTAAGTTTGTGTTAATTTGTTTTTAGCAGCAATAGGAAACTGATACAGGCAGTGTGGCAGGAGAACACAGGGCAGTTAAACTGATGATGTGAATCTAGAAAGGTGTGAACCAAAGAGAGCTGTAAACTTGATGCATGGTAGGCTTGAGACCAAAGTGAATTCTATGTTACTTTCTTTGTTGAAAGAGGATTCTAGATCAAAATTTTTTTTTAAATTTGAGACATCATCTTTGCAAGTTCCGGCCACACCCTGTTCTAACGAAATTCCTCCATATCTTTGTTTCCTATAATCCTGCTTGACTCCAGGTCACAGCTGACAGGATAAAGGAAAGAATTTTTTTCCCTGTGATGTGTAATGAACTGTGACCTCATTGAAGAATATAAGTTGGCCCCATTGCTTTTCCCCCCTCAAGGATGTTTGGAATCGAGGTACTGAGGGGCGAGTTGGTTGGCGGTTGGCACTGGGGCTCAGAAGTAGCTTTGGCAGGTGGGATGGCCATTTTGAGATCAGGACAGATTGGATGTGTAAAGAAAATTGGTTCTTTCTTAAATATATATTTTTAGTTTTATCTCTGCTGCTTGAATCAGAAGGGAAAACTGTTTCTGAAGGAAGAAAAGAAATGGAACAGATGTGTTGAGAGAAGCTGGGATGGAAGAGACCAGTTTTCCTTGAGAAGCAAAGATTTTCTCAGCTCCTAGCTTCAATTATTTTGAGTTCAACTTGCTGTTATTTTCTGTCATTGCATCCCTGTTCTATTTCTGTCATTTCAAATAATGTCCACTGCATCTACATCTACTGCCCAACTGCCCCCAGTGCCACCTTTGTATTTGAGTTCATCTGGTTTATTTTTATGATATCCAAAAGACCTCTACCTCAGACATATTTCATATTTTCTATGATCAAATAAGCAGAAATGGGTTTAATTAAAATAGAGAAAATATTGACTATGAAAGAAAGCTATAGAAGTTTTAATCCTTAAAATAATCAATTCTGTTCCAAATACCCAGAAGCAGAATGATTCAGATGACCTCTCAGTTTCAAAATCCCTAGATTGGTAACAGGTGATCATTTAAAAAATACACATTTATTCAGAGAATTTGTTTATCAGTGACTTACACCATTCTGAAAAATAAAGTTAAATAACCCTTTGACAAATTTATTCTCATTCAATACTCACACACTCATAAAGTGGCAGTATTAATTTTCCCATTTTACAGATGAGGATACTGAGGTGTAGACAGACCAAGTGGTTTGTCCAAGATCCTTTGGCTGAGTTGTCTGAGTCTGGGGCTCTCCTCCTAAAAATCCAACTCCACTGCTTCATGGAAAAGTTTCATTACAACACTGAATAAACTGTATGACCAAGAAGTAAAGTGCTTAATTCTGGGACAGTGAATATTAATTATGCAATGCTCTGTTTCTCTGCTGTGCTGAGTAAGAAAAATATTTCTTGAAATTTACTTATCTTCATTTGAATGGACGGCTATCATGTTGTTTGAATTACATTGATTGGCCATTATTAATGACTTCTCCACAAAGGGAGAAAAAAAGGAATTTGATATTGTGATCAGGTCTGAAGTAGGTGACCATGAAGGCTGGTAAAATAGAGTCACATGTTTCTGGTTCAGGAACATGAGAAGTGGGATGTCATATTGAGAACAGCTCAGTCTTTGTAGTGAGACAGACTAGGATTAAATGTGGGCCATGCCACTTATCAACATTGAGACTCCCCTGAATCTCAGTTTTCTCATTTTTAAATAGGAATAAAAACACCCGTCTCTAGAGCTTAGTGCTTGGATTTAGCAAAATATATGACATCTCATACATATAGTATAAGTTCAATAAACAAAAGCTAATATTATTTTCATGTTCGAAGTCAATGGAAAGAGTTGACTATGAAAACCCTCACACATACAAATACCCAGATTATTTTATCATACTATCTTTAGATATCTCATTTACAAATGTAGAAATGTGGGTTTACAGGGGCCCAGGGATGGGATGGTGAAATACTCTTTCATTGAGAGAGAGAGACAGGAAAAGTTATAAATTTTGATGAGTCTATTAGTTTTACTGCCACTGTAACAAATTATCACATATTAGCTGCTTAAAACCTTAGAGTTCTGTAGGTTAGAAGTTTGACATGGGTCTCTGTGAGGCTGAAATCAAGATACCTTGAAGGCTGACTTTCTTTCTGAAGGATCTTTGGAAGAGTCTGTCTTTTGATGCATTCAGGTTGTTGGCAGAATTCAGTTCCTTGTGATTGTAGAACTGAGGTCTCTATTACCTTGATGGCTATCAGCTACAGACTGTTCTCAGCTTCGCGAGGCCATCTGCATTCCTTGGCTTGCGGTCCCCTTCCTCTGTTTTCAAAGCCAGCAGTAGTGGGTTGAGTTTCTCTCAAGCTGCCACTTCTCCACCTTTTCTTTCATTGTTGCACCTCTCTGACTCACTCTTCTGTCTTACTCTTCCATTTTTAAAAACTCCTACAGTTATATTGGATCCATCTGGACACTCTTGGGAACTCTTCCCAATTAAAGGTCCATACCTTAATTACAACTGCCAAGTCCCTTTTGCCATGTAAGGTAACATGTTGACCTGTTTCATGGATTAAAGAATGAACATCTCTGGCGGGGGAGGAAGAGTTATTCTGCTACCAAGTGAGAAATAGCACAAAAGTGTGTCTTCCAAATATGGAGTTGTTATGCATGATTCACAGCACATTCCAGTTTGCAAAGTAAATGAGCTGGTGTCAAATATACCCACTTACCCAGACAGAGAGAAAACACATGATTGTGCATAATTTGGATTCTGCCTACCTTGCTAATCTCTCACCATTCTTATTCCTCTTTTGATAACTCTCCTTATACTGAACTTTATGTTCCCAGAATGAGAGTGAATGTACAAACATTGGCCAGGCCATATCTGATAATAAAACTCTGACTGACAAAGGAAGTCCAGGAAGCCAAACCACAGCCTCTGCAGTTATCAGCCCCGAATAGTCACAACTTGGTCAACTGATACTTTCTCTATTTTCTGCCCCCTGCTCACTGCTTCCAACTCAGGAGCAACCAGAGAAAACCACATGTGCTCCCCAAACTAATCACAAAAGATGCCCTGCTTCTAGTTAGCTCTCCTACAGCTTCCGCATGCCAATAACCTTTAATCAGGGCACACCCAAGGGTTCTCTTTTTCCACTATAAAGCTTTTCCTCTGTCCCGACTACATTTGGATACCTGCCAAATTCAAGTATTGGTGGCTGACTCTTGCTACAGCAAACTCTGAGTAAATAGTCTGTTTTCTGTTTTTCTCGTTTGAGTGGTCTTTATTTTAACATTTCCCTTTTTTTTTTTTTTCGTATTTGTTTCCTCTTTTTCTCTTCCAGAATCACATTTTTCTCCTCACCTTACGTAGGTAATTTGTATCATATTTTAAATATCAGCTTAGATGTCACTAATAACAATAATAATTCTTATTTCAATGATAGCTAACCTGTACTGAGCGCTCACCTCATGCCAAGAACTGTTCCAAACATGTTTAATTTATCAACTCATTAAACTCACAACAATTAATTGAAGAAGGTTTCTATTATTATCTACATTTTGCATACAGGAAAAGATAATTCAGAGAGGTTAAGGAGCTTGCCCAAGGTCGCAGAGATAGTAGGTGAAAGAGTTAGGACAGAATTTAGATGGTCTGGTACCATAATTCACTCTCGAAACCGTTACGCTACATTGCTTTCAGAATATTTTCAAATACCCTGAGTTTAGGATAGATACCCTTTCCCATATTTAAAGCAGGACTCTGTACTTTATCTGGTACTCTATTGTAATTGTTTATGAATTTTTCTATAGTTTCTGCTAATAAGCTCCCTGAGGACAAGGGTGGTGTTTGTTTTGCTTATGTTTGCATGTCAAGCATATAGTAGTTTCTCTATAAATGTGTTTTTAAGGAATTAACAAACAAATGATGAATGAACTACATACAAAAGTGTGAATTGTTGTTTTTAAAAATAGAAGTATCCTAGGTTAAGAAAAAAAGAAAGGGACCTTTTCCTTAGGCAAACTGTCAATGCAACACACTTCTACATATGACTTTATAATCCTTATCCAGGAAACAACTTCTTAAAACAGGGCAGCTTCTCTTATCTAAGATTAGGTTGCCTCCATATTTTCAAATTTAAAACCACATGAAATACTAACATCAGCCTCTCCCCAGAAAGTCTCTTCCAAGCTAAGCGCCACCATTGAGCTAGACTCAATGAATTTTTGGCATAAATTCTAGCCAGGGCATCTTCAAGTTAGTAACATTCTTCTGAAGTCTGCAGCAAGCCTAAAAACTGTCTCTTACACACTTGCAGTCCTGGAAGAATCAGATGAGAGCCAGAGGTGGCTATGTATCCCCATGAACTATGTTAAGGTTTTAGAGCAAACTTCAACCGGGTACTCTTAACGTCCTAAGCCTCTGACTGTCTGCCCTTGTAACCCAGATTCTGGGGCAGATACTGAGCTCTCATTCATTCTCAGTAGATCTCTTTTCCTAGACTTGTACGGAAAGCATTAAAGCAGTCACCTGGATCAATTCCTTTACTTTATACTTAATACCATTGAGATCTATGCATTTATTAAACAAATATTTATTAACCTCTAAATTTCTAATACTGTCCCAGGATTTGGAGATCCAGAGGTGGATTAAGCAAGACCCCTGCTATTATGGGGTTTGTAGTCTAGTGGGACTAAGAGACAAAAATGAGTATACATAGAAATGCATGCAATCATTTCAATAAGTATGAAAATAACACAAAGTTAGATAACAGTGGTCTGCCCAAATGTATCCATTTTAATACTTTTATCTTTCAATCATGTCACCCCATTACACTCTTACTTCTTGATCAACTACTCTTCTTCAGAATTCTCAATGTTTCCTCTCAGTCTTTTATTGATTATATCGAGGAATTAATAAACTAGTTTTGAATGAAAGTCATTCAGAAAATTGTTCTCGATCTTAGGTCTTTTTAAAACTTATTGCCAACATTATATAAATAGCTTTTCTTCTTAGGGTGACTTTTTTTTTCTTCCTAGGAATTGATTATTACAACAAGATCATCGACGATTTGTTAACAAATGGGGTTACTCCCATTGTTACACTCTACCACTTTGATTTACCTCAGGCTTTAGAAGACCAAGGAGGTTGGTTGTCAGAGGCAATCATTGAATCCTTTGACAAATATGCTCAGTTTTGCTTCAGTACCTTTGGGGATCGTGTCAAGCAGTGGATCACCATAAATGAAGCTAATATTTTTTCCATGATGGCATATGACTTAGGTACCTTTCCTCCAGGTATCCCTCACTGTGGAACTGGAGGTTATCAGGCAGCTCATAATTTGATTAAAGCTCATGCCAGATCCTGGCACAGCTACGATTCCTTATTTCGCAAACAGCAGAAAGGTGTGGTGTCCATGTCACTTTTTGCAACCTGGCTGCAACCAGCAGATCCCAACTCAGTGTCTGACCAGGAAGCTGCTAAAAGAGCTATCACTTTCCATCTGGATTTCTTTGCTAAACCCATATTCATTGATGGTGATTATCCTGAAGTTGTCAAGTCTCAGATTGCCTCCATGAGTCAAAAGCAAGGGTATCCATCATCGAGGCTTCCGGAATTCACAGAAGAAGAGAAGAAAATGATCAAAGGCACTGCTGATTTTTTTGCTGTGCAATATTATACAACTCGCTTAATCAAACACAAGGAGAACAAGAAAGGAGAACTAGGCATTCTCCAGGATGCGGAGATTGAATTTTTTCCAGATCCATCTTGGAAAAATGTGGACTGGGTCTATGTGGTACCATGGGGAGTACGTAAACTACTGAAATATATTAAGGTAAATGTATTATTGTTTTGTGTGTCCATATACACCCAAATATGTGAAGGTGGGCAAGACAGGCATGTGTATATGTATATATGAATCTGAAAAAGAATTATTTTAAGTTAATAACATACACATTTGCTGGCCTGGGAAGAACAGATTAGGATTTGTGTTGGTGAGGGGTAACTAGCTGGTAAAGCCTTCAAACACAGTGGTCAAAGTCTAGGATTTGTTGTTAAAGTTAGTTTTGGCTATATAAGTAGTTTGGACATATTTTTCAATCTGGTGTCATGACTTTGATTACTAAAAGACATTTTAAGGATTGTGATAGCTGGATCTTTTTTTTTTTTTTGAGTCTCAGCTATATTGGATGACATCCAGTTAGCTGAAATTAAAATTTCAAGTACAGGTTTTTAGGACCCCTCCTGTGGGGGATGTAGCATGTAGCTGCCGGCAGGACTGAGGGGTTAAGGAGCAGTGACAATCAACAGATGCTGATGGAGGAAAGATATTTCTGTCTTCTCATTATAAAAAGAGTCATTGGACTGTCTTCATGGACATTTGCACAGCTTTGCATTTCCATTGTCAGTTCTAAAAGGTCAGTGCATGGAAAATTAAGTTAATAGGGTCAGTGCAATTTGATGAAAACCAGTTTTGGGGTTGTAGCTTACAGAAGATAGAGGGTAATGCACCTGATTTTATGAGCTTTCCTTTTTTTAAACATCAGTTTGGAATTAAACTTCTGTTCTCTTTTTCTAGGATACATATAATAACCCTGTAATTTATATCACTGAGAATGGGTTTCCCCCAGAGTGACCCGGCACCTCTTGATGACACTCAACGTTGGGAGCATTTCAGACAGACATTTCAGGAACTGCTCAAAGGTACCGTTTGAGATGATGAAAGATCAATTGTACAGTCTTAATATAATTTTCCCATTTGCTTATTTGCATTCAGCAAAGACCAATGATTTTTGAAAGCTGAAATCCATGTAAATCAATGTAAAGCCATGCAATTAGGAAAGGGGAAAAAAATTATTTAGAAAAGAGGAAGGAGAGGCCTAGCTACAACCTCCTGGAGTTGAATCAAGTCACAAGTGACTGTCTTCAGCATTTTGTGACTTCTGGGTGAAGGTGACAAGAACAGAAGGAGTGGTGGCTGTTAGGAGAGAGAACATCAGTTATTACAAAAAAGATTAGCACTGATCAACTATACCATGCTTATTTGCATATTTTAATATCCTAACTACCAAAAAATGAAATGACAGGATTTTTAAAGAACCCAAATTAAGCATCTGTGCAATAAACTTCAAAATGGCATGAGTCTTCCATCAATGTATGTTGCATTTAAGCTGTAATCATGCAGCCCAGTTAGAAATATTTTTATTGTCATATGGAAAATGTGAGTTGTGTTTTAAGATAATGTTATTATTTAGTACCTCTTTTCCCTCTGTGGAATTCTTTTCATATGAATTCTTATCATATTTGAAAACAGTCATGAAGGAATAAGCTTTAACTGGTAACACACATTTTTAGACCAGTTAGCAACTACTCTCCCATTATTTGCTGCTTCTCAAATTTAATTCCTCCTTCTTTTCTTTTTTTTTGAGATGGAGTCTCGCTCTCTTGCCCAGGCTGGAGTCAATGGTGCAATCTTGGCTTATTGCAACCTCCACCTCCTGGGTTCAAGCAATTCTCCTGCCTGAGCCTCCCGAATAGCTGAGACTACAGGTGCCTGCCACCATGCCTGGCTAATTTTCGTATTTTTTTTTTTTTTTTGTAGAGACAGGGTTTCACCATGCTGGCCAGGCTAGTCTTGAACTCCTGACCTCATGATCAGCCTGCCTTGGCCTCCCAAAGTGCTGGGATTACAGGCATGAGCCACCACCCCCGGCCCAATTCCTCCTTAAAAAGGAATCATGTCAAAGCAACAAAATCCAGTGTAAAATGAGACTTTAAATTTCCTTTTTTTTTAAACCATGATAGCCCCACTTATTTCTTATCATTCTAATTGAGAGGTTCTGACATTACTCTTTCCAAAATTATTCAGTATTGCACGGGTAGTAACCAGAAGGGATTCTGGAAAGTGACGCAAAGTGATCCTTTTCCAAAACCTGAAATTTATTGACTGGATCCTTCACTCAGGCCTGGACTTACTGGCAGAGAGCAATTGGATTCTTACAATTTGACCCAAGTGAAGGAATTATTTTGTATTACACCCAAAATAGATTCTTCCGGGTAGGAGTTCATCTTCTGATAAGAGAGGAAAATCACTAGTTTTCTGAGATTCCACTCCACTTCTTCCTGTAGATGGGTCCTATTCATAGTTAATCTATTGATATTCTCAGGCTTTATCCTGAAGAACAAATAGGCTAGTTACTACCAGACAGATTTATGGATGGCTACAGGGAACACAAATGACTTGCCTAGAATTGCTCTGTGTATTTTTAGGAAAAGAGAGATAAATAGAAATAGCCTTATTTTTTCCATTCCCATCCTAGTACTCTGTTCAGTGCTCGTCATATAGAGGCATTTCATTGTTTGTTCAAATAGTTTCAAGTACTTTATACTATCCTTTAGATCTTTAATGCTAAACACTCAATGATGGACTCCCAAACTAAGGTGATTTAAGGAAAGAAAAATAACAGAGGAGTGGAAAATGTGAGAAGATTTGGTTTTCTAACGGACAGGAGAGGAGAATAGGGTTAGCACCAAAAAAATCAGTTTTTCAATTTGTTGAACTTCTAGTTTGTCTTCAGATTACTTGATGAGAAATTTATTAGGCTATGTTCATCTATGTTCTCTTCTGAATCTTAACAGTAGGCCAGCTATATTCACTGTAATTGACATAGTGTTTTGCTTTTTTTTAAAAAAATTGTAGACTTTTTAAATTGTAGAAATGTATCTATTGAGAAGAAAAACACATGCATAAATGTATTTGCTCTGGACGAGGTATAGTGGTGTGGTGACTTTTTTATGTATTCTCGTAGTGGACACCAGTGATTTCTGCTGTGGTGAAACTCTCGTTCCCCTTTTTCTATGAAATACTCATCTCCCCCATCCACAGGCTTACCATAGGGACAGCCATGAAAGTGGAATACAATCCTCTTTCTTGTCAGCAGATAATTGACTGGTCCAAAAGTAGGCACAGGACATGAGCTGGACAATTTCAGTTCTTCCCTGGGACTTAGAACGTGACCAATTAGTTTCTTAATCTCTCGGACTGGGTTGGGTGGATGTATGTTGCTTTGTGAGCTACCAGTGGCTTGTGTCTACCATGTAAGCTTAGGCACAGTGAGAAGGGAAGATACCCATGCATTAAAGGAAGGGAAAGGAAACATGGAGAACTTCCAGACATCACTAGAGCTTCTGCCTTTCGTTTATCCTGAGATCTGTCTGCTCACAAGTTCTTGAGAGACATTACTTTCATTGTAATAAACTGCTCTTTGCACTTAATCTTATTCTAATTGGGCTTCTATTTCTTGAACACAAAGAGTTTTAATTGATACCATCATCTTATTCCTTCTCAAAACAATGATATGAGGTCATTACTCCTACTTTATAGATGAGGAAACTGAGTTTCAAAGAGGCTACATTATTTGCTGATGATCATAAAGGTACTAAGTAGTATTTCCTAGAATGAGGCTGAATATATGTATATTATTATTATTATTATTAATTATTTGGTGTTATATATAATCTGTGAGCTCAGGGGTCTCTGAGTTAAAGTGCTAATTTGTCTCACCACACAGAAACTTTTCATTATGTTTGGTTACTTTGGGCTTGCATGTATTCTTTGAAAGTGCTTCATGCTGTCTGTGAAAGAGCCGACAGGTTCTGTGACCTTGAGTAAAACTCAGATGCCCCATATCCTAGTTCTCATCAAAAGAGCAGAGCTGAACTTCCTAATCAATTTTCTGAGACTGCTCTGAGGTAATGCTGATGATCTTGGTTGGTAAGAACTTTACTAGTAAGAGGCACCCTGTGAGCAATTAAAAATAATAACAGTCCAAGGAAGATATTCCTGGGAAGTGCTGCAGGTGAGAACTCACCAAAACCCAGGGAGTCGGATGATGGCTCTGTGATCCCCATAAACAAAGCCTTTCCTCCAATATCACACATACGGACAGGCACATAATGACACTAGAGTTGGATCAATGGAGTCCGCTTGGAGGTCTTACTGATCTCTTCAGGTAGAATCCCACGGCAATTAATCGAGCATTAAAAGGTACGCTAATGTTTCTGTTTCTTTTGGGATAAAGAAAAAGAAAAAAAAATGTCATTTTAAGAATAAAAAGAGAGAAATCAGCTAGTGCCTTTTTAATCTTTGCATTGTTTAATTGTATTAAACGCCTTTAAATAGGTTATATTTTAATTACTGTAGATACAGATAAGAGTAAAGGGTACCAAAAACTTGAAATAACATATAACTTGATTTGCATTCCAGTTCTGCAAATTATTCAGTAAAGGACCTTTAGCAAAGTACTCAACCTGTCTAATCCTCAGTTTGCTTATCTATAAAAATGGGGGATAATGGTGGCTTATTTTTTTTTTCTAGCAGGGTTGTTATATAGAGATTCCATTTCATGAGCTAATGTGCAAAATTACCTTAGCAACTGCCTGACACATAGTAGCTCCTTAATCAACGGTAACAATTATTATTATTACAAAATGTGCACTCTTAAAAACATATCTATTACCTCCAAGTTATTCTTCTTGTTATTTAAAAAAATGCCATTCCAAGACTTGTTATTTTTCTATACCCCCGACAAATTATAGCAGACTATTTCCCCATATTTGCGTGTTTTCTTTTTGAGGAACTTCTGGATGTGTGTTATAACATTGATCCTCTGGCTTTTTCTGTTCTGAATTGCATGGAGGAGAAAGCAGCAGACCCATTTATTATTTCCCTTTGGGAGGTGACCAGATTAGGTGAAAAGTCAAATGCTGTCAAGCAACTGAGAATTGTTCTGCCACATGAATCTTTGTGTAAGTTTGAGATTCAGTGGTGTTCAAATGGTTAAACTTTTCTCATATCATAGGAATTTTTATTACCTTAGTAACAGTTACACCAGTCCTCGATACTCCAAAAATGGGCAATTTTGGCTTCATATGTAGATGCGCACAAATGGATACCTGTCCAGTCTAAATGCTTTCATGGAGATGAGGAACGATGAGGAGCCAGGGGTTATTGCTCCAATGGCGGATACTGGCCCCATCACCTAAATTCTCTTGATAGGGGGATCCGAGCGGTTTTCAACCTGTTCCTCATAGCTACCCAGCACGTGTGTGCCTTCAGGCTGGCTTGTGATCCTTCCTCCGCCCTGGAATGCCATCCTCTTTGCTTTCTTCCTGGACCAGTCCTGTTTGAAGTAGATGAGCATGCTTGTAGTAAGAGATAACATGGGTTTGAGACCTGGTTCTGCCCTTCATGAGTCCAAAACCTTTGGGAAAATTCTGAAACAGGCAACCACATCAGTCATCTAATCTCTAAAATGGGGGTAATAAGAACATTGATCTTTTAAAGAGTGGTAAGAAATGATCAAGATGGTGCTTATGATGCCTAAAGAAGTCTGGCACATTTACTAAGGATTCTGTAAAAATGATGACTAATTCTTTTCGGGGTGGCAGTGCTGTGAATTCTCTGAGAACAAGAGCTGTGTCTGTTTTTTATAATTATATATTTAGCTCTAAGCACCATGACTGCTGTATAGCAGTGTTCTACACATATTTGTTGAATTTGGTTCTATCATGGAAAGGCTAGATAATCAATAATGAGAAATAAATGACTAAATGATTGGGAGGCATATTTTCTTTCCCTGAAGAAGTATACCCCACACATTTAAAAAAAAAAATGCAGCCTTCTGAAAAGTTTCTGAGCCAGTCCAACTTTCCAGGCAGATCCATGCCTGAGTTAGCACAGCGGTAGATGATTGCAGAGAAGGTTTGTTAATGACCAGCTTTCGGCTTTTAATGACAAAACCCCTCAGCAAGATGTCATGGAAGTTATTGAAGACTTCACTGAAAGTGTTGAAGCTGATACATTGTAACAAGAAGGTTATAAATCTTGCAGCTCGGATATACCACCAAGACAAGATGCTGAGCACAGAATCACCCTGCTGTTGTCTGTCAGCATTCTCCCTCCCCCTACGTCTTTTCCTTCCCATGGAGAGCAGGTAAAGGAGAAATACATCCATTTCCCAAAGTAGTGCAGACCTGCCAGCCACCTGCCTATGCCAATTTCAGATCACAGAGGCCCATTTAACTGGACAAAATGTGTTAAGCACCTGTGTTTTTCTAAATGTGCATTGGAAAAAAATCCTAAGCTTTAGGGAAAGATCTCAAAGGTTAATACAGTGACCTTTTAGAAACACCAACCAATTAAAAATCCATTGCAAGCTCGAAGTAGAGACCCAAATACCTGAATATAGTTTCCCACTCTGTATCTATTGTTTTATTGCTTCTCAGAGGACATCTTTGTCACCTGGGCCCCTAGGAAGCAGTCCATCTCGTAACTTGTGTTATATATAACTGTATGACTTTGGGGCCATGTGGGGTGGAATTTGGATGGACTCCGCACTGCTAGCAAGGCTGCTCCTGGCTGCACTGGATGGCTGCTAACCACAAGGGGCCAGGTCAGAACATAGAGAAAGAACGAGGTTCAAAGGCTGAGCATGAGAATGGCTAGTGGGTGCTAGTACATAGAGTGTGCAATTTTTGTTTTTTAATTTTTTAAATTGACAAAAATTGTATTAATTGTGTGCCACATGTTGTTTTGAAACAGGAATACAATCCAAAATGCCTAAACTCACATATTATGCATTACCTCACGTATTATCATCTTTTTGTGCATGGTGGGTACGCTTACCATCTGCTCTTTTAGCAATTTAACAGAATATAACACATTGTTATTAATTATAGTCACCGTGTTGTAGGAAAAATCTCTTGAATTTGTGCCTCTCATCTAACCGAAATGTTCCATCTTTTGAAACAACATCTCCTGAATCCTCCTGCCCCTAGCCCCGTAAATGAGATCATTTATGTCCAATGCTCTGAACGCCTTAAAATGTTGGATGTTCTTCTCACCATTCTACTCTCTGCTACTATAAGATCCACTTTTTTAGAGTCCACATGTAAGTGAGATCATGTGGTATTGGTCTTTCTGTGCCTGGTTTCTTTCACTTAACATAATGTCCGATAGGTTCATCCGTATTGTTGCAAATCACAGGATTTTATTCTTTTTAATGTTGAATTGTATTTTGTGATATACACATTTGGTAGAACAATTTGTTTTCTTCTGAATGTGTACCTAGTAATAGAATCACTCGGTTATATGGTAGTCCTGTTTTACATACCTTGAGAAACCTCCAAACTGCTCTTCATAGTGGCTGGACTAATTTACATTTCCACCAATAGCGTATAAGTGTTCCTTTTCTCCATAGCGTTGACAACATCTGTTATTTTTTTACTTCTTGATAACAACCATTTTAACTGATGTGAGATGGTATCACTTTGTGGTTTTGATCTGTATTTCTCCAATGATTAGTGATGTTGAACATTTTTTTATATCTGTTGACTGCCTGTGTATCTTCTTTCAAGTTATGTCTGTTCATGTCCTTTGCCTACTTTTTAATGGGTTTGTGTTTTTTGCTATTGAATGAAGCTTCTTATAGATTCTGGATATTAGACTTTTGTCAGATGTATAGTTTGCAAATATTTTCTCGCATTCTGTAGGGTGTCTACTTTGTTGATAGTTTTTTTGGTTTGTTTGTTTTTTTTTTCTGTTTTTTGTTTTGTTTTGCTTTTTTTTTTTTTTTTTTTTTTTTGAGTCGAAGTCTTCGTCTGTCACCAGGTTGAAGTGCAGTGGCACAATCTTGAATCTTGGCTCACTGCAACCTTCAACTCCCTGGTTCAAGTGGTGCTCCTGCCTCAGCCTCCCAAGTAGCTGGGATTACAGGCACTCACCACCACGCCCAGCTAACTTTTATATTTTTAGCAGAGATGGGGTTTCACCATATTGGCCAGGATGGTCTCGATCTCCTGACCTTATGATCTGCCCCCCTTGGCCTCCTAAAGTTCTGGGATTATAGGCGTGAGCCACTGTGACTGACCTGTTCGTTTGTTTCTTTCTTTTTTTTTTTTTTTAACTGTGCAAAAGCTCTTTTGTTAATTAGGTCCCACTTATCCATTCTTGTTTTTGTTGCAATTGCGTTTGAGAATTAGTCGTAAATTATTTGCTAAGGCCAATGTCAAGAATGGTATTTCCTAGGTTTTCTTCTAGAATTTCTGTACTTTGAGAGAGCTTACATTTAAATCTTTAATCCATCTTGAGTTGTTAATTTTTTTTGTGTATGGTGAAAGGTTGGGGTCCAGTTTCATTCTTCTGCATATGGCTAGCCAGTTATCTCAGCATCAATTATTGAATAGGAATTACCTTCCCCATTACTTATTTTTGCTGACTTTGTTGAAGATTAGATGGCTGTAAATGTGCAACTTTATTTCTGGGTTCTCTGTTCTGTTTCATTGTATGTTTGTTTTTGTAGTAGGATCATGCTACTTTGGTTACTGTAGCCTTGCAGCATAGTTTAAAGTTGGGTAATGTGATTTCTCTGGCTTTGCTCTTTTGCTTAAGGTTGCTTTAGCTACTTGGGCTCTTTTTTTTCTGTTTCATTTGAATTTTAGAATTTTTTTTTCTAAATCTGTGGAAAATGACATTGTATTCCCCATTTCCTTTATCCATTCATCCATTGTAGACACTTAGGTTGATCCCATATCCTGGCTATTGTGAATAATGGTGCAATGAACATGGGAATGCAGGTATCTGTCTAACACACTGATTTCATTTGCTTTGGATATATGGTAGTTTTATTTATGGAATTTGAAAAGTCATGAAGAAAATAATTTCTGTTTGTGTCCCACTAGTCTACATATGTAGATCACACTTAGACTCAGACAGCCAGAGGTTACAGAGTGAACCTTAAAGAGAGATATGCCAGATGCCCTTCTCACTTACTTTTCCTGGCTACTCCCATCAGTAGCATACTTGCCATTTGCCCTTCCTTCCCACTGAGAAGCATGGCAGAGTAGTGTACATCTGAGCAGAAGGTCAGCAGGGTTTGGAGAGGGAAGACGAACAGAATTCTGTGTTTTGGTGGTGTTCCTTTGGGTAAGTCATCATTAGTACTCTTTAAATGTCAATTTCCTCGTCTGTAAAATGGGACTAATCCTAATTTCTGATTAACCAAACTAACCCAAGTTCAGTTGTGAAGATAAAATGAGATCATTTATACCTACATATGCTCTGAACCCTTAGACTGTTAGATGTTATTCTCATATTTGATATGTGTACTTTAGGCTTTTGTTTAAGGACATCCATTACTCTGGTCAAAATACATCCTCTGGACCTCGGCACCCTCCACTGCCAAGGAAAGGGTTTGGTGCTCATTATTTGGGTCTTTTCAAAATCTAGATTCTCAGATTTTATGGATTTATTTTCCTGCATTTTCTTTACTGCTATAAAAGTGTGATAAATTTAAGGGTTTTTAGAGAATTATGACCAAGTGATTAATTTAGTGCTTAATAAAGTCCAGAGTAACACACACACACACACACACACACACACACACACACAGACACACACACAGAGAGAGAGAAATATATGTATGTATGTATGTATGTATTTATCCATCTATCTCTGTCTGTGTATTATCTATCTATGTAAGTTTATGTAAGTTTTTTGACGAGCTATTTCACCACACTTGTCTGGTGAGGCACATATTGATGTGATCTGAAACCTAAACCATTTATCAGACACATTCTCTTAGAAACATAGAACCTGGTGTACCTTTTTCACAAGAACAGGTTTCATGGAGTTGCCCATGTGAGAAGCAGTTCAATCACACCTCAGAGAATCTTCCCTTGTGCTGTTTAACTGGAAACCACTATATTCTCTGTCTGTAGTATTCCAATATATATGCTGTGCCCCAACTGGGACTTCCCTTTGGAGTTTTAAACTCAGCTTCAACTACTCTGAAGTGATAATTACTTAAGGTCTCCTACCACCTCAGGTCCAGTGAATTTTAAGAATACATAGAGCCTTTAAAAAAATTCAGATGATTTCAAACTAACCTTTCATTTTCTTTTCATGAAAATGTGTAGTGTAACAGTAAGCAGAGCTCAGTTTTTGTTTTCAGAACTGTGAAAAAGACCAATAAGGAAAACAATTGAAATATAATTTATCTAAAAAAAAGTAGCCTTTCCAATGGGAAGAGTTGCCTGAATGGAAACTAGAAAAAAGGGGAAGGGGGAGAAGAGAAAAAATTCAATAATGATTTTTATTATTTATTGGTGTATCTATTTTTTCTGTTCCCTAGATAGCTTCAGGGAGGGTTCAATAATGATTTCTAAAAACCATTTCAGGAGGGAGTCATGTTGGAATATTCAAGTGATCAGAGGGCTGCTAGAATTGAAGCTAGGTGAATTTCTAGGTTTCCCCCAGAGTGTAGATGAAGTGGTCCTCAAGCATCTGTCTACATTAACTCTTATTCCCTGATCTCCAGAATAACCAGATTACTATCTGCCTCTTAGTCACCTTGGGAGTGAAAAAGCACTGCCTTTGAATGGGGCCAGTAGAGTTCAACTTTAGTGTGATTCACAGGCATTGCCTGGATAACTGTGTTAAGGATTCTATTGGATAGCTGTGGGCTCATGGAAAGAAGTAGATGGTCAAATGTTAGCTATTTCAGCTCAGGAAACTTAGCATGAGTTTTCCAATGTTAGGAAAGATTCATTATAAATTAATACATTGTCATTAGGTTTTGTAAATAAAGATCTTGTTTATTAGTAGGGATTAGTTCTGGGTGCAGTGAAAAGAAATGAAGTAGTGGATTTGCAGGGCTGATTAACAGACCTTAGATGGTGCTGATCTCACCAGCTCTATAAGCTTCCTCTCTGTAGTCTTCTCATCTTACCTTTTTATACCTTCAATGTTGTTTATATTGGTCAGTTGCTCTACAGTGATATAATTATTGTTTCTTCTAGCTTTCACAGACTCCTAATTGTGTGAATTACCGGTTCACTACATCCTGTATTATTTTTTTCAATAGTGAGCCTGATACAGCATAGACAAAAAGCAACAATATTGTGATTAAAAACATTAAAAATTGATGCCATGACCACTTCATCGGCTTCTAACTGCAGTGTTGTAACAAATACTTGTTGAATAAGAAAATTGAACATATGGAACTTGAGAGATACTTTGAGTCTTGAAGACAATATTCATGATAATCCTTGAAAAAAAAGAAGAAAATCATTTTCAGGAGAAAATGAAAGTTATTAAAAGGTATAAGAACTCATAGGCAGAAGAAATGTACATACAGACAAAATTCTGACCAGAATAAAATTTTGGAGTTTTGAGCTATATACTCAGCATTCAGTAAGTGCTCAGTAAATGTTTAGTAACTGATAAGGAGATTGAGCCTAGATTAGCAGAAAAACGGAATTATTTATTTCTGGGAATTTCAATGAAATATACCAACATTGTGCTTTTTTGATTTCTAAAGAAGTGGCAGATTGCTTATTCTATTATAAACAATTTGTATGTATTGGAATATGCATGAATGCTAATTATATCCTTTCAATATTAAACTTCTGTTTGGGGCAACAGTAATTTAAATATACGCTAGAGTTTTAAAGCTATAGTGTATAAAATCTCTTAAGCACTCTGTGCCTCAGTTTCTTTAATTAAAAAATAAAAGGGTTGAACTAGCTGATCTTTTGGGATACTGCCAGCCTAATAATTTTGTGACCTTCTAGATACTCCTTCTGCAGAAATATGTCACGGATCACATTTTATTAGAACTCTTGATAATTTCTTAAGCTATAAAATTTAGTCCAAGGAGTTATAATTAATGGTCTTTTTTATACAAAAAAAAAAAAGCCCTCTCTTCATTCTTCTTATCTAGCTACCTAATTTGAAATTTAACACCTTTCTTATATGGGCATAAAATTAGACCTTGCTCTTCAATGCGCTGTTTCTATCGATATCGATTCAGGCTCCAGATTTTCCTGACCTTCAATCTGAGTGTTTCCTCTTCTATTCATTCACATTGAAAATGAACCTCACCTTTCTTTGCTTGAGACAGTTTTCCTTTAGAGTTCACAGAGTCAGAAGGGCACTTCAGACTCAAGTTTAACAAAGTTACTGTAGAGAGCATAAAATCTCAGAGAGGAAACTGGATGAACCAACTAATTTCAAAGCATTAGTGTAAAATCCCTAGCTGAACAACTTCACGGCAGTTACAATCACCAGCAGTAAAATCACCTTTCAAAACACGATTATGGCAAGAGGCTCCTAATCTATTAAGTTTTAAGATAGTTAAGTATGAGTTTTTGAACTTTGCCATAAATGCATAATTTAATTCAATTAGCGCAGTGATTTTAACTTTCCTTATATTTAACTTGAGCACTCAACTTTTGTTTCTGGGCAAGATCCTGAATTAGAAGGAGGGATCAAGTTGCAGCATTTTCAGAATTACAGTCTCATCCTAAGTCTGTGCAGAGACTTCACATAGGCAAGTCTGTTTTTCTATTCTGACTTTTGAGCCTAGAGCTTATGACAGTCAGTGCTGTTTTTACCCCAAGTTACTATTTAGGTAGCATTTTCTTCAATACAGTGAAACTATCAGCCTGGTGCTGGAGATGAAAATGGTTTCTTTTAGAAAGTCATTCTTAAGGCTTAGCTGAAAAGACTATGTGCAGGGGTGGGGGAGGGAGGACCTTCTCATTGAAAAGGGTCATCTCATCTACAGCAAAGTCGCCTGTCTGTGGCTGAGATTAGCTAATGAAACAGTATCACAGCCTGAGATTAGTTTGTGCTGTTCTAAAGTTCAGCCACATTTCCCTCCTTGTTTGTGAAAGTCCATTATAGGAATCACTGTCTGCTTTAAAAATAAGTGAAAGTATTGTGGATAGAGGAAGAGAAGGCGTTTGAAGCCTGAAGAATTTTAATTGGTGCTGGTGAGTGAAGGTGAACAGGAAGCCATCAATGTTTCAGGTGAAAACATTAATGAGTGAGGACTACACAATAGCTAATAGGAGTAGGGTAGGAGGAGGAATCTTTAACATTTGCTGATGAAATAACCTTTTTTATTCTCCTGGCAACAAGTGGAATTCATTTCTTTAATAGATGTAGACACAGCTCAAAGTCTTAAATAATTTTAAATGACCATGTTCTTTTATGAGTAGTAGTCAAGTCAAATATGTTTCCTCGTTGAAAATGAGCAGAATAATAAAAAATTGGATAATCACATTAAATATGAGTAAATGAGTCTACTTTAAGTGTATAGCAGATTTATTAGTAGATTATTTTATGTGGTTGAGGCTTTGTGGGTTTATTCCCTTAAAATATTTTTCCCCCTAGAAATGTTCAGGATATGTTCTTGATACTTTGAATGACAAGTTGGCCTTTTTTTTTTTTTTTTATAGAAAAAGGAAGCTTCAGAAATATTTCATGGCCAAAGTTTGCTGTCCTCATGAATAGATGGTAACAATGTCAAGAATGGCTCAGAAAAATCCTTTAGCATTTTAGAAAAACAAATAGCCTGACCCCTTGATTGTGTACAAGCTTTGTACAGACAGGCAGAGAACTTTATGAATACTCTTATGCCACAAGGATTTGCTTGTTTGACATAGTGAAAGAGCATACGCTTTGATTGATTGGTTGATTTAGATAGATTCAGGGGGGTACATGTGCAGGATGTACATGGATATACTGCATAATGGCGAGGTTTGGGCTTCTTGTGTACCTGTCAACCAAATAGTGGACATTACACCCAATAGGTAATTTTCAATTTTCATCCATCCTCTAACTATCCCCACTTTTGGAATATTTAGTGTCTATTCAATTTCCTTCTGTGTGTCCATGTGTACCATTGTTTAGCTTCCACTTGTAAGTAAAAACATACAGCATTTAATTTTCTGTTTCTGAGTGATTTCACTTAGGATAATGGCCTCCAGCTTCATCTATGCTGCTGCGAAAAACATGGTTTCAGAAAGAGCAAATTCTTTAAACACAGATCTGTGTTCAAAATCTGGCTCTGATAATCTTTCACGGTGTGAACCTTGGGCACATTATTCTACCTCTATGAATATTAGTTCATCATCTCTGAAAATTTATTTTTGGTGCAGATTAATGACATACTTCATATCGTAGAGAAATGCCTACCACATAAATCCTCTAAATGACAACTTTTGCAGTGAATTCTTTGTTACCAGCATCTAGTAACCGGGATTTTAGAAAAACTGTGACTTCCTGCACAGTCATCAAGCACTGATAATTTATGCTTCTCTTGATGACCCCGGAATGCATTCTGAATAATTAGAGACAGATGAAATTATAATCAGTTTAGTTGCAGTGTTAAGTGTATTTTAATTTATTCTCATTCTTTACAAATTTATAATCCTTCTGCATGTGGAAACAATTAATAAAAAACATTTGATTAGCTGGGGCACCACATTCCCTGACTATCAAGCTAATAAGGAGTTTATTGCAGATTGCTGGAACTCAAACTTTGCCCCGTGCATACACTGGGCATTTGCTGGATGGAGTCTCTTCACACCAGTGTTCTATCCATTCTCAGAGCCAGTGTGTTGACTGTTGGATATTTTAGATTTAATCTTTATGTATCTTTGAACAACAACCTGTACCAGGCCCTTTTTGTGTATTATTTTGATCACAGGGTCCCAGTCCTGGTCACCACATCTGATTTGGTGCAGATGTGTACCGAAGTCTTCTAGCTCTGAGGTTGTCTGTTCTTTTCTATGAATTTCTGGAGAGGAACATCTCAGCTGACTTTAGTAATCAATCTATGTTGGTGTTTCATCAACCTCCACTCTTATCCAATCATGTTTTGGACTTGTTTTCACTAGGCTTTTTAGGATATATAACCTTCCTGATGAAAACTTCACTATGCATTTGATCATTTTTGTGGTTCTTTGAACTTTCCACATTTTTTTCCCATTTGTCTTTTCCCCCCCCCAACACACCAACATCATATGTTGCTGGAAAAGGTGCCTTAACACCTGATTTGTGTTAAAAAGCATCTCTTCAAAAATGCATTCATATTATTGTTCCGTGGTGATCTGGATTATGGTACATTTTCAGGCAAGTGGATTGATTTTTGTGGTTCGATGGATGAACACAGGATGCAGGATTCATCAATTCCTTTTCGTCTCCCTTCTTCTGCCTTCCTTTAAATATCTGCCATACCCCAAAGTCCCTATTTGCAACCTGACACTCTCCTTTTTCATAATGTCCTTCATATCCCAGCTGACATCCCTAATACCCAGTGAATGAAGTAAGGCAGAGACTGCTTGTTTCCCTTAGAGGGAGAGTGAGGCCGAGGGGAAAAACACCTGATAAAGAAATAATTTTGGACTCTAAGTTCTGGCCACTCTTGGCCCTGGTGTGAGGGCAGGATTGATTAGGATCTCCTGTCAAAATGTAGAAGCCTTCTTTGGTCATGTTTGGGTGGGTGCCCTATGAGAACTGGAAGCTTGGGTGCCTAGCCAGGAAGCAACAGTTAGCATTCTACTCTAATTCTGTGATTTCTCTGGTGTGGAGCTCACTGGGTAGGTGTAGTTCAGTTGGTCAGGCAAGTTGCCTTTTACTGCTACTGTGTGTAATTTCTCCCCCAAAGTGATATTTCTCATCATATAGACATATATTAAAAGTCAGTAACTCGATAGTAAAGTGGTCACTGTTCCTCCAGCTGTGGCACACCTCTATTTAGTTACTGCAAATATGTTTCATGTTTGGCAAGCCATATATATATTATTTGGCTTTTTTGAATTTTCTGGAAACTATGATTTTGACCTTTGATATATTTGAATTGTCAATTGCAATGCTTTGTTGAATAGACTTCTTTTAAAAATGTGACATTTTCATAAATATAGCATAAAATCACCTGGTAGAAAAAATAAATGTATGTCCAACAGAATGTGTGAAAATCTCAGAACATTCACAAAATTGAAGTGAACGTATCTATACACTATCTTTCTGTACGGATACACTGTTGGTCACAGGCGTGTCATATTAGGTTGGGCGCCGTGTCTCACGCCTCTGTAATCCCAGCACTTTGGGAGGCTGAGGCAGGGGGAATCCCTTGAGGCCAGGAGTTTGAGATCAGCCTGGCCAATATGTTGAAAACCTGTCTACTAAAAATATAAAAAATTAGCTGGGCGTGGTGGTGCACATCTGTAATCCTAGCTGATTGGGAGGTTGAGGCATGACAACTGCTTGAACCTGGGAGGCAGGGATTGCAGCGAGCCGAGATCGCACCACTGCAGTCCAGCCTGGGTGACAGAGTAAGACTCTGTCTCAAAAAAAAAAAAAGAAAGGAAAAGGAAAAAATGCCGTATTAATAAGTGTATTGCAAAGAAGGAAACAACAGACAGTGGGGTCTACTTGAGAAGAGAGGAGGGAAGGCGGGAGAGGAGCAGAAAAGATAACTATTGGGTACTGTGCTTACTACCTGAGTGATGTAATGATATGTACAACAAACCCCCATGACACCTGTATAATAAACCTTCACATGTACCCACAGACCTAAAAGAAAAATTAAAAAAAAAAGAAAAGAAAACAAAATCGTTTCCATGGGGTTCCCAATAAACTAGCTCATAGAGTCTGGAAATAAAAATGTGTATTAGATGGTAGTTGAAAGCCATTTATATGCCATATTCTTTAAATTTTGACATTTCTAATGCTGGATTCTCATGAATTTGTGTAACTACATTTACTCTAAATAATGTAGTGCTTTCTTTTTGTTTAAGGGATATTTTGTTTTATTATGAAAATGTTCCTTTTGTGTTTCTATTTTAAAAATATTTTTTGGTTAACACAATCACAGTAGCTTCCTCTTAACCATGGTTTCACTTTCTGAAACCACAGAAAGTGTTTTTTTTTTTTTTGGAGTAAATACATTTATTGATACGCATTTCATATATAGTTCAATGAAATAATCTATAAATTATATTATAAAAAGCATTTTTCTTTTGGATATCACCATGGTCCATGTAAATACTCAACAGTCAGAATCATCTGCAGGAAGCACTCCAAGTCACACTGTTAGCTTTACAGACCTGAATATACATATTGCATTAAACAGCGGCACTTATGTACTCAAGTGGTCCGGTGGCTTTGGAATATATGACTACTGGGTATGTGGAATAGAAATAATGTGTTAGGTTTAAATCAATGGAAAGGGTATCAACCATCAACAAAAGCAACAATTATGAATTAATGTCCTAGGCAAGGAAAGTACCACAGTTGACACTTGGTGTCAGAATACTAGAGACAAACTATTTTCTGAAACCACAGAAAGTGAAACCATGGTTAAGGGGAAGCTACTGTGTTTGTGTTAATGCAAAAATCGCATTACCTGAGGTCAACTGCAATGCCAAAATAATCAGTGGAAAATTCCAGAAATAAGCAATTCACAAGTTTTAACTTGTTCACCATTTTGAGTAGCATGGCGAAATCTCACACAGTCCCACTCCCTTCTCCCGGGACACGAATCACCCTCCTATCCAGCATATCCATGGTGTCTGTGCTACTTGCCCATGAGTCACTTAGGAGTCACCTGAGTTATCAGATCCTCTGTTGCAGTATCACAGTGCTTGTGTTGGAGTAACCCTTATTTTACTTAATAATGGTTCCAAAGTGCAGGTGTAGTGATGCTGGCAATTTGGATATTCCAAAGAAAAGCATAAAGTCCTTCCCTTAAGGGAACAAATGAAAGTTCTCAAATTAGTAAGGAAAGAAAAGAAATTGTGTAGAAATTGTATGCTGACATTGCTCAGATCTATGGTAAGAATGAATCTTCTATCTGTGAAATTGTGAAGAAGGAAAAATAAATTCATTTATAGTGTATATATGTTTCGGTACTATCCATGGTTTTAGGCCTTCACTGGGGGCCTTGGAACATGTCCCTTGTGGCTACAGGGAACTACTGTACTGTAAAGCCTTTGTGAGTCATAATAACTGTAGGACGACAATTAAGGAATGTCAGTTTAAATTGTTGAGAGGTATTAATTTTTGTCAATTATTGAAGATGGACCATTTTATTACATTCAGGTTCTTGATAAAAAGAAATACCAGCTCATAAACCAGTGCCAGGGAGGGAAGTGGGAGGATGTAAGTATCCTAACCGTAGTTGTTGACATAAAGCGTGAACACTGGCTTGTAGCTTCCTGGCATTCAGGTCAAAAGGGTTTCACCATTGGTTTTGAAATTGTGCTCTCTGGAGCTTTCTGATCCATAGAGATATCTCTGGGGACTCAGTCAGGTGCACAGAGGGAAGGAGGAAAAGCAGAGCTCCAGGGCACTTCTGCTTTTATTGGTTGTGTATATTAGGAATCCATAAAAAATTTCATTTGAAAGGAAAGCTCTGGTGCTAAAAAAAAGAAAAATTGGAAAACCACTGAATAATAGGGACCTCATTATCAGAGGGGGAAGAAACAGTAGCTCCTTTGGGGAAATAAAGCACAACCTTCTTTCTCTTTCACTTAAAAAAATGAATTATTTCAAACATGCAGAAAAATACAGGTACCCATATAACTATGGCTTAGATTTAACAAATGCTAATATTTTGTCATACACATTTTGCATGAAAGGCCCAGATGAAGTCTCTTTATATCTTTTCTGTATCTGCTTTCTTTTTCCCTTACTTGGGCTAACTCTGATCTTGAAGTGGAAATGTGTGCACTACACAGTTTGCTATAAATTTATACATCTATGGCCTATTTGTATAATGTCTTTTTCATTTTACTATTTACATAAATGGTGTCAAACTATACGTATAGATATTTTCAACGTTATATTCTTTGAGATTTATCCATGTTGATCCTTTTAGCTCGAATTCATTCTTTTTAATGGATCTATAGTATTCGGATGTATGAACAGACCACATGTATTTATCCATTCTTCTGCTGATGGATGTATGGGGGTCTTTCCTTTTTTTTCATTTTTATACACAGTGCTGCACTGACTATCCTTCAGTGGCTCATAGGCTTAAAATGCATTTCTTACATGAGAGTTTATGAAGCAGCCCTACTGCTAGCCCACATGATGTCTTTGTACCATTAGAATGAGGGTTCCCTTCCTCAAAAACATTACATTGTTAAGAAGATGGTTGCAAAGACTATAGAAACCTACACTGTTTATATCAACAGTGTTCTTTAAAGTTTTGACATTTAAAACAAGCAATAGTCCTGTATGTAGGGGATGCTACCATGAAAACCTGTAGGGTAGAAAGAGTTTGAGTGAACTAGTATGTTTAACAGGTTAAAGGCTAATCTAAATAAAAGATGTGTGGTTAGCCTTTCTATGAGGTTTTTCTAACTAAATGCAGGGGCTGGGGACATTGTTTTCTTCAGAAATGATATGTTGCAAGTAAAGAACACTAGGAGGGCGTGGAAGGCTTTTGATTTTTCCCAGGTTACAAGGCCAATGGCAGGCCCAACTGATGTTGTAAGAGAGGCCTTATCCATCAGTTTCCCCCCTTTCCAGAATTCAGCCCCTCTGTACTGTCTATGTAGACATGTACACAGTGCAGGCTTCTACCAGCCTCCATCTGCTAACAAACCAGTGTGCTACTTACGAAGGCAAGTTGCCTAGGGAAGACAAATATGCCCTTGCCCTGGGAAGGAAAGTTTGAATGGCATCCAGAGGAGGGAGTGAGCCTCCCAGGAAGGCTGATGTTCTAAGTCCCAATACACTGAAATAAGTTCATATTCAACCACGTTCCATTGATCCTCACTAGATGGCTTTGCCTGGGTAGGGAAACAACTCCACACCGGGCAATGCAATGTCTTCTCTATTATTTATGAAAGTTAGTAGGGGAAACATTCTTTCCTGCTTTGGAAACTTACTTCAGAAATTAAATTTGGAAGTCCTCAAGACTAGAAGCCTGGTGGAAAATGGTGTATATTTTTCATGGAAGCAATCATATATGTGCTAGTCATTAAAACTTTGCCTAAATTAAGATGTGGTAACATCACTCTCTGTTTATATCTGTGATACTATCTTCTTGGGTATGAACATTAAGATCCACAATCTAAATTATACCCAGAAGACAGGATCTAGGATGATTGTGTGTACGGAGAAGCCTGTTAACTTCTGCTAATTCTTTTAAGAACGATCAGGTAGAAGACTAAAAAGATTCATTTTATGTTGTTGTAGTGGGCAGAACTCATGCGAGTAGGGAACCATTACACAAAGACTGGTTTTAGTTCAACATTAAGACAAAACTTCCCAACAATTAGAGTGGCTGAGTAAGAGAATGAGTGTCCTCGTGAGATCATTAGAGACCTGTCAATAGATGGCAGAAAAGCAGATGCCAGACTCCCATCTGCCAAAGATGCTGTTGGGAGGATGTCTGCTCCATGTGGGAGGGTCATTCCACAAGTGCGGGCAATCACCTGCTATTTATTGAGTACCCACCATGCACTTGCTTTGGTCGGGGATAGAGAAAGTTGTAGGCACAGCTGCTGCCTGGATGTGATCATCTTCCAATCCTAAACTCCGTGAATCCCAGGGAGTTTTAGCCAGGGCCCTGATGAAATTTTCACTAATTCCACATTAGAGCAGTCTGAAGTAATGAGGTCTCATAATGCAACTAGCCTAGTGATAATGTTTAACCTTACTCCCAGCAGGAAGGATATGGTGCAGAACACCACTTCATAGCTAAGTCCTGCTTTTGTCCCCTGGATTTCAGCTTTGGCTTGGCTTTTGTGACATGAAAGATCTCAGCATATTAAAATTAGTTTCTTTTCTCTGGTTCACTTCTCTTCTGGTCTTGAAAGTTAATATAACTTCTGAGCTCCAGATGATGTGTGTCAGCCTTATTTAGTCAAACTCTGTCAAGATAAATATTTTTGCATTGGAATTGAATCTCTGTAATTTCCATTCATGACAAAAGTATGCATTACAAAGTGGAGACTTTGTGGAATTATAAGTAAATACACTTAATTCTTTAAAGTCAAGTCTGCCTCAATCACAAAGTGTTTGACTTGGAAACCTCCTTTAGCCCAGTAGAGAATTTAAATAAATAAATGTATGGAACAGTTTTGAGATTAGATCTGGATATTATATTATGAACCTAACATTTTGGTCTGAATTCTCTGGCCTATATTGAAGACATGGATATGACCTCTCTGCCTTTCACACACTTTGGAAACAAGTGTGTTAGAGTCCCGTTAATGTACATAATGCCTCCTGCAGCTCACTGATGCACATGCTATCACAGTGACCTGAAGAGTTAAGGTGTCCACTCCTTAGGCTACTTAATATCACATTGAAACCACTTTGACCCAGAGTAGACTAAAACCCCAGATATTCAATATTTGCTTTCATTAATATATTCATAAATATACAAAATACTTGAGTGGTCTTTTGAACTATTCATTTGCTATATAGTCTGGGGCCCTAGCTCTTTCTTCAATTGGCTGAAGTTTCTTTGGGTGTGTCAACTTTTCATTTGTGGACCCTGAAAGTAATCCAGTTTAAAATTATGCTCTCCAAATGTGGTTCCGATAATTCTGTTTTGAGGAAGAAATGTAGTACAGAGGTAGTCTTTCATGAAAACAACTTTCCCAAGCCATTGCTCTGGAGTTGCTAAGGGTGATCAGCCAGCAAAGCCCAAAGTGTTCATTTAGTATGGCATGCAAGTATTTTAAAAGGTTCTTAGCTGGAAAAGCAATATATATGACAAATTAAAAATATTGGAATGAAAGTTGTACCTTCTGGCTAGGGAGAAATCAGTGCCCTCACATTGTTCCTTTTTTTGTGTTTTCTGCTGTGTGCACAGTAAAGATTTGTAGCACTGCTTCTTTTAAAAAAATTTTTATTTTACTTTAAGTTCTGGGATACATGTGCAAAATGTTCAGGTTTGTTACATAGGTATACATGTGCCATGGTGGTTTGCTGCACCTGTCAACCTGTCATCTAGGTTTTAAGCCCCACATGCATTAGGTATCTGTCCTAATGCTCCTCCTCCCCTTTCCCTCTACACTCACCTGGACAGGCCCCAGTATGTGATGTTCCTCTCCCTGTGTTCTCACTGTTCAACTCCCACTTATGAGTGAGAACATGTGGTGTTTGGTTTTCTGTTCCTGTGTTAGTTTGCTGAGGATGATGGTTTCCAGCTTCAACCATGTCCTTGCAAAGGACATGAACTCATTCTTTGTTATGGCTGCATAGTATTCTATGGTGAATATGTGTCACATTTTCTTTATCCAGTCTATCATTGACAGGCATTTGGATTGGTTCCAAGTCTTTGCTATTGCAAATAGTGCTGCAATAAACATACATGTGCATGTTTTTTTATAGTAGATAAAATTGTTTTTTTCTTCATTTGGGAGGGATCCAGGCTGTAATTTTCCTGCTGATGATGTTTACTTTTCACATGAGTTTTCTCTACTTCCTGTCCACATTGAGCTGTTCTCTATTCTTCCTTCACCCTGGTGCCATCTACCCTCTCTCAAGCAGAACAAACCAGAAACTACATTTTTTGGCAAATGGAACATAGCTTTTATGGTTTTCAGAGGTATTACAGGTTTTACTTACTATATATTTTGAAATGTTCCATAGGAATATGGAAATTTGGAGAATTAGCTACTTGTTTTCACACTAATAGATTATCTAAAATCATGATAAATCTTTGGAGAATATTTTTTTGACCCAGCTTACATTTATGTCCTCAGGATATAGTTCTAAATGGAAAATTACTAAGTCAAACAATATACACTTTTATTTTTTGTATTTTATGTTTATTTTTTAATTTTTTAAAATTTTAATAGCTTTTGGGGCACAAGGGGTTTTTGGTTACATGGATGAATTATATAGTGGTGAAGTCTGAGATTTTAGTGTACCCATCACCCGAATAGCATACATTGTACCTAATGCATAGTTTTTAAAATTTCTAGCCTCCCTCCCTCTCCCCTTATGAGGCTCTAATGTCTATTATATCACTCTGTATGGCTTTGCATACTCATAGCTTAGCTCCCGTACATGTGAGCACATATGGTATTTAATTTTCTATTCCTGAGTTATGTTATTTAGAATAATGACTTCCAACTCCATCGAAGTTGCTACAAAATACATTATCTCATCATTTTTTACTGCTGAGTAGTATTCCATGGTGTATATATACCACATTTAATTTATCCACTCTTTGGTTGACAGGCATGTAGGTTGGTTCTATATCTTTGCAATTTGTGAATTGTGATGCAATAAACATGCATATGCAGATGTCTTATATAAAGACTTCTTTTCCTTTGGGTAGATGCCCAGTAGTGGAATTGCTGGATCAAATGAAAGATCTATTTCTAGTTCTTTAAGGAATCTCCATACTATTTTCCACAGAGGTTACACTAATTTACATTCCCACCCATGGTATATAAGCATTCCCTTTCACAACATCCACACAAACATGTATTGCTTTTTGACTTTTTAATAATGATCATTCTTGCACAAGTATGGTGGTATTTCATGGAGGTTTTAGTTTGCATTTCCCTGATGATTAATGATGTTGAACAATTTTTCATAAGTATGTTGACCATTTATATATCTTCTTTCAAGAAATGTGTGTTCATCTAATTTACCCACTTTTTCATGAGATTATTTGTTTTATTTCTTGCTGATTTGTTTGAGTTCCTTGTAGATTTTAGATACTAGTCCTTTGTCAGATGCACAGTTTACAAATATTTGCTGCCATTCTGTGGGTTGTCTGTTTCAAAGAGTATGTACTTTTAAAAGCACTTAGATATACATTTTCAAGTTGATTTCTAGAAATTTTTCTCTTAACACTTGTTAGGATATTCATTGTGCCACATTGTATTAGTTTGTTCTCACATTGCAAATAAAGACATACCTGAGACTGCATAATTTATAAAGGAAAGATGTTTAACTGACTCACAGTTCCACGTGACTGAGGAGGCCTCACAATCATGGTGGAAGGTGAATGAGGAACAAAGGCTCCTTAGTCTTACATGGTGGTAGGCAAAGAGAGAGTGTGCAGGGGAACAACTCTTTATAAAACCATACAAGATCTCATGAGACTTATTGACTATCATGAGAACAGCATGGGAAAGACCTGCCCCTGTGATTCAATTACTTCCCATCAGGTCTCTCCCATGACACATGGGAATTACAGGAGCTACAATTCAAGATAAGATTTGGGTGGGGACACAGCCAAACCATATCACACATTATTACCAATACTGAATGTTCTTTTTAAAACACACATGCACACAACACACACTTTGCTAATTTGACACGATACATACATTTACAAGTATATTTTTGTTATTTTTATTTACATTTAATTACGTAGAAGGCAAAATCTTTTATTTATTAGTTTATTTGAATTTCTTCTGTCAGGTGTCTCTCCATGTTATTTGAACATTCTATCCTGGTTTGTGTGTTTAGTGTATATATTTTTAAAGAACAATATCCATTATACTAAATGAATGCCATTTCACCTAGCAATCCCCAGGAGGTTATTTAGAGACAATGATGATTCCAATATATGAAACAAAGTCTTCAATTTTTAAATATTTTAAAATATTGAATACATTTATTATAATCTTGATTGCAATTTTACACACTTTTTTAAAGCTTAAAGTAATATTTTTAAGATGCTATTATATGAATGACATCATATGAAGACAGCTAAATGAGAATGAAGTGAAGGGGAGGGGATCGGAGTTCTGCCCTCTCGACCATAATACTCTAGTTTCATGAGGCACCATTTAAATGCCAGAATTTAGAGCTTTCTTTTCTGTTCATGCTCATCAAACACTTAGGTATCATTTTCCTGTAACTTCATTTGTCTTCAGCATGAGCAAATCCCCATAGCTGCTTATTGCCTGCATACATACACACATGCTTATATATAAAATGGACATTCGTATGAATTTAACAATGATGATGCAGAGAAATATGCTGCTTATTGCATCCTAATTAAAACCAAAGATGTTTTTATGATTCCTTGGGCCACCCTTTAATTTCACAAACATATCCCAAAGAGAAGGCAGACATAAATACATTATATTATCTTTTTCTAGAGGTGCATGATTTATGTCCTCTCTGGGTACCAATATGTTCATACGATATTGCAATTGTGATAAATTTAAGATGTGATGTTATACACCAGAATTTGGAGCAAAACAGACTGAAAATTAAAGTTTCTGTTAATGGAAAAGATGTGTTTTCAGCTGCCACTAAACTTTATAGTCAGCACTCAATATATCTCAGTATAAAAGATAGATATAAAAATTCTTCAGTTCTCAGGAAAATGATTTTTTGAGCCTCATTTTATTTATTTATTTATTTTTTTGCTGATTTTATGATGGTGCCTTCCTTTCCTTGATATGACCTTTCCTTTTCCTCATTGACCCTTCTTTGTTCACCAGTATTCTTTCATCTGTAATGTGCCATTCAGCCTGACTTGGAATCGTTTTGTATAAATAAGAGAATTGTGTAATATGCTATTCAATCTTAAGGGATAAAAATAATTTTTACTTTATTGAAAAGAAGCAGCACCATGTTTTAAAATTATAGGCTTTTAGAGCTAGAAGGAGCCATGGAAACCGTAGAGTCCATCTTTCCTGTTTTATGGATTAATAGTGATTGTGCAATCATTCTGTCGTAGGTAAACTGCTCCGTGTACTCTGGTGCTTGCTTCATATATCCGGCCTACCTTATTTCCTCAGATTAAGTTTAGCTAGAGTTAGACTAAAGTATAACAGTTAAGAGCACAAGTTTGAGTGAAACAGGTGTGGATGCAGACTGGTCTTCTTTCAACTCTTCAATCTTGAATAAGCCACTTCACTCTGCCAAGCTTCAGCTCTTACCTGTAAAACAGGGCTAATTATATCTACCAAATTAAGTGTTTATGAGAATTGAATTATGTCATGTTTGCAAAATATTTAGTTCAGTGTTTGAAACTAAGAGTCACCAAATAAGTGTCCAATAAATGGCATTTTTTTAACTGATATTCTTTTACTTGTCCATCTCTCTTCCTAGACTGATTTCTTAGAGCCACTGTGTCTTGGTAATCTCTGTATGGCCCAGTGCCTTCATATGGCATCTCACTCAATGACAGCTCCAAGCTTTCAATTACTTGAGTTCAAAATCTTGGAGTCATTTTTGTCTCTTGTCTTTTGTTTTTTTTGAATGCTCTGAGAAAATTAATCTGCAAACTCCTAGGTTCAAGTCGCCATCATCTTTTTTTGGATTCATGGAATTTGCTCTTACCTGGTCTCCCATTCGTCCATTTTGCAGCAGCGGGAGTTATCCTCTTAAAGCATAAGTCATATCTTATAAATGTTCTGCTTAGAACTCTTCAAAGGCTATCCATCTCACATAGAGTAATAGTCAAACCCTTAACTGAACAGTCCTGTGCAGTCCCCCTTCTTACTCAAACTCTTTGACCTCATCTTCTGTTGCTCTCTCTTACACCCCACTCCAGTCACACTTGCCTTGCTGCTGTTCTTCCTGCAGTTCTTTCTCAACACTGCACCCATACAACTATCCCGAGTGAGGAGGAGAGGCAGATTTTTAAAGAAGGTAGTTTGCGGCAGGAACAGAAAAAAACAAATACTGCATATGCTCAGTTATAAATGGGAGCTAAATACTGAGCACACGTGGACACAAACATGGTGGATTAGTCAGAGTTCTCTAGAGGGGCAGAACTAATGGAATATATATATATATGCGCATATATGTGTATATATATACACATGCACATATATATGTATGTATATGAGACAGAACTAATGAAATATATATATATGTGTATACCTGTATATATATACACATATATATGGGATAGAACTAATGGAATAGATATATATATGTGTGTGTGTGTGTGTGTGTGTGTATATATATATATATATACACAGATATATATATACACACACATATATATGTAAAAGGGAGTTTATTATTAACTCACACAATTGCAAGGTCCCACAATAGGCCATCTGCAGGCTGAGAAGCAAGGAGAGCAAGTCTGAGTTCTAAAACTGAAGAACTTGAAGTCCGATGTTCAAGGGCAGGAATCATCCAGCACGGGAGAAAGGTGTAGGCTGGGAGACTAGGTTAGTCTCTCTTTTCACATTTTTCTGCCTGCTTATATTCTAGTTATCGGCGGGGGGGGGGGGGGGCCGGGGGTTGGTTTTTCCATTTCCCCTGAGGGAAAACTTGATTCTCAAGAGTAAAATGAATTATCTACTTAGCCAATTAGCTAGAACATGGCAAAATTCTCGGGAGGATCATCCCATCAGAGGATTGCTATAATGTATGCTTGTTTTTGCCGACTCTATCTCTTTTCATTTTCTAGCCTGCCCATCCTATAGCTCATGCTTCACAGAGAAGGGAAAATTGTCCAGTAAGCAAAACCTCTTTTTCTTTCCTGCATTTTCCTGCCTTGCTCCTCTTGTTGTGCCTCGTAACTTTGGATGATCACGGGTGACCTAAGGCACTTGATCTTTGCATTTTCCAGCTCTACAAATTACCCACTTCAAGAGATGCAATATGCTCACCCCACAACACACAACACTCACCCAGACCGACATTCTCGGTACACTCTTCTCAGATACCACAATCTGCAATCACTGAGCACACCAATATCTTGAGGAGAGTAGAAGAGTAGCTACCAGGGGCAGTGGGGTGGAGTGGGGGTTGGAGATGTTGGTCAAAGGATACAAAATTAATTAGGAGAAATAAGTTAAAGAAATGTATTGTATAACATGATGACTTAGTTAATCCATTGTGTTCTTGGAAATCGCTGAGAGAGTAGATTTTAAGTGTTCTCTTCATACAAATGAAAAGTATGATGGAATGCATATGTTAATCAGCTTGATTCAGCCATTCCACAATGTACAGATATATCAAAACGTGTTGTATACCATAAATAGGTAAAGTTTTTATTATCAATTAAAAAAGAGAAACAGTGTACAAAACTGTACTGCATGGCCCTGCCTGATGCACTGTTTACTCAGAAAATGACATTTCCTTCTCTCCTCGAAAACAGCCAGAGACATAGCCTAGAGGAGTAGTTAAGAAAGCTAACTTAGAGTAAGACTGCCTGGGTTCAACTCCTGGTCTCCCCACTTCGGGGACTAGTAAGCAAGGTAATTGTTAATACTCCTTCTGTCCCTCAGTTTCCTCATCTGTAAACTAGAGACAATAATAGCATTTACTCACAGGGATTAATGAGGAAGAGCATGTTCCTGGGTGTATGAGAGTGTTGCCAAAAGAGATTAACATTTGAGTCAGTGGTCTGGGAGAGACAGAGCAGGCCTCAATCTGGGTGGGTGCCATCTAATCAGCTGCCAGCATGGCTAGAAGAAAGCAGGCAGGAGAAGATGGAAAAGCTGACTTGCTGAGTCTTCTGGCCTCCATCTTTCTCCAGTGCTGGATGCTTCCTGATCTTGAACATCAAACTTCAAGTTCTTCAGCTTTTGGACTCTTGGACTTACACCAGTGGTTTTCCAGGGGTTCTAAGGACTTTGGCCACAGACTGAAGGCTGCACTGTCTGCTTCCCTACTTTTGAGGTTTTGGGACTTTGGCTGAAACTAGTTTCCTTGCTCCTCAACTAGCAGACTCCCTATTGTGGGACTTCACCTTGTGATCATGTGAGTCAGTTCTCCTTAATAAACTCCCTTTCATATGCACGTCTGTCTTATTAGTTGTTTCTTTAGAGAACCCTAATACACATACCTTAGTTATTCTGAGGAAGGAGAAAGAACCCAAGATCTATTACGTTTAGCAGTGAGACTTTGGAAAGGTAGCCTAACCTCTTACGCTGCATTACCCCCACGTGTAAAACGGGGATGATATAGAGACAGAGTGCAAATTTGCTGTTGCCAGGGGCTGAGTGAAGGGAAAAATGAGCAGTTAAGAATTAACTGCTTAATGGGTATGAGATTTCCTTTTGGAACAATAAAAACATTTAGAAATTAGATAGAGGTGGTAGTTGCACAGCATTGTAAATACTCTAATTAATTTACTTTGAAATGGTTAATTTTATGTCAGGTGAATTTCACCTCAATAGAAAAAAATGGAGATGATAATAGTACTCAGTATATAGGGTTATAATGAGACTATGGATGTTAAATACTTAGCATATGTCTAATGCGCAGCACATGTTAACCAATCGAAGAATATTGGTCTCATCTTTCTCCTCCTCTTCTTCATCCCTGCTGTTGTCATTGTCATGGCCATTCTAGAACCAATTTCTTTTTAAATAAAAATGCTAACCGGCATCTATTGTCACTCAAAGGGCAATACTGGGAGATAAGCCTGGAAGATAAGGTTGGGACTATGTTATGCCTACCTGAGAGATGGAGAGAACGTGTGTAGCACAGCGAGGGACCACTAAAGATGCTTGCATAGAAGATCAAAGGGAAGCAAGCTGTGCTTTCAGCCAATTAGGCTGGCAGCCATGGGTCTAGTGGTTTGAAGCAGAAGAGGCTGAAGAGGGGGACACAGTTAGCAGGTTACTCTCAACAGTGTCCTTAGATTTCCCTTTCTTGTTTTCTCTTCAGTCACCTTGGATTTGGCTGGCTACATAGCAAACGCTTAATAAATACTTGTAGATTAGTTATTTTACACTTGTTTAATGCCTTCCTTTGAAGTACTTCCAGTTGAGATTACTTCTACAAATCACATAATACAAGATAAAATACCCTATATATCTGTCAGTTTTCTCTAAGACTGTTTTCTAAGCATTATATGTGCTTGGTTCATGGACTGGTTATTCCGTTGCAGAAAAAATAGAAATCATTCCGTTAGTCATGCCTCTGCAAATTTCACATTTTATATTCCAAGTTCTGTGGTAGGTGATATTTAGAGCTTTTATTTTATTTTATTTTTTGACTTGCTATTGTATCACTACAACAGTATATTGCTTGTGGACATTTTGATCTCAGATCTCAAGAAAATGATCATGTTCCATTTGTTATCATTTTCAGGGAAGCACAAAAAGACCTTAAAGTGAAAAACACAGCTTAATTAGCATGTTGGTGATTTATATTACTCAGTGTGAAATCTCCATTAGTACCAAAAGAAATATTTTTAAAAAGGCATCTTTTGGATTGTTAAATTATTTTTGGTCTTATTTAGAATTCACAACCTTATTTCCATGTCTCTAATCTGCAGATCCCAAAATGTAACATCATTGTCTCAAAGTTACTGCTTTTCACAATATCATGCAAAGGAACACAGCTGCTTATTGATTAATCTCTGAGGACAAATGTCCTCTGTACCATTTTATATGCAGGTTTATACCTTGATTTATGTAATGCAAAATCTCTTAAACATCATAGAGTTTTAGAATTTGAAGGGACTGCTAAAATTTTCTAAAATTTTGAAGGGACTGCTAAAATTATACCTGTACTATATATTGTTGAGAAAATCCTAATAGAAACATGTAAAAATTTTATATCAATTTATATTTTATTTAGCACATTATCTACATATATTAAAAATATTTGAACATCTTTGTACTAGATTGAATAGTCAACCTATAGACTACATATATTAGATACAACTCTTTCAGTTACAAAAACTTAGAATCTGTTATAAGAAATAAGAAAATTTATTTGCTCAAGTGACTTAAAAGTCCAAGAATAATTCTTCAAATTAGCAGGACTCAGAGGCTCAAAGGGAGGTTTCTTTTCCATCTCTTGGCTCAGCTTTTCTGTGGATTTTCAACTCCTAGACTCTGTCTGTGTGGCTGTTAGCAGATCCAGGCTTAGATCTTCTAAGTTCAAGACCAGAGAAAAGTGAAAAACCTCCTATCACTCTCCAGCCAATCCTTGGCTTACCTCTGATTAGACAACTTGAGTCAGAAGTCCATCTTTGAAGCAATCACTGTGACTTCAGTTTTAGAAGAGAGTGATTGAACTGAAAAAGGGTTTGCGTCCATACCTGGACTCAGAGCCCATTGAAATTATGTGTACTGAGTGTGAACAGAATGTTTTTTCTGGAGAACATGGAGTGGCTGGTGGAATATAGATGTAAGGTGCCAGAACCAATGTATGCCTGTGAGACAGTCACCAGTGAATTCCAGGATATTTTGTGGTAATAACAGAATGGGAAGGAGAAGATGTAAGGAAGAACCCTCCCCAGAAGACTGTAAGTCTATGGATTAGGACCCCCTGTTTATATTCACACTTTTTCATGAAGATAGAGTCTCGGAAAATCTAAGTGGCATGCCTATGGAATCACAGTTAAAAAAGTAGAGACAGGTTAACACCAATCTAATTATCCTCCAACAGACAAGGACATTTCTTAGGTTATTCATACATATGATGAAAAAATAAATTATACATTGCTGAAAGTGATAGTTTTGCCTAATTTTAAAAATTTGGATGATTAAAAAAACACAAAAATAAAGTAAGAAAATACTCTTATTCACTCTCTCTATATGTGTGTGTGTGGGGGGGGGGGTATGTGTGTGTATATAATGAGAACTGTCATAAAAATTCTGTTGAATTATTTTGATTTAATTCTGTCAAAGGAAAACATGCTATTCCTATTTAATCAGAATCTCTTATAATGTCATTTTTTAAATAGTTTCAACTTTTATTTTAGATTCAGAGAGTACACGTGCAGTTTTGTTATCTGGGTATATCGTGTGACACTAAGGTTTGAGATACAAATGATCCTATCACCCAGGTACTGATAGCATATACCTAATAGGTAGTTTTTAAGCCCTTGCCCCTCTCGCCCCTCCCTCTTCTAGTAGTCACCAACTTCTATTGTTCTCATCTTTATGTCCATAAGTACTCAGTGTTTAGCTTGCACTTATAAGTGAGAACAGGTGGTATTTGGTTTTCTCTTCCTGTGTTAATTTGCTTAGGATGATGGCCTCCAGGTACATCCAACTTGCAGCAAAGGGCATCATTTCATTCTTTTTTATGGCTAAGAAGCATTCATGGTGCATATGTACCATGTTTTCTTATCCAATACACTTTTGATGAGCACCTTGGTTGATTCTATGCCTTTACTATTGTGAGTAGTGCTGTGACGAATATGAGTGCATTTGTCTTTTTGGTATGATTTATTTTCCTTAGGGTACATGCTCAGTAATGGGATTGCTGAGTTGAATGGAGTTCTGTTTTTAGTTCTTTATGAAACCTCCAACCTGCTTTCCACAATTGCTGGATTAATTTACATTCCCACCAACAGTGTATGAGCCTTCCCTTTTCTCCATAGCCTCACCAACTTCTGTTATTTTATGACTTTTTACTAAGAGTCATTATGACTGGTGTGAAATGGTATCTCATTGTGGTTTTGATTTGTATTTCTCTGATGATTAGTGACATGATTTGGTTGTGTTCCCACCCAAATCTCAGCTTGAATTATAGTTCCCATAATCCCCATGTGTTGTGAGTGGGACCCGGTGGGAGGTAATTGAATTATGGGGATGGTTACTTCCATGCTGTTCTTGTGATAGTGAATGAGTTCTCATGAGATCTGATGGTTTTATAAATGGTTTTTTCCACCACTTCCCTCTGTACTTCTTCTTGCTGCTTTCATGTGGAGAAAAAAGTGTTGGCTTCCCCTTCTGCCATGATTGTAAATTTCCTGAGCCCTCCCTAGCCATGCAGAACTGTGAGTCAGTTAAAACTTTTTTCTTTATAAATTGCCCAGTCCTGGATATGTATCTTTATTAGTAGTGTGAGAACAGACTAACACAATGAGTGATATTGAGCATTTTTGTGTATGTTTGTTGGCCCCTTGTATGTATTCTTTTATGAAGTTGTCTGTTCATGTCCTTTGCCCACTTTTTAATGGGGTTGTTTTTGCTTGTTTAGTTGTTTAAGTTTCTTATGGATTCTTGATATTAGACCTTTGTCAGGTGCATAGTTTGTGAATATTTCTCTCATACTATAAGTTGTCTGCTTACTCTATTCAGTAAGCACAGTTTTGCACATTCCTGTACCAAAGCGCTTTAGCTTAATTAGATCCAATTTGTCAATTTCTGTTTTAGTTGCAATTGCTCTTGAGGATTTAATCATAAATTCTTCATCAAATCTCATGTCCAGAATGATATTTCCCAGAATGGTATTTCTTGTAAGATATTTATAGTTTGAAATCTTACATTTAAATCTGTAATTTGTCTTGAGTTAATTTTTGTATATTTTGAAAGGCAAGGGGTCAGTTTCATTCTTCTGCATATGAGTAGCCAGTTATCCCAGCACCATTTACTGAGTAGAGTGTTCTTTCCCCTTGCTTATTTTTGTTTACTTTGTCAAAGATCAGCTTATTGTAGGTGTATCACTTTATTTTTGGGTTCTCTAATCTGTTCCATTGGTCTATGTGTCTGTTTTTGTACTAGTGCCTTGCTGTTTTGTTTACTGTAGACTACAGTTTGAAGTTGGATAATGTAATGCCTCTGGCTTTGTTTCTTTTGCTCAGGATTTCTTTGGCTGTTTGAGTTCTTTTTTGGTTCCATAGGAATTTTGGAACAGATTTTCTAATTCTGTGAAAAATGTTCTTAGTAGTTTGAGAGGAATAGCATTAAATCTGTAGATTGCTTTGGAAAGTATTATCATTTTTATGATATTAATTATCCCAATTCATAAGCATGGAATGTTTTTCCATTTTTTCATGTCATCTCTAACTTCCTTCGGCAGTGTTTTGTAGTTCTCTTTGTGGAGATCTTTCCCCTAATTGGTTAGATGTATTCTTAGGTATTTTATTATTCTGTGGCTATTTTAAATAAGATTATGTCCTTTATTTGGCTCTGAGCTTGAACATTATTGGTGTATGGAAATGCTACTGATTTTTCGTATGTTGATTTTTTGCATGATTGATTTTGTATGTTGATTTTTGTATGTTTTTTATCCTGGAACTTCATTGAAGTTGTTTATCATTCCAGGAGCCTTTTGGCAGAGTCTTTAGGGTTTTCTAGGTATAGAATCATATCAGTTAAGAGAGATAAGTTGACTTCTACTCATCCTATTTGGATGTCTTTTATTTCTTCTTCTTGCCTGATTGCTCTGGCTAAGACTTACAGAATTATGTTGCATAGAAGTGCTAGAATTGGCATCCTTGTCTTGTTCCAGTTCTTAAGGGGAATGGTTTCAGCTTATGCCCATTCAGTATGATGTTGGCTGTGGGGTTGTCATAGACAGCTTTTATAATTTTGAGGTCTGTTCCTTCAATGCCTAGTCTGTTGAGGGTTTTTTTTTAATCATCAAGGGATGTTGGATTTTATCAAAAGTTTTCTCTAGTCCACTGAGTTGATCATATGGCTTTCGTTTATTTCTGTTTGTGTGGTGAATCACATTTATTGATTTGCATACATTGAGCCAAGCTTGCATCCCAGAAGTAAAGCCAACTTGATCGTGGTGAATTAACTTTTTGATGTGCTGCTGGATTTGGTTTGCTAGTATTTTATTGAGGAGTTTTGCTTCTATGTTCATCTGGGATATTGGCCTGTAGTTGTCTTTTTTGTTGTGCCTTTGCCAGGTTTTGGTATCAAAGTGATTCTGGCTTCATAGAATGAGTTAGGGAGGACACAAGGAGGACTCCACCCCATTATGACATTTTTAATGCAGGAAATTTTCACTGGGTTGTTCTGACAGTTTAGTTTGTATGTGTGAACAGCTACTTTTGCAAATTCTTTGATGACCTGTCACCGGAATTATATTATTATTACATAAAAGACAATAGTTTTAGGGTAAGGGGCATTTTGCAGGCTTTTAAAAGAGTCCTGTAATCTGCTTCCCTTCACTAACTGGCTGTCACTCTTCTGTGTGACAGTTTCCCAGTGGGCTGCCTCTTGGGCGCTCATAGTACAGCCCTCTTCACACTTACCCTAAACAGTCTGCTGACCTGGAACCATGGCTCAGTTTTGACCTCTGCCTGACAGCTTCAACAGACAGCTGGAAAAATACCCACCATGTCTCCCCTTGTTACAGGGTCCCCCTCTTTCATTGAATGGCCCTTTTGTGAGTGCTTAAATTCATCTGTATACTGACATCTGATCAACATATAGGAAAATCCCCATATGATTACCATGGTTAATTGTGGGTGTGCCTGCCTTACCTCTGCTGTTCAACTCCTGCATTTTTTTCCTACACATTTGCAGCATTAAGCACTCTGAGGATCCCATTGCTCAGCCCTTCATGCAAGAAATGATCACTAGTCCCTGATTTAGTGGAGGTGGGGAGAACATTTGAGTCCCCTCAATATTATAGAAGGGAGTGGAGAAGAAGTCCAAGAAGAAAGGATGTCAACTGCTCCAAAAAACGATTATAAGGTGACCTCTCTACACCACTTATTCTAGTCAGATCTACCAAGTTGGATGGAGTTGGTGGTGATCATGGTGGTGGGTGATTAAACAAAGCTCCGGAATGAAGCAAGATCTCTGGGGAAGTAGTTGCCTTTGACTCCTGACAGTTCTTTAAACTTAGGAAGTGGAGGAATCAGTGTCTTTTTGGTTTTAACTATGATTGCTGCAAAAATGAGATTCCACATTGCACCTAACCTCATTCTACCATACAAGTCCTGTGTAGATGAAGTGAGCAGGTATAAAAACTCTTTAAAGTGATGACAGTTTTGTCAAATAAACTTTAGTCAAATAAACTTAAAGACTTTACTCTCTGCCTGCCAAGTTTTTCCTTCAGAATTGTACACATTTGTCAATCTCTCCCCATATGTGGTATTTTAAGTGATGTTTCTCCTTTTGATTTAATGCAGTAAATATTGATTCATGTCTGTAACCTATGAGCCAAGTGCTGGGCTAGGTTCTAGGGATTCAAATAATATGAAACAACATTAAGGCCCATCTATTGGGCTTTCTCTAAGGCCGTGTACTCATGTTGTATAAATATTATTGCGAATTCTTAAATCTGAACTGCAAGATGAGTATTTTTAATTTTTAATGATGTGGCGATGGAAGCACAGAGAGGTTTCATAACTTTCTTTATATCCAATGAATTTGGGAGTCAGAGCCTATTTTCTCTATATTTATAATAACATTTCTTAAAAAATAGGAATAAAGACATAGCTTTTGCCTTCAAGGGGCTCACCATCTAGTGAATTTATTTGTGAGTACCCAACCAACAATAACATAAGTCTGATTGTGAAACTGTAGTCCTTGAAGTGTTTTACAAAGAAAATGAAAGGCTAAGAGATTCCAACTCAGTTGTCAAGGGTACTATCCCAGAAAGCGTCTCAAATAGGAGTGTTTATTCTATCTTTGGTCTCCTAGATGCTGAATCTGAGCAGAGTTGAGTGTATGCAATAGTCTGGATGTATAGATGCAAGTGGAAATGGACGACTGCTTCACTACAGCCCTACTTAGGGGTGGCCCTAGAAGAAGCCATGTGGAGAGAGCAAAATCCACCCAACTGGCAGAGCTTTGGGTGTTCTACCTGGCCATCTGCTTGGCGTGGAAAGAGAAGTGGCCTGAAATAAAGTGTATGCAGGCTCATGAGCAGTGATAAAGGGCTTGACTGGTTAGTAAGGCATCTGGAAGGAGAAGGCTTTGCCTCTGCTGGCACTTGAGGATCCCCTTTGTTCCTGAAATATCTTAGCCTCCTTCACAGAGTTTTGTCTCAAGATGCAGTCTCAGACTCATCTTCTTTTTCCTGTTACTATTTCAAGGATCATCATGAAACTTTAGTAGCTCAGTCTCAGGCTAATCCCACTGGTAGGTCAAGCCAACCTGGCTTGCTACTTTGTTTCTTCTTCCTGCTGCTCTAATTCTGACTCTTTATTTGTATGGCCTTGCTATTGGCATTTTGGACTAGGTTCTGGGCATTCCAGTCTGTGTCCTGAGAACTCCCACAATGGCCATCAAAGTTCCTGCAGCCTCTTTTGTCTGCTCAGTTCTCATTTGTGTATATGGCAGAGTGGGGATGTGTTCTTTGGATCTCCTTTGAAGCAAGCATTGCAATGTATGTCCAAGAATTTATTATTTCCAGGTTAACTGTGTGTGGGAAGCTTCTTCAAAACACTTAGATATTCATAATTATGCCCCATTCTGTCTGTGAACCCATTCTGTTGGGCCTTTGTACCCACTACTTCAATAAAGTGTTTCATACAAGAAAACCAGTGACCTCTAATTGCCCAATAAAATGGTGATTCCTGAGTCCCGTCTTACTTTATCTGTAGGCAGCAATTGACATAGTTGTTCCCCTTTTCCTTGATAGACTTTCTTTCTTTGGCCTCCAAGGCACAATTCATTCTCTCTTAGTTCTCCTCCTACTTCACAGGTAGCTCCTTCTCAGCTTCTTCAGCATATCTTTTTCTTCTTCTTGACCTCCAAACACTGAATTACATCAGGATTCAGTCTCCAGAAATTTTTTTTATCCATGTTCACTCCCAAGAGAATCTCAGCCAGTCTCATGGCTTTAGGTAACTCTATGAGCTGAAGATTCTCATTTCTATAACTCCATCAAAAACTCTTCCTTGAACTCCAGACTTGTACATTCAACTTCTTACCCAACGTTTATACTTGGAGTCCTAATAAACATCTCAAATTGTAACGTGTTCTCAAGGAATTTGAAACATTGTCTCACAGTCTTCTCTGCCCAAATAAGTGATACTTCTGGTTGCTCAGGCTAAGAATTGTGGTGCTATTACTGACTCTTACCTTTATATCATACTTCACATCAGTTTCTCCTAAATCTGTCTAGAATCCTGACTATCTCCATTAGTACTACCCTTTCACTTCAGCATCATCTTTTGTTTGGAACATTGAAATAACATCCTAACTAATCTACCTGGCTCTATATTTGCTTCCTAGTCATCCAGTCTTTGCATGGCAGCCAAGTCAGATTATGTTATTTCTCTTCTCACAACACTCTAATGGCTTTTCATTGCACTCTCAGAATCAGATCCAAAATCATTACTATGGCCTTCAAGACCCTTAACTGATCTGGTCCTCACTGCCTCTCTCCTACCTGCTCTTTCATTCTTCCTCTGCTCACTTACATCTAACCTGGGATTCTTGTTCTAGTACATGTTGAAAATGCTTCTCACCTGAGGGCCTTTGCATTTTCTGTTCCCTCTGCCTAGAATGCTCTTACCACATATTCTCAGGATTTGTTCCTTTTATTTTTATTTTTTATAACTTTTATCCCAAATGACACTTCATCAGCGAGGTCTCCCTTGAACATTTCATATAAAGTAGCCTCTTCTGACGGTCTCAGTTCTTTTTCTTTTTCTTTATATCATCTATCACCACTGGATATACATGTATCGGTACCTGTTTATTGACAGTGTTTTCCCAGGCACTTTTCCTGTTTGGTTAATTGCTATACTCTTGCAGTCAGGGTGGCACCTGACAATTGGTAGCTCTTAGTAAGTAAATACTTGTTGACTTAATAAGTGAATGACAGATGAATAAATTAAGAATGGGTATAGTAAAATTGAGACAAGACAAAGAAACTTATTTCAAAGTTCCAGTTGACTGGATTTAACCAAATGCAAATTTCAAATCCCCGACAGAAAAGCTAGCTCCTCTCTTAATTTTGACACAATAGTTTTGACTGTTTCCGTTTTTGTAAGGAATAACTAGGGAGCTGCACAAATGGTGAGAAGCCCTGTGGGCACTTGGCACCACACATTCATTTCTTCTTTGCCGGTGGGGCTGTTACTGCATTCCACATTTTTACTCGCACACGTTCATGTGATGGAAGCTGCAGGACCAGACTAGATAACTGGTAAGATCTCTTTTGGTCTAAAATGTATACCCTGTGCATTTCTTTTCCTTCCATTCCACTCTGTGTGCATTTAGCACAGACATTGTTCCTTTTCACCTCATCTGTATTGTTCGCCTGCTCATAACTTGCAGATGAAGCTATTGTGGGACATGATATGGAAGACTGATCTTGACTGTATCTTTCAAGTCTGAGTTAATGGTGACTGGAAAGGCTGCTAATTTAAGACTCATCATTCAGGTAGTGTGGATATGCACTTATTGTTCAGACTAAGGTGCTATTTGAGGTGATCAGTGTTCTTCTGTAGAGCTGTGTGGAGTTTAAGGTTCTGAAGGCCATTAAAAATGGCTTCTTTCCCTTTAGTCAAGGAGATTTGCAGAGGTGATTTTTCAGTTAGTCTCTGAGGTTGTTGACAGGAAACAAGGGGACAGGGCTTTTTCTGTAAACATTTCTCACCAGAGTTTTTAGACTCTCATTCATGGCATAAGATTTTTGTTACACTTTTGCCTAAAATCAATACACTTATATTTGTCTGGGTCTAATAGAATTATTTGTGTGTGTGGGTGTGTGTTGTTTTTTCCCTTTTAATTTATGTATCATGGGAGAAAAAAGATTTTATGGCTGGAATAACAGAATGTTTGGGTTGAGTACATTTCCAGCAAAAAAAAAAAAAAAAAAAGGAAAGAAAGCAAAATAAAAGCCCTAACTTGGAAGGAGAAAGTTTATTTAGAGCTAGAATTAACCTGTCTTGAACATGATAAATGCTGTACTTTTCAAAGGTTTGTTATATTATTGATTTCTTTCCATATGTTTCTAGTGGTTTAATTTGATTGGCAGAAGAAAATGTTGCCATTTGATGTGGGAGAAGTTATTTTTAATGCACAGGACTGTAGGTGTAAATTTTATTTGTGTTAATAATGTTGAATAAACAGCATTCAAACAGTAGCCAGAAATAAACCCTATGTATTGGGTTTATTTCTGGCTACTGTGCTACTACATAATTTGATTGTTCAGTTTTCAGACATGGATTTAAATTTTTACACAGATGGGAATTAGCTAGTCATATTGTATTTGCTTCTGCTTGTGGAATCAGGAAAATGACCAAACTGAAGAAGAGAAGCTATTTCAAGGTTTTTTAAAATCTTTTTTTAAAGTCCAAAAATATTTCTGTAGGAACTTCTTAATGAGAAACAACTTAACTCTTTCCAGAAGTGTGTTTGAATAACAAGTCTGAAGGCATCCACTTCTGACTTTTCTATTTAATTGCTACATATTGCTAAACAGAAGACATAATATGTTTTCTATTTTTTCTTTAAATAGACTATTTTTATTCTTTTAAAAGAGATTAAATTTAAATTAAAAATTGGCTTGTATTACATTATAAAACTATTATCTTCAATATTTGCACTGACAATTATAATTTTCAACCAATGATCATCAAGTTCTCAAACTTGAAAAATGGTTTCAGGGGTAATACTTTTTCAATAATACTAAATTTGTAGTATTCTTATATATTAAAATGGACTTAAATTTTTGTAGACCATAAAATTATTTGATCAAGCTTGGACAGCTTCAGTGATAATTACAGTTAATTCAGGCAGGATTTTAATTTACTTTTCAGAGTCTATTCTACTTCTTAGGCTAACTGTTGCCCAACTCTAGTGGAGTTAAGATCATGAAGGCTTTAGTATTCATACACTTTGATTTTATTTTGAAGTCCTCATAAAATAAACCACCTTTGGCTCAGGCGTAAGGTAGGCTTTTTTCAATTACTAATTTGTTCTAAGGATCTGTTAGGGTTTAAATGTATGTGGCCCCCCCTACATTCATACATTAGAACCTAAGACCCAACGTGATGGTATTAAGAAGTAGGCCTTTAGGAGGTGATTAAGGTAGGAGGGCTCCACCCTCACGAATGGGGTTAACAACCTTTCAAAAGGGCTGGAGGGAACTACCTAGGTCTTTTTTTGCTGGTTCTTTCTTCTGCTATGTGAGGACACAGCAAGAAAACCTTCACTAGACAACAACTACTGGCACCTAGATCTTAGACTTCCAAGATCCAGAACCATAGGAAATAAAGTTCTGTTTTTTATAACTTACCTAGCCTTAGGTATTTTGTTATAGCTGTGTGAATGGATTAAGGTAGGATATGACTGCATGTTTTTCTAATTGATTGGGGCATTTAGCTCATTTACATTTAGGGTTAATATTGTTACATGTGAATTTGATCCTGCCATTTTGATGCTAGCTGGCTATTTTGCCCATCAGTTGATGCAGTGTCTTCATTGTGTTGATGCTCTTTACCATTTGGTATGTTTTTGGAGTGGCTGGTACTGGTTGTTCCTTTCTATGTTAGTGCCTCTTTCAGGAGCTCTTGTAAAGCAGGCCTGGTGGTGATGAAATCTCTGAGTACTTGCTTGTTCGCAAAGGATTTTATTTTTCCTTCACTTATGAAGCCTAGTTTGGCTGGATATGAAATTCTGGGTTGAAAGTTCTTTTCCTTAAGGATGTTGAATATTGGCCCCCACTCTCTTCTGGCTTGTAGGGTTTCTGCTGAGAGATCTGCTGTGAGTCTGATGGGCTTCCCTTTGTGGGTAACCCGACCTTTCTCTCTGGCTGCCCTTAGCATTTTCTCGTTCATTTCAACCCTGGTCAATCTGATAATTATGTACCTTGGGGTTGCTCTTCTTGAGGACTAACTTTGTGGTATTCTCTGTATTTCCTGGACTTGAATATTGGCCTGCCTTGCTAGGTTGGGGAAGTTTTCCTGGATAATATCCTGAAGAGTATTTTCCAGCTTGGATTCATTCTCTCTGTCACATTCAGGTACACCTATCAAACATAGATTAGGTCTTTTCACAAAGTCCCATATTTCTTGGAGACTTTGTTCATTCCTTTTTACCCTTTTTTTCTCTGATCTTGCCTTCTCATTTTATTTCACTGAGTTGATCTTCGACCTCTGATATCCTTTCTTCTGCTTGATCAATTTGCCTGTTGAAACTTGTGTATGCTTCACGAAGTTCTCGTGTTGTGTTTTCAGCTCCATCAATTCACTTATATTCCTCTCTAAGTTGTTTATTCTCATTAGCATTTCATCAAATCTTTTTCAAGGTTCTTAGTTTATTTGCATTGGGTTAGAACATGTTCTTTTAGCTCACAGAAGTTTCCTATTACCCACCTTCTGAAGCCTGATTCTGTCAATTCATCACAGTCATTCTCCATCCAGCCTTGTTCCCTTGCTGGTGAGGAGTTGTGATCCCTTGTAGGAGGAGAGACGTTCTGGTTTCGGGTGTTTTCATCTTTTTTGCGCTGGTTTCTTCCCATCTTTGTGGATTTATCCACCTGTCGTCTTTGTGGTTGTTGACTTTCAGATTGGGTCTCTGAGTGGACGTCCAGTTTGTTGATGATGAAGTTATTTATTTCTGTTTCTTAGTTTTCCTTCTAACAGTCTGGTCGCTCTGCTATAGGACTTCTGAGGTCCACTCCAGGCCCTGCTTGCCTGTGGATCACCTGCAGCGGCTGCAGAACAGTAAGGGTTGCTACCAGTTTCTTCTTCTGTTATCTTTGTCCCAGAAGGATACCTGCCAGATGTCAGTCTGAGCTCTCCTTTATAAGGTGACTCTTTGGATATATGGGGGTCACGGAGCTGCTTGAGGAGACAGTCTGTCCTTTATAGGAGCTCAAGTGCTGAGCTGTGAGCTCCGTTGTTCATTCAGAGCTGCTGGGCAGGTATGTTTAAGTCTGCTGCAGCAGAACTCATAAACCCCTTTTTTTTCCCCAGGTGCTCTGTCCTGGGGAGTTAGGGCTTTATTTATGAGTTTCTGCTGTGCTTCTCCTTTTATTCAGGGCTGCCCTGCCCAGCGAGGAGGCAGCCTAGTCACTGTCTGCCTGCAGAGGCTTTGCTGAGCTGCTGTGGGCTCCACCCAGCTGCCAAGTGAACTTCCCTGCAGTCCTGTTTATATGGGTGTAGTTAGAACTGCCTTGGCAATGGTGGCCCACCTCTATAATGGCAGACTCTCTTGGCAATGGCAGACTCTCTCAGCAATGGCGGGCTGCCTTGGCAATGGCAAACTACCTCCGTAGTGGTGGACTGCCTCTGTAATGGCGGACGCTCCTCCTCCACAGAGCTGGACCATCCTGGGTTCAGCTGTGCTTGCTGTGAAACTCTCAATCCAGAGGTTTCCGATTGCTGTTTTTTTGTGGGTGTGGGACCAGCCGAGCCTGATCACCTGGCTCCCTGCCTCAGAGCCTTTTTTTTTAGTTGAATGGTCAACTGTCTCCCAGGTGTTCCAGTCACCTGTTGAAAAGGTGCCAGGATCTTTGTGATTTCCCCTGCAGCGACCCACTGTGCCAGCTGAAACAGCCGCACTGAGATTCGTGGCACTTTTTTGCCCGGGAATCTCCTGGCCTGGCTCCCTGGTTTTTTGCAACTTTTTAATCAGATGAATAGGTGACTGTGCCCTCCGGGGAGCTCCAATTGCCAACTAAAACGGTGCCTGGACCCGTGTATTTTATATGGAGAACTACTGTGCTGGGGCGCTGGCAAAACAGCTGTGCTGGCCAAAACAGCTGCACTGGTGACCCGTGGGGCTCCTCCGCCTGGGAATCTCCTAGTCTATGGGCAATAAAAATCCATCTGGAAATGCGGCGTCCACTCACCCTCTGAGGTTTCACTGGGAGCTGCAATCCTGAGGGGCTCCTAATCGGCCATCTTGGATCATGTTTGTCTAATTGAATATCAAAACATGGCTAGCTCTTAAATGGTTGGAATTATTCAGTCTTGAAGCATTAGTACTCATGGGTAGTAGAGTTAACTCACCAATATTCAGTCTAGCTTATTCTTATGAGGAATGACAGAAATCAAGAATGTCAATCAACAAACAAATATCTGTTAAATGAATGTTCCTGGTGGCTATGAAAGTATACATGGAACCTGTCTTCAAGGAGCATACAATTAAATTGATGAAAAAATTATATCTAAGACTTACCTAATGCTCAAGCATATGAAAATTTGCTTAGCTACACAGTAATACAAACTAATAATAAAATATAACTTAATTGTTGATTGAGGGATATAGGGGATACAAAAAATGACCTGAGTAAATTTGTTTATTCAACACCTGAGTAAATTTATTTTCTCTCCTGACATTTTTTTTTAATCTCATTTCTTGGGTTAAGGTGGGTTGTTGCATATAAATAAGCAAGAACAGTAAATAATATCGGTTCACGTTTATTGAATTGTTCCTATATGTGGGGCACAGGTTTATCACTTCATTTGAGACCCCTAAATCTCCTGAAATTATCCCCCATTTCACAGATGAGGAAACTGAGAACAGAGTATCTTGTTGAAGGCTGCACATCTGGCAAGCATCAGGGCTGAGATTTGAACCTAGGTGGTCCAGGCTTAGCACCAGTGGTCTGTGCCACCACCCCATTGCCCGTCCAGCCCGCCGGATCCTGTGGTGTACCAGAGAGGGAAATCTGACCACAGAGAGCCAGCTTCTTTCTTGCTGCAAGTTTACTTTCACAGGGCTCTAATTAGTACACTGAAAGAGCTCATTTACTAAAAGGGCTCTGAGTAATTGGCTAATGGGCTTGGGGTGAGTGGTGTCCTCCAGAGGGCTATTTCCCAAGCCTGACATATCGGGCAGTCAAGCCTGTGGTTGTTTATCCCACTCCAAGATCACGCAGCCCAGCACATTAATGCTGCTGGAAAATGATTCTCTATTTAAAACTCAAACTGGATGAACAGAGCCTGGCTCTAGCTTTCTTTCTTTTTTTTCCCAACTTTTATTTTAGGTTCAAGGGGAACATGTACAGGTTTGTCACATAGGTAGATTGTGTGTCATGAGGTTTGGGGTATGAATGATCCTGTCATACAAATAGTGAGTATAATGGCCAATAGGTAGTTTTTCAACTCAGCACTAGGAGGCCAGCAAGGTGGTCCTGGGTGTACTAAGGTGTAAGCTTTTAAGCTGGGGATGGGGTGGGGGAAATAGTTCTCACCTTTCACTTGTGAGTGAAAACAGTGGGGGCTTGTTTCTGGGTTTTTCCTCAACTCACATGTTCTGAAGGAAGCATGGCCTTCTGTGAAAGGGGTCAAGTCACTGAGCTTTACCACTCTGTTGTTCTACTCACCGTTATCCTAGATCCTGTCCAAAGGGGAAACTGTAACATGTAGATTATTTGTCCCAAGTGACACCATTTATTGCTGTCACCTTTTTGTGCCCCATTTGTTTCATCTATAAAATGGGGGCTAACAGTAATACCCAATAATACCTACCCTATGGGGTTTTGTGCGTGTTAAGAATTGACAGAAATAAGGTACTTAGAAGAATGGTCAGGCCACACTAGGCATTCAACACATATTAGCTATCTCATATTTTTCTACTATTATTATTTGTGTCAGATTGTGCAGTGGAAAAAATGGGCTTTGGAAAACGTTCAGGTTCTGATTATTCCATTTACTATGATTGGGAGCTTGGGCAAGTCACTTACTCCTTCAGCTTAGTGTTCTCATCCCAGAGAAAAACACCAAATTCATAGGGCTGTTTAAAGGAATAGTCACAAAATAATTAACATATATCAATTTCATTTGCAAACTGTAAAGCTTCTTGTTCTTTATCATCATTAATTCCCCAAACCTGGTTCTTCTATTGAATCCTCTTTTGTATTAGTCTAATGACACAGCTATTGAACTAGGAGTCATCTTGAACTCTTTTTTTTTCCAATTAGTTGGCCCTTAAGATTTGTTGATATCTCTTGCATCTGGCCACTTCTTCCTATTTCATTGCAACTTCCTTAAGATAAGGGTTTAGCAGTCTCCTAATTGGCCTCCTGCCTCCAGTCTCTAGTCTGCTAGCAGGATGATTTTTCAAAAGTACAAATTCAGTCTTGTCATTCCCTTACTTAAAACTCCCTAGTGGTCCCTCATTGCCTCAGTATAAAATTCTGATTTCTTAGCATGGCAAGCAAGACCTTCCATGTCATGGCTTCCATTAACTTCCTTAGTGTCACTGTTACCTTTTGGTCTTTGTCACACCAAATTAAACGTCATTCCCAGAATGTATCTTTGATGGTTCACATCATGTGTCCACTTGACTAGGCCATGAGATGCCCAGATATTTTGCTAAACATTATTCTGGGTGTGTCTGTGAGTGTGTTTCTGGACAAGATAAACATTTGAGTTGTGGACTGAGTCTAGCAGTTTGCCTCCCCCAGTGTGGGTGGACCTCATCTAATTTGTCCAAGGCACCAATGGAATAAAAAGCCTGAGTAAAGGAGAAATTGCTCTTCCCACCTTACTGTCTCTGAGTTGGTGACATCCATCTTCTCCTGCCTTTGCCTTCAGACTAGACCTTGCCCATCGGCTCCCTTGGGTCTGCAGCTTGCTGACTGCAGATCTTGTGATTTCTCAGCCTCTATAATCACAGGAGTGAATTCCTTATTAAAAATCTCTCTCTCCTTCATGTATATTTCCTATTGGTTTCATTTTTCTGGGCAACCCTGGCTAACACAGTGTCCTTGTCTCTTTGTTGTGCTTTCTAGTCTTTTCCTTCCCATCCTCTCCTATCTACCCTTCAAGATTACTCTAGCATCTTACATCTAACACCTACTCTAAAGAAATCTTCTCTGACAGTCCCTTTCAGCACCCTTGCTGAGTTAAATGTCCCTCCTCTTTGCTCCCATTGCAGCCAGTATTTACTCTGATTTGATCACATGGTACCATAGCTGCTCCTTTATGCTTCTGTCCCTTTATGGAGCAAACCTTAGGATTTTCATCCTACTTATTTCTGGATTCCTAGTGGGTTGGGAAAAAAAATCAACATTGATTGAATGAAAGAATAAACATTATAATTAATAAAAAAAATAAGATGATGTAGTTGCCTTTTGGGAACTATGTCCAAATTGCTAATTCACTCTCCTCAACCAGAAGAGACCACACTTGAGATTTATTACTAAATGAATGACTTTGAGCAAATGACGCAGCCTCTCTCTGCATAGGTTTTCTCAACTTGTAAAATGGGAATAAAATAGTATCTACTTTATAGGGTAGTATCTGCCTTCCTTATTGTTGGAAAGCCTAAATGAAATATGCATATTAAACTTTTAAAGCAGTTATTGGTGTCCTGTAAACACCCAGTGAATGTGAATTTCTACTGTATTATTAGCTCCAAAATGAGAGTAAACTTACTCCATCCTTCATTCAAGATAGTTGCTATTAGAGGTGGTCAATGAAGTTGGTGGGAGAGCTGGTCTGTGGATTCCCTTGACCCCCAGAGGTAGCTCATAAGAGAATGCATTTACTAAAATCCGGAAAAGTAAATATAAGGTAAAACAATGGAACTCACAGACTTAAAGGATCCTGGCATGACCCAGAAAAAAGAAATTGTTGGTCTCCTCTCCCTTTGTCTGATGGTTTTCTCTGTCCTGCAGTTCACAGTGAAACACAAGGTCTTTAATTCCCATGCACATTCTCTAATCTTTCTCCCTTTCTGCTGATTCCTTTCAGGAATATTTTTGTCTTCTTAATATTCAAACCCACAAAAGAATAACTGATATATAAAAGACAGGGAGGTCAAATAAGGAGAGATGCTAGTTGGCATGTCACTGTCAGTCACATGCTCAGTGCAAGGCACCTGTCTAGAGTTCCTGTGTCACCTCATTTGCCATGGCCACCTGCAGTGCTGTGATCAACAGTCTTTCAAAGTGTAAGAACAATAAATAAAATGCTGATGAATGCATCTTTACATCTTAAACTGGGGCGTGAACTCTGATGAAGATTAATCAGCAAAAGGGCAAGATAGGGTCTTGGAAAGAGCATGGATTTTGGAGGCAGACATCTGGATTTCAATCCTTTCTCTACCGTTTTTCTTAATCATTTTGAACATACTTATTTTCTTTGAACTTCATTTTCTGTGTCCATATAATGGACTTAACAGCATCACTCTTTAAGGGTCATTGTAAATAGCATGAGTTTTAGCAATAAATAAGAGCTGTTCTTTCTCCTATGTGCAAGAGAAGTATCAGGTAACCATCTTTGGCAGTCTTCTGATGTTCTCCTTGAATCTGAAAAGCATTGAAAGATAATATCATGGCTACACATTTGTTGATAGCTTGGAGATAAAAAGAGTTTAGAAATACTGTTGATTGTGTAAGTAAATGTTTTTCCCTGCCACCAACCTTTCCCCTCCCTGCCCTCTTCTAATCCTCCTCCCTCCCTCCCTCCTTCCTTCTTTCCTCTCCCTCCCTCCCTCCCTCTGTCTCTTCCTCCTTTCTTTCCTTCCTTTCTTTCCTTCCTTCCTGCCTTCTCCTCAATATGTTTCCAATTAACAACCCTTTGTCAAAGAGGCTCATCTCTTTGCATGTTATTGATGCCATCATTAGTACCTCTAGGAAGCAACAGTTACTTCTTCTGTGTGTCTCCATGTCTACCATGTAATTTTGTAGTTGAAATCTTCATTTCATCTCTTGCTATTGGTTCTACATTCTTCATTTTATAGTACAGGTATGATATAATCCTTCTATGACACAAGTCAAAGGCTTTTTTGATGTTGAACAAGGGCTTTAGGGGATAAAGAATCTTAGCAGGCAAGACTCAGCCACTCTATCATTGTGCATAATGGTTAGGCTAAGCCATCTTATATGAAATCCATTTTTAAAACCCTAACAGGTACCACTGTACACTGTTTTGGCATAGATAAATAAAAGAGTTTCAAATTTTATGTGGACTCTTCATTGGGAAGAGATTTGAGTGCAACGGATCTATAATAATCATCCATTCCAAACCAGTCATTTAATCATGTGAACACTCACAGACACACACGTCTTGTTCATGGATAAGCTCATTAAACACAGACATGGAAACAGCACTTGGGGCATCAAAGTGTATCACACTGCTCAGGGCCTTGGGAGAGGTTAGTGAAAATGACACATGAACATAGTTTCAACCCCGATGTGGCTCATACCTTCTCTTTCATGACTAGCTGACAGGCCCTTATTTACTTTTCAAGTTTCTGTTTAAATCCCCTTTGCTTTGGAAAGTTGTCCATGAACTTCCCAGAAGGGTTAAGTGATCCCCTCCTTTGTACCTCAAGTTTTTTTTATAGCTCATGTTTCTCTGTGTTTCCAGACCAGTTCTTTTGGATCTGCTTTTCCAATGAGAGCATTTATACCTGAGGGCAGAAACTACGTGATATTTATCTCTAAATCATCACCCTTAGCCTGCAGTCTGGCACATAATAACTGCTCAATGGATATTTGTGGAGTGATAATGAACAAAATGTGCTTCTCACATATTTGGACCAGATGTGGAGTCACAGGGCTCACTCGTGAAGGAAAGCTGTTCCTATCCCCCCTCTGCCCCCTGACATTCCTGATGAATGATGTCCAGCCTAAATTTATGTCAAATGCTCTCCTGTCTTTGCGGGGATGCACAGTTGCATTGCTTCTTTTTCTTTTCAGGAAGACTGAAGGGTTTTGTATACAACGATGGAGTCTCCAAAGTTTAGGAGAGATAGATCATGGCTCTCATTCTGAGGTCTATAAGGAGTTTTATTTTCTGAATAAGTATTGATCGCAGCTTACAAAATACTGCAAACCCATATAATTAAAAATAATGAGACCAGTCATTGGTGGGCAGTGCATGGCTAAGTATAAGACAAGACAAATTCTTCAGGTGCCTGCAATTTTATAATTATACTTGGTTGGTAAGCTTATTAAAGCCTTGCAGGTGCAATGTTTCATCACAGAGTAGTGAACCTTTGAAAGATATGCATAATAAACAGAGTTTGAAATATGTTTTTATTCCAGGCCATATGGTCCTGTCTGGAGCTTTCCTGGATCTTTGGGTCAGTTCATTGTTGAAAGATGGACTTGCAAGGACCCACCTCTCGGAGCAGCTGTCAGAGCCCTATCAGAACGAATCTGCTTTTGCATGATTATTTATTTTATGTGGCTCTCTGAAATGAGCCCAACCCTGCTCAGTGGCTGAAATGTGCTGAGCAAAGTCTCTTCCCTGAACAGCTTGTGGCCAGATCACCAAGCAGTGTCCTTCCTTGTCCTTAAAAAGCAGACTAGTGAGACTTGTACATTAGGTCAGGATGGACAGTCTGGGTGAGGTGTGCCCACCTGGGCTTGAACTTGGTGCCAGCAATATAAAAACTTACAAGGTAGCATTTTAAAGAGGTGTCATTGTTCTTTCTCCTCAACTGCATTCATTTTCCTATCTCTGTCAACTCTAGGCAATTGCTGTGACTGCTGTCCACAAGCACTTGAGGTGTTTCTGTGGTGCAGTGGTGAGAACGATGCTAACATGGGATCTCCTTTTGTATCACAGGGTGGCATTGACTCCTCTGAGAATGTCTTTTTAAGGGGGATTTAGTATAATTTATTCAGCATTTATTGCATATATATGCAAAGAGCAGTTATTGACAAGATACTTGGTTTTGAAGTCCAGTGATCACAAGATGTTCTGGTTCCTAACATAGAAAATGGGCAGGGAGTTGATCGTAATGGAAGAAGATTAAATCTCATATCTCTTTATGGTTATATGGAAAAGTTGGACTTGAAGTTAAATTTTGTCATCTTGGCCAAGGAAAAAATCTTTCCGATTTTGGGACTGTATTTTCTCCACTCTTACATTGCTGACATTATATTCAACATTATATATATTTGTAGCCATTTGTTCATTTGAACAATATTCATTAAGCACCTGTCCATTACTAGCCACTGTGCTAAGACCTGAGAATGCAAGATTCCCAGGATTCTTGCCCTCCTGGAACTTAGAATCTAAAGCAGAAGACAGACATTGAACATGTAGTTAATTATATGTCTTACGTATATTACAAAAAGAAAGTGAAAGATATTGAATGAATGTACATAGCAAGAAAACCTATGTGTGGTCTTTGGATTCTACTTGCCTTAAACGAAAAGTCTATGTCAGATTTCTTCTCTCCTATATAAGGAATCACTCTGCCTGAAACAATAACTTGTATATAGTACTAGATGCTTATTTTAGTTCATTTTCTGCTGTTATAACAGAATGCATCAGACTGCTTAAGGTATAAAGACTTTATACTTAGCATCTACTATGTGCTACTTATTGTTCTAGGGTGGGGCGTATTAAAAAGAATAGATGAAGATAGTCTTTTTTTTCTCATGAGCTTTTTAATCTTCTGGGGGTAAATAAGGAATACAAAATAAGTAAATACATGAAGAAAACATTTTATTTTAATCATAAGGGCCACAAAGAAAATAATACATGATGATATGGGAGAGAATGGGTTGGTTGGGAATAAAATTTTAAATTGGAGAGTTAGGAAAGACTTCTTACGGGGTTGGATTGGAACTAAGACCTTAATGGCAATGAAGAATCATAAAGTGAAGACTTAGGAGAATGATTTAGGCAGATGGAAAAGCTGGTGTAAAGGCTATGAGATGACCAGGAGCTAGCACCTTCCAAGAAGAAAAAGAATCTCAGTGTGCCTGGCAAACGGCAAGCAGAGGGCAGGGCCTCATCATCTAGGACCTTGAGGGTCATAGAAGGATTTTTGTTATTAGGGGTCTGCTGTTCCAGGTGTTTCTTCCACTTCCACCCACTTCATGCTCTCCGCATGGTCTAACATTGTTCTTTCCACAGTGGCTTTGACTTTTGCTTGTCGCTTCCAGTCCTTGTGTTCTAAATTTGCAGTCTTTCAGTGTTATCCATATGGAAAGATCAGGGGCTTTGGAGTCAGACAGTCTTTGGTTCTGTCCTCAAGTTCTCCTTGTATTGGCTGTGTGACTTCAGTAAAACCACATCCCCAGAAAGCATCTCTTATGATTTTATCAGTTTAAGGGTCTGGGTTTATTTCCGGCCCTCTTTCTTTGTCTTCCTTTTCCAGGCTGTCTTTAAATGCTGGAATGTTGTAAGGCTTGTACCAAAGTCTTGTTTTCTTATTTTCTAAATTCTGTTCACCATCCATGATTTCAATTAGCATCTCCACATCATGGTCCAAAATTTCCATTGCCATCTCAGACTCTACTTTGAGCTCTTTATCTGTCTGTCCAATTACTTTGTCAACTCTTTCTTTGGAGGTCAGAATAAGGCAATGTAGTCATCATAACCAAAGTTTGATTCATTATCTTCCCTGCCACTCCCCTAAAACTTATCTACGTCCAATATTTTCTAACTCAGACATTGCCAACATTCATTAAATTGTGCTAACTTTGCTTTCTTATCTCCTTCTGCACTGAGAGCCAGTGAACTGCTAAATCTTGTTGATTTCTATCTGAATATCTCCTCCATTGAATCCATCTTGTTTTCTCCATCTTCACTTAGGCCATCCAAGACCAACCTCTCATCATCTCCCTTGTGATTTACCGCAATCACTCCTAAATGCTCTCTTTGATTCCGTTCTTGCTACACTCAATCTATTTTCCCACAGAGGTCACAGTAATCTTTTAAAAATACAAATTAGCACAGGGGATGGGGGAGGGTGGAGAGGGGATAACATGGGGAGAAATGCCGGATATAGATGAAGGGGGGATAGAGGCAGCAAACCACCTGGTTATGTATGCACCTGTGCAACAGCCCTGCATGACCTGCACATGTACCCCAGAACCTAAAGTAAAATAAAATAAAATAAAATAACTGAAAAAAAAGAAAAAAAATGCAAATTAGCTAAAGCAACTTCCCTGCTTGAAATCCTTCGACTTGTTTTTGTTGTTGGTATAAAGATCAAAATTTTAAAAACCTTTATAGGGACCTGCATGTCTTAGGCACTACCTTGTGACTTTCTCCCTATAATTATTTATAACTTATCCTGCTGAACTGTCTTCTTTAAGTTCCTTACATGTGCTAGGAGCCCTTCCCATATCTGAGCTTTCAAATGCACTGTTCTTTTTTCTTGGATTGCTCTTGTCGTTCTTTGTGTAGTGCAGTAGACATCTGTCATGTTTTCTGCTGTCTAGACTTTGTTGAACACATTGGTTACATTTGAAAGATATCCAGCGTTATGAGTTTTGTCTAGCCAAGGTTAGAGAAAAGATTCTCCAGCTTTCTCTGAAGCAAGGGCACAGACATGTGTCCCACCAATCAGACTCATCCATGTGTAAATTTAATTCAAAAGTGAACAGCTTGACAAAGGTGGAACCTATTGTGCTGGTAAGGATGACAGAAGAGACATCCAGCTTTTGAGAATGACAGTCCTTGTAAGGTCTAGTTTCTGGTCCAGAAATTGCCAAGATGTTGGTGGCTGCTAGGATTGCAAGAAAGTTGAATTTGGGCAGCCACATGAACTACAGAAGTTCATGCCCACTGAGTCATTAGCAGTTGAGGCAGTTTCTTTAGCCAGCAAGTTCTGTGCTGTGCTTCTGAGCACTGTTCCTGAGAACTTTATTTGAACCTATTTCTTCAGCCCAACCCCTCCTATGCTTCAATAGCCAACTTCAGCTTCTGTTGCTTACAACTGAGAAAGAGCCCTGGTGGTTAGTGCTGGTAACTGCAACTCATTCGTCAGCATTCAGCTCTAGTTCACTCCAGGAAACTGCTCCACTAGCCTCGTTCTCCCACTTTTGCTGATGAGGGCAAATCTTCCATGCTGGTGTGCTGTCAAGACCCAGTATGGCATGGTGGCTCGGCCTGCTGCTGCTGCTGTTACCCTGCCTGAGTTTCTATCTCAACTCTCCTACTTATTTGATGTATGAATTTTGCAAAGGTTACCTAACTGGTCTGTGTATCAATTTCCTTACCTGTAAAATAGGGGCACTGATAACAACTACCTAACTCGTAGGTTGGTTGTAAAGACTAAATGGATGAATGCATACATGAAATCCTTAAAGTGGTAACCAAATGTTCCGTCAATGTTAACTAATATGTTATCTTTCTCATGTTACCCACTTCTTTCTTTTCATACTACTTTTCACAGACTATAATTCAATACTCACAGAGTGATCATTTGATTTAGATATGCCTTCCACATAAGCTGTAAATGAAGGGCTGCTTATTTTGTTCATTGTTGTATTCCCAGTTCCTAGCACAACGTATATTTACTTAATGGATGTAGGATAGATGTTACAGGATCCCCAAAACCTCGAGTGATGCCATCCCCCATCTCCAAGCACGCTAAAGCAGGGGGAGCTTCAGCAGTATCCAGTGTTCCTGGCAGAATCACTCCAACCTGCTTGTTTTTACTGATTATTTTTCATGACCCACAAATGACCCATTCTCACAGTGCACAAACCTTGTCCCAGATGCTGAACTTTCCCTCTCTGGCCTGATTTCTCTGCTTCTCAGCACCGATCATTTTGTGCTGACTCTATACCCTTTGAAAGCTGTTTGAAGCCAGATGGGAGAAAGAGATAAAACAGATTTCATTCATTGCCCTCCCAGACTCTGAGAGAATTAAAAACAACAGCAACAACAAAGTAGTTTATATTGCGTGTTTACTAGGCATTATTCATTATTTAATAGCACACTCCTATGAAAACTGTACTATAACCCCATTTTGCAGAAGAGGAAAGTAAGCCCCAGAGAGGAAAAACAAAAGAAAGGAAGGAAAGTAAAGAGAAAGGGAGGGAACTTGGTAAGGAAGGCAGCTTTTCCAATAGAAGACAACTTTCCTTACTGAGAAGAAATTTGGTTCCCATAAGAGAGAACTTCTCTACTGGAGCATAAGATACTATAAAAATAATATTGATAGAGAAGTTATAGACAATGACCCAGAACATGTACCTAGACTCAGATCAGTTTTAATATTTAGATTTTTTAAATATAATTCCTTTCAATGACTTGCTATTTGCAGGCTTTTCCTTCCATAGTCTAATGTAAGCAATAGGAATAATACTGATAATTAAGAAATCTGTGCAGTTTTTTTTTTTCAGTTAATTGACATTTTCCTATAAAATATTTAAAAATTAGCTTTTGGTTTTCAAAGACTCTCTTTTCAGAAAGTCACAGTTTTTGCTATTAAGAGTTCCCATCTGCAGGTGGGGCTTCCTGCACTGGGATTATTTGGGCATTTTCACAGATGTTGTCCAGCCTCTGATATTCAGCTGGAGTTGGAGCAGGGGGCTTATGATGCATTTTCTATGTTTAGATCTTCCTGATGTTGTTTTATTTTTTTTCCAATGAAAAGGGAAAACAACCAGCATACCAGTTTTCTTGCAAATCTGTTATCCAGCTAGAGATGCCTTCCAATTGTAATGCTCTTGTGCATTTCAACCAAAGACACATTTTCAAAGTGAATGTGGGTGCAATTGCCAGAAAATTGGCTTCAAGCTGAGTCTCTGGAAGGCTTTCTTTCTCCAGCTTTGACAGGCCTTGAGAGAGGTTCTCATAAGCCCCCAGCAAGATCAGGTGGGTGGCTTGGGACTCAGAGCCCAGTTGGCAACCACTCTAAAAGAGCATGGTGCATTAGTTTCCCGTGGCTGCTGTAAGAAATTACCACAAACCTGGTGGCTTGAAACAACAGGAATTTATTCTCTCACAGTTGTGGAGGCTGGAAGTCTAAAATTAAGGTGTCAGCAGGACGGGTTCCTTCTGGAGAGTCTAAGGGAGAATTTATTCCCTGCTTCTGTACTGGCTTCTGGTGGCTGCTGGCAACCCTTGGTGATCTTGGCTTGCAGATGTATCACTCCAGTCTCTGCCTCAATCTTGACGTTGTCTTTCTTGCGTGTCTTTGCCCTTTCTCTTATCTTCTAAGGACACTTGCCATTGGATTTAGGGCACACTATCTTCCAGGATGATCTCACTTTGAGATCCTTAGTTGAATTACATTCTCAAAGACACTTTTTCCAAATAAGGTCACATTCACAAATTTTGGGTAGACAGACTTATCCTTTGTAGAGGCACCATTAACCCACACACATTGTGAATTGAGAGAACCTTTCCTGATCCACTGGGGGATGAAGCTGGGTTTCAACTAAGCAGTGGGCTAAAAAGGCATTTGGCCCTGCTGAGCCTATAGCATCTTCATAATTTCTGAGTGATGTCTATACATTTCTGGAAGGAGATATGGCATTTGTCAGCAGAGGCTATCTTCTCACTGTGTCTTCACATGGTCTTTCCTCTGTCCATGTGCCTTCCTGGTTTTTATTTTACTTGGGTTCTGCATTCCTTATTATTTCATTAAATCTTTTTAACAGCACTAGGAGTAGATAACAGTGTTTCCATTGTATTCATGAGAAATAAGGGGCTCCTTCCAGCTAGCAACTGGTACACCTGGGATTAAAATTTAAGCCTGTAGAGGTTCCCTTTACAAACATATCACCTCAGCTTTTCTGGGTTCCTAAACCTTGAAGATACTTCAAGTTTGTCTCTTTTCTGTAAGCACAGTGACTGTGGTTACTGTACAGGCTGTATGACAAGTCTAATAACTGAGTGCTTTGTGGGTTTGTTTCTGTTGTCTGTTGATTCTGGTTATTTATTTTTCTTTATGTCATAATTTTCCATGTCTATCTGGTTATATTTGATTATGTGCTGCTGATGATTATACTTAAAATATTGTAATAATAATTAGAGGTTTAGAATATATAGGTCCCTCTTTTCAAAAATAATTTGAATGTCCATCTGCTGGGTACTTGGGGATTCTACCAGTATGGCATCACCTCAAACCAAGATCCAGACTTGACCACTTGTTGAACCACTAGGGGTTAAACCCAGGACTTTCCAATGACTAGTTTGCCTCTGGCTCTCTCTCATCATTACACTGAGGGTTTTGTCTTTTGGGTTTATGATCTTCTCTGGGCGGGGTCTCATACTAGACTTCCCACCTGCTATGACTCTGAGTTTTGACATCTAGCTTTACCCCAGGAAACAGAAAAAGATTTAGATTTTCTAAGATTGGAAAATTCCATCAGGCAAAAGTAGCTCCCATGTCTACCAATCTCAATTTCCACTTTCAAATTTGGCCTGTTAATTCTCTACTAACTTGTCAGCTTTCCATTGTTTTGAAGAAGGTTTATTTCTTCAAAACTATGTTCAGCATTCTTTTCTTGTTTTCCTTAGGAAAGTTTCCTTGAATATTATAGCTTGCCATTAGCTGAACACAAAAATCTAGAGGCCTATATATTTTTTTTCCCTTGTTCATTCCTGGGACTTCACTGCTGTCTCTTGTTTCCTTTGTGAGGTGACTGCTTTTTGCACTGTCCTGAATTTTTCCATTGATTCTCGACATGGCAGCTTGGGTCTATGGATGAGTGGGTTTTCTGATAGCTTGATAGTTTCATCACATCCATGGGTATCTTATATAAGTCCTAGACCATCCTGAAAACAGATTATCTCTGTTTATAAATTGTGGAAAAATAAATTCCACTGATGCCGAGCTTCCAAGTTTTAGAGTTTTGTAATGTGACAAACTAAGGCATAATGAGGATGTTTCATAAACCAGTAACTTGAAAAGAGTCTGCCCCATCATAAAATAATGAATTTCTAAAGTAATGTTTGTGTGGGTTACACACAGGTGTGGTGAAGAATTAAATTTTGCCCAAAGAGTGCTTTGGTTTTTACACTCAGCTTCTAAGAGGCAATCTGTGTTTTAATTGATAAAATCTCGTTTAGGATGGGAGCTCATTATATCAGGAAGACCAATCACATTTAATGTGGGGGCTTTAGGTTCCTGGCATCAGTTAACAGGAAACTGAGTTAATGTACTTGGGCAGTCAATTGATTAATCATGCCTGTGTAATAAAGCCCCTGTGATGGTAAATACCGAGTGTCTACTTGATTGAACCAAAAAATGCAATATTGATCCTGGGTGTGTCTGTGAGGGTGTTGCCAAAGGAGATTAACATTTGAGTCAATGGGCTGGGGAAGGCAGACCCACCCTTAATTGGGCTAGCACCATCTAACCAACTGTCAGCAAATATAAAGCAGGAAGAAAAAGGTGAAGAGACAAGACAGGCCTAGCCTTCCAGCCTACATCTTTCACCCGTGTTGGATGCTTCCTGCCCTCAAACATCAGACTCTACATTCTTCAGTTTTGGGACTCAGACTGGCTCTTTCTTCTTGCTTCTCAGCTTGCAGACAGCCTATTGTGGGACCTTGTGATTGTGTAAGTTAATACTTTATATATAAAGGGAAATATATATATATAAATCCTATTTAGTTCTGTTCCACTAAGAGAACCCTGACTTATACAGCCCCCCAATAAAACCTCTGGACACTGAAGCCCAGGTGTGCTTTCCTGGTTGGCAATTCTCTATGTATATTGTACATGTTAATACTAGGAAGACAGAGCATCTGACTCCCAGGGGAGAGGATTTGGAAACTTCATGTTTGAAACCCCTCAGATCCTGTGCTATGCATTTCTTTTTTTGACCAATGTCTGTCTTTTCCTGTAATAAATCAGAACTGCGAATCTGACAGCTTTCTGTGAATTTTGTGAGTCTTTTTAGCAAATTACCAAAACTGAGGGAGGTTTTGGCGAACCTTGATCTTGTGGTTGATGTCACAGTCAGGACAGTCTTATGGCTGATGTTATGCCCTCAACCTTTTCAGGCTGGCTAAGTAGGCAGTGTGTTTATGTGAGCATGTGTGTTTGTGAGAGTGTGTATGTGTGTAGATGTGTAGAGTACAACACTAGTATAGGTTTTTGCTTGTTTTTGAGATGGAGTCTTGGTCTTGCTCTGTTGCCCAGGCTAGAGTATAGTGGTGTGATCTCAGCTCACTGGAACCTCCGCCTCCTGGGTGCAAGCAATTCTCCTGCCTCAGCCTCCCAGGTAGCTGGGACTATAGGCATGTGCCACCATGCCCAGCTAATTTTTGTATTTTTAGTAGAGACGGGGTTTTGACATATTGACCAGGCTGGTCTCGAACTCCTGATCTCAGGTGACCCTCCCACCTCGGGCTCCCAAAGTGCTGGAATTACAGGTGTGAGCCACTGTGCCCAGCCAGCATAGGGTATTTATAATTAGAACATCTTGAAGGAAGCTAGAACATATTAGCAAGGCTTAGATTCTTCTCTTCTTACATTTTTATATCCAACCTGCTTACTGTTTTCACTGGTCTTATAGTCTAAACCTGCACCCTGACTTTGTGATGCGTGTAATTTTTATCCTAGTGTGCTCCATACTCACCTCAAACTCCTGTGTTTATTTTGACTTCAACTCTGGAAACAGAAAGTGAACTCATAAAAGTGTTTTTTTTCTCCCCCCCTGGCAAGATTTAGGACCTCATAAATCATGGTGGCAAGAAATGTAATGATGGTCTCTTTCGGTTCTTGAGGGGATTGGAAGAGGAGAGGCGTGCAGATTCCAATGTGGTTTTGTAATTTTTCCCAGTGGTGGCATAGTGAGGAGGATTCCAGCAGGCTAGTTCCTCAGTCCTAACTAGGTAATTCTTTACTTGAATGTTCTTGCAATGAAAATGCACAGACATTCACTAGTGTCACTCCGGCAGTTTAGTGCCTGCTGCGGAAATCCTGGCAGTTAACAATGAAATTGTCAAGATTTCCTTTTTGTTCCCTTCCAAGCACACAAGGCATCGTTTCTGTCCAGTGGTTTAGCACATGAATCAATCCTTTTATTTGTGATCAGTGGGACCATGTGTGTTTTCAGAAACTGCCTGGCTTTATACCTGGCAGGCTTTCTTGTCGGGCAGTAGCTCTACAAATCAGAAAGAAAATATGCAGATTCTCATGTCTCCAGGTTGAATTATAAGGCAAAAGAGACTATTGTTTTCTGGCCTAGTATTTGGCTTTGATCTTTTTTGTTGTTGTTTTGAGATGGACTCTTGCTCTGTTGCCCAGGCTGGAGTACAGCAGTGCAATCTTGGCTCACTGCAACCTCTGCCTCCCATGTAAAAGCAATTCTCTTGCCTCAGCCTCTCAAGTAGCTGGGACCACAGGTGCCTACCACCACACCCAGCTAATTTTTGTATTTTTTGTAAAGATGGGGTTTCACTATGTTGGCCAGGCTGGTCTCAAATTCCTGACCTCAGGTGATCTACCCACCTCAGCCTCCCAAAGTGCTGGGATTAAAGCATGAGTCACCACTGCGACTGGCCAGATCATTTTGATCCTTAGAGATATGTGATACAGTACTTAAACTGGGCCCTTAAAAATGAATTATATAAAAAATTGATTTTCCAGATTATAACTGACAGAGTGGGGGAGGAGGCACACATAGCAGATGTGGACAGGTAGGAGAAAAAGGAATATCTAATAATGTTTTTATTCCTGTACAGCGTAATGTACTTATTGCTATATTTCTTATTTCTCAAGAATATTTATTTAAAAAGAGCCAATACGTAAATTAGTACAATCATTATGGAGGACAGTGTAGAGGTTCTTCAAAAAGCTAAAATAGACTATATCCAGCCATCCCATTGCTGGGTATATGCTTTAAAGAAAGGAAATCAGTGTATTGAAGGGATATATGCACTCCCGTGTTTGTTACAGCACTGTTCACAGTAGCCAATATTTGGAAGCAACCTAAGTATTTGTCAACCAATGAATGGTTAAAGAAAATGTGGTACATATACAAATGGAGTACTATTCAGCTGCAAAAATGAGTGAGATCCTGTTATTTGCAAAAGCATGCATGGAACTGGAGGACATTATATTAAGTGAAATAAGCCAGGCACAGAAAGACAGACTTCACATGTTCTCACTTATATTTGGGAGCTAAAAATTAAAACAATTGAACTCATGGGGATAGAGAGTAGAATAATAGTTACCAGAGGCTGTGAAGGGTCATGGAGGCTTTGTAGGGGAGGAAAAGTGGCAATGGTTAATGGGTATAAAAATTAGTTAGAAAGAATGAATAAAACCTAGTATTTGATAGCACAACGGGGTGACAGCAGTCGATAATAATATAATTGTACATTTAAAAATAATTAAAAGTATAATTGGGTTGTTTATAACATAAAGGATAAATGCGTAAGGGGATGGATACATGAGATACTTTGACATAGGCATGCAATGTGTAGTAACGGCATCATGGTAAATCACATCATTTACCATGTGGTCGTGGTGGGTGTCTCAGTGAGGACAGTCTCATGGTTGATCCTGTGCCCTGGCCCATTTACCATGATGTGATTTTTATACATTGTATGGCTATATCAAAGTCTCTCATGTACTGCATAAATATATACAGCTACTACACACTCACACAAATTAAAAATAAAAATAATTGAAGGAGTCAATTCAGCTTGGCTTAATTTCTGGCTCAAGGATATTTATAAAAAATTCTCTAAGCAAAGCAAATCCTCCGCCTAAATTCACAAACGTGGAGGGGCCTTTTGTCTATGAAATATCCGTAGAAAAATATCCCAAGAATATTTGGAGACCAACACATGTGTGGTGGAATATAGATGTAGAGCTTTTAAGAGACCTGAAAGACAAAATAGACACCAATGAAAAAATTAAAGGTTAGGTGTTGCTTAGCTGAATATTTAGCTTGAGGAGTCATTTTGGTTGAAAGCAATCTCTGAAACAATTAAAATATGATTTAGTGTATGAATGTTTATTCTCGCCCAGGTTATTTAGAAACATATCCCCCTTGTAAAGCAACTGGCCTTTTCATTTAATTTCTGCACTGAGAAATGGATATTTGGTGTTTTGGGAAGTGTATCCCATAGGTTGGAATTATTTATTCTGGTTTTAAAAAAGAAAATGCACAATGCAAAGACTAACAAGACCACAGAGCTTTGCCAAGCTTAAAACACTATGAAAATGTAAGCTAAATTCCCTGATTAAAGTGATGGAAATCAGTGTAAAACTATGTGGAGAATAGTTATATGCATGGAATCCACATTTTGATGTCTTAACATGGAGTCTGTGGATGGGCTTCTGAGCATCCACAAATAAAATCATACTGAATATTTATATATGGGTACATTTAGTGGAGAGATATTCCGTTGCTTTGGCTCTTAAAGGGCATAAGCACCATTCTGAGTTTAGACATGGGGCAAAAGGGATGTGCTACAGAAGAAAAGTTTTGTCCCCAGCCCCCCATCCCTCACAAATTCATATTGACATCCTAGCTCCCAGTATCCCAAAGATGGGGCCTTTGGGTGGTGATTAAGTTCTGTGGATGGAGTCCTCATAAATGGGATTAGTGATATGAAAGAGCTCCCTGGCCCCTTCTGTCATATGAGGACACAGCAAGAAGACACTCATCTATGAACAAGATACAGTCCCTCACAAGACACCAAGTCTGTTGCCACCTTGATTTTGGACTTCCCAACTTTCACAACTGTGAGAAATAATTTTTTTCTCTTTGTAAGTCACCGAGTGTATGGTGTGCTATTATAGCCACCCTATCAGATTAAGAAAGGATGCAGTAGCATTTCTGTATTCACTCGGTCTAGGATACAGTCATGGCTAAAGCTGCATGCTGACCCTTGACCCTTTTCATTTTGGAAACTCTGTCTCCAGAATTGTAAGACATGTCTCAGATTGGCCATGGGACAGCAGGTAAGCTCTCAGAGTTACTCAGGCATGCTATTGTTATCTCTTCCAATTTTCTAATGGACTTTCTGTAATATCTGGAGGCTGTACTTAGAAACTGAACAGTGTCTTTACTGAATACCCTTCTAGGTACAAGAGAGGAACTTGTACCTGTGTCTTCGTGCCTGAACAGTGATAGGTACTGAAAAATTATTCATTGAGTAAATAAATGAATAAAACACATTCAAAATGAATGAATAGCCAAATAATTGGAACAGAATATAAGAACTTATTGAATTAAGCCCCTGCTTAATTCAAGCAGAAAACTGGAAAAGGAGATTTTAAAATTGACAAATAAAAATTGGATATATTTAAGGTGTACAACATGATGCTTGGAAATAAGTACAGCATTGTAGAATGGCTATATCAAGCTAATTAGCATGCATTATCTTATATACTTATTTTTTTGTGTGGAAAAGGGGATGGAAAACAGGTTTTGTCTTCTTTCACTGTGGTCTCCTGCAGAGAAGGAGAAAGAGACACAGACTGCTCATCAGTAATTTTGTCTGTGTTCTCATGAGGTCTTCCCAGAAATGATGGTTTTCTTTTTTTTAATTTCAGCGATCCAACTTGATAAAGTCAATCTTCAAGTATATTGTGCATGGTCTCTTCTGGATAACTTTGAATGGAACCAGGGATACAGCAGCAGATTTGGTCTCTTCCACGTTGATTTTGAAGACCCAGCTAGACCCCGAGTCCCTTACACATCGGCCAAGGAATATGCCAAGATCATCCGAAACAATGGCCTAGAAGAACATCTATAGACAAAATGGCTGAGAAATACAGAAGAGGCCTCTGCTTTTGGAAAGGAAATCTGCTTTGGTGATGATCTTTCAGGCAATCTCAACTTACTTCTGTAATCGACATCTAATATCAATGGATCTGTGATTATGAAGTCTGAATATGTAATGCCTGGTGAAGTATTTAATCATGGCCTTTATTTGTATTTGGATCATTGAGGTTTTTAAAAAGAAGTAGAATAGAAAACCAGGAACCTTGATTTTTATATTACAAAATCAGATAGACCTGGAAACATAAATTTAATTCCTTAGACATTTTTCTAGAAAAAAAATAATGCAAAGTTTATAAAGATAACATGCCCATGATTTGCAGCTGTAACCGCAGACCACTTATTATAAGAAGAGTACTTGTTTGTGAACTTACTTATTCTGGTTCCATAAGCTATTTTTGCTTAGAACAGCCACTGTCATGTGATCCATAATTTTCTACATAAAAAAAATCAAAGTTAAAAGTTAGTCACATTATACAGTTATGCATTCTATTCAACAAGAGTGAATTGATAATCTATCTGTTAATATATTCAACACGTATTTTGTGTGTTTGAACAAGTACATATCCCTCTTGCCCAATGAACTTTTGAAAAATAATAAAATAATAGAATAAAGTAGACTTTGAATGGCAAAAAAAGTATTTGAGTGTTTCTGTTCAGTCAAAAACAAATTCCGACTGCAGAGTGGTGCCGAATTAAAAGCCAAGTGATGAGCAGGGCATAATCTCCAATTCTGAATATTTCATTAAATTTCAGAACCGTAAGAACCCTGTGAAAAAATACATAAAGTGAATGCGCAACCTCAGTGTAAGCAAAGGTGGGGTGGGGATTTATTACCCTGGTAGTTGAAATATCTGAGATTGGTATGGGATTGACTAGAGTTGGAGATTTTACTGAACTTCCCAAGGCAGGGGTCAGGAGTAGATGCAGGGCTCCTTTTGGACTCCATGTTTCCCCCTCCAGCAAACCTTTCACATATGTGGAGTTTGGCCTCTCACATCCATATTTGAGTAGTACTTACTAAGCACCCACTTACATATTAGACTTGAAACTAAGAGGTTTAACTATGATCATCCCCATTTTGCGGACTGAGAAACTGAGGCCACACTGATGTGCATCTTTCTCAAGCCATTTTGATTCTGATTAACTGGACTTGGCACTTCCTTGGCATCAGCTCTATTCTCACATTGTGGCAAACTGTAATTTGAGGTACCATGGAAGTCTTCTCTGCATTTTTTGAAGAGAAGAACAAAGAAATAGCGGTGTGGAGTTGCCTTATGCGCGAGGAAGGCAAGATGGTTTTTTGCATTCAGCCTCTGCTTCCTGGAGGAAACTTCACAGGCTTTTGGCATTCTCGTAAGGCTTTTGGCCCTGAGCAGATGCGCTGTCATTTTTTTCTTTTATAAACTGTGGTCAGTTTCTGGATCGTTTTCATGTTCATAATCAGGGAATTATTTACAGCAGAAAAACACACTCTCAGTAACTTTGGACAGAGTGAGAAAGAAACGGTTGTAGTAGTTCAATAAACGTGGATGCACTGGGGAAAATTATATTAAGATTAAAATGGTATACAGAGGAAATTCTATTACATCTTTGCCACTGGTTTGTTATTTTTATTGTTTAATGACACATTATCTCACAATTTGTGTTCATTTAAGAAGCACGTTTCCAAATCTTATTTCATTCCTCTCCTATCCAGCCTGTCTTTTTCATTTTTACCATGTATCTTATTTACAATTTATGTGCCCTTTTATATTTTCTTGCAAGACAACTGAGTTTTCCTTTTAATTAGGATGTTGCTGTGAATATTACTTATCCTGCAGGGCATATTTACAAGTTTTCCAGCAATACAAATGAGCACTGTATTTTGTTACCAAAACCAAAAAAATAATATTCACACTGTAAATAAGATGATCTGTCATGTTTGGTCTACCAGGTGAAATAAACGTTCTAGCTGCTGGTGCCCAAGCTTACTCACAGTGCGGTGGCCTTCTGCAGTTCTTGCTGGGTTTTAAAGGCCAGCTCTTTGTCCTAGAGATGGATCACACAAAGGGTGCTTCCCTAATTGGTCTTATAAATTAGTACTGCTACAGGTTAAGATGATGGAAGAAAAAATAACTCACCATCCAAAAACCTAACAGCTTGCTTGTATTAGCATTTGAGAACAAGATTGATTGACTTTTGCCTGTCAAGGAAACAGAGCTAAAATTCTTTAAATAGAAAAACAAGAGTTGTTAATTACACTTAAAAATCCATAGATACTGTACTTAGATGTCTTGAAGGTCAACTGAGACTTGTAAAGCACATGTTTTATGTCTGTTTTATCTAAGGAGAGGCTTAGATATCACAATGATGAATTGGATCTATTTGTATTTCTTTCTCTATTACTTCCCTCCTTTCTTTTTTAGAAGAGTAGGAACACATGTTATTTACATTCTGGGAATCACTGTTAAGAGATTTTTTTTGACAGTTTTTATTTTAGGGCAAGTCATTTCTGAATTTCTAAAAACATATATAAAATAACAGTAGCCCTGTTTCATTTTAGATGTGTAGGGTTTCAGTTTTATAGCTCCTGGTTATGCCAGGAATTATGCTAGGAACACCAGGAGGACTTGTCCACCTAAGCCCATTATCGAATGAGAAGGTAGAATTTCTCATTAAGAAACCCTTAACTCCAGAAGCTGGCAACCTTGGTATTTGGCAGTGGAATGCCAGTCAGGTTTTTGTGTTCTGGGAACTTGTGTTTGGCCTGTAGCTTTTAATTATTTTTATGAACTAGGGAATAATGAATACATTTGTAATATATTGAAAAAAAATCTCTAACACTGGCTGACCCAAAAGTAGATTTATATGATAATTCTTAAACACCAATTCTATTACTCAATACTAGGCAGGATGAAAATAGAATACTGACCCTTGTTACTGAGAGAGCAGAGTATAATTGAAGCTGGTAGAATTAATACTGTTTAATTACTAGCAATATGCCTCACCAGGAGAACACATGTTCATCACTGATCAGAATATTTTAGGCTCTTGTTGTCCTAGAAGGGACATAGTAGAGACTACAAAGCATGATGAGCCATAAAGAATGAAATTAGAAGAAAAACTGACATAGAGGCATTTGATGATGGTCTTTCATAATATGGGTTATGGCAATGGGAAGAGAGAATAAACCTTATTAACTGTGGCAGTAGGTAAGATGGGGAGGTGGGGGGTTGAAGTGCCAGGTTACGGCTGGCCATGGGAAAGAACAACCCCCAACTGTGTGAGTTGCTGAGTACATCTTGAAGAGAGTGGACAAGGCCTGTGATCCCAGGCTTTCCCAGTGTTTGAATGTGATACCCGACTAACGACTGACTTACATGACCTTGCCAGAGTGGTTGCTTCTGTCTGATACCAGGCAAATGTAATGTCGTCATTAAGAGTGTGGGCTCAGCCGGGCCTGGTGGTGCATGCCTGTAATCCCAGCACTTTGGGAGGGTGGATCACGAGGTCAGGAAATCAAGACCAGTATGGCCAACATGGTGAAACTCTGTCTCTAATAAAAACACAAAAATTAGCTGGGCATGGTGGCGCGTGTCTGTAATCCCAGCTACTCGGGAGACTGAGGCAGGAGAATCACTTGAATACAGGAGGCAGAGGCTGCAGTGAGCCAAGACTGCACCACTGCACTCCAGCCTGGGCGACAGAGCCAGACCCTGTCTCAAAAAAAAAAAAAAAAAAACACAAAGAAAAAGAGTGTGGGCTCCAGCGCCAACTCACCTGAATTCAAATCCTGGCTCTGTGTTTATTATCCAAGTGACATTAAGTACCTTACTGAAGCCTCCCATGCCTCAATTTCCCTATCTGTAAAATGGAGATGAACTTCCTTATAAGACTGTTGTGAGAGTTGATGAAACTGATACATATAACATGTTTATATCCTGGAGCATGGTAAAGGCCCAATTAGTGTCGAGCTATTATTTTAAACTCTCAAACTTGTCCACACTGAGTCCCCAGCAATTTAACAATGATAGTTTGGGTTTTCCTGTTCTGGGAGTACCTCTGGTTCCCGCAGAGGTACCTGTTTGTGAGTTTCTGTTCTGCTAAGTTGGGATTCACTGTTTTGCCTGTCTGTCTCTAATTTTGGTGGCAGTGGTTTTTTCTATGACTTAATTCTGTGACGCCTCTAAAAAGAGATGTTAATTTTCTGTTTGGCTTTTTTTGCTTGTGTTAGGATGAGAGTGACAAGTTCTGAGCTCCTTAAATAATGGGAGTGACAACTTCCAAGCTCCTTAAGTGCTGGACTGGACACCGAGAGATGGCATTATTTATATCATTAGAGTTGAAGTTGTCCAGCTGCTGAATCAGTACATATTGATTGAACCAAACTGTGCAATACTTTATAGAGATGCAATACTGCAGACAAGACAGTTCTCCAAAGAAGCTCATGAACTGGTTGGGGAAGTAGGATAGAGACTAAAATGATAACAAACAATGCTGGGTGAATTTTCAGAGAATCAGAGTTCTACAGCTATGTGTCACATAACAACGTTTAGGTCAATGACAAACCACATACATGGTGATGGTCCCATAAAATTATAATAGAGCTGAAAAATCCCTATCACCTCATGACATCACAGCCATCATTGTGCTACGATGTGTTTGTGGTGATGCTGGTGTAAAACCTGCTGTGCTACCAGTTGCCTAAAAGTCTAGCATATACCAGTATGTATGATACATAATTTTGATAATGATCATAACCAACTGATACGGGTTTATGTGTTTGCTATACTTTTAATCATTATTTTAAAGGTTCTCATTCTACTTATGGAAAAAAGTTAACTGTAAAATAGCCTCCGGAGGATTCTTCAGGAGGTCTTCCAGAACAAGGCATTGTTATCACAGGAGATGACAGCTCCATGCCTCTCATGGCCCCTGAAAACCTTCCAGTGGGACGAGGTTTTCCAGTGGAGATGGAAGACAGTGATATTGATGATCCTGACCCTGTGCAGGCCTAGGCCAATGAGTGTATTTGTCACAGTTTTTAACAAAAAAGTGGAAAAAGTCAAATAAAATAAATAATAGAAAAACACTCACAGAAAAAGGATATAAAAATATTCTTGCACATCTGTAAAAGTTATTTGTGTTTTAAGCTATGGTATTACAAAGAGTCAAAAATTAAGGAAATTAATTATTTTAAGCTAAGATTCATTTATTACTGGAGAAAGAAAATTTTTTTCTAAGTTGAGTATAACCTGAGTGTACAGTGTTTGTAAAGTCTTAGCGTACAGTAATGTCCTAGGCCTTCACTTTCACTCACTACTCACTCACTGACTCACCCAGAGCAACTTCCAATCTTGCAAGATCTGTTCGTGGTAAGTGTCCCATCATTTTTTATCTTTTAAAAATATCTTTCATACTGTATGTTTCCCGTTATCTTTTCTGTGCTTAGATATGTTTAGCTACACAAAAACTTGGTCTTGTATTCCAATTGCCTAGAGTGCAGTCACATGCTGTACAGGTTTGTAGGCTAGGAGCAATTGGCTCCCCATAAAGCCTAGGTGTGTGGTAGGCTATACCACCTAGATTTGCGTAAGTCTGCACAGTGATGACATCGCCTAACAATGCATTTCTCAGAATGTATCCTTGTCATTAAGGGATGCCTGACTGTGTATAAGCAGAGGAGAATGAGGTGGGTGGGGATGGCTTTCATGGGCAAGGAAAAATAATACAGCTAAAACATAATCTGAGTAATAATACAAATAATATATGTAAAAATATAGAAGTGGAAAGCATAAAGCCTGTGGGCAGTAGGGTCAGTGCCCAGGCCAATTCCCCTCAGGGAAGAGAGCAGGCAGGCTGGGACTTGAATGTGGAGAGTCTCTAATGTTCTCCAAAGAACCTTCGTTTTTCTCTAAGAGTAAGGTTGAAGGTTTCTGAGCAGGATGGTGATTATTTAAAGGTAACATTTTGAGGAATAGTAAAGGAAGTGGGATATAGGAACCAGATTTAAAGTTTCTATGGCAGAGTATAGTTGCTGTGTTAAGAGCCCTATGTGGAGTGGGAAGTACATACATGGAAAGTTAATTTATAATTGTAATTAATGTATCTCAAGTACATGGCAACTGAAATGCAAGATGGCTTTTTGAATTAGACCCTGGAACAGAAGTAAAGGACATTAGTGGAAAAACTGGGAAATCCAAATAAAGCCTGCAGTTTGATTAATACTACTTTATCAGTGTTAACTCATTAGTTTTGATAAACGACAGTTACCATTAGGGAATGTTTGGTGCAGAATATATAGAAGTCTGTGTACTCTCTTGAAACTCTTCTGTAAATACAAAATTGTCTCAAAATGAAAAATTAAAAACATATATGGAAGAATTAAAAATATATTCATGCAATACCTTACATATAGGATATATATTATAATCACTCTCTCTCTCTCCTCTGATATATATATATATATATATATATATAGACAAAGAGAATAGATGGAAAGAAATAACCACTATGAATATCTATATTTTTTGGTCATTTTCTAGGTTGTGGTGTTATAGCTAATTTTTCTTTCTTCTTTATAATTTATTCCCATGTTTTTCATAGTTAGCTTCTGTTTTCTTTTACTACTAGAAAAACACATTTAAAGACAAACTTCAGTGGTCAAGAAAATTTACTGGATATTTGGAGAATGGAAATGGGTAGGTCAGCAATGGCTCTGAATATGAACAATGATAAAATGGATAGAAATTGGCCGGTATATACATTACTTCATCTAGGTGCACATTAAGACAACAGACAGTTTTTTCCATTTTTATAATTTTTAAATTGATATGTAATAATTGTAATTTTTAGTACACGTGATATTCTGATACCCGTATAGAATGTGCAATGACCAAATTCAGGTCATGGAGTATCCATTACCCCAAACATTTATCTTTTCTTTGTAACATATTTTAAAAGTACTTGTTACAGTTTGAGATACTTAAAAATTAACTGCTTCCTCTAGTCTATAATTACTAATTTATATTTCTGTCACACAAAATTTTTTTAATTCAACATCTGCCCAACTCTTTCTACTCTCACCCCTAGTCCCTGGTAATCACCATTTTACTTTCTACTTCTATGAGACCCACTTGTCTAGATTCAACATATAAGTGAGATAACTTGGTATTTGTGTTTCTATGCCTGACATATTTCAATTAACCTGTCAGGCATTCATGTTGCCCAAATGACAGAATTTTGTTTTTTTAAAGGCTGAATAGTATTCTATTGTGTGTATTTTTATGTATATGCATATATTAGTTTACATATAGTTCATCCATATATATATTCGTACATATATATGTGTCTGTATTTCCCACATTTGCTTTATTTGTTCATCTGTTGATAGACACTTAGCTTGATTCCATATCTTGGCTACTGTGAATAATGCTGTAAGGAACATGGGAGTGCATATGTTCCTTTGAGCTTCTGATTTCATTTTCTTTGGATATATGCCCAGTAGTGGGATTGCCTGATCATATAGCAGTTCTATTTTTAATTTTTGAGAAACCCCCATGCCATTTTCCAGAATAGCTGTGCTAACTTACATTCCCAACAACAGTGGGCAAGGGTTTCCTTCCCATCCCATCCTCGCCAGCACTTACATTTTGTCTTTTAGATAATAACCAGTCTTATGGGTGTAATATGATACACACATAATGTTTTCAATGTTTTTGTGGTTTTGGGATACTTTGTTCTTCCAAATGAACAACTTGAAGTCCTATTCATATTTCCAGTACCTAGCACAATATTTGGCATATCTAAGTAAGTTATAAATGCATATTAAGCCATTGATGGAGTGGATATTAAGTAGTCAAGTTCTTATTTGCAACAGAAACTTAAGATGTGGATTGACTCACTTAAACCTCACAAAAACTTTATAAGGTAAATTCTACCATAATTTTCCCAATTTTATAGATGTGTAAATTGAGGCAGAACAGAAATTAGTAACTCGTGTAAACCATGGAGCTGGGAAGTGGTAAGCCAGTACTGAGACCCATACACTCTGACTGTAGACATTAATATGCTGCCTTGTATTCTTTCCCCCACAAGGTTGTAGCAGAACCAGGCCTGGAACCGGGGCTTGACATCTGGTTATTTTCAGTGGGCTGCCCTGAAATGGCCACATCACAACATAAGATGCTATGTCTCTGAAACTTCAGCCAATTTTCTATACCTCACAGCTAGTCATTTCACAGAGTAGTGGAGGTATAGTTTCTTTCTCCTAAGATTCTCTCTTGCTGCCATGTGAAGAAGGACATGTTTGCTTCCCCTTCCACCCTGATTGTAAGTTTCCTGAGGCCTCCCAGCCATGCTGAACTTTGAGTCAATTAAACCTCTTTCCTTTATAAATGACCCAGTCTTGGGTATTTCTTTATAGCAGCGTGAGAATGGAGTAATACAAACCATGAATGGATTTGTGTGCAAGAGGAGCCTAGTGAAAGGTTTGGCTGAGCATGAACATTTTTTCCCCCTCTGTGTTTCATCTTTTTACAATGGAATGCCTCCCTGAAAACCTTCCATATTCTCTACCTTCTGATCATACTGTCTATTATAATTCTGCCTGATGGCAAGCTTATCCTTATTGACTCTAAATTACATTTAATCCTGTTAGGATCACTTACTGAAAGGCATGCATTGTGATGGCATTGACGGGAATCCAGAAGCCGTGATGCCCAGCTAGAGGAAAATAAACTCTTGGAGCTTTCTAATGCTTGTCATTTTCATGCTGAGTCCAGCTGTGTAGCCTCTTGAAGGATGTAGAGGATTGGGGTGCTCAGTGCACATAATAGTGGGCTCCCAGGCAGTGTGGAGAGCTCTCTACCACAAGAAAATAATCTTTTGAGCCCAGTGGACTAAGAACCAAAGGCCATTTTGAGCTTAGACAGTATAATTCTATTAGGGAAAAGCCCTTGCAGAGGGAAATTGCCTGTGTTAAAATCTGTGCACAAATTAAAATAACAGGGCTAAGGCAGGAAATATCTCTATAAAAGGCTTTATGACTCCAGTGGATAATAATATCCTTGTCACATTGGGATCTGGGGACCTAAAGACATAGGAGGGTTTTTTTGTTTGTTTGTTCATTGTAATTGTTTTCACAGCATATGAGCCTTCCTTTCTCTACTTCAGCCTGTGAAATAAATCTATTCTTGGCTACTTATTTTATGAATTTGGATGTTATGTGAAAGCATTGTGTTGTTTCTTATCAAGAAGGTAGAAAATAAGGTCTGCATTATTGTCATTTATTGGCACCTTATAAGATTAATATCATCTAAAAGCTCCATTTTGGCCAAATTTTTTCAAATGTGTAAACTTCCTGTAATTTGTGTGGGATTTTGTAGGCACAAGTTAATATAGCTGTTTCAATATATTATATAAAATGTATTTAAATACATACCTTAGTTTAGAATAGATTCATTAGAAAGGGCTGAGTAGGGGAAAAAAGCTGTCAGCACAAATGATGTTCATTTTCTAGGATGACAGAATTAGGAGTCCCAAGGACTGCAACTGTTGGGTAGCTAATGTCACATTATCACAGCCCCATCCACAAAGCAGCCCTTACTCATTCACTGATGGCAGCTGCAAGTTTAAGACTTAGTCTACATTTTCCTAATTCCATGAAAAAGACAACATGAGCAATGGGCTGTCATGCATTTGAAAATTATGCCATGTAAGTAAATAAAGATCCAGTTCACAATTCCACAAAAGGATGATGGTGACATTTATTCCAGAATTAAGCAATAATGAAACAGATGATCCTTTGAGCTCTAGCAATGAACCAGGGAGTTTAAGACCAACACATCTCTCTCCTAGCCTATAGCAAAATACTAAGACAGCAACCAACATTCTTTTTTTTTGAGACTGGGTCTTGCTGTGTCACCCAGGCTGACTGGAGTGCAGTGGTGCAATCTCAGCTCACTGCTACCTCCATCTCCCGGGTTCAAGCAATTCTGCCTTGACCTCCGTAGCTGCGATTACAGGCACCTGCCACCTTGCCCAGCTAATTTTTGTATTTTTAGTAAAGACAGGGTTTTGCAAGGTTGCTGGGCTGGTCTCGAACTCCTGACATCAAATGATCTGCCCACCTTGGCCTCCCAAAGTGCTAGGATTATAGGTATGAGCCACTGCCCCCAGCCCCAACTGCTTTATTTTCTTCTGCCTTTCCTCTCTCCCTCCTTCTTTACCTTTATCTCTCCTCTCTTTTTCTTCTCTTCTCCCTTTCTTCTCCATTACTTTATCGTTTTTACTCATTCTATTTCTCTCCATCCACTCACCCACTCATTCTTTAATCAGACATTTAAGAACCCATCTTTGCTCAGGCATTGTGCTGGCACTGAGAATACATTGTGACTAAGACTGAAATAGCTGGCCAGACGCGGTGGCTCACACCTGTAATCTCAGCACTTTCGGAGGCCAAGGGGGGCGGATCATCTGAGGTCAGGAGTTCGAGACCAGCCTGACCAACATGGAGAAATCCCGTTTCTACTAAAAATACAAAATTAACCAAGTGTTGTGGCGCATGCCTGTAATCCCAGCTACTCAGGAGGCTGAGGCAAGAAAATCGCTTGAACCCAGGAAGCAGAGGTTGCAGTGAGCCGAGATCGTGCCATTGCACTCCAGCCCGGGTAACAAGAGTGAAACTCCATCTCAAAAAGACTGAAATAGTTTTGGTCCTCATGAAACTTACAATTTATGTGAAGACATTGCTGGATTGTCCAGTGGGAAGACCAAGCCTGTGCTTACAGTAACAGCAAAAAAGTATCCATCCTTCTCTCATATGGTAAAAATCAAGTTTGAAGATGTTAGCAAGAAGGTCCACTAGAAGCTCCTAGTAGTGCTCTCCCTGCCCCCCTTCCCTCACTGCCAAAAACAAAACAAAACAAAAACAAAAACAAAAAAACTACATTTTGATCAAAATAACTACAGGAGAGCCCCGGAGAACAGCAAGGAGGCAGCAAAATCCCAAGACCACAGAAACCCAGGATGGCTGCATGGAGAAGAGGAGGAAGCATCATGCCTCTACCACTTCTTTCCCCCTAATCACGGCAGCTCAGGACCAGGAGGAACTTCTCCCTGTAGAGAAAAGGTAAACAAGAGGACCCCAGCAGCCCCCATCACCACTGTGGACACCTGCAGTGTTTGCCACTGGAGAATCCTACAGTCCTCAGAGACTTGGAGCCCATCTAAGAGAGCTCTCTTGAGTCAACATATTGAGCTACCCCCCAGAGAAAGAGCTGAAGCTGTGCCCCACATGCTTGCAGCCCATGTTGCTGCTTCTCTGTACCATCTTGCAACAGGAGCCACTGTTACAGTGCATCCTGCCTGAGGATGAGGACCCATTGCATCCATCCATCCACTCCTGAGATGCGGCCGTTGCCTTATTACACCCACCCAAACACATCATTTCCAAGGAGAGCTACTGCTATCCCCTATCCCCCTTCATTTCACACCCCAGTCACTAGTACACCCTCCCACTAGGGCCAAGCTGAAGTGCTGCCCTGCTCCCGGGGATCCAGAGACTCAAATTACTGGAGCAGCCATGTCCCTCGTGCCACAGCTAAAGTAACACCCTATTTCCTCACCCCTTCAGGGCTCTGATATTCTGGCACCCTGAAGCAGTTGCACCTCCTAACATCACAGCTTACATGATGCCCCCTTCCACCCCTGAAGGATCCAGAGGCTCTGCTGACCCATGTAGCTGCACTTTTTATGACCAAACAGATGCAGTGCCTCACATCCCAGGAAATCAGAGATGGGTGAGCTGTGCCATCTTGGCCTCCAGGCCAAACATCATGTTCCTTTTCTTATCTGGAACTTAACTAGTCCCCTGCAGCTCCAAGCTACTGAAGAAAGGCACCTGCCTTTCTGGGGATTTGAGTCATTGTTGCACTGCTTTCTGCTCCTTGGGGTCCAAGCCACAGTGGGATCATGCTGTTTCAGGGTCCTTGCTACTGTTACCCCTGACCTCACAGAACCTGGACTCCTTCTGCATCCCATCATCCTAGAGTCTGGAGTCACCACTACATGGTACATTATTCCCTGGAGCCTGAGCTGCTGCTGTGCTCTGTTGGTTTTGGGTCCTGAATTGTAGTTGTGCTCTACTCCCTGTGGCTTGAGCCTCTGGAGAATATCCCTTACATCCAGGAGTCATGCCAGTGATGTGTCCTGACCCCAGAGTTAGAACCACAGCTGCATTCTAGCCCCCCTGGGTCTGAGCTGCTGCAATGTGCTTTAGAGCCACAGACCCTAACTTAGTGGTTGAATTACACCCATTTGTGCCTTGGAAAGTGAAGCTATGCTTCCTTTCCCAGATATAACAATAATTTTACAAGACTCTGAGCCCAGGAACCTGACTCTGCAGCTGCTCTGAGCACCTGTGCCCTGGATCCTGGTACTTATGTAGCTCTCTATGAGCTTGTTTCCAGGTTCAGGGGTTCAGGGGAGCCCTTAGCTCCCCTGAGAGGATATTTCTCCAAGGTTCATGGTCTCCTGCTCTCTGAAGAATGAGAGAGGGGACCACGGCAGGTGAACTCGTAAAGAAAATATCAGATTCAAAAAGTTTTTACAGAAGTGATTTATTTAGGTAGAGAAAGAGAAAAGGGAGAGGAAAACAGAAAGCTTCCACAAGAGAGAGAGTGTGTGTGGAAGGGAACCCCAGAGGGGAAATCCAGGAGAGAGAAGGACAGCTTCCATGAAGGGAGTGTTCATGGAATAGGGTCCAAACATGGAGTCCCAAAGGGGTGTGGAATAAGGGGACTTTTAACCTGGAAGGAATTCCCTCCCTCTCCAAGTCCCTTGGCCAATGAAAGAAGTTCTTTAGAACTTCCACTGGAGTGATTGGCTTTTGACGCTTTCCCAGGCCTGTGAAAATTAAAACAAAGACAGTTAAATCTCTCGGATGGAGAGAGATGGGAGGGGGGCATGACACTGGGAAGTTCTTGCCCTAAAAACTATGCCCCCTTGTGGATCTGGAAAGGGAACACATTTCCTCAAGCTGTGTCAGACAACACAAAGAGACATATCATCAGCTAAGATGCTTCACTGTGAGGAAACAAAAACAAAAAGATCCCTAAAGACCTTATCCAAATAACCTATGTAGCTATTGTCACTGAGACAAGCTCCTTACAACCTATACCACTGACACTCCCACAGTCATGACTAATGTTGATCCCAACTGAAGAAGCTGCATAGAGACTACACCACTATGCCCACGTAGAACCAGAGCCACTGCACCCTGCCAGATCAGCACCCTCAGGCTCATCTTCAGGGGAGTCTTCCTCCATGAAAGCCACTTTGTAAAGTTTGAAAGAGTTGATCACACCACCAGATGTACAGACATTAATACAAGGACACAAGAAAAACAAAAACGTAAGGCAATATAACATCACCAAAAGAATAAAGTAATTCTCTAGTAACTGACCTCAAAAAAATGGAACTTTATGAATTGCCTGAAGAGAAATTCAAAATAATAATCTCGAGGAAACTCAGTGAGACACAAGACAGTATAAACAGACAATTCAGTAAAGTCAGGAAAACAATTAATGATCTGACTGAAATTTAACAAAGAAATGAATATCATAAAAAAGAAACAAGAACAAATCTTAGAGCTGAAGAATTCAATTAACTAAATAAAAAGAGAACTTCAACAGACAAGATCAAGCATATGAAAGGATCTGTGAACTTGAAGACAGGTCTTTCAAAATGATTCAGTTAGAAGATAAAAAAGAAAAAGGAATGAAAAGAATGAAGACACCCTATGGTACTTCTGAAACACCATTAATCAAACAAATTTTGCATTATAATAATTTTATGAGGAAAAGAAAGGAAGTAAAAAATAGCTTATTTTATAAAATTATTATTGAAAACTTCTTCGGTTTGGAAACAGATATGAAGACCCAGATCCATGAAGTTTGTATGTCCCCAAATAAATTCAACCCAAAGAGATCTTCTTTAAGGTACATTTTAATCAAATTGTCCAAAGTAAAGGCAAAGAGAATTTTTAAAGAAGTAAAAGTATCAAATTACATATAAGGGAATCTTCATTACACTATCAGCAGATTTTTCAGTAGAAATCTTGCAGACCATGAGAGAATGTGATAATATATTGAAAATACCAAAAGAAGAAAACTGCCAACCAAGAATATTATATTCAGCAAAGCTGTACTTCAGAAATTAAGGTGAAATAAAGTAAAAAAACAACTCAGAACAAACAACAAAATGGAATAGTAAGTCCTTGTCTATCAATAATAACCTTGAATGTAAGTGCATTAAATTATTTAATCAAAAGACATAGAGTGGCCAAATGAACAAAAACACTAGATATAATTATATGCTGTCTACCAGAGATCCATTTAAGCTGTACGGAAACACACAGACTTAAAGAGAAGGGATAGAAGGAGATATTCTGTGCAAATGGTAACCAAAAAAAGAGTAGGAATGACTATACTTATATCTTATGAGATAGACTTTAAGTCAAAAACTTCACAAGAAACAAAGAAGGTTATTATTTGATAATAAAGGGGTTGTGTTATCAAGAAAGAATAACCATTGTAAATATGTATGCACCCAACATTGGGGTACCAAAATACATCAAGAAATACTAAGGGAATGAAGGGAGGAATAGAGAGCAATACAATAATAATAGGAGACTTCAGTACTCCACTGTCAACAATGAATAGGTCAACTAGATGGAACATTAAAAAGAAAAACAGAACTTAAATTTCACTTTTGACCAAATGGACCTAATAGATATATTACAAATCTTTGCATTCAATAGCAGTATAATGAACATTTTTCTCTGTACATGGAATGTTCTTCAGAATATACCACATGCTAGTCCACAAACACGTTTTAACAAATTTAAGAAAATTGAAACCATACCTATTGTTTCAGACCACAATGTCATGGAAATCAATAACAGGAGAAATCTTAAGTTTACAAATATGTGGAAATTAAACAACATGCTTCCAAACAATCAGTGGGTTAAAAAATCAAAATGGAAATTAAAAAATAATGAGACAAATAGCAATGAATAAAAACTTACATAATGCAGCAAAAAGAGTTCTAAAAAATTTTGTAATTAGTAGGATAGAAAATAAACATATAATAATCAATAGCATTTTAATACAGAAATACCTAACTAAAAAATAAATCAAAAAAGAAATCCTATTTATGATTGTATAAAAAAAACTCCTAGGAGTAAATTTAACCAAAGAAGTGAAAGATCTGTGCATTGAGCACAATAAAACATGGATGGAAAAAAATTGAAGAAGAAACAGAAATGAAAAAATATTCATGACTTATGGATTAGAATCGGTATTTTTAAAATGTTTACACAGCCAAAGCAATATACAGATTCAATACAATCCCTATCAAAATCCAAGTAGCATTCTTCACAAAAGTATAAAAAACAATTCTAAATTTGTATGACTGCATAAAACACCATAAATAGCCAAAATAATCTGAGAAAGAAAACAAAGTTGGAGTCATTACAGTTCTTGATTTAAAATTACATCACAAAGCTATAGTAATTAAAACAGAATGGTAGTGGCATAAAAACAGACACATAGACTAGTGGGACAGAATGGAGAACCCCAAAACAAAAACGTTAACTAATTTTTGACAAAGATACCAAATGGACACAATGGGAAAAAGATAGTGTCTCTTCAATGGAAGGTGCCAGGAAAACTGAATTTTTACAAGCAAAAGAATGAAATTGGACCTTTATACCATACACAAAAATTAAATCAAAAAATAAATAAAAGAGCTAAATATAACACCAAAAACTATAAAACTCCTGCTCCTGGACATTGGCCTTAGCAATGATATTTTGGATGTCATTACAAAAAGCTCAGGCCACAAAAGCAAAAATAAATAAATGGGACTGTATTGAACCAAAAAGCTTCTGCACAGAAAAATAAACAATTAATGAAATAAAACATTAGCCTATGAATTGAAAAAATATATATTTGCAAATCATGTATCTGATAAGGGGTTAACATCCAGAATTTATCAAAAACTCATAGAACCCAACCCAATAGTCAAGAAACAAATAACATGGATAAAAAATGGGCAAAAGACCTGAATAGAATTTTCTACCAAGAAGATGCAAATGACCAACATATGTAAAAAGATGCTCCGCATCATTAATCATCAGGGAAATGGAAGTCAAAAAACACTTTGAAATACATCCTCATACTCTTTAGAATAGCTATTAGCAAAAAGTCAAAACATAATAAATGTTGACGAGACTGTAAAGGGGAACACTTATATACTGTCTATAGGAATGTAGATTGTTATAGCCATTATGGAAAATAGCATGGACTAAAGAAATTAAAAACAGAACAACCATATGATGCAGTAATCTCTCTTCTGGGAATATACCCAAAGGAAATGAAAACACCCCTTCATAAAAATACCTACACTCTCATACTTATTGTAGCATTGTTCATAATAGCCAAGATATAGAAACAACCTAAGTGTCTGCCAATAGACAAATGGATAAAGAAACTTTAGTGCATGTATACATAATGGAATATTATTCAGGCCTTAAAAAATAAAATCTTGCTATTTGCCACAACATGGATAAACCTGGAGGACATTTTGCTGAGGGAAATAACCCAGACCCAGAAATAAAACTATTTCATGATGATCTCAAATTTATATGTGAAATCCAAAAAAAAAAAAAAAATTGCTAGGAGTCGGGGATGAGGAGAAGGGAAGAAATGGAGAGATGAAGGTCAGAGGATACAAAGTAGCTGGCACATGGCATGAAAAAGTCTAGAAATGAAATATGCAGCATGGGGACCACAGGTAATAAAATTGTATCGCATATGGGATTCACACTAAATGAGTAGGTTTTCGCTGCTCTTTGCCATTAAATTTTTAAAAATGGATAACTGTGAGATGATGGATATGTTAACTAGCTTCATGATAGCAACCGTTTTACTATCTACACATAGCTTTTAACATAATGTGATATGTCAATTGTAAGGCTGGTTGCCTTGCCTGGAGCTCGGACATGCCCATCCCTCCCTGTGCCTGGAAATTACGTCACCACTCTGCACTCAACACCCACCTCTGCACTCAACACTAAACTCTGCACCTGGCACCTAGCCCGCCGTTGGAAAACCCCACCAAAATTTAAAAGAAGCCCCGCCAAAACCTGCCCAATAGCATTCTGCTCCGTCCAGGTCCCACTCCCCCCTGGGTGGCCCACTCTCCAGAAATCCCGCCTACCTACCAATAGCAGCTTGCACCATCCACGTCCTGTTTCTCCACAACCAATCAAAATGCCTTCACTCCCTATAAAACTCCACGCCCAGGAGGAGTCAAGTGCCACTTCTCTGGCCCCCCTTTCGCGGAGCACAGAACCTTGCCCAGGAGCTTAATAAATTGGCATTTAATTTTCCTAGGCTGGTCTCAGTTTCCTCATTTCAAACTTGGCAATAACCCTTACATCAATTATACATACTAAAATTTATTTTAAAAATTAAAATAAAGTTTACCATACGATATTTGGAACAAAGCAGAGAAACACTCACAATGGGTAAAATTGAAACCTTATTGGATTTCTAAATTCATTCTAAAGTTTTGATTTTTTAAAAAATTTCAAAATCCATCTGGTGTTGGAAGAGACACACCATTATCTTGTCAAAGCTTAGCGCCTCTAAAGTCTTAACAGAGAACATGTGGGGAACAAGCAATTAGACAGTGACATTGAACAAGTAATTTGAAGTGTGATGAGTACTGTAAAGGAGAAATGCAGAGTGCTATGGGACATATGACAAGGGGGACCCTAACATTTCTTTTCTTTTCTCTATGAAGTCCAAGACATACACATTTTCAGCTGTAGTGCAAGAAAGCTCTTGAAAGAGTTGGTGTTCAGAAGCCTGATATGCGTGAAGGGTTGGGGGTGGGAATCACCCCATCTGGCTGCCTATGAACTGAACAAAAAATTGAAAGCCCTTGAAACAGAACTTGGATATGGAAGATGTTTTACTCTAACAAAATTGAAGAGTTGGACATCTTGATTTTAAGAAGGAAAAATTATTTCCTTTCCCTTCCATTGGTAGGAATATAGGGAAGAGAAGCTGCAAGCAATGGTCACTTCACATCGTATGGATAAGCTTAAAACATTTTACTCCTCATGACCTTGAGGTCTTCGGAGGCTTGATTATAGGAACTATTTCTATGATCGCTTCAGGTACCAAAGCAGTAAGATATTAGAGGGTCCTCAAAATTGTATGACAATCACAGTATAATCTAAGCTACTGCGTTTAGCATATGTCGTGGTCTTCAGTTTCAGTGGGAATCAGTGTCACTTGGAGGGCTTGTTAAAACATGGATAACTGGGCCCTACCTGGAGTTTTTGATTCATGGGGTCTGGAATGGGGCCTGAGGATTTGCATTTCTAATAAGTTCTCAGGTGCTGCTGCTGCTGTTTCTGCCCATTTGAGAGTCCTTGGTGTACACCAATGAGTCAAGTAACCCAAATCATGAGAGGTGAAAGAGGATTGCCCTAAAAATCAGAAGACCTGAGTAGAGATTTAAGCTCCACTGTATAAATGTCTTGACAATCTTAATCTTAATCTTGTCATTAAATTTCTCCAAATGTCTTCCCTCAACTGTGGGATGCATGTTTTATAAGAACTTGTCATTATACAAGTTATATGTATAAGGGCTAAATAATACAATATATCTGAAAGCATTTTGTAAACTTAAAAAAAATCTATGAGATTAAAACCTTTTACTTAGCTTTCATCATGATCATATGTTTGGATAGTGTCTGTCATGAACAATTGTTCAAAAATTGGGGGTGCCCTAGAGGGCTGCAAGAGCAAATCTCTGATCTCTAACAGGCATGGTAGCAGGAAGATTGCAGTGACTGTTGATATGCTAGAAATCAGATATTCCTGAAAAATTTACTTGTGACCAATTTTGTGGTGCTTCTGGAAGCTCCTGTCATTGTTGGCTTTGGAAGTATGTCAGTTTTTTGTTTTTTTTTTAAGAAATCCGAGCTGTCTGATCCAATTTCAGATGAATGGATGAAGCCTCTTGGCCAAGTATGATTGAACATCCCACAAGCATGATATGGTATTAAGAAAGAATGGTATTGTTTAAGTGTCAAATGACATAAAAACAAAAACAAGAACAAAAACAAATAACAAGTTATTTTGGCTCTGTGAAACAACTCACTTTTATTGATGAGCTTTAAAAATCCCAGTTGCCATTCTTATTTTCTGGTATATTTATCTACTGTACAGTTACTTTTATCCAAATGTATTTGGGTTTTGAAAAACAATTAAGCTGTACACCAAGAATCTTTCTATTATCATCAGCTAAATTCAAGGTCCCATATTTTATTGACTATCGACTATCTAATGTGCTTTATCTCTAGTCTCAGCTGGGCCCTCCCGGACTTGAGCTGTTCTGGGAGAAATGGGCAGCTCTGAACCCTGGTGAAAATTGGAACATCAATGTGTCCTCGAAGCAAATCTGTGAAATGTCCTGGGAGAACTGCAAAATTGAGAATCCCTTCCGTGGGGTATCCTGAAATCCTTTATTTGGCCATTAAACTGTTCATAACACTTATCATTTCAAGTGGTGACAGAAAATCATTGACAGAGGTTTCTGCTGTCCAGCAATGACAAGGAAAACATCCCTGCATATTGGTTGTCTTGGTCATGGTTGTTCTGAGCCCTGGGTGCATGCCAAATTGCTTGCCAGGCAGTCCTCAAGGTTTGACTTGAAATATGGTTTTCCCTTAAGCTTTGTGGGTACATGCTTTCTTGTGTTTTCATAATTATAGCTGGAAGATTTCCCATAAGAGGCTGAATTGTTGTTCAATGGCATTTCTAGGGGAGAATAACAGATAAAGGAAGAAAACATGTTTAAAATAGTACAGGACTGAAGGACTAACTGGAGAGTGTTGAGAGCAGTCTCCAGATCTTAGAACAGAGACCCATCAGCAACTGTAAGATGCAAGTCTAAATCAATAACTGGGACTCTAGAGTCAGACAGACGGGGCTGAATTCTTTGTTCTGTTACTCTCTAGTTCTCTGACCATGAGTAAATAACCTTCCAGAGCCTCGGTTTCCTCCTTTACAAAATTAGCTTAAAATATTTCCTTCCTCACATATGTATGGTGAAGATTCTGTTAGTTTCAAATAGATTGCTCCTTTAAAGAAGAGAACAAGGTGGTTGTCCATTTATTAATACATATTGTTTGGAAAAATTACAATGTGCCAGAGACTAGGGCTATCTGCTTCCAACTACCTACGCCATCCCAGTATGAATAGTTCCATGGTCAGCATGCAGGCAGCGTTTACATATACTTGATTAATTAATTGCATAAACACTTCTGATTTAGCTTCTTTAAAATAAAATGGTACAGTGTGGGTCAACTCCTTTATTCACTTCTCATTCTCCCCTAAAATATATTACGCAACCTTTAATTTGGACTCCCTTGGATTTAAAAAATAAAATGGCAAAATTTCTTCACAGGTCTTCCACATGTTAGTATTTCCTGGGGACATACTTGATTATATCATAGTTTATATTCTTGAAGTTTAGATCTAATTTTTGATTTAGGCACTTAGCCCCCAATGAAATATTATATATTATAATGTAGCTGTTAATAAGATCTGATACAGTGACTTTAAATTGAATTTCATTAAAAAATAAGGGCATAAAGTGTCTTCCTAATAGTCTTAATTAGGGAAAATAGAAAACCATAGTGTTTCTATATTAATACACTAACTAAGATAATTGGGATAATATGAAATACACAGAAAAATAGGAAGTCTGGAAGCCAAAGGAGAAATAACCGACTATTTTCCAGTTTACTATTTTTGTTTCTGGACTGAGGAGGCTCAGCACATGTTAGGCATAACGTCTTTAAGGAATTATTCTCTTTCATGTGTTCAAGTCAGTATTGTCTTGTTTTGCAGCGACTGTAGCCCTTGTTTTGTGGTGACTACTTTCCTGGGAAAGGCATTGTTCTGAATCTTATGGCTTCATAACAACTACCACTTGTCCTCCTGATTAGGGCATTGTATGAAAACAGTGCATTCATTGCGGGTTCTCACTAATCTCTCTTCTTTCATCTCGAGCCTTCCAGTTTCTCAGAGAGCTCTGCCTTTGCATTTTTAATTGAATGCTTCTAAAAGTTTATATTCATGTATTCTGCTTGCCAGAAATCTCTGTTCATACCTCACTATGAAGGTCTTATCTTTCTCTTTTATATTTCAGTCTGGTCGGGGAGTGAAATTAAGCTTGATTCCCTAATTGGGAGCCACATGGGGTATCCGCGTGATGAAAACTGTACCAGAACTCAATAGCTAACCAGCACTCTGAAACAGAAGGTCGCCATTTTGTAAAACCAGAGAAAATGCTACTGGGCATTTTGCAGAATTGTCAATCAGGACAGAATGGACACTAATTGCTTCTCCCACAGCTGTTAACATTTCTTTTCAGTAGCCAAGCAACCCTTAAGACAGAAAGAAACTCTCTAAGACATCTGAAAATTTTCTGCAGACCTAAGTATAGGCTTCCAAGGTGACATCTGTGATAAGTTGTTCATTGATTAATATAAATGAAGAGCTAACACTTCCGAACAAACAAAGTATTTTCAGACAAAGAAATCTGACTCTATTGGAAGGCTATAGTAATCAGATAAATAAGATTATCCTATGTTTACAATTTTTGGGAGTTTAGATATCATTATAATTTTATATGTTTCTCTGTCACAGTGTTCTCCAAAGTAAAATGTGGTTACATCCAGGGATGGACAAAGCAATTTAGTGGGTATGAGAACAAGTTATTAAAATGTCTCTCCATATTCATTTTTATCTAATAAGAAAATAATAAGTAACTTATACAACTCAATAGCAGAAAAAATCTAATTAAAATATGGACAAGTAACTTGAACAGACTTTTTTAAAATGAAGATATACAAATGCCCAACAGGTATATGAAAAAGTGCTCAACATCACTAATCATTAGTGAAATGCAAGTGAAAACCACAATGAGATATCACCTTATACCTGTTAGAATGCCTATTATCAAAAAGACAAGAGTGTTGGTGAGGATGTGGAGAAATAAGTGTTGGTGAAGATGTAGAGAAAAAGGAACCCTTGTCCACTGCTGGCGAGAGTGCAAACTGCTACAGCCATTATGCAAAAATGTATGGCAGTTCCTCAAAATATTAAAAATATGACTGCCATATGATACAGCAATCCCACTTGTGGGTATATAGATATCCAAAGGAAACAAGACAGAAATCCTGCCATTTGCAACATGGATGAACCTTGAGGACATTATGCTAAGTGAAGTGACATAGACAGAGAAAGACAAACACTTCACAATAAACAATTACATGTGGAATATAAGAAAGTGAAACTCACAGAAACTAAGTAGAATGGTGGTTTTCAGGGAATGGGGTTTGGAGGAAATGGGTACAAATTTACAGTTCCAAGATTGAAAGAGTTCTGAGGATCTAACATACAGCATCAATAACTGTAGTCACAATACTGTATTATATGCTTGAAATATGCTAAAAGAGTAGATCCGAAATGTTCTTAATGCACACAAACGCAATGGCAATTAAATTAAATAGTATATGTGCTAATTTTATTGTGGCAATCTTTTCACAATATATACATATATCGAATCATCACATTGTACACTTTAAATTTACACAATTTTATTTTCCAGATGTACCTTAATAGAGCTGAATGAAACAAGAGTAAGAAAAGATGCAAGTTTTACTAATATTTAGTTTAAATATTTAGCACATATTTAATTCACAAACATATATATAAAGAGAGACAGAAAGAATGAAGGAGGGAGAATGAATGCTCCAAAAATGTTTACTGCTGGGAATATGTGTTAGTTATCTATTGCTGTATAACAATTACTGCCCCACCGCCCCCTGACTCCACATAACAGCTTGCAACAGCAGGTATTATCTCACAGTTTCTACTGGTCGGGGAATGCAGTTTAGTTGGCTGCCTCCAGCTCAGTGCTTCTCATAAAATCCTGGCCAGGGCTGTGGTCACACTGAAGGCTCAATCGGGGAGGATCTGTTTCAAGTTCACCCACCTGGTTGTTGATGATAGACTGAGAACCTCAGTTCTTCACTGGTATTGGCTGGAGGACTTCCTCCTTTCCTTGCCTTTTTATAGGGCAGCTCACAATATGGCAGCTGGCTTCCCTCAGAGTGGATGAGTAAAGAGAGGAGAGAGAGAGAGAGAGAATGAGAGAGCACATCTAACTCAGAAGTCAAAGTCTTTTAATAACTAATCTTAGAAGAGGCATATGTCACTTTTGCCAAATTCTATTCAGCAGAATCAAATAGGAGCAATTTGAATAGAAATAGAATAAGATGGGATGGGATGGGATGGGATGGGATGAGATAGAATACATGTGTCACTAAACCCAGCCCATGCTCAAGGGAAGTGGATTATACAAGGGTGTGAATAAAAGGATGGATTCATCTTTGTCTTTTGGTTTTGTTGTAAGACAGGATCTCACTCTGTCACCCAGCCTGGAGTGCAGTGGTACAATCTCAGCTTACTGCCACCTCCACCTCCCAGGTTCAAGTGATTCTTATGCCTCAGCCTTCTGACTATCTTGGACCACAGGTGCTCACCACCATACCCAGCTAATTTTTGTATTTTTAGTAAAGGCATTTAGTATTTTTGCCATGTTGGCCAGGCTGGTCTCAAACTCCTGACCTCAAGTGATCCTCCCACTTCGGCTTCCCAAAGTGCTGGAATTACAGGAGTGAGTCACCACACCAGGCCTCATCTTTGTATTGATGAGTATTTTTGAGGCTGCTCACCACACAGCAAGTAATCAAAAAGTCTGGAGACCCCTTCCCTAGTGGATAAATTGGCCCCCTCTTTTCTGTAAAAGTCCACATTATAAATATTTAGGCTTTATGGGCCACATGTGGTCTCTGTTGAATATTTTTTTAACAGCCTGTAAAAAACATAAAATCATTCTTAACTTGAAAGCCAAACAAAAATAGGGAACAGGCCAGATTTTATCCAGAAACCATAGTTTGGCGATACCTGTTCTAGTGGACTATGAGGCAAATTTTAGCTCAGAATTCAAAAGAACTCTAACAATTAAGGCTATCCAATGATAGAACCAGTTTGCCCTCAAAATAAGATGATTCCCTTATCCATAGGATTATTGAAGCAGACTTATCTAGTTCTCTTACACTGGATGAAGGATAGTTGGAATTGAGAGATACAGCAAGAAAAAATGTACCAGTTGAGTTTTTCCTGGAAAATGAATTTCAAAAGATATGACTCAATAAAAGTACCTTCTGGATAAACAAAGCTGGAAATGTATTTACTGTATTTCATTTTGAGAGAAACACAAATGATTAGGTATCAAAGTCTCTGAAAAGTAAGAAAACGTGTTTAATTTTGTTTTCTCCAAACTTATCTGACCAAGGAATCTCCCATTCCTTTTGGTTTTAATAACATCGTTACTTTTGTTCCATGCAACAAAGTTAGGAAACAACAGATTAACTGATATGTAAGATCTCTTCTGACTTTCAGGGTTAATGATTCTAGACATGTAAGATGGTATGTGGTTTCATTAACTAATGGTTAATATTTTCATATATGTCTATCTCCCTACTATGTTTAGTTGATTTTAACAGACATTTACCAAGTACATGCATGAAGCTGTGCACTCTTGCTAGGCATGGAAAGGTAAAGATTGTATAGCTCATGTCCTCAAAAAGCATATTGATTTATCCTAGTCTCTGAACTTTAGCACAGTGCTTCTCACACAGAAAGTATTCAGGAACGGTTTATTGAATGAATGAAGGCCAAGTAAAACAGAACTGTGTGAATCTTTTGAGCAATTTGGGATTATGGACCCAGAAGAGAATTCTCTTTGTCTGTCTCTGACTCTCTCTCTCTTTCCCTCATGGGGAGAGAGAATTTCCCTCTGAGTTTATAATCCCAAATGAATATGAAGAGAGAGAGTGAATCAATGAATTCTGGATGAAAGCAACAATGCAATCAGTTTTCCCATTGTTGCCATAAATCTAGATATATGTTCCTGAGCAATCAAACTAAGTTTATTGCCATTATAAATTAAGGAGATTAAACTAGAATTGTGCTTCTGAAATTCAGATTTATATTAGAGTCTGCCACTTTAAAAATAACCCTTGTGGATTCAAGTTGACGTCTTTCCACTAGATGGTTTGATATGACTGTGGCTTTCATCTTTGTATAATAGAGAATTATCTGGTTACAACACATAATTCAATTAACATTATCCTTTAAATTTCTCCATCCTTTGTTGAAATGCTTAAATTTATTCCTCTTTATCCTCGCCTCTCCTTTTTCAATCTTGGAGACTACTGTCATTAATCTATATCTTTCGAGGTTATCATTTCACTTTAGCTAGGAAGCATTTCATTCTTATCAGCATCCACAGTGCTTCATCTGGGCTATTCTTCTCTATATTGTGTATTGCCATCAATATTCCATCCTTATATATTTTTAATCCCAGACAAGAATGTTGTATCATCTTCATTTCTGGTCAGATAAAATAAATGTTTCATTGGATATGTAAATGATCCTGTAAGCTAGATGAATTTAGGAGGTTTTGCTTTCAGTGTTGAAATAAGATCTTTATCCTTAAATCAGACAGTATGGAAACAAATGAAATGTTACATGCTGATATATTTTTAAATGCTATTTTTTTTAACCTTCCCATGAAGGAAAAAATGACATCTGCGACTTAGGATTTTCTTTGGAAAATGAAGTCTTTTCATTTATTTACAAAAAAAGGAGGATCAAGAGCACTTAGGGAAGCTTTAATTCTTTGTCTATTGCTCCAGCTGTCAAGTCATAATAGCATTCGCCTCTGCTTGCCTGGGCTGGAAGCAAATGATGCCCGCAAAGCAACCTGGGAAATAAAATCCAGAATACTTCAACTGGAAGGAACCTAAAATGATATCTGGCCCGACTCTCTGTTTTCATAGTTGAAGCTACTAGGACTTAAAGACATTAAATAAAATTAAAAGCTACATGGCTCTCAATACTTGCTAGAGTCTAGATTTCCTGACTCCAAACTCAGTGCTCTTTCCAACTCATCACATCATTGTACCTCTTCTTTCTTAAGTTTTCCTGAGTAGTCTTAAGTGAGAACTTTGTGAACAGACCACAGTTCTTAGTAACTGCCAATTAGGAACCCCAGTAGGAATATTAAAGCAAAAAAGACCTTAAAATCATGAAATAAATATAACTTAGACCCACCACTTGTAGGTAGTGAAGTCAGAGAGATGAGCGTGGAAATTAGTGATGACTCAGTCCCCCATGGTGTTGACGTGAGTGGTGGCGTTAAGACACAAAAAGGTCCACAGAAAGGGAAAGCATAAATAAGAGGTGGGATGTTTAAAGATTTTCAACCCTTGGATGCTTCTGTTCAGAAGTCTAATCTATATTTAATTAATTAATTTATTTATTTAGAGATGGAGTCTCACTCTGTCACCTAGGCTGGAGTACAGTGGCACTATCTTGGTTCACTGCAACCTCCACCTCCCAGGTTCAAGCAATTCTCCTGCCTCAGCCTCCTGAGTAGCTGGAATTACCAGTGCCTGACACCACGCCCGACTAGTTTTTGTATGGAGATTTCACTTTTTCACAGTCTGGTTCCTACCAGGCTCACCTGTCTTCCCTGTTGTCCTTCTCCTAGGTGTACGTACTATTTGCTTAGGAATTTGTACAGTTCTTTGACTTTTTTTCTCCTTTCTTTTAAAATTGTTTTTTCTCTATGTTGAATGCCCTCCTGCGTCCTTTCTGCTTGGCTAATTATTTCTCGTTTCAGCTTGGGAAATAGATGAAAAAGTCGTATATCTCTTACCAATTTTCCAGTTTCCAACAGTCCCAAAACAAATTGTATGCAGCATCATGAGCCTACAAAATCACCTTAAAGTACAGCAAATGATTGCATTAAAATATCACCTTTTAGCCCTGGGAGGAGACTGTGCGAAGATTCAAAAGCGATGGTTTGCAGTTAGTAGGCAATACCATGCAAGCCAGCTCTTGTTTTTAAATGTTATGCCCAGAAGAGATCTTTGAAATTTTATAAACAGATGGATTCTTTTTGCTTGATTCACTAATGTTTTACAATTAACTAATTAACAGGTTTATTGCCAAAATTAGCAATAAAAAGTGTTCAGGAGCTTCGACCAAAGCAGTCTTTTGCAATTACGTAGTTACCAAAACAATCTGCATGATAGTTTGAGGCTAAACGTTGCTCAAATCAGAATTTCACCTGCTGTTTTCAAATAAAAGTTGACAAATACAAAAATGAACCCTGTAGATTTTCAGACTCCTTTTATTTACACGAGCCTTTGCCTTAATTAATAATAATTACAGGTAACGTAAACTATAGTTGGAAGGCTTAAATGTACCCAGATTACTTTCAAGTGTGCAAAATTGCTTTGCAAACACAGTTCTGAAGGACTATCAGGAATCATTTTTATGTAAAGTCCATCTGCTGTCCTCTAGCTAGCATGACCTTAAATGACCTATTCAACCTGATTTCCTACTGTTCCCTCATACAAACCAGGTCAGTCGCCTCTCTTGGGTGTTATCATTAGAATAGAATGCCCCTCATCCCTCTCCAACACACTCCAAGTTTCTGCTATAGGCAAATCCTTGCAGTTCCTTGAAGACACCACACTCTGGATCCAGTTTTGGCATAAGCTATTTTTCTGTCTGGAATACTTTCTAAGCTCCTTCAGGATTTAGCTTGGGCATTACCTCTTTTGGGATGTATTCCCTGATCGACCCCTATTCCTGCCTCCAGAAGGTAGAATGAGACTTAAGAGGGGAAGGAAGCTTTTCCCTTTGGTGTTCTTTCACTCAACTGCAAGCACTTCCAGGGAAGAAATTATGTTTCGATTTTTAAAAAAATTTCTAAGCTCAGTGAATATCAATTGGAAGGAAAGAAGGAATAAAAGGAGGGAGAAAAAGAGAAATCATGCTTTAGCTTGTTTCATTATCTTCAGTACAGACTGCTGTCTCTGCCCAAAACCCTTTGGCTTATATTTCTAGGTTTGTTTCTCAGAACCCTCATGGAAGTTTCAGTTTGTACCAACCCAACTATTCCTGCTGTTTTTGAGCCTTGCTTTAGTCCTTTATTTTTTTCTGGCATGAAAAATCTGCTTCATCAATTAAGCTATAAGTTTCTTGAGTTGGAAGGTATCAGCACTCAAAGGGGCTTAGAGATATATCACCTATTCTAACCATTTTCCCAGTGTGGGAGTTCCCACCTGCCACAGTTCAGGCACTTCTGTTAATTCTCTTGAAGTTTCTTTGGTGTCCAGACCTTGATAAGCACTTTCTGTGCATGACTAACAATTAAGAATTCCTGTGTTTAACAAGATTAAATACTGTTCCTGTGACTTTAATGATGTATTAAATCAATTATTCTTGTATTTATACCCTGCTATATTCCAAAAAATACATGCAGTTGAATACAATTCAGTTATGATCTCTTAAATCCGTGATGTGGCTGGAGTAGTAAATTAAAGTCCATCATATATGCCTTTATTAAAGTTCCAAGATGCAGTTTAGTTGACATTTTCTCCTGGAAGCCCTCCGCAACTTCTCCATTAGAAGGTAGGTGTTTCTCCAATGCATGTTCTCACTCATAGGCGGGTGTTGAACAATGAGAACGCATGGACACAAGGAGGGGAGCATCACACACTGGGGCCTGTTGGGGGAGGATAGGGGAGGGACAGTTGGGGGTGGGGAGGGTGGGGAGGGATAGAGTGGGGAAAAATGCCAGGTATAGGTGATGGGGGGATGGAGGCAGCAAACCACCTTGCCATATATATATACATATGCAACAATCCTGCATGATCTGCACATGTACCCCCCGAACCTAAAGTACAATAAAAAAAATGATTTTAACAAGAAAAATAAAGAAGGTAGGTGTTTTTCATCTGTAGTTCCAAAGCACCACTGTGCATACCTTTATCATAACACTTGTTATACACAATTTTTTGTCCTCTGATTTTGCCTGCTTCTTCCACTAGGCTGTAAGTACCTAGAAGGCAGTGACAGTGTCTTTTCCTTCTTGGTGTGGCTACAAACACAGGGCCTAGAATGTGGTACCCTTCGCCCAATTCATCCTCCAGGCTGCCACATGAGCTCTCCTCCTGATAGAAACAAACCTGCATCCGGCACATCCCTGCAAAAAACACCTGAAGGCTGAAGATCTTCTGTAGGAGAAAGTGCAAGCTCTTCATTTTGGAATAGATATCTTTCATAATATGTCTCAATCTACCTCCAAGTCTGATCTCCACCCTCATTGCAGTCACTCAGAACTTCTCAGGACTTACGTATCCATAACTCATGTGTTACCTTAAACTTTCAGTGGAGAAAGCAATCTTTCTCTTCTTTCATCCCAGTTAGATAAATATTTCTCCACTTGGAAATGCCCCTCATTGTTCCTTCAATATTTAGCTCAGATATTACCTACTCCTTGGTATTTCAAAAAATATTTGGACCCATTAACCTCATAGTCATCATTCAACTAAAATTTCATTGTGCAAGTAATATGAGACAGACTGAGAGACGAGGACTCACTATGCAAACATAGAACCTCTTTACTTCCTTCCTTCACTCATCCAGCTGAGCAGGAATCCTGATCATTTTGTTCTTGTATTTCTCTTTGGCACAGTAAAGTGTCTGGCAAGTTGTGATTGTTTGCATGAATACGTTTTTGGACATCTCTTACTTGTTGATTTGTCATCAAGCTAAGGACAAAATTCCATTTTAACAACTGGTCATTTTACATATCACTTATGAAAATGCAAATGACCATAGGTAGAATTTCCATGAATGAAAATTTTCAGATCTCTATAGTAGAGAACTCTGTATTAATTCTAGAAGCTGCCAATATTTTATTGCTTGCTACCATCTTTCAAATCTGTCCTTGCAGAATTCCATTCTTTCACTTTTTCAATTTCCTGTAGTTAATTTTTGTATTAACATTGTCTTTGACATTGTATTACACATAATGCATTAATTTTTTTACATAATGTGTGGAGAATTAGATATACAACTTCCCTACTGATAATGGTAATACTGATAATAGCAATTCTAATGTTTTAACTCCTTGTATATTTTATTAAACAGTATACCATTATTTTATACCACTTTCTTCAGGGAGCTGAGCAGACACTATTCAGGCAACTTTAAAATATACGCAAGCCTTATTATTAACTATCAACTTTTTGTTAAATAGTAACCTGTTGCTTTGCTTTTCATGGTGGAAAATGCTATATGGGAAGAGATATAGCCCATAAAGAATGAAATTTTATATGCTCCCAAGTACTAAGGCAGTTAACACATACACTCTTAACAATGCAGGCATTGCTGTCAGACAAATCCATATCGAAGATCCAGAGCAGCCTACAAGAAATCAGACCAGAAGCACTCAATTCTACCAGGTCTTCTCTCTCTCCTCCTCAGAGAGAACACATCCAGAGAGATGCATATACTGTGAAAGGGAAATAAATCATGGGGCTCCCAAATCACTAAACTAAAGGGAAAAGTCAAGCTAGGAACTGTTTATGGCCAACCTGCCTCCCCATTCTATTCAAAGTCGCCCCTCTGCTCACTGAAATAAATGCATATCTGATTGCCTCCTTTGAAGAGGGTTTGATTTCCAATTTTATTCCACTGTGGTCTGAGAGAGTACTTGATATAATTTTTATTTTCTTAAATTTACTGAGACTTATTTTGTGGCCTATCATATGGTCTTTCTTCTTCCTCATCCTTCTTCCTCCCAGGGCCCAGTTCTCCTCTAGGTAGGCAGAGGCCTATGACAATATTTAAAAAAATATGATTTGTTCAAGAGAGATAGGATTACCTTCAAAGCACAATAAAAGGAAATATAGAGGTTCAAGAAACTCATAACCTTGCAGAATTGGGAAAGCCAAAAGATCTAAAAGGAGCAACTAGCAAAGCCTGTCAATAGATAAAATGACTCAGGATAAAAATCACATTAATGTTTGGCCACCACTTTCATTGTTCCAGATAATGTTAAAGTATCTACCATTAAACTGAGAGAGAGACAAGTGGGGGGGCAAAAAAACAAAGAAGTAAATTCTATCTAAAAACAAAGTTTCTAAGAGTACTTATAATATCATTATTGGCACAAGTAAATGACTAGATGCAAATAAATCAGAAGTTTATTAAATTTATAGGAAACTTTCATTGGAAAAGAAAATATGAACCTGGATTTAAAAAAGTATATGATTCTAGCATTTAAAACAATGCTTGGATTTCAACTTTCTATAAGCTCTTTGAGGAAACCAGAATGGAAATTAATGCTGCATTACCAGTATTATTTATGTAAGAGAGATGACAGGGAAGTCAACTTGAGAAACTTAATTTGAAGAGAAGACATTGATTCACATCCAAAGATCTGTAGCTACTAATATCTTAGGTATCTACGTATCACTTTTATAATTACTCAGTAAAATACATTTTTCAGTGAACTGTTCCTGACTGTGGAAGAAAGAGATCTTCTAATCACCTTCAGTCTATGTATACCTTTTAGTTAATTTATAGTAGACTACATATATAGAATATTTTTTGGAGGTGTTAATTTTGTTGTAGTTTGGGATAAGAAGACAGGGTTATATCCCAAGAATTACCCAGCATATAACTTTTAAGTGGCTGTTTGACATCTTTCATTCTTGAAAAAGTTGTTGGGTAATTTCTATTTAGTCAACCCTTTTTAATTCTTTGTTTCTACTTTTTACGTTCTTCATTCTTTCTGTCTTCTGCAGCCTTTCCCCCATTTTTTAAGACTCTGGATTTAGGTCCATTTTCTTATACTAAATATGGTATTGATTTATTTTTTTATTATACTTTAATTTCTGGGGTACTATACTTTAAGCTCATCCTCTCCAGCATCTGTTGTCTCCTGATGTGCAGGATATGCAGGTTTGTTACGTAGGTATACACGTGCCATGGTGGTTTGTTACATCCATCCCCCAATCATATACTTTAGGTATTTCTACTAATGTTAGCCCTCCCCCAATCCCCCCCCACCCCCTGCTATCCCTCCCCTAGCCCCAAACCCCCCCATCAGGCCCCAGTGTGTGATGTTCCCTTCCCCTGTGTCCATGTGTTCTCATTGTTCAACACCCACTTATGAGTGAGAACATGTGGTGTTTGTTTTTCTGTTTCTGTGTCAGTTTGCTGAAAATGATGGTTTCCAGCTTCATCTATGTCCCTGCAAAGGACATGAAATCCTTTTTTATGGCTCATAGTATTCCCTGGTGTATATGGGCCACATTTTCTTATCCAGTCTATCTTTTATGGGCATTTGGGTTGGTTCCAAGTCTTTGCTATTGTGAACAGTGCCGCAATAAACATACATGTGCGTGTGTTTGGTTGAATATTTTATAGTCCTTTGGGTATACACCCAGTAATGGGATTGCTGGGTCAAATGATATTTCTAGTTCTAGATCCTTGAGGAAGCACCACACTGTCTTCCACAATGGTTGAACTAATTTACACTCCCACCAACAGTGTAAAAGTGTTCCAATTTCTCCACATCCTCTCCAGCATCTGTTGTCTCCTGATTTTTTCAAAGGTCACGATTCTAATTGGCGTTAGATGGTATCTCAATGTGGTTTTGATTTGCATTGACCAGTGATGATGAGCTTTTGTGCATAAGTTTGTTGGCTGCATAAATACCTTCTTTAGAGAAGTGTCTGTTCATATCCTTTGCCCACTTTTTGATGGGGTTTGTTTTTTCTTGTAAATTTGTTTAAGTTGTTTGTAGATTCTGGATATTAACCCTTTGTCAGATGAGCAGATTGCAAACATTTTTTCCCATTCTGTTGGTTGCCAGTTCACTCTAATGATAGTTTTTTTTTTTTTTCTGTGCAGAAGCTCTTAAGTTTAGTTAGATCCCATTGTCTATTTTGGCTTTTGTTGCCATTGCTTTTGATATTTTAGTCATGAAGTCCTTGTCTATGCCTATGTCCTGAATGGTATCGCCTAGGTTTTCTTCTAGGGTTTTTGTGGTGTTAGGTCTTATGTTTAAACTTTTAATCCATCCGGAGTTAATTTTTGTATAAGGTGTAAGGAAGGGATCCAGTTTCAGCTTTGTGCATATGGCTAGCCAGCTTCCCCGGCAGTCCATAATCATAGGAGGAATTTTTTGTGTTTGATTCAAAAAATTAACTGTTTTTCTTAATGATGTTATTGGTTATTTTGTGACAATTTGCCAGTCTCTTCCACATACTATCTTATTTAAACTCTCATAACAACCTTAGCAGGAAGGTATTATAATTTTCATTTCACAGATAAGAAAACCGAAGACTAGAGAAATTAACTTGCCCAAGGCCATAAGCTAGAAGTGGTTAAATTTCGCCTTGAAACCAGAACTGCCTGACTCCTATGCTCAGGCTTTCCTATTATAATATCACATTGCCATCTATTCTTTTTGTTATCACTGGAGCTTCAGCTATATCCAGCTCTAAACCACCAACATTATCTAATTTCTTCCAATGCTAAACTAAATGGAAATGGAAAATCCACTTTTTCTAATCTACTAGGATTAGGGGGGCAGATTGTGGACTAGTTTTCCCCTATCCAGTCAAACCAAACATAATGAAAGTTCCTCTGTAATTTTACTCTAAAATGATTTCGATTCAGACATTCAGTTCTCTCTTCAGCATGATCATTAGACCATTAGCTTCAAAATGACAGTTTTGTGCATTTTTTCATCTGTGGATCTCTAACATTTCCCAATATGCTCAGCATGTAGTAGGCATCCATATTTATTACAGCGATGAGCTCTTTTCTCATTTTTGTTGCAATCTACAACTTCCCTTAGATTTCCTCTCCAACTCTCAGTTACTCTGATGGTCATCTCTTAGGTGACTTGGCTCAAGTCATAGAGTATGTCCAAATCTGAGTCTCACAAATTTCTAAAAGTATTGTTCTTTGAGAAGAGACAACAGAATTACTAAGTGAGAAATAATAGAAATAAAAGCAATGAAAATAAAAATAAAAATTATTTCTATCTCCCACTTTATCAAAAATAAAATTGAGGTGATACTCAGTCCTGGCAAGGGTGCAATGAAAGGAACAGGCTCCTTTTTGCTACTGAGACCATAAAGTGGGACAGTCTTTGTTCAAAAGCAATTTGTCAATGTGATCAAAAGCTGAAAAAGCATTCTTACTGCTGACTTACTTTTCTAAATGACGAAAAGTCTTTACATATGAAGATGATCATCACAGCTTTATTTTTAAGAAGGCATCACCATCTAAATGTCCAGAAATATTAAAATATGATTACATGGATGGTAGTAATTCATATTCGTAGAATACTATACATCCATCTAAATTATGCTTAGAATAACTTATCATAATATATAAAATTCTATTTTTCTTAGGCTGGTCCTTTTGGAAGGAGAATCTGAGATGAAGGCTTGTGTGCAGGTCTTTTTTTATCTTTTTAGGGTGAGATTCCATGGTGCATGTATGGAGAACACAAGAGAGTGACAGAGAAATAGCCAACATAAGTATGTGTTTTTGTGTTGTTCGTGGCTGACTGGAGTTCAAACCCAGCAGGACCTTCAGAGGGGTCTTATAAAACAGAGGTCATAAGTATGTTTCTCAGTAACAAAATGGAGAGATCCTGCCTCTCTTTGGTCAAGAGTGGCCTCATGTACAACTCCAGGTTGTACATAGGGACCCAAGAGTGCCCCTGTTTGTAGAATCAGGGGGAAGCCTTCAGGCTGGAAGCAAAAGTCTGCATGAGACCCTCTCCAACTGTGCCTGCCCGAAGCGCATCAAAACCTGCATGGAACTGGCCACTCTTGCAGTGCTTGGAGTTAGTGGTGAGATTGATGGGATAGTGTACTGATGTAGATTCTCCACTAATTCCAAGATGCACTCATTGTATTGTTACAATGTTGTGAGGGAAAGTTAAGAGCTAAAGTTACATGCTCAATAGTATCTCAGTTAATTCATACATTCAGTAATCTATTGAGTGCCAATTATGTTCCTGGTTCTGTGAAATCAAAGAATAGGACCAAACTCTTTTTCTCTTGGGAGCATATATTCTAGTGAAGGAAGAGGGTTTGGGACAGGGCTGGGTAACAGACAATCAACAAATAAATAAGCAAAGTAATTAATGGTTATTAGAGCTAGGCTAGAAATGAACAGGTGTAAAACAAATTAACAATGCAGCAACACTTAGAAAAGTGACTCGTTAAAGATAAATCAGAACGTTATCAGGGGAGTTTCTGGGCAGCAGAACTTATTCCATAATATTTCTGTATTTTCTAAATTTCCTATAGTCAGCATAAACTTTTCTTAATAATCAGAAAAATCACATTACAATTAGTATTAAAAATTACTAAAATAAAAAGAAGTCATTCCTTACTACCTGGGTAGCCCCTGGAAATGATGCATCTATACCCTACTCTGTACTTGGTCTTTCTGTGTGGCTTTGAGCTTTTCACAGCCTTTCAGAAATTTCACACAGTAAAAACAGATGTATGGGTCGTGTGTGTGTGTGTGAATAAAAAGGAAATCCCTGACTTAACACAGAACTTGGTAAGCCAGTGCTTCTGAAATATAACTTATCCCATTTTCTACTTGCTAGCAAGGCTGGCGATCCATGAAGTTGATTCTTTTTTTGGGTTTTGGTGCCTGAGCATTTAAATTAATGGTTTGAGAGTAAAGTCTATTACTGTATGCAGCATAGCTAGCAATTGTTTAAATTCAGAATAAACTATGGACAGACTTATACTTTCAGTTTTCAAGGTGCCTAACAAGCATTGTGATTGGCATTGCTTTCCTGTTCCGCATTACAAGGTGTCGCCAGAACCACAAATCTATAAGGGACTCTGCGGCTTACCATCTGCTTGATACTCAGGGTCTCCAAATGGCCCCAAAAGGTGGTGGCTGTTTGCAGCGCTTGGACTTTTGAATTGCATTAAGTACCAATCTGAATTTTCTATTTGGCTGACCTCTAAATAATGACAGAGGAGACCAATGCAGACATCAAGTGCCCAGCAAAGCAACCTTTCGGGACAATAGTTGCTCCCGTCCCGGATGCCAGTGTGACCAATTCAGCAATTGTGCCTTTCCCAGGGATAAAATGAAAATTGTGTCATTGAAGCTAGAATCATAGAGTGATGATCTGAGAATCAGTGAGAAGAAAGACACTGACCTTGGAGAGGTTTAAGAATGCCTTACGAATAGCTATCCAGAACATAATTAAAGGCATTTTAACATCATAAGCCTTGAAGAATGCAAACCATCACTGCTGCACACTGGGGAGGAAAGATATTGCTTTTATAGCTGCAGAGCTTATGGTCAGAAGTGATATGAAATATTAGAAATGTGACAGTTTTATAATAATTTTATTCTTGCTCATTGTGATAATTTTCATTTGCAGCTTTTTACCTTTGAATATCTTGAATTGCATTAAGCCTTTCTCACTCCATCTTTTTCCTGTAACGTTAGAGGATGTTGTTTTAATCTAAGGAATTACAGCCAATGGTACAGGCACAAGCAAATGGATGATGGTGTTTATGATGCTCTTATTACTCGAAGAATTAAAAGTTCTGAGTGAATTTGTCTCCCCCATTAATAAAAGTAATAGAGCCCTAAATGAAATATGACCGCTTCTTTCTTTTTATATTGTCACTAACTCTTCTTATATCCTATTCCCTCTCTTGTTGCTGTGCATTTTGGCTATGGAAAGGGAGGCAGGATCATTTCTGTCAATTAATCTATTCTGCTCTGGTTTTTTTCTTACCTGTATTCTTCTCCCAAGTACCATACGTATTGTCTTTTTTGAACAACCCAAGTTAGAATTAGCACTAGAGTTCATCTAGTTTAAATATTTTCATTTCTCAGATGAGGTAAAATACAGTCACAAGCCACTATAGCAGCGGAACCAGGACTAGAGTCTAAACCCAACACCACGAAAACAGTAGCTGACACCTAGCATTTGCTAGGTGACAGACAGAAGCTCTACACACTTCGAATGCACGAACACTCTTAGGCCTCAGAGTGTCTGTACGAGATAGGTCTTGCTATTCTTGTCAACCCCATTTCATAGTAGAGTAAACTGAGGCACAGAAAGTCACAAAAATGGAATAAACATAATAAACTGAGGCACAGAGAGTCTAGGGTACGTACCCAAAGTGATGCACTTCCTGGGTGCCTCTAGCTCAATAAACTGGGTTGTTGGATCTGAACCTGCACATTCTGCTGCATTCAGGTGCCCGAGGATCTTCACAAGGTTTGTTTCTTCCCTTTTCCCAGAATGCTTTCTCGGAAGTATTGGCCACTCAACATTGCTTTCCTGTTCCTTATGACAAGGTGTTTCCCGAAACACAAATCTGTAAGAGACTCTGCTGCTTACCTGATAGTCAGGGGCTCCAAATGACCCCAAAAGGTGGTGGCTACTTGCAGCACTCAGACTTGTGAATTGCATTAAGGACCAATCTGAATTTTCAGGACTATTGAAATGTGTTAAATACCAATCTGAATGTTTGCATTCACATGTAGGGTCACACACACATGTATGTGCTGTTGGGCTTGTTTTGACACTGATTTGTTAACTGGTTTTCTGTCCAGGGCTGACAATGTGGTTTAGCAAAGCGCTTGGTCTTTTGAGGGGTTTGTAAAAGAAACAGGGAATGTGATGCTTAGCTTTGAAAATATTAAAATGTGGTTGTACAGTCAAAGCAGTTAAAATCAAATTAAATGTACTGAGTAATTATTATATGGAGTACAGGGTACTAAATATTCATTAACTTGTGATCCAATCAGGATCCAAAAGGCTAGTTATTAGTTTGTTTATTTAAAAGTCCTGGAATACTGAGGTCAGGGGTAGTGGCTCACACCTGTAATCCCAACAGTTTGGGAGGATGAGGTGGTTGGATCTTTTGAGGCTAGGAGGTCAAGATCAGCCTGACCAACATGGCAAAACCTTGTCCCTATTAAAAATACGAAACTTAGACATGGTGGCGTGTGCCTGCAGCTCTAGCTACTTAGAAGGCTGTGGCCCGAGAATCACTTGAACCCGAGAGGCAGAGGTTGCAGTGAACACAGATTGCACTACTGTGCTCCAGCCTGCATGACAGAGGGAGATGCTGTCTCAAAAATAAATAAATGAAAATTTAAGAAAATTAAATTAAAATGTTTTGGAATACTCTGCAAGCAATCTTTATGAGCCAATTTATATAAAGATAAGTCTTGTAAAAGAACTGTGACTATCTGAAATTTCTGATTTTTAATCCTCTGAGACATTTTCTAAATATTCTTTCTTTTTCATTTTTTAAAATGACACGTAAGTTGCAATGTGATCATTGCAACTTTAGATATGCTATTATTTAATAAGAGACTTGATGGTCACATCTCAGGAGACCACACCCACAGAGCTGTGGTTGGTTGGCAAATTCCTTCACTTTTCATGAGAAACTTTCTGACTATGAAAGTTTGTAAATTGAATTTTCATAAGAAAGGACATGTCTAAACTATACATTACGGGTGACACAAAGATGACCAAAATATTCAAAGCACAGTTGCCGTGTTTAAGAAATAGAGACTTCAGTTAAGAGACAAGACATAATATCATTTCCAAGATTCTCTTCTGATCGTCCTGTGAATTCATACAAGGGTTAGATTACTTTGACAGAAGTATAATACTCAAAATCTGTCCAATGGTGAGCTGGCAAATGCGTGGCATAGATGTGTGCCATGAGATCAGGCTGGAAAAAAGTGTGTGACCATGTCAGGCAGGAGAAGGGGTTTGAGCTGAACCTTTAACGATGGATAAGCTTTAGAAAGGTGAATAGAGGTGAAGAAAGAGATGGGACATTCCCTCTCAATGTCAAAACCAATTATCAAGAAAACCATAACAGGAACAAACTTGCACTTCTCTTCCACTTTCCAATTCTTTTGAACTTGCTGCCAATAAACAGGTGCTGGTAAGATTGTTCAGATTCTAAAGTTCTCCTTAGGCCATACTGTTGTTACAGGCATGGCTAAAGTCCTTAAAGGTGGAAATGGCATCTGCCTCTATCCCCTGTGATTTCTCTTTATATACTAAGTAGATTTATTATAGGAAGAGCCTGCCATCCTAAATAATTAGGTTCCTTATTTTTCAATTTCCCCTAGACTATGGCGAGTATTTCAGGTCAGGGCTTGCTCTCCATTTTACCACTCATTCATTTTCTTTTTTCTCTTTCTCTCTTCTCTCTATCCTCCTCTCTGTCTTCCATCTCTTCCTCTCTCCCTCCCCTTATGCATTTAGCAAATATAATTGTCTCAACATTCTGATTTACAGGAAGGGAGCCGAATGTCCAGTTTAGATCTACAGACAAAAGCATACTTGTTCCAGTTCTGTCATGTAACAGAGTGAAATGGAATGAAGCTCTCATGCTGCCATTAACTTAGTGGTTTTTTCATTCCAAACACCCTCCTCCTCTATTTTGCAGGTATCTTTCTTGGAAATCTTACGGGAAGACAGGGTTATTTCTCAGGGCAACATGTAAGCATATCTTTCTTGGAAATCTTATGGGAAGACAGGGTTATTTGTCAGGGAAATATGTAAGCATTCTTAAGTCCTTGGCTATTCAACATTTATCCTAACATTAATATAAAATGTTCTGGAAGAGAGTACCTTCAGTTTATCTTTGCTACACCAGTAGGTAAAGAACTATTAAGTGGCTTGATTATAGAAGTTTGGGGTGATATTAAGATAGGTATAATTTTCTTTAAACTATGTCTCTTTTACACTGGATAATTCATTTGCTAAGTGATGAAGCTGAAATTTTTCTTAAAGCCTGATACGGTTTGGCTGTGTCCCCACCCAACACTCAACTTGAATTGTATCTCCCAGAATTCCCACATGTTGTGGGAGGGATCCACGGGGAGGTAATTGAATCATGAGGGGCCGGTCTTTCCCATGCTATTCTCATGATAGTGAATAAATCTCACGAGATCTAGTGGGTTTATCAGTGGTTTCTGCTTTTGCTTCTTCTTCTTTTTCTCTTGCTGCCATCACACAAGAAGTGCCTTTTGTCTCCCACCATGATTCTGAGGGCTCCTCAGCCTTGTGAAACTGTAACACCAATTAAACCTCTTTTTCTTCCCAGTCTGTAGTATGTCTCTATTAGCAATGTGCATATGGACAAATAGAAAGTCTCTGCCTCTGTTAAGTCACCTGGCTGGTGTATGTGTATGTGTATATACAAACCTCATGCCGGTCAACATGGTAATGTCACCTTCATTTATCTGATTTTTAACTATTGTATAACTTAGCCTCTGTACTCTCAGTTTTAAAGGAGTCCCCTTTTAGACCAAATTCATAATTACTTGCAAAGGCAAAATTTTATAACAAAGTTGCAAAGTAAATGTCAAGCAAGCAGCATCTAGGCCAATGTTCCTCAAATTGTGGTTTGTGGTCTATCTACATCAAAAGTACATGGAGATGTGTTAAAAATGTAGATTCACTTACTTTAACGCGGATCGACTGAATAGACGTTTTGAAAAAAGTTACAAGAATCTATATGTGTCACAGGTTCCTTATGTTATTTATTTGGCCACCCAAGTTTGATAACAAATGATGCTATCGTCTGTTGAGCCTATACTTCTAGAAGCATAGATGTAGCCAAGTATTGAGAAATCCTGCACAATTGGTTAAAGAACAGACCTGACTCCATCTCTGGTCATGTGTGTGATGTGGCATCTGTCTAGTTTTATTGGACAATTCTTTCAGTAACATTCTTTACTACGTCCACAGTAGCTTCTATTATATCTGTGGTCTGGCCATTTGCTTGAGGGTGGTGGCAGTTTTAGTAAAGTTTCCAAACATTAATTCAGTAAGCTCAGCAGATTCACAGGCAAGCCCATGTTCCAAAGTAGAAAGTACAGCAATTTACGCATTACAGATAACTGGCGGAGTGCACAACTTCTGCAGCAAATATTTAAGCAAATTAGAAGAAGTTGGAGAGATTTCGATAAGTCTTGGAACAGTCCTGGTGAATTGCTCTAAATTCTTGACCAGTGTTTCAATTCCCATGGAGTGTTTGCTTCATTTGACAGGAAAATGCCAGATATGTTTTAGTTTTCCGTTGTGTTTTCTGTCACCGTTATCAGAATCGATTTGAAGACATAGCTGAAAGCTAAGCCAACACTTTATGTAGTTTGGTCAAGATAATAAGATGTCTGCTTTCTGTAATGTTGATTCTTGAGCATATTGAAAATTGATTCACAGTGGCTTCTATCATCCAGCTTTATTTTTATTCATACTAAAATGCAATACTTTGGAAGGTAACAAGACAATCATCAGCAATTTTCAGAAACAATGCTTTATTAAATAGTATAATGTATATCAAGTACTCAACACAGAACCTGACACTTGGTAGAATTTAAATAGTAGTTACAACTATGTTTTCTAAAAAATAATTAACCTCATCCTACTACCTCTGTAATACAAAGTGACAATTCAACAGGAAGTCAGGAGTTAAATATGTATGTTTGGAGAAAAATTTCAGCACTAACCTGACCACATGAAAATTACAGAAAGTGAAGGAGGGTTCCTGAAAAGACTGAAGCCTACCTATCAGCATCGCCAGCCTCCTTCCTATCCTCTACAGTCACCCTTCCAAAGCCTACAGAGGCTGAAATGCCAGTTCCTTGCTTGCCTGGCCTCCCTTGCTGCCAGGGCATTGACTTGTGTTCCAGTCCTGACCAGTAGCACCTAAGACCAAACCAGTTGACAAGGTTGTCAAAGACTTTCCATCCTAATATAAAAGAAAGACAAACAAGGAATACAGCTTTTTCCATTTTCCCTGCTTTTTTATATTTTTGTATGTGTGTAAGGGTGTATTAGGCTGTTCTCACATTGCAATAAAAAACTACCTGAGGACCGGACACAGTGGCTCATGCCTGTAATCCCAGAACTTTGGATGGCTGAGGCAGGTGGATCACCTGAGGTCAGGAGTTCGAGACCAGCCTGACCAACATGGAGAAACCCCATCTCTATCTACTAACAATGCAAAATTAGCTGGGCGGGGTGGCACATGGCTGTAATCCCAGCTACTCAGGAGACCAAGGCAGGAGAATCACTTGCACTGGGCGGCGGAGGTTGTGGTGAGCCGAGGCCATTCCATTGCACTCCAGCCTGGGCTACAAGAGTGAAACTCCATCTAAAAAAAAAAACAACTACCTGAGACTGAGAAATTTCTACCTGAGACTGGGTAATTTATGAAGAAATTTAATTGGCTCATGGTTCTGCACACTGTACCAAAAGCATGGCTGGGGAGGCCTCAGGAAACCTACAATCATGGTGGAAGGGGAGGCATGGCATGGTGGTAAGCAAAGTATGTCTTTCATGGTGGCAAGAGAAAGATTGAAGGGGGAGACTGCCACACACTTGTAAACCATCAGATTTCATGAGAACTCATTCACTATCATGAGAACAGCATTAAGGGAAATCCACCCTGTGATAGTTAATATTGAGTGTCAACTTGATTGCACTGAAGGATGCAAAGTTTTGTTCCTGGGTTTGTCTGTGAGGGTGTTGCCAAAAAAGATTTTTTTTTATTTTACTGTAAGTTCTGGGGTACACGTGCAGCTTTTGCAGGATTGTTGCATAGGTACACACATGCCATGATGCTTAGCTATCTCCATCCCCCGTCACCTACATCAGGCATCTCTCCCAATGTTATCCCCTCCAAAACCTCCCCCACCCCCTGTGATCCCTCCCCTAGCCCCCCATCTCCCAACCACCCCAGTTTATGATGTTCCCCTCCCTGTGCCAATGTGTTCTCATTGTTCAACACCTGACTATGAGTGAGAACATGCAGTGCTTGGTTTTCTGTTCTTGTGTCAGTTTGCTGAGAATGATGGTTTCCAGAGTCATCCATGTCCCTGCAAAGGACATAAACTCATCCTTTTTTAATGGCTGCATAGTATTCAATGGTGTATATGTGCCACATTTTCTTTGTCCAGTCTGTCATCGATGGGCATTTGTGTTGGTTCCAGGTCTTTGCTATTGTAAAGAGTGCTACAATGAACATACGTGTGCATGTGTCTTTAAAATAGAACAATTTATAATCCTTTGGGTATATACCCAGTAATGGGATTGCTGGGTCAAATGAAATTTCTATTTCTAGACCCCTGAGGAATTGTCACATTGTATTCCACAATGGTTAAACTAATTTACACTCCCACCAACAGTGTAAAACTGTTCCTATTTCTCCACATCCTCTCCAGCGTCTGTTGTCTACAGATTTTTTAATGATCGCCATTCTAATTGGTGTGAGATGGTATCTCAATGTGGTTTTGATTTGTATCTCTCCAATGACCAGTGATGATGAGCATTTTTTCATATGTTTGTTGACCTCATCAATGTCTTCTTTTGTAAAGTGTCTGTTCATGTCCTTCACCCACTTTTGAATAGACTTCTGTGTTTTTTTTCTTGTAAATCTGTTTTAGTTCTTTGTAGATTCTGGATATTAGGCCTTTGTCAGATGGGTAGCTTGCAAAAATTTTTTTCCCATTCTGTTGGTTGCCAGTTCACTCTGATGATTGTTTCTTTTGCTGTGCGGAGACTCTTAATTTTAATTTGATCCCGTTTGTCTATTTTGGCTTTTGTTGCCATTGCTTTTGATGTTTTAGTCATGAAGTCCTTGCTATGTCCTGAATGGTTTTGCCTAGGTTTTCTTCTAGGGTTTTTATAGTGTTAGGTCTTATGTCTAAATCTTTAATATATCTGGAGTTAATTTTAGTGTAAGGTGTCAGGAAGGGGTCCAGTTTCTGCTTTCTGCAGATGGATAGCCCGTTCTTTCAACACCATTTATTAAACAGGGGAATCCTTTCCCCCTTGCTTGTTTTTGTCAGGTTTGTCAAAGATCAGATGGTTGTAGATGTGTGGTGTTACTTCCAAGGTCTCTGTTCTGTTCCATTGGTCTATATCTCTGTTTTGGTACCAGTACCATGCTGTTTTGATTATTATAGCCTTGTAGTATAGTTTGAAGTCAGGTAGCTTAATGCCTCTAGCTTTGTTCTTTTTGCTTAGGATTGTCTTGGCTGTGTGGGCTCTCTTTTGGTTCCATATGACGTTTAAGGTGTTTTTTCCCAGTTCTGTGAAAAAGGTCAATGATAGTTTAATGGGGATAGTGTTGAATCTATAAATTACTTAGGGCAGTATGGCCATTTTCATGATATTGATTCTTCCTAACCACGAGCATGGGATGTTTTTCCATCTGTTTGTGTCTTCTCTTAATTTCCTTGAGCAGTGGTTTATAGTTCGCCTTGAAGAGGTCTTTCACATCCTTTGTTAGTTGTATTTCTAGGTATTTTATTCTCTTTGTAGCAATTGTGAATGGGAGTTTGCTCATGATTTGGCTCTCTTATATAGTCTGGTATTGGTGTATAGGACTGCTTGTTATTTCTGCACTTTGATTTTGTATACTGAGATTTTGTTGAAGTTGCTTATCAGTTTAAGGAGATTTTGGGCTGAGACGATGGGGTCTTCTAAATACACTATCATGTCATCTGCAAATAGAGACAATTTGATTTCCTCTTTTCCTAATTGAATATCCTTTATTTCTTTTTCTTGCCTGATTGCTCTGGCTAGAACTTCCAATACTATATTGAATAGGAATGGTGAGAGAGGGCATCCTTGTCTAGTGCCAGATTTCAAAGGGAATGCTTCCAGTTTTTGCCCATTCAGTATGATATTGGCTGTGGGTTTGCCATAAAAAAGCTTTAATTATTTTGAGATACGTTCCATAGATACCTAGTTTATTGAGAGTTTTTAGCATAAAAGGCTGTTGAATTTTGTTGAAGGCCTTTTCAGGATCTATTGAGAGGATCATGTGGTTTTTGTCTTTAGTTTTGTTGATGTGATGGATTATGTTTATAGATTCATGTATCTTGAACCAGCCTTGCATCCCTGGGATGAAGCCTACTTTGTCGTGATGGATAAGCTTTTTGACGTGCTGTTGCATTCAGTTTGCCAGTATTTTGTTGAAGATTTTTGCAATGGTGTTCATCATGGATATTGTCCTGAAGATTTCTTTTTTAGTTGTGTCTCTGCCAGGTTTTGGTATGAGGATGATGTTGGTCTCATAAAATGAGTTAGGGAGGATTCCCTCTTTTTATATTGTTTGGAATAGTTTCAGAAGAAATGGTACTAGCTCCTCGTTGTACATCCGGTAGAATTCGGCTGTAAACCCATCTGGACCTGGACTTCTTTTGGTTGGTCGGCTATTAATTGCTGCCTCAGCTTCAGCCCTTGTTATTGGTCTATTCAGGGTTTCAACTTCTTCCTGGTTTAGTATTGCAAGGATGTAAGTGTCCAGGAGTTTATCCATTTCTTCCACGTTTACTGGTTTATGTGCATAGAGTTGTTTGTAGTAATCTCTGATGGTAGTTTGTAAGTCTGTGGAATGGATGGTGATATCCTCTTTATCATTTTTTCTTGCATATTTTTGATTCTTCTCTCACTCTTTTTTTTTTTATTAGTCTGGCTAGCATTCTGTCTAGTTTGTTGATTTTTTTTTCAAAAAAACCCAGCTCCTGGATTTGTTGATTTTTTGAAGGGTTTTTTTTTTGTCTCTATCTCCTTTAGTTCTGCTCTGATCTTAGTTATTTCTTGTCTTCTGCTAGCTTTTGAGTTTTTTTTTTATCTTGCTCCTCTAGCTCTTTCAATTGTTACGATAGGGTGTCAATTTTATATCTTTCCTGTGGGCATTTATTGCTATAAATTTATTGCTATAAATGTATTGCTATAAATTTCTTGCTATAAATTTATCGCTATAAATTTCCCTCTAGACACAGCTTTAAATGTGTTCCAGATATTCTGGTATGTTGTGTTTTCGTTCTCATTGGTTTTGAAGAACTTCTTTATTTCTGCCTTTATTTCATTGTTTATCCAGTTGTCATTCAGGAGCCAGTTGTTCCGTTTACATGTAGTTGTGCAGTTTTGGGTGAGTTTCTTAATCCTGAGTTCTAATTTGATTGCACTGTGGTCTGAGAGACTGTTATGATTTCCATTCTTTTGCATTTGCTGAGGAGTGATTTACTTCCAATTATGTGGTCAATTTTAGAGTAAGTGTGATGTGGTGCTGAGAAGAATGTATATATTTGGATTTGGGGTGGAGAGTTCTGTATATGTCTATTAGGTCCACATGGTCCAGATCTGTGTTCAAGTCCTGGATATCCTTGTTGATTTTCTGTCTCATTGATCTGTCTAATATTGACAGTGAGGTGTCAAAGTCTCCCACTGTTATTGTGTGGGATTCTATGTCTCTTTGTAAATCATTAAGAACTTGCTTTATGTATCTGGGTGCTCTTGTATTGGATGCATGTATGTTTAGAATCATTCGCTCTTCTTGTTGCATTGGTCCTTTTACCATTATGTAGTACCCTTCTTTGTTTCTTTTGATCTTTGTTAGTTTAAAGTCTGTTTTATCAGAGACTAGGATTGGAACCCCTCCTTCTTTTTGCTCTCTATTTGCTTGGTAAATCTCTTCCATCCCTTTATTTTGAGTCTATGTGTGTCCTTGCATGTGAGATGGGTCTCCTGAATACAGCACACAGATAAGTTTTGACTTTTTATCTAATTTGCCAGTCTGGGTCTTATGATTGGGGCATTTAGGTCATTTACATTTAATGTTAATATCGTTATGTGTGAATTTGATCCTGCCATTTTGTTACTGGCTGGTTATTTTGCCCATTAGTTGACTCAGTTTCTTTATTGTGTCATTAGTCTTTACCATTTGGTACATTTTTGCAGGGCCTGGTACTTGTTGTTCCTTTTCATGTTTAGTGTTTCCTTTCAAAGCTCTTATAAGGCAGATCTGGTGGTGGCAAAATCTCTCAGCAATTGCTTGTCCATAAATAATTTTTATTTCTCCTTCACTTATGAAGCTTAGTTTGGCTGGATATGAAATTCTGGGTTGAAGGACATTTTCTTTAAAGATGTTAAATATTGGCCTCCACTCTCTTCTGGCTTCTGGAGTTTCTGCCAAGAGATCCGCTGTGAGTCTGATGCGCTTCCCTTTGTGGGTGACCAGACCTTTCTCTCTGGCTGCCCTTAGCATTTTTCCATTCATTTCAACACTGGTGAATCTGACTATCATGTGCCTTGGGGTTGCTCTTCTTGAGGAGTATCTTTGTGGTGTTCTCTGTATTTCCTGGATTTCAATGTTGGCCTGCCTACATACCTGCTAGGTTGGGGAAGTTCTCCTGAATAATATCCTGAAGAGTGTTTTCCAGCTTGGATTCATTCTCCTCCTCACATTCAGGTACACCCATCTAGTGTAGATTAGGACTTTTCACATAATCCTATATTTCTTGGAGTCTTTGTTCATTTCTTTTCACTCTTTTTCTCTAATCTTGCCTTCTCATTTTATTTCATTGAGTTCACCTTCAATCTCTGATATCCTTTCTTCTTCTTGATGGATTAGGCTATTGAAACTTGTGCATGCTTCATGAAGTTCTCATGCTGTGTTTTTCAGCTCCATCAAGTCATTTATGTTCTTCTCTAAGCTGGTTATTCTAGTTAGCATTTTGTCTAACTTTTTTCAAGGTTTTTAGTTTCTTTGCATTGGGTTAGAACATGTTCTTTAGCTCAGAGAAGTTTGTTATTACCCTCCTTCTGAAGTCTGCTTCTGTCAGTTCATTAAACTCATTCTCCATCCTGTTTTGTTCCCTTGCTGGTGAGGAGTTGTGATCCCTTGGAGGAGGAGAGGCATTCTGGCTTTTGATGGTTTCATCCTTTTTGCGATGGTTTCTTCCCATCTTCATAGGATTTATCTACCATTGATCTTTGAAATTGGCAATTTCAGATGGGGTCTCTGAGTGGACATCCTTTCTGTTGATGTTGAAGTGATTTTTTTTGGTTTGTTTTTTAGTTTTCCTTTTAACAGTCAGGTTCCTCTGCTGTAGAACTGCTGGAGGTCCACTCTAGACTTTGCTTGCCTGGGAATCGCCTGTGGGGGTTGCAGAACAGCAAATATTGCTGCCTGATCTTTCCTCTGGTAGCTTCATCCTGGTGACAGTCAGAGCTCTCCTGTATGAGGTGTCTTTTGGTTATACTGGGGTCAGGGAGCTGCTTCAGGAGGCAGTCTGTCCCTTGTCTGCCTGCAGAGGTGCTGCTGGGCTGCCATGGACTCAGTCCAGCTGCTGTGTAAGCTTCCTCTGGCTTTTGTTTACATAGGCAAGATCAGCTATGGCAGACGTCCTTCCCCCGACCAAGTTTGATTGTCCCTGGTCCAGCTTGAACAGATGTGCTGGCTGTAAAACTCTCAAGCAAGAGGGCTTCAGCTTACTGGTCTTTGTCAGGTGGGACCCACTCAGCCATATTGCCTATCTCCCTGCTTTCAGCTCCCTCTCTTTCTGGGGGAGCAGATAGCTCCGTCCCACAGGCACTCTGGGTGCTAGTCAAAATGTTCGCCCTGATCTGTGCTGACAACCTGTGGTGCCTGCCAGAGCTGCTACTCAAATCTGTGTTGGTAATTCATGGAGCTTTTCAGTCTGGTGGGGGATCTCCTGATCTCAGTTGAAAATGCAGAGATCACTAGCCTTCTGCATCTCTCTGGCTGAGAGCTGCACTCCGGAGCTGTTCCTATTCAGCCATCTTCGCTGGTCTTCTTTTCAACTGTACCTAAATGTGGGGTTTCACATGGCAATTTTCCAGCCTCCGGATGTTCCCACCTCCTCCCTAGGGATCTCCTGGTACCTGCAGGTCACAGGATAACGAGGGCTGTGCTAGAGTCACCTAGGAGCTTCTGCAGCAGAGGAGACAGAACAAAGAGACAGAAAATGAACTCAGAGCCCTGTTACCAAGGGACAAAACCCCTCCAGATTGCCAGAGATTAACATTTGAATCAGTGGACTGGGAGAGGCTGATCTACCCTCAATCTGGGTGGGCACCTTCTAATCAGCTGCCAGCACAGCTAGAATAAAGCAGGCAGGAGAACATGAAAGAGCGAACTTGCTGTGTCTTCCATTCTTCATCTTTCTCCAGTGCTGGATGCTTCCTGCCCTTGAACATCAGACTTCAAGTTCTTTAACATTTGGACTCTTGGACTTACATCAGTGGTTTATCAGAGGCTCTTGGGCCTTGGCCACAGACTGAAGCCTGCACTGTTGACTTCTTGACTTTTGAGGTTTTGGGACTCGGACTGATCCACCACTGATTTCTTGCTCCTAAACTTGCAGATGACCTACCGTGGGGCTTCACTTTGTGATTGTGTGAGTCATTTCTCCTTAATAAATTCCCCTTCAGTCAGGCACAGTGGCTTATGCCTGTAATCCCAGCACTTTGGGAGGCTGAGGTGGTTGGACCACCTGAAGCAGGGAGTTTGAGACCAGCCCTGCCAACATGGTGAAATCCTGTCTCTACTAAAAATATAAAAAATTAGCTGGGTGTGGTGGTAAGCACCTGTAATCCCAGATACCAGGGAGGCTGAGGCAGGAGAATTGCTTAAACCTAGGAGGTGGAGGTGGCAGTGAGCTGAGAACACACCATTACACTCCAGCCTGGGCAACAAGAGTGAAACTCTGTCTCAAAAAAATAAAAAAATAAACTCCCTTCATATATTCATATATCCTATTAGTTCTATCCCTCTAGAGAAACCTGACTAATACATGCCCCCACGATCTAATCACCTCCCACCAGATCCTTCCCCCAGTATTGGGGATTACAACTCAACATGCGATTGGTGTGGGGACACAGAGCAAAACCATGTCAGAGGATGTGATGCTTGGAGTTATGGCAACAATCATTAGACCATGAGGATGAGGATCCAAGAGCATCACAGAGAAGCTGACACAGAGCCTTGGTATTACTGAGCTGTTGAATGAAATCTGCATACACCTAGCCTTTCTTTTCATGTGAAACAAGCAAACTTTTATCTCAAACTCTCTTCATTTTTTTTTGTTAAGGTGTTTCTTGAAACCAAAAACATTCTATTGGATATATCTTTCTAAAAATTACACTTTTATTGTTTTAGAGTATAAGTTCCATGAGGTCAGAGATCAAGTCTAGGTCACTCCAAATTACAGTGACTTCAACATGATGGAAATTTTTTTTCATTCTTACACACAGTCTGGGCTGCTGTGATGGCTCTGTGATCTTGTCATGTGAACAGATTTCTCTTATCACATTGCTCTGCCATCCATGGGGTGCTGTCCTCATCCATAAAGTCCAAGATGGCTCCCCCCAGTGTCTGCATCCCAGCCAGCAGAAAAGAGGTGGGGGAAGCAGAGGAGGCAACTTCCTTTTAAAGGCACCACCCAGAAGTTCCACACATTACTTGGCTTAATATCTTATTGGTCACAACTTAGTCACCTGGCTATAAGGACAAGGATAGCTGGGAAATAAAGTATTTACTTTGCAGCTGTATGCCCAGATAACAGTTCCACTATTGTTCTTGAAAGAAAAAGCAGATACTGGGGAGCAAATAAGTTTCCGCCATAGCATCATTAATAAGTATAAATAATACATATAAACAGACTTGAAAGGATTTTAAAAGTTTAGTATTTATTTTATGCAGGTGTTTCACTAAGCTCTTTTATAAAATTATCTCAATCACTCATCACAATAACCTTATGACATAGAGAACATTATAATTCCCACTTCGCAGATGTGGACAATAAAAACTGAAGAGTTCAAGCAAGTTGACCAGGCGTGGTGGCTCACGCCTGTAATCCCAGCAGTTGGGAGATGGAGGCAGGTGGATTACCTGAGATCAGGAGTTCAAGACCATCCTGGCCAACATGGTGAAACTCCATCTCTACTAAAAATTAAAAAAAAAAAAATTTAGCTGGATGTGGTGGCAGGCACCAGTAATCCCAGCTACTCAGGATGCTGAGGCAGGAGAATCGCTTGAATCCGGGAGGCAGAGGTTGCAGTGAGCCAAGGTCATATGCCATTGCACTCCAGCCTGGGCAACAAGACCAAAACTCTGTCTCAAAATAAATAAATAAAAAGGGTTGAAGCAAGTTGCCTGAGGTCATACATTGAGTCATTAGTGGAACTTGTATTTAAGTCAAAGTCTATGCTCTTAATGCTTTACCTTTAAGATCTGGCTCACTACCACCTGCCCCCAGCACCCCAACTGCCTCACCCTGATTTTGTGGTCTGTGCTATATTTAATCCTATTTCAAATTTTGCTTGTAAATTCCAAGGACTTGCAGGTTTTTTTTTTAACTACTTACTTCTCATTTCAGTTTTCTGCTTCCCTCAAGTTTTATACTCTACCTTGTATCTTTATAGCACTAGCTCCAACATGGTACACACCTTTATCTCTCCTTGATGATACTCTCCACCCCGTGTCAGTTATTAAGTAATTTTATCTCCACTCCAAACTGACCCTTCTCTATTCCTTTCTGTGATGCTGGGGCTGGACCTGGACTCAGTCACCACCTTTGGCTTTGCCTGCTGCTCCCTAAGTCCTGCCAAGAGGAGGTGCTAGAGAGAGATTAGAGCTACGTGGGAGGGGGAGAAGGGATTCGCTTCTTCCTATTTCTTTCCTCTTTGCTTATTCAGCTTCCAGTTCATGTCAGTCTCACTCAGGGGATGCTTCTTCACCCCAGCAGCTGAAGGCATGTTGAAGTTTTTCCAATATGCCTTCAGTTGCAGAACACCCTCCTTATGTACCCTCAGCCAAGTAGCACCCCCTCCTCCAAAGTCCGAGTTTCAGCTTCCCTGTATCTCTCACTGTTTTGTTTTAATGATGTCAACTTTCCCCCTTAGTTTTACCAGTCCTAGAGGTGGTAGCCCCTTGGTGCAATTGACACTTCCATGATACTTTACAGTTATTAAGTTACACTAAACCTCTCCCCCACTCTCAACCCCTTTAGAAGGCAGAAGTGGCTGTGGTGAGTTTTACATTTTTTTAAAAAACTGAATTATATGTTGGCTTGCTTTTGTTTTCCTGAATAGTTCTGTGTTTTCATTGCCAGAGAAATCAAGAAACTGCAGAGGTAATGCTTGCGTGAGGGCTCGATCCTATTCTTCATCTCTATCTGCTTCACCCAGAGGTGGGCACAGTCTGGAGGGCACAGTGGAAACTGTGCGAGCACTTGCATATTCACCATTGCCCACTTGCGTTGGTTCTCAGTTGATGGGGTTGATTGAATCACGCTTAGAGTCTGGTAAGCTCAGAAGCATTGCAGATCTGCAAACACCTTTACTCTCAAATCTCTGTCTGAGGAAGAAAAAGGGAGCTCATGACCCTGCCCGCTCAACAGAAGGGAAGACCAAGGCAGAGCAAGGAAGTTGACTAAGCTTTCAAATTAGACTGCTGCAGAGACAAGTAACAATCCGGTTCTTGGACTGCTTTCTCCTAAACCCCCTGGGCGTGGGAGGACAAAATTGACCTTTAAGGGCTGGATTCCTTTTGCTCACTGACGTCTCTCATTGGCAAGTACAACCTTTCCACAGGCCTAGAATTCACTTCAGAGAAGGAAAATAAAAGTGAGATCAAAGGCTCCTATAATTTCACTTCTCACGGGAATAGAAAGCCTCTGCTAGCAGCCTGCTTTTCAGGAGTTATCCAAATCACCCCGCCTCTATTGTCCACAATGAGTTAGAAGCAAGGAAGATGAGTTGGTGTTTCTTCCTGCAGTCACTAATAATACCAGCGGTGGCTTAGGCAGCCAAAGTAAAAAACTACTTGGAGGCCGGGCTAGGTGGCTCATGCCTGTAATTCCAGCACGCTGGGAGGCCGAGGTGGGTGGATCACTAGGTCAGGAGATGGAGACCATCCTGGTTAACATGGTGAAACCCGGTTTCTACTAAAAATACAAAAAAATTGACTAGACCTGGTGACACACGCCTGTAGTCCCAGCTACTCAGGAAGCCGAGGCAGGAGAATCACTTGAACCTGGAAGGCGGAGGTTGCAGTGAGCCAAGATCATGCCACTGTATGCCAGCCTGGGTGACAGAGAGAGACTCCATCTCAACAACAACAACAACAACAAAACTTGGAGGCACTGAGAGATGTGATCACCAGAAGATGGGGCGGCACACTGACGTCCTTCAGGCCTACAGAAAACTGGAGCCCTACGTTCGCCTCGTTTAGAGGACTCGTTTGGTTGTTGCCGAACACACAGCCATGCCTGAACCTTTCACCAGGTGATGTTTCCTTGACAGTGTCTGGCACTGTGGATACTGTGGCTCAGTAATTGACTGATTGCATCTCCAAGCCTAGTATTTAAGTCAGGCTATTTTTATTTTATTTTATGTTGTGACAATGGCAAATCCTGCCACAGGAGGGGGCGAGCTGATGCGATAAGTTGCTTTGAAGATTGAGTGATATTTAATATTTTGAGTGACTGCATCTTGTCGAAGCAATTGAGCTCTTCAAGGACGTGCTATCCATGTTTAAAATGGTATGTCGGGGGCCGCCACAGCATAATCGACTGTGAAATAAGCCCCTTGGAAAGGACAATTACTCCTGGATCCTCAAATGCAAGTCAAGTCTCCCGTGGCAGTAAGAGGGTGGGTCCTGTTCGGTTTTAGTCAGGAGTGAAAATGACTGTTGCTTTTACTGCACAGCATCAGCTAGTGTGTGCAGTGTAACCTCACCACGGCATTACAGAGATGTGAGCACAGCCCAGGTGATTACCCAGCAATAGATCATAGTAAGAGTGGCTGTTATGAACAATGCACACATCCGTCAATTCATCAACCCATCCTGGCATTCATTCATTATCTAAATAAACAGTTATTGAGAACCTACTATGTGCCAGGTAAACACATAGGTATAAGGAACAAGAAGACACAAGGTATGCTCCTTAAACATACCCTTGAGTAGAAAATGTGAAAGAGAGAGAGAGAGAAGTAATATCTATTAGAACTATACCATAGGCCAGAAATTATATCTCTTTTTTAAATTATCATTATTTTTTTAGAGACAGGGTTTTGCTATGTTGCACAGGCTGGTTCTGAACTCCTGGGCTCAAGCCATCCAACTGCCTCAGCCTTCCAAAGTGCTGGGATTACAGGTGTGAGCTACTGTGCCTCGACCCAGAAATTATATATCTTATGAAGTTCTTCAACCACTTTATCAAGTGTCTATTTCACAGACAATAAAACTGAGATTTAGAGTCGTTAAATAACTAGTTCAAGGTCACACAGCTCATAAGGAACAGAATCTGGATATGGCTCCGTTTGAATACATATGTCCTTGCTGCCTTAATGGTACATTAGAGAGAAGCTTAGTTAGTAGCCATAAAGTGATTGAGACTTTGTTTCCTCACAGTCATAAATCTTGACAGCCTTACTAATGACCTAATGTGGCCATTTAAATTAATTAATTAATTTAGTTTTTGAGATGGAGTCTCACTCTGTCACCCAGGCTGGAGTGCAGTGATGTGATGTCGGTTCACTGCAACCTCCGCCTCCCAGATTCAAGAGATTCTCCTGCCTCAGCCTCCTGAGTAGCTGGGATTACAGGTGCATGCCACTACGCCTGGCTAATTTTTGTATTTTTTAGTAGAGACGGGGTTTCATCATGTTGGTCAGGCTGGTCTCAATCTCCTGACCTCGTGATCTTCCCACTTCAGCCTCCCAAAGTGCTGGGATTACAGGCAAGATATTTCTTTCTTTTAATGGAGATTTTTTTCCCCCTAAACTAATAAGGGATTCTGAAAGCTGCACGGGTGGTTTTAGTGTAAGGTACATACTAAAGTCACATCAAATTAGATGCACAATTACAATGACAGTTTGCCAATACCCAAACCTAAGGCACCATATTGAACCAACCCCACAGAAATATAAACCATTGCTTCACCTAAAACTGCAGCTAATGTTTAAAATGCCAAATTAATTCAAGAAATCCCATGGATAGCTTCAAGATTCAGCAAGGCACAGTGTAAGATGACAACTGTGGGTAGCCCTTCTGAGCCGAGAGATGCTTTTTTCTTATCAGTATTTCATTGTTCCCTACTGATAAATGCCCTTATCAGTCATAAAGCAGTTTTCCTAAAACACACACACACACATACACACACACACACACACACACACACACACACACACACACTCCAAAGCAGGAAAAAACATTAAAACATTTTTGGTAACTAATAATATCTATTTAATATTTATTGACAATGTAAATTAAACTTTTTCATTTATTTACATTGGTTTCTCTGTTTTCAGACTCTGGTTAATTCCTTGTGCATTAACTTGTTAATTCCTTGACTGCCATATATGGCAGTCAGGTGAAAATTCCCAAACATCACATTTATCATCTTCACTTTCATACTATAATACAGTTTTTGTGGATATTTTGGTTTGAATAATTTAAACCTCCACCTCCTTTCTAGTTGGAGACATTAAAAAGGTGAAAACTACCTTAAACTGTGTTTCCCAGAATTCTTTCTAGATTGAGCTCTGGATTTGAATTGGCTTCCACCAATGAGTGGTTTTGTGCAATATCTGGAAGGTGTCAATGAAGTGGAGGGCATCTTTCTGTCCTTCTTCTTGGGCCAAGGGCATGGATAGGTAGGTGTTTCTGCAGCTGCATCCATTGTCTACTGTCAGCTTCCTGGGCATCTGGAGGCTATTATTATGGGACATCAGACATAAGTGGCTTCTTGATCCTGGCACAGCCCCATTGCTCTCTGATGCAGTAGCTCTCCTGGTGGCTCAATTCTATGCTGATCCAGCTGTTCCTGGAGGATCAGCCTGGAACCATCTCTTCAGCAGCTCCTGAAATTCTCTAAGCTCCCAATTACCTATATTAAATATCTTCCTGAGTGAAATACTCGGTGTTATTTCTCTTTCTAGATTAAACACTGACTGGCACTGAGTTCCGGAAAGGAGGGTTGAGATCATTCTCTTGGGGCTACCATATGGCTCCAGGTAACTTTTTGAACTTACCATCAAAATTGCCATTTTCTAATTTTTTTCTGAATGACTCCCTACTTTCATGCATTTATTTTCTCTGCTTAGAATGCCCTTCTATTCTTCTGTCAAGCCTCAGTTCAAATGTCACTCACCCAGAGTTTTTTTCCTCATAGATTTAAGGAAAAGTGAGCTTAGATACATATATTTTGGGAGCTATGATTACACAATGGTCCACAGGTACGGACATGAAAAACAGCCCCTGATTTTGGGGGGCTTTCAGCCAAGTGTGGGTGCTAAATGAGTAAATATATAAACTCAGAGACACATAACTACATTAGCATATTTCTATATCTCTAAGAGTGCAGCATAGTGTTGGTGTTAATACATGTCTGCTAATGTGGTTTTATGTGACATATGTGAGGGAAATAGTATATAGTGAAATTCACATAGCAGTACTTGATGCCAGGAAAGAAGCACTGTGAGTTCCACTTTATGGAATCAAAGTCCACATTTCATTTCACCAGCTCTAGGATATTGATTTGCCTTCTGCTTTGATCCTGGAAGCCACTATGATTTCTCGTGGAAAGAGAATATTCTGATTATTTCCTTTCTACATAAAATTCAACATTCTTTGAATTAATTTCTTTCAGATGACGTCCCACAAAGCTCCATTTGAGTATTATTTTTTTAAATGTACCTGATTAATCCCAGGATTAGAGTCCCTCCCTTAGCTAAGGAAGAAAACTGTTAAGAAGTTGGAATTATTACTTACTATCTCTTTTTGTAAAATTAAGTATATATTAATGAAAGGTTTAAATTGAAGTTGTATTAAAACCAACGAAAAGGAAACCAACAAAAGATGATATTTTTAATTCTTCAACTTGTCTGCCTGGGAACATGGCTACCTGCCGGGCTGAGCCACTGTCAAACACACATACTACTCAGAGTGACTTACCGCCTAATTTCTTTAGGGCTTCTGCCTGTGTTCAATTAAGAACCCACAGAACATGAAACCTACTTTCTTTGAATCATTTCATTTGTTCCCTGTTGGGCAACCTACTCTTTGCTGGGCAAATGAAATGCCCAGGCGGTATCCATTGTATGTGCCAACAACACTACCTCTGCCCCCACTGCTCCTAGTTATACCAGTTTAATTTCCAGTTGTACCAGTTTAATGCTTTCTTTCCCAATACCAATGACGACTTGTTCTCTGATCTCTCCTTTCCATATTTCTTCCACCTTGTACCTCCCATCCTAGTGCCGCCAGATGGCTCCAGCTTAATTTTAGGTTTTAACATAATGCTTAGTCCATCTCATCCCATCTCTTTATGATTCTATCCTTTGGATTCTTGATTTTGCCCTCTTGCCAAGACACCTCCTGAAACTTAAAACTGATTATTGCTCTTCTCTTTAGCAAGACACCAGGGCAGTCCACATCTGAATATCTGAATATTCCTGCCCAAAGAGAAATGTTAAAGTCCTAACTTTGTTTTGTTTGTTTGTTTTTTGAGACAGGGTCTCACTCTGCCACCCTGGCTGGAGTGTAATGGCACAATCTTGGCTCACTGCAACCTCCTCCTCTCAGGCTCAGGTTATCCTTGCACCCCAGCTTCCTATGTAGCTAGGACTACAGGTGCATGCCACCATTCCTGGCTAAATTTTGTATTTTTCGTAGAGACGAGTTTTGCCATGTTGCCCAGGGTGACCTTGAACACTTGGACTCAAGTGGTTTGCCTGCCTCAGCCTCCCAAAGTGCTGGAATTACAGGCATGAGCCACTGTGCCTGGCCAACATCCTAACTTTTGGTATTTGGTACCCTTATTTAGAAATAGGCTGTTTGCAGATGTAATCAAGTGAAGATGAGATCATCCTCAATTAGGGCGAACCCTAATCCAATATAACTGATGTCCCTATAAGAAGAGAAACCGGAGAAATAGAAAGAGGAATGTCAGGTGAAGCTACAGAGACACACAGACACACAGGAAGGTGGCCTTGGGAAGATGGAGCCAATGCTGGCATCATGCTACTAAAAGCTAGTTCCAGGAATACCTGGAACTAATGGAAACTCCAAGAGGCAAGGAAGGATTCTTCCCTAGAGGCTTTGGAAGAAGCTTGGTTCTGTTCACATCTCAATATTGGGATTATAGCTTCCAGAACTGTGAAAGAACTGTGAAATTTGTTACCATGGCTATAGGAAACTGATATAGAAACTCAAACAGGATGAATCCCAGTTGGCCCTTATGGCTGGGCTGGGGACATCAAGAACAGCAGAAGTATCTGTTCCAGCTCTCTGTTTAGAAATACTTTCCTGTATTCCAATATAACGTTGAAGTTCACAGAATAGTTTTCATGTGTATTATCTGCAGGATTCTATGAGTTTGGTAAGAACCCCTGTATTTTACAGATGAGGTAACTGAGGCTGGTTGTTGAGTGACCTGATCAAAGTGACACAGCTGGTGGATGGCAGAGCCCAGCTCTTTCTTGGTTCTTTTGACTAAAAGTTCAGGGAAGTTTCCACCACTCCACCCTGCCAGCCTGGCAGAGTGAAAAGAAGTCCTTGGAAGAGAATTCATTTTGTCCCTGTGTGTTGCTGTACAGGTGAACTCTGGTTTTGAAACAAGAACTTAATCAGATCAGTGAAAGTAAACATGCACTGAGCTGACTTTCACAGCAAAACTGGTGTATGGCTTGAATGATGCCCACCTCTCTCTACCTCCACTGCCACCACCCTAGTCAAAGTCACCATCGTCTTTCACTGAAGCCTCTGTGCCAGCTCTTGTGGGTGCTTCTGCTCTTTCCCTGGCCAGTCAGTTTGCAAAGCAGCCTGACTGAGCATTTAAACATGTAAATCCCATGACAACAGTTCCTTTCAGAACCTACAATTGCACACAAAAGAATATGTACCTTGAACCACAAAGTCCTGCAAGCCCTCTGACTTCATCTCATGTCTCATTTACCCTTTGTCCACTATGTTACAACCTTCCTGGTTTTCTTTTTTTCTTTTTCCGTTGAATATGGCAAGACCATGTCCATTACTGGGATTTTGTACTAGTTTTCCCTATGCTTAAGCATTCAGGTGGCAGCTCAGAAGTATCCTCCTTAGAAAGGCCTTCCCTGAATAACCTATCTAAAGTAGTAGCGTCATCCCAGCCTCTCTCTACCCAATCTACTTGGTTTTATTTTCATCATAGGAATTGTTACTATTTCAAAGTATCTGTTTACAATTTGTGTTTTGATTTGTTTATTGTCTGTCTCCTTTATAAGCCTTTAAGATTGTGAGGGCAAAAACCTTGTCATGTTTTTCTTTGTGGTATTTCCAGCACATAATTCAGTGTTTACTAGATAGTAAACGCTCAGTAAAGTTTGGTTGGATAAACACCAACTTTATAAGTGATAATAGCCAAATTTTCCAGAGCTGACTATGCATTAGGTACTGATCTGATCCTTACATAAAGAATCTTATTTGCAGCAACCTATGAATAGAAATGATTCTTTATCTGCATGTCAGAGATGAGACACTACATCTGAAAGAGATCGAAGGACGTGTTCAAGGTTACATAACTAGTAAGTATCAGAGGTAGGACTCGAACCCAGGTATGTGAGTGATAATCTTGCTCTCTTGCTTCAATGCTCTCAGCTCGTAAATTGTGCACAAACTCTAGTGGCTTCTTTCATAGCAAGCAATGACCATTTTAGAAGGCAAATGTCAGATATCGAAGCAACGCTCTTTTCCTATGTATGGGGGTTGACTGGCTCAATTCTCCGATCCAGAGCCGCAGCTTAGTACACAGAGTCAGGAAAATGGCCCTATTCTTGGCAGTCTCATTGGTTTTAGGGGTGCATCATTTAGTTTGGTGTTTTATGGGTTTGAGGGACATAATCCAGGCAAATCAATGGATCCCCTGATAATAGAGGCTCCTTAGAAACAAAGGGGTCATGGCAGAGCATTGTTTAATGCTTCCCTTCCTTCTCATGTGCCTCCTATTAATTTCCACTTTTGCGTTAGCAGAGCTGGCTGGGACGCAGGCTCCATTTAGCTAAACGATGAAACACAAACGTTTATTGAGACTGTGCTTCGAATCAACAGGGTTTTCCTCAGATTGAGTTGCCGCCAATTATCCTCCATGCAATTATGGCGATCCCAGAAGCAAGCAGATGGGGAAGAGTTTTGTTTTCAAATGGAGGAGAAACCAATATGTAGGAAGTAAAGGCAGCTTGTTCATTTGAACAGCCTCCAGGTGGCTGGTCGCCAAAAGGCAAAGAGCTGGGGAGCCAGGTCTGGCCCTGCATCAGTCCGACTGCCCACAGACCAGAAAAACCACGGAGACAGCAGGGCTCTGCCTCCACTCATCTCTTCTGCCATCGGCCAGGTTGGCGCGCCAGAGTGGAGGCCACGGGAGAGACAGACCACAGAGGCCCTCGCAGCTCAAGCTCTTGACCTTGACGTCAATGGAACATTGAGTCCTGCTATTTTCTTGTTGTTCAACAGTGACACGTCTGTGTATTTTATTAGGGAAGAAAATTCAAGAAAAACGTGCAAAAGCCCAAACCATATGGCGAATCTCCTTGGACAGACTTGATTATTTGGCATTTCACAAAACCTAAAAGCTATTTCCCTTTTCTTAAGGATTAGGTTGTCCCGAACTTCTTGTTGGACCCTGACTCTTGAGGTTACCATTCTCAAGAGAACAGAGGATGCTGTTGAATGATTACCATAACTATTTCTGCCTAGGTTTGTATTTATAATTACACAGTGTACCTAAGACTCCATAAAAAAATAGTCACCAATGCCAGTTTTAGGGGCGTCCATGCTTACAGGGGGATTTGTTCCCCTTTTGACAAGAAGGGAACATTATCAGATTGAAATAAATCCAAGGCACATGGAGTGTGGAAATGATATTTACATTTACTCGGTGAATTAATTGAGGTAAGAAAGGTATAATTAAAAGAGGAAAATTGTCATGCAAAAATCAGCCTAACTCATAAGCTCAATGAAGGTGTTTGAATTTTAGTTCATCACCCACATAGCAAAAAATGATCTACATTCTTGTTTCAAAAAAGAGTAGCCATTTCCCCTGGCTAAGCAGGTGGGAATATGTTTAGATGACCTCAGTTTTAGTCTCTGTCCAGTCACATATATCCACATCCTCTTGGTTCGATCACTCATACTCTCTGAGACTTGATCTCTTTCTCCAGATTAAGGGAGCACACTCAAGTTCTGTGATAAATTTCACTAATGGATCCTTACCCGTGCATGTTTGGTCAGAGGGAAAAAATAGCCTGATAAATTTTGGGCTTCTTAAGGGACTGATTCACTCTGTACGTATCTAAATGAGATTGCTAGAGAGCATGTTGATGATTTCATAATCATTTCATTTTACAACTATTGCACGCCTCTTACCTGAGTGAGTATTGTGGGAATAAACCGGGAAATGCAAAACAGACCTTGCTCACTTAACAGCATATAGGAGATGGATGGTGTCTATTTTGATGGTAAAGGAAAAAACCCCAGGAAACCTCTTAGTGACAGGAAACAATTTTGGAAGTGCTGCAAAAGACAATGATATTGTTCTTGGTTTAATAGGTGATCTGCCCCATGAAATAAAGCTGCAGGGCCACGTTTGTCTTGGTTAATAATGTCAGTGGAATGAAGATGTTTAGCTGTAATAACAGTAATAACTGTGTCAACGTAACTGCTGGGGCAGAATTTCCATCTGCAGCCTCATAATATATGACCTTTGCTATGCCTCTACCTGTTGATTTTTTCAAGGGGAAATTGGCTTGTCTGTTCTGTTCAGGGGATAGAGGTTCAAACAGTCCATTTTTCCCTGGATAAGTCAAGGTCTTGTGGGTGGTAATTTAATCTCCCAAGTATCCTTTTGGACTTGATTAAAATCACGGCGAAAGAAAGTTGGGCATTAACAAATACGTTGTTCGTTTGATACTGAATTAGGTAGGTTTAAAGTAGGACATTTTATTTACTTCTTATCTTTCCCTTCATTACCATACTTTTATTTTTTTCCCCCCATAAAACAAATACTGACATCTGCATTTTCTTCCTATGACACTTTCCCTGACCTCCCCTGATAGAGTTAACCATCCTGTACTCCTGGAATGTGTTTTCTTATTACACTCTTCATACTGTTCTTGCAGTACATTTGTTAACACATCTTGTCTCCAGCAGTGGTCTGTGAAGTCACTGAAGTTAGAGGTAAGGCTATGCGTATCTCTACTCTTTAAATCCTAATATGGATCTTGGTTGATGTTCAATGCTTTCTAGTAGTACAATGAAATATTCTACTTGATACATTTTTAATTCAAAATGTTTTCATGTAATATATGCTCATTTTCCTCTCCCAATCATTTAATGCAGTGGTCAGGAGAGGTGATTTACCAGAATAAGAAACAGATAAAGTGAGGAGGTCAATTGCAGGTTGGTCAAATTGCTCAGGATTTCTTGACTAATTAGTATTGAACCCAGGGTCAGAGCTCTTGTTTTCTGATAATTAAACTTGAGCTTGGGCCAGCCCAAGTGGGAATGGTAACCTCATGGGGCCTTTGGCATGATGCTTTCAGCATTACTGTTCCGCTTTACCATGCCCAGGCTCATATATCACCTCACTTCCTTTCTATCCCATCCTCCATCTACCCATTTTGCTTATTCCATTCCATCTCTCTGCTAATTTTATTTTTTACTTTCTTCTATTTTGTTTCTTTCACTACCATTGTCTTTCACCCTCTTTTTTCTCTTTTCTCCCATTTGAGGCCTTAAGCCTGTCAGCGGCACATCCTGAAACCTATTGCTTAGCTTTAAAAACCATGTTAAGAGTTTTTCTGGCAGGCCTCATCTACATGATTTATACCTACCCCTGAGGAAGTTCTTGGGAAGACTAAAAATTACACATAAAGGGCTACCAGACAATCATATCTGGATGCATTGTAAACACTTGATAAATTTGCCAATTATATTGGGCTCTTATCTTCTATTGACTTCTCTCTTTTTTAGTATCTGGTAAAACCCACTCTGTCCTTCAAGACCCAGCAGAAGCTTCCCCTTCACAGCTTTACTCCAGAGTCCCTCTGGAGGTCTCAGTGTCCTCTGAAATTACAGCACTGTCTCTACATACCCCTGGCTAGTCATATGCTGCCTGATGGAATCTGTGACATTGTCAATTTTCGTTTTTATTTATTTTTGCCCAGTTTTCTCTCTACACATACATAAAACACATTTGAATGTCCACAGTGAGCAGCACTCTATATTATACTCTGTGGGACTGCTGAGCTCAAAGTGCTCATAACCTTGGACTCATTTCTGATTATGTTCATATTTGCTTGGTGCTTTCTAATGACTTTTCTGTGCATCTTTCCCTCATTCCTTTTCCCATATTTGTAACTCTACTAGGTGGGCAGAGAAATACTCAGTATTCCCATTTTATAGAAGAGCAGGCTGATGTTCAGAGATGGGAAAGAAGCTGTTGTAGATTCTGTGACAACCCACATGCAGTGACGATGATGACGATGATAATGATGATGACAATAGTGACACATTATTTGCAGGGATACACTTATTCATGCCCTGATGTTTTTTTGGATTCTTTTAACCAATGAATTGCCTGGGGAAAGGCTTTGAAAAGCTCTCTGTATTTCCAGTTAGCCACCAGCCAGTGTGTTGCTTCAAGTTTCTCATTACCACCCTGATATTGTGAAAACTCCAGCAGGCAGATCTGCAAAAGATTCCAGCCAAAATTGAACAGTACATATTTGAAAATCCAGTTCTGACGCTGATTTTAACCATAAAGCAACTACAACATCATGGACCATTGCACAGATAGAAACAAGAAGGCCGAAGAAAGAGGTGGACAGCAGGAAGCACAGCAGGAAACAGCTAGGATGCAAAATATTTGTATCTGGTGCCTTTGGCCATCCCTTTAAAGCTGATATTGACAGAGTTGCCTCTATCTCAGTGTTCAGAGCTTTATACTCTTCTAATGTAAGACATTTAAACCTTTGTTCCAATTTAGGTCAAAATCACTCAAGCAGAACCCTGAGTTAATGTGTAAATTTTTCCCTAGGGTGTCCTTCATTTAGGAATGAAAGGCTTAGTCCCTTCTTCAGAGAATTTCAGGCATTAGTGAGCAGGCTTGAGAATCTTGGGAAGTGGGGGTTAGCAAGAAAAACTTTCCAAATATTATTCCAAGAAAATATCATGCATATCAGTAGAATATAGTCTCTTTGTCCTTTTTGAGTTTTAATGTTTTTAATATTATCTATTATTCAACCAACACCTGTCTCTTAGTCTGTTATTTGTAAAGGGAGGGAATAGAACTTTGTTCTTGTAGGTCTCTTTGGCCCCTATGTTATAAGACTCTAGGACTCCCCATTTGCTCTTATCTCCTTAGTGTTCTTTCTAAACCCCCAGCACCTTTGTTTATGTTACTATTATTTAAAAATTATTACTGATATGGTTTGCTGTGTCCCCACCCAAATCTCATCTTAAATTATAGCTCCCATAATTCCCACATGTTGTGGGAGGGACCTGGTGGGAGGTAACTGAATCATGGGGGCAGTTTCCCCGTACTGATCTCATGATAGTGAGTAAGTCTCATGAGATCTGATGGTTTTTTAGGGGGTTTCCTCTTTGCTAGATTCTCATTCTCTCTCGTCTGCCACCATGTAAGGCATGCCTTTTGGCTTCCACCATGAGGCCTCCCCAGTCATGTGGAACTATGAGTCCGTTAAACCTTTTCTTCTGTATAAATTACCTAGTCTCAGGTATGTTTTTATCAGCAGCATGAAAATGGACTAATACAATTACATAGTGAAGTTAAAAATAAAAACTATAGATTTCTCTCCTTTTCTCCCTCCTTTCTCACTTCCACTCCTTGCATCTGTTGTTGACTATGTTCTGAATCATCGAGTCATAAGCAATATCTATTGATGTCCCCCCATACACACACCTCCAGAAAGGTATGAGAATAGTTTGCTTTACACCCCTTCTTCGTTCCTCTTCCCAATTTGTAAATTAATAAGGGAGTCATTTTTAATTTGTGTATTGGTTACCCTTGTAACTTTAAATAGTATGCTTAAGCTTCCATTCCTTGGTCCTTCAACTCTAATAAGATGAGAGCTCTTGTTTTTGTTTTCAATTCCATTGGTAGAAAATTGTCTGTGCTGAAGTCATCTTGGTAATAGGCCAGGCCTAGTTTTTGTACCATAGATTAGCACATCCAGGAAAACAACCTGTCACCAGATGGCCAATTAAAACTTTAGGGGCAAAGACACATTGGAAGCCAATATTATAGAAAGTTTAGTAAAGTTGAAACTGATAAACTCAGGGCAAAAAAAAAAATCAACATGATAAACAGTAATTGGGAAAATCACTCACTTAAAAAAGAAACACTATCCAACAATTAGCCGAATTAGCACCTCTATTGATTCTTGGAAGTATTTCCTCCCATTTAACCTACTTAGATCAATTAGCTTGGCATCTGCCTCCAACTTCATATATCAATATAGCTGTTTTCTCCCCAGCTAACTGCTACTTAGGAGATAATGGGAGGGGGTGGACCATTTTACAGGACAATAACATGGTTCCTGGAGAAATAACTCGGGAGACTGAAGAAATCAGATGTATTTCCAAAGAAAGTGGTACATTCCTCCCATGGTGCCTAATACACCAGTGGTTAAACAAATAAATTTATTTTTAGGTACAAAGTTAATTACTTTGAAAAGTCAGTGATGTTGCCATTGACAAATACTACCCTTAAACCCTCAGAAACAACAAGGCAGTCACTCAGAACAGCTAAAATGGCAACATTCGACATTTGTTATTGCAGGAATTATGGTCTTCCTGCAAAGTTACCTGATCTTTCTCATCTTAATTGAACCTTATCAGGGCAGGCTTTAGAAGTTATCTGGAGGTGGAGGCTGAGAACTCCACGATTTTCCTGGTTAGGCCCAATGAACAGTCCCCAAATGACTGTTCACCTCGATTAGCTGTCAAGTACCTTTCTCTCAATTGTTAAATCCCTTGACTTAAAATTCTGTTTAGGAACTAGGCTGGCCCTAAATGTCAGAGAACACCATCATAATGGCCAAAGAGTGAACTGAAACTTGGTTTGCATTCTACAAAATTTAGATGGCTGTTAGAAGCAGTAAATTACAAACAATAGGAAAGTAATTGAGCCCATGTGTTAGACAATGTAAGATTTATATGGCCATTAAAAATAATGCCCTGAAATAATATTTAATGATAACGAAAATGCTGGCAATATATATTTAGCTGGAAAAGGGCAGGATACAAAACTACCCTGGGAATCTAATTTCATTTAAAATAGGTGCATATGAATCAACATTAAAGAAAAATAGATTTGAAAGAAATATGCTATGTTTATCACAAGATGGTGAGTTTATGGATGATTTTTATTTTTTCTTTATGCTTTTTTGCATTTTCCAAATATTCAAAATGTTCATTTAACACACATATCTTTTATAGTCTGAAGAAATAAACTATTTTTAAATAATTAAAGGAACACTGAAGGTCTAAGGTTTTAGACCCTTTACCTCTAACTATCAGAGACAAGGGGCAGGATATTTCCACATTTCTCTTCTTTTTGAGGTTATTAAAAGGCTGTTACCTACTTCTTTGCCTCAGTGGGACATAACAAAAGATGTCAGGATTATACCTGCTCTGGTTTGAATTCGTTGTCTCCAAAAGTCAGGTGCTGCCGTTGTGATGCTCTTAAGAGGTGGGGCCTTTAAGAGATGGTTAGTCCATGAGGGATCTTCTCTTGTTAATGGGACTAAGGTCCTTAGAAAAGAGGCTTCCTGTAGCAATCAGCTCTCTCTTGCCCTTCTGCATTCTACCAAGTGAGGACACAGCAAGGAGGTCCTCACAAAATGCTAGTACCTGGATTTTGGAATTCCCAGTCTCCTGAACTATGAAGAAACATTTTTGCTCTCTACAGATTTCCCCCGGTCTGTGGTATTCCATTATAGCAGCACCAAATGGATTCAGACAATGCCTATAAAACCTTTTATTTCCTTAGAGAATAAAAAGTTTATATACTCTTCTAATATTGTATTTCCTAAGTGATTGTGAGTTAAAGACCCAGCACAAGACAGACATATCATAGAGAAGAGTTCTATGAAGGTGCTATTTACAAAGGTGGTGTCAGACTGAAGGGGAACCAACAAGAATGGTGGAACTGGGGGGGGAATGCTAGTTGTAGGAGAGGACCTAATGACCATAGTCACAGTCTTTGACATGACAGGCCAAATGGAATACTGCAAAGCAATAAAATGTAAAGAACGATTTATAGACTCAACAACATAGTTAAATCTCAAAATAATTATGTTGAACCAAAGAGTTCATACTCTGTGACTCCATTTATATAAAATTCTAATGAAGGTAAAACTTATCTCTAATGACAAAAATCACATCACTTGTTGCCTGGGGCTGGGGAGGTAGGGACTTATTGTAAGGAAGAAGTAGAAAACATTTTATGGTGGTAGAAAACTTTCTTTCTTGATTGTGGCAGTGGATACACAGGTGTACACTTTTGTCAAAAGTCATCAAATGATACAAGTAAAAGGGATTTTACTGTATGCAAATAGATCAATAACAATTAAGAAACCACCTCTAAGAAGTAGTTCAGCAGAATAAAGTCCAGAGGTACAAGATTCCAGTGTCCTTCCCTCCCACTCTGTATTCTATTGCTTCTGTCTCTCATGGCTACCCCCCACAGAATGTGTTAGAGGCAGGTTTTTTAGGTCAGACTTTCAGAACCCAAAGCAGAATAGAGAGTAGATCCCTAGGAACAAGTGGAGAACGTCCGTCACAGTGTTTCCACGCAGTGTAAGTCCCTTAACAAACCACTGTGAGAAAATGCTTAGGTAGGAAAGTACTTGGTTAACAGACTTGCAAATAGGACAATTGACAACATGGGACAAGTTGAAGACCCTGTCTACACTAGGAAAGTACAGTGAGATACTGTAGAAAAATCATCCATGGTGTTTTCCTCTCTTTCCTCTCAACACACCTAGAAAGAAAAATCTGGATGCTGGCTGCTTGAAACTACTTTCTCAAGTGGTTATGTGCCCAACTGCAGAAACTTCTGCCTGAGAGTCCCAAGGGACATGCTGAGCTCAGCCATGCTCATCTTTCTGGATGTCAGCATCAAAGGTTAGGGTCTGCTTTACATAGCCTAGTGTCCCACGGTGACTCATTAGCTGTCTGTAATCCCTTTATGTGCATTTATTTAATATTTTGTTTGTCTGGTATCACCAAGTTAGAAGACTTGATATTTGAATTCAATTGATGACTGAAATGAGACATCATATGTATTTCTTAAGGCCAAATAAGAACATTTTTTAAAGTTATAGAATATTTCCAAGTTTAGGGAAATAAAATGCAAAACGTAATTTTAGCATCTTTGGAAAAATTCAGTTTAATAAGAATACTTACACACGCCTGTAAAATAGTGATTCGTACATTGATCTATTGGGAAATACTGGTCTTTCTTTCTCTTTATCAAATGGTCTGAGATTGCTACTTTTTGAGACTTTATTCTAATTTGTTGTCAATTGTGTTCTTTCTTAGACTATTGCTTCTCTATACTTTCAACTTGTCTGACTATGTGACTGTTTGAGCCTAACGAGAGAGGACTAGATAATTAAATTTCCATCTTCATTAGAACTGTGTGTAAACTGAAGGTAAATGGGCACCAAAAGACTGAAACATACAAGTTTTGATGAATAACTTGTAACACTGATTTTGTCTTTTACTAGAGTTTTTTAAAAAAGGTTTTCAGCTAAGCTCTGGATTTTTAAAGCCCCCTTTAGTTACACATTTCTATATTTTCATTTTATTCCATACCACTTCTCAGGTTTGCACATTTCTTACGTTTATTTTATGAATTAGTGTTTTAAGTTTGCATTTCTCAACTGTAAATGATTCTTGCTTCCATATGTGTTTGGGACATACAGAGAAAAATTCTGTGACCTACACATATATTGCAATTCACTTTATAGATTTGGTTATAGTCATGCTCAGTAGGAATTCCTGCCTGTAGACTTCCATCCTTCTACCCCAAGTCATGTACTTTTCCATGGGATCTTCCTAGTTGACCTTATCTGTGTTTTCCTACTTGATGATTCTCTTTTTGGAGGCATCGCAAACGAGACCATAAATATTACTTAGTTTCTTTGGATCAGGAATTTGCAAGCTGGGATAGAAATCCTTAACAAAGTAGGTATCATGATGCCTATTTTCCTGTTGAAGAAATTAAGGACTTGAAGAGATTTATCCACTTCCTTGGGTCTCTTTGTCAGTAGAGGGCCAGGACTTACATACAGGTTTTTTCTGGCTTGATCCTCTTTTAAAAATAATTATCGGGCCGGGCGCAGTGGCTCACGCCTGTAATCCCAACACTTTGCAAGGGCCGAGGCAGGTGGATCAGGAGATTTAGACCATCCTGGCCAACATGGTGAAACCCCATCTCTACTAGAAATACAAAAAGCTGGGTGTGGTGGCCTGCGCCTGTAGTTACAGCTACTTGGGAGGCTGAGGCACGGGGATAGCTGGAACGGGGAGGCGGAGGTTGGAGCAAGCCAAGATCTCGCCACTGCACTCCAGCCTGGCGACAGAGCAAGAATCTGCCTCAATAATAATAATAATAATTATCAGGTTTGTATTAAGTTTTATTTTACTCTGAATTTGATACAGGCAACATGAGTCATATGGAGACAACCATGAAAATAAGAAAATGAGTGTGTGTGCTCTAGATTAAAAGTTCTGCTTTGGAGTTGGACCCCATCACATTCATTTTTTGACACATAGTGTCATCACAGAAAGTTATTTGAGTAAGATATCATTGATTTCTATACTTATATTTCTATAGTTTCAGATTGCAAAATAAAATCAAAGAAGTTACTTTGTTAAGTTTCTAAATTTATATGTCTTAATTATCTATAAGGAGCCAGAAGATATTTATTTGATCACTCAAAGAATATTTATTGGGCAACTACTCAATGCTGTACATCAGTTATCTACGGCTACGTTAGAAATTATCTCTAAACTCAGGGGCTTGAGAGAAGTTCATTATCTCAGAGTCCAGGAATGTATTAACAAGGCACACAGGGCTCAGTGTCTCTCACGTGACTGCCATCAGGGTGTCCTTCAGAGCTGCCGTCTTCTCAAGGTTCAAGTCAGGAAGGATCATGTTGTCTTGACAGACCTAGCAGGATGTTCATTAGAGACCTCAGTCCTATGTCACATGGGCCTCTCTTTAGGGCTGCCAACAAAGTAGCTTGCCTTCCCCTAGTGGAAGGGTCGAGAGGGAGAATGCAGAAGACATGAGTCACAGGGTTTTGCTGTAAACTAATATTGGAAATGACATAACATCACTTCCTTCGCATTCCATTTTTTAGAAGCAAGTCGCTAGGTTCAGCCCACATTCAATAAGAGAAGATAACAAAAATCAGGAATATCAGGCAGTGGGGATCATTGAGAGCTATCTGAGAAGCTGCCGACCACAGTCAGTCCCACTCAGCTGACAAGTATTTTATGACTGAGGACCAGTTATGTACCTAGAATTGACAATGAGATTTTTGTGTGGCAGTGATGAGTTGGCTGTATGGCAGCTGAAAGATGGCTTAGAGTTATCCTCTCTGCAAGGAGATTGCAGTGGAGTTGAGGAGATGGTCGATAACCAAGAGAAATAGTTAATATAAAGCTGTATGTAATTCTTTATTTAAAAAAATGTGGATCTTGCCCTCAAGGAGTTTCTTATTACAGATGGAGCATGTATTGGAATACCTATGATTTAAACTAGAAAAATCACACGTCTTGCAAGAGAGAGATTGTGTAGCAGTGCAGGGAAAGGAAAGATGTCTGGGAAATTAAGACACTTGTTAAAACTAAACATTTACCTAGGAAGCCAGTCATAATTTTTAGGTTTCAAAAAAAAACTCTATTACTTTCATAAATTGTAATTCATTAATTACTTACTATGCCCTACCCCCCTCTCCCCATGTGCAGGACACCACGCAAAATATTACAAACAGAATCTTCTTTTATTCACATAATAACCTTAAAGTTAGTTGTTATTCCCAAATGTGCACATAAATTAACTGAGATTCAGATGCGTAAACTGGTTTGCTCAATGGTACTGTTGAGATCTAAGTTTGCAATGCTATGTTGCAAGTGCAATATCACTCATTCTTTTTTTTCTTTAATTTATTCAGTAAATATTTACTGGGGAAAAACCATGTTCCAGGTCCTAATTAAGGTCTTGGAGACACAGAGATGAACAAGGCACAAAAGGGCCTTGATGTCTTTCGGTTTATATTCCAGTGGGAGAGGAATGGGCAGACAGTTAAAAAGTGAAGAAGCCAGAAAAACAGAGGGAAAAGTGATTTATCTGTTTTCTCTTATTGGAATGTAAACTTGAGAACAAAGATGGTGATGGTGTTTGTCTTTTTGCCATTATACACCCAAGTGCCTGGAAGAGCTTTCAGCACAGAGCAGGAGCTCAATCAATACTTTCAATTGACCAAAAATAAAATAGCAAGTAGCAGAAAGTACCAAGTAGAAAGTAAAATGATGATGTTATACAGGGACACTGATGAATTACTTCAGATTAGGTAATCAGGGAGAGCCTCATTGAGGAGATTGACATTTGAGCCGAGGTCTGAAAGACTAGAAGCAGCCAGCCCTGCAGATATCTGGATAAATAATACCCTGGATTCAAATGAACAGCTAGTGCAAATAGGTTTGGTGGTCTTTAGCCAAAAAAAATAAAAGAGTTAGTGTCCTGAAGGATGGGGACTTAGGAGGAGAAGAGATGAAGCCAAAGAAATGAACAGAGCAATGTCACGTGTGGCCTAGCAGGCCATTAGGATGAATATGGATTTTAAATGTGATGATGAAAACCACTGGAAGGCTTTAAACAGGAAGTCAGGAAACTCACACATCTTTTGTAGTCGCTCAGGAAAAAAGTAATAGAGGCTTAAACTAAAGGGACTAACGGGTAGGTTGGAAATGGAAGGAAGGGGTCAATGTAACTCATTGATGGGCTACTTATTGATGGTTTGGATATGAGGAGGGGTGTGTGTGTGTGTGTGTGTGTGTGTGTGGTGGTGTGTGTGTGTGTGTGTATAAGGGAACTGGCAAGTCAAGGATGACTCTTAACTTTCCGACCTTGGTTTTTTTGGACACAGTGGTGACATTTCCTTAGATGAGGAAGACTGATACCAAAGTCTGTATTAGCTTTCTAGAGTGATCTTAATGAAGTAGCAAAGTAGCAAAAACTATTGGTTTAAACAACAGAATTTATTCTCATGATTCTGGAGGTTAGAAGTCTGAGATCAAGCTGTCCATTGCTAGGATTGATGCCTGCTGAGCGCTGTGAGAGAGAATCTGTTTCACGACTGCTATGGTTTGAATGGATCCTTTCCAAAATTGAGGTGTTACCAATGTGACAACATTAAGAGGTGAGGCTTTTAAGAGGCGATGAGGCCATGAGGGCTCCTCCTTGGTGAATGCAATTAAGTCCCTTATGGTAGAGGCTTCACGCAGCAGTCAGTCCCATGCAACTTCTGCCATATGAGCACACAGCACTCCTCCTCTCCAGAGGAGCTGTCTTCAGCAGATGATTGAACCTGCTGGTTCCTTGATCTTGGACTTCCCAGCCTCCACAATGGTGAGAAATAGATTTCTGTTCTTCATAATTACTGAGACTCGTATTCTGCTATAGCAGCAGAGGTGGACTAGGACGCTGCCTTTCTCCTAGGTTCTGGTTGTTGCTGGAAATCCATGGCCTCCCTTGGCATGTAGATGCATCGCCCCATTCTGCCTTCATCTCTACCTGATGCTCTTCCTATGTGAGCGGGTTGAGTGAGGAGGGAACTCATAGTTTCCCTTTTGGTCATTAAATAAGATTTGACTGTCAGACTCAAAGCAGTGGTATCAGTTACTGTATGAGAGCAGAGAAGAAAGAGGCAGATCACAGCTGAGAAGGTTTTATGAGAAGGGCCTAAGGATAGAGCTTTGGCATTATCAAATGTCAGGCTCCTCTGGAACTCCCAAATCATTTGGATAGGTAAATGGATAAGCAAATATGTTGTAACTACAGAAAAGCATTTACTGGTTTTCCCTTCACAGAAGGGAAGATTAGCAAGAAATTATTAAATTCGTTATTCTGATCAGTAACTTTCACCATTTCCAGACGGAGCTGACAGCTGCCCAGTAGGGAATGCTGAGTTAGAAATATCCCTTGCTTCCCAGTAAAAGCATTTCTCTTTCTGTCTTGGCTAAGACAGCAGGTCTCGACTGCTGTTGGTTTAGTCTTGCCTGTGTCCTGAAATATGAAATGAAGATAATGGGGAAAACAAAATCACTGGATTGAAGATGACTCTTGCCTCTACCTTGGCATGATTAGATATGATTTTAGGAATCTGCAAAAAATTCTGGTCTGGTCGCGTAGCTTCCTTGATTAAAGACCTTTACTTGCTTCCCACTGCTTTTAGGCATGAGACTCCAATCCTAAAGTTTGCCAAGAAGAGCTTGCACGTGCTGACTTGGCCTAATTCTTTCTTCTCTGCCTTCCAGTCTCCGTGGCCTTCCTTTATTCCTCATCCCGACTTCCTAACACAACTTGCTCTCTTTTGACTTAAGAACGTTGTATGTATGGCAAGCACCTCCACTGTAAACTTGAGTTCCGCCCCCCCTCACGCTTCAATCTTTTTTATTCATCTTCCAGGTAACTGAAGTGCCTAAGCTTTTAGGGGGCATCAAAACCTATTTCATCTTTGCAGCTTGGTATTCCCCACTCGTCTGCTCCTTCACTTGATGGTGACTCATTTGTAACCCTCTAAATTTTAGGATATTCTCTGCGTCACCACTAGGGGGAGGTCTGCCCAAGTTTTAAGCTTCAGAGCTTTGGTCACAGCTTACTTGATGGAATGAAGTTCAAAAGAAGAAAGTTAGGGACAGCTGCCCAGCCACAGTGGAGAAGCCGGAGGGGAAGGCAGTATTAGTGCTGGAGTATTAAATACATAAAATAACACAGGACAAAAATTAAAGAGATGGTCACTGGTGATTATAGGTATTAGAAATATAGCATTAGTTGTTTAAAAATGGAGAATAAATATACTTGAGAGAAGATATCTCTGCAAAGCGTTCTACTGCTAGAAGCTTTGGTGAGTGGGGCTCTTTATTTACTATTTCCTGTTGCCTCTCTGCCCCAATAGAGGCAATTGCAGAGAATCAAGTTGAAAGTTCAACCGGAAATTATATAAGACTTTTAATATAATTTATTTTTGGTGAAGGCCGGGGGCGGGAGAACATAACAGAGGCTAGACTAATGTCAGGAGTTTGAGACCAGTCTGGCCAACATGGTGAAACCCCGTCTCTACTGAAAATACAAAAATTAGCAGGGCATGGTGGCGTGCACCTGTAATCCCAGCTACCCAGGAGGCTGAAGCAGGAGAGTCACTGGAACCTGGTAGGCAGAGGCTGCAGTGAGCCGAGATTGTGCCACTGCACTCTGGGGTGACAGAGCAAGACTCCGCCTCAAAAAAAAAAAAAAAAAAAAAGATCTTGGACTATAGTGCTGGAATCCTTGCATTTGACTCCCAGCTCTATTATCAATTAGTTGGGTTACCTTGGACAAGTTACATTACTTCTCTATACCTTAGTTTTCTCATCTCTAAATTGAAAATAATATTAGTCCTTAGAGGGTTATTGAGAGAAGTCATAACAGCTGAACACATCCTGCTTATATGAATCAGACATTATTCTAAGCACTTTATATCTGAATCCTTTAGTCCTCACAGCAACCCTATGAAACAGGGATTATTATTATTATTATTATTATCTCTATCTTACAGCTGAAGAAAAGGCAGACATATATATATATACACACACACACACACACACACACACACAATATATATATACACATACATACATATATATACATACACATACATATATATATAACAACAATTGGTTCTGAAATGTGACAAAGATGCAGCAGGATTTTATGAAGCATGGTAGGAGTTAGCTGCTACAAGGAAGGTTTGTGAATATTCTATCAGATTGAGAAAACTTTACCTGTGAAGTTGCTTCCAAATCTTCACCAGTCTCTGATGTTATACAATGGCTCACTGCTATTGAGGGTAGATAACTGAAAATGATGCTTCCAAGTTTGAAAACTTATGGAGAATTGTTAGTATATGGAGCATTATTAGTAAGGTTAAATGAGAAATGCTGGTAGTTTCATTGAGCCTTCCCAGAGCAAACATTTCCCATAACAATTTTTAAAATGACAAAACTTGAGGCCTTAAGTACAAATGGCAATACCTAACATGTACTGAGGGCTCACATCTGTGGAAGTAGACAAGTACATCTGAGAAGTCAGCCAAACAAGTCAGCATCTACAATAGACTAAACGTTTGTGTCTCCCCTCAAATTCATATGTTAACTCTTAACCCACAAGGTAATGGTGGTAGGGGATAGGGTCTTAGGAATTAAATGGGATTAGTGTTCTTCTTACAAAAGGGACCGCAGAGAGCTTCCTCCTCTCTTCTGCTGTGTGAAGACCAGTGAGAAGACAGCTGTCTGTGAACCAGACAGCAGGCCCTCACCAGACACTGACTCTGCTGGCACCTCGATCTTGGAAGTCCAGCCCCTAGAACTATGAGAAATAAACTTTTGTTGTTTATAACTAACCCAGTCTGTGATCTGTTATAAAGCAGCCTGAACAGACTAAGATAGTATCTCTGTTGTTTTAAGTTGTACAACATTAGCAGGGTTTGCAGCTCTGATACTAAGCATTTATTCTTGCATTGGCTGCTGAACATTCAAGCATGGGAAAGACGGCAAGTTGTTTTCTTCTGTACTAAAGTTCTGCTCCAATTAAGCTTGACTACGGAAACATAAGTACAGTTAATACACAGTCAAGAGACTTAAATAAACAGATAGTAATAAAGTAATAATGGAATTTTACCATAAAATTTTTAATATTGCTTTGCTCTTCTTGATTTTCTAAAATGGGGCTTTGTATTTAACATAATTTGAGCAATTTATTAAAGATAAGTAAGTCTGGGGTCTAGAACAGTATGATAAAAATTACATTTCATTGGATCTAGACTTTAACAAACAGCAGTGTGAAAAACAAAATCAAATCAATATCTCTCTGGGAGGAAATACCCTTCTTTGTAAAATGTAGAGAGCTAGACTAGACCATCTCCAAGGTGCTGTTTAGTACTGAATTCTATGATTTATAATGTGGAATAAATATATATATTTGTCAGTTAGGAATTCAGCAGAAGTGCTATTATGACTGTTTTGCCTGGACATCTGACATTCCTCAAATGTGACTCACAAGAAGTATCTACACGGCAGTGCTGATCCACTGATTAATATACTAGAGGAGCAGTACTAGAAAAGGAACACACCAGACCTTAATTCACAACTCAAAGTGCAAATACAACATCATAGGCAGAGACAATTATGGTTGAGATCCTTAGAAAAACAAACAACAGTTATAGGACAGTCTGTTAACGCACCAAAGTAGACATGTCTGGGAGAAAAAAAATCATATTAGCATATATACACTGGCATCTTAAAAGCGGTTGGAGAGAAGAGAGAATAGATGAAAAGCAAATACAACAGGAGAGAGAATAGGGTGAGAAGAAAACAGGAAAGAGCAAAGCTATGAAGGCAAGGAGGGTGCAGATGGACTTCGTTGTGACTAAGAGAACAGCTTTTGAATCCATGAATTTGACTGTCAGTTCTGTAGTGATATATTACTAATTGTGTAACTTTAAGCAATTTCTTTGTACTCTGAGCCTCAGTTTTCTCATCCATAAAATGTGTCTAATAATACCTTGTATCTATTTCCTTACCTCATTGCAATGTTATAGGATGACACAGATAGGTACTTCACTAAGCACCTGGTCAAATCTCCACAGGCTTTAGCTATTATTAGTATTGCTGTTGTTGTTGTGAGGATTAAATGTAAAATGTATCTGAAATTCTTAAGCAATTTCTGGCACCTGGTAAGCAGAAAATGGTAGCAAAAACATTGAATGATAATGTATTAATGATGACCTCTATTTATTAAGTACTACAACCTGGCAAGGTTGGATTATGACATCCACTTTATGGGTGAAAAAAACTGAGACATAAAAGTTAACTGACCCACAACCGTACTGCTGGAATAGTATGTGTTCAAAGATGTTATTCTGCATAGCTAGACATGTGAATGTTCTCTTTCCTGCAACACAGCCAGGTACCACCTTTGCCCCATCAATATTTTATAGTTTATTTATTTATAGCCTATAATAACCTCGTGAGGCAAGTATTCTGCTTTTCATTTATAGAATGTCCCAGAAAGAAGATTGTATTAGTCTGTTCTCACATTGCTATAAAGAAATACCTGAGTCTGGGTAATTTATAAAAAAAAAAAAGAGGTTTAATGGGCTCATGGTTGCACAGGCTGTACACAAAGGATGATGCTGGCATCTACTTGGCCTTTGGGGAGGCCCGAGGAAACTTACACTCATGGCAGAAGGTGAAGGGGAAGCAAGCATGTCTTACACGGCCAGAGCAGTAGCAAGAGGTACGGTGAGGGGGAGATGCTACACACTTTTAAACAACCAGCTCTCAAAGTACCAAGGGGAAGCTCACCCCCCAACATCCAGTCACCTCCCACCAGGCCCCACTTCCTACACTGGGGGATTACAATGCCATTTGAAATTTAGGCAGAGACACAGATCCAAACCATATTGATGATCTATCCATAATTCTGAGATTTCAGTGTCTCTTGCTCACATATGCATGAGTATTACATTAACTATTAAGTATATGACCCTCTGCAGACCAGTATTATTTAATGAAAATATAATGTGAGTCAAAAATGAGCTGTGTATGTGATTTAAAATTTTCTGGTAGCCATACTAAAAAAAAGTAAAAAGAAACTAGTGAAATTACTTTCAATAATGTATTTTACTTAACCCAATATAGCCAAAGTATTTTCACTTAAATGTATGTTCAATATAAAAATGACTCATGAGATACTTTACATTCCTTATTTTCTTGTGCTTAGCTCTTGAAATTCAGGATGTGCTTTTCACTTGCAGCATGTGTCAGTCTGGACTAGCCACGTTTCAAGTGCTCACTATTCACACATGGACAGTGGCATCATACTGGATCGTGTAGTTTAGACAATTGCCTTGTCAATTTCAATGATTCTCTAGACTATGGAAGGCATTGAAGTTGGAAGCCACAGCAAGATTGTCATAGTATAACAAAAAGAAAAAATGTGATCAAAGATTTCAGGAATTAATCCTGTCAATGAGTTTTTGAACTGCACTTGCTAACTTATTTTGCCCTTAAAGGAAAAAAAAGTGGTTTTATTCACTCAGGACAGGACTTTGGTTCCTTTTTTATTTTTATAAGTAAATTAAAAAAATGCAGTTAGGATTTCATATGGAACAGAAGTAAATATTAAGAATTCATTTACCAGATATTTAGGGAATACAAAATAGGGAGATGGGAGAATGAGAATTGTGAGGATGTCATCAAAGCCTTTTATCAGTAAAGTTGTCACTTTATAGAGACGTAATCTGACAGGCACTACGTTGAGTTTGCTTTGGTGGAAAGCCTCCACTTGTAAGGTGATTTTTATGAACTCTACTCAGAAATTCATGAGAAAAGGCAAGAGACTACATCACCATGCTTCTTCCTCTTTTTATTTACTGGTCACTGGAACCGGATGTCAGAACTCTTAAATTCGGAGATTTTTAAGTCCTATGATGAACTAGATAATAGTTAAAGTTGACAGTAAGGGCCAAAGAGTTTCAAGAAAGTGCTAAACATCTGTCATTCAGAAGCCACAGTTATGTAATACTTTACTGGAATGTTTAATAGTTCCAGAGAGCAGCAGTGGTTCCCTAAGGGCGTCCTCCAAAAAACCTGAACAATAATCAGCTCCATTTTTATATTCATAGCTCAAGCAACCAAAATACATGTTTATTCCTGAACTATATTTAATAATCTTAGGTGTATACACATGTAAAGGTTAGTTCCTTCTTTTATATCACTTGCTTGACTTTTTTTCATCAACACCATTGTTTTATCAAATTCTCCTATTTTTATTATAATTCTAGAACAATTAGAAATAGTAGTAATTAAATTGCTGAAATCTGCCTGTAAAGTCAAGTAAGAACATTTCAATTCTATCAGTATGGGTGTTAATTATTTTAGGCAAGCTGTCATTTAGGCTTTCTAAAGTGGATTTTGTTCTTGCAGTCAAGAACATTGCTTAGTGCAGAATTAATTAATCATTATAAATATAAAACCTGCAGTATCAGCTCCTATGTTCAGAAAGGTTTCAAGAGGCAAGGTTGAAAGAGTCAACAGGCTGCTAAAGGGAATCTTATCATATGCCCCCACCACCAATCTGATAAAAGGACAATTAAACGATGTACTCCATCTTTTCATAGGCCCTTACTTCAAGTATCAGTTCAAAAATTGGAAGTGAGCACTTTTTACAACACAAAGGTTTTTTTTTTTTCTTTTTTGGGAATATCTTCCTTTAAAGAGATTTTTAAAAGCAAGATTACAAAGAAATGGCCGAAAATTGAAATTTACTTTGGCTAAAGGAAGATCTCAAAACAACAAAACAATGTTATTCTCATAGCACTATGATAAATAGAACATATGTTTTCGGTGGGCTCTGAATTTTCCCAAATACCCCGTAGCTACTTAAGAAATATTCTATACAATGGCCATAATAATTGTATTCCCCACAATAAGGCTCACAGTCATTCTGCTACAAGAGAAAATCTCACTTTCTTCATCACGTTCTTACTGGTTTTTAAAATAATGGCTCTATGATATTGTTTCATTTCTCTGCTCTACAATGGAAGCTAAATTCTACCAAACTAAACTGGAATACCTTGACCAAAACACAGAGATCATAACTATACAGGTAAAGAAACACATTGGCATGGTGATCTAGATAGCAATAATATCAACTAACATTTCATTAACTGACTCTATGATAGCTGCTCCGAATGCTTAAATATTATTGCTTAGGATAAGTGCTTTGTATGTAATTAGCTCATTTGTCTTTACCACTCAGAGGCAAAGAGTGCCCCTCAATATAGAAACATTAGCATAATTTGCTTATTACATTGCTAATACTTCAAAATGTTAAAACTGTCTGCTTAGGCCTGACTCAGTGGCTCACACCTGTAACCACAGCGGTTTTAGAAGTTGAGGTGAGAGGATTGCTTGCGTTCAAGAATTCTAGACAAGCCTGGGCAACATAACAAGATGCTGTCTGTACAAAAATAAAATATCAGCTGGGCGTGGTGGAGCACATCTGCCATCCTAGCTACTTGCGAAGCTGAGGCAGGAGGATTGCTTTAGCCCAGGAGTTTGAAACTACAGGGAGCTACGATTGCATCACTGCACTCCAGCCAGAGGAGAGAGAGTGAGACCCTTTTCAAAAACAATAGCAATCCAACCAAACCAAAAAAACAAAACAAAACAAAACAAAAATTTTTTAAAGTATGTTTATTTACAAATACATGAGAACTTGTTCTTCACAAGTTACTCTCCTAAGAACAAGACAATATACACTGCATCTTAAACTCGAATGTATGCATAATAGCTCAATCATCTTGTCACACTGCAAATTCCGACTCAGTAAGTCTGGGTGGGGCCTGAGATTCTGCATTTCTGACAGCCTCCCCAGTGATATCCACGCAGCTGGCTTGAGTACTACATTTTGAGAACAAGGGCAGAGTCTATAGCTTGAGCAATTTTGATAATAAAGGTCAAAGGACTATGCCATGATTGTTCTGGAAAGCTAATTAGTCACTGCAGCTTTGGGAAACAGGGCAAAGAGAAACAGTTGAGTTGGGTCTTGAATAATGAATAAAAAAATAAGTGTGTGTCAGAGAGTCGCTTAGTATGTTCTTACTCATTAATGAGTTGGTAGAAAGGCGGAGAACGTGTTTGTGTTCTAAACCACATTGGGATATCTACAGGGTGTTTGGCTCTCCCGGAAGAGAATCACCAGGGATCTCTTTGTTTTATTAGTATCCACACCTGCATCTGATGTGGACTTCCAGTTGTTCCTTCTTCAGTAATGGTAATGGGAGCATCTACCTACATCTGGGCAGGGGGTGACTGAAAAGTGCAATGCCATCTGTGCCATACAGAGCATGAACTATGCAAGCACCCACTATTTTTTAGTTTATTTCAAAATGTATCATTTTAAGATTAGTAGCACTACAGTTATATACCTAATGAGATTTTAATGGATTTGGCATCCAATATTTAAAAAGCTATTTTTTCCTCTCTCTTTTTTAAATTATACTTTAAGTTTTGGGGTACATGTGCAGAACGTGCAGGTTTGTTACATAGGTGCATACACGTGCCATGGTGGTTTGCTGCATCCCATCTGCCTGTCATCTACATTAGGTATTTCTCCTAGTGTTATCTCTGCCCAATGCCCCCACCCCTGCTATCCCTCCCCTAGCTCTGCCACCCCCCGACAGGCCCCGGTGTGTGATGTTCCCCTCCCTGTGTCTATGTGTTCTCATTGTTCAACACCCACTTATCAGTGGGAACATGCGGTGTAAAAACCTATTTTTAAAGAACATCTCAGCTGCAACCATTCAGAAGTCAAGCCAGGCTGGCACACTGTAACTCACTGGAGCCTAACTTGAATATATTTTGATGTAATAAGCTAGGGGGAATTTGTGAGTGACCTGTATCTAATAGTCTTTTAAAATTTTGTTTGATGTGTTTTATACTACTTCAAGACTATGCCTAGGGTCTAATGATATAAATAACCATTTTTACTAGAAAGAGTTCTATGGTCTTTGGGTTAAAGTTACTGGTTCTGGTTTTGCAAAAGAGGCATTTTTCTAGGGTGAAGTGCCCCTTTGTTCACATATTGCATCTGTAAATTATGATTTTTTTTGCCCAAAGTCACGTCTCTTTGAACTCCTACAAAGGATAGTTTCAGGTCGTTGCATTTTTTCCTGGCCTTGGTTCAGTGACATTTACTCAAACTCAAATGCCTTAATGGTTCCTCCTGTCCACTGAATATAATCTACAGTCCAGGCTTTTGACAGGATGGTCTCAGCTTAAACTTAAATCCAACCCTAGAATTTGCTATCTTCTCTCTTCCGCCCCATATGCTATGTACCCATTGATGTTGCTCTTGTTCTTTTTGCCTCGAATAAGTCCTTTAATGGTCTGGTCTGACTTGAAGACATTTTGAAAGACCATTCCAGAGTCAACTTGAAGCATGTGGTGATTGGGAACAGGAAGGGATGGGACTGGTGACTTTCAGAGCCTGTAGAAAAGCAGCATGGAAGAAGCAAGTAACCCCTTCATAGTCATCTCATTGACTCTATGTACAGGTAGCTCAAAGAGACGGAGAATTCTAGAGATTTAGGCAGCAAATGCAACATCAATTTCTTTTTGTTGTTGTTGTTGAGATGGGGTTTCACTCTTGTTGCCCAGGCTGGAGTGCAATGGCACGATCTCAGCTCACCATGAACTCTGCCTACCGGGTTCAAGTGATTCTCCTGCCTCAGTCTTCCAAGTAACTGAGATTACAAGCATGCACCACCACGCCCAAGTAATTTTTCATTTTTCTGTAGAGATGGGGGTTTCACCATGTTGGTCCAGCTTGTCTTGAAATCCTGACCTCAGGTGATCTGCCCACCTTGGCCTCCCAAAGCAGTGGGATTACAGGCGTGAACCAGGGCTCCTGGCCACATCGATTTCTTATGCCTATTACTGACAGTTAAAGACTTAAACCTCAAATGCCAGTGGTGTGTTGCCTGGTGGAACTTTTGTTTTAACTTTTAAGTTCAGGGGTACAAGTGCAAATTTTTCACATAAGTAAACTTGCGTCATGGGGATTTGTTTTACCAATTATTTCATCACCAGGTATTAATCCTAGTACCTATTAGTTGTTCTTCTCAATCTTCTCTCTCCTCCCACCCTCCATCCTTTGAAAGGCCCCAGTGTGTATTGTTGCCCTCTATGTGTCCATGTATTCTTATCATCTAGCTCCCAATTATAAGTGAGAACATGCGGTATTTGTTTTTCTGTTCCTGTGTTAGTTTGCTAAGGATCCACCTATGTCCCTGCAAAGAACATGACCTCATTCTTTTTTATGGCTTCACAGATATTCCATGGTATATATGTACCACATTTGCTTTATTAAGTCCATCATCGATGGGCATTTAGGTTGATTCCATGTCTTTACTATTGTGAATAGTGCTACAATCACCACATGCTTCTAGTTGGCTTTGGCCTGGTCTTTCAAAATGTCTTCAAGTCAGAGCAGACCATTAACATACACATGCATGTGTCTTTATCATAGAATGATTTATATTCCTTTGGTTATATACCCAGTTATTGGATTGCTGGGTTGAATGGGATTTCTATTCTTTATATTTTAAAGTCCTGGCCATAAGTACTATCTAAGAAGCACAAGAAAGGTGACTATTCATTTACCAGTGTTAAAAATGTCAACATACTGAAGCTCTACCCATTTTGAGTTGAGCCTTAACTGGAATTAAAATGCATTTTTCGTATACCTATTTTCATCTCAGCTGAGCCTGTTAGTTCAGTCATCCATGGAAACCCACATAATTCCAAGCATCTTATACTCTGCACATCCCAAGCAGCCATACAACTATAAACGCTCTGTTTGTTCTCCTGGTCCTTCCTACCACCAATGAGGGTCAATATTTTCAGAAGCCTGGTTATACTGAGAGAGAAAATGACTTTTGCTTCTGTTTCCAAAGATGAGTTTTACCATAGAATGAGGCAAGCTCATCTGTCAAAGGTCAGGGAAGGCAGGTTGTAACACATGACTTTGGGGAAGTTTTTTTTAGCCAGGAAGAACAGTAAAGCCCTCTAAGCTTCAGGGTTGTTCAGACCAGAGAGAGAAAGAGGAAGAAAAAGAGAGGAGGAGGGGCTGGGGAAAGACAGGAGAGGAAAAGATGGTGGGGAGAGGAGGAAAGAGAAGGAAGGAGAGGAGAGGAGGAAGGGTGGAGAGGAGGGGGAGGAAGTAGAGAGAGGAAAAAGGGAGAGAAAGAAAGAAGTGGGGGAGGGGAGACAAAGAAAGAGGATTGCAGACATGAGTTCACAATGCATGTTTGGCTCACTGCTTGAAGCTGTACCATGGCTGTGGCTCAGGAAAAGGTTTAAGAGGAAAGACTTAAGGCAGCCTCATACGGCCCCTCACATTTCAGTGAGATTTGGAGACAGCAACATACAATGCCCAGGCCTCCTTATGTAGCTGGGAAATGCTAAGAAGACCTGTTGATTTGTAGGGATTTGGTCTGGGGGATAAAGACACCACAGAGTGGACATTCTGAGTATCAGCCACAAAGGGGCCACGGGTCACAGTGGTGCAAGTTGTTGCCATACCCAGTGGATCCAGGCATATCTGACCACAGCTCAGGGGATTCTGGTAAAAGACATCATATGACCTGGTGAAATATACCATAATGGAGTCCAGGAAGGCCTAAGGGGAAAACATACCTGATAACTGCTCCCCCTGCTAATACCAGGAGGCAGGCAAGATCCCGCTGGGATTTCAGATCAGGTTTAAGGGGAGAAAGAATAACAACAACAAAAAGAGTGGGAAGAGGTGCTGAAAACAAAGAAATCAACAAACTACATAACAAAACACACTGGAAACGTATTCAGACAAAAAAATAGAAAAGCTATAAGATATTAAGTTTAAATAAAAAAAATGATGAAACAACCTTGAAATGGCATAATTGAGTCTGTTGACCCCTGAAAGGCAGGAATTAAAGCTCATGAACAATTTGAGTTGAACTGCTCAACTCAACTATTTTTATACAAAAATAGTTCCATGAGTCAAAGTGTGTAGACTTCAGCCCATCCCTGCCATAATTCAAATGTCACTTCCTCCCTGAAACCTTTTCCATTGCTTCACTTGAATGTTTTCTCTTACTCATATATAACTTTCCTGTGTAACCTACTTTTGATTGTCTCCGTTTACAGAAATTGCTAACTTACAGACTCACAGATGCATAGAATAAAGCAGGACCGAATGGATCGTCATTTAGAACTGTTCTCTATCCCAAAAGATAATATAATCTTTGAGGGCAGAAATAATCCTTTACTATTTTTTTATAGCCCAAGGTAGCATGGTAAGTCTTTGCTTATCCTAGGTATAATCCATGTGTGTTCAGCATAGGAGGTAAAGTCCTGTGGTTTTCTCACTTGTGAAATAAATGTAATAATGCCATCTTGTAGGTAGACAACATTAACCCTTCCTTCAACTAATCTTAAATCTTTTGAATGGATTTCACCCCTTTCAGTGACAGTAGGAACCAGAGAGAACAATAAGCAAAGGTTTTTCATTGTGTAGCTTTATAATTGTTGCTTTGTTGTTTAAACACACACAGGCTGTTCAGAGCCTCATCAAGATGGAATTGAATTAGTGGACTTCTAAAGCTGACTTTGACATCATAAGCTTAATTGAGACAGCAACTAGATTTTGAGAAAAGGAGTATTTTTATTTCCAGTTAAGTCTTGTTCCAAAGTAAGCAGAGCTGCAGAATGCTGAGTTTCTAACCTGTCAATATGTGCAATAATATCTTTATTGTTGTTTGCTTTTACTGTGTTTTCACCTAGGATTTCAGAATAGAACTTGAAAATGCAGAGAGTGAGTAAGTTCCATTGGAACACAGAAAAACTTGTATTTTAGATGTGAAATTTTAATTGTCTTCTAGTTATAAAGAACTATAGATTGGCTCCCCCCGAATTATTATTATTACCATCATTATTCCTTTTCTTTCTCTTCCTCTGCTTCTACTTTCTCTCTGTCTCTTTCCATCCTCCCTGCTTTTCTCTCCTTCCCCTCTCTCTCCTTCCATTTTTGAGAAACCACGTGTAGAGGGGGTTAACAACAGGAATCTGGAAGAGCCAACCTCTTGGTTCCATGTGACTTGTTCAGAGTCCTAGAGTCATTAATTCTCCCCTCCTTCATCTTCCTGCTTCATTTGGTTTTTTGATTATGGGGTTTCTGACAATGGTTTTATATTTCAAATGCCTGGACACTGGCTTCAATCATGAAAGAGTAGTGGGTTTTATCAATAAACAGAGAATATTGTTTCTTGATATGTTACAAAGTGTTCTGGATAGTGTTCTTGATATGTTGGAAAAGCTCCTTTGAATAATGGAGGAGAAAATTTACATGAGATTATCACAAACCCACAGGCCAGAAATTTACCAAGTAGAACTTGTACCTGAAAGCCTTCTCTCAGAAATCAAGTAATCATGGTTTTAGTGCATAGACATGGCAGAGCAGACAATATTCAATGTTTCAGATGAACATAAGAGGAGAACTCAGGAAATGGGTTTAGTTCTAGAAACAGCAGAAAGAAAGCTGAGGCAGAATTTAAAAAAGAAAAAAAAGTAAAAATAAGTAGCGGAAACAACTGAGAAGAGCTCTATGATCAAAGCCTTTAGGAGAAAAAGGGGTACTACAGGTGTAATTTCTCTTAAAAATGTCATGAGAAAAAGAACACAGAACAATTTAAGAATTCTGAATTCTAGCTTGACTTCCAGATTGTATTCCTATCTAAGTAGGAAAATAGAACATATTTTATTTCACAGTCATTAACTTTTTTATTTTGTATTTTTTACATTTTATTTTTTTTTTTTACGTATTAAGTTAAAATACTTTGATAAAAATGCATCTCCCGATGTACTGTTTGGTTACTCTGTCATATTTTGCATATAAGAAAAGCTAGATAAATGAAAAAATGTATTGTGAAGTTTATAACATACATAAAAGTTAAATATAGGAAAACAATTACAAAAAGAAGGGGAAGGAGGAAATTTTCAAATTGATGCTTAATCATTATGCAATTGCCCGTTCATTCCCTGTAACTGTCCTTTTCCAAAGACTTCTTTGTCTGATAGTATAACTACTTCAGCTTTCTTATGCTTATTGTTTATATGGTATAACTTTATCCATTAGCTTACTTCTAATGTATCTATGCATTTAAAACAAATTTATCATAGATAGATAGAATATAGTCAATTCTTACTTTTTAAAGCAAACCTGACCATCTTTTTAAAAAAATTATGGTGTTTAGAGCACATACACATACATTTTAAAGAGACAGAGTTCTCACTGTCATTCAGTCTAGAATGCAGTAGCACAATCATAGATCACTGTAACCTCAAATTCCTGGGCTCAATGGACCCACTGGCCTCAGTCTCCTGAGTATCTAGGACTTTAGGTGCATACCACCACACATAGCTAGTTTTTTACCTTTTTTGTAGAGGTGGGTCTCACTATGTTGCCCAGGCTGGTCTTAAAGACCTGGCCTCAAGTGATCTTTTAAGTCTTTGGACAACGGTATGAGGGCCTCCATTTATACTGTTGTCCCAGGCCCTACGAGGTTAGAGTGGGCTTGCTGGTAAATATCAAGACTAGAAGTAACCAGTTTACCATCTCTTGAACATCGCCCCTTCCCCTGGATGTCACTGAGTCTGGGTTGCACGCAGTTCTGGGTTAGGGGAGTATAATTTTGCTCTTGGGACAGGAGACTGGCCTGTTCTCTATATTTTGTGGCTGTGGAAGTATTGCTATGCTAATCTTTGCATCCTATTGATTCTTTGGATATCTGAGAAAAAGGGGTACAAAGGAGAATTTGTACTTAACTAATTCCTGAAGGAATCACCTCCATTCCAGGGTGTTCCACTCCTGGAGGAAAGCATTAGCGATAAATGCATCTGACTGAGATGTAGAAGAATGAAACACTGGAAAGAACAAATTTAGAACCTTAATTTCAGAATTAATTTAGACTGTAATGTAATTGAATGCTAACTTAAAAAGAAAAGAAGATTTAATCTGTGTACTTTAATTTTTCTCTAGGAATGTAATGGTTTAATTGTTTAAGTTTATAAATCTGGAACATAAATTTCGGTACTAATGTTGCATCACTTTAGTACCTTTGTGAAGTTACAGGTTGTGTTATAGATCAAACACACGGACTTTTTGTTACGGGTTGAATTTTCCCCCAGCCCCCCTGCAAAATATATGTTGAATGTTGAATATATTTTGTCTCAGTTTTTATCTGAGAATGTGACCTAATTTAGAAATAGTGCAGAGGTAATTGATTAAGATAAGAGGAAGTCATTGCGTAGTAGGGTTGGCCTTTAGGCTAATATGATTGGTGTTCTTAAAAGAACAAGTAAATAAGAAAGAAAGACTAACAGCATCACCATTTGAAGACACAGACACAGACACAGATGCAGATTCAGACACAGGCACATGAAGGGAGAAGACGGCCATGTGACTATGAAGCAGATTGGAGTGATGCCTCAATAGACAAGAAACTTCATGAATTGTCGGCAAATGCCAGAAGTTAGAAGAGAGGGGATTCTTCTCTATAGGTTTCACAGGGAGCATGGCCCTGCCAATATCTTAATTTCAGATTCCTATCTTCCAGACAATAAATTCCTGTTGTGTTAAGCCAGCAGTTTGGGGTAATTTGTTACGGTATCCCTCAGAAAAGCATACATTTGTATACCTCTGGTAAGCCATTTGGGATACTTTAGTGGAGAAAAAATTGGATAGGAAATAGACTAGGAGATAAATTTGCAGCCTTGGATAGAAAGTGGCTTTGGCTCTATTTTGATCCATTTCGGGGCTTCTGTAGGAAAAAGCTCAGTTGCCCTCCAGCTCTTCCCCAAGGGACAGTGGGATGGGAGAACCACCCATGCAAGTGGGAGTAAGATTGCCCCAAATAAAATGCTAATCTTTCACTTCTCACCTAACTATCCAGGAAGGCACCTACATGCTGGTTGACATAGTTGAAAAGTATTAGCCCCAATTTTCACTCATAAATTCCTGTGATTAGCCAGGTTCACGAGGGTGTGCTAGGGGATGGGGTTCCACTACGCATTCCAGAGTAGAAATTTTGGAAGATACACTTTTGATAATTCTCCAACACTCACTCACTTCTCTTCCTTTGGAAAAATGTGCTTTTCTAATTGATGCTATTGGAAAGAGAATACTGAACCAGCCTGGCTAAATCCATTTCAGTTTCTCCCTTGGATCTAGCTGCCTGCAGCATAGATTTTTTTGCTTTGATCTTCCATATTTAGCACATGTGGGTCAGTGTCTAATCTTGACTTCTAAAAATAGGTAGAAATTTGGCCTTTTTATGCTAATAAAGTAAAAAAAATGTGGCTCAAAGGTTTTGAGTAATGGTGTCTGATCTCCTTCAGGTTGGTCTTCTCAAGGTGTACCTTTGGGGCTACTATTAGAAAGTCCTAATATGCCTGCACCTTGAAGCTGACTTCTCTCTTCCACTTTTACCTTTAATAAGGGGGATATTTTGCCTTCTATCTAATTTTTTTGCCCATTTCTCAAGAGATATGTATAGAAGATTGGGTGATTGTTCACCGTCCTAAACACAAACATACATGAAAGAGCTTATCCAGTGTAAAGCATGGTAAAAATGCAACAGAACCATTTATATAGTGAGAAACAGCATCAAGCTTGCACTCGGCTGTGGATTCAAATCCTAGTTTCTTGATTAACTGCTTATTGACCCAATTTCTTAATCTACCTGAGCCTCCTCTGTGAAATATTCATAACAAGACCTATCTCACAGGGTTTTAAAGATTAAATGAGATAAGATATATACAACTGACTTCATTATCTCCCTATATTACCTAGCGTGGCATGTAGTAGAACTAGACTGTGAGTTATTTTCCTCATTTCTCTTCTCTTGAACAAGTGGCATCTATTTATCTCCCCACTTCACTCCCATGCATACACGTTCTGGGTACATTTGTAGCCCTTATTTCACCTCATCATAATCACTTGACCTATTTTGAGAGAGGCACGTGTTTTGTTGGGAATGCAAACGATTCAGTGCAACATCGATCATACATACACTCAATGAAAATTAGGCTTATTTGTTTCCTTACCAATACAGCCCCCTTGGAACTCTAACTTTTGCCTTATGATATACCTGCATTTTAGAGTGTGATAAAATTACCCTAAGAAAACATCAGTCTCCTCCTTTGCAAAGTTATAATTCTGTATCATAAGATTGGGAAGAAACCTTTTTGTTATAAAATTCTATGATTATATAAAACACCATAGTGTTATTACCCTTGAAATGATTTTGTTTGCAGGTTTGCTTCACATAATTTCCCTAATAATTAGCCAAATCTTATGTTTATAGTGCTTTTTATACTTTTCTTTTATTCTGTAGAATGATGGAGAAAAAATAGAATTCTTCTCCTTTATCAGTGAAACCACAAAAAGTATGACGTCAGTGGGTGCTTTGTTACACTGAAACACAAAAGAGCTAATTTTAATGTGTCATTGTCATAGGTTCAGCCTGTATGGATCAATTATTTCATTCAGTTCACATTAACTGAGGTCAACTCTGCCAAGCCCTGTGGGTACCGGGGCCAACAAGGTGAATGAAATTTTTTCTCTGCCCTTAAGAGGCTCCTGATCAAAGCAGCGGGGAAAAGTGCAGGTGGTAGTCACATATCATAGTAAACATATCATCATTGCATCAAGTCAGGGCTCAATCATAGAAGCAGAACCACTGGGAGACACATATGAAGAGCTTTATTAAGGAATTGACTTATACCATTGTGAGGACTATAGAGGCAAGTCTCATATCTATAGGGCAGGTCATCAGGAAGGGCTGGCTGAAGTTCGTTGACTCAAGCGGAAGCTGCCGTTCACTGTTGAGATTTTTTTTTCATCAAGGGAGCCTCAGCTGCTCTGAAGACCTTTCAGTGGACTGACTCATGCTCACTTAGATTTTCTAGGATCAGTTCTCCTACTTAAAGTCAACTGATCGTGGAGTTTCAGCCCATCTACAAAATACGTTCAGAGCAACACCCAAATTAGTATTTGATTGGATAACGAGGGGCTACAGCCTAACCTGATTGACCCAAAAAACTGACCACCACAATCATTATTTTCAAAATCCTTATGAATCAGAGATTGAATGCAGAGCTCTCCTAAAATTGCAGACAATATCTGGTGAGCAAATATTGTGAGAATCTGTTACCTAAACTGCTAACAATTTCACCTCGAAAATACAATTACTAGTTTTACCATGTCTTCAAAGATTCAATACTCTTGCCGCTGTTATGTCTTTAGAGAAGAATTGGGGGGAAAATGAGTTTTATATTACTCCCTCTAATCCATGTGTGTGCGGAGGGGAAAAAATACAAGTATATAGTGGTACAAAAGAAATGTAAATGTCTACTTCTTATAAAACATACACCTTTTATTAGACTCACTGAATGCAGTGGTCAGCCTTTCCTAAAGTGGATTCCACACAATACCAGTTTCTTGAGATAACTCTTTGGATCATTATTCATTGCAATGGACTTTTAAGAATTGTTTGATAAAGTATTGTTTATAGGGTAGGGGGTGAAAAGCATTAATAATTAAACAACTATACAAATTCAACCAAAAATTGTGTCATGATGTATTGGGGTGGAAGAGAGCATAAAGGTTGTCAAGTCCAAGCACTTGTCCAATGGATAAGACTTTTATTTTTCTACAATCACAGTGCTGGTCAATACTTCATATACAAAAGAAACTGCAGAGTCTGACAACAAGGTCCATCACATTGTCTTCTTCATGATTTTGATATTGCCATTTGTCTTTGTCGAAGATTTCCAATACAAATATTTCTTAAAAGAAAACCAACAGACTAGAAGAGAAAGCAACGCCATGCACTGTGGGTCTGCAAGTGTTTGTGGTGAGAATCCATATTTACTCTGTTAGCACATCTTAAGTACATAGTACCTTATTATTAACTATAGTAACCATGCTGTACATGAGGTCTCCAGAACTTCTTCATCTTATAATTACAAGTTTGCATATTTTGACCAACATCTCCATATCCCCCCAAGTCACAGCCTCTGGAAAACACCATTTTACTCTGTCTCTGTGAGTTCAATTTTTTTTAACTTTTGTTTTTATTTCATGGGCACACATGCACGTTTGTTACATAGGTAAACTTGTGTCATGGAGGTTTGTTGTATTTCATCACCCAGCTATTAAGCCTAGTACTCAGTTATTTTTCCTGATCCTCTCCCTCCTCCCACCTTCTACTCTCCAATAAGCCCCAGTGTTTGCTGTTCCCCTCTATGTGTCGATGTGTTCTCATCATTTAGCTCCAACTTATAATTGAGAACATATGATATTTGATTTTCTGTTCCTGTGTTAGTTTGCTAAGGGTAAGGGCCTCCAATTCCTCTTATGTCCCTGCAAAGGATATAATCTCTGTTTGTTTTAAAGCCACATAGCATTCCATGATATATATGTACCACATTGTCTTTATCCAGTCTATCACTGATGGGCATTTGAGTTGATACCATGTCTTAGCTATTGTGAATAGTGCTGCAATGAACATATGCATGCATGTGTCTTTTTTTCTCTTTTTCTTTTTTTTTGAGATGGAGTCTTGCTCTGTCACCAAGGCTGGAGTGCCGTGGTGCGATTTCATCTCAATGCAATCTCTGCCACCTGGGTTCAAGCAATTCTCCTGCCTCAGCCTCCCGAGTAGCTGGGATTATAGGCATGCACCACCAGGTCCAGCTAATTTTTGTAATTTAGTAGAGATGGGGTTTTGCCATGTTGGCCAGGCCAGTCTTAAACTGCTGACCTCAGTTGATCTACCCACTCTGGCCTCCTAAAGTGCTGGGATTACAGGTGTGAGCCACCATGACGAGCCACATGTGTCTTTATAATGATTTATATTCCTCTGGGTATATACCCAGTAATGGGATTGCTGAGTCAAATGGTAGTTCTATCTTTAGGTCTTTGAAGAATCACCACACCGTGTTTCACAATGGTTGAACTAATTCATACTCCCACAAACACTGTATAAGCATTCGTTTTTCTCCCCAACCTTGCCAAGACCTGTTATTTCTTGACTTTTTAATAATAGCAATTCTGACTGGTGTGAGATGGTATCTCACTGTGCTTTTGATTTGCATTTTTCTAATGATTAGTGATGTTGAGCTTCTTTTCATATGATTGTTGGTGGCATGTATGTCTTCTTTTGAGAAATGTCTGTTTGTGAGATCATACAGCATTTGTCTTTCTCTACCTAACTTATTTCACTTAGTATAATAACCTTTTTTTTTTTTTTTGGGGGGATGTGCCTTAAGATTCATTAATGTTGTCACAAATGGCAGGATTTCCCTTCTTTTTTAAGGCTGAATACTATTCCATTGTGTCTGTGCCACATTTTCTTTATCCATTCAACTGTTGACAGACACTGAGCATGTTTCTCTATTTTGGCTATTGTGAGTAACGCTGCAATGAACACAGGAGTGTAGATATCTTTTTGAGACAGTGACTGGCTTCCTTTGTGATCTATACACACGACAAGCTTTTTTTCCAGCCAGGCCTTTTGCATTTGTAAACCCTACTGCCTGGAAGATGCTTCCTTACAGATCATCCCTTGAAGGCTTATTTCCATCCTTCTTGTATTAGTGACCATATCACTTTTTCAGAGGGGTTGCTACATTTCCCCAACACTCTGCTACGTAGGTACTTTGAAACTCTACCCTGCTGATTTTCCCTGAAAGCACGTCCCGTTCTCTGTAACTACAATATTTTGTTTGTTTGTTTACTGTCAGCCTTTCTCCTTCAACTCCCAGCCCCCATCTATAATGCAAACTCTAGGAGTGTAGGGACTGTGCCCACCTCCTTCAACTGCTTCTTTGTAGAGTCTAGCATAGTCTCTAGCACTTAATAGATGCTCTTCAAATAGTGGATAAATAAATGAATGAAATAGTACGTTTGAACAAGTATATTTTTGCAATTTTCTAAAAGTTGAAACTGCTTCAATGTGTTAGGTCCTTTCACTTTCACACTAAAGGAATGATATTTTTGGTTAATATATTTGCAATTAAAGATATTTCTATCAATAATTTTTAGAAAAACTATTTAAATTTTGGAGGTTATAACAACACATAGTAGTGAACTGCAAAAAAGGTGAGGTTTTGATTTCAGATTTTCTCATAGAATAATTTAAACCATATACAACTTTAAAAAGTGCATAAAAATCTGCACAAGACAGTATCTGTTATTTACACTGAATTCTTTGGCTCTGTGAGTCTGTGATGTGCGTTAGATGTATAACAGTGGATGAGGCAGCCTCGACCTTTGGGTAGCTTAAACATTTAGACACCTGATGGCAATCTTTCACTAAACTTGGTGTAGCAGCCTCTCAGGCAGGTAGGAGAGAACACAATTTGTTTTTCTTTAGCAATCTTCTTACCAAATATCTGAAAATGTTTCCCAGTGACAGACATAACTGAGAGCTTAATGTCTTTCTAGATGAGCATGGTGGCTTTCATTGAGAGAAAATGCTGTGGGTGGATGAGCTCAGTGAAAAAGTAAAGAAAAGAGGAAGGGAAATGAAGTTTATGCATGGTCCAGATACATTTAAGGATTCAGGCAGACTACTGAGAGAGAGAGAGAGAGAGTGAGCAGGACGTGAGCTAATGGGCAGGAAACAAGTTCAGTGAGATTTATGTTAAAATGCAGTATCATCTGGGGGGCCAGTGTTTCCTCCCTTCTTCCTCTTTCCTTGATCTCTCACCACTGCTCTCGCCTTGTCTGAGGCTGGGAATAAAAGACACAGTTTTGAGCAGAAGGGTGGATATTTCTCCTCAGCATGAATGTAAAGGGCAGGATTGAATGAGGGTGTGAAATAACAAACCTTTTTTGTATCTCCATGCTCATTCACTGGGCCATTTTCTGAGACCTTGGTAATATAGTCCTATGAGCTAAAAGCTACCTTTTATCAATCACCTACTGTGTGCTAAAATCGTGCAATGTATCTTACTTGGAATGTCTTCATATAATGAAGGACTTAAGTGAGAGAGGATTTGGTAACTTCCCCTAGTGATTTTGGTAGGTAGAGGGCAGAATATGGACTTGACTCTGAGATCTAAGCACTCTCCCTCTAGATGTACTTGATATGGTTTGGCTATGCCCCCACCCAAATCTCATCTTCAATTGTAGCTCCCCATAATTCCCACATGTCATGGGAGGGACCCAGTGAGAGGTAACTGAACCATGCAGGTGGGTCTTTCCTGTGCTGTTCTTGTGATAATGAATAAGTCTCACGAGATCTGATGGTTTAATAAGGAGGAGTTCCCCTACGCAGGCTCTCTCTTGCCTGTCGCCGTGTAAGACATCCTCGTGCTCTTCCTCCGTCTTCCGCCATGATTGTGAGGCCTCCCCAGCCATGTGGAACTGTGAGTTCATTAAAACTCTTTCCTTTTAAATTACCCAGTCTCAAGTTTGTCTTTATTAGTAGCATGAGAGCGGACTAATACAGGACTGCTTTCCTCTGTGCTCAGTGCCAGCTTATCTCACTCCTATGGCATGGAATACCATCTGCAGCTGACAATTCCCTACTGAATTCTCCAGCCTAAGTCTTTCTTCTGAACGAGATCCATCACTCAGCTACTAAAAGCCATCACCTCTTAGGTATCTCCTGTGCATTATAATTTTACCCAAGATTAAACTTTCTCATCTCACCTCACCTTACGCAAATCCTTCTATCACAAAGAAGAATGCTGTGTCTACTCAGTATTTACATCAAATACAAGGGAGTCATCCTTGACACCTCCTCTACCCCCACACAAAACCCACATGCAAATAATCATTAAGACCTGTCACTCTGTCTTCAAAATAAATGACAAATATGCTCCCAGGTCTTAGTTTCCATTAGCTTAGACCAAGCCACCATCACCTGGACCAGGTGATGAACCAAAAAAAAAAAAAAAAAATTATTGTGAAATAAAATAAAAATTACACACATATACATAATCTGTTATATATAATAGAGGAATCTAGCTAGATAACTTAAATGTATTGTTTAAAGAATAATAATAAAATTACATTCCTTTATCCATCAAGAAGTTAAAGATTTAGAACATTACCATTATATTTGAAGAGTCTGATTTCATCTCCCCCCGCCGCTCTCCCTGAAAAGTCCCCATACTATACTGCGTTTTGCTAATTATCCCCTTGCTTTCTCTGCCGTTCTACCATGCATGTTTGTATCTCTACATCATATTATAATATTTTATAGTTCTGCTTGGTTTTGAAAGGTACAGATTTCAAAATGCAATCGTAATTATGTTTAGTGTTAAAGTAATGTGTAATGTCATAGCTCGCTCTTTTCCTCAGTACAGTCACATGTCATTTAATAATGGGGTTACATTCTGAGAAATATGTCATTGGCAATTTTGCCATCATGTGAACATCATAGAGTATACAGTACTTCCACAAATTTGGTTGGTATAGCTCACTACACCCCTAGGCTAGATGGTACAGCCTATTGCTCCTAGGCTACAAACCTGTGAAACATGTGCCTGTATTGAATACTGTAGGCAATTAGAACACAGATCACTAGATGACAGGGATTTTTCAGCTTCATTATAATCTTATAGAACCACTGTTTTGTATGTGGTTTGTCAGTGACCAAAATGTTGTCACGCTATGCAGTGCGTGACTGTATTAATATTTTTTATAATTCCTATCTATAACAGGGGTTGGCAAACCACAGCCCATAGGACAAATCAAATCCACTGTCTGTTTATATAGTTTTATTATAATATATTGTCTATAGCAGCTTTCATGCTACAATGGCGGAGTTGAACAATTGTAACAAACACCATATTTGCCTGCGAAGCCAAAAATAGTCAAATCTGTCTCTTTACAGAAAATGTTTACCAACCCCGGCTGTAAAGAAATCTTGCCCATGAACACTTAGAGACATGTACAAAAGTGTTCACAATAACATTGTTTTTAAGAACAAAAACCTTGAAATCACTCAAATAGTGATCAACAGGAGAAAGATAACTACATTGTAGTATATTTATTCAATGAAATACAATACAGCTATGAAAATGAAGTAGCTACCTAAATCAACAAGAATCTAGCTGAACCATAATGCTATGATTTTAATAGCTCCAAAAAGCATATTATGACTCTATTTGTTCACGAACCAAGCAAAACTATAATACATTATGTAAAGATGCACACATATGTGATTCAACTATAAGGAAAAGCAAGGAAATAATTAATACATATTACAAGATAGTCATTTTTTGGAGGCCTGGCAGATCAAGAGTGCCTATGTTTATCTTATCCTAGTTTGTGATTTGTCTTTCTCTTTGAGGGTTCTTTTGATGAACCAACATTTATACATTAAATAGTCAAATTTATCATTTCTTTTTTCCATAGATTCTCACATTGTGAATCATTTAAAAAGCCTTTCCTGAAAAATGAAAATTCTTTTCTATATAACTTTTGAAGTCTTAAATATTGCCTCTCACTTCAATTTTTGTATATGGTACGAGTTACACGTCAGTTTTTTCTCCATAGAAATAACTAATTGTCCCAGCACCATTTATTGAATAGTTCCTCCTTTTCTCACTGATATACAACATCCACTCAGTCATTTATCAGATTTTCTCATACCCATTAGATCTGAGACTAGGCTGCCTACTGTGCTCCACTGATTTGAGCAGCCTTTTAACTGGTCTCCCTAGTTCTACTCATTTCCTATTCAAGCCATTTTCTACCCAGCAGCCAAGTGATCTTTAAAATGTGTCTCTCTGTGTGTACATGTATGTATGTACATGTACGTGCAAACCTTTCAGTTACTCAAATGTTCTTTTGAATAACTTATTTCTTTACTTGTTATTTCTTAGAGCTTATAAAACTTTCTTATATACCTATTGTCATTTTCTCTTCCCATCATACCTAACTACAAAGAAATTGAAGCTTAGGAAAGGTGAAGGAACTTCTCCTCACACAGTGAAATTCATAGCTGCCTTTGTGCTCCAGAATCCTGTGGCACTTCTCTGCTTTCAGCTCCTCAGACTCTTTCTTTTCCCATGATCTCAATTCTTTGGCTATTTTTCTCAGAGTGTATCATTTCTTCTGTATTTAGGGTTTTTTTTGTTTTTAGCTAAATATTATTAGCTCTTTCTCAGAATGACCCACTACTTAATTCTTCCTTTCCTTAGCCACTGTCCTCAGCAAACAAACTCAGGAACAGAAAACCAAACAGCAAATATCCTCACTTAAAAGAGGGAGCTGAACAATGAGAAAGTGTGGACATAGGGAGGGGAACAACACACACGGAGGCCTGTCAGGGTGGCGGGGGAGCAGGGTGAGGGGGAAGCATCAAGATAAATAGCTAATGCATGCTGGGCTTCATACCTAGGTGATGAGTTGATTGGTGCAGCAAATCTCCATAGTATACATTTACCTATGTTACCAACCTGCATGTCCTGCACATGTATCCTGAAACTTAATAAGATAAAGTAAAAAAAAAAATCCTTCTCCTTTTCTGGACATTTTGCACAACATTGGCTTTCCAAGGCCTGTGTCTTCTGTCTCCTTCATTATTAAAAAGCCAGCATGCTCCTCCCTTGTGAATCTTTCACCTTTTTCTTCCAAGCATCCTCTCCCTGTGCTCTATTGCCCAACAAGGCCAATAATGCATCTTTTTATTTCTTTCTTCATCTCTCATGAAGTCTTGCCACATTCACTCTTCGGAGATAAATTAAGACCTTCAGAGACTTTACAGTACATCAGTACATCGTACATCAGTACGTCATTTTGTTCAGTGTCCTTGCGTTATAATGTTGATGAGAGAAAAAAAAATCAGTTCCCCTCCTGAGGCCATGCTGTGTGGAGTTTGCACCTTCTCTCCATGTCTGCATGAGTTTCTTCCCACATCCCAAAGTCGTGCACATTCGGTGACTTGGCGTGTCCACATTGTCGCAGTCAGGGTGAGTGGGGGTGTGTGAGTGTATCCTGTCCAGGACTGGCTCCTGCCTCGTGCCCTCATCTGTCTGGACAGACTTCAGCCATCGAGACCCTAACGTAGAATAATGGGGTAATTACCTTACCTGTTTTTATTCATCTTTCTTAAATGTATGTACAGCTTACATTTGTTTAAAGTTGAATATTAAAAGTGTTTTGTTCTTTATTTAGAATTTGGTGATGTTTTTGTGACCAGAAATATGCTGTAGGAACCTCTTATTTTTATCAATTAACCTATACTAAAATTGTTTTCCTTATATACCATTTTGCTTAAAGCCACAGTTTACTAGAACTGGTTGACAATTTTATGATCTTGGTGTTTCAACACCTAGCCCTGGGTACATATAATTTAAAATAAAAGCCTTATTAACAAGACTTATTAACAAGCAAAAAATATATTTCAAAATGACACCAAATATAAATATATCCTTCCCTTAAAACATACTCTTTGTAGATTTTCTGACACTCTTTTTCTTTCCTTCTGTGATCGCCATTTCTCTATTGCTGTCTTCTGCTTAGCGGTGAACCTGGCCCTCTCTCCATGTATCCCCCCAGGGGCCCTTCCCCAAATCCTGTGGATAGTCTTTCCCTGGGAGCGTCATCTCTCCCACCCTGCACCGTGTGTTCTTTCTTTTCTTGTAACTTTCTCCTGGAGGAAACCCTTCCTTTGCTATATCAAGGATTATATTATCTAGCCATTTGCAGAAAAAAAAAAAATGGAGATTTTTCATTACGAAGCTCCAAACATTTCTTACTTGAACTGTTACAGAACGCCAGGAGTTGAGTCTAGATCCCGTTGCTCACTTAAGAGAAAGCCATTGTCAGAGAAGAAGGTTTATTATTTTACAGGTGACATCAGCCAGAGAGACAAGAGTGAAACCTCAAATCCATCCCCCACTCCAGATTAAAGCCAGGGGTTTATATAGCTGGGAGGAAGAAAAGAAGAGGCAAAGAAGAGGAGTTGGTCACCAGACAGCAGGTGGTTGAATGAGGGGTTCTCCTTATAAACATGTGCAAGAAAATGGGAATTAGGAATTGGTAAAGAGGAGGAGTTGGTCAACATGCAGCAGGTGCATCTCATATAAGTTTCTCAAGCATCAGTTTTATGGGCATCTACCTTGCTGGAAAATTGGGCTGGTTTTAATACCACATTTTCTTCCTGGCACCTTAAAATCCATCATAGCAACCAGGGTACTTTTAAACGTGCAGAGATAAGCCTTGCTTCACACTTAACAAGAAAATTCACCTCCAAGCCCCAGTTTACAAGCCACGTATGGACCAGCCCTACCTACCTCTCCTGCTTTACCTTGCCCCACTCTTTTTGTCAGTCACTTTCGTTGGCTAAATAAGATAAGCTTGTTCTGCCACTGGGTCTTTGAACTGGCTGTCCCCTCTCCCTAGAATGTTCTCTCTCTCTTGTTTAGTAAAGGTCACCAGCTCCTTTCGTTATTTTGGTCTTAGTTCACATCTCTATCAGAGAGGCCTTCTCTTTCTACTGCTCCTAAAGGACTCACCCATTTCCTTTCTCACATATCAGTTTATCAGAATGCTCTGAAGAATCCTCATCCTTATCTGCACTTTTCCTGTTTGGTTATTTATGTTTTGTTTGTTTATTATAATTTTCGCCAATAATATTAGCTTCCTAAGGACAAGGACCTTTTTCTCTTCTTCACTGTTGTAGCACAGGGGCCTACAATAGTACCTTTTACATGAACGACTATAAGGACTTGAAACATTCTTCCCTTGACATTTATTTCATTGATTATAGTTTTACAGATTTATTTTCTAGATTAGATCCCATAATAATTTCTATAAAGTCATGTGTCTGTCTTATAATGAAATCTGTGAATCCACATTATAATATATAAACATCTTAGAGTCTCCTCTATGTCGTTTTAATTTCTGAAAAGAACAATTATTTTTAACTTCAATTTTCTTCTAGTTTTTCCACCTTAAATGTGGTACTGCCTTCACCCAGTTGGATAAATCAGAATAATATAATTATCCTCAATTTCTCTTTATTCATCAATCCCCCACATTAAGTCAGTCACCCAGTTCTATTGATTTTGACCTCCCAAGTATGTTTCATATTCATGTATTCTTTCCCAAGGCTAAAATCGCAGTCCAATCTCTGGTTATTTCTTGCCTCGATTTCTGCAATTAACCACTTACTGGTTTTACTAGTGACACTTTTGCTTTTCCACAAACTTTATCCACACTACAATCTAAGAAATAGTTTCTTAGAAAGTATTTTTCTTAAAAAGAAGTGCTTTCCTATTACATTAGGATAAAGTCCCAGGTCCTCAAAATGAAGTAAAAGGCCCTGACTTCTTGGTCACTGCAACATCTGTTGCTGCTGCTTCAATTTAAATGGTGATGTTGTGCCCTTCCCAGCAGGTGCTATTCTTGCAATGATGTTAAGAACAACCCAGTGTGAAAGCTGACAATGCTATTCTGTTTCATAGATGGGAAGAGCAAGGACTATGGCATGAACAGGTTTGGCCAAGGTCACGTAACTGGGAATGATCCTTAATTTCTCTTTCTTTCTCAATCCCTGCATTCAGACAGTCATCAAATTCTACTGATTTTACATCAATACCTCACACAGTTAAAAAGTCGCAGCTCTAGGAAACAAATCTCCTGATTCTTAGACCGTGTTTCATTTTCCATTTCACTCTAACACGTTTTTTTTCCTCTCCCATCATGTCTGATCCAGAACACCCAAAGGTCGTTGGTGCTAATCAGGTTCTGGTTTATTTGCAGCTTAAACAAATTCTGAAATATTTCTAAAATATCTCTGTAGTGTTAAAAGGTGATGAGAAAACTTTGAGGAAATGTCCGGTTATCTGCGGACTCTAATCATATTTATTGACTTTTCGCATTGTACCAGGCACTATCCTAAGAGGATAAAGGCAGCTACCTAGTGCGGCTCAGTGAGACCAGCCCCCAGGACTGCTCCTTGTCTCTCAGGAGCAGCCAGGGGGTTCCTTCATCTGAAGTTCTCGCGGACCCGAGAGAACCAGGTGGTGCTGGGCCAACACAGCGGGCCGTTCCCAGCGTGCCTGAACTGGTCCTCCACTACAGTTCACGCCCCCTGCCAGTGCAGGGAGCCGACCATCTGGCTCTGCTGTACCCCGTGGTCACACAGACCCTGTGACAGCGACCCTTGGCCCCCTTTTGAGTCCTCGGGCCCAGAATTGTATCCCAAAGCCCTCCCCTGGCCTAGAAAATAAATAAGTTATTGTTTGAAAAAAAAAAAAAGATAAAATACAGTGAATAATACCTTTCAGGTAATATTTATTGAGGTTTTTCAATGTGACAAGCATAGTTCTTTGGATTTTCTGGATCTTATTCAATTCTCTCAGCAACTCCATGATGTGAGTGCTATTATTATCCCATTTTATAGATGAAGAAACTGAAGCACAGAAAGGTTAAGAAATTTGCACAAAATCTCACAAGAAATGGCAGAACTCTGGGATTAATTCAGCTGGTTTATCTCTAGAGCCCATGATTTTACCATAAGATTGTGGGGCTCTCCACTGGAATTCCTTTTTATAGGGGTTTTACAGTTGGTGTGGAAGAGAGGCCCATAAATATAAGACAGTGTGATTAGTGCTATGATCTATTCAACATCTTTTGCTGGTGACTGCTATATGGTAGATGTTTTGTGATGTGCTTCCACTTACATAGTGTAGAGCAAGGGATTTGAATTCAGAAGTTACCGTTTTAGTCATTGTATTACTTTCGAAGAGTTATTTGACCTTTCCGAACCACAGTTTTCTCATAAATAAAACACGATACCAATATCTATTTCAAAGTTTTACCGTTATTATTAAATATGTGATGTATATGAAATAGGCTGCACATAGTAGGCCAATCTGAACACTTAGCTGAGTTATAGGAATGTTAATGAAATAGCTATGTATAAAGTGTCAGGTGAGAATAAAGGAAGAAATTATTAACTTTGCCTAAAGATTGGGGAATGTTCCCCATAGTCAATGGAACACTTGAGTTGAAACATGTCTAAGGATTATGTAGACTGAAAGATTTCTATCAGGATCCAGATTTTTCTCTGGGGAAACACTTTTCCTCCAGGTGTGTATACTCCATCCCGTGTAGAACTGGTTGCTACTGGCATTCATCCTGCTACCTCCAGATGAGCCCCCCAGATACTGAAATTACAGAAGGCAAAGGAGAGAGATGGCAAGAAAGTGGGCCCTTGATAATGCCAAGAAGCCACTGGTTCAACCAGATATGAATCCTGTGAACCTCAACTTTCCAATCCATGAGCCAATATGTATGCCTCACTGTGGAAATCCATTTGAGCTGAGCTTTTGTTACTCGCAATCGACCCCCCTTCTAATGGCAGAGAATTCTTTAGGAGGGCTGCATGTACAAAGGCGCTTGCAGAGAGATAGGAGGGAGCGTGATGGGTCTGGAAGTATTACATTGAGAAATGAGGCCAGAAGGTGGGTCAGTGCCAGCTTTTCAAGGGCATTGACTTCCATTTTAATGAGCTTGGACTCTAGCCTGTAGGCAGTGGGGGAGCAACAGTTTTTGAGCAGAGAAGTGACATGATCAGATTTGCATTTTAGAAATATGACTCTGGCTGTGAAGTTGAGTTTGGATAGGAGAGCAGCAGGCTGAAAGCAGAGAAAAGAGTTAAGAGATAACTACAATTGCCTGGAGTAAGGGGTTACTGAACTTGGACAATGGCAGTGGGGGAGCTGGAGGTAAGGACCTGGTCTCATTTCCTTTGGAGACACCTTGTTATTATGTACTCACTGTTATGGATTCTCCTCAGCTCTTAATTCTGGGTTCACAGATGCCTCGGCAGTCACAGCTGCAGACTGGCAGACAGGAGACTCTTGCTCTGCAGGTGCACTCACTGCAGAGCCTTCAAAATCCAGAATGCAAGGCACAGGAGCCTTCCAACTTTTCGTATTCTCTGGCTGTTCTTATTTCTGCTTCATGGCAATATTCTTCCTCTAGACATTAACAAGTGGTACCAAACTCTGTGGTCACCACAGAGCACAGTTCAGAAAGCTGCTTCAAATATTCTTCTGAATTCATAGATGATTCCCCCAGCTCCTTCCCTTGCAGAAGAAGATGGCCAAGCAGGGACTATGAAAATATTCTTATGAAATTCATGTTTACTGCCTCTTCTTCCTGTAACAGAAAATCTCCAACAGGTCACTGTGGAGTTAATTTTGCCTCCTACTTTTCTGAGATCTTTTCAATAAGAGGGATGTTGGAATTGTATGGGGATAGAGATCTATAAGCAGTTGTGAGTTTAGTTTTTAAGTATATACTTAGAAGAAAATGAGGTCTTCATGTCCAGTCTTTCTGGCACTATACTCTTATTTGCTGTATGCAGTTTTGTGCAAATTGGAATAGACAATTAAACATCTGTTAATAGGACCAGGGAAGAGTTATAACTCCAAAGTTCCATGGGTACATACCATCCGTGTTGGGCTAGTCTTCCGCTCAATTACAAAGCCATAGCTAGAACCATATGGGGGGTTATGAATCCAGGCCAGGCAAACTCAATTCCATTCCTTGGCCACCACTGCCACCACCACCACCATAACCACAAATCAAACTCTTTCCTTTTTCTTACCATGAATGGATGGGACAATGATATTTAAAATTTTTGAATTATAATGTGGGCAAGAACCTTAGAAAACATCTACTGTAAAATGACTAGTTCTTGATAATAAAAACTGTTCCAAAGTGTGGAGCTAACACCCACTGCAAAGGAGACACGTCAGTTCCCTATTTGTAAGATTTGAAAATGATTATAGTATCTATCTCTAATGGCTGTTTGAGATTAAATAAATTAATATATGTAAAGCACTTCAAATGCCACTGGCACACAGTAAATATCAAATTGCTTGTTACTATGATATGGTTGTTTGGAGATTCAGGTTTGCTGTCAACATGCAGCATGGGTGGGCTGGCTGGCTGCCTGGATGCTCAACTGGTACAACCAAACCAAGTTTCCTGCTTTGGGAAACAGGCACTTAGGCATTTGTCAGGGAAAGGGAGTGGTGAATATGTCCTATGAATCCATGTGGCTTCACAGAAGACAGATTTTCATGGAGGGATCTTAAGTCTTGTGCAAAGAGGAGAGCAGATCCTAGTAGAGAAAACTTAGAGGTACTACCGGATTCCTAGAAACTGAGGCAAGGAGTAAGAAAGTCAGCTGAAATAGAGACACATTCACGCTGTCAAAGGAACTGCAGGTGAGACCCCTAACGATAGAAGGATAAAAGGATGAAAGCATCAGAGTTGCTTATTTCAGCTGACTTTCTTACTCCTTTCCATCATAATAGCTACAAAATTAGCAAATATTCACTGAGTGTTACTACATGCAAGACACCGTTCTGATGCTGAGAATGTAGTAGAGGACAAATACAAATCTCTGCTTTCTTGGGGATTTTGATTCTACAGGGGAAAATAGACGGCAAATTAATAAAGAAATGATTACATAAATAACAGGTGTGCTTTGGCATTACTAAGTGCCAGCATAAAACAGGAGCATAAGAAGAAAGGAGAAAGGAGGGAGGAAATGTGGTGGAGGGAGCATAAGGAATTTCTGGTTGCTTCTGTTTCTCAGACATCCCATGATGTCTTGGAAGTGACATCATGGAAGTGGGTAAGGACGAGGCAGGGACTGTTGGAGTTTTAAAGAGAAGATATAAAATTTTCGCCTAGAATAATGAGAGAGGAAACGGAAGCAAGACTTGTAATAGGATTGCCAGCTCAGCTTTGGGGACCCCCTTGAGAGCTGTGGTTATGATTATAGAGTGACATGAATGAGCATGTGTATATGTGTTTCTATAGGTGAGTTAAATTATCTTGGTGCAGGTATACAGAAACTGGAGAATTAAATTTATTCGGGGTTGGGGTTTGCCCAGGGGATCATGAAGGAGGAATAGAGGAGAAGGGACTTCAACCTGTTTGCAAAGGACCATAGAATCTAAATTGGATGAAAAAGGGAATGAGGATGAGAGAAGAGTGAATGCCAGGATCACTGGTTGACTGGTCCCTGTGGGGTCTATTATCTGCTTGAGTCACACAAGGGTGAGTGAGTTACACAAAGAGGAATGGGGGATGAACAGAGGATATTTAAAATGAAGATTATAGCAATAACAAAGTCTAGTGCCTAAAGTTGGGTGGAAAACATCATGAGAAAAGAGGTCAAGAAATCTCTGACCTATAGGTTCGACCAATAAAAGAACTATTTAGATATTGAAAGGCATCAAAATCATGACAGGATTAATACCAGAGACTAATAAGGGTCATGGTATTAAAATTGTCAAAAAAGTGAGAAACAGTGAATAAAGGTCAGATTATAATGGCAAGTAGTAGTAGTAGTATAGACTAATGGAATTAAATTTGAAACTGGGGGTTTCAGTGAGAGGGAAGAGTAATGGTCTAGAAGTGGCTGGGAGGTGCAAGGATGGCTCCCTACTTCTTGGTTCATTGGTATAAGAGATATGGGAGAGAAAGGGGCCACTACTTAAAAAGTTATGGTAAATACAATGTCTTCAGCATAGAGTAATGTTTCAGTTAATGTAAATCAGAGAAACAGAGGAGAATGAAGATAACGAGTGGGGAAAGTTGCTGAAGATGGACTGTGAGTTCTACAAGACTTGTGAGGAGGAGTGGGAGATGGGGTCAGATTAGAGGATGTAAAGAATTTTAGGGCGATAAAAGATGACCTAGGAGATGGGGCTTCTAATATTGACTGACATAAATAGGGTAGTAGAATAAGCTTAGGTTAGTCTTGATATCCTGATTTAGGCTGACTATGGTAGTGAGGTTGCTGGGAAGGAAGCAATGGAGGTCCTGCTGGAAGAATTTACAGTCTGCTAAGTGCCCTGGTCAAAATAATGTGATAATTTAATCATACAAGGCTGGGCTGGACTGGACTGGACCCTTGCACATCTGAAGCAAATAAGTTTCATTATACATACACTTAATCCAATCAGTTAAAATAACTGCTTAGTGTCTGTATTAGTCTGTTTTCATGCTGCTGATAAAGACATACCTGACACTGGGAAGAAAAGGAGGTTTAATCGGTCTCACAGTTCCACATGGCTGGGAAGGCCTCAGAATCATGGTGGGAGGTGAAAGGTACTTCTTACATGGAAGTGGGCAAGAGAAAATGAAGAGGAAGGAAAAGCAGAAACCTTTTATAAACCCCTCAGATCTCATGAGACTTATTCACTATCATGTGAATAGCATGGAAAAAAACCAGCCTCCATGATTCAATTATCCTCCCAGTGGGTCCCTCCCACAACACATGGGAATTCTGGAGATACAATTCAAGTTGAAATTTGGGTGGGGACACAGGCAAATCAAAGCAGTGACTTAGGGTGAGAAAGGGCTGAAATGGATTCATGAGATCAACATGGACACAGGAAGAAGAGTAGTTTGTATGTTTCAAGAGGATCACTTCTTATTTTCAAATTTTAAAAATAGAGATACAGAAAGGTAAGTGGTTTGCTCAAAATCATACTGTTTAGTGAGAAGATCAGAACCATTCCACCAGAGAATACATAAAAACCCCATTTAGATAGTTCTCACTATCAGATAAATGCAATTTTGTATCCATGTTCAGTTGGTGATGGTTAATAATATAGATTCTGAGTTTTGGCTTTGCCACCTATTTGCTGTGTTTTTTTTCTGAGCAATTTGTTTGACTGCCTATCAGTGCAGTTTCCCCAAGATGAGATTAGATATATGCTAGAGATTTATTTGAGGGAATTGCTTTTGATTAATAAAGTGGTGAGCAGCAGGAGGAGGCAGGGGAGCCAAATGCAAGCCTGAAATTTGTGAAAGAAGAGAGGGAAGGAAGAAGAATTGAGTGGAAGGAACCTCAGATTGTGGTGCAGCTCTAAGTGAAGATGACCTTCAGATGAGTCCTGCACTGAGCAGGAGTGGTCTTGCTCTAGGACCCTTGCTGTGCTCAGTCACTGACTAGGAGCAAACAGGAAAACCATGGGTGTGGGGCATAAATACCCCCAAGTGTTTGGGGATCTGAGAGCTTAGTAGCTAGAAGCTATCAGCTAACCACTTGTAGCAGATCCTCTTAGAGGAAGACACAAGCAGTGCACTCCATGGTCAGCATGGTTCTAAGCCATTTAAAATTTAAAATTTAAAATTATTTTAAAAATCGAGGTAAAATTTACATACCAAAATTAATCATTAATTACTTAAAAATGTATACTTTGAGGGATTTCATACATTTACAATGTTGTACAACCATCACCTCTACCTAATTCTAGGATATTTTCATCATCCTCAAGAGAGACTTTGTAGCCCAAAAATGTGAATCCATAAAAACCAAATGTGACAAAACTAATCTGTATTTTCTCTTTAGTGATTCACATATTTTGGAATTTCATGTAAATGTAATCACACAATATGCTATGTTTTGTGTCTGCTTCTTTAGCTTAGCATATTTTTGAAGTTCATGCATATTATAGCATATGTCTGTACTTTGTCCTTTGTTATTACTAAATAGTATTCTATTATAAGGATATACCACATTTTGTTTATCCATTCACCCACTGATGAAATTTGGGTTAGGTCTATCTTTTTTTTTTTTTTTTTGAGACAGAGTCTCACTCTGTCACCCAGGCAGGAGGTCAATGGCATGATCTCGGCTCACTGCAACCTCCACCTTCCAGATTCAAGCAATTTTCCCACCTCAGCCGCCCAAGTAGCTGGGACTACAGACGTGCACCACCATGCCCTGCTAATTTTTGTATTTTTAGTAGAGATGGGGTTTCACCATATTGGCCAGGCTTGTCTTGGACTCCTGACCTCAGGTGATCTGCTCATCTCAGCCTCCTGAAGTGCTGGTATTACAGATATGAGCCACCGCGCCTGGCCAAGACTCTTTACTCTTAAAGAGAAATGGACCACACTTCACCTTGGCTCACTGTGGTATAAGAAAGCAAAGAACCCTCGGGACAGGATTAAAAGTATAATAACTATTTGCGTCTATGGGTTTCTAACAGGGATGACTTTGTGGCCCTTCTCTCACTAGTAACTGCACTTTCTGCAAACAACTCCCTCCTAGCAGAGCTGTCCTTGAAATACAATTTCCGATTTGTAATGTTGGTCACCGCCTTTTACATCTCACCCATCTCACCCATCTCACCAAATTTGGTCAGGTTCTCACAGACTCTCACTTTGATACCTTTATTTTTTCTTTCTTTCTTTCCTTTTTTTTTTTTTTTTTGGTGTTGGAGGAGAAGGAGGATCACTTGGGCCATCAGAGAGGGAAGGAAAGAGAACAAAGGCTTAATTGGTCCACAAGCAATCTGGAAGAGTGAGGGGGGTAGAGTCATGGACAGTGAGCTGTCTCAGAGACTGGTGTGGATTACTAAGGAATGTTTTTTAATTTTCTTGCCTGTAGGTATTTAAAACACTAAAAAAAATCGATCTCCCTTTGTCCCCAGCATAAAACCTTTGCTTTAGCCGAAGCAATGACTTCTACCATGGCAATATACTTTCTGGCCATTTTGGTGGGCAATTTTCCTTGCTACCTCTCTAGTTTTGCTTACTTGTTTGTTGGCTTATAGAGATGTTTGTATCCCAAACACTTCCTGGCATACAGAAGGAGGAGCTACATGAAGAGGTTTTGAACAAACTTCTCATTGCTGGCTGCCATTGTCCCTCCTTGGCATCCTTTGGTAATCTGGAGATTGTTTAGAGCAGTAACGGAGTAGCAGGTTCTGATATTAGACTACCTGGGTTTGGATGCTGGCACCACCACTCAGGCTCTGTATGATTTTAGGCAATTTACTTATGGTACAAATAAAGATAACATTATTCAGTTTGTCAAGAGATTGATGTGAGGAATACATAAGATATTTCCTGTGACATGCTTAGAAAATGCCTGACACATAATACAGTGAGCTGTCTCAGAGACTGGTGTGGATTACTAAGGAATGTTTTTTAATTTTCTTGCCTGCAGGTATTTATAGGTTTGTAGATGCTAGCTACTAGCATTATTGACTGTCTGGTCTTGTTTTATATTCATTCTAGTCTTATCTCTCCTAGTAGAAATTTACGATTCTTGAAAGCAAAACTGTTTTAGATATATTTAGTACTTACACAGCAAACACATACACATATGAAAGAGTAAATGCTATTATCAATAGATAGATAGATGGATTTAGTGCTTCAAATGTGTCATATAAAGCAGTGATATGTAAATCCAGGTTTTGAATAACCCAATACGTTTGGCAAGACATGCCAAACAGAGATGAAAATAAAAAGCCTTTGAGCAAAGAGCAGTAGTGTTTCATTAAAATGTAATCTCCATGAGGGCAAGACTGTGTTCTCTAGTATGAAGAATGGGCACAGAGTAGGCATTTCATAAATACTAATGGAATGGAAGATTAACAAAATTAGCACTAGGAAATACCAGAAATTTGCCTATGTTTATTAACTTAACTCTTACCATACTATAAGACATAGTTGTCTCTGTGTTAGTTGAGAACTGAGGTTGGCTGTGAGTTGAGACTTAACTATAACAATGTAAACAATAAAAGCTTATTTTTGTAACTTAATGTAATGAGGAGTCTAAGTTTCACTGGCTGTCGTTGAGTGGTTCGTTTGCTCAGAACCAGTCTCTGAAATTCTTGCTGTTTTTCCTTATGGTCCTAAGGTGGTTGCTGCAGCTCCAGCTAGCACACTCTTGTTATAAATTCAGAAGAAAAAAAGAACAGAAGAGCACTGTTCCCACCTGGAGCAGTCCCCTTAAGTAGGTTTCCTTGAAAACCATGTTCGTGAGAATGTCTACCCATATCCAGTTGGCTACACTTATTTGCAAAGGGAAAAGATAGAGAGCTTCTCTTTTCCTCCTCCCTTTTCTTCCCCCTCTTTCTCCTTCTTTTTCTTGCCTGGTCATATTGTTACTCCCAACAAAAACATGATTCTGTTGTTAAAGAGGAAGAGACTGGTTATTGAGTAGGTACCAGTAGTCTCTGTCATCTTCTCCATTTTAGAGATGTAGGAAACTAAGGCTCAGCCCCATAGAGCTCCTTATGGGTTTAACTGTGGCTTGAGGATTTGGTTTATGACATCACAGTGTCTTGCAGAACAAAACCCTCTTGGTAGCGATTCTCTAAGTAGTCAGCAGCTTGTTGAAGTTGTAGATGGTGCAAGTAGTTTTTGTGTCTGTCTTTACTTATATCCACTGCTAAGAATTCCCAGAAAGTGAGGATGTCTGCATGACAACCATTGGAGAATATTCTACTATGACTTCATTTTTCTTTTCCAAAATTTCCCTGCTATCCTATGTGCATTTTTTTTTTTTTTGAGACAGAGTCTTGTTATTTCAGCCAGGCTGGAGTGCAGTGGTGTGATCTTGGCTCACAGCAACCTCTACCTCCTGGGTTCAAGACATTCTCAGTCCTCAGCCTCCCAGGTAGCTGGAATTATAGGCATGCACCATCATGCTCAGCTGATTTTTGTATTTTTTAGTAGAGATGGGATTTTGCCTTGTTGTTCAGGCTAGTCTCGAGCTCCTGACTTTAGGTAATTCACCCTGCTTGGCCTCCTAATGTGCTGGAATTACAGGCATGAGCCACCGCACCCGAACCTACATGCATTTCTTCCAGGCATTTCTTCAAGGTACCTGAAACTCTTATGAAAACAAAAAGGTGATAAGTGGATAATAACACACATACACATACACACACACAAATCCACTCAATATATAAGTGCATAAAATGTAGTCTCTGAGAGTTTATGTAATTAGATTACATTTATGGGCAGTTAGAGATGGTCAGGAGTCTACCCCATCTCCCTGACTCCAAAATCTGTCCTTTCCCTCTCCAGTAGAGGTTCTCAACCCTGGCTGCACATCAGAATCAGCCAATCAGCCAAGAGCTTTAAAAAACTTCCGTGCTCAGGTCAAGTCCTAGACACACTATAAATCAGAATCTCTGCGAGTTGAGTTCTAGCATCAGTATTAAAAAAATCTCCCCCAGATAATTCTAATGCAAATCCAAGGTTGAGGACCACTACTCTTTAGATACGCTTAAGCAAAAGAAATGAAGTGTGGCGTTCTATAAAGAGAGCACTTTTAAAAAATGATTGTAACCTATTCCTGTGGTTTTCTTATCTGCTTTATTTTCTCCTAGTGGAACCAGCAATATGCAAAACAGATTAAAGAAGAGTTTTCATAGTTGGGGGAGCATCTGGCTCTATTTCTTTATCACCCCTTGACTCACCCCATCTCTTGCAGGTGGCCCTTGTAGCCATTCACAGGACAGTGACCCACCTACTTCAATGCATCCCATGGGATAGATGTTTTAGCGATTCAACAGACATACTGACCACCAAACTAACATGCATAACTTGGGAAAAGTCTCAGTCTTGTGGGTGATTGTGATGTTGTCTTTCCTTCTGCTGATGAGCCTCCAATTTCCAACTCTCTACCTGTGGTTATTCAGAAGACAAGATGCTAAAAAGAGCCCCAGAATCAATAACAGAAACACACAGATATTGTCAAGGTTATACTTTCTCTCAGCTCACGTGGCCATGCATATGTGTTTTATCCCCCACACTCTCCAGAATGCCATTAATCATGTGGACCTGTAATGCTGAATGCTCAAACTCAGATGTCTACAGAGGCCAGGCAGAAAGACAATATGTGAAGTTTCCATGTTTTGGTAGATGCTATGGGGAATTGGAGTGTCTATGTCCTTCCTAGAAGCATTTGTACTTTAAAAAAAATATTTGTAGCTCTGTCTTGGCAAACAGACACATACACACATATCTTCTGGGCATAAGGTATTTTAGTTAGGCGCCTAGTGAGGTAAAATTTATTTTATTTTATTTTACATTTTAGCTGTAGAGGCTGTCAGTTGCTTTGTTAGGTGGACCTAGCTGATGAGTTTAGGGCATTGTTCTATTTCCAGGGAAGAGTTACTCAGTTTTATGATTGCATAATGAGTGTATGTGTATGAGTGTGGAACTGTACATTTTGAGCCTTGACCAAACCTTCTCTCTCCAAAGCTACGTGGCTTATGGTTGATAAGATAGCTGTAGGGATAGGAAATTTTGCGTAGAGGGCAAAGTGTCACCTAGAAGAATAGGATGCAACTAGAATCTCTTTGATGGATTGAGTTGGTCCCAACTGACTCATAGGAAAAACCCAGAAGTCCCCCAAGGAAAATCCCAGAAGTCCCCAAAGAGAGAAGTTTTCCCACGAGGGAAGAGAATACATGAGTGACAGAAATCATTGCAGCTTACATGTTACGGTGTGGTCACTGGCCAGATTCTCCATTTCTCTCTTTTGCTGACATTCAGAAGCAGAACTGGACCATTTATTTTATTATTTTCATTTCCATAGGTTTTTAGGGAACATGTTTGGTTACATGAGTAAGTTCTTTAGTGGTGATTTGTGAGATTTTGGTGCACCCACCCCCCCAAGCAGTATACACTGTACCTAACTTGTAGTCTTTTATCCCTTACCACCCTCCTACCCTTTTCCCCCAAGTCCCCAAGAGAACTGGACCCATTTAGAGAAGTACATCCTTCTAAACTGAACCAAGTGGAAGAGGAGACAACAGATTTACTGCTAATATAAGCACAGAGATATTTTAATAGCTGTTTGGAATTGTGATGGTATTTGTACCTTGAAGTAAAGCAGGACAGGCTGGTGACTTCCTTTTGTTAGGTTGTGTGCCTGACACTCCACCAGACATTGCTGGATCTGCAAAGAATATTAAGTCCTGTTACTACAGGGCTTCATGTTCTGTCATGTGGAAGAGGGGACGAAGCTGGAGCAGGTGGCTCAGTGACGTGAGGGTGGAGTTTAGCATGGCAAATCAAACAAATACTCAAGTAACTGTAATTTAAGGAGAAAGGTACAGAGCCACATTTATGAGATGTCATGGATGCTCGGTGAATGAAGAAAGCCCATGTGGTTGGACACAGTTTCTCAGCATTTAGAACAGCCTAAAGTAATTTCATAATGGAAACCTGGCAGAGAGAGTTTCAGAGTTAAGCAAATAAAAAGCAGTGTGAAACAATCTTGATGGATGGTGCAGAAAGGAATCGGCAAAAAAGGGACTGTCTGTGTGGCTAATGAATAACACCTGATGTTTACCTTCCTAAGCTTGGAGCCAACTGAGATGTAGATGCAGGAATTAGATAAATGGGGAGCAAGGATCAGCTTTGTTACTAGTAAAGCTGATTGAAAGTGGAACGTGGGGCTGGGCGTGGTGGCTCATGTCTATGATCCCAGCATTCTGGGAGGCTAAGGCCGGCGGATCACCTGAGGTCAGGAGTTCGAGACCAGCCTGGCCAACATGGTGAAACCCTGTCTCTACTAAAAATGCAAAAATTAACCAGGCATGGTGGCAGGAGCCTGTGATGCTAGCTACTATGGAGACTGAGGCAGGAGAACCCAGGAAGCAGAGGTTGCGCTGAGCCAAGATTGTGCCATTGCAGTATAGGCGGGGTGACAAGAGCAAAACTTCGTCAAAAAAAAAACAAAAAAATTGCAGCGTGACTGTCTGTTCCTCAGTTGAGTTCTGTAAGACTTGCTTTTACAGAATGAAACATCTCCACTGCGTTGAAGGCAAAGGCAGCTGTTGCTGTCTCTGTTTCTGTCCTTCTCTTATGTTCTGTCCTGCCCTTATCGAGATTAGGTTTCTTACGGAGAAGCAGAGATACATTCTGAAGAGAGTCCTCTGAAAAACAGAGGACTAAAAGGGCTAAATCACATTTGCTTAGTTTCTTTAGAAGATTTTTTAAAAATCTCCTGTTTTTCCTCTCCTTCAGGAGGAACCATAAAAATGGGGATCAGAGGCCAATTATTTTCATGGAAATACAAAAATTGGAAGATGGAGGTTCTTTCAGTCCTTTTACAAACTTTTCACTCGAAAACAAAGGAGCAATTAGTCTTTCATTGCTCGCTCATGCTCAAAGAGCTCTCTCTCTCTGTGTTTTCTGTTTCTCTCCATCTAAGTTTTACTAATGCAGACCTTTGCCATTTATCTGTGATCTACGACGGCATCTTCTAAACATATGTAGTTTCTACAATGTCAGTATTTGAAAAGATGACTTGTTGCTTAAATTCCATGCCTGTTGGTGTTTTCCTGTGTTTAGAAGGACAAGGCAGGTTATCTGCCTTTTTCATCTCACACTAAAGTTTTATCTCTCACTTGAGGATCGTTTCCCTCAAAGAAACAAAGGTTTTATCACTCACTAGAGTAATTGCGTAAGAGACGAATAGAGAACAACAAACCCACGTTGAGATGCTGATGTTGAGCAGTTAGCTCGACAATTGAACTGAGCAATACAGATTTCTGTAAGAAAGGCATTCAGCTCATTCCCAAATATGTGAAACTTCAGTTAAGTCTGTGACTTCCTGGGGATCCATGCCATAGCATTTATCTCTCTGTATCATCAGTGAGTGTTCATGTCTTTTTCTCTTAACCGTATCTTGAGTCCCATGTCTTTTTTAAAGTAGTGAAGTCCCAAATATAGTAGCCCATTACAGAAACTAAATAAATATTTGTTGAATGAATGAATGAAGAGTTATTTATTAGAGAAGCGTAGTATTCATTCTGAGCACATCTCATATAACAATTTTTGGACCAGGTCATTTTAAAGAAATGTCCATGAGGCAGAGCACATCCTAACTCTAAGCAGGTATATATCTATTCTTTGTCTGAAGAATATAGAGTAAATGCATCTAGAAGTTTGTGGATAGGGACAATCCTGCCATCTTTGTTTTCAAATATAAAAGAATTTTGTCATGTTGTACATACTGGATCAACATGAGTCCTAACCTCTGGAGTCCTGTGCTATTATATAGAGAAATGGAAAGGGTTATGCCTTATTGTTTTCCTTCTCAGGGTCTTAGGAAAAACCAAGTGTCTTCTGTAGAGATCTCCACCAAATCCTCCTACTTCCTGTTGCAGGTCTGGCTAGAATTGGGTTCTGAGGCCTGGATCAGAGGAAGATTATCTCATTAAGACTGGGAGATGTCAGAACCTGAGTTAGTAAAATAAGGGTCTGTAGTAGCTTCCCACAACTGCTGCAATAGATTACCACGAACTGGGAGGCTAAAAGCAACAGGAATTCATTTTTTTCTAGTTCTGAACATCAGAAGTCTGAAATTAAGGCATCTGCAGGCTTGGTTCCTTCTGGAGGTTTAGAGGGACAATCTGTTCCAAGCCTCTCTACTAGTGTGCTATGGCTGGCCTAGAGTTAGAACCTGAACACCCCCATTTTATAAAAGACAAAGCTATGTTTTAAAATAAGTTGTAACGGCTGCCCCACTCTCCTCACAATAACTGCTGGCCTTTGGCTTCTGTACATAAAACTGCTAGTTTGCTCTGCAAACTATCTACCTTTCTTATCAGTAACAGCCAGAATTGTCGGCCTTTGTGACTAGAATAGCAGCCCAAGCTAATTCCATCCTGGCCCCTGTGCCTTGTAATAAGTAACTAAGATCTGTTATTTCCACTATTGCCCAGAAGATGTGCAAACTAATGCTTATCTTGACTTCTGTAAGCCACTTAGGAAACAATCGAGGTGGCAAGATGTCCTTAAACCCTTGGAATGTCCGGAGATCCGCTCCCTCCTCTCTGTCCGGGAGATAATTTATGAAAACCCCTAAATGTCTGTGTCCCTTCACCCCCACCCCCGCCTCTCACCCTGACTTTACGAGTATAAAAAGTCTTAACACCCTCCATTCGGGGCCACGGGTTGGAGAGACGCGAGTCCTCCGTGGTCGCCGGCTTAATAAAGCCTGCTATTTGGCATACTTTTGTCTTGGTGTTGGTCCCTTAATCTTGCCTCGAATATAACACTAGCTTCTGGTGCCTGCTGGAAATTCTGGCATCCCTTGGCTTGTAGACACATCACTCCAGTCTCAGTGTGCACCAGCACATGGAGGTTCTCCCGGAATGTGCATGTCCAAGTTTCCCTCTTTTTGTAAGGATTATCCAACTATTCACTGGATAAGGGCCAACCCTAATCTGGTATTAGCTCATTTTTATTTGATTACATCTGCAAAAACATATTTCAAAAAATGTTCATGTTCTGATATTCTGGGTAGATGTGAATTTTTTTGGAAGATACTATTCAACCCAGTACAGTGTCCAAGAAGCTAGAGGAGAATTCCATCAAACCAACTGGAGTCCAGGTTCAGGGTACTGGACCTGCCATAGAAAATCAGGAAGCCACAGCCAAGGAGAAGAGAGCAAGTATAAACATTTCCATATTAAGGGATGGGTATCGATTAGGCAGAGATCCTGTGATAAATATATTGGACCAGATTTTCTTGCTGTGCCTGGCCTGCATTGCATGGACACAAATGTAAAATTAAGCATGATTTTGTTTCCCAGACATGTCCACTTACATAGAATTATCAGTGAGCAATGTAGACTTTACTGAAGATGTTACAGAGGAGGGCTTTGTACATTGTACTCCACAACAAACAATTTAAAATTCATTACATATGTTTTATTATTTTTCCTTCAAAAATGTCACCGACAGTTTATCTTTCTTGTCTTTTTCTCTTCCCAGAGTCTATCTGAAGTTCTTCTTCCTCTGTTATACAAAACAATTGAATTTTCCCTCTGGCTCTTACTGCAAATGTGTACAAACTCATCCAATGCTCTCTAGAACAAAAGCTCTGCTATTATCATTATTTAACCTTATCAGAAGATAATCAGGATTAGTGAGTGCAAATACTTATTTTTCATTGTACCCCTAAACTGGATTGTTAGCTATTTTGATAGCTAGGGAAATTATTTTCATCTCATGTGCATTGCAGCACCAAGCGTGGTACTTCTCACATGTAAGGAATTTAATAAATACTGGTTAATAATAATACTATTGATATACAAGTCTGTATTTTTTGGTTTCCATTAAAAGTTTGTCATGCGGTAGAGATATCAAAACTTGCCTTTTTGAAATGCCAAGTTTCTAAAGAAGTTGCTGAAAGGGTGAGAAATAATTTTCAAAAAGTTACTTATTTCTCCTCATGAGCAAGTTTCTAAATATATTTACATGCATTCTAAGAGGGAGTCATTCAATCCAAAAATATTTATTAAATGATAACTTTATGAACATTAGGAGATTCAAAGATGTATAAGATAGCTTCTTCAACAGGCTTACATTCTAATTGCTATTATTTTTGTGTATGTAGGAGGAATATAAATCTTGTGGTTTGCTGTGATAGACTGGTTATTCAAATTCTCACTCTACCCCCTCAATAGCTAATTGACTCTGAGCATATTTTATCCTTTCTGAGACTCAGTTTCCTCATTTATAAAATAGGGAAAATAAGAGTATACAATAGGATTTTGGGGGAGGATAAAGTAAGATGTTTCTTATTCACCAACATAGTGTATATTTAATGAGTGCTAGTTATTATTGTGATTACTATTTGATATTAATTACGACAAGTGGTGTGAGTTTTTTTTTGGAAGCGGGTAATTTTCTATCTAAAAAGATAAGAAAAGGTTGCAGAGAAGATAAGATTTTTGAGATAGTCTTGTAAGAATGGGTAGGGTTATCAAAGGCTGAAGTAAGATATTCTTGTAGGGAAAATGGAATTAATGCAAAGGTACGGAAAATACTTGAAGTGGGCTCAGATCAGACTGGAGAGACTAGAGCATTAAAGAAACAGTAGCCATCCTAAAATGTTGAGAACAAAGTTTTGTGATCACACAATTGTATCTCACTTTTACTCTTTCCATCTTTCAGGCCAGACTACAGCTGATGGTGATATATTATACTTTACCTCCTACCTACTCTAGGTGTAAGCTCCTAGGAAGCATAAAGCTAAAAACTAGTTGAACTCATCCAATTAAATAATCTTAGAGCTTCCATATTTCCCGTGAGCTGTCGTAAGCACACATTTGACTCCTTTCTGAAAGTTCAGATTAAAAGGAAGCAAACTTCTGAAATTAGAATTGCAGCAATTAAAATTTGACTTTGATCACTAGCAGCTGACAGGGTCATTAAGAGCCATGAATGTGCTGACACAGGGGGTTGTTGGGTGAATAAAGTGAGGAGGGGGAGCGGGGGAGATTGGAAACAAATAAAAAATTATTAAAAAGCATTATCGAATTGCAAATATCAATTATTACGGGTCTATGGATGAGCGATTATAATATTAAAAACATTCTTGGCTGGCAGCCCATATGGGTGTGATAGCTGTGACTTCATCAGAGCTTGGCTTTAATTTGATTTTTGCAAACATGTTTTGGTTTCTTTTTTTTGATTGATTTCAGAGAACACTGGACAACAGCTGGGTAGAAACTGCATCTTAACCTCTGTGAAACTTATCAAAAGATGTTTTCTGCCTCCTGCGAAGCTTGGAGCACACCATCTCAGAAGGAGATGTGTGAGGGAGAGAGAAGGGAAAGTTGCAGGGGATGGATGGGTTCCCACACTGGATGCAGAAAGTGGTAAGGCTGAGCGCTGCCTTGTCCAGAACCAAGGAGCAGTGATCAAGAAGGGAGAGACGAAGGAGCTGAGGGCTTGCTTTGTTTCTGTGATAAGGAATAATTCCTTGCTGGCATGAACAATGAGGGTCAATGTGGCAAAACAATGTAAGAAAGATAGTGGTTTTAGCTCTCTGTGAGACAGCTGTGTGTGGTGACTGCCAAAAAGACTAATATGATTATAGGTTCCAATTACAGAGAATAGAACAAAATGATCATTCCCCTTTCTCGGCACACGGGTAGGAGTAACATATTACTTTTAAGTGCCTGAAATGCCCCCTTGTCTTCCTGGTTTATCCCTAGTCATTTTTCCAAAGCTAGCTCAAGTTCACCTCTTAACACCTTTTCTGACCCTATGTTCATCAGGCAGATTTAATCATTGCCATGTCATGCTGGCTTAATTATACTAGTATGTTTATTGCTTTTCATTGCCATATTTCTTATATCACCATCTGCCCTGCAGGGCAGGGTCCATGTCCAATCAGATTTTGTACCCATAGGCCCTGGCACTGAGTAGGTACTTGGTAGGTATTTATGGAATTAAATAGAACAGACTAGCTGGAGCTTGTTTCGAGATCAAGTTGAAAGGTGGATGAACCTAAAATCATGTTGAAACCCATCTGGAATCAGGTCATGCTTCAGTTAGCGAGTTGACTAGTAGCACGTGTCTTCCCAGCTGATGGGGGAGGGGCTCATTCTCCTATAGGAAGAGCCACAGGACAGGTCTGCAGAGTGACTGAAAAGAGACACTCCAAGGGAAGGCAGAAGTGAGTCTACCATATCCCAAAAGCAGGAACGAGAGCGTTATATGCAAAGGGAGAATAGGATTGTGTCATGCAAATAAAGGACTTATGAATTTTCTTTCTTCTTCCCTTTTATTTAACAAAATGTGTCCATATATTTTCAAAGGAATTCAGGCAGCCAAATACATGACTGGATTTATGCCAGAAATGGAAGCATTTTCTGTGGATCTCAGAAAGTAATGCCAACAACTGAGGTCCCCAGGATAATGGACACCAGAAACACCATATCGTAAGCAACAGAAGTTATGGTGTAAGCCAAATTGAGAAGACTTGAAATATCTGAGTCACCAGGAGTGAAAGGATGTGCAGAAGAGTTAAATTTAGTGGCATGGGGAATTCCAGCTTCTATTCACCATATGTCAACGTATTGGTTATTATATATATTATTTTTACAGTTCTTTCTGTACAACCTTTACAAACCATTATATAAAAGTACTAGAATAAAAATTAAACAAGTATTTCCTATTCTGTATTTCAGATACAGTCATGCCTTGCTTAACAACAGGAACGTGTTCTGAAAAACGCATTGTTAGACAATTTTGTGATTGTGCAAACATCATAGTGTATACATAAACAAACTTGGATAATATAGCCTACTGCAAATGTAGGCTATATGGTACAGCCTATTGCTCCTAGGCTAAAAACCTGTACAGCCTGTTACTGTACTGAATACTGTAAGTAACTGTAACACAGTGGGGAGTATTTGTATCTCTAAACATAGAAAAGGAACAGTACAAGTATGGTATTATAATTTTATGGGACCACTGCATTGTAGCATGTAATCTGTAGTTGACCAAAACTTTGTTATGTGGTACATGACTATATTTTTAGGATAGCTGACTGTGAGAGAGGAGAAAGGGAATAAAGACAAAAAAGAAAACATTTGACACACAGCAGAAATTGTGAAAGATGAGTTTGCCTCTTAAAAAGTCATATTAGGAAATGAGGAATGATTTTGAAGAAAGATGTGCTACATTTTTATGTTACAGAATATCCAGGAGACTGGAGAGACCAGTGAAACAGGAGGATTTTATTAAGGTGGCCACCAGCTCAGCAGATCAGCATCCCAAGGCTGAGCCCCAGAGAAAGAAAATGGGGTACTTTTTATACATCCAGGGTGATGTAGCGGCAAACAGGTTTACAGAAGCCAGAACAAAGAACAGTTAATTAATTTGAAACATATCTTGTGATGTACGTTACATTTCAAAAATAGCATTTTGAGAAACACATTGTACATTTTTTGGGGTGTTATCGTGACCTGTGACCTTGCAGCTGGTCAACCAGAAAAACAGGAGTCTTGAGATGCCTGGGAACCTTGTTGAGAATGTGGGGAAAATAGATAAGGTAGGTTTTACAGGGAGTTAGTTAATTTTAAGCAGAGCTTGGGGTTAGGTTTTATATTAAACAGCATGCAACACAGCAAAGTTATTATATTGTAACTACAAATTATAAGGTTTTGTTTTTACTATTATTGCTATTATTTAATTCCCTTCTTCATTTACACATATGAAGGACCATAATATTAAGCAAGAATTATGCCTATCTAAATTTAAATTTCCCCAGAGGGATAAATACAAAACATGTGGGGTATTGGAACTTTTTGACTGTAATTAATATTAATTGGCATTGCTTAATTTTAGGCAAAACTCAAATTTATGAAAGTGTTGGGTGTTAACAGATCTGAAATTTAAGTTGAAGAATATGGTCTTTCAGGAAAGTAGAATCTTCAAGGTACTCCCATTGGGATACATTTGTTCCAACATTTTACCTTCTTACCTCCTTACACTCAGAATGTAAAACTCTGGAAGATACATTTGGATTGTCATAGCTTGGATCTCGTGAGCACTCTTTGGCTAACAGAGAAGGGGACACCTCAACTGATAATTCCATTAAAACAGCATATAATGGGGAAGAACAATTCCCCAAAGAAAATCAAAGCTCCTCCTTCAGAAGAAAAGGGAATGCAATATGCAGAGCTATTTGTCATCTGCCGCATATGCATAGACTTTTCCAGAAATTCCCTTTGACTCAAGGCACTCAGATGGGGGTTGAGTGACTATTTGTCAAACACATTGTATGCAAGATTCAATAATTGAGTGAGTAATTGGAGTACATAACCTTCTCTCTAACCCTGAAATTTTAAGTCTCTGTGATTTTAGAAAAAGAATCAAATCACAAGACTCTCTCCAGGAGGAATAATGAAACTGTCTTTATTATTCCTATTCATATATTTATTTGAAAATATCTAGGATCAACCTGTATATACACAAACAAAAATACATTGATACGCAACCCACAGGGCCAACAGCTTGTAATTAAAGAACCAGACTAATGCAACATTTTCCCACTTACATCCCTTTCCCACTGCTAGCATTCTTCGAGCCTTCTGTTATCAGGCAATTTAGTTATACACAATAAATACATACACATGTGTGAGGAGATTTAAATACATTTTTCTAAATGTAAATTAAGAATCTTTATACAACTGCTCTGGTTTTTGAGCCTAGTTTATATTGGCTACAAATTGAAGCTGAAAATAATTCTCCGGATAAGGTTATTTATTCTCATTTGGGAAGTACTGGAAAGGCTATGATAGGATTCTTTTAAATTCTGAAATATTTGAATTCTGTTACATGGCAAATATTAACGACAATTTCTTATCCTGATTATATTATGGGATCATAGAATTCTAAAGGTGGAAGACATGTTGAGATGTCCCCCAGTACGCATCCCTGGGACACCAAGGAAATTGCTCTAGATGGACTGGAGAGACATATAAAATTTAGAGGCTTGGGTTCTATTGAGGAAAATGTGGAGAGTTTATCAAAAGAATGGTCTGAAAGCTTCTCTACCATGTCTGAATATGAGGAATAGTCTTAGATATGTAACCAGGGTTCTGAAGTATTAAAGCTTCAGAGTCAGTTCACTGATTCAGGTATAAAGTAGTTCTCGACATACCTGCAAAACTTACCTGAGGGATATTTTAAACGACTCTCGATAACAGCAATCTGCTAAGGCAGTGATTCTCAAAAGTGGGGAAGAGAAACACTAGGGGATATCAGAAACTTGGGACTGTGTTATATAGCCCCATGTGATCTCCCTCACTGTACCTCCCTCACCTCCAAGTTGAGAGTGCATGATTTAGAGGAAAAATTATAGATGTGTCAAACTGAGATGGTCCCCCAAACCTATAGAGCATGGGGGGGCGGGAAATGATAGAGATTTGAAATTGGAGTAGTCCCCAAAACCTGTAGAATATGGTGACCCTGAGTGTGCTATTGGCTTATAACTAGGGAATAAAAATCAAATAAGACATATTAGTTATCTTCTACAAGTTTTCAGAGGTGGCAGAAATAAATGAGCTAACTTTTATAATATGTATAGCACAATGACAAGAACAGAGTAGGTGCACAGTAAATGGTATCATTTTCCTTTATCCCTGGCATTAACTCTGTTTCCGTAGATGTCTCTGAATGCATCTCATTGTTAAATGCACTTACTCATATATAAATTAGGTTAAACTTGGATCTCTAATACTAAGAAATTCCTCATCTAGCCTATGCATTTGGAGTCCTTGATCATAGGGTTCCATTGCTATACTTTTCTGGAGATAGAAGTCTTTCTTCTCTGTTGCATGATGACTTTAGCCATAGCTGGATGCCACTTAAAAGGTCTGACTGGCTGGCACAACTATTTTAATGCAGCATGACTGTCTGCTTCTGAAAGGAAAATGTTTTCTTGGAGAGCAATGTAAGTTTAGGAATATCAAATACAGTCAGATTCTCAGCATAATTATAGGTTAGGTTTGTAGACCAGATATTTAAATTGTCTTCCTTTCATTGGAGGAGTGTCTGGTTGATTAAAACATTTGAGGCAGCATCTGATACATATACAAACATTCCAGAGAGCATGTCAAAGAGATCTGGTACCAAAAAAAAAAAAAAAAAAAAAAAAAAACACCCAGCTCTCTGAAGCCAGGAAGTCAACTTCATACAAATAAACAGCACCAGAGAGGCAAAGATGGTTCAGACGTAATGCCCATGTGTATGGATGACAAATTTTTTAGGACATTTTTTTTCCAGTTCATGACTCTGAAGCAATTGCTAGATTTAGGACAGCATTTCCTTGCCCCTCTACCACCTGGAAACACATGAGTGAAGATGTTCAAAGACAGTGGCATTGACAGTATTGTTAGAACTTCTTTAGTGTTAACTGCAACCTAACCCCTGTCTCTCTCACTCAAAAAACAGACCCACTTGCAAATGAGCTAGGATTGGCATTTTTCATAGGACCATAAGGGCATAGCACATTTTCCGTATGGCATTTTCTTTAGGGTTCTATAAAGAGTGGTTTTAGGTAGTTCATACACAGAAATCAAATCACATTGACACACATAGTCACTTTGTCCTATTTAAATTCTCTTTTAATTCTTTAGATTACATCAAGAAGACTCAGTTTGCTGCTAGTATTTCCTTAAAATGCCTCAACTCTTCCTCTCTCCCTCTTGAACAGAGCAAAGACCAGCTCCGACTCAGAATTCTCAGCTGGCAACAGTATCTAGCTACAACTTAACAACATTGGTGATTTTATGTATTTTTAAACTTATCTTCTATTTTGGCAAGTGATATTGGCTTTCCATTTATAGTAATGATATAAAGTTTCCTTAATAAATGCATTTATTTAAGTCAAGAATTGAGTTCATTTAAATAAAAATATTTAAGGAAATAATAGTAAAGATATGTCCCATAGTACATAATAATGCAGATATGCTCTAATAGTTATACAGATAGGAAAATATTCTGACAGTGCTACTTGAATGGTGGAAGATTAGGAAAAACTGTTGTAGAAATAATCTTGAATATACTATAATAATATGCTATAATAATAATACAGGTAAGAAAATATTTTGATAGTGCTACTTGAATCCTGGAAGTTTAGGAAGTACTGTTGCAGGAATAATGTTGAATTGGCCCTAAGTTTTCAAAAAAATGAATTATTTCCAACTTTTACTTTGATGATTATTACTAGCAGATCTCTTATATTTCACAAATGTTTAGGATGTTTTAGCACTTTCTTCTGTTCTAGTGTAGAACTGCTGACCTATGTAAACTTACTACACAGAAAACATACAGAACACAGAACTATATCTATTTTAATTTTTTGGAACATATTCCCTGTTTATAATCTGTGCCTGTGCTCTTTTTTAAAAACGGTAATAGCAAATGGTTCTTAAAGGCTTTTGTTGTGGAGATGGCTAGTTTTCTACACAATACTTTCTTTGTTTTTTCCATTGTAATACCATTTTAGCTGGATATGGATATTACCAGTAAACTGTATTTTTTCTCTTTTTTTTTTTTTTTTTTTTTTTTTGAGATGGAGCCTCACTCTGTCACCCAGGCTGGAGTGCAGTGGTGGGATCTTGGCTCATTGCAACCTCTGCCTCTGGGTTCAAGTGTTGCTGCTGCCTCAGCCTCTCATTTAGCTGGGACTACAGGCACCCGCCGCCACGCCTGGCTAAGTTTTTTATTTTTAGTAATGGGGTCTTGCCAATTTGGCCAGGCTGGTTTCAAACTCCTGACCTCAGGTGATCCTCCTGCCTCGACCTCCCAAAGTGCTAGGGTTACAGAATTATATATGTCTTTTCATGTGACAAAGTTCTTGCCCTTGGAATGTGAGCATGCCTCTTCTCTGTTCTCCATCTGCTTCCTGTTGGCTGGCAACTGGATATGGTAGGAACTCAGCTTCAGCCATACAGATGACATCATGCCTAAGGAAAGGTGGAACAGCAAGATGGAAGGAGCCTGAGTGTGGGAATGCCCAAGTGGAGCAGAGCAGCTTAGAGTCTCACATGGCACACACTGGAACCGTGATGTGACAGAAAAATAAGGTCCGTTTTCTTTTAAGCTTCCATATTGCTCTAAGTTCCTTTGTTACAGGAGCTTAGTTTTTACCTTGCTATGATAAATATGATACTTTTCCCCATCCCCAAACACTCTCGGTTAATAGTAAATATAATTAGTTGGCATAATGAGAAAAGTTGAAAAGAAGGTGTGTCGCCTTGTGCCTTTGTAAATAAATTACACTTGACTCCTCTGCGGTCTCTCCAGCCCCATAAGACTCAAAACGAGTTTGGGAAAAGAGTGTTGTGGAGCAGCTATTTAAATGCACACAGTAAAAAACTAAGCAATAGCAAATCTGTTGATTTACTCTTTATGCCAGAGATGAATTCTAGGAATGTTAAAGGAAAAAAGTAATTCATAAGAAGGATTTAAGAAAGTTTATATAACCATGGGGCGGGGAAAGGAAGATGCGGTTTCATTAAGGAGGTAGATTAGAGCTCAGGGATGGGGTGGGGTTTAAGACTGGATAGCAAGAATTGTTAGGAATTTCCCCCCCCCCAAACATTTGTTTTTTATTTGTGCCCTACTCAAGATTCAGATTCTTAGGAGAAAGAATATATTTGACCAGTCTTCGTTTCTTTTTTCCTTTTTATTTTTGACGGAGTCTCGCTCTGTTGCCCAGGCTGGAGCGCAGTGGCGTGATCTCGGCTCACTGCAGCCTCCACCTCCTGGGTTCAAGTGATTCTCCTGCTTCAGCTTCCTGAGTAGCTAGAATTACAGGCACCTGCTACCACACCCACCTAATTTTTGTATTTTTAGTAGAGACGGCGTTTCACCATGTTGGCCCGGCTGGTCTCAAACTCGTGACCTCGTGATCCACCCGCCTCAGCCTCCTAAAGTGCTGAGATTACAGGTATGAGCCACCACACCCAGCCCGACCAGTTTTTGTTTCTTATGATTACTCCTTTTCAGACAAAAGTGGGAGTACTTCATTGTTAGGTCCACCATGCGACAGAAGATGAACAGTCTTCAAAGGATGTTTGAAGCTCTACTACTCTGTACTCAGTGGTGTGCACTGGAAGCAGCCTGCAGTAGCTCATGAGAGCCAATGGTGAATATCTCTTGCCAACTCTGTCTTCAATAACATCTCCCTAGGGGCTTGAAAGTGGCCATGCTGGATGTATCAACACCATGAAAGTAGACAAATGGTACAAATCAGACCCTTTTCTTCAAAGAGCTAGTTGTTAAGTACTTACCAGCATACCACTACTTATAAACTCTATTTCCTTCTTTCACCTGTTGTTTTCTGTAGAATCTCATTAAATAGGCTGGCTTTGCATCAGACTTAAGAGTAATGGAAATTTTTCACTGACTTAGGGAAAACATCTAAAGAAAACGAAATTTTATTTTATAAACATGCTCCCAAATCAAGCTATAGTATTACTTGATTTGAACATTAAATTTTATCCATGTAGAACATGTATCTAATTAAAATGAGTTTCTAGGGTAACATTTCAACTTGTCCGGTTCTGAGAGACAGGTTCCAAAAAGGCATTCTGTTTCCATTGGGGAACAAAAACAGCCCTTCTTTAGTATCTGAGTAGCTCTCATCATACATTCTTTAACTATTTTATATGTAGAAGTATTGCCTTAGAGATGAACTGATATTAATTTTGATGTTACAATAATGAGAATTTTTTATTCTTTTTTACATAGTATTTATTTTATTTATTTAATACATTTATATTGAGCACCTAAAAGGTATTTGGTTTTTATATTTTGTATTGAGGATAGAGTAAATAAAAATATATCTCTAATCAAAAGCTTGAGGCCATGGTAATTTTTTGAAAGTTTAATTTTGATTTCAAATCCCAAAGAAGTTAGATTTTAAAAATATCCCCAAAATAGAAAAAAATAATCAATCGGCCAGGTGCGGTGGCTCATGCCTATAATCCCAGCACTTTGGGAGGCTGAGGCGGGAGGATCACCTGAGGTCAGGAGTTTGAAACCAGCCTGGCCAACATGGCAAAACCCCGTCTCTACTAAAAGTACAAAACCTAGCTGGGCTCAGTGGTGGGCATCTGTAATCCCAGCTACTTGGGAGGCTGAGTCAGGAGAATCATTTGAAGCTGGGAAGTGGAGGTTGCAGCAAGCCAAAATCGTGTCATTGCACTCCATCCTGGGTGACAGAGTGAGACTCTGTCTCAAAAAAAAAAAAGAAAAAAAGAAAAAGAAAATAACCTATGTCAAGTGAACAGTTCAAGTTGAAGGTATCTTTCTAAATGCAGAACAATTGTTTCAACATAATTATTGAGAAAACACATATATGCCACTTACGTCAAATATTGCTCTAAGAGGTTTACAAAAATTAACAAATTCTATTATCCTAATTTTATAGATATGGAACAAAAGACATAGAAAAGGTAAGTAATTTGTTATAGATTACTTAGGTAGTAATGGGGGAATCCAGGACTTAAACCCGTGTAGTCTAGTTTCAGTCTGTGCTCTTAACTTCTCACTGTGCTGCTCCCTGAGATGGCCATAGGAACTACAAGTATAGAGGTGGGGCTGATGGGAGGGTGGGATAGTGGCCAGGTAGTGATAATATGGCAGCTCAACTGACTGTGGAAAGTGTCCAGCAATGTCTTTAAAATGCATTTGTAAGAATGTTCTAAGCGGCATTATTCAAAATAACCTCAGATTTTTTAAAATGTCATGCCTATCAGCAGTAAAATTAAAGAATGACAGTGAAGTACTGTATAACAATGAAAATTAACAGCCTACTGCTGTCAACAACCACGTAAAAAAGCATCACAAACCTAATATTGAGCAAAAAGCTGAGACACAAATTTTACTCAATATCAGGCTTATGATACTGTGTTATTCCAATTGCCTAAAGATTAAAAAACTGTATAAATGTAAGACTAATCTATGAGGTAAGAAATCATAGATGTGGTTACTTTTAAGGAAGAGGAAGAGATTAATGTTGGGAAGGGATCTGGGGGCTTCTGCTGTGTTGGCAATCCACTCTTTCTTCATCTGGGTGGTAGCCACATGGATGCACTCACTGAGTAATGAATCACTGAGCTCTAGAGTTATGATTTTGTCTCTTTGTGTGTGATATTTCAGCACCAAAGTTAAGAAACACTGATGAGAGGAACAATAGGGAAAGTGGTATAATTCAGGCCAGAGAGAGGAATAGGTTGAAAAACAAGACAATTAGGGTTGAGAAGAAAAATCATTTATATATGATGTATTTATGAATTCAATCAAGTAATCTTGATTGATTGATTTAGTTATTGAAGGTCATTTAATTTTTCTGTAAAGGGCCAGATATAGTAAATATTTTAGGCCTTGCAGGCCACATATGGTCTATGTCACATATTCTTGTTAGTTTTTTTTTTAACAACTCTTTAAAAATGTAAAGACCATTATGAGCTTTCTGGTGTGAAAAAAAACAAAACCAAAACAGGCCACAGAACATACTTGACTTAGGGGTAGTAGTTTGTTTACTCCTCAGCCAGCTTCTGGTGATGCCAAATGATAAAAATGCTGTTTTGTGCCCTCCACATTTGATATATTCGTTCATTCATCGACTTTACTGAATACCTTCTATGTGCTTTAAGTGGGTGAGATAGATGTACAAACCTGTGACCTACAGTGCAGTATGATGAGGACCTTAACAGTGGTATCAAAGTGCTTGAAAAAAACAACATGGGATGTTCTCCTTTTGATGTCACATTTTAATTTTTCTGAAGTAGGTGGAAACTTACCATGTAGAGAAGAAGGGAAAGCATCCTGCAAAGGAAATATACATCATTAGTAAATCCACACAGGCATAAAAGAATATCATAAATTCATATGTTGTTTATTATGTTATATAAGTCTGTGCAACTGGAACGTGTATACGGTGATAGAAGACGAGTCTAAAGCAGTGTTCCCAAAATTTCATGTCATAACACATATAGAAAATGAAAATATCCTCTTTGTTTGGAGCACTAGGTTACACAGATAAAGCCACTTCTGGCCCAGGGATTCACTGATTGGAGGGAGGGAAGGTGGTCAGGTAGTGGTAAGATGGCTGCTCAACTGACTATGGAAAGTGGCCAGAGGTGTGGCTTGACTTTCCCAAGCCCTCCCAGGCTGCCCTGAGACCTGAGTGCATTACTCTGCCCATTTAAACCCCTTGGCAATCCAGTTGGGAAGTTCTGAAGCAATTAGAGAAGCATTGATTGAGCAGGTAAAAACATAGAGCAAGAGGAAGTTTTGTGGCTTTTCACAACCCGAGGTTTATGCTCAAGTTCTTGTTCCATCACTTACTTCTTGGATGACTAAAGAAAGTTATTTCAAAATTTCTTTTGCTTCCATTTCCTCCTTTATGTAAAACGTTACCTGCAGGATCCTGCAAGGCATCTTGTTAGGCTTAGAATTACATGTACTGTGTTCAAAGCTTTCGCTGCACAGTCAACTCTCGACAGATTATTTATTTCTTCTTCACATCCTCCCAATCTCCCTAACTGCAATTTAAAATATATATATATATAAAATATATATTTTAGCCTATATTATATATAATATGTATTATTATATGCAATGAAGCATTCTTAAACAAAGACATTTCTTACCATTTCTCAAGAACAAAACATCCAAACAAAGTACATTTCCAGTTTACTCTTTGAATCCTTTAAATAGCATAGGACTTTGAACTCTGAATTTCCACAGTCCAATTTATTTTCATTATCATGCCCTATACTCAGCTTATATAGAGTTATTGATGAATTATACATAAGTATTATATATAATATATAGTAAAATATATACATATTTTATTTTTATAAATATATATTAATATATAAATGTATATTTTATTTTATTATTATATTTGCATATAATATACACATATAATCTTGACAAGAAAACCCACACCCTTTCTGATCTCTACATCCACTGCCTGGGGATGGTGGTAGGGCTTTTCTGGCATGGAGAGAAGAATGATAAGTGAAAAGAAACCATAAAATAATGAGCAAACATATTCCTGTTACATCAAATGATGACATTTTCTTTCTTTTAGAAAGAGAAAGGTCATCAATTCTTGGAACACTTACATATAGGTTGTACTATCAGTGTTAGGAAATCTCTTCTTTCTCTCTCTTTTCTTTCATAAGGCAAGGGTGCTGGGGCTCAGTGGGCTGTGCCCTGAAGGTGAACTGAGGACTCTGGTTAAACATGGCTGTGTTGGAAACGTATCACCTGACTTCAACAGAAACATCTGTGAGTTCGTATTGGACAAGTCCCTAGAGATTCTTTCACTGCTGAACACACTACTTCCCAACTGTTCAAGATAGTGGCTCAGAGCTGTGCACATATTTTGAGATGCATTCTGCTGATTGAATTATTTTTAAAGCTTATTTCTTATTTAAAGTATTCCCCTTTAATTGCTTTTTTTTGGACCGATGCTAGGTATCAGTGAGGTTGTTCGAGGTCTAGGATCACAGAATGTCACTCTCCAAAATTGGAAGTAGCCACCCCATCACTTTTCCAATGAGGAACTTGAGGCCCATGGGAGAAAAACCTTGCTTGAGTCATACAGATATTTCGTTCTTTCTTCCTACTCTTTCTTTTCCCTCTCATCCCCTTCCTCCTTTATTTATTAAATAGCTTCCAGATGCCATGCTTTGTTTTCAGTGCTAATAATGCAAAAAGACACATGACATAGACTACTAAACTCCTAGTCTAGTGCAGCAGCAGTGATGTAAGCCCCTTATTAGTCTACGCGTGACAAATGATGACATAGCGGGGCACACAGAATTCCAAGACAAACCAGAAGAGGGGCAATGAAATGAGACTTGGGGAGTGAAGGGAATTGACTTGAGTGGAATCTCAACGTGGAAGATGAAGGGAGTGAGGTGTTAGAATAGAGATAAGAGAAACGATCTTCTAGGCAAAGGGAAGAGCACAATGTGACAGCATTAAATATACACTTTCTTTTTCTGAATCCATGTATTTGTGGTGGTGAGGAGGTGAGAGGGCAAGAGGGTGAGATAGAAGATTAGAGATAAAGAGAACACAATTCAACAGTAAGGGTGATTCTACCTGCTCTTCTAGGCTATGATTGTATGCTGTACCCATCCAACCAGCCCATGGGGGTTATAATGGAGTCTCACACTCATGGAGCCTCACAGTCATCAGTACTACTCAGGTTGTGTGAACATCTCACCAAGCCAGCGTGACCCAGAGTTGTTTTGATGACATGTGATTGTATATGCTAAGTATAGCAATAAAATTCCTCTAAGATGTTCTTCCACTCATAAAGGCATTCCTACTCTGTACTTCTTCATCAGGGTTTTTGTTAAGGAGAACTGATTTCCTGAATTGACTTTAGGAAATGCAATCCTTTCTATTGATTCAACCAAGACAAATTTTGTGGCTACCATGCACCATCTTTTCTGACCTTTTTATTGGAGGTGTTGTTGTTGAAAGAACTGTGGAGTCAATAAACAAAGTTAACTAAGTGCACAACTTGTACTTTCCCAGCTCTGTGTGGGGGCCTGGAGGCAGTGTGTTTCTGAGATACAGCCTCCCCATAGGTTATGCCCAGGCGTTTCCATTATCTTTAAGCAGCACACACTCCAGAGTGTCTTATTAATAATATTTAATTACATTGAAATTAATGATGTTTTTCATCTGATCCTGGACTGATTTTACAGCTTGGAGATAAGCTGAGGTGACTTTGGCTTCTCTGTCACTCCATCTCAGCAGTCAAGTGCCCCCTTTATCTTTGTTGACTCTGCTCTTTTCCAGGTGCCCATTTTCTCCACCTGCACTTACTCTCAATACTGCTCCTCTCGTTCTCAGCAATAATTAGCTATCCCAAGTCACAGAAATAATCCATTTCCATAAGAGCACTTCCAATGATGTGGACAATGGATTTTTTTCTCAATAAAATTTAATTTGCATATATCCTGGCCATAACTTCATTAGGTTTTGGAACACAGAGATTGTCAAATGAGCAGTATCTGATAGCTCTAACAATACAATAGTTTTAGCAGACTCTAATCTCATCATGGTTTACTTGAGTGCTCTGGCTTTTGCTGATGAAAATCTTTTCAGAAGTGAAATGGAGTATTCAATTCTCAAGTTCAGGAATGGTTATTATTTCCCAATGAAAATAATGGGGATTGTAGATAGGATTTACCAAACTTGAACTGTATTGATGGGTTTTGTTTTGCTGGGGCACAAACAGGTGTTTGGGGAATTAAACGTTTCTGTTATGAACTGAAATAGAATAGCGTTGTGAATGAAGTGTTTAAAAACTGAGTATAGGGCATGATGATGAAAATGAATTGGATTGTGGAAATTTGGAGTTCAAAGTCTTACGCTATTTAAAGGATTCAAAGAGTAAACTGGAAATATACTTTGTATGTTTTGTTCTTGGGAAATGGTAAATGCATTTGTTAAAGAATGCTTCATTGTATTGACAACTCAACTATTGATTGATTGGGGTGGAAAATAGCAACATTACATCAAATAATTTCCCTATTTATTTCTTTCTCTTCTCATCTCAAGCTCTTTCTTAGTCTCCCCCTCAGGCTCCCAAGAATAAACAAACCCAAACAACAACCCAAATTGTATCAAAATAATAGTAACAACCACACATAAACGGCACCATATAAAATAAAATATCTCACTGTATCCATTCAGGCAAGTTTCAACATACTGGACAATTTAAAATTGTCTAATTATCTCTATATTTCTAATTATCTCTTCATCCCACTCTCTGGGCTCACTTATGTGTCTATTCACTCATTGAACATGTATTTATAGACATTTTATAGATACCAGATATTATTACATTTTAGGCACTGGAGAAATAGGATGGGCCAGCTATAGTCTCTGCCCTTATGGATAATATAATCCAGTGGAGGCTAACATTAATCTATAAATCACACAAATAGAAATGTAAAATTATAACCATGAGAAATGCCAAGAAGAAGACACCTATGGTTCTAGGAGAGATTATGGAAGTGAGATTTGACCTAACTTGAAGACCAGAAAAAGACTTTTCTGAAAAAACCACCATAGATGGGAGACCTGAAAGAACAATAGATATTTGTATATTTATGGCCAAGAGGAGATAGTGAAAGTGAGTGTTTCCCAAATGGATGATTCCACATGTGCAACAATCCTTACTGGGAGGAGGCATGGTATGATAGTGCAACTCAGGATTCTTTTGGGTAATTCTAATCACCAGCTTGACTCTAGTTAAAAGTCTTAGTTCAGTCCAGTCACACAGAGTCAAACAGAGCTGTTGTTGCCAACACAACATTAAATCACTCACTGATACAATTCAGGTCCTCAAAGACTTCACCTGAAATACAGATAAGCAAAGCAAAGGGTCATCTATATTTTCAGCAAAGAGTTTATCAGGATAGATCTCCTGCAGATCTGAAACCAATCAACAAGTTTGAAGATATTCTGGACTTGAGTGTTTTATCATTGAAGGAGCTGAAAAAGAGGGGATGTCTAGAGTTTATTCTATCTCAAATATTTCATGCTAAATATTCCTTTAATCATTATCGAGAGGTGTTCGAGTCCAGCAAGCCTGAATTCTCATCCTGGCCCTGTTATTCATTGGCCATGTGACTTTAAGCAAATTACCTAGAGTCTCTAACTCTATTCTCCCTTTGTAAAACAAAGGTATGATATGTCATAGGATTTCTGTAAAGATAAGTGGACATACATATGAAACACATTTATGTGAATCTCTTGTACATATTAAGCACTAAATAAATGTTAATGCCCTTCCTTTTTATTTCCATTTTCACTTAAGTTTATGTGAGTATATTTGATCTATAAGAGCTTATGTGCTTTAACTGGCCTCGTGAAAACTTCTTGAGTGGAACGAGGAACCACCAAATCCTGCACTGTTTAAAGCCAATAATCATTTATAATATAAAATGCTTGAATTTCTTCAACACTCTGAAAGTGAAATACATCTCCATTACTTGCAATTATTTCACTTGTAATAATTAGGTATCAATCTTATGACTCATGATATTGCCTTATATTGAATTATAAGGAAGAAAAATGCTTAGGAAGGTAAGGGGAAAATGAGTGTGAGATATTAAAAAGTCCTCTATTCATTTCAGAAATAAATGTAGTGTTCTTGTTTTTGAAAGAATCACTGCTTCAGGGGGAGAAAAGAGAAAATCTATTAAAGAGAAAAAAGTTCCTAAAAAAGTTGAGAGGTTCTTTTTATTTTCTTAAACAAATTCTTACTGCCAAGCACTGGCTCTTGGAAAATACGGTTGGCCAGCTATAAAGTTGTAATAGAAAATAGTAAAAGCAATGAAATGTACAATTAAGGATCACACACCCCAGATATCTTCTAGTTCATTAGTTATCCTCCTATCTCGGCCCAGGAGATTTCTCAATCTCTGCACTTTACTCCTAGGCTCAACTGCAGTGAAACCGATGATAAGGGTCACTCTTTTTTATAGTGTTTCCTTGCACAAAGCAATGATCTCTTAAAGATGAAGTTTAATGCTCCCTCAGGAAATGCTGTCTATTTTAGACGTTTTTTTTCTGCTTGATAGCCTTCTCTTTTCTCAGTGAATGTTGTAAACTAGATTAGTAGCTGCGGGGGATTTTACTGGATTCACCAGCAGAGGGAGTTCAAACCAAGTTGTGTAAAATTTGGGGGAAGGGATTGTTCTAGAATTTTTTGGGGGTGCTGGATATCGTGGGCTGAATTCAGGGAACTGCAGGAATTGATAATCAAATGCAGATGGAACATTCAATTCTTTCAGCAAACACTGAACACTGGAGAGCAAAAAAAAAAGAGAGAGACAATGTGTATCCCTCTCAAAGGGTATAGTTTGGTAGAAGTGGGTCTGTGTAAACACATTAACTATAGTGTTCTGTTCTTCGTGTAATATAGGGATGCAGACAATATGTGAGAACCACAAATGTATCCAGATTGGTAGAAGAAGATCATGTGTTTGTTGTAGGTCCTAGAATGATCAGAAATCACTCTTCTCTCCACAAGGTTCTTACTAAGTCAGAAAAGTGGGGCCATGAATTCCATAAGCCAGCAAACAGATATTTAGCAGACACCTTAGAGATCTCAGGGACTTCTAACCCCTTTTCTTCTATCGAATGGCTCTGTGACCTTGATCATTCCCTTAATTACTAAAGTCCTAGTTTTTCCCACTAGATATAAAGTGGAATTGGTGCTTAAGTGCTTGAGGTTCCCTTCCATACGGGATGCATAGAAGCATAACAAGGAGAGGTGTGAGTCGAGGGACAGTAAACCCTGGCCTGTGGTAACCTAACTGGTGGAGTCACCTCCTTTATGTCTTTCGGTGACCTTCCCAAGTCCTTGTTCAGCATTGTGATCCTCTGAAATCAGCATCTCCTCAAATCACTGTTCCTTACTACCACTTGAGGTACTAAGATTGTTCTTCGTAAACATAAATTAGAAATATCACATCCAAAAACTGTCGCATTCCCAACATTTGCAGTTGGAACAGATTCATTCTGGTTTAAGGGACTTTCCTTTGTGTTTTCACAGGTGCCTATGCTTACCTCTAGTATTAAAACAAACAACTGTGTTTTGTGATAGGTTAATTGTCTAGCCAGCTTTTTCAAGAGAGAAGGTAATCTTAGTAATAATCTCTCCAGCACTCAACAGAGAACTAGGCACATGGTAAATGCTTAGTGTCTGTTGGATGAATGAATGAATCAATGAGTGAATAAATTCACATTTTGCTAAATGTCTGATGGTTATAGACAGTCTCCAGTTTCAAGCAGGTTATAATAATATTAAGCATGCCAGTAAGGTTAAGGTCCAGGAATACCTATGATTTTTATTTCAAATGCAAATAGCCTTCATTTAGGAGAGTGCTGTAGAAAAGTTTAGTATTATAAAGCCTTTCCTTCTGAGATTGACTCATCCCCCAAATCTGTATGTGTGCCAAAATGCCAGAAATTAAATCAGAAAGAAAAGGCAATGAAAATTAGTCAGGGTGGGCCAGGAGAGAGGATCAAAGCAAAACTTTCAAAATGATTAGAATATTTTACATCTAATAACCTTATAAGTTCCTTGTAAGACTGTGTTAATTGACTCTCAGGTGAAGAGGCAAATCTTACCACTTTAAGTAAGATCCTTCTTCTTGCCTACCTTGAATAATATTTAATGCCTTTCCCCACTTTTAATCCTTTCTAACTTGCATTACATTCTGACTAGGGACACTTGCTGCGAAATTCACTCACACTGCATGTATTTGTTATACAAATAACTTTAGCACTAATAATAAAAATAACTTATGTTTGATTGCATGGCTAAGTGTTTTCACTTGTGTTATCACATTGAAATTCTACATGCTTTCAAAGAAGATATTATTGTCCCTATTTTTTAAAGATTGGAAAAACAGAGGGTGGTTGACCTGCCCAAGGTTTTCCAGTGTGTGTCAGAGTTAGAATTTATATCAAGATCTAACTAACTTCAGTATCTGTAGTCTTTCATCTATTTCATATTGTCTCTCATGATATTAAACTTTTGACAGATTGAATAGATTCAGTCTAATAATCAGAAAATCTAATGAAATAAAAAGACAATTGTAAATGGTCAGTTCATAGAAAAATCAATTCATTGCTTGCATTTCTGGCTTTTGAATATCTTGTGAGGTACTGTATCTCCAGATACTCATCTGTCCCACAAAATTAGAAATTCAAGGAATTTAAGAATTCATTTATTCAGATGACATTTATTAAGCACCTAATGTGAGCCAGCTTTTGGGAGCTTTGGGCATAACATAACTGAACAAAATCCATGTTTTCAAGGCCTTGCAATATATTGACGAACAACACAGACAAACCTCCATGTCTGCATGGAACTCTCCTTCCTATTTTTGTATCAATTACAATTCAGGTGGAATGAAATAACCCCAAATTATGTAGATAATTGCCTCTGCTTTCTATTTCATTGCTTCTGTGGACCTGACCAGCCAAAACACCCATTGGGATCCCATATAAACGTTCTTTTGAAAAAAGAATTAAGTTTGGAGAGTTGAACATAATGCAGAATATTTTAAGTTAGTTTTTGGTCCCTGCTCTGTTTTTCTGTGGTCTATATGAAAGAAACAGAATTTCTACCTTGGCGAAAGGGTAATAAGCCTATCTGCCCCAGAATTATGTAGGAATTAGGAGGTAGTTGACAATAATTGTGTCTCAAAAGTTTGTAAATTATTTTGTGAACTGAAGATGTGTATTTGCCTCATTAACTCACTCAAACTGCACAGGTGTGAACAATGCCCCCGACGTCATTGATGTGTACAAGCTGAGCCCCTGTGGACATGGTAGACAGTAATTCACCAAGATACTCCATGGCTTTCTTCATTAGAGAAACAGCTTTTTTCAAAGAGAAAATTGGCCACCTAAGCATTCCATATTCATTAGCTAATTGCTTCTTCCTTACATGCCTCTAGGTATGGGTAGATGAGTTATTCCAAGGAGAGTGCAATTTTTAAAAAATCTTTGAACCTAAGAATGGCCCCTATTATCATGTAGCACCCCCTTTGTAGAAAGGATACTTGAATAGACCCAGTTATTGGAACTAACAGCATATTTTAGGCATATAGTCCATTAGCTACAAACTTTGGGATTTCTGGGATTTAAGATTTGACATTTTGGGTGAGATCTGGAACATCCCTGATATGTCATAATAGCTCTTTTTTTTTTCAGGTGTAAATTCAAATTAGCTGTACCTGAAGGCAAATGTGTAGGGTCATGGAGGCATTTAGGGTAGTGCTTCCCATTTCCTGGGCACACAGGTCACTGAAGGGCCTTACTGAAATTAACATGCTGATTCAATAGGTCTGGGCATGGGCTGAGAGTGCTCATTTTTCTCCAGGGGTTCTGATGTTGTTGGTTCTTAGAGCACATTTGAGATGGCGAGGATTCGTTTGTGAGTGAACCTATGGACTATCCATTAATCACAGCTCAAGGCAGCTTTGTTGTTTTCCTTTTTATTGTTGCACTCCCAGTAATTTTAATTAAGGGTTTAAAGAAGAAACTTAAAATTTATAGTTGTAATTCCATGCATTTTATGAAGAAAATATATGCTACAGTGCTGTTCACAATTTGGGATTAAGAAATATAACCCTCATAGATGTCAGGGGTTCACTGTGTACATTTGTGGAACTCCTTCACATGCATTATCATATTTGGACCTTAACACCTCTGTGAGGCTAGTCATCCCAATATGGTTAACACACTTTTATACATAATTAAAGTGAGAATATAGTAGTGATAACCCCCCACCTCCAAATACGCACACCCTAAACTGAAATCATACACAGCACTGTACCAAAGCAAGGGTCTGAACCCAAGAAGCCCAGTTCGCAGTCTGGTAGCAGATCCATCTAACAAAACGGTTTTCACTGTATCCTCCTCTGAAACCACAGGGATTCATTGCCTTGCTTCACCTAATCTATGTTCAACATAAAATCCTGATATATACTTATTTCCAATTTCATTACCATTTTCACCAGCAAGGAATGGCAACGTTTCTGAGAGTGCTTACGATGTTTGTGGAATATTTTGTATGTGTGCACATATAGAGAGCAAGGCCTGCCCCTCAAATACCATAGAAATGACTTTAATCACAGCATAAGTGAGGATGTTTGAAATATCAGATTATAAAAAATTAAAAGAGTTAATATAATTTTTTAGATTCTTGGTACCAATAAATGCTCAAATCATGTTACTGTCAAACAACCATCCTAATAAATGCTGTAGAACAATGAAGCGTCTAGTGATCAGGAAAAGCTCGATAAATGAGGCGAGATTTGTAATGGCCCTTGGGAAGAAGCAAACTTTCACAGTGGATAATAGATGGGCTCTGGAATCTGGCTGCCTGGATTTGAACTACAGCCTAATCATTTCTAAGCTATGTGAATGGGAGTTAAGTAATTAATTGACTCAGTTAACTTGGAGCCTGACTCTGATAAGCAACTCTGAGTCTTAGTTTTCTCATCAGTAAACTGGAGAGAAAATAATTGGTTCTACTTGAAAGGCTGTTGAGAGAATTAAATAAGACGTGTAAAACACTTAATATATTGTCTAGTATACGGTAAATGCTCTGGAACCAGAACTAATTTTATCAAGCATTTTCTACGTTCTTAGCACTACTGACATGTGTCAACTCATTTTATCTTCACAGCAACCCTAGGAGTAGTGCATTATTATTCCTATCTTAAAGATGAGGATCCTGAGGTCCAGAGAGGTTAAACAATTTGCTTTAGTTCACACAATCCTGGAATTGTGATTATCTGTGATTAAAACCCAGGCATTTGGCTCCAAGTGTATGTTCTTTACTAAACTATACCAACTGTACAAACATCAGACCTACTGCTATTACTACTACTGCTAATGCTACTACCATTACCACTTGGTGTTTTTGTTATTGTTATTATTATTACGTGTCATTAACACTTTCAGAAAGCTGACAAACATAAGATGAAGAGGAGCACATTCTAGTGTGAGCAAAGATAGAAAGGTAGAGATGCATCTGACCCGATAGATAGTCCCTGGGCCAGTTTGATTGAAGCAGGAGGCTTGTGGAAGAACGAGTAGGAAACTTGGTTGGAAAGCAAGGTTGGAGACACACTGCAGATTTTCAATATCACACTAGTCAGATAGGGCTTTGTTATCAGGATAATGGGGGGATTTTGAATCTTTTTAGTAAGAGAATGATTAACTTGCATCACTGTTTAAAATAAAGTGGGCAAGAAGAGCAGGTAGATGTATATATAGATGTTGGTTCATTCATTCATTCATTTACTCATTACCTGTTTTACTCACCATAATGCACATTCAGAGCACAAATAAAAACGTATATTTCTGTCTTCAGGACAACAAATACAGTTACATATCCACAAACCTGTGCTCTGCACACTAGAAATACACATCAACATAAAATGTGGCTTTAAAGTAATGAAATTAATTGCACAAGACTCTTGTGTGAAATCTGTCTTATAACTTTATAGCCTTAGCTCATGTATAAAAATTATATCAAAATGTAAAAGCTAAGGAATGTATCACATTCCTTAGAAGTTATTATTCTACATGACTCATTTAGTGAGTATGGGATGGAAGGAACTTTTATAGTGGGGAAATTCCTATCAGTCACAGCTTTTATAACTGCCTATTGATGATATACACAGCACCGTAATGGCAGTGCTAAAATTGGCTTTTACTTCCTTAAACCATCATTGTATTGAACCATGTAACCAGAAAATCACAATGTGGTGATCTTTCTCTACACTAATCCTCCCCTGAGCGCTTAATGACTTGTCTGTTCATCTTGGAGATAATAAACCTAGCATTGAAGCAATAGCTGTCTTGGTGATTTTGCATAAATCATTATTTGTAAAGTGAAGGAAAACCTATAGATAGGAGCCAAAGACTGGGATTGCTCAACTTTCAAGAATTAGCTCTGATAATTGCTGTGACTGCATTAGGAATGCACTGAGCAAATAGATGCAAACTACAAAGTAAATATTATCTCTCAAAGTGATCAATGTAACAACTTCCAAGACAGGAAGGGCAATTATGAAATATCTTAGCAAGATTTGTCTAAGCAAAATAACATGATAATGAAATGCTTGCTAGGGGAGAAAACGGGAAACAAGCAAAGAACTAAAGAAATATGGAGAGTTTACTCTTCCACAGCTAGAAGTCAAGGTGATGTGTTGTAAGAAAGTATACATGGAAAACAGTTGTCGTTAATACAGTACAATTTACAATTTTAAACGAGTTATTTCCAATAATTTTAAAAGATGGCTGCCATGAAAATAATTTTCTGAAGGTTGAAAACCTATTGATTTCCCAAATGATTTTTATGCTATTCTGTTTTGTTCAGCTTTTCTCTTCTTACCTTGAATCACTGTTGAAATCATTCTTTCTCAGCATCCTCCTAAGCTAAGAGAACACAAACATTTTATTGAAGCAAATACAGATAGAATTTTTCCCCTCAACATAGATTCACAAGAAAACAAGGCAAAGACAAACTGAAGACAGAAGTAGGATATAGCTCTATATCCAGTCCAGTTGCCTGATTTCCATTAGCCTTATCCTCATTTCTTTTAGGTTCTTGTCCCAGAGGCCAATTTTGTTGTTCAAAAAGCATATAGGCATACAGATGGGTGGCTCAGCCAGCAGAATGTACTCTCAGATTAATAAAAGGAAGCTAGGTTAGTAGCTGCTAACCCCAGAAAGGAAAACATGATTACACTGATGAGTTTGAAGCTGATGGAATATCATCCTAATGGGTTAGCAGCTGGTTCAGAGATTAACAGGGGGTTCTGTTTTTATTTTTCATTCCCTAATGTCTCCTCTTCACACTCTCTTGCTTTCTCCCCATGCCTTCTCCTCTACTCTGATTCCTTTCTCTTTTCTTCCTTTCTTTTTCAGTCTTTCAATTTATTCCTCCTAGCTTGATTGTTGCAATGGTCTTCTAAATTGTTTTTCTGATCCCACACTTGCCCCTACAGTCTGTTCTTAGTACTGTAACTAGGGAGACTTTTATATGATATAGTTCAAGTTACACCCCTCCTCTGCTCAACACCCTGCCCTAGCTTCTCATTTCAAAGCTAAATCCTATGCCAAGGCCTTTAACATCCAACCAGGTCCAGCCCTCTGCTCAGTTGCTGAGCTCATCTTTTTTACTTTCACAGACAAGACAAGCCTACTCCCCAGTATCTGCATGACTGACCCTTACCTCTTTCAAGTCTGCTTAAAAATCACCCTCTCAATGACCACTGACCTCCCTATTTAAAACTAAAATCAACCTTCCCTTCTCTTTCTTGACCATGGTATTCTTGATTTCTTTTAGCCTATTACTAATAACATGTTACACAATTTACTTATTTATTTATGTTTATTGTTTATTGTCTGGGATCTTTTCCTACTAGAGCATAAGCTCCGTTAGAATGGGATTTCTGCTTGTTCAGTGTTTTATTCTATGAGCCAAAAACAGTGCCTGAGAGAAGCTGGCATCCAATAAATGCATTTGTTGAATAAACAAAAGTAATCTATCTTCCAGGAGGAAGACAGACAAGGTAATAAAACATCATACAACTGGTAAGTGTGATGATGGAGGTCTATATCATGATACTTTATCATTTGTTAATTGATACATAAAATTTTTCGTCTTTGTAGTGTACATGTGATATTTTGTTGCATGCATAGAATGTGTAATTATCAAATTATCAAGTGCTCATCCCTTTTAAGTATTTGTCATTTCTATATATTGGAAACAATTGAAGTTCTCTCTTCTAGATACTTAGAAATATAAAATACATTGTTAACTAGAGTCACTCTACTCTGCTGTCAAACAATAGAAATTATTATGCTTTTTTGTAGTCGTAATTTATACCTTCTACATAGCTGTTTTTTTGCATCTGTAAATCTACCTCTTTATCTTCTCTCTTCCCCATGCTTCCAAGCCTTTACTATCTTTCTACTGTCTACCTTTATAAGATCAACTTTTTTACCTCCTACATATGAGTGAGAACAAGCAATATTTGTCTTTATGTGCCTGGGTTAGTTCACTTAATATAATGAACTCTAGTTCCATCCATATTGCTGGAAATGAAATGATTTTATTCTTTTTTATGGCAAAATAATATTCCATTGTGTATATATACCACATTTTCTTTATCCATTCATCTATTGATGAACACTTAGGTTGATTTCATATCTTTGCTATTGTGAATAGCGCTGTGATAAACATGCAAGAAATGTACTGATTTCTTATCCTTTGGCTAGATATTCATTAGGGAAATTGCTGGATTGTATGCTAGCTTTGTTTTCAGTTTCCTGAGAAATCTACATATGATTTTTCATAGTAGTTGTACCAATTTACATTTTCATCAACAGTATACAAAATTTTTCTTTTTTCTACATTCTTGCTAGAATTTATTTTTGTCTTTCCATTAATAGCCATTTTAACTAAGCTAAGATGATAACTCCTTGTAGTTTTGATTTGCATTTTTCTGATTGCTAGTGATGCTGAGCTTTTTTCCATATACTTATTGGCCATTTGTATATCTTCTTTCGAGATTTGTCTATCATGTCTTTTTCCCACTTGTTTATTTGTGTATCTTCTTTTGAGATTTGTCTATCATGTCTTTTTCCCACTTGTTAATGGTATTTTTGATGTTGAGTTGTTTGAGTTCCTTGTATATTCTGGATATTAGACCTTTATTGGATGAGTAAATTGCAACTCTTCTTCCATTCAACAGGTTGTTTCTTCATTCTATTCATTGTTTCCTTTGCTCTGTGGAATATTTTTAGTTATTCCAGCTCCATTTATCTATTCTTTGTTTTAGTTGCCTGTGCTTTTGAGGTATTAGCCATAAAACCTTGCCTAGATCAATGTTCTGAAGTGTTTTCCTTATGTTTTCTTTAGTAGTTTTGTAGTTTTGGGTCTTATATTTAAGCTTTTAATCCATCTTCAGCTGATTTTTATAGAGGGTGAGAGATAGGCATCCAGTGTTATTCTGTTTATGGATATCCAACTTTCCCGGTACCATTTGTTAAAGAATGTGTTCTTTCCCCAGTGTATGTTCTTGGTGACATTGCCAAGTCAAATGGTTGTAAAAATATGAATTTATTTTTGAGATCTCTATTGCATTTCATTTTTCTTTATGTCTATTTTTATACCAATACCATGCTGTTTTGGTTATTATAGCCTTATAATATATTTTAAAGTCAGGTAGTGTGATGACTCCACCTTTGTTCTTTTTACTCAGGATTGCTTTGGCTATTTGGGCTCTTTTTCAGTTCCAAGCAAATTTTAGGATTATTTTTGCTATTTCTGAAAAAAAAATTGGTATTTTGTTAAGGATTGAACTAAGTCTATATATTGTTTTGTGTAGTATGATCCATGAGTATGGGATGACTTTCCATTTGTTTATGTCTTCTTAAATTTCTTTCATTGATGTTTTACAGTTTTCCTTGTAAAAATCTCTTAGTTCCTCAATTAAATTTATTCCCAGGTATTTCTCTTTATTTTATTTTTATAGCTATTATAAATAGGATTGCTTTCTTGATTTCTTTTTCAGTTATTTAATTATTGGTATATAGAAACAGACTGATTTTTTGTATGTTGACTCTATATCCTGAAAACTCACTGAATTTGCCTATAAGCTCTAAGAGTTTATTGGTTGAGTATTTTTTTCTAAATATGAGATTATGTCATCTGTAAAGAAGGACAATTTGGCTTTCTCTGTTCCAAATTGAATGTCTTTTATTTCTTTTTTTTTTTTTTTTTTTTGTCTGATTGCTCTGGTTGGAACTTCCAGTAATATGTTGAATAGAAGTAGTGAAAGTAGGCATCCTTGCCTTGTTCCAGTTGTTAGAGGAAAGGTTTTCATCTATTTCTTATTCAGTATGATGTTAGCTGTGGGTTTCTTATGCTATCATCATATCTCTCAATATGGCCTTTACTATTTTGAGGTACATTCTTTCTATGCCTAGTTTATTGAGAATTTCTGTCATGAAAGGATGTTTAATTTTATGAAATGCTTTTTTGTGTCTACCAAGGTGATCATATGGTTTTAGTTCTTAATTCTGTTGGTATGATGTATCACATTTATTGATTTGCATTAACCATCCTTGCATCCCTGGTATAAATCACACTTGATCATGTTCTATTATCTTTCTGATGTGTTACTAAATTTGGCTTGCTAGTATTTTGTCATGGATTATTTTATCTATGTTCTTTAGGAATATTGACCTGTAGTTTTTTCTTTTTGTTTTGCCCTTGTCTGCTTTTGATATCAAGGTAATGCTGGACTTATAGGATGAATTAGGGTTAATTCTCTGTTCTTTTTTTTTTTTTTTTTTGGAATAGTTTTCAGAGAATTGGTATCAGTTTGTAATATATATGGTATAAATTGGCAGTGAATCTATCTAGTTCTGGGCTTTTCTTTGTTGGGAGACATTTTATCACTGATTTAATCTCACTACTCATTATTGGTCTGTTAAGGTTTTATATTTCTTTCTGATTCAATCTTGGTATATTATATGTTTTTAAGAATTTGTCTCTTTTCTCTAGGTTTTCCAGTTTGTTAGCATATAGTTATTCATAATAGTATCTGATGATCTTTTGTATTTCATGGTATCTCTTGTAAACTCTCCATTTTCATTTCTGATTTTTTATTTTTATTTTTTTCTCTTCCTTTCTTGGTTATTCTAGCTAGTGGTTTATTAATTTTATCGTTTCAAAGAGACAACTTTTAGTCTTGCTTTGTTTTGCTTTTGTATGTCTTTATTTTGTTTAGTTATGTTCTAATTGTTATGATTACTTATCTTAATTTTGAGTTTGGTTTGTTCTTACTTTTCCTAGTTATTTGATGTACATCATTAGGTTGTTTATTTGAAATATTTCTACCATTTTGATGTAGGAATTTATGGCTATAACCACCCCTCATACTACTGATTTTGCTTTACCCACAGTTTTTCGTATGCTATGTTTTCATTTTTATTTGTTTCAAGAAATTGTTTGATTTCTATCTTAATTTATTCATTGCCCCAGTGGTCATTTAGGAACATGTTGCTTTATTTTCATGTGTAGTTTCCAAAGTTCCTCTTGGTATTAACTTCTCATTTTATTTCATTGAGTCTTAGAAAATTTTTAATAAGGTTTTGATATTTGAAAACTTGTTGAAACTTTTTTTGAGGCTTAACATATGGCATATCCTAAAAAACATTCCATGTGCTGATGAGAAGAATGTACATTTTGTAGTTATTGGATAAATGTTCTGTAAATGTGTTAGGTCCATTTGGTATAACAGTCAGTTGAAATCCAATATTTCTTTTTTGATTTTCTGTCATAATGATCGAATGCTGGGAGTGGGGTGTTGAAATACACCATTATTATTGCATTAGTCTATCTTTCTTTAGCTCTAGTAATATTTACATTATAAATATGTGTGCTCCAGTGCTGAGTGCATACATACTTAGAGTTGTTGAATTCTATTGCTGCATTGATACCTTTATCATTACCTAATGACCATATTTGGCTGTTTTTACTGTTTTTGACCTAAAGTCTGTTTTATTTGATGTAGCTCTTGTTTGTTCTGGGTTTCTATTTGAATGGAAGATATTTTTTCATTCTTTTACTTTCTGTCTATATGTGTCTTTACAAGTAAAGTATGTTTCTGGTAGGCAGCATAGAGTTGGATCATGCTTTTTTAAAATCCATTCAGTTACTCTATATTTTTTAATTGGAAAATTTAATCCATTTACATTTAAAATTAAGTTATATTGCTATGTGAGGTTTTGTTCCTGTCATATCATTAATTGTTTTTTGGTTGTTTGGAATACTCTTTATTCCTTTTTTTCTCTTGTTGCTTGTCATTGTGGTTTGCTGGTTTTATTTAGTGGTACCGTTTGAGTCTTTCTCTTCCTCATTTGTGTGTTTGCTTTACTACTGAGATTTACACTTTTGTGTGTTTTCATGGTGGCAAATGTCATTTTTGCACTTCTGGGCTTATGATTCCCTTCAGCATTTCTTGTAGGAATAGCTTAAAGAACAATTTAAACTCAGTGGTGATGAATTCCTTTAGCTTTTTCTTTTCTAAAAGACTTTATTTCTTCCTAATTTATGAAGGATAATTTTTCTGGATATACTATCCTAGGCTGGAAGTTTTTTCTTTCAGCAGTGTAAATATATCATCTCAGTCTCTGTTGACCTATAACATTTCTACTGCGACATCTGCTGTCAGTCTGATGGGGGTTCCTTTATAGGCAGCGAGATATTTTTCTCTTACTATTTTTAGAAAATTCTCTTGTTCTTTGATTTTAGACAGTTTGACTATAATGTGCTGTAAAGACCTTTTAGTATTGCATCTCTTTGGGGATCTCATAACTTCATGTATCTAGATGTGGAAATCACTTGCTATAGGTGGTGAGTTCTCATCTATTATTTTTTAAAATAGATTTTCCAATCATCTCATTTATATTTTTGTCTTCTGAGACCCCAATAATTCAAATATTTTATGGGTCCCATATGTTCTGATGGTTTTGGTAATTTCTTTTTATTATTTGCTATAATTTTTGTCTTACAAAATTATTTTAAAATGTGTTTACAATTTCTGAGATTCTTCCACAGGCAATCCCTGAGAGTCTGTCAGTTACATTTTTTTCCTCCTGTATTGGGAGGTCTCTTTCAGCCCTTAGATGATTTCAGCCAAGCAGGCTGCCTCCCTTCCTTATCATTCTTGCTTTAGGTGTTTCCTGTCACTTTTCTGTTGAACTCCAGTGTTCTCTCTTGGATTATCTATTCAGAGTGTGATTATCTACTCACCATTTTGGTTTTTCTTAGGAAGGAGGAGAGTATGAAATGTCTTTAGTCATCCATCTTGAATCTCCTTTCTCACAATGTTTTAAAAGTGGGAGTAGAGACTTCCCTTTTTTGTTGGCATGAAGTGGGGGGCACACTTGGGGGACATATTCAGAGAAATGGTAATATCAGGTTAAAATTTGTAAGCATGAGTACGAGTTAACACACCAGAAAGACTAGAATATACAGGTGGAGAAAGGGCATTTCAGAAAGAAAAAAATGATGTGTGAAAAGAGCCACTTTGTGCACATATTAGGGAGCGGAGGTCCAAGAAAGCTGCCTAGCTGTGTTATAGGAAACCTACAGGGAAGTGGTTGGAAATGAAGTTGTATGTGTGGAAAAATCGAAAGGAGCCAGATGATGATGGATCTTATCTGCAAAGCTAAAGATGTTAGAACTTTCTGGAAGACAATAGAGATTCGTCAAAGTACTTTAAGCACAGGAGAAACAATTAGCTTTTGTTTTTTAATATAGTGATGGCCTTGGAAAATTATGGGAGAAGAGTGCCTATGGACGCTAAGAAGGCATTTGAAGGATGCTGGTGGAAATATCAACTAAGATACTGGAATCTGAGAGGAGAGGGGTCATATCTGAGGAAGACTTAAAAGTAAGGCTTCACACAAATCAGTGACTGATGGCATATGAGATACAAGGAAGAAGAGTGCATCTAAGGTAATTTTGACATCTTTAGTCTAAGTGACCTGTTGATTGTGGTAATATTCGCTATAAATAAAAACTTAAAAGATGAGTATGCTTGAGGAAATAATGTTTTATACAGAAATGCTGAGTTTTGATGTTAGAGAACTCCTAAGAGAAATTATGAGGTAATTAAAAATAAATGAATTAAGTGGGTGAAACTTTAGATAGAGGTTTAGGATGCCAGTGATAGAGATTTAGGCAGTGCTTTTTTCTTTCCAAGATGGCAGATTGGAGGTAGAGTTAGCATGTGTTAGCTAGTGTTAGCATCCCTCTCCCACTTAGAAAAACAAAGTAATGTGTAGACATTCACACTGTGAACTCTTTTCCAAGAAGCAAGGCAGAAAGGTAAAAGGAAAACTGAAAGAAACTGCAGACTCTTTGAAAAAAGTGGCAAGCCATAGCTACACTGTGATGCAGGGGATAAACTGTAAGGCCCCAAGAATGAGATGGAGAGAAGCTGCCTCCAGGATATATAGTCCCACCGGGGAAGCTGGCAATCCAGGTCACTGGGAAAGACCGTAATCCTATCCAGTGCTAGAACTAATTTAGCGAGTGTGGAGAATATGTAAGTAGAAGCAGCAGAGGGAAGAGTGTTGTGTGTATTCCCAGTCTCCATCACAGACCAAGAGAAACCATTCCTAATTCTACATCATAGGGGATCTCCAAGAAGTCTGCTAGCCAACACAAGCAGTGGATGCAGGTTGAGGGAAGCTTCCAACTGAAATGTGTGATATAATATTGAGTGGGAAAAAACTCCCTTGGCCAGAACCAGGGGGGCAGGTGGAAAGTGTGCTTACCTGAAAGCTGTGGTTACTTTACAAGGAAGACTTATGGTCTGGGACAGTTTTGGGCTCTTGTCTTGCTGGAGATATAAATATCTAAATACCTAAGCTCAAAGAACTCCGGGAACCTTCATTGCAAAAGGAACATCACTAAGGCATATAGTCATCAAGCTATCTAAAGTCAATGTGAAGGAAAGAATTCTAAGGGCAGTAAGACAAAAGCATCAGGTAACCTGTAAAGAAAAACTTGTCACACTGACAGCAGACTTCTCAGCAGAAACGTTACAGGCCGGAAGGGACTGGGGTTTCATCATTAGTTTCCTTACATAAAATAGTTGTCAGACAAGAATTTTTTCTATCCAACAAAACTAAATAAATGAAGGAGAAATAAAGTCATTTTCAGACAAACAAATGCTGATGGCATTTGTCATTACCAGACCTTCCCTACAGGAAATCTTAAAAATAGATCTAAATCTTGAAACAAAAGTTTTATATGCACCAGAATAGAAAGAATAAAACTCACAGGGCCCATAAAAAAATAAGGCAATGAAGAAAACAAGGAAAGCATGATGATTGGATCAGTACCTCACATCTCAATCTTAAGTTGAATGTAAATGTCCTAAATGCTTCACTTAAAAGATGCAGATTGGCAGAATGGACAACAAAAAACAAAACAAAACAAATATCTGCTATCTTCAAGAGACTCACTAACCTGTAAGATTCATTTAAGCTTAATTTAAAAGAGCAGAAAAAGATGTTTTGTGATAATGAAAACCAAAAGCAAGCAGGAGTGGCTATTCTTATATCTGATAAAATAGACTTTAAAGCAACAACAGAAAAAAAAAAGATTATTATATAATGATGATTTAAAAGGCCAACTCAACAAGGGATATTGCATTCCTAAATTTATATGTACCCAGCACCAGAGCTTCCAGATTCATACAACAATTACCACTAGGCCTAAGAAATGAGATAGACAGCAACACAATAATAGTGGGGAACTTCAACACTGGACTTATGGGACTAGACAGATAATCATGATGGAAAGTCAACAGTGAAACAATGGACTTAAACTACACTCTAGAACAAATGGACCTAACAGATATATTCGAAATATTCTACCCAGGAACTGCAGAATTTACATTATTCCCATCAGCACATGGAACATTCTCCAAGATAAATCATATGATAGGCCACAAAACAAGTCTCATGAAATTTTAAAAACTGAAATTATATCAGTTATCTTCTCAGACCACAGTGGAAGAAAACTAGAAATCAACTACAAAAAGGAACCCTTAAAACTATACGAATATGTAAAAATTAATCTGCTCCTGAATAATTTTTGGGTTAACAGTGAAATCAAGATAAAAATTTTAATAATTATTTGAAATAAATAATAACAGCGACACAAGTATCAAAACCACTGGGATATGGCAAAAGCAGTGCTAAGGGGAAAGTTTATAGCACTAAATACCTACATCAAAAAGTCCAAAAGGTTAAAAATTGAAATGTCACACTTCAAGGAACTAGAGAAACAAAAACAAACTAAACCCAAAGCCAGCAGAAGAAAAGAAATAAAAAAGATCAGATCAGAACTAAATAAATCTGAAAAAAAAAATACAAAAGATCAATGTAACTTTTGAAATTAAAAAGCTGATTCTTTGAAAAGATAAACAAAATCAATAGACTGTCAGCCTGATTAACCAAGAAAAGATTCAGATAAGCTCAATTAGAAATGAAACTAGTAACATTACAACTGACACCACAGAAATACAAAAGATCATTTGTGACTACTATGAACACCTTTATGCACTCAAACTAGCAATCTAAAGGAAAATGCATAAATTCCTGAAATATACAACCTTCCTAGACTAAATCAGGCAACAGAAACTCTAAACAGAACAGTATTAAGCAGTGAGATTGAATCAGTAATTTAAAAATTGCCAAAAAAAAAAAAAAAAAAGCCCAGAGCCAGATGGAGTCACAGCTGAATTCTACCAGATATTCAAAGAATTGGTACCAATCCTACTGAAACTATTCCAAAAGATTTAGATAGAGAGAATTAGCCAGTATCACCCTGATACCAAAACCAGGAAAGAACATAACAACAACAAAGGAAACTACTGACCAATATCCCTGATGAACAGAGATGCAGAAATCCTCAACAAAATACTAGCTTACCAAATCCAACAGTACATCAAAAAGATAATACACCATGATTAAGTGCATTTCATCCAGGGATACAGGCATGGTTTAACATACTTGAGTCAACATATGTGATACATCAAGTAAACAAGAATTAAAAACAAAATCCATATGATTATCTTAACAAATGCAAAATAAGTGTTCAAAGTCTAGCATCCTTTTATGACAAAAACTCTCAACAAACCAGGCATGGAAGGGACATCTCTTTTACAATGGCTACAAAAATAAAATAAAATACCTAGGAAAATACTTAACCAAGGAGGTGGAGGATCTCTATAAGGAGAACTCCAAAACACTGCTGAAACAAATGATAGATGACACAAGCAAATGGAAACACAGCCCATGTTCACAGATTGGAAGAACCAATATCATAAAAATGACTATATTGCCCAAAGCAATCTACATGTTCAGTGCAATTTCAATCAAAATACCAACATCATTTTTCACAGAATTAGAAAAAATAATCCTAAAACGTATTGCTAAAATGTATTGTAACTGAAAAAGAACCCAAATAGCCAAAGCAATCCTAAGCAAAAATAAAATCTGGAGGCATCACATTAACCAACTTTAAATTATACTACAAGGCTATAGGTACCAAAACAGGATGATACTGGTGTAAAAGTAGACACATAGACCAATGGAACAGAATAGAGAACCTGCAAATAAAGCCAAATACTTACAATCAACTGATCTTTGACAAAGCATGCAAAAACAGAAATTGGGGGAAAGGGCATTCTATTTAATCAATGGTTCCGGAAAAAATGGATAGCCACATGTTGAAGAGTAAAGCTTGATCCCTATCTCTCACCTTATACAAAAATCCACTCACACTGGATCAGTTCGAATCTAAAACCTAAAACCATAAAAATTCTATAAAATAACCCAGGAAAAATTCGTCTGATATTTGGCCTAAACAAAGAATTCATGAGTAAGACTTGCTTTTGAAAGCAAGTGCAACAAAACAAAAATAAATAAATGGGACCTAATTAAATTAAAAAGCTTCTGTATAGCCAAAGAACTAATCATTAAAAAGACAACCCATAGAATGGGAAAAATTATTTGCAAACTATGCATCTGACAAAGGACTAAATATTCAGAACCCTCAAGGAACTCAAACAAATCAGCCCCCCCCCCCCCAAAACAAAAAACCCAAATAATCTCACCAAAAAGTTGACAAATGAATAGGGAGCCTTTACCCATTTATTTTAAGTGAAGTAACTCAGGAATGGAAAATTGCTGATTTTGAGGAAATTGCTACTTCTGTTTATTATTTGGGAAGTGAAATTCTTGTTATGTTTGAAGGAGTTACGCAAAGGGGTAGGAGGGTTAAGGAATACAGAAAATATCTTTAATGGCCACTGTGAGGAATGAAGAGGGATCCAGGGACATGTGAAATAATTATTGAAAGGGATTGAAATTCAGCTGAGAACAGAGAACATATATTTGCAGGGGTGTGATTTTCTCCAGAAGGGTTCAGCAAGTGTTACATAGGAGGTATATGTTTTAATTTATACTAGTTGGGGACTTTCACGGGAGTTGAAGTTCTAGAGAAAGAACGGTTGAAATAATACAGCACGAGACCTAGACTTGTCTTTCAGTTATCTGTTGCTGCATAACAAACAACTGGTAAACTTAGTGGCTTAATGCAACAATATTTATTTTTTTCTCATGCCTAGGAATTCAAGCAGAGGCTCAGCTGAACAGTTCTTCTGCTCTGAGTAATGTCTCTGGGATTACTCACTCAGCTGCACTCAGTTGAGCCTAGATTGGGCTGGAAGATCTATGAGGAATTCATTCTCTTGTCTGACATCTCAGTGCTCCCCTAACACAGCCTTTCCCTGTCTTTTTCTCTCCCTTTCTCTCTCCTTTGCCTTCCCATCTGTCTTCTCCACGTTGTGTTTCACTATTTAATAGTTTAGTCCTAGCTTCTTTATAGCATAGAGGCTGGCTTCCCTAGAGAATAATGTCCTTTCTGCACTTTCCATTAATTACAATTTTAGCCCAGCTTCAAAGAGAATTATAGAAATAGGATTCACCACTTGATCAGAGGATTCACCTACCTATACAGGGAAGAGGAAAATTGGTGACAGCCATATTTGGAGACTACCCACCACAACAGAATGAGGAGAATAAAAAGAAATGCAGCTAGGTTCCAGATACGCAATGAAAAAACCTGGGATTTTATTTGTCCATGGAGGAAGTAAAGGGCTGGAGTTTATTTTATGAGTAAAGTTATTCTATCCCTAGAGGGAACTGTAATATCTCTGCTAATAGACAGAGTTATCTTTCATTGTAGTACCACACATTTTCTAGCCAAAGTTTGAGGGCTTATAAAAAAATAAAAAACAAAACCTTTCTCTCTCTCTCTTTCTTTCTTTCTTCTTTCTTTCTTTCTTTCTTTCTTTCCTTCCTTCCTTCTTTCTTTCTTTCTTTTTCTTCCTTCGGGGTTTCAACATGTTAGCTAGGATGGTCTTTTTAAAAAAATTTATTTATTATATTTTAAGTTCTGGGGCACATGTGCAGATCGTGCAGGTTTGTTACATAGGTATACATGTGCCATGGTGGTGGTTTGCTGCATCCATTGCCCCATCATCTACATTAGCTATTTCTCCTAATGTTACCCCTCCGTAATCCCCCCACCCCCACTATTCCTCCCCTAGCCCCCCACCCCACAGGCCCCAGTATGTAATGCTCCCCTCACTGTGTCCATGTATTCTCATTGTTCAACACCCACTTATGAGTGAGCACATGTAGTGTTTGGTTTTCTGTTCTTGTGTCAGTTTGCTGAGAATGATTGTTTTCAGCTTCATCCATATCCCTGCAAAGGACATGAACACATCCTTTTTTATGGCTACATAGTATTCCATGGTATATATGTGCCACATTTTCTTAACCAGTCTATCATTGATGGGCATTTGGGTTGGTTCCAAGTCTTTGCTATTGTGAACAGTGCCGCAATAAACATACGTGTGCATGTGTCTTTATAATAGAATAATTTGTAGTCCTTTGGGTATATACCCAGCAATGGGATTGCTGGGTCAATTGGTACTTCTATTAGCCTTTCTTATTTGAAATTTCATTTTGATGTTAAGACTCAGTTCACTTTGAGGGGGAAATAAAAGTAGGTTGGACATGAAAATATCACATTAAATTAGGTTCTCCTTGGCCTATTGGGAGATAGAGGTAAGGAAGGAATATTTAGGAAATATGTGAACTCAGTATAGTAGATGTAGGATATGCTCTGCCTTTGGGGGATTCATTCCATTTATGGCAGCATTCAGTTCCCTTTTGAACCCAGGGATATTCATTATCTAGGGCTTGCCATTCCTGAGTTTAAATATTCTCAGGGGCACCTGTCCTGGGATTTCTGTATCAGAGTTGGCCCTTTCACTTTGACCCTCTGTACAATTTCTCTGCCTGTCCCTTAGGGCTTAAGATTCTGGAGTGAATGTGAGTCTACATTTCTATCTCCCTTCTTGCTCAGGCTTTCAATTTTTAGACCAACTACCTTTTTGACCTATGTAAAATTGAACTACATCTTCTTGGAGCTTCCCTTTATTACTTTTCTGAGGCTGTGCCATAGTCCTGGAATCATTACAAAGTACCAGGGACTGGTGATGAGAGTTCCTGGCTGATGATAGTCAAAATCTTAAGCTCTTTTAGAAGAGTGGGTTTTGAAATAAGAGGGATACACAAAAACAAGAAAAGATTTTCCTGGCTGGGTGAAAGTTGCTAGGAAAAAAAAAAAATTGACTATAATAAGCCAGGAACTCCTATCACAAACCTTTCTTTATTTGAGTTTGTTGCCTGCTTTCATGGGGGCAAAGGACATGGAAAAGACAGAGAAAGAACATACATTAATAATGCAAATATCTTCCTGCCACATTTTCCCATCACTCCCAATCAATGATGATTTGTCTGTATGTCTACCTCCAAAAGGGAACCCCAGATAGTCTTTTAAATAGGTCCATCTGAGTGAATATAATGATTCAAAAGAGTGAGGGGAAGGCTACTGAGCTCCTACAGTCCTCATCCCTGACATATGCATCCATTTCAAAAGTGGTCTTTTGGAGAAAATTCCTGTTTTTCTAGTCATTCAAAGAAATGTGTTCAGTGATATGAATTTCAGTGTATGTAGAATCAAAGGAAAACAATGAGGCAGTTGAGGGTGGGTGGAACGGTGTAGGATTATCTAGTTATAATACTTAACTAGTGGATTACTCACCTCTTGTAGAATAGGGTCTGTCAATGTGTGCACATTGGTGAGAATCACAAAAATGCTCATGTGAATATTGCTTTACAATGTGGAGCACTTTTCTATCTACAATTGCATTTGAACCTGGATTCTACTCATAGAATGTTGCCATGAAAAAAAAATCACTTGCTTTCTCTTCCTTTACAATATAGGATTCCTAATTAAAAATGTAATGAGCAGATGAAATTGCTTGTCCCTGAAACATTCAAGAAACAGAGAGTTCACTGCTTCATGATGCCAAGTGTTTCAAATGTACAGCTCTAACTGTTCAAAATAATTTATGTTTTTAACAGAGCTGATAGGTATCATCCCTAAATTTCATTCGCTGGCCTCGATGTGGAGCTTAGAGAAAAAGAGCCAATCTTTGGAGTTAGTTGCACATGGATCAAAATACTAACTTAACCACTTATTGTGTATGATTTTTGAGAAGTGGCATGAACTCTCCAAGTAACACTGGGTGATCTGTAAAATGCTGGTGATCATACTGACCATAGAGGATTTTTCTGAGTATTATAAAGGCTGGTGAACCATCAGCTTTTATGATACTAGTTCACTTAATTCTCTCCCAACAGAGGGAAATGTATGATGAACATCACCCATTGCTCTATATTGTATTACACATTTTCCATTCAGGCTCCAAGTCACTGCTTTCACTGTGAGCGTGTCTGTTGCAGTTAGCATTCTCTCTACTCATGTACTGTTTTGGACCTGCTAAAACCATGGAACAGATAATCCCACACCTTACGGCTGAGGGTTGATTAAAAGCCAACATGTTCTGAATGAGGGTCTAGCCAAAGACTGTGTGTAGTTCAGGTTTAAGTTTTGTGGACATTCTTTCCCTGGCTCAGAGTTCCTTCACTTTTATTTCTGAGCTCCATTAGGTTTTAAATTATTGATCTTATTAAATGCTTGATCGTTTCCTCCACAACCTGTTCCTCCTTCTGCATACACCATCGCTATGCATAGCATCAATATCTTCCCAGTTGCTTGTGCCAGAAACAGGGAATCATACTCACATTCACGCTCAGTCTAAATGTCACAATCAGAGTAGGTTCTGTCAACACTACCTCTGAAATATATTTTATATCCATCCCCTTCTCTCTGTCTCCCCTGCCACCCTGGTCTAGACTGGTACCGTCCCTCCTTGGAACTATTGCAGATCTTCCCAAATGGATGATGTCAAGTTAACTGAAGAACTTATAAAATGAAATTATAACCTATTTAAGAAAACTAGGGTCTCTGTAATATATGTAAGAAGGCCTCTATACCATTGCTGTCTTTCTTTTGATTATTAAAGTAGTAAGTTTCAAGTTACCTGGAAAATTCAGTAATGTGGAACCTCTCATTTCTTAACTGCAATAAACAAAAAAGAGGATGAATATAACGCGTTTAGTCAAGATTGATTTTTCCAAAAGATTGTTCCCGTATGTAGTTTGTACTTCTGACTCACGGAGTCTCTCTTTTGTTCTGTCTGCTTTGAAGAGCCAAGCAAAAGTTCCTTCAAGCCCAGCAGTTAATTGTCACAGTGATGCCTGTTTGATGACTCCATATTTATTTTAAGAGGAACTGCATCCCGTTGGGCCTGCCAGGATGAGTTAGCTGCGAAATGCATTCCTAAATAGCTAAATGATTCAGCGCAGAAACCCATATATAAAATTGACTTTGTAATGCGGCTACATGTCTCTCTGTTGGAAAGTCTATCTATTTCGGTTCTGTGCTTTATTTTATAATTCAATATTGCATATGAATAGGTAATGGAGGGAAGCTTTCCTTCCTCACAAAACCCATGTTACAACCAATACGTCGTTAAGACTTCGCCCGGTTACTTGGAAGCTTCCTTTGACGAGGAGAGCTCAGTTATATGGGGGCAAATGTATCTGAAAATATTCACAATTGCACACTGCAGTTTGCAAATAACGAGGATGCTCTTGAACTGAGAAACCCCCAAGAGGGTACTTACCTCCTTTGCATCAATAAAGTAAAACAGCTTCTTATCAGAGGCTGACTTTTGCTTACAGCTAGAAATCTGGCTAACCCCAGTTTCTAACCACTTAGAGACTTGAAATAATTCCCAAATTATACCTTCCTTCAAAGGGAATATGCTTTAAATCAAGTGTTTAATGTTAGGAAAATAATAATTCACATACTTGCACACCTTAGCAGCCTGTTTTAATTTAGAAACAAAGAGAACAGAGAACAGCACAGATTGTGCTTTGGTCTCAGCCTCCCCACTTCCCCCAAAAGTACTCAGGAAATATGCTTCTTTTTAAAGAATAAGGACTTAATCAGCACTGAACCCCACAGTGACTCAACTGGGCATTTTCCTCAACAAACAGTATATTAAGGATAAAAATGTGGTGTTTTTCTGATACAGAATGAGGTCTAGTGATGTAAGGTTGCTGTTTACAAGGGCCAGAGTACCAACTTGGTTTTCAGCGAATTCTCTCTCTCTCTCTCATTGTGTGTGTGTGTGTGTATGTGTGTGTGATGGTTAATTTTAGGTGCCAATTTGACTGGAGAAACCTCGATTAATACAGCGTGTTTCATTCAATTACCATCAAAGCAACCAAAGACTGTCTGACGGACTGTGTATTTATATCCATGGGTTCCTGTATTCTGTGGACCACCTGACAATTCTGAGGAGAAAACAATTCTTGCATTGACAAAATGTGTGATGTGGGCGGGATGAGAGGTGCAGCATGCTGCCAAGGATGGCCCATCTTAATAGAATTGTGGGAGAGAGCAATGTGAGTGTTCCAGATATTCAGGTAATCAGGTATATAGGAACCCACTTTCTCTCCTGTGTATCTTGACAGTCATTCAAATTATTTTTTCTGCATTCTGTGGCTTAGATAAGAAACCAAGATAAAAAATGCTGGTTGAGAATCACGATGCACCATTTCGAATGTTGTCATGTCACAAAGTGATAAAATTTTGAGAAAGCCAATTAATTACATTTAGTATAATTTTCTTTATCTGTGAAACACGTAAGAAGAAGAGATGGTTGATTTCTGAGATGCCTTAGTGCTCAAAGAATCTAAGGTGAGTGAGAAGGGTAGAGGAATGCAGAGGGATTTTTCATACTGACGACATACTCAGGAGTTTTGTACCTCCACAGTTCAAAGTTTTTGCATATATTTTTACACTGTAATATTTTTTTTTTCCTAGATCAAAGTGAGACAAAGAAAGTGCCATAGAATCTAGTTCAGTCTTGTGGCCAACATTTGAATTTCTTCTAAAGTACTTTTACTAAATACCCATATATTCCATACTTGAATGCCTCTAGTTACAGAATACTTATAATCAGCAAATTTATTCACTCTGTTTTTGAAGCATTCTAACCATTCTGCCTTGGGTAATATGTTATTTTTTCAGCCCTACAAAAGGACTATAAAATGAGGTTACTTTTTTTAATACAAAATAATCTCTCCAAAGTTGGTCTACTATCTGGAAACTTACCCCTTCTCAGTGCTTTCACTTCTTTCTCCTGACACTGTCTCATGTGGACTTCAGACAACCTCTGGAATCTTCTGTGTCAACAGATTCAACTCACCATGGTGCAAGTTAACCATGTTTTCTGGGAGAGAGGGAAGCTAATGCCTGGCTTCCATACGCGAAGCCTAGTACCAGGATCATACATGGTGCCCCTGGAAAGAAAATGCTGCTTACAACTATAACGCACTCGCACCAATTGTGAACCACATCAGTAGGGGCACATAGGTTGGCAGTGCCTACAACATGGGTCCTTGGATTACTAATAGGCATTAAAGTTCCCAGTTCGGTTTAAATAACTACGTCTCGTTCTTTATCATCTTTATCGTTAACCTGAGAATAGTTAATCCAATTTGTTCTGTTTGTCCACACCATCAGGTGGGTGACATTCATCCACTCCATGAAATTACTGTGCAACTGCTTTGGTAATGGAGAGGGGGAAAACATCTGGAGCTGTTGGTGGGTGTTATGAGTGGGAAGCATGGGAGCATGGGAACTGGGACCCTCTTCTGCTGTTTCTGATAGACTTCTCAGTAAGGTTAAGGTGAGTGGTGGTCAAATTGTGCCGAAAGCTCTCTGGTAGACCAAGCAGTTATTTAATCTACTTGCAATACTTCGACAGAGCTGTATCAGAGTGTTTTCTTTAATGTTTCTGTACAGGGTGTTTTCTTCCTACAAGAAAGACAGATGATCGTTAATGCCCCCCCCTCTCTCCTATGTACCTCCAAGGCTTTCAGTTGCTGAGCACTAGGGTCGTTACTGTCTGTCCATTGATGCAAAGTCAGTGTGCTCATTCCAAGAGCTGTAGCTTCACCTTTTTCCCAGTCATCCCCTATTCACACAGAGACTTTTTGTTAGAAACAATCTATTAAAAAAGATGAACACTTTTATAAAATATAGAGACACTAATTATGTACTCCACTTTGTCTTACATGTAAGACAAAGGTGAAGGGACTCAGTGAGACATGTATTTATTATCTTTATGATCTAGGGACATGTCAGTACAAGAGAATCCAGGTAGATGAACTAGAATGAGCTCCAAATACTTTAGACGTCCTTTTGATAAGGTACCTCAAAGATATACCAACTAAATTTTGTTAGAGTTGCTGTTAAGGGAAAGAAAAAATTGTCAAGTTTAGGAATTGTCAGGCTGGAATCTAGAATTTTCAAAGTATGTCTATATAATACATACCGCTTTCTTCCTCACGATTGCTGACAATTACCAAAAAGGAGCTAAAAGGAGATAATCCCTTTCCGTGGAAAGGCTGTATTCAGTGGCCAAACTATCTTTCTAAGATGTATGGATTTGGAGTCAGAAAGCTTTTTGAGTCTATTTTGGAGGCTGTTCCAAACATTGTGTACCGATGTTAGATTGCAAATGGCACAGAAAGCTGAAAACATGACATGGATTAATTTTACAGGTCAGAGGGGTATGACCAAAGTTGGCTAATTGGGTGCAGCTACTTATAATCTGAAAAAGTACTGACAGTGATGAGGCATCATTAATAGTCTTGCAAGGGGTTAAAGTTCTGACACATTCAATCTACAGAGAAGAGATGGGGACCACCCCCTGTGAAACGTGGTCTTTCCAACTGCAAGACTAACTGGTTAACTTTGGGTAGGACTCGTATCTGGTGTGCAGTAGTGGCCTGTGCCTCAGAAACAAGGGATGCTTGACTTTGTGTCCAGTCTGTGGTGGTGGATGCATTGTCACGTCCAGTACTATGACAGACCCAGGCAGCACTAGTGACAATCTGGGATTAGTTAGCAGCTTGTTTCTAGTTGGTCTCATCATAGAGCTATCCCTTACCAGGGTCATCTACATGAGTGACTCAGATGGTTTGATTAGCAGCTGTGATTTGTCTACAGTCTGTAGCCCAAACAAGGTATATCTTTCACCTTCCAACCTATAGTTTTCCAAGTGGCAGAAAAAGAGCCAGATTATTGTAAACAAGAAACACTAGCTCAAGGATTAGTAGGAGCTGAGAATGGCCTTGAGTTTTGCCCAGGGAGCCAACTGACCACATCTACTTTCTGTTCTGCATGGCTGGAGCTGAGGTTTAACAACTGCATTAGCCAGTGAACATAATTGGGTTTTAGTGTAGATGAACTATTCGTGAACCAGGCTCAGGCATTTAAGGGAACTTTAATGTACTGAGGGCCCTATTGAACCAGCAGCTTTGTGGAGTATAATGTTTCTCCTGAAGGGATAACTTTCACTTTTTAATGAGGGATTGAGATGCTGCTTGGGCCAGACTGATTTCAGTACTGAATATACCATTTCAATTTCATAAGCAAATTTTGTTGGGCGTTTTCTACCATATTGGCCATTTAGTTAAAGTCGACTCACTCTAAAATGGCAATACCAGCCTGGAAGGTAACAAGGATCCCATGGGTCAGGAGATCATTTATGTAAACAGCCCAAGAGCAAGTTGAAAGATGCTTTACAAAAGGAGTCTACTTGGTTGCCTTCAGAGGCAATGAGTTCAAACCCTAAGAAACTTCTCTGGGTTGAGGCTACCATGGTTTGCCTGAGGCTCCACTTGGCGAAAATCATCAGTCAGAGAGATCTTTAGTGTTAAAGCGGTTATTAAGACTATGTGTCCCCCAAAGATATTATCACTGCTTTACATGCAGTTCTTCTCAATCAGGAGAATCTCCTCTGGCACATATGGAATCAGAAAGTATAAGCGTAGAGTACAATACTTTCTCTTACACATTCAGATTCAAAAGCAAGAAAAACATTAAATCGGCCCAAAGGCATTATCCACAAGGTCACGTTCACTTTCTTTCTTCACTCTTAACCCAACTCAAACTCAACCATTTGAATCCAGGTGGGCCCTTTTGTCATGGGACCGGAGTGGATGGTGAATTTGGCGCCTTTATCCAGAAAAAGTCATGAAAGTTTGTGACTGTCTTCTCCCCAAAGTTTTACTACATACTCAATGGGTATGACTTTTAGTTTCCTTTGGGAACAGGGAGCACTTTGATCTGCCCCTAATAATCTTTATCCTTAAAGTCGTTAAGATCAGGGTAAAGGGGGATGGAGGGTTAGGGGGTCCATGGAAAGAGAATGCTTCTGTGCCAGCTAACAAGGCTTCGCATTACTTTCAATTCTGAGTGACAAAGCAGCAGCTCTTGTTTCAAACAAATTTCCAATGTTTCCAGTCCACAAAGTACTTCAGGTGACGAGGTCAACATTATTGACATCATCTACTTCAGCTTTGGTGACTACTTTTCTCAGCAGCCACAACCACATGCTTTCTCAATAGATCCACCAGGTTTGCACACTGTGGCTGACTCGGGCTTGACTTCCACAACCTTTTCTCTTTTTAAGGAGTTCACTTTAATCTGAGACATTTACTAACCCATTATCAAGATAACATCCTGTAAGTTCTTGCCCGTGTCAACATAAGAACTACAGGAGCTTTCTAGGACAGTGGCGCTAACTGCAAGAATGTAATTTATGTTTTTTGGGGTCAGTTTCTCATTTTCCAATGGGCCGTCTTTATCAGCATTGTAACCCCAATCTGATCAATAAGAGCCCTATGATTAGCGCTTCATCTATGGTTTTTCACAGGACTTTGTCTGTCTCATGGAAATCTGCCTGAGAGGAACAAATGTCTCTTATACAAGCCAGGGTCCATTAAAGGAAATTCTGAGCACTTTTACTATCAGCTCTGATGGATCTTAGATGGCATGAACAGAAATTGCATCAGGCAATGAACTATAATACTGCCTATCTGTTACCATCTTTCCTTGTCAAGCACTGCGTACTCTATTCCCTTATCTCCCAAGACAAGCAGCCAAAGTTCTCATAAAATGCCAGTTTTCTTCCCCACGGTGGTCAAGAACTTCCCTCTTTTCCCCCTCACTGTAAGTACATGTCTCTGTAACCCTTGTTTAAAAGGGCACAGAACCTTCTTCCTAGGTAAGGCGATCCTTAGACTGGTTGCTACAATGTTGTTACAACAGGGTGGACCTGACCCTGACCACCAGATTGGCCCCCCTCAAGCCAAGGGGACGGATGGCAACAACCAAGGCACTTTACAGGAAGTTCCAGGGTTTTATTCGTTCATTCATTCATTTACAAACACTTAGCGTCTATCTACTATTGCTAGGCGGTCTTCTATGTGCTAGGAATTTAGCAGTAAACAGTTTAGATAAAAATCTATTTGCAGAATAAAAGCTCCAAATAAGTAAATTACAACATATATTGGAAGAGGGCAGAGGCTGTGAAGAAAGAGAAGGAGGAAAGAAATGGAGGGGGGAGAAGAAGAAGGAGAAGAAGAACAACAGGAGGAAGAGTAGGGAGGAGAGAATGAGATGAAGAGGAGAAGAAGGAGAAGAGAAAGAGTGGGAAGAGGAGCAAATATGAGAATAGCGTTCTAGAATTCAGGTGTGGAGAGGGGGATCAGGGCATGATGCGGTGAGAGCAGGGTGTGGTTTAATTCAGGTCTGGACAGCTTACTGACAAGGCAAGAATTCAGTCAAGAATTGAAGGATTGGTAGTTAGGCAAACTAACTTGTATGGAAAGAACATTTTATTTCCTATCATCCACCCACTGCCTAGAACAGTGCCTGATACACAGTAGCTCAATGAAAACTCACTGAATGAATGAAGTTCAGGTACCATCTGTTGAGTCCTGTTCTTTGTTCACAGACTGATGTGAAAACTCCACATTTTATCTTTGTTCAATTTCCAACTCTCTTGTGAGCAAATCGATAAACCTGAACACTTAAACCCAATGATCAAATACTTTTTAGTTGTGAGCAGAACATTTAATGGTTCAGTCTGGAATATTTTAACTGATCTGGTTTCCCTTAGGAACAGCGAGCAGATTATTGTCTTGCACCTACATGACTAAAGGAACTCACTAGAGGAATCTCTCCCTGAACAATAGGTGGATCTGTTCCAAAGACAAATTTCATTTTCTAACATAGAATGCAAAAATTGCTGGCAGACCCTCATTGCAGATTTCTAATTTCAGAAAATGTGATTGAGGCTCCATCTACTATTACATGAAGCCAACATGTGTCTCCCTAAATTTTGCCTGTGGTCCCAATCCTACTTTTGGGGCCATACAAATGAGTAGAATCCCTCTTTTATATATTGATTTTAAAATTTTTGAGGCAGACTGATACCTTCCCTGTGTTTTCTTTCCTCCTGGAATAAGTAACTTCATCTTTTTTTTTTTTTTTTTTTTTTTAAGAAAACATGATTTCATTTACGATGTTGGAATTTCTCCACCATATTATAAAATGTCCTCTAAAAGTATTCTAATTTGCCTTAAATTGTGGTACTTACCATTGAATAAGTACACTAGGTATGTTATGAGTAACACAGAGAAAAGAATATTGTCATCTCATTTGCTCAAGGTATATTTTTATTCATGGAGCTTAAGATCACATTAGCTCTTTCAGGGTAGTGTCATCTCCCGCATAGGTAATTATTGAACCTATTTCCCGCTAAAACAATTGTTATTTTCACCTGGGCTCTGCTAAGCCAAGTTGTCCCTGTGTTCTACTTGCACAAGTTCTTTATAAGAGAACCCCAATAGCAACTTTGCACTATTTCCTATTAAATTTTAACTCACTGGATTTAATTACAATGCTTTGTTCTGTGAAAATATTTTTAATTTTGGTTTTATCACTCAATTTGTTTGTTATTTTACCCAAGTTTCATCTTATTGTCATATTAGATGAGTTGGTCCTTCTAATTATTATTCAAGGTAGTGAATTTAAAATTTAAATGAACAGAAAGCTTTTTGAAGTAAACTGTCACACAGCGTTCTAATATATAAAGATTGAACTTGTCAGAATTTTATTTTGCAAGTTAAATTAATATTTATTATGAAGTCCTTCATATTAGCTAAATGATGCAGTTATTGCTGAACACAAAACTTTCAAGTCAGTGTTTATGAATGACAGCTGAAATCAGATCAATCTCATTATCTAATGTACTTGAATATTTTATTTTCATTCATAGTATTGTGAATATTGTGACTGAAACAGAAGTAGTTGCAGTAGTCTGGTTGGTTGGTTGTTTTTTTTTGAGACAGAGTTTCGCTCTTGTTACCCAGGCTGGAGTGTAATGGCGCAATCTCGGCTCACTGAAGCCTCTGCCTCCTGGGTTCAAGCAATTCTCCTGCCTCAGCCTCCCGAGTAACTGAGACTACAGGTGCGCACCACCATGCCCAGCTAATTTTTGTATTTTTAGTGGAGACGGGGTTTCACCATGTTGACCAGCATGGTCTCGATCTCTTGACCTCATGATCCACCCACCTCGGCCTCAAAAGTGTTGGGATTATAGGCGTGAGCCACCGCACCCGGCTGGATGTTTGGTTTTTAACCCCATTGTTTTTGTAATCTCAAGATACCTTTTTGTGAAATAAATAAGATGTTTGAGGGAAAAATAGTAAATTTTTTTTTTGCTTAAAGCAAAGTGCTAATAATTTTTGCAACTGTTCTCAATAATTTATTCAACAGATATTTCTTGAGAATCTCCTATATGACCAGCACTATTTTACCTGCTGTGGGTAGAGTGATGTATAATAGAAAAAAGTAATTGGCTCTTAGAGCCTACATCCTAATGATGTGAGACAGAAAATAAAACAGACACATATAGATATATGAGTACATGTGCATATAAATTGATATGGTTCAGTGTGTGTGTATATATGCATATTGTATGTGTATGTATAGGTATGTTATATTATAAAACCCAAAACTGCATCTGTGCAGTGGAATAGGGCTGGAGAAAAAATACACAGTTTATGGGTTCTTCTCACTTTGTATTCATATACTAACTTGGACAGGACTACTCAGTGGTTATACCACATTCCCCCAGTCCACTCTTCTACTTTTCTTGAAGACTATTTTGCACCTTCTTTTCTCTTCTCAATCCTAACAGTTTTCTCAATCTCATCTGCAGCCAATGACTGTGCTTTCTATATTCTCTGAGAAAGTAGAAGTTATCATATGAGAGTATTTGTAGTGTGCCAACATCTACTCACCTTTCAATTTTTGTTTTCACTGTAGCCTGCCTATTTCATAAATAAAAGAGCCAACCCATCTACTTGTCCCCTAGATTCCATCCCCTTTTGCCTATTCAAATACCTGTTTTCAGCATTTCTCCTTTATTTCTCCTACATTTGCTTTCTACTGGATTAATTTCTCCCATCAGTCCTCCTTTTGATATCACTTCCTTAAGCAGCTACTGCTTCATTTCTTTGCTCTCCTTTGAAACAGAATTCCTCAAAAGTGTTTTCTATTCTCATAATATCTAGTTCTTCTCCTTCAATTCTTTTTTTTTTTTTTGAGATGGAGTCTCGCTCCGTCACCAAACTGGAGTGCAGTGGCACGATCTCAGCTCACTGCCACCTCTGACTCCCTGGTTTAAGCAATTCTCTTGTCTCAGCCTCCTGAGTAGCTAGGCCACCACACCCAGCTAATTTTTGTGTTTTTAATAAAGACAGGGTTTTACCATGTTGGCCAGGATGGTCTCGATCTCCTGACCTCATGATCTGCCTACCTTAGCCTCCCAAAGTGCTGGATTACAGGCGTGAGCCACCAAACCTAGCCTTCTCCTTCAATTTTTTAATTGCTTGATATCTTAGTATTTTTCTAATGTCTTCAAATTTTTTTGTTATAAAATAAAACACAAGCAAAAAATTACCTAAAATATAAGTTGATATTAATAGCTTAATAAATTACTAAAAATGCATATGAAAACTACCAAAATCAACAAATTGGATATTTCCAGCATTTCAAAAGCCTTTCACTGGCTTCTTCCAAATTACTACCTACCTCATCTCTTCCAATAGGTGATCATTCTCTTGATCTTTTATATCATCTCTTCATTATATAGATGATAAACCAGTTAGGTATCTGATCTGGTTTGTCCATGTCCCCACCCAAATCTCATCTTGAACTGTAGCTCCCATAATCCTCATGTGTTGTGGGAGGGACATAGTGGGAGGTAACTGAATCATGGGAGTGGGTTTTTCCTGTGCTGTTCTTATGATACTGAGTAAGCCTCATGAGATCTAATGGTTTTTTAAAGGGCAGTTCCCCTGCACATGCTCTCTCTTGCCTGTCGCCATGTAACAAGTGCCTTTGCTCCTCCTTCACCTGCCACCATGATTGTGAGGCTTCCCCAACCATGTGGAACTGTGAGTCCATGGTTCATTGAAACTCTTTTCCTTTACATATTACCATTACTATGGGTATTTCTTCATAGCTAATACAGCCTCTCTAAGCAGTTTAGTTTTATCTGCTTCTGAACTTTGTTTAATGGAATTATGTAGTCTTTGTGTCTGTGCATTCTTTTTATCAGGCTTCTTTTACCCCATGTAATATTTGAGAGATTACCTGTATGCTGTGTGTACTAGTAGTTTGTTCATTTTCATTGCTGTGCATGGTATAAATGTACTACAGTTTATTTTTCCATTCTATCATTGATGGTATTTGGTTTGCCTTTATATTTTATTTTGAAAAATGCTATTATGAATATTCTTGTACATATCTCTTGATTTTTATGTATACACAGTTTAATCACATATATGATGAAAAGTAAAATTGCTGAGTCATAGGGACACATATCTTCAGCTGTAATAATGTCACATTATTTTCCAAAGTGTATTAATTTACAGTCTCACCATCAGTACCTGAGAATTCCAGTTGTTTCACATGCTTGAAAAATTATTAGCATTTTTAACCTTTTCAATTTTTTTTCATTCTGGTGGGCCTGTGGCAGTAATTCATTCATTTTAAATTTACATTTACATTAGGACAATTAAGGATAAGCACCTGTTCATATGACAACTGGCTATTGGGACACCTCTGTTGTGAAGTATCTGTTCAAGTCTCTTGTCGTTTTTTTCGATTTGGTTGTCACTATTTCTTATTGTTTTGTGGAAGTTCTTTATACGTTATTCTGGTTATTAGTTCTTTGTCAGCTGTATGGATGAAAATATCTTTTTCCAACTCATGCTTTTTTACTTTCTTAATGATAATTTTCATGAACAAAATACAGTCAAATTTATTAATACTTCCTTTACAAATAGAGCTTTTACATCTTATTAAAAACCTCCCGACTCAATTTTATAAAATTATTCTCCTATATTATTTTCTAAAAGCATTATTTATTTTGCATTTTATATTTAGATCTTTATCCAGAAATTTATATTTATTGATAATGTGAGGCATAGGCTAGTTTATATTTTGTTTCCTATGAAGGCATTCAATTATCTTCCTCCAAATATCCACCCGGCCAACTTTGTCTCTTGTTTCAAGTCTCTGCTCTCATGTCATCTTATCAATAAGGCCTATCCTGACCACCCTAATCAAAATTGCAGCCTACATACAGCCTTCAAACACTGCTCCAGTCTCTGGCACTATATTCTCTTATGATAAATTGTACAATTTGTGTATTGTCTCTTTGTTCATTCAAATGTAAGCTCCATCAAGGAAAAAAAAATCTATGTCTATTTTGTTCACTGATTTATGTCAAGTACCTAGATGGTACCTGGACCAGAAAAGGTGCTTAGCTGATATGTGAACTATATGAGTGAATAAAGCAATGCACAAAAATAGGAGAAAATAATTTGTTCAAGTCAGTGCCTATACTTGTTCATGTAACTGTATGATTTATTGTATTGATGGTATCCAATATGTGAAATTTTGAAATATGGTGCATTTGAGCATGTGCACTATTTTTCTTAAAGCTTTAAAAATAATTAAATATTTTAAGTAAATGTTTAAAAATATATTTTGGAAACTCTAAAGCTGCTCTCTGGACATCTAGTTTCCTGCGAAATGTCCCTTCATTCAACAGAAATTCACAGAGCACCCACTCAGTGCCAGGAAATGTATGAAAGTCTTGAAGTTATCCTTGCCTTCAAGCAACTTGCAATTTCCTAAGAACACAGTTTAAAACCACAAAACTAAGGTATTTAAATTTAATTCCAATCTTTGTGATTCAGGTTAAGTAGCTCCAGCAATGTAAGATTAGTTCCAGAGAAGTTGAAGAAATCATCAGTGGAAGTTATTTTGAGCATAATATAAGGCCCTGAAGCAGGTCAAGATCCACCCAGGACTTGATCTAGTGTCTAGGTCAGTCTGTGACCTACATGGCTTTGAGTAAGTTTCCTGAGGGTGAATTTCACAGGACTTAAAGGTTTCATGGGTAACTTTTAAGAGAAGGTAATAGAAGGAGCCTAGACATGGAAGCAAAGACTTACTTTGAGTTTTAATTCACTCAATTGTTATATTATTCATTCATTCACCACATATATATTGCATCTGCATCTTTTCAGGATGAGGTATTATTATTCTCATCAGTAGTCAGAGATGTTTTAAAAAAAACTTGCCCAAAGCTACAACATTTTTAGGTGGCAGACTTGGGCTTCATTCTTTGGTACTCTGGCCAGAGACCAAAATCTTGGCCCCTCCTTTATTCATTAACTCATTAACTGATTGATTTATTTGCCTAGCAACTACTTATTGAGTGCCTACTATCTTTCAGGAATTACGTTAATTGCTGGGATAATGGGTGAACAGGGCAAAGGCTGTTTTGATCTTTCATGAGCCGATGGCCAAGCAATTACCCACATGCCATGAGGTTATAATTATTCTTGGACTTTCTTTATCACAGGATTATTTTAAACATCTAAACTACATATGAATTTGGTAGCATTTTTGTAAACCACAAAATTCTCTACAGTCAGAAGTTTATTATAATTATTATTCATTCAAGGGTTATATGATTCAATAATAATATTTAAAAACATTATTCTTACAGTTTGACATTCCCTCTATAATTTTTGTTTGCTCTTTTCCTTTCCCCTGTATGCAAGTAAAAACAAATATCTACAAGGTGACATAATTTAAACGAGCCCTAGTTATAGGAATTTGAATTTCTAAAATTTATTTAGAAAAGCAAATTAAACAATACTTTTCCTAGTTCATTTAAAACATCATTTGCTGTGTAAAAGTATTGGATTTGCACATACATTTTCAAGGGTATACTGTATATGTTTGCATTAACTGGTTGGGATGCTTAAATTGAAGCCAGTTTTAAAAGATGAGACAATAGACAAAAATACCACTTCATCTATCCCAAAAGAGTCAGGCATCTCTGTCCAGAGTTTTTATTTCTTGATTGCTGCCATATTAAAAAAAAATTAGGAATTTGTATTCTAGTAAATTATGCATCAAGTACATAAAATCTGGAAACAAATGGCAAAGCTTAGTTAGTTATATTACCTTTGGTGGATCATTCAACTTCCCTGTTGTTTATTTTCCTTATCTGTAAAGTGGGAATGATCATAATAAACTATTTCTCAGTGTTGTTGTGAAGCTCAAGTGAGTCAATATAAATCAACTGCTTATAACTATGTCTGGGGCCTAGCAAGTTGTTATTTCTATTTCTGTTTAAAAGAAACCTTAAATCTTTTTACAAAAGGAAGGAAGGAAGGAGAGAGAGGGGTAGAGGAGGAGGGGAAAGGAGGGGAGGAGGGGGAAGGAGGAGGGGAAGGAGGGGAGGAAGAAGAAAAGAATTATTATTAGATTTAGAAAACCTGACTGTAGTCAATTCTTTTCTGTTTTGATTGTTAAATGTCATTTCTGTTGTCAGAAAAAGAGAGAGCGAGCAAGAGAAAGAATAGCTACATGTGATTATCCAAAGCTGAAAGCCAAGCACAAGTTAGATAGCAGCCATGAATGCAATGCCCAGTTTTGAAGAGGAGCTTAAAACATAAGTCAGTGTCTGGACACATTTGTTAAATTGTCCTCAGCATTTCCATGTAGATCCTATTATTTCTACAAATTCCTTCATAATATTGCACTTTTTGTCATGACGAACACAACCTCTCTTATCTCAGAAGTGGGGTTTTCCAGCTGTTGGACTGAGGAAGCTCTATTCTTATGAGTTTCATATGGAAGCAGTGATAAGAAAGACAACGCTGTGGTATTTTAACTAGCTGCTCTGATGAAAAGCTTCCATTGTCAGGTGGTGTAACACCAATTGTTAATTTTAATCAAAGGGAATCTAATAGCTTAATGAAATCATTGACATTAGATGTTCCTGGCCCTCCAGCAAATTGCTGACCATATTATGGAAGTTTATTTTTCACATATTAAAGTAATTATGCTGCAGAACCCAGCAAACTTATTTATCAATTTTTTTGTTTTGTATTAAAGGGACCCTTAATTCCTATTTCACCATGCTCTATGTAGCTGCTTTGTAGGTGAGAGAAGTATCATGTTTTTAAGCTCTCAATTGATGCAAATCTTTGGCAAAATTCTATGCTTATACTGTTCCCTGCATTTTCCATGTAATTTCCATGAGGGGACAACATGAAATTTTGTTTCCTAATATTTAGGTATTTGTGAAGATTCTTGATCAAACCACCTTTTGATTTACATGTTAATTATATAAAATTGTTGGTTATTGATTGAGCACTCTAACAGTTCTCATCCTGTGTGGCATCTTACAAATCACTCCTAGGATAGTTACTTTAACCTCAAAATGTAAAGTGGTTACTAACGAGCCAGAGACTTTCTAGTAGTTAAACAATAGATTTTCAAATTCTCCTGTAAGAATTAAAGACCATAAAGTGTAATTTTTAAACATAATTTAAAGCATAATATTTGTATCCATCTATATATACATATATCATAATTTTCAGTTACAGGAAATTGTGGGCAGCTGATCAACTATTATCAATCATAGCTATTTCCTGAACCAGATAATTTAGCCTCTGTTAATAGCATGTAGTATATTGGTCCCTGAGTTAATTAATGATACATTTTGAGTGACAAATATATGAAAGGAAATGTGTTTGATTTATTTGTGTTATTATTATCTTTCCAATAAAATTATGGGGCCTTTGTAACTGGAAAAATGCCATTTATTATTTTTACATTCCTTCTAAGAACTACATGCTTATGAAAGCCCTGATGATTGTATTAGTTATTTATTGATGTGTAGCAACTTACCTCAAAACTTAGTACCTTAAAACAACTATAATTGTTTACTACGTCTGTGGTTTAGGGATTCAGGAATGGTTTCACTGGTGTCTCTAACTCAGGATTCTCACAAGGTTGCAGTCACAAGTAGGCGGGGGTTTCAGTCTGAAGGCTTGAGTGGGACTAGAATTTGTTTCCAAGGTAGGTTAATCACATGACTGAACAAGTTAATACTGGGTTAGTGGCAGGATTCAGTTCTTCATGTGAGGTAGTTCATAGAGATTTTTAAATCTTCATGGTGATGGTAGAGTGCCAGGATACTGAAGTGGAAGCGTTTATGCTTTTTATGACTTAGCCTTGGAAATCACATGCTGTCATTTCTGCAATTGGTCATGATCAGTCCTGACTCCATGATGGAGGAGAATAATAAGGACACAGGTACTAGAGGTAAGGATTACTGGGGGTTCCCTGGAAGGATGGCTACCATATGGATTGATAGAATTGTCTGTGTGACTCAGATGTCAACAATCTGTACTTGCTAATTCTTACCTGACATCTATTACCATAAAATTGATTCAGATAAAGATCTCAGAAACACTGGTTATTTTAACATAGTTGACTTAAGGTTTTGTAACACGCAACCATATTTGCTGTCTATAAGAGCAAATTCAAATTATAATGGCTTAAACAAAGAGGGAAGTTGCTGATTTACAAAATGCAAAAGACTAGGAATGAAGTGGACTTAATTGAGGTGCTCAACAATGCCATGAATCACCTACTACGTGTTTTGTCTCTTTGTTACACCTTTATCCTAAAATGGCCTCTTTTCATAGTAGTGAAGTGGTTACCAAATACTGGTAGTTTCATTTGTATCCATGTTTATTAGTTCAACAGTAGTTTTCTGATTGAACCATCCTTATGGCCAAGGCAAATGAACTATCCTAAATGCATAAGTCATTTGAGACCCACCCAGAGAGCAAGGCTGCTACAAGATAGGGAAAGGATGAAAAAATGTTGGAACTACAATGTCTTCTACAGGGACAGCTATTCATATTTATTAAAATTGGTAGCCCTGATTAAGCTAACCAGATACATATGCTCTACCAAAATAAGCGTATTTTATACTGCTCTTCTCTTCTTTCTATAAAAACAAAGCAAAAGTTTCAAAATCTCAGTGTCTCTCCTAAATATCTCCTAAAGGGTACATTGTTCTGTTTAGTCACTTTATTGAAATTCAGATATAACTTTATACATATGCAATGCTAATACCTCACTTTCAAAGTATGTCATCACTTAAATAAGGTTTCAGTTATTTGAGATTTGCATATTTGGGCAGCAGTGATTCTGGTTACTTGCGAATAAACAAGAAAGTTGGAAAATAAACTCAATATTTGGGCCGTAATTATAATTAACAAATTCAAGTGTCTTTCTCTACCAATAGACTGTAAGCTTCTTAAAGTTCTGTACTATACCTCTTATTTTTCTCTTCCCAGTATCTGTTGTGTGCCTGCAACATAGACAAAAATCAGTAAATAATTGAAGAGTAGACGAGTGAAATTTGAGGGTATATTAATACTATTCTAGCACTCAGTCCAGTGTGTGATGCTTCAGGTAGTCAATAAATGATGTCCATCTGCTTTAGAGAATTTCATATACACATCACATTAAAGACCAGCAATTGCAATTTCAACCTGGATCATTTTTCATTTTCTAGGCCAGATGTGAATCTCTGTCAATAGTTTGCAAATTTCTCTGACTGCGAATTCCGTAAGTTAGAATAAAATGGACCTGAGGTCAAATCTTTATTTTGCTTCTTAGTAGCTGTATGACTTTTTGACTAATTTGATAACCTTCATAATTCAGAGTTTTTTCTAGAACAGAGAATGATTATAGTGTCTACCTCATAGAAGTGCCAAAAAGTTAAATGTGATAATGGACTGTGTTAGTCTGTTTTTACATCTCTGTAAAGAAATACGTGACACTGGATAATTTATAAAGAAAACAGGTTTAATTCGTTCATGGTTCCACAGGCTGTACAGGAAGCAAGATGCTGGCCATCTGCTCAGCTTCTGAGGAGGCCTCAGGAAGCTTTCAATCATGGCAGAAGGCAAAGGGGAAGCAGGCATGCCTTACTTGGCAAGAGCAGGAGAAAGAGAGAAGAGGAGAGGTGCTATGTACTTTTAAACAACCAGATCTCGTGAGAACTCTATTACTAGAACAACACTAGGGGGATGGTTCTAAACCATTAGAAACTGCCCCTATGATCCGATCACCTCTCTCTAGGCCCTACCTCCAGCATTGAGAATGACAGTTCAACATGAGATTTGGGTAGAGACATAGATCCAAACCATATTATGGACACAAATCTCCAAGAGCACAGTTCCTCACACATAGTATGCTTAATTAAGTATCAGCTATTAGGATTCATATGTAGACATTTTGCCTCTATCTCCCATAAAAGACAAGCAGATTTCACATCAAAATTCAAAGTTTCACGAAACTTAGAGTTGCATTGGAAACCTTCTTGGCATCACCAGTATTTTACCGATGGGAAATTGGGTACTGCAGAGAGATGAGTGGAATGTACTATAAAATGTTAGTAAAGAGCAAGCACTTTGAATTCAAATAGGTCTGATTCGGTTACTGATGTTGCTACTTCTTACCTGTGTGACCTTAAGTAACTTAACTTACCTCTTGTGTTAATTATCTGTTATCACATAACAGATTAACAAATTTAGTGGCTTGAAACAACATACATTTATTATCTCACAGTTTCCTTGGGTCAAGGAGATGGGGCAGGTTTTTACTCAGTCCTCTGCCTCTGCCTAGTGCGTCACAAAGCTGCAACTAACGTTTAAATCAAGCCTGGGTTCTCATGAGAAGCTCAGCTGGGAAACGCTCCATTTCCAAGCTCCCTCAGATTGTTGGCAAAATTAATTTTCTCATGCCTGTAGTATTTATGGCAACTTGCTTCTACAAAGCCACCCAGTAGAGAAATTGAGTATGTTAGCAAGATGGAGCATTATGTAATAAATTGTAATCAAGGGAGTGATTCATCACCTTTGTTGATGAATTGGTTAGAAACATGTCACAAGTCTCACTCACATTGAAGAGGAGGAGATTATACAAGATACAGGCACGGAAGCAGGGAAGGAACATGAGACTCACCCTAAAGTCTATCCACCGCTCCCTAAGCTTTCATTTCTTCTTTTGTATAATGAGTAAAAATAGTGCCAACCATGAACAGTAATCCATACAAAGTGCCTAGCATTCTCCTTGGCACTTGATGACAGCTTACATATTGGTACCATTTATTAATTGCTTATTTGGTAAGGGTAAAAATGAATAATTAGCCAGAGTGAGCTACTGAAAATCAGAACTACTTGCAGGTAATGCATCCTCATTGATCCTACAAGCTCCTAAATTTATATTATCTGTTTCTGTTATTTGACACTTCTCAACACTGCTGATATTTTTGATGCCACAAAGCCCTTTTTTTCACACTTCAGTGATACAGGCTTGATTGCTTCCTCAGAATCAGATTTTCTAGGCTAATAACTATATTGATCAATTAATTTTTGATAATGGGTAAAAGCCAGAGAAAATACTTCTCCTGTCCTCTATCTTTTCTCCATCCCTTGTCCACAAATGTAAAGCATACTTTAAACAGTGCCTTATATGAAACAAACACTTTTCAGGTAGAATTTCACAATTCACAAATTGCTCTAGCATGCTTCACTGAGCTTTTGAGAAGCTAAGTAGTCCTCTCTCTCTTCTACAACTATACCTCTTTAACAATTATTTGGAGATTCTCAAAAATACATGCCGAATTAAATTTTAACTAATGTCTATTTCAGAGTTTGTCCCTATGTTAACTTTAACATTTAAAGAAATTAGTATAATAAGAACTCTGAAGGAAGGGGAAAAATACCAAGAAGTTTCATTCATCATAGTTGAGTAAAAGACTATTTAGAGATAACCATTTGGGCTAATACAAATCATACTGAGTAGGTAGAATCAAACACAAACTTGGGAGTTTAGCCTGGTTTGGGTTATAAAGGAGGTTCTTAGCCTTATTCACAAGCATGAATAATCCACATTGGAATTTATTTACTTAAAACTCAGACAAAAAGTATAATGAAGTACTAGGCTAAACCATTACACCATAATCAACCACAAACAATAATAAAACTGAATAAAATATTTAACTTATTGGGTTTGGGGCTTTGTACAACAGGAAGCACAAGACAATGATCCCTGAAAAATAAAAATGTATAAAGGGTATCACATGATATCTCTGGTTATTTACCTGAAACAAATCCCCAATAATGGTATGAGGAGAGAGAATCCAAGAAAAGAAGAATGATTTCTACTGAGCTAAAGAGGCTAAGATCTAAATATAGAAACCTTCCCTGAAACAGTTGAAATCTGAAAGAAAAGACATTGAGGGGAAAGAGGCTCTTTATGATAAACAAAAATCTGTGAAGGCAGGGGCTCCCCAGGAATTCCTGATTGAGTCTTATTTGCACATACACAGGATAAAAGTAACCAGATCTACAAAAGAGCAGCTGCTATGAATTTTTATAGCTAAACAGAGAGACAAAAATTTAAACACTGCTAAGGAACATTATAGTTCTGGCCTATGAAGAGTAGAAAAATTTCATTAACACTTTTGAATTTAACTGAGATAACAAAGTAAGGTCCCTCAGGAGAGACTTCCCCCTCAAAAGTAAAGTCCATACCTTAGAGTTAGTTCTAATCTGCAGCAGCCTTAACCAAGCCAAAACTAAGTCCTGATGACAACTTTAGAATTGAGAGTTTGGAGGTGGCATCTAATATTGGACTGAATAAATGTCTTTAGTTTTCTACAGATCCATCTGAAAACACACAAAAGCAAGCCTACACAGTTTAAAGGGGGAAAAAAGTCTAAACAATTTCAGCCTCTAATTGAAATGTTTATTAAAACAAAACAAAAATAAATACCCTTCAGAGGAAAATAATAGAATCCAGAATCTCTACAATATTACTGACAATGTCCAGTATGCAATAAAAATAACTAGACATGCAAAGAAACAGAAAAATTCAGCTCAGCTTTAAGTAAGGAAAAACAAACAGATATTAGAAACCTAACTCAAGATGTCTTGATACTGGAGTTAGCAGACAAATACTGTAAATCAGCTAATGTATTTTTAAGAAATTAATGAAATGTGTTCAAATAAATAATAGAAAATATATCTGAATGCATAAACACATAGGCAATCTTAGCAGAGAATGGACACTACACAAAAAACAAAATCAAAATTCTAGAACAAGAAAATACACTGATTGAAGTGAAAAAAACAATGGGATGGGTTTGATAGCAAATTGGATGTGGAAGAATACACAGTCAATGAATTTGGAGACAAAAGTGGAAGTTATTTAATTTGGAAAAGAAAAGGGAAATTTTGAAGAAAGTTGAAAGATGTAAAAGGATCTGATGGACAATATTAATTGGGGTCTCAAGCATATTTTCTAAATATGATGAAAGGCCTCATGGAGACACATCAGATTTACTAAAATCCAAACGTAAAGAAAAATTTTGAAATCGGCTAGAGAGTAAAGACATATAACACACAGGGGAACAATTACAAAAATAATTGTTTGCTTGTCATAGGAAACAATAGACTCTAGAAGACAATGAATGACATATTTAAAATCTTAAACACAAACAAAAAACTTTAAAAAAAGACTTTTAATGTAGAATGAATTGGCAAAAATACACTCCAAAAATGAGGATAAAATAAAGACTTTTCAGATAAAAAAAAGAACAAAAAAAACTGAGACCATGCATCACCAGCAGACTACCACTACAAGAAATGCTAAAGAATATTCTTCAGGGAGAAGAAAATAATATCAAATGTCAAAATTAGATCTAGAGGTAGGGAAGAGAACCAAAATGGGAAAATATAAAAGAAAATATTGTTTTCCTTGTCTTAATGTAAAAATAATGATATTAAGGCAGAGTTAAAATGTACATCAAGGTAAATAATTGACAACAATAGTACAAGGAAACAAACTGTGTAGTGTAAGTAGAAACTGTGAAGTGTACAATGTAAAATGGGGAGTTTATTAGTTATGATAGTAGTTAGTTATTAGTGATGTAATGAATGAAAGATGTGAAGTATCATGTGGGAAGTTTGAGGTGTGAAGTGATAAAATATTAACTCTACATTTTGATATGTAAAGAATGGATACTATAAATACATTAACTAAAAATAAAAGAATTGTAGCTAACAAGCCAAAGAGGTCATAAAACCTATCCAAATAATCAACAAGAAGACACACAGGAAGAAAACAGAAATAAAGCTCAGGTGAGAGAAACAGAAAAATAATAGCAAGACTATACACTTAAACCTAACAATACATATGACTACATTGAATGCAAATTATTTAAATATTCTACTTAAAAGCAAAGTTTATCAGAGGGGATATAAAATAAGTCTCAGCCGGAGTTTATCTGTAAGAAATGTACTTTAAATGTAAAGAGTACATAGATTGAAAATCAAATGACAGAAAAATATATACTCTGGAAACAGAAATCAAAATAAACTATGCTGGATATATTAACATTAGACAATATAGACTTAAGGACAATAAATATTATTAGAGATAAAGAGGGACATTTTACTTTAATAAGAGGGACAGCGCATTAGGAAGACATAATAAGCCTAAAAATGTATATGCCAAATGATAGAATTTAAAATTAATGAAGCAAAAATTGACAGAAGCAAATGGAAAAGTAAGAAATGCATAATAATAGTTGGAAATTTAAACAACCCTCTCTCACTTTGATGAAACAAGTAGAAAAAGTTTTGGAAGAATATAGAAAAATTGAGCAACACTTTTCACCAAATTAATTGACATTTACTGAACACTATATGCATAACTGGAGAATAAACATTCATACTATTTTAAAAAAGAAAAGTACACATTAATATCACTCATGAACATAGGCACAAATATTAGCAACAAAATATTATCAAATTGAAAACAGCAATCTAGTAAAAAAGGATAATTCATCATGACCAAGTAGATGCAAGATTGGTTTAAACATTAAAAAGAATGTCAGTCAATGCAATTCCCCATCTTAATAGGTAACTATATATATATGATTATGTCAGATGTGTATATGTTATATAAATGCAGATCAAATGTATAATTATAACAGATGTAAAAATAATGGTTAATAAAATTCAACATCTATTCAAGTTTAAATATATCAGTCAATTAAGGATAGAAGAAAATTTCCTGAATTAATAAGAAACAGTTTAAAATTCTAAAACTGCCTCATGCATAAGGGTACAAGACAAAAAAAATTTCTCCCTACAAATGAGAACAAGACAAGAATGTCTGTTCCATTTGATATAATACTGGAAGTCCTTGCCAGTATAACAAGAAAAAGCTAAAGTGACATACATATAACAGTTTGGAAGGGAAAATATAAAACTGTCTTTATTTACAGACTACAAAAGCTAAAGAAAATATTAGGGAATCTCAAGCAATCTACAAAAGAATTTTTTGAAATTGATAAATGAATTTAGCAAGGTTTAGGATACAAAATTTATAATAAAATCAATTAAATGTCTATTATATTTAAAAAATAAAATAACAACATAACAATAGTAACAATAGCGTGAAAAAACCTAGAAATGAATGTAACAAAAGCCTGGAAAGACTACAGCTTTGAAACTGACAGACAAAGAAATTATAGAATGGAGAAGGACATCACATTAGTGAATTGGAAGATTCTGTATTTTTAAGCTGTCAGTTCTTACCAAATTGAACTCTAGATTGAATGCAATCCCGATCAAAATCCCAGAAAAAAAATTTAAGATAGGCATTGTTAGGTTGATTCTAAAATTTATTTCAAGAAGTCAAATGATAATACTTCTAGAAGAAAACATAGAAGAGAATCTTCATAATCTTGGGATAGGCAAAAATTTCTTGGATAGTAAATAAAAAACCCTGACTACAAAACATGTTACATTACGCTTAATCTAAAGTAAAACTTGTTTTTTAAAATACAGTATTAAGAATAAAAGTTAAGCTACAGACAGGGAGAATAATTAAAATGAATAATTCTGACATAAACTTCTATCCAGGATATATAAAAACCTTTTACAACTTATTAATAAGAAGCTAGCAAATTAATTAAAAATGAGTAAAATGACTTGAATAAACTTTTGATATAAACTCTTTGCATACCTTTGTATACCTTTGTATACAAAGGTATTGGCTGTTTGTGTACAATATACTTATTGTATACAATGCTATACAAATAGCCAATAAGTCATGAAAAGTTGCCCAGTATTACTAGGCATCATAAACCACAAATTAAACCATTATAAGAGAATGCTTCACTTACTAGAGTGGCTAAAATTCAAATGAAAATGAATATCAAGTATTGGCAAGAATGTGAAATAAATGGAATTCTCAATCCTTGTTGATTAGATTGTAAAATATTATTGGAAAATAATTATTCAGTTTTTATAATACAAAGCAAACATTACCTTATGACCTAGCCATTCCATCCTTAGGTGTTCATTTTTGAAAACATAAGCCCACAAAAAGACTTGTATATAATGGTCACAGTAATTGTATTTATAGTTGTCCAAACTGGAAAATAATATTCATTAATAGGTAAATGTATTCTATAAACAAGTTGTGGTATATGAATAAAATGAAATATTACCCAGACATATACAGGAACAGGTTACAGACATAACAAATCTGAGAAATGACACACCAGCATTTCTCTCCTGTTTCATTGGTCACAGAGATTGAACTTGTTATGTGTAGGCAAACTAGGAATGAAAGTATGAAGGCTGTGAATACTGGGAAGTTGGGATCACTTTGGTGGTTGGCTGCCACAGACATTTTTAAGAGGCAGTTATCTGATGAATAACTGGTGGTGAATTGGAATATGGGGTGTCTGGAGTGAGTTAGGCAGGAAACTTGACTTGTATGTGGCAGAAATTAAACTATCATTTTATCCAAAATAAACTGTAAAGCGACTCATCTGCAGCAATGAGACTTCAAATAATGTTGGATAAAACACCTTCAAAAGGACTTAGTTTTGGAATTCAAACTAGGAAATACATGGTCCTCCTGTGTCCAAAGGTATCCAATTGGCTTGACTCATTGCTGTATGTCTGTTGATGTTGATAGATAATTTGCAAATTGTGTTGTCAACACAACATTTAATCTGCTCTGAGCAGCTCATAAACAACACTTTGATTAATTCTTTCAGTCCGTGTCTTTGGGACAAGATTTACAGAGCTCTGCTTTTTTGGATGAAAAATAGAGAAAGACAAGCTGTCAGTAGAACAGGAAGGGGCAAATGGGAAGATTTCCTTTTCTCTTTTTTGGTTGACATTTAGAAGTGTTTTAAAATCATGATTCTTTAAATGTTTCCTTCTAGAAAGGAAGGATTTCAAAGTGAAACTCAGCGATTGGCATGAGACAAGTTTCAATGTCAAGGTGGAAAAAGTTAGGACAGACAGAGGGAGGTTGGCTGTGGAATATTGTAGAGAGGGAAGAATAAGTCAAGTCTAAGGCAGGAGCTGATTTCTGAATTACCCAATTAATTCCAGAAACCTGTTGGATGATTATAACTCAGAGAGCTTGCCATTCATGCTCTCTATGGAATACTAAAGTATTGTGATGAATAGAATTATGTTCAACAAGCACATTTTGGAAAAAATAGAATTAAAAAGAGGCTATCAATCAGTGACATGAATATAAAGGTAAATGTGTATTATTAGTAGTATTAAACAATAGTGAAAGAGAGACAGAGAGAGAGAGAGAAAGAGATTGAGTCTGTTGTCTTTTTCTTGTATTATTAGATGCCAGTTTTGTTCCTAAGTCCCCAAATCTGTTTAGTTGAGTGGTTTCTATTAATTTTGGCTTTGAAATAATTTTCCACTGAAGCATGGCTTTTAATCAGCACCTCTCTACCTGCCTTGATTTATCCTAGCCAAGATAAGTGAATAGAGTTCTAAACAACTGTTTATGAATACCCTTATATCACTTTGAAACATGATGATCATCCAGGAGCTTAGGCATAAAAACCTGGAAATGAATGTCATTTGGAATAAGGTCCTTTCGTAGCAATTATGACACAAGATGTACAGACAGTCTGTGGCTGATAGGGATAAAAGATCCAAGAAAATAGCTATCTAGTAATTTCAGGACTGTTAGAAATGTAAATAACCCAACACCACAATTCCTCCTTGTATTTGTCCCCTTTTATGCCTGTCTCCTCTCAGAGGGATAAATATGATTTTTATGAGCTGCATTTTGGAATGCACACATTTGCAGTGATCATGCCAAGTATTTCTTTTGTTGTTCACATCTGCATCTTTCGATATGATGAAGAGTCAACAAGAAAGTAGATTTGGTTTTGTTCCTTTGACAAATAAAGTTCACTTTGGGACACCATTGGAGACAAGGGAGAGAAAACATCCAGACCAGAAAAACCAAAGCTGAATTTTCTATTAGTGGCATTTATTAGTTGTAATTTATATGTGAGGTCTTTGGAAGTATTAACCCAGATTCAGAAATGAGTAATTATATTGACCTTGACATCTGTCCTCATTACCTTTTTCCCAACTCACACAATTAGTTTAGCTGAGAATGTCATCAAAACCCTGCATTTTAGATCTATTTCTAGAAAGAAACTCCTTCAAATCATTGCCCCATGAAAATTACAATATTAAGGACACAAAGGTATACGTGTATCTAATTGCAGTAATTGTGTTGAGAAAGAATTCACATAAATCTCCTTTAGGGGCTTCATTCTGTTTGATGGACTTCATGTACTCTCTTAAAACTAAAATGATTTCAAAGCATTGTTCCACAAAAGATTATCAGCAATTATTGTATACGAAAAGAAAAAGGGCAAGAGAGAACACTTTTGAGAGGTTCACATTGTGAAATGAACTTCAGGCTTTTAACTTGTGGATGGCAGAGGATGACTAAACCCTTGTAATTGTGGAATTCTGTGTTTTCTGTGCTCACTCCCCACTCCCAACCCTCAGACCACAATTTGTTGGGAGCGTTGTTGTTGTATAAGCAATATGCTGACAGAGTGTAAATGTAACACTACCCTCCTGAAAAATGAGGGAACTATGTACTCATACAAAGAAGAGAATACCTAGTGATTTTCAATCTTCTGAAAATAGTAATAATAGTCTATTGGGTTTATTTCATGATTATAAAAGCCTAATAATCTATGATACCTGAAAGCCAGTGTGATTTATTAGGGTCTCTCACAGACAGAAGAGAAACCCATAATGTGGAGGCAAACATTTTTTTTAAAGGAGAGTGCTAAAAAGAAAATAGACAACAGCTTGCTTACTCTGTAGCTCCAGAAAGTGATGATTTGAGGCTCCGAAATATCAGAGTTGATGAATGGTAGAAGCAAAATTATAACTGTTGTTCCATGGTGAGATAAACTTTCACCTCCGTGAAGAAAATATAGATTACTGAAACTGATTGCAAGCAATCAGCACTGTATATTCTTCTTCCCTAACTGAGCAATGTTTGAATTTGTGCCTTTCAGACAAATGCATTAATAACATTTAGCCACTAGGTATTTGTGGAAGAAATTGGAAATTGTTTTTAATTTGTTGGTTTGGTGAAGCTATAATATATTGAGCCATAAGAGAGGGGGTGAAAAAAACCTATTGGTATTTGATTTCTATTTGCATATGTAAAATATTAATGTAAACAAAGCCATGCTGTTCTTATAAACTCTCCCACACAAAGAAAAGGGTTAATAGGGAGTTTTTTTTTTTTTTTTTTTTAATGCATTACCATGTTGTGAAATATGAATTTAACACATAACTCATTGGAGGTTCCAATGAGTTATGGGCCTCATTTACTGCATATTACAGACATTTTTTTCATATTCCTTTTCAACAAGGCATACGGTTTAAATTAGTTTCATCTTGGATTTTCTAGGATCTTTTGTGGACTATTTTCTGCAACCAACTGTAATACTCTTGCTCTTTTAATTCTATAGTAAGATGCTTTTAAGTGCAGTTCTGTAATTACCATGTAAGGCAGTGCCTCGGGAACATACTCTGTAATAGCCACAAGCAGAGTAAAAGTTTAAATTACAAATTTATACTCAGTTGATGAACTTAAAGAAGTTGCAAATTCTTTATGGATGCAGGTGAATGGGTAAAAGGTCAGCGTTAGCTGGGGGGTAGCAGTAGGGGCCGTTTGGGATGGAAGTGTTCAGATCCACCTTCCGTTGAATCGGGCAAGGAGACTGTGATAGGTAACAACATCCTGAAGGGTTAAGAATATTAAAGGACCCCCATTTCCCATGACTTAGCTCATAAATCATATTTTCAGGTACTTTACATGATTTATGAGAGGCTGGCTGTCTGCATGATTAGTAAGTTGCATTAAAATGGCAATTGGTGCTTCCAAAACAGAGCCTTATGATAGAATCCAAATCTCAGAGAAGGCAAATCTCAACAGAGAAATTGTCTGAAAACTGGAAGTAAAAAGGAAGCATCTACAGTTCACTCTCCAGGTCTAACACTCAGAATGTAAAATCAAATTATTAAGTGGGAGAAACACTGACTGAAATGATGATGCTTGGGTTTTTTACTTTTTTCCTCACTGTGACCTTAGTCATTTATTTTCTTTGGATCTCAATTGCTTCTTTAGCAAAATAAAGGATTGAGGACACTCCTATCTCTGAATATGCATGTATTGCATATATCTTTCTTCTTGGGGGTGTATATTTATATCTTGTTTATTATCTATGTAAGGGTTATTGCCAAGTTTAAGATGAAGAAACTGAGGCCAGTATAAGAAAACTAAATGCCAGTTTACTCAGCTCCGGGGCGAGCTTCTATGGTCCGGGGAAAGAGGGTCAGAGAAGTCGCGCTGACTTCCTGGGGCGTGGGGTTTTTAAGGCTATGAGGAACGAGCAACAGTAGGGCACTCCGATTGGCTCTGGGGGAGTGGGATTGAGACGGGGCGGGCCACTATTGGTTGGTGGGTTATCAGGCGGGTTTTTAGTGCAAGAGCCGGCCAGGGTCGCATCAGCCAGGGCTTTTTGGTTTCGGTTTCTTGGCCCTGGGCGCCGGTTTCCTGACGTCACAAGGTACTTCGAATGAGGCCACCAGCCTTACAATCTATGTGCGTATTATATATTGTGTGATACGTATGTATGTATGCATATATATATTATGTATAGGATGGTGTTTCCTTAAAAATAAAATATGTGAAAGAAGCTAGAGTGAATATACACATCTTTACATATACATACATATATAAGAATTCTATACATGCATGCATTCATATGCATATATGAATAAATTATATATTATGTAATAATATATACATATTATACATGAGGAAACTGGTCACTATTCAGCACTATCAGCTTAAGGGTATTGTTACCTAATATAACATATTATTCTGAAAATAATAAATGCTGATTCCTAAAAATATAAAATTTATGAATGGAATTATAAAATATTATCAAGTGCTCTATGCAATATTGTAGTTAGATAAAGACAGTATGTTGTATCCTTTAGAAATAAAAACTTATAGGAAATTGCTATTTGACACTGATAGTAGGTAAATGAAAGATCAAAATAGAAGTTCATAACTGATGTCACTTTGTGTTAGTGAGAATAAATTCCATTTCAAGGGTGAATTAAAATTCATAGCTTTGTTATTAGACCTTTATTTGAATGCAACTCATCCATATTTGGATTCTGTAATGGAGGACTGGTACATCTTTTGAAGCTTTCTTAACAGGATCAAATTCAGTATATATTGATTTCTTTGCAAAGGACATTTTATCCTATTAGATTATCTGGAAGTTTTATTTTCAAACACACCAGCCATGAGTAAGGCTCAACAGGTCACTGAGAAGCCAATAAGAAGAATATGTCTGAGTTCAGAATTATTTGACATATTGAATCAGTTCAGAGCTATGAAACCTAAACTTTTCATTATTAACAGGAATTCAGATAAAGGGTTTTTTCCCTAATAAACTATCAATAGTCATTTTACTCAAAAAAGCCACTAACCTCTGGTGTCTGCGCTCATTACATAAAGCCATTACCTTTACCTCAAGCTCTTAATCGGCCACATGAGAGATCAACAGTCCTTCAGATTTGGTAATTTGGGCTGCTGGCCCCTTCTTCAGGGAGACAGATTCTACTGTTCCAGTCAGTTTCCCTTCCAGTTAGTTTCCCATGGCTTCCTTCCCCACTGCTCTTGGATCCAGTCATTTTCACTCAAGAAACCTCAGTGTGCTTTGGACCAAGGATCCTGTTGGCCGTGATGCTAATCTTTGAGTCTTTGACTCAAACATGCTCAACATCGCTTTCTTCCCCTGAAGCCTGGACAGCACATTCGGGAGCCAAATTTGAGTTTTCTACACGAAACCAGCAGCTTTTAACATTAAAATTTTGGAACTATTTTGCAAAAAGTTTGCTTATTTGATTATCATCTTTCTCTTCCAGTAAAATTGAGACTCTGCTAGGTCAACAGTTATTTTGTTCACCATTGTATTTTAAGAGGCTTGAACAGAGACCAGCACATAGTAACCATTCAATAAATATGTCTGAATAAATTAAAATCAGTATGCCCAAGAGTTCTTTGATTTAATTTCAGTGATTTGCAAATAAAGCTTTATAGAAATAATATGTGAAAATATTTTTAAAATAGCAATTCTGGATGTCATCCCTAAAGATGATAAATCAGGTTTATGTAGGGCCCAAGAATTTAGCTGTAATTATACATACATACAAGCATGCATACATGTGAATGCATATGAGAAATTTTGTAGCATTTAACAAAAAATTAATTGTATTCGCATTTGAAATATACTAGTATTTCTGTAGAATAGCTCTTAGAAAGTGAATTGCTGACTAAAAGGTAATGCGTTTCATGTATTTGCAAAATAAGATATTTTCAAATTTCCCTCCAAAAGAATCCTATACTAATGAGAATCTTTATTCTCCATACTCTAACCTACACTGAATATTAACAGTTAATTTTTGTGTCATGTTGTTCTAATTATTCTAGGATTCAGCTTTTTCTGTTTTCTGACCATGTATATTTCCTGTTCTATAATTTTTCTATCTAAATATTTTGCTCATTTTTCTATTGAATTATTTTGGTTTATTTTAAAGATATATTCTGTAAAATTATTTCAACATTATTTATTTAATAATGTTGCCCACTGAATTTGAAGTATATCAGGTTTAACACATAGCACATTCACATATGTACATGAGTTTGTTTCTCTAGACTATTTATAACTTTCCCTCTATCGATTGAGGTATGGTATTAGCCCATACCAATACCATATTATTTTAATTTCTGTAAGTGTGTAATATATTTTGTTATCTGGTAAAGCAAGTCTCCATCATTGTTCTGCCTTTATAAAATTATCCTGGCAAGTCTTGCATATTTTCTTTTATGGAAATAGTTAAGATTACCTTATCAAGTTATATGAAAAAAACCTTATTGGGATTTTGATAGGTATTTAACCAGAATTCCAGATTAATGTTGGAGAAATGAATATCTTTTTTTTTTTTTAAACAAGGTCTAGCTCTGTCGCCCAACCTGGAGTGCAGTGGCATAATCATGGTTTACTGCAGCCTCTGCTTTCCCAGCTTAAGTGTCTCCAACCTCAGACTCCTGAGTGGCTAAAATTTCAGGTGTGCACCACCATGCCCAGCTAATTTTTTTTTTTAAAGAAATGAGTATCTTCACAATATTATGTCTTCTTTTTTTGAGGAACATGGCATATCTTTGCCTTTATTCAAATATTTTATGTCCTATCTAGTACTTGAAGATACAGTGACAATTGGATCCAATTTGACTTTTGATTTATTGAAATAAGGAATGACTACATCCTCATCTTGCTATTTGCAAACTGCTTGCAAAAAGCAACTTGGAATACTTATAACATCATATGTCAAAAAACATCAACACATTAAAAAATAAGTCACTGGTTTCTTTAACATACCGTTTTTAAAGATTCCAAATTATAAGCGCCAAAAATTTTTTGTCTTATGTTTTGATGATATGAGTCATAGTTAAATTTTACTCTACATTTTAATATCCATCAGTTCTACAAACAAAAACCAATATGTGTCATTTTTCAATTTATTTGTTAACAATTCATGCTTTATTACATAATTAATTTAAAGTAAATGAAATCATATGCATCACTTGTTAAATGGGAAAAGTAAAAATTGGTCTTTATATTGTATGAATCATATTAATGGTTCTATTAGCATCTTTATAATATGACATTTAATAATATATGAATTCAAAACCACTATCTTAAAATCACTTATTATACCCACAGAAAATGATTAAATGATACAAAATAATAAGAGGGGGCTCCCCAAGTTTCTATGTAAGGAATGAGTGTTTTTAAACAAAAACAAGATTGTGGTATATTTCAGGATATGTGATATGGTTTGGCTATGTCCCCATCCAAATCTCATCTTGAATTCTCATGTGTTGTGGGAGGGATCTGGTGGGAGGTAACTGAATCATGGGGGCAGGTCTTTCCCATGCTGTTCTTGTGATAGTGAGTAAGTCTCACGAGATCTAATGGTTTTAAATAGAGGAGATTCCCTGCATAAGCCCTGTCTCTTGTCTGCTGCCATGTGACACAAGCTCTTTACTTTCTGTCTTGATTTCGAAGCTTCCCCAGCCACCTGGAACTGTAAATCCATTAAACCTCTTTCTTTCATAAATGGCCCACTCTCCAGTATGTCTTTATCTGCAGTGTGAAAACGAACTAATACAATGTGTTTCCAGGAATGTGGTTCCTATTCCCTGATTTGGAGTAAGTGCCCCGTGTGCTTTGCTTCTGCCCTGGTTTGACTTTGCTTTTCATCCGAAATCTCCAATCATAACCAGACTGCTGAGACAGTGAACAGGGGCTGGCGAGAAGTTGAGGAACATAGCAATCAAATACTTGCTCTTCATTTTATGACCATTGTCATTTTTCTTTCACAGCTTAAAACTATCAAGCTAAACTTATTAATAACCTGGGCTACTTTGCATTCCTCTCTAGTGACTTAATTTGAGTAATATTAATATTTTATCAGGAAATCAGCATTTTTCTTTTAAATATGTACTTTAAAAGGTTTATTGTACCCTAAGGTATGATTTATGATATCTCGAGGCTCAGATATTTTCTACTGGAATGCTCTTCCCACTCATTCACAAAAGTCAACTGGCCAATGGAATTCAATCTACAGAACTTGCTTTTAGTGGTATTTGGGTCACTGTTGCTGTTTAGAGATTCAAAAACTATTCCCCAAATACAACTGTATGAACAACCACTTGTTTCCATGAAACCTCCTTATTTTATTTTTTGAGACAGAATCTTGCTCTGTCGCCCAGGCTGGAGTGCAGTGGTATGATCATGGCTCACTGCAGCCTTCACTTCTGGGGCTTAAGCTGCCTCCCACCTCAGCCTCCTGAGTAGCTGGGACCACAGGCACATGCTGCCATGCCTGGCTAATTTTTTAATTTTTTGTAGAGATGAGGTCTTGTTATGTTTCCCAGGCTGGTCTCGAATTCCTGGACTCAAGCAATCGTCCTGACTTGGCTTCCCAAAGTGCTGGGGTTACAGGCATGAGCCCCTGGCCCTGAAACATCCCTTATTATTCTGTGTTAGGTCACAAAGAAGTCTTGATTTGACTTCTTTAAGTTTCACACAGAAATTTTAGTGTGTCGCTTTAACATTTTTATGTAATATCCCACAAGAATTTGAGGTCTTTTTCAAAGTAAAAATCAGAAAACACTTACAGGAGGGTGGGCTGAAGTTTAATACATTAACTATTTTTCTTCCATTATTTTCCCCTCTGGACTCCCCCATCCCCCACTACCAATCCCACATTATAGCAGCTAGTAGGCTCTGTGTTAAAGCCCAGCAGGAAGAATGTGGTAAATCTGAAAAAGCAGAAATCTGCAAGACTTCCTGGTTTTTGGTTCTGAAAGACTAAGTGCATTAAAACAAACAGTGCTAGGTCCAATCTAGAAAATGACTTCCTGTGGCTGCAAGATACACGGGTCCCATGGCAGTATTGTCTTGAGAATGTAGGATATCCAGTAGCTGTTATCTTAGTCTTAGGGCTCCCAGCCTTTCCAGATTCTTGAACCATAGAAGTAACAGGGTAGCATCATAGTGACAAACTTGAAAAGAATGCATTAGCAGGGCTGATAAGCATTTCATCCATGACCACTGTGGGCCAATGATGAAGAATGCAATGGCCTTCGCACCACCAGCCACTGCAATTGACCCTAGAATCTCAGGGTAACACTGAGGAAGCCCCAAGAAAAACTAACATGTTCCCACCAGAAGAGGGTTGTCCTCTCTCCTGCTCTTTCTCTTTTTCTTATCCTCTTTCTCTGTCTCTCTCATAAATTCTTTCTGCTTTTTCATCTCAGTTGCAGAATCCTGCCCTACATGTTTTCACTTGTAAGCGATGCAGCTGACCAAAGGAATCTCAGCTCCAAATTTTTAGGAGTAAATTTGATGGGACAGGAGACGGTTCTCAGAGTCCAGCACTTACGAGGTCTCATGTTTTTCTTCTCATAATCCTGAGTTCATACAAACAGAATACCAGTCATCTAGCTCTTTATCCTTTTCGACATGACCCAAAGTGCCTGATTAACTGTCCGTATTTACCTAAGGCTGTTAAATAAGTATCCACATTGCATAAAAGTAAAACCTTTGTGGTAGAACATACACCTATGAAAATCACATAAAATCGCACATGGAGAAAGCATATAAAGCAATCAATGATAACATATTATGGACATAGAACACAGTCTTTTTTAAAATTTCTCTTCCTTTTACAAATTTTGTTCTATTTAGTACTTTATGCCATGCCTTAACTTTATTTTTTTCTTCTTTTTTTTCTTCAAAACTAATTCTCAAACATATTTCCTCCTAGTTCCTTTTATCAAAAACTATTATATTTTCCTTGCAGTTTCACTTTGCAAAGTTTCTGAAATGTATTATTCCAACAGGGTGATGTAATGATGGTGATGTCAATTTTGACCACTTTCCTCTGCCTTCTCAGAACTCCTCATGATGCACTGGAGGCCAGGGTAGTCTTATGTGCTAAATTACTGCTTCGTTAATCTCATTCCTTTACCCAAATTTCAGCCCCTTAACAATTTTAAATGGATCCTAGTTTTTCACTTCCAACTGATTTGCATTTTTCTTGGTTGTGTGCTGTTGAACAGCTGCTGCTTTCTCCCCCAGAAGTGGGTGGGGGATGGTTTCCATGGAGATGGTGGTGACTCTGCTAGATGTGGACACCTCCAATATTCCCACTGCATTTGTAATTTCTAGCATCCATTCCATGTGGATCATCTAAGTCATTTCATTTCCTTGTGGCAATAAACCCCTTGGAATTAGAACTCCAGAACTCTTTACTTGGCTCTGGTTTGTGACTCTAAATTTATTTAATTGACATCTAGATGTATTTATTTATCATTAAGTCCTTAAGTGATTATGTGCTACAGAAGGCAATGAAAACAGGTACCATGCCTTTTATAAATAGGGCACCTTGCTGTAGTGCTAAAGTCATAGCGGACATAGAACAAATGCTTATCGATTGGTTTGTGGCAATATAAAGGAAACATTAAGTCTGTTATGTTACTGCAGGAGGAAAAAAGAGAGACTAAATTTAAAACAGATCAAAAACAATGTTACCAAATTCATTAAATTCATTTTAGTCATCTTTAGTGTTATAAAATGCTAATTTTAGGGATAATCTTGCCTAACCTCATCACGAAAAATAATTTAATAACTCAGGCAATATAGCTGACATTGTAGGACAGTGTTGAGTCATGGGAGGGCAGATTGTTGAAGCACTGACTGTTTAAAGAAGGAAAAAAATTAGAAAGTAAAAAAGAAAAATCTAAGGCCTACAATACAATTATTCATTTATTCTTTCCTTTATTCATCCAGCAAATGTTTATTGAGAAATGTTTGTTGAGGACTACTATGTGCCAGCTACTGCTAAGCAGTACAAATAAAATTCTGAGCAAAATATATTCTTTTCCTTACAGAACTTAGAATTTAATAGAGAATATAAATATTAAGCTAATAAACTCAGAAATATATAATTACAAGCAGTAATACTATTTCTTCCAGAAAGGTACAGAGTGGTATAAAAGCACTTTGTAACAAGAAAATAGAATCTAGACTGAGGTGCATGTGGCCAGAAGAAATCCAGAATTTGAGTAGGAAGTAACTGGACATGGTCAGGGTGGAGTTTTAAGCAGCATTAACATTCCAAGCAGTGTTTAACAATGGCTAAATTTGTTGTTCAATTAGGATAATTGAGTCACATATCTACGTACTTTACTATGAGCCTGATTTTATTATTGCTTCTATATATGAAGAAATGAAATGTAAAGAAATTAAGTCTAAGGTAAGAGAAAGGCAAGGCCAGGATTGAGGCCAGGCAGTCTGAAACCAGGGCACACACATACCTGATCATTAGTATATATTTTCTTAAGTGGTGAGCAGAAACAATAATAGAAGTTTTTGTTCAAGTAATCTAGCGATTTTATAAGACCACAAATATTAGATCAGGGTCTAACCCCCCAAAATCTTATCATATTAGTTAGGCATAAAATGGGCTGAATCTATTTATGACTGTAGACAATATACATACTAAAAATCATGAGATTGGGCACTGAAATCTATGCAAAGTGTTGCTCTCACACCGTAATTTCCAAATGTCTTATGTCTTGCTCTCTTTCTGCCCTTCCTTAATAATTGATACAGACAGAATAATACATTTTAGCTATAGTCCTCTATATGTAAGGACTGGCAATCAGAAATATACACCAATTTCTAGCAATCAGAAATATATACATTTTTTTTTTTCTGTCACTAAGGAAAAGATTCCTGAAGTCATCAAAAACCAGAAAACACTAACAATTGTTTTGCTTAGTTTTGTTTTCCCCCAAAAGTCAAGATGGTCCAACGGGATGTTGCAGTTTAAATTTGGGGTCACCCATACTAGGAGTTACCAATAAGTAGTTTTTAAACTTTAATACAAATAAGATACATAAGTGAAATAGCTAAAGTATAATGTGGTAATTTCTTATCACATATAAACTGAGTTTTTGTTGCAAAATAAAACAAAGCAAAGTAAAAATATGGAAGTTGAGCTTATTCAGGCACATGGAGAAAGAATAATATTTACACAGATTTCACTGGAAAGAATCAATTTGGAAAACTCAAGTCCTTTCATCTTTTTTTTTTTTTTCTGTTTCCACAGTTGTTTTAGGCCTTTATATACTAAATATTTGGATGTTTGCCAATACTCCCCACTCATTTGGCCTGAGAATAGACATAGCCTAAAGTTGCTATTGGTCTGTTTTGAATACACTAACAGTACCAGTTGTGTTTTAAAATGACTGTTAATGCCCAAAGTCTCCATAAGTGAATTTTTAAAGTCTGGAAAATAAATACAGGTCTTCATTGTAGCAGGGAGAGGTTCTCCTTCATAACACTGCTGTGTCAGAGGGCTGCTAAGTAGTCTAATCATTTGATGTTTGTAAAGTACTTTAAAAAACGTTAACTACAGACCAAAAGAAACAGATAATAGCACCTATTTTAAAAAAAACATTATCTCCTTTTGAATATCATGCCAAGTATATAATTTGGTACGTTTTTATGTTAAAAATATTGAGAAAGTAATTTAAATTGACATTTGGTAAACTGCTAACATCTTACCTTTCCTTTTGTACAACATAGAGCTTTTACACATTATAAAGATTTTAAATGTGAATCTCATACTACCCCCTGTGAAAAAGTCAAGATCAGTAATGTTAATTTATCAATCAGTGAGGAACAAAGTTCAGAATAAGAGAATGAGTTCTATAAAGGATGCAGCCACAACGTTGAAGGTCTTAGTGCTCTTTCCACCACAAAACAAAAAGTTACAACTAACTTGGAAAACTTTGTATTGTGTCAATTCTCTACAAGTATCAACTTGAACACCACCAAGAATTGTCTAGGAATAAAGGACTGAATCTCCAGCTAATGTACCAAGTTAGAACCATGCCTTTTGGGTAACAAAAAAATAAGCACAAAATTAAATATTCATATAACCTTGGTGGAACTCTGTTTTATTGGTTGTAAGTGGTACAAATATAACCCAAACTAACTTAAGCAGAAAGATAATTGACTTGCTACCGTATCTAATTATTCCAAAGGATGGGATTGATTTTGATCTTGGTTGAATTTATGGATTCATAACGTACTATTAGGACCCTCTGATCTTCTCTTGGTTCAGGCTTTAAATCTGGCTTTATTTTCAGGCTGGCTGTCTCTATATGACAGCTAACTACTGGCAAATCTAAGGCTTTCATTATCTTCTTAGCTTGCCATTCCAGAAGAAAGTCGTACATATTTGGAAGACTCAGAGGGGCCCAGTTTGAGTCATGTGATTACCCATGAGCCAATCAATGTGGCTAGGGAGAGAGAGTGCTCTAATTGGACAGGTTTGGGATATGAGATGATTCCAGGAGCAAGGTGTTGTGGGCTTATCCCCCACATGGTCCTAATGAGATTACTAAAGATTGTGGCAAACAAAACTGGTCTACTTTTGTCTTTTCAATTTGTTGAAAGTCTTTAGGTGTTTTTGAAGAAAGGGTTCTATAGTTTCAAAAAATTATAAACGACAGCTTTAGTAGATTGTTGATTAAAACTGAGGAAACTGTAATTCTTGCTGGTGATTTGATTATATTGAAGATACTGATGATATGGAGTCGAACGACCTGGGCATGATTTCTGGGTTTTCCATTTAGTAACCATGTGCCTTTGTGCAGAAAACCTGAGCCTCGGTTTCTCCATCGGTTAAATGGCCTAAACATAAAGCCTATTATGTTTTAAACAACATGTGTGAAAGTGTTTTATAAAGGTTAGTTGCTGCTGCTCCAGTTGTTATTTGTTTTACTTTTTAATTTGCATGTAAGTTCAGGTACTGACAGAAAATAGATGATACAAAGAAAAAAACACCCTGAGACTAGCAACCATGAAAAACCACTCTGGTCTCCATGCCTGAGTGAAAAAAGAGAGAAAGAGTTGCCAGAATAATATGAGAACTAGAGCTCTAGGAAGGGCTGCCAGGCAGAATCTGTGTCTTTATGGGAGAGAAACATAGCCATTGGCAAACCAGAACTCTGCAAAAAGGGATGAAGTGATAAAGACCCCTGCCTCTCTTTACCCTTTCCCTTGAGTCTCCTGCTGTTGCTTCCCATTTCCTAAATACGACTGGAGTCTAGAGCTCAAGGGACCCTGGTAGTGATGCACTCTTTCCTTATGGTGTTACCTCCTGGGTCATAGAGCTCGGTAGGGAAGATGGAGAGGGGGCTGGAGGGAGAAATAAGGAGCATCATGGGCTGAATGCAGTGGCTCCCAGGACTTTGGGAGGCAGAGGCGGGTGGCTCACTTGAGGTCAGGAGGTCAAGACCAGCCTGGCCAACTTGATGAAACCCTGTCTCTACCAGAAATACAAAAAACTAGCCAGGCATGGTGGCTATGCCTGTAATCCCAGTTGCTTGGGAAGCTGAGGCATGAGAATGGCTTGAACCCAGTAGGCAGAGGTTGCAGGGAGCAGAGATTATGCCACTGCACTCCAGCCTGGGCGACTTTTCACCTTAATTAGTTTTCTGTTATTTAAGAACATCAATTCTTTTCACTATTTCATTTTGTTTAGTTTTTAGCTCAGAATTTAATGATTGTTAAAACACATTTAAATGTGGGCCTAATAAGAAATGTTGCTTGCTTTATCGTTTGTTTTATTTTATGATCTGTACACGTGGACTTACAGAGTACCCTAAACATCCTTCAATGTCATTTGAAATTCTATGTCAGATTGCAAGGCCATCTCTCATTTTGCTAGTGAAAGCAATGCATAGAGGCTATGTAATTTTTCTATAGCAGTATTTTCAGTTGTGCTTTAAATTGAGTATTTCAAATAAGGATTTAATTTAGGTTTAATGAGGGAGTTATTATATGTTAATTAAGTATCAACTGATTATTATGAATATCTATTGGGGCATAACAACCTTTTTTATTAAGATGAATATCTCTTAAGCAGCTGAAGCTTCGTAAATATGCTACAAATAATTAGCTTTAAACTAACATTCAGTAGAAAGAATACATCTAAATGTACTACCTTGAATATAATGTGGTTATTACCTATTAAATATCAATAGATTATTAAGAATATGGTTATCGAGTTTCAACTCATACATCTTAATAAACTGCTAGTAGCACCTAAATAAACCACCATAAGTCAGCTAGTATTTAATTAGCAGAAATATTTATAGCATCACATTTTTATTAGCATATTTATAATCAAATAAATAATATAATAACTCTTTTATTAAATCTAAATTAAATCCTTGCCAGAGGCATTTAAAGAGCTACGAAACTACATTGGCTATGTGGTTTTTAATATTTAACTCATTACATGATTTTTAAATTTCACTAATATGTTAAACAATAAATTAATATACTATATATATTCCAGGTATATTATGAAATTGCACATAATATATTTAGAACTTAAAATATTTAGGTTAAACTGGACAAGAAAATCCTTGAGTTATTTTATTTTCTGCCTAGAACTAGGCACGAATATGGAATGTCTGTTAAATATGTTATTATAATTGACTGTATTTATTGTTGCTAAAGAGATTTAACCAACATAAGTTGTGGACAGCGTTGACACTGTGCCATTTGAGGTGGCCACAAAAGCTTCTGTAAGCAGGAGTTTGGATGCCAAGTTGCACCATAAGAAGAGAAGCCCTGAGGAGGCCCTGCATATAGTTAGTTGCATGTTTATAAAGATAGCCCTGCTTATCACTCCACAGATGAATCAGCAGTTGTCTTGCACAGTTAAAAATGGAGCATAATTTCCTTTCAGGATTGAGGACTAAAATTCAAACTAATTTTATTTCAATATTAAAATGTCATAATTAAGTTTCTTTTCACACAAAGCAGCCGGGGAATGCAAAGAAAGCATATGAGTTGAGATCCATCTCTTCTGAGGAGCCTAGTTAACTGTTCCCTCATCCTTGCTCCAGGTAGCGAGCTTACTTCAGTAAACCTGTTGATTTCATGTTCTGTTGGAAGAGAAAAGAAAAGAAAACAAAACAAAACAAAAGACAAGACAAGACAAAACACCTTTTACTCTGCAGACATTAATTTCAATATCAACACTAGGAAATAACTCTGTGAGGAAGCTAACAATATAACCTAACTTGTGTATACGTTTACATTGGCAAAGGAAATCAAGGGAAAGCTGCTACTGCTAAGTAGGTCCTAGAGCGCTAGTGAAGAATTCCACACTCTCTTTAGTGCTAGTGAAATCCTCAGCTTCTTTTCCATAGATTGTTGTCAAATGAAGACAACGTGGATGTTGATAATGGTAATGGTGGTTTACATTTATGGAGTGCTGGGCAGACTTGCCATCTGCTAGGCAATGCTCTAATTGTCTCTATGTGGATTATTTTATTTAATGCCTGGGTCTCCTTGGGTACGATACTGAGGATATCTCTTAATTTCTCTCAGTGATCAGTGAGAGAAATCTGTGGCCATCAGGTGATTCTTTGCAAATCACTATGACTTTCCCAACTTTATCCAAGTTATTCTACATGGACAAAATGTAGAGAGGATCCATTAGGTCAAATCTTGTACTAAAATTCTGCTGTTTTGGGCTGGGCACAGTGGCTCACGCCAGTAATCCCAGCACTTTGGGAGGCCAAGGCGGGCAGATCACAAGGTCAGGAGTTCGAGACTAGCCTGGCCAATATGGTGAAACCCCATCTGTACTAAAAATACAAAAATTAGCTAGGCATGGTGGGAGGGGTGCCTGTAGTCACAGCTACACTGGAGGTAGAGGCAGGAGAATTGCTTGAACCCGGGAGGCAGAGGTTGCAGTGAGCCGAGATTGTGCCATTGCACTCTAGCCTGGGTGACAGAGCAAGACTCTGTCTCAAAAAAAAAAAAAAAAAATCTGCTGTTTCGATTGCTACTTTCACTTCTGTGGCTAACTAGCTATGAATTCACCAGTTTCTTCATATATGAATAAGGGGTTTAGACTTCAGGATCTCAAATCCCTTCTAGCACTAGGCTTTCACCCTTGTGGAAATTAAGAGTTCAGGGGATCACACATATTGAAATAATTTGCAAATAAAATACCTTTGTTTTAGTGTTAGTCTAACAACACGTTATTATTTTGATGGGAGCTGGTTATATTAATCTTAATATTAAAACGTAATCTTTATGCATGTCTTGAAAAGAGAAATAAAGACAATAATTATTGAATCTGTACACTGACTGTCTCAGAGGGGTTTAATTACTTTTCATTGCATGAATACCAAAGGGAAAACTTATAAAAAAGAAGGCTCTGTATTTTAAAGGAGGCTTAAATGTAGCAATTCTTCTACTCTATTTTTATATCATATTTCTTTCTAAGATATTCTGATAGAATCTTTCAAAATTTAGCTCCTGTAGAAATAGAAGTTTTAATTCTTTGGTCCAGCATTTTAGATACTAAATTTTTCACTTAATTTTTCCCCTGCTAATGATTTGCTAAACCTGGTTCTTTAAAAAGGCAGGGAACGAATGGTGCCTTTCTAGGTAGTTAAACTACCCAGATCAAATTTCCTAATGTCAGTATTGACTTCCTTAGATAGAAAGAAAGCAAGAGATGACAGTGAATAGAAAGCCCTGAGATCCTCACTACCCCGGAAACTGGAAGTTTCCATTCCAGACAATAGAGCTAAGGAGATTAGCAGAGAAAGAGAGAGCTTAGTTGGGGTCTAATTGGGAAAAGAGAAAGCAGACTGGAATCAAAGTTTCTAGTTTGAAATTTGGTTTTTGTATTTGTATTTCTTTCCATATCTCTGTTGGATAATTTCTTTAAGGGACTCTGAGTATTGCTGTTTTTTGAATTCTGATTTCATTGAGTGGTATACAAATAATATCATCAATTTTGATATCTTATTTAGAAGTCAGATTAGGCAGCCATGCATACATTAATTATACTAGTACTTCTCTCTGGCTGTTTCTTTTTTCTAGTACAAATTAGATACGGTTCTCCAACATTACAAATCATGGATGAGGTTGATTTTGCCATTTATATCCAATTTTATGGCATGGTACTTTTTTTTTAAGTTTAGATAAGTTTTGCCAGAGCCATTAAACAAAGAAATCTAAGGTATAATATCAATTTTAAAATATATCGTATGTGAATACAATGTTTCTGCAGCTTCCATCTTAGTTATAAAAAAATCTAAAATTAACTTGCTGCTTTTAAGAAAATAAATTGGTTAGCTTGGATCTCTTTGTAACTACTGTGGTTTAAATGTATGTGCAATTTTTACATGTTATTTTTCAAGGTGCACATTTGTTTTTGTTGATTGCATGGAATCTTCTAAAACATGCTTGAAAGTACAACTAAAAATAGGTGTAAAAACCACCTTTCCATTGAAATCCCAAAGAAAATAGGACATTGCATTGTTTTTTAGAGGTCAACAACTACATACTCATTTCAAGTGCAAAGCTCTGCTTGATCTCAACAACTCATATTGCCTGTATCCCAAATATGTGATATTAAATGACTTGATCAAACAGCTTGTCTGGCAAAAAGCAGATAAACCACTCTTTAAGTGGTAAAGATGAACCTACTTTGAAAACACATTTAGAAATCAACTCACAAGATCAAGGTTATTCCAATGTAGCTTGAGTATAGGAAACAGATAAAGAGAGACTTGAGGAAGGGAGACAAGAACGCTCTTGGAGTGATTGAGAAGAAAATTAAAACGCCCAAAGTAAAGTACAATCTTATGTTACATGACTTTGCCTTTGTTACAAAGGCCTTTTCTTAAAACTATTGCATCTAGGTTTCTTTATATTTTCCAACATGCTCTTTCTGGGATGTGTGTGTGTGTGTGTGTGTGTGTGTATTGTTTCTTTTTTTTTCTTTTCTTTCTTTTCTTTTTCCATAGCTTTTGTATTTCTCCTGAGGCTCTCAATTATTCTACACTTCCTTTTCTTTTCTGGAGTGAGAACATACTTTGATTACCTCTCTTAACCCATTCAGATCTTGTCTCTTCTGTATGTTAGTATGATTTAATTCTTCTTGTCCCTGTCTGCTTGGATTACAGACACTTTCCTCCACTTGCTGTAAGCTAGTCCTTCTATTTTACATCTATGAATCATTCACATGCAAGGTTGAGAAGATTTATAAGATCTTAATGCAATAATTCAAAAGGCATATTGCTATCAGAGATCTGATTTTCAAAAGAATAACAAAAAAGTTCCCTTCATTTTAAAATAAGATGAAAATGTAAGTTTAATCATGATTTTAAGCTCTTTGTTTTGTTGTCAGTTTCACAGTTATTTTAAGATTAGTTCAATGGTCATTTGAGTTTAGAGAGTGGATTTGGGTATCTTATGTTTATATCAATATTTGACTTTATGCAATTTGTCAAAGATATAGGATTTATTTATTTTTCAAGGATAAATGGGATCAGCCCCAGACTCAATTTCTCTGTATCATTTTTTTTCTAATACATTTTAGCTGGATCCACTGAACTGGAATGCCTGGACTGAAGGAAGCAGGTAGAATACAAAGAGTTCAATACCCTTAATGTGGGGCTTAGAATTTAGCTACTCATCCAGACAGACCTAGGGTAGAGTGACCGCTGCAAAGATGCCATGCTTTCCCAATTCTTTATGCTACTTCTCTGCAAGTGGTCATTAACCAGTTTCTCATTTTCTCCATACCTATTGCCAGACTTAGCCAAAATTACCATCTCTGGACCTATTGTCCTCTTTTTTTCATATTTTTATTGTCCAGTCCATTATTCGAGTGTTTAGCTTTGAGATTGCTAGGACTCAGTATGCCTCTGTTTTCCACTGTATCTGCAATGCCTAGAACAATGCTACCATTTCAGATTTCCAACTCCATCACTCTGCCTTTTCTAGATATTCATTCCTTAAACGCTGAAGCTGTATCTGCACATACATATTTACTCTTCCTTCTTCCTGCAACATTCTTCATCCTCTTTCTATTCTTTTTTTAATTTAATTGAAAAACATCTTCTTTTAAATTTTAAAATAATTTTAAATTCTATTTTAGATTCAGGGATATATATGCAGATTTGTTACATGGGTATATTGTATGATGCTGAAGTTTGGGTTGCCATTAATATTGTCACCCAGGTAGTAAGAATAGTATCCAGTAGTTTTCAACCCTTCCTCTCCTTTCTTTCTACCCCTCAAGTAGTACCCAGTGTCTATGCTTGCAATCTTTATGTACATGAGTACCCAATGATTAGCTCCCACTTATAAGTGAAACAATGCAGTATTTGGTTTTTGGTTCCTGTGTTAATTCACTTAGGATAATGGCCTCCAGATGCATTCATCTTGCTGCAGAGGACATAACTTCATTCTTTTCATGGCTGCATAGTATTCCTTGGTATTTATGTACTATATTTTCTTTATGTGGTCCACTGTTGATGGGAACCTAGGTTGAGTCTATGTTTTTGCAATTGTGAATAGTGAGGAAATGAGCATCCAAATTCATATTTTTTTGCATAATCATCTATTTATCTTTGGGTATTCCCGGTAATGGAATTGCTGGGTCCAATGGTAGTTCTGTTTTAAGTTATTTGAGAAATCACCAAACTGTTTCCCATAGTGGGTGAAATAGTTTGCATTAGCATCAACAGTGTATAAGAATTCCCTTTTTTCCTCAACCTTGCTAGCATCTGTTGTTCTTTGACTTTCTAATTATAGTCATTCTGACTGGTGTGAGATAGTATCTCCTTGTGGTTTGCATTTGCATTTCTCAGATGATTAGTGATATGGAGCATTTTCTTGTATGTTTGTTGGCTCCTTGTATGTCTTCTTTTGAGAAGTATCTGTTCATGTCTTTTGCCTTCTTTTTGCAGGAGTTGTTTCTGCTTGTTGTATTGTTTAAGTTCTTCATTGATTTTTGACGTAAGACCTTTGTGAGATGTATAATTTTTAATATATTCTCTCATTTTATGGGCTGTCTCTTTTCTCTGTTGATCGTTTCTTTTGCTATGCAGAAGCTCTCTAATTCGATTAAGTTTCACTTGTCAAGATTTGTTTTTGTTGCAATTGCTTTTAAGTACTTAGTAGTAAATTATTTCCCAAGGCTAACATCCAGAATGGTGTTTCTTTGGTTTTCTTCTAGGATTGTTATAGTTTGAGGTCTTACATTTAAATATTTAATTGATTGTGGGCTAATTTTTATATATGATGAAAGGTAGGTAATTTTTATATATGGTGAAAAGTAGGCAGGTTTCATTCTTCTCCGTAATGCTAGCCAGCTATCCCAGAAACATTAAATAGGGAATCTTTTCACCATTGCTTGTTTTTGTCAACTTAGTTGAAGATCAGATGACTGGAGTTGTGAGGCTGTATTTCTGCTTTCTCTATTCAGTTTCATTGTTCTATGTATCTGTTTTTGTACCAGTACCATGCTTTTTTGGTTACTATAGCCTTATAGTATAGTTTGAAGTGCAATAATATGATTCTTCTAGCTTTGTTCTTTTTGCTTAGAATTTCTTTGGCTATTTGGGCTCTTTTTGGTTTCATATAAATTTTATAATAGTTTTTTTCTAATTCTGTGAAAAATAATGTTGGTAGTTTGATAGGAATGGCATTGAATCTGTAGACTGCTTTGGGCAATATGGCCATTTAAAAAACATTAATTTTTCCAATCCATGATCATGAGTTTTTTTATTTCCATCTTTGTCATCTATAATTTTTTTCAGCCATGTTTTATAGTTCTCCTGGTAGAGATCTTTTCACTATCTTGGTTAAATCTATTCCTAGGTGTTTATTTTTGTTTGTCATTCTTGTAAATGCAATTGCATTCTTGACTTGGCTCTCAGGCTTGAACATTATTGGTGTATAGAAATGTTACTTGTTTTTGTACATTGATTTTGTGTTTTGAAACCTTACCAAAATTCTCTTCAGTTTCAGTAGCCTTTTGGTAGCGTATTTAGGGTTTTTGAGGTATACAATCACATGATTAGTGAAGAGAGATAGAGAGTTTAACTTCTTCTTTTCCTATTTGAATGTGTTTTATTTCTTTATCTTGCCCAATTGCTCTAGCTAGGATTTTCCAGTACAATGTTGAATACAAATAGCCAGAGTAGGCCTCCTTTTCTAGTTATAATTCTCAAGAGAAATGCTTTCAGCTTCTGCCTGTTCAGTATGTTGTTGGCTGTGGATTTGTCCTGGATGGCTCTTATTATTTTGATGTATATTCCTTCAATACCTACTTTGTTGAGCATTTTTATCATGAAGGGATTTTAGATTTTATTGGAAGTTTTTTCCATGCCTATTGAGATAATCATATGGTTTTTGGTTTTATTTCTCTTTATATGGTGAAATACAATTTTTTAATTTGTGTATGTTGAACCAACCACACATCCCAGGAATGAAGCCTGATCAATCACAGTGAAATAAGTTTTTGATGTGCTATTGGATTCAGTTTGCTAGTATTTTGTTGAGGATGTCTACATCTACGTTCATCAGGAATTTTGGCCAATAGTTTTCTTTATTTGCTGTGTCTCTTTGAAGTTTTGGTATCAGGGTGATGCTGGCTTCTTTATAGAGTGAGTTAAGGAGAGTCTCCCCCTCCTTGATTTTTTGGTTCAGTAAAATTGATAGAAGTTCTTCTTTGTGTATCTGGTAGAACTTGTCTATGAACCAGTCTGGTCCAGCACTTTTTCTGGTTGGTAGGTTTTTATTACTGATTCAATTTTAGAACTTAATATTTATCCATTCAATATTTTAATTTTTTCCTGATTCAATCTTGGGAGATCCTGTGTTTCCAATAATTTATCTATTTTCTCTAGATTTTCTAGTTTTTGTACATAGAGGTGTTAATTATAGTCACTGAGGATCATTTATATTTCTGTGGGATCAGTTCTAATGTCGCCTTTGTTGTTACTGATTGTGCTTATGCGGATGTTTCTTTCTTTTTGGATAGTCTAGCTAGTGATCTATCAATCTTATCTTTTCAAAACACAAATATTTGATTTTGTTGACTCTGTATGGATTTTTTTAGGGGGTCTAAATTTGGTTCAATTCTGCTCTAATTTTAGTTATTTATTTTCTACTGCTACATTTGGGGTTAGTTTTTTCTTGTTTGTTTAGTTTCTGTAGGTGTGATGTTAGATTGTTAATTTGAGATCTAACTTTTTGAAGTAGGTATTTATTGCTATAGACGTTCCTCTTAACACTACTTTTGTTGCATCCCAGAGGTTGTGGTGCATTTTGTCTCTGTTTGATTTATTTCAAAAAATTTTTCTTTTTTATTTCTTTTTTTTTTTCTCTAAATGTCATTCAGGAGCAAGTTATTTAATGTTCGTGTAATTTGTGGCTTTGAGAAATCTTCTTGTAACTCATTTCTATTTTTATTCCACTGTGGTCTGAGACTATGGTAGGTATAATTTTAATTCTTTTTGAATTTATAAAAATTTGCTTTGTGGCCGAGCATATGGTCAGTCTTATAATATGTTCCATGAACAGTTGAGAAGAATGTATATTCTGTAGTTGGTGAGTGAAGTATTCTGTAGATGTCTATTAGATCCAATTGGTTAAATGTGGAATTTAAATCCAGAATTTTTGGTGACATTTCTCTCCAATAATTTGTCTAACACTGTCAGTAGGATGTTGAAGTTTCCTACTATTATGATGTCATTGTTTAACTCTTTTCATAGGTCTAGAAGCATCTTTTTAAAGAATATGAGTGCTCCAATGTTGAGTGCATATATATTTAGGATAGTTAGGTCTTCTTGTTGAATTGAATTCTTTCTCATTATTCAGTGCCCTTCTTTGTCCTTTATTACTGTTGTTGGTTTAAAGTTTGTTTTATCTAATAATAGTGACCTCTGCTCATGTTTTATCGTCTATTTGAATGATAGATCTTTCTCCAATCCTTTACTCTAAACCTGTGAGTGTTTTTATGTGTGAGATGGATCTCTTGAAGACATTAGATGGTTGGGTCTTGTTTTTGTATCCAACTTGCTGCTCTGTGCCTTTTAACTGAGGCATATTGGCTGATTACATTCAAAGTTAATATTGACATGTGAGGTTTTGACCTTATTGTACAGTTGCTAGCTGGTTGCTATGCAGTTTCTATTGTGTGGTTGCTTTATAATGGCTGTAGGCTATGTACTTAGGTGTGTTTTTGTGGTAGCAGGTATCATTCTTTCTTTCCCATGTTCAAAACTCATTTAAGGATGCTTTGTAAAGCTGGTCTAGTGGTAACAAATTCCCTTAGTGCTTGCTTGTCTGGAAAAAAAATTATTTCTCCTTTGTTTATGAATCTTAGTTTGGTGAGGTAAAAATTCTTTCTTTAATTTTTTTAAGTGAAAGCAAGTTTATTAAGAAAGCAAAAGAATAAAAGAATGGCTACTCCATAGGCAGAGCAGCCCGGATATAAATTATTGATTGAAATTTGTTTTCTTTAAGAATGCTGAAATTAGCATCCCAATCTCTCCTGGCTTGTAAAGTTTCTGCTGAGAACTCTGCTATTAGTCTGATGGGGTTTCCTTGGTATGTAATCTGACCTTTTTCTCTAGCTGACTTTAAGATTTTTTTCTTTAGCTTTGACCTTGGACAGTTTGCTGACTCTACACTGGTGATGTTTGTTTTGTACAATATCTCACAGATTTTCTCTGGATTTCTTGTGTCTTGATGCGTACTTCTTTACCAAACTTAAGACAAAATATCTTTAATGACCCCCTTAAATATGTTTTCTAGGCTTTTTCTTCTTCTCTGTCAGAAATGCTAATAATTTATATATCTGGTTGTGCTTTACATAATCCCATGTTTCTTGAGACTTTCTCATTTTTAAAATATTTTAATCTTTATTTTTGTCTGACTGGATTAGTTAGACTAATCCTCAAGCTATAAAATCTTCTGTTTTGGCTTGACCTTGTCTATTGATAACATTTTCAATTATATTTTGATATTCCTTGAGTTTTTTAATTCAATAAATTTTAAATCTTTCTATGACGTTTCTTTCTTCATTTCTTGGATTGCTTTAGAAGTCTCCTTTTGTTGATTTTCAACCTTGTCTTGGATCTTGTTGAGCTTCCTTGCGGGCCATTCTTTGAATTCTTTATCTGTCATTTCTCAGCTTCACTTTGGTTAGGGATTATTGTTGGAAAACTAATGTGAACCATTGGTAGTGTCTCTACATTTAGATTTTTCATGGTACTATAATTTTTGTGCTGGTTTTTTTTTTTTAATCTGGAGAAGCTGGCACTTCTAATTTTTGTAATTATTTAATGTGGGTAGGATATTTTTTCTTTCTTTTCTATATATGTTTTTTCCTTTCCTTTCCCTTCTGCTTTCCTAGAAATTGTGACTATAGAGGATGTTGAGTAGGGTCTCTGGCCTTTGCTTTTATAGTCCTATGCACCTCTGTTGGCAAGTTTTATATTAGGCTGTGCAATTCAACCTATAAGCCAGCAGATGGAAGTTATGGGAAAGAGCTGGCTGTGGCCCAGACAGTTGGGTGTGTACTTGATTCTTGTTTACTGGGAGAAACTCTCTGTTGCCTCAGGCAATAGGCTGATCTGTAAAGTACACAGTGGTCTTACCTCCCTTCTCAACCCTGATAAAGTTGGGGGGCAAGATGGGCCAGGAAGAATGAAGCAGGCTTATCTACATGTCCCCTGATGGCAAACGTATTGATCATTTTCCTCAAGCACCAGCATTGAGGAAGAATCAAGTGGGTGTCCACCAACCATGGAGGGGTGTGCCAAGGCAAGGAGCTGGGAAACTTCTTTGGCCCCAGGTTCTCTGCAAAGGGAGGGGATGTGGCCTAGATTTCTAATCTAAGAGAGGGTGCTTCAGATGTCTGGAGATCTGCCTGAGCATGAAAGAGGCAGAAATTTACTTCACCACAATGTGCATAGGAGGGTGGATTGGCTCAGGCTGCTAATCCACATGTGAAGGTTTCAACTCTCTAGAGATATGCCTGGGTGTGGGGCAGCCAGGACCTCGCTTCACCACAGTCTCTGTACAGGAAAAGTGGGCTGGCTCAGGCTACTGATTTAGGTGAACAAATGCTTCAAATGCCTGAAAACCTGCCTCGGCTAGAGCAGAGACAGCCCTCATACAATCAGATCTCTGCACACGAAGGGTGGAGCAACTCAGGCTGCTACTCTATGTGAGCAGGTGCTCTGAATCTCTGGAGTTGAATGTATAGAGTTCTGCCTGGGGGTGGAGCAGAGAGTGCACTACTGTACCATGATCTCAGAATACCTGTAGACTCATTCCAGGTCACCAAGCTGTCCCTGACTGCAAGCCTTGTCACCCAGGAGAAATCACAGCTGTAGCAGCTCTCCTCCCATCTCAAGTCTGTGAAAAGGGAGAGTACTATTCTATCACCTGCTACTGTAGCACTTACCACCACTCTGGCTGTGGAGCCCGCTACTCCACTCCAGAGCAAATGCTCCACTCTCTGGCCCTAGACTAACATGCCTGCATGGCCACACTACTAGGTCACCAAAAAATGACTGATTTTGTATGTGCTTGGATTAAAGATGGCATCCTGTTATTGTCCTAAGTCTGAGAAAATGCCTGCAACTTATCCCAGTGTCTTTCCCTCTTAGTGTCCCCAAGCCTCTTCGCAAGTTAGCTCCCTGGCTTGGGGAAACCAAGTGTTTTATCTTTGCTTGGGTTGCTAGGATCCCCATTGGAAAGGTGAGTTACAAAGGGAGGCTCCTTTTTTCTTTATGTACTGGGGCTTCACTCTTATTAGCTAGCCACCATCGTGAGGGCTGTTTGCTTACATTCTCCTCCCTGGGATCTGCGGTGTCCTTCACAATTCTGGTGGATTCCAATTTTCCATCTTGAATTAAAGCAAACAGAGCTGATCTTTATTCACGATCTTGCTATTTCCAAGTGACTGAGGCACACTGAAAGCCTTTAATCCACCACCTTGAAAAAAAAGCAAGCAAACAAAAATCCAGCTTAAACGTTTGTCAGCTTTTACCCATCTTTCAGGTTTTAGCTTGGAGCTAACTTCCATCATCTCATTATTGAGTTAGACATACTTTCAATAGTAGCAACCCTATTCTTTTGTATTGAATGTATTGTAATGTTTAGTGTATTTCTCTTTCATACTTCAGTGTAAGTTTCTTGAGGGCAGAAACCATATTAGGTCCATTGGTGTGTCCCCAGGCCCTAGTAGATGCTCAGTAAATATCTGTGCAAGGTGGAATAAATGTTCTCAGATTTACCTTTATCCTCTACATCAAATTGGACCAGTGCATTGAGCCAAGTTTTTTCCTTAATCCCTGTTTCCAGATTTGGCCTATTCTGCTTTGTACTTATCAGCATTCTTTCTGGAGACCTTGTGTCATACCTAGAAGAATACTTAGGCACCTGTTCCCTGAGGGTAGATTTTTAGGCTGGGAAAAAAATATATCTGCTTGATCTTTGTGCTCTATCCAGTTAATCGGAGATTCCTGTGCTAAAGTCTTTTTATAATTGCACCTAAGGCTGATAAGATTCTTATTCTAACTGTGCAAAACTTGTGGCTGTATCTCAATCATTCTGGAAGCTTGCTCAAGTTCTAGGTAACAACATATAGCAGAAAGGAATCTTTACAGGTGATACGACTCAATAGTTCTCAAACATGGCTGTGCAGTTGAATCAACTGGGGAATGTTTGAAATTTACAAATTCTGGTTCTTCCACAGACCCACAGAATAAAAATTTTCTAAGGGTAAGGCCCAGGAATTTTGAGTTTTAAAAATATTCTCTGGTGATTTTTATATACAGCCAGCTTAGAAACCACTATTTTTTAATTTTCATATTCTGTGTGAAGGACCAGTTCTATGAATCCTGAACTTGGAAAATATATTTGTTAGGTTTTTTTAGGCTGACTGACTGTGCCATGGATTGCATGGTAACCTCTGTGACCTACATGTGCATCTCCAGATGAGTTCCTGGAACTAGAAAGTCTAAAGTAACAGGAAAACCACTAAAAGAAGAAGATTTATCAACCCCTGCAGCACCTAATTAACTTTGAGACATTCTTCTATTGTTCCTTATTCCTGCCTCAGTTGATAAGGCAACTGGACTTTGTAACTGACCTTGCTCAACTGATAGGCTACCTCATGACTCCTGACCCTATGACCCCTTCCCAGCTTGCAAAATCCACCCTGAACTGTAACTTCTGTAACTTTCCACTGCCTACCCCAAACCTATAAAACCAACTCCTATCCCACCAGCCTCCACTGATTCTCTTTTAGGACTCAGCGCACTCACACCTGGGTGAATAAACAGCCTTGTTGTCAGACAAAGCCTGTTTAGGGGGTCTCTTCATTAAGAGCACATGTTTAACAACATTTCTTCATAACATAAGGAAAAAAGGTAGATGAAAATAATATCAAATAACTGCCTAATTTTTCTTCAGAAAGTGAGATAAAAGTATTTATCAGACAAAATTAAATGAAGATATCCCAAAAATTGAACCAAAATTCAAACAACGAAGATAAAAGAATATTTTTCATTTTTTTTTCTAAAGACAAATACCAAAGTTTCCAGTGCCTTCCCCCATTTCACCTCATTTGTTTATTATATCACTAACAATTATTTATTCAGGGCCTGTTATAGAGCAGACATTATTCTGGGTGTCAAGAATGTAAGAATGAGCAAAATTTGATCAAGTATTGCACTTACAGGGCCTAATTTTTAGGAAGAACAAAAGAACAATACATGAATAAACATAAAAATGATGAATTTATCTTAAAATATTAGGTTCTATGAAGAAGAATAAAACAAAATGAAAGCGTAGAGTATTGCTGTTTTATCTAAAGTGATCTGAGAAGGCCTCTCTAAGAAGGTGGCAAGTGAGCAGACAGACCTGAAGAAAGTGCATAAGAGGGACTTGCAGGCCAATTAGAAAGAAGTAAGCTCTCAGGGACTGAGGCAGCAGTGCATGCTTTTATGAGATAGCAACATTTGGTCAGTCATTTACCCTTTTTGAACCTCAATTTCCTTATTTGTCAAATGGAATGATAATTCTGCTTTGTGTAGCTTTAAAAGGAAGGCTGTGTGTATTGAATTAAGCAATCAATGTACGTAAATATTCTTAGTAAAAGCAAAAGCACCATACAAAGGGAATCTGTCAAGTATTAATATGCTAATGCTGATCAATGTCGTTTTCACCCAGAATAAAAAGCACAATTTTAGATATACTTGAGCTGAAAGGAACCTCAGAAAACCTTCTTACCTGCTCTAGGCTTTGAAGTTGGAGTGATACTATTAACCTACTTTTCAGGTCACACAATTTCATCCCAGAAAAATTAAGTGACTTGCCCAAGGTGACATGGCTAGTTAGGACTGGAAGGGGTCTGATAACTCACTTTTCTGCTTTCTGAGGTAGTGTTCTTTCTGCTAGAGACTTTTTTGGGGTATCACCTTATTCAGTTATTTTGGCTCTCAAAGTCCCTCTAATGTGTTTAAACATCAAGCACTGGTGAAGAAGATGCAATCCAGTCTCTCCACAGGCACTGTCCAGACTCAGAAGTGGGGACAGAGAGCCTTCTGGTCCCACTGTTAAGGTCATAAATATCTGTCTTGCTGTATTAGCACTGGGGCTGCAATCCTTGACTCCAGAAAATGGCTTCTGAGGCTGGGCCTTCCATCACTGTTAAGTGATATACATCATCATTTGTTATGGATTGGCCAACATAAAAAATCTCCTGTGTGCACAAATATTGAGTCATTTTACTGAGAAATGGGACTTGAGAAATTGCTCAATGTCATCCTTCCTCCATCCCCCTCCCTGAGAAATGGATATACATGACTTGGTCTGAGAGTGATATGGTTTAGGAAAACTCCATTGCTCTGGAACTAAGAGAGCTGACTTCATGATTGGGGGGTGATTAAATCTGGCATTGAATTCCCTGCAGGCAAAAGTCCTAGAGGGCAGATATCATGTTGGTTTATCCTGCATAGAGCCTCAGTGAGCAAATTACATAGAAAGGGTAGCATAATAATGCAATCTCTTTGTGCAAGAACTGGTCAATTTGGAAAGCTGCCTTAACTCATGCTTAACTCAACACTTTGGGACCTTTGAGTAAATTATTGCCTCTCTGGGAGAAGCTGGCTCATTAGGCTGCCACATATATAGCAACGATGGCTTTATATTTCCATTCCTAGGAATGCTTGATAGATATTAATGGACTCTATTAAAGACTAGAGGCAGGAAGGACATCTATTAGAAAGATAGCCCTCCATTCTGTTTTACTGGCTGTGCTTTCAGTCTCTCAAATCTCAGGGGGGAATAGACATGCTCATTGAATGCCTACTATGTGTCAGTTGTTTTCCATAGGATTTTACTCACCGACTCTTACTGACAATCTCTATTTTCTAAATTAGGGTACTAGTGCCATCTGTACTAATTAGAGAAACAGAAACTTTAGAGAAACAGAAACAACAGGAGGTCAATATCTGTATCTATATCATCTATCTATATCTATATCTAGCTATTATAAGGAATTGTGAGTATGGAGCTTAGCAAGTTCCAAGATCTGCAGTCCAGAGACCTAAGAGAGCCCATGGTGTAGCTCTACTCCGAGTCTGAAGCCATGAGTACCAGGATAGTCAATGACTTAAGTTCTAGTTTAAAAGTGGACAGGCTGGAGACCCAAGAAGAGCCCATGTTTCAGTCTCAGCCTGAAGGCCAGCAAAGACTGATGTCTCAGCTCAGCAGCCAGACAGAGTGTTCCCTCCTACTCAGCCTTTTTTTCTCTTCTGTTCAGGTTTTCAATTGATTGCCTGAGGCCCACCCATATTAGGGAGGGCAATCTGCTGTACTCAGTCTGCTGATTCAAATGTTAATCTCATCTAGAAACACCCTGACAGACACACCCAGAATAATGTTTGACTAAATGTCTAGACATCTCACGGCCCAGTAAAATTGACACATAAAATTAGCCATTACAGACTCAGAGAAAAAAGGAACTTGCTCAATGTCACACAGATCTGGATGAACATGTTTCTGTGTCTCAAAGCTGGAATCTTTCTCTTGTATCTCACTGCCCCTAACTACTTCCTATCTTGTCTCTTTGTGTGGAAGAGTATGTATTTTAATAATGTGACTTTTGTTTTCTATTGACTTCAGGAACTATCCTTACAATTTTATCTTTCACTGTTCTCCAACATTAAAATTCCAAGTCATTCAAACTTACGTCATTTTCAATGATGTATTTATGGTGGATTGTATATATGTGACTATAACTTATATTGTGTCAACATGCTATAGCAACTCCTATCCTGCTTCTGGGCCTCTCATCCTCTACTCATTATGTGAATGTTTTTAAGCACCTACCAAATGCTGGAAATCATGCTGAATACTAATAACATAGAAGTAATACACATACTAATAATAGTTATTATGTATTGGGTATTACTCTGTGCCAGACATGTTTTAACTATTTATACATATTAGTTCATGATGGTCCTTACAAAAGCTATCATTCTACTCTTTGTTCCAGGAGACTAACCAGCATGGGCTACATCAAAAAGGCGGCCATTTACCTTCTGCTGGGTAGGGGCACCATAGAGACTTGTCAGAAACTAGAAGGAAGGTAGAATGTGCAATCTGAGTGTTAATTCCCTGGCTTCATCAAAGGACACTTGTCTTCACAGGGAAACAGGCTACATGATTCTCCTTTTCGGCTTCAGTAAAACCCCCTCCTTTCATCCTTTAGTCCAGAACGGTAAGAGGTCAGCAGCTAAGAATTCAGGTTCTTTGTGGTTTTCTCATAAACATGCCTTTGATGATGGCCTCTTTGGAAATAAATTCTCCTAGACTTTTTTTTAGGATGATTGGGTCATTAGTTTTTCCCCTGGAATCCTGAGTCTTTAAATCAACCCTATCTGAAATGTACCATTATTGCCACATTTTACAATAGAGGAAGAGAGATGGCTTATATAATTTGATGAAGAACACACATTTTGTAAGAAGAGCTGGGATTCGAACCCTAGTGGTCTAGCTTTTGAGATCATGCTCTCAATCACAATTAGTGTTAATAAGTGTCAATAATCACTACAATAAGTGTCATTATAGTATAATGACACTCTACCTAAAGCAATAGCTTAGTTCAAGTCATCTTTTCCTATAAAACTTTCCCATTTATTTGACTATTATTGTTTTGTAGACCCTACCCCCTCAAGTTTATTGAGAGTCATACTTGAAGTTTCTATGCTTATGTTGTTTCTTAATAATCACAGAAAGAGTGTGCCTTTATGAGTAGCTGAACAAGGAATATCTTCTTGAATATGTCAGGAATATGGAAATAATTAGGTTGCCATAGCTGAGTGGAAAATTTTGGGTCTGGCAGCAACTCCAACTACACACAGCAATTTTTTTTCCTTAGCTGTGTGACCTTGGATGAGTCACTTAACTTCTCTGGTAATCTGAAGCTTCAGAATCTCCTTCTAACTATGTGAAGTGTAAGGCCGGTTGCCTCGCCGGGAGCTCAGACACGCCCACCCCCTCCCTAAGCCTGGGAGACTACGTCACCATTCCGCACTTACCTGAGCTCCGTCACGTAGCTTCCCTAGTGCCCACTCCTGCACCCCCCACCCAAATCTGCACTCGGCACCTAGCCCGCCAAAAACCCCGCCGAAATTTGAAAAACCCTGCTTCCCAATATCCAATCGATTGCCCCATGCTTTGTTTCCCAATATCCAATCAATTACCTCTAATGCCCGCGCACCGAAAATCCCGCCTACCTACCAGTAGCAGCTCACCCCATCCAAGCTCGATTTCCCAATACCCAATCGATTACCCTATGCTTTGTCTCCTAATGTCCACCCAATGGCCCCTGACCCTATAAAACTCCTTGCCCTGGGAAGTTAAGCGCGACTTCTCTGGCCCCCCTTTCCGGACCACAAGAACCTCGCCCGGGAGCTCAATAAATTGGCATTTAATTTTCCTCGGCTGATTTCAGTTTCCTCATTTTAAACTCGGCGATATTCCTTACATGAAGGAACCACAGGCTCCACGCCTCTGGCAAGCAAAAACATCGAGCTAGAGCAATACTGTTTTGTTTCATTAGTAATACTGTATTATTTCAGTGCATTCATTTATATTATCACCAACAATTTATGGCAAATTCAACTAATTTTCCATTACAATAGCAATGCATACTTTCCCCCTTAAAATATATTAAGTAAAAACTGTAAATCAATTTATAGGAAAAAGGTATTAGTGGTTGGTACGATATACGGAAAGTGGTGAGTGAACGAATGAGTTTGGAAAAAATAGAAGAGAAGGTCAGGCACAGTGGCTGACACCTGTAATCTCAGCATTTTGGGAAGCTGAGGCTAGAGGATTGCTTGGACCCAGGAGTTCAAGTTCGACATGGGCAACACAAGGAGACTCCTGTTTCAACAAAAAATGTAGAAATTGGCATGGTGTGGTGGGTTGTGCCTGTGATCCCAGCTACTCAGGAGGCTGAGGCGGAGGATTACTTGAGCCCAGGAGCTCAAGACTGCAGTGAGCTGTGATTGTGCCGCTATACTCCAGCCTGGGTGACAGAGCAAGACCCTGTCTCAAACAAAGAAACAAATGAACAAACAAACAACTGGAGAGAGTAATCTTGAAAATCTCTTGAATCTCTAGAATTTGATATTCTGTGTCAACCAGTATCTATTATCTTACACCCATAGCTGTGTACAATATTTGGGATAGAAAATATTTTGAAATCTGAAGATCAGAGAGAAAGACGTCCTTGTGGAGAACACTAAAATCTTTACAGTTATTTTCTTGTAGCTATTCTCAGCCCCAAAAAAGATCTAAGAGCCAGGCGTTGGCAGAGAGTCAGGTGAGAAATGCTGCGTAGTGCCTCAAGAGAGCTGTGGCATTGGGATCACAGACCTACAAACCAAGGGGAAGGTTGATCCTAATAGCATCAATGGATAGCTTCAAAATATTCATAAAAATGAAAATACAAAGCAAATAATTATGACAAGCATATTGTCTAATTAAGATGAATGGGACATGGCTCTCACGCATTTTAATCTGTTAGATAAACAGCATATTAATAAGGCTTAATTATATCACCACATACTTAAAGTGACTTTGTAAAATAAAGTTTATTTTGATTTAACATATGCTTTTTTTTGTATGTTGTTGTAGCACTTTTACAAGAGTATAAATAACATCTTGAAATAAATCTCTTGGATGTGATTCCCATCTAGATCGAAATTTTTTTCCTTTTAATTTATTGGGTAATTCAGGATATGTAAAGTAATTTTTTATTTTTGTGATATGTGTTCTTTCAGCCTTTATGTTTGAATATTGGAGAAATGACCCTCTCACCTTCGATAGTGTTTCTTCACGATTCTATTTGTTCTTATCCATTCCACATTTAGATGGTCAACATATACTTCTTATTCCATCTTAGAAATAGCTCCCTCTTCTGCCCCCATCTGCCCTTTACATATAAGGAGAATACCTACAGATTCTATGACCCTCTGCCTCAAGAGTTAAGGTTAATTTCTTCTCCCTTTGCATTTAGGTTGGCTTGTGACCACATTTTTGACCAACAGAGTATAACGACCTTCAGGCAGCTGTGACCTTCAGAGGACTGACAATTTCTACCTTGATCTCTTGAAGCCCTGAACACCAATAATTCTGAACACTACTCACTCTGCTGGAGGAACCCCATGGAGAGACTCTGAGACTATAGGAAGAGGGAGAGCAGCTCAGCTGAATCGAACCTTTGGGGCCATTTCTGCTAAGCAATCTGGCAAGTGAATAAAGCCACTTCTTTACTCCAAACTTGCCCTATGTGAGCACCTGAGATTCATGAGCATAACAAATTTTTAAGCCACTATTTCAGGGAATACGCTATATAATAGATAAACAGGATCACAGGTTTTTCAAAAAAAATATCTGACCTTCACCATAAGAAATTTATAGCTCCCTCCCCTGCTGAAGTCAGATTTTGCCACGATTTCTGGCATTCCTGCCGCCGGGAGAATTACACTTTCTTATCTCATTGACATCAGACTTGGCCATATGATTCATTTTAGCCAATAAAATGTGAGCAGAAATGACATGCCACCATGGCATAGAAGTTTTAAAAGCCATCATGTTCTGTCCCCAATCTTTGCCCTCTACTGAGAGAATAGGAATGCCCCAAATGAGGGGCATTCATTTGGCCCTGGCTACTAGAATGAGAAGACAAGGAGCAAAGGTGCAGGTGACCCACAGCTAACATGTAATGCAGTGAGAAATATTCCTTTCTTGTTGAAAGCCACTGAGATTTTAAGGTCTTCTACAGAACCACCAGGGTCATCATCCTAAAAAATAAATTCTGTTACTCACCTACATAAAAGACACCACATCCATGTGGTTTCTTACTATTTTGTTGCATCTTACCTCTTCAATCTCACCACACATGTACCTCACAATTCAGCCGGGCTTGTCCTGATTCTTTACTTTCGGATGTGTGTGGTCCACTCCGTTTGGCACATACTTTTCAATTTCTCCACCTGCAAAGCTGATACATATTCTTTGAGACTCACTTTGGATGCCATTTGCTTTGTGAAGCTTTTTCTGTTTTTCCTGGACAAGATTAGTTCCTGCACTTTCAGTGTTTCCATAGCAATGATGATGAAGAAGAATGAGAGGAGGTTAGTGAAGAGGATGGTGGTAACACAGTCTTCTTTATGTACCAGGAATTGTTTTAAGTAGTTTGAATTTTCAATTTATGTAATCCTTGCAATAACCCCAGAAGGCAATTGTAGCATCTCCATTTTATAACACAGCAGACTGAAGCACTGAAATGTTAGATAATTCACTCAGTATCACACAGTTATTAATTGCTGGAGCCAGAATTTGAACTCAGATGGTCTAGCTTCTGAGTCAGTGCTCTTTATTGCTATACTTCACTGTATTCACAGGTCACATTTTTAAGGTAGCATTTATAAGTTGTAATAAAGTTGTCTGTTTTCATGTTTGCCCCCAGTAGACTCTGAGTTTCTGCAGGGCAGTGACTGTGTTAGCTGTGTTTACGCTCTTGCATATAACACAAAGTCAGGCATATGGACATTCAATAAATAATTTTCAATAACTAAGTAAGGGCTTGAATTTAAATCCTGAAACTTTAAGTCCAGTTTTTTATTTCTCTCTATCACATTAGTCACCTTCATTTTATGTGGTTTTTCATCTTACTATTATAAATGAGTTCTGGAAATGCATCTGTTCTATTAGTTGAAATAGTATCCAAGACATTTATTGAAGAAGACTACTATTTCATTTCAATTATTTCCTTTTACTTCCCTTTAATGTTACAATAATTATGATTCGAAAAGGAATGCTAATTTTATGAGATCTTGTTGTGCATGTTAAAATGTAGTCTAATCTCATAGCATCTTCTTCAAGGTCTCACATTTCTTTTCTGGAATGTTCACCACTCTTCCATCCTAACTTATTTTTTCCACTATAAATGATCTGTAATTTTTTGGTTCAAAGTTTTTGCTACCTACATTGGTTGGAAGGCCCTTCTTTTTCATTAATATTCCCTTTTTATCACTGAGGGCTTACTGATCCTGCTCCTTCCTTAGTGACACATTTCTATGGAAGTACAAACTCTCTTGATACCAATGCCACTCATGACCACCATGACTGTGATCATAATGATGATCATCATCCTTGTCCTCATTCAAATATCAGCTGGGGTCGGCCATCTTACCCATATTATCTCAGATGGTTAGGTTCAGACCTGAATCCAAAGTAAATTTAACACATATCCTAAGATTTTCATGTTCTAAGTTATTTCATGTTCTCCTGTGGTTTTGAGGACCTACTTTCTCTGAATTATTTCAGTTTAGAGATTATCTTATCTTGTTTCTGGACTTTATTATCTTTTTGCTAGAATGCATGGACTGAGACACAGAACTCAGCCATCTTCCACAATTTCTACTACAAAAACCCACCCACATCCGGATTTCGTTTATGAAGTAGGCTTTCTAATATATAGGTGGGAAGGACTTATATTCAAGTCAAAGGGAGAGGCACACATTTAGTTGAGGCTTCTGATATTCATCATGCTGTTTGGCCATACTTCTTTTCTTATTTTTCTTCCATTTCGGCTTGACCCTCCCCCAGAGGTGACATTTTTGTTCAAGTCTGATTTAGCTCACAGAATTCTAGCAACCTTTTTTTGTTGCCTTGGTTTGTCCAAACATATATCTGTGTGTCCTCCTGTTTTTCTGGGTATTTTTTTTTTGACCACGTATATCTTTGCTTCTACCTTACAGGCATTTGTGTGCTATTATGCTATTTGTTTTGCTTTCCATAATAACAGTGTTTTCTTTAAGAGTATATTTTATAGATCTTTAAAATACTTTGATTTTTTAAAATATTTTTCTCCTAATAGACCTGTCAGATAGGAGAGGACCAGATACTTTAAACCTATTAATTAAATAACATAGTTGAAGCATGTAGTCCCATGTTTGAAACATGAAGTTTATATTAGATAAGGCTTAAAGTCTATTCCAGTGTGTGTGTGTGTGTGTGTGTGTGTGTGTGTGTGTGTGTATGTGAGTCTTAAAGTTGAAAGAGAATTCAGGGACCATTTAATTTTAGAAAGATAAGATATTACAATTTCTGCTTTACAGATGAGATCCATGATGTCCAGAGAGTTTCAGTGATTTGCTAAAAGTGAGGAGAAATGGTGGGATGTAGTCACAGAACTCACTCTCTTCTACTTCTTAGGCAATGTTCCTCATTTCTCCAGGAAGTGTCTCCTTCAGTGAAAGGCTGTGAAAATTGGGGAGTAAGATAGTACGGGAGCAGCAGGGCTTGCATATGGTTCTCAGATATAGGTCACTGGGGAAGAGGATGCACTGCAAAGGTTTAGAAATAATACCAAGGAAGCGAATTGTTCACTTAAGTATAGATTCAGCTTAGCAAGAATCTATGAGAATAAAGATTTGTAGATGTATATTATTAATGTTTTTATTCAATGTTCTACACCTTGCATCATTGCTAGCATCTTTGGATGGTTAAAGTTTCATCAGAGAGAAAATTATACTCTCATATTAAGATATTAGCCCTTATGCATATGAAAAGACACTCTTCAGAAGAAGACATTTATGAGGCCGACAAACATATGAAAAAATGTTCATCATCACTGGTCATTAGACAAATACAAATCAAAAGCACATCGAGATACCCTCTCATGCCAGTTAGAATGGCGACCATTAAAAAATCTGGAGACAACAGATGCTGGAGAGGATGTGGAGAAATAGGAACACTTTTACACTGTTGGTAAATTAGTTCAACCTTTGTGGAGACAGTGTGGTGATTCCTCAAGGATCTAGAGATAAAATAGAAATACCATTTGACCCAGTAATCCCATTACTGGGTATATACCCGAGAGGATTATAAATTGTTCTATTACAAAGACACATGCACACATATGTTCATTGCGGCACTGTTTAAAATAGCAAAGACCTGGAATCAACCCAAATGCCCATTGATGATAGACTGGACACAGAAAATGTGGCACATATACACCATGGAATACTATGCAGTCATAAAAAAGGATGAGTTTATGTACTTTGTAGGGACACAGATGAATCTGGAAACCATCATTCTCAGCAAACTGACACAAGAACAGAAAACTAAACACCGCATGTTCTCACTCATAGGTGGGTGTTGAACAATGAGAACACATGGGCACAGGGAGGGGAACATCACACACTGGGGTCTGTTGAGCAGTGGGGGGCTAGGGGAGAGACAACAGGGGGTGGGGAGGTTGGGGAGGGATAGCATTGGGAGAAATGCCTGATGTAGGTGATGTGGGGGAAGGAGACAGCAAATCACTATGGCATATGTGTACCTATGCAACAGTCCTGCAAGATCTACACATGTACCCCAGAACCTAAAGTACAATAAAAAATAAATAAATAAATAAATAAAAATAAATATTACCCATAAAAAATAAAATATATAAAGCAAAAAAGTAAAGAAAAATAAAGTGATTTTAAATTAAAAAAAAAAGATATTAGCCCTTATAAAGACAGGCACCTACTTATTTCACCAAGAGGTAATCACCTCCAACAACATATATTTATACATTGATTTGTAAAAAAATTTCTGCAAAGGACTAGGTCAACAAGTTTAGTTTATCAAAGGGAATTTCATTTCCTCATTGACTTTAAACAATGAAGCCCTTGAAACAGTCAGTCAATACACATCTCAGAGAAGAACAAAGGCAGCATCTGAAAGGAGGATTAGTAAATTACCTGCCTTCAAAACTGAAATAAACTGCACAAAGGCAGTTCTGTATTTCTGCTGGTAATTCAACAAAGAAAGTCAAATGAAGCCTATAGATCTGGTTATGTAGAAATTTTCTGCAACTCAAGGTTGTGATGAAAAGATGTTCAAATAAAGATCGTTCTAATGAATACAATTACTAGAGGGTTGATATACAAAATGAAAAATTAAAAAAAAACATTGTGGTTTCTGAATGGTTGACACATAATTGCAACATCACACAATTTGGGATTATAGAAAAATAATTGAACTGAATCTTTTATGGGAGTGTACCAAAGTTGGGGGGGGGGGGGGGGGGGGCTTAAAATTTACTGAGCACTTACTATGCTATTAATGTATTTAGACATGTTATTATTTTTGTTTGTTTGTTTTTTGAGAGACAGCCGTCTTTCTGTGTCACCCAGGCTGGAGTGCAGTGGTGTCATATCAGCTCATTGCAACCTCTGCCTGCTGGGTTCAAGTGATTCTCCTGCCTCAGCCTCCCTAGTAGCTGGGATTACAGGTTGTGCCACCATGCCCAGCTAATTTTTGTACTTTAGTAGAGACAGGGTCTGGTCTCAAACTCCTGACCTCAGGTTATCTGCCCACCTTTGTCTCCTGAAGTACTGGGATTACAGGCGTGAGCCATGGTGCCTGGCCATTATTATTTTTAATCCTTAGTTAACTTGAGAACAACAAAAATCAGGAAATTTTGACTTAGTGGCTAATGAGAAAGCTTCCTACAAGTCCGCACTCTGCTTTTCTATATTACTCTCAATTTTGTGCTTTATTAGCACAACATTTAACAATTAGAGAACCTCTAATTGAAAAAGCAGTGACAGCAGCAGGAATAGTAAGGAGAAGAGAAGAAAGTCAGTTATTTTCTTTCTCCTTTCTTGCCCCTCTAGAGTGATGGAGACTGTTAGAACAATGATCTTCAGGGAATACAGCTTAAACAGAAATAAATATCTAAAGAGCAGAGACAAATTTCAGTTTATAAGACAAACACCTTTATGAAAATCATGCAGGGTTTTTGTTGAGGTAAGAAATTACTGAAGAAAAAAACAAAAGATTATAGGAGGAGTATGGAAATAGATTTGAATCATAAAGTTTATTTTGATATAGAAAGCAAATCATGGGTAACTCTGTCCAGTTGACCTTTCTCTGGCTTAGTCACTGTGTTTTTTAGAAGGCAATAATAAAATCTTTCTTTACCATTTCTCTTAGGATAAGCAGGTTCTTGGATACTTGATGATACAAAAATTCCAGTTCCCTTTCTATATTATCATAATCTCTAGGAATAGAAAGTAATGAATTGCAGGGGTTGTCTTGATCTTATTAAATATATTAAGATATTATTAGGTTATAAATAATAGAATTGGGACATTTTATAATATGGCTTTGAAAGATTTGACTTTAAGGAAAAAAAAAGACCTAGAGGTGCAAATTGAGCCGACAAAGTAGTCAGCAGAAGGTTAGAAGAGAAAGAAGGATCAAGACTAGAGACAGGTAGAGGATACTGATGTGTTGTACGGTAGGTAAGCTGGCCTGATACAGATTGGTCCAACCTAGGTGCTTGAAAGGAAGGGATATAATAAGAGTGTGGGGTGAGAAGAGAGGGTACCAATCTAGGTTCACCATGACAGCATTGTTTTGGGATGGCAAGTAGACTGGCAGAATAAGAAACAAGAGTCAGTCTAATTACAATGAACAGGTAAAGGTGTAGTCCAGGCAGTCTGCCATTACTGAGGCAGACCACGATTACCGAGGCAGCTCTAACTATACCTCTATAAACAAAACCGCAAGGAAGTTCACACAGCAGCTGGGCAGAGCCCACGGCAGCTCAGCAATGCCTCTGCTGGCAGACTGTGACTAGGCTACCTCCTTCCTGGGCAGGGCATCTCTGAAAAAAGGCAACAGCACATCAGGAATTTATAAATAAAGTGCTACCTTTCCAGGACAGAGCACCTGGGAAAAAAGACAGTTATGAGTTCCACTGCAGCAGACATAAACATACCTGCCCAGCAGCTCTGAAGGAAATAATGGAGCTCACAGCTCAGAACTTGAGCTCCTATAAGGGACAGACTCTCCTTAAGCAGCTCCCTGACTCCCATGTATCCAAAGAGATACCTCATAAAGGAGAGTTCAGGCTGACATCTGGTGAGTATCTTCTGGGATGAAGATAACAGAAGAAGAAACTGGCAGCAACCCTTACTGTTCTGCAGCCACTGCAGGTGATCCCCAGGCAAGCGGGGTCTGGAGTGGACCTCCAGTAGTCCTATAGCAGAGGGGCCTGACTGTTAGAAGGAAAACTAAAAATCAGAAAGTAATAACTTCAACATCAACAAAAAGGATGTCCACTCAGAGACCTCATATGAAAGTCACCAACTACAAAGATGACAGGTAGATAAATCCACAAAGATGGGAAGAAACCAGTGCAAAAAGGATGAAAACACCTAAAACCAGAATGCCTCTCCTCCTCCAAGGGATCACAACTCCTCACCAGCAAGGGAACAAAGTTGAATGGAGAATGAGTCTGATGAATTGACAGAAACAGGCTTCAGAAGATGGGTAATAACAAATTTCTCTGAGCTAAAAGAACATGTTCTAACCCAATGCAAAGAAACTAAGAACATTGAAAAAAGGTTTGATGAAATGCTAATGAGAATAAACAGTTCAGGGAAGAATATAAATGACTTAATGGAGCTGAAAAACACAACATGAGAACTTCGTGAAGCATACACATTTCAACAGCTGAATAGATCAAGCAGAAGAAAGGATATCAGATATTGAAGATCAACTCAATGAAATAAAATGAGAAGGCAAGATTAGAGAAAAAAGAGTGAAAATAAATGAACAAAGCCTCCAAGAAATATGGGATTATGTGAAAAGACTTAATCTATGTTTGATAGGTGTACCTGAATGTGACAGAGAGATGAATCCAAGCTGGAAAACACTTTTCAGGATATTATCCAGGAGAAATTCCCCCAAACTAGCAAGGCAGGCCAATATTCAAGTCCAGGAAATACAGAGAACACCACAAAGATACTCCTCAAGACGAGCAACCCCAAGGCACATGATAGTCAGATTCACCAGGGTTGAAATGAAGAAAAAAATGCTAAGGGCAGCCAGAGAGAAAGATCAGGTTACCACAAAAGGAAGCCCATCAGACTCACAGCAGATCTCTTGGCAGAAATCCTACAAGCCAGAAGAGAGTGGGGCCAATATTCAACATCCTTAAAGAAAAGAACTTTCAACCTGGAATTTCATATCCAGCCAAACTAAGCTTCATAAGCTAAGGAGAAATAAAAACCTTTACGAACAAGCAATTGCTGAGAGATTTTGTCACACCAGACCTGCCTTAGAAGAGCTCCTGAAAGAAGCACTAAACATGGAAAGGAACAACCAGTACCAGCCACTCCAAAAATGTACCAAATGGTAAACAGCATCAACACAATGAAGAAACTGTGTCAACTAATGGTCAAAACAAACAGCTAGCATCAAAATGGCAGGATCAAATTCACACATACAATATTAACCTTAAATGTAAATGGGCTAAATGCCCCAATCAGAAGACACAGACTGGCAAATTGGATAAAAAGTAAAAACCCATCTGTGTGCTGTATCCAGGAAACCCATCTCATGTGCGAGAACACACATAGGCACAAAATAAAGGGATGGAGGAAGATTTATCAAGCAAATGGAGAGCAAAAAAGCAGAAGTTTCAACCCTGGTCTCTGATAAAATGGACTTTAAACCAACAAAGATCAAAAGAGACAAAGGCATTACATAATGGTAAAAGGATCACTGCAACAAGAAGAGCTAATGATCCTAAATATATATGCACCCAATACAGGAGCACCCAGAAATATAAAGCAAGTTCTTAACGACCTACAGAGAGATGTGAACTCCAACACAATAATAGTGGGAGACTTTAACACTCCACTGTCAATATTAGACAGATAGAGAAGACAGAAAATTCACAAGGATATCCAGGACTTGAACTCAGATCTGGACTAAGCAAACCTAATAGACATCTACAGAACTTTCCACCCCAAATCGACAGAATATACATTCTTCTCAGCACCATATCACACCTACTCTAAAACTGACCACATAATTGGAAGTAAATCACTCCTCAGCAAATGCAAAAGAATGGAAATCATAACAAACAGTCTCTTAGAGCACAGTGCAATCAAATTAGAACTCAGTATTAAGCAACTAACTCAGAACTGCACAACTTCATGGAAACTGAACAACTGGCTGTTGAATGTTGACTGTATAAACAATTAAATGAAGGCAGAAATAAAGATGTTCTTCGAAACCAACAAGAATGAATACACAACATACCAGAATCTCTGGGACACATTTAAAGCAGTGTCTAGAAGGAAATTTACAGCAATAAATTCCCACCTGAGAAGCAAGGAAAGATCTAAAATTGACACCCTATCATCAAAATTGAAAGAGCTAGAAGAGTAAAATCAAAGAAACTCAAAGCCTAGCAGAAAACAAGAAATAACTAAGGTCAGAGCAGAACTGAAGGAGATAGAGACACAAAAAGTCCTTCAAAAAAATCAGTAAATCCAGGAGCTGTTTTTTTGAAAAGATCAACAAAATTGACCGCTAGCCAGATTAACAAAAAGAAAAGAGAGAAGAATCAAATAGATGCAATAAAAAAAGATAAAGGGGATATCACCATTGATTCCACAGAAATACAAACTACCATAGAGATTTCTACAAACAACTCTATGCACATAAACCAGTAAATCTGGAAGAAATGGATAAATTCCTGGACAGTTGCACCCTCCCAAGCCTAAACCAGGAAGAGGTTGAAACCCTGAATAGACCAATAACAAGGGCTGAAGTTGAGGCAGCAATTAAGCCTACCAACTAAAAAAAGCCCATGTCTAGTTCACAACCCATGTCAGTTCACAGCCAAATTCTACCAGACGTACGAAGAAGAGCTGGTACCACTCCTTCTGAAACTATTCCAAACAATCTAAAAAGAGGGAATCTTTTCCAAATCATTATGAGACCAGCATCATCCTGATACTAATACCTGGCAGAGACTCAATGTAAAAGAAAACTTCAGGTCCATATCTATGATGAACATAAATGCAAAAAATCTTCAATAAAATACTGGCAAACTGATTGCAACACCACATCAAAAAGCTTATCCATCACGATCAAGTAGGCTTTATCCCAGTGATAAGAGTCTGGTTCAACATGTGCAAGTCCATAAATGTAATCTACCACATAAACAGAACCAAAGACAAAAACCACATGATGATCTCAAAAGATGCAGAAATGGCCTACAACAAAATTCAACAGTGCTTTATGCTAAAAATTCTCAGGAAACTAGATATCAACAGAACATATCTCAAAATAATAAAAGCTATTTAGGACAAACCCACAGGCAATATCTTACTGAATGGGCAAAAACTGGAAGCATTCCCTTTGAAATCTGGCACTAGACAAGGATGTCCTCTCTCACCACTTCTATTCAATATAGTATTGGAAGTTCTAGCCAGAGCAAACAGGCAAGAAAAAAGAAAGAAAGTGTATTCAGTTAGGAAAGGAGAAAGTCAAATTGTCTCTATTTGCAGACGACATGATTGTATACTTTAGAAAACCCCATCGTCTCAGCCCAAAATCTCCTTAAACTGATAAGCAACTTCAGCAAAGTCTCAGGGATACAAAATCGATGTGCAGAAATCACAAGCATTCCTATACATGAATAACAGATTTAAAGAGAGCCAAATCAAGAATGAACTGCCATTCACAATTGCTACAAAGAGAATAAAATACCTAGGAATACAACTAACAAGGAACGTAAAGGACTTCTTCAAGGAGAACTACAAACCACTGCTCAACAAAATAAGAGAGGACACAAACAGATGGAAAAACATTCCATGCTCATGGTTAGAAAGAATTAATATCATGAAAATGGCCATACTACCCTAAGTAATTTATAGATTCAACACTATTCCCATCAAGCTACCTATGACCCTCTTTATAGAACTGGAAAAAACCACCTTAAACTTCATATGGAACCAAAAATGAGCCCGCATAGCCAAGACAATGCTAAGCAAAAAGAACAAAGCTGGAGGCATTATGCTACCTGACTTCAAACTATACTACAAGCCTACAGTAATTACAACAGCATGGTACTGGTAGCAAAACAGAGATATAGACCAATGGAACAGAACAGAGGCCTCAGAAGCAACACCACACATCTATAAGTATCTGATCTTTGACAAACCTGACAAAAACAAGCAATGGGAAAAGGATTCCCTGTTTAATAAATGGTCTTGGGAAAACTGGCTAGCCGTATGCAGAAAGCAGAAACTGGGCCCCTTCCTGACACCTTACACTAAAATTAACTCCAGATGGATTAAACACTTAAGCATAAGACGTAACACCATAAAAAGCCTAGAAGAAAACCTAGGCAAAACCATTCAGGACATAGGCATAGGCAAGGACTTCATGATTAAAACAACAAAAGCATTGGCAACAAAAGCCAAAATAGACAAATGGGATCTAATTAAACTCCAGAGCTTCTGTACAGCAAAAGAAACAATCATTAGAGTGAACCAACAACCAACAGAATGGGAAAAATTTTTGCAATCTACCCATCTGACAAAGGACTAATATCCAGAATCTACAAAGAACTAAAATAGATTTACAAGAAAAAAAACAAACAAATCCATTCAAAAGTGGACAAAGGACATGAACAGACACTTTTCAAAAGAAGACATGTATGAGGCCAACAAACATGAAAAAATGCTCGTCATCACTGGTCATTAGACAAATGCGAATCAAAACCACATTGCGATACCATCTTACGCCAGTTAGAATGGCGATCATTAAAAAAATCTGGAGACAACAGATGTTGGAGAGGATGTAGAGAAACAGGAATGACTTTAAACTGTTGATGGGAGTGCAAATTAATTCAACCATTGTGGAAGACAGTGTGGCAATTCCTTAAAGACCTAGAAATAGAAATTCCATTTGACCCAGCAATCCCATTACTGGGTATATACCCAAAGGATTATAAATCGTCCTATTATAAAGACACATGCACACATATGTTCGCTGCGGCTCTGTTTACAATAGCAAAGACCTGGAATCAACCCAAATGCACATTGATGATAGACTGGACAAGGAAAATGTGGCTTATATACACCATGGAACACTATGCAGCCATAAAAAATGATGAGTTCGTGTACTTTGTAGGGACACGGATGAATCTGGAAACCATCATTCTCAGCAAACTGACACAAGAACAGAAAACCAAACACCACTTGTTCTCACTCATAGGTGGGTGTTGAACAATGAGAACACATGGACACAGGGAGGGAAGCATCACACACTGGGATCTGTTGGCGGGGAACGGGGAGGAACAGTGGTAGGGTAGGTAGGTTGTGGAGGGATAACATGGGGGAGAAATGCCAGATGCAGTTGACAGGGGGGATGGAGGCAGCAAACCACATTGCCATGTATGTACCTATGCAACAATCCTGCATATTCTGCACATGTGCCCCAGATCCTAAAATGCAATTATATATATATATATGTGTGTGTATATATATATGTGTGTGTGTATGTATATATATATGTGTGTGTGTGTGTGTGTGTGTGTGTGTGTGTGTATCTATATATATATATATGGTGTAATCCAGAATCCAGAGCCATGTTCTAAGCCCAGATGGTAGCCACCTGCTTATTCACTCCAAAATCATAGCAAGGTAATAATGTTGTTTAAACAGTGGACATTCAAGTTTGTATTGGATTCAATAAAAAGAATCCTATTGTACTTTCATTTTATTTTATTTTATTTTATTTTATTTTATTTTGGGATGGAGTCTTGCTGTGTCACCCAGGCTGGAGTGCAGTGGCATGATCTTGGCTCACTGCAACCTCTTTTTCCTAGATTCAAGTGATTCCCTTGTCTCAGCCTCCCATATAGCTGGGACTATAGGCATGTGCCACCATACCTGGCTAATTTTTGCATTTTAAGTAGAGACAGAGTTTCACCATGTTGGCCAGGCTGACCTCAGGTTATCCTTTTGCCTCAGCCTCCCAAAGTGCTGAGATTACAGGTGTGAGCCACTGTACCTGGCCCACATTGCATTTTTAAAAGACAAAGAATCTATTAATATTTGCTTTAAGTTGGACTTATCCACTCTAGTTTCCTTCTTAATAAAATAACTTGCACCTGAGAGAAACTAATCCTAGTCAACCCTTCCTTTTTCTGAATTGCTCTCAAAGGTGTAGTGCAGACAGGAAATTCCTTTTTTTCCCCCCTGGGTTTAAGCGATTCTCCTGCCTCAGCCTCCCGAGTAGCTGGGACTACAGGCGTATACCACCACACTCAACTAATTTTTGTATTTTTAGTAAAGACAGGGTTTCACTATGTTGGCCAGTGGTCTAGAACTCCTGACCTTGTGATCCACCCGCCTTAGCCTCCCAACGTGCTAGGATTATAGGAGTGAGCCACCGTGCCCGACCCAGACAGGAAACTCTTTTTGTCTCCAAGAATCACCTTCACAAACTGAAATGTCTCTTGAATTGGACATTTCCAGCCAAAGCTTTGATTCTCATCATCTGTTATCTGTCTTATATTTCAATGACCACCAAATGGGTATCCCACCTATTATCCATGTTGTCACCAAAGTATCTTCCTAAAAATTGTATCTGATAATGTCATTTCCCTGTTTAGAATCTGTCACTGGTTTCTTTTCTTCTGAGTTGCCCTTTATTTACCCTTAATATTTCTCCAAACACTCTTCCTACTTTCCAGGCTGCACACCTGACCCTCCAGCCTTGATGAAGGCTTCACCAATGCCCCAAAATGTTGTGTTCCACTGTGATTGTGCCTTTGCAGGTGTGTGTATTTTCTGTCCCATTGACTTACAAACTCTAAAGCATATTTCAAACTTTACATCTCCAAAGAAGACACTTCCACATATGGGTAACATTTCCCCCTTGGTATACCCAGGTGATTTTAAGACTAATATAAACTCTTGACACTCTTTCTTTTGGAGACTCCCCCCCCCTCATATTATATCAAACATATAAAAATGCATCTAAATCCCCCCAAGAAATACATTTTTCTATTAAGATTTTTGTGGAAATTTTTATAATGGACTTTTATATTGTTTGGCTGCATATAGCTTATTTAAAGTTGTTATGATTTCTCAGCAGTCATTGTGCATATGCAATAATTTTTGTAAACTAAGAGAATCTATTCTTCAGATTGTTTTCAAATGTAATGAAATGTTTATGAGTGTTGAATTTGACAATGAATGAAATTGTCTATACTATGTTTATAGACATCTAATTGAACCTTTGCAAATTTTGACTTAGCAGTTTTCATTTAGTATTTTCAGCCAAGAATTAGATTTTTTTGGTCATAACTCATATATTTTCTTGGGCTTTCAAAAAGTTCATTAGCCTCAGTCACTGTGTTTGTAATAATGAGAGAGATTCTTATCTCATATTGCTAAGTATTATATGCCATTATCTGCCTGTTCAACTAGATTGAGTTCTCAACATTTTAGATTATTACCAGCACCATTACCTGACATACAGAAGTTGTTGAATATATCTACATATATATGTTAATGAATATAGATGCCTTAGACATGGATATAGACATATTGATGTAGATATAGATGGAGACATGGATGTCTTATTTGAAAAAAATTCACTGAAGCTAACCAGTTTAGTCTATTTGTGTCTATTGGAACTCAGAGATTACCGATTGCCAGTTCCTGATCTGGAGCCTAAAAAGGTTATTTTACATTTATTAAAGAAGTCTTCATTTGCTGCTTGTGTTATATAGATAATTTGCACAATGTCAATTGAAACTTTTTTTGATCAGTGACTTGGTACTTTGTAGCAGGCAGTGAACTCTATGGATTGGAATGAATTGTCTTTTCACATATTATTCACTCAAAGATTTTACGAGAAGGCATACGTTGGTGTGTTATGCTTGGTGCATGATATATTATTTTCATCTTATCATCTTTATATTTTGAAAACATTTCCAAGAAATACTTCTTTAGGTACCATGTGAAACTGACACATAATATAAGCATTACCATATTTATTTGCCTTATTGCAGTGATTCTGTATCATCACACTGTAAGCCTTTCAGCAGCTAGTGAAATATCAAAGCTTTTACTATTAAGTGTTAGTTTACTAACCCTTAGATTTTACCATAAGGTGGCTACTTTATATGGAGTTACATAAAAATGCATCAAAAATCCCCTGCTATTAATGAAGTCTTAATGGCAGACTTCATACTTTGACATCATTTTTGGCAATGAAAATTAATTGCAGGTTGTTGGGCATAGAGACTAATTGAGGTACTACTCTTTTCCCTATCATTTAATTATGATGTTTACAGTTTTTATGTGGTTCACTGATATATACTTGTCTACTGTCATGCAGTGGGCTTTGAAAACTTAAGTTTATTTTAATTGAGCCATGCTAAAAATATTTCCAAGGTTGTATACTAACCCACTGAAAGGATCAGGTGAAAATTTGAGAGGAGTAGAGAATTCAGCATACATATTGCTTTGATTTTAGAATAAGTTGTGGGCAGCTGAGTAATAACTTCTGTTAATAATATTGAGAATTGAACATCTAAATTTCTATAATCCGTAATAAAATGATGTCATACTTGCCTAGAATATATTACTTGAGAGTTAGCAAGCAGGGATACCTTATTTTCCATCACCTTAAATTAGTCCATTATGGGCAGGCTTTGGCATGTTATTGACTGTTTTTATTACATTTATCAGAACACTCATATCCATTAAGTGCAAAAAGCAAAGGTTAAATAACATTAAGGTTCTGACACAAATGAACAAGAAAAATTTCAGATGCAAGCCAATGGCTTCTGTCTTTCTCTTTTAAATTTGCTAGCATAGGCAGAGAATGAATGAATGAGAAGGTAGCTAGAATTAAGGTAGAATTTCTTTCACTTGGTATTTTTGCTATGCATTATTGTTCTTTTTAAGGTGAAAATTAGATGTGTGAATTCCATCCTTCTGTATTAAAGATGTTTGAGAGTTGAGGCTTTGGACAATTTCCTATAGAAATATGACTATCCACGTGTAGACCCCTCAAGATCCATGAGCACAGCAAGTGGGTCTGACTTAGCCACCATGTATCCCCAGCACCTTGTACACAGTAGACGCTCAATAAGTATTGGTGGATTTATAAATACGTCTATAAACGTATTCTTAGCCACAACTTAACTACTAAAACACATATTTGGGCATGAAATGTACAGCATTAAGCATTAGATGTGGGAAATGCAGTGGCATACCTTATTCAAAGAATAATTATTTTTGCCCTTCTCTGGTTTACAATCTAGTGAGGTAAGTAGTCAGAAATTAAACAAACAATCACATGTGGTGTAATTACACATTGTGAGCAGTGTGCTGCAGGAAATACATCAAACCTTGACAGATGATTCCAAGGGGTCTTTATCTTTATTGAGGAATCAAAAAAGATGTTCCTGAGAAAATATCATTTAAACTCAGTTGTCCTTTGAAAACTAGGAATTCACTCATTGAACGGTGGAGATAAAAGCATTCTCAGCGTAGGGTAAAGCACGTGTAAATGCTCTGTGGCTGGCAAGAACACGGCACCTTCAAGGCATTGAAGGAAAGCAAGGTATCGTGTGTAGACCAGAGATAGGAAGGGTGGCAGGAACTGAAGAGGGAGAGGACGGAAAATGTGTGGGATTTGCGTGTCATGCTAAAGCTTTGGGATTGGATTCAAAGGTTTATGAGTAAATATTGAATGATTTTATGCACATACATATTAGTTATGTGACCTATTTTGGATTTTATAGGGAACCGTATAGCAGCTTTGTGAAGATGGAATGGAGGGAGGCTAGAGTGGAAATGAGAGATCATGGAGGAAGCAATCACAGTACTCAAGGGAACAGACGATGGTGGCTTGGACCATGAGTGTGATCTTGGAGGCAGGGGTAAGTTGGCAGACTTGAGTCACAATTTGAAAATAGAACCAATAAAACTTTCTGTTATTGATAGAGAAATACTGGAGGAGAGGAAGGTGTTAAGGACAACTCCTGGATTTACATGAACATCTAAGTGAAAAGAAATGTTTTATTTAATGAGAGGTAAGAGGATTGTATCGGGCGTGGGGGGGCATATAAAGTTTGAGATTTTTGTGAGTTTTTTTTCCCAAGTGTATATATCAGGCAGGCAATGGAAGTTAGAAGGAAAATCTAAGTTGGAGATAAAAATCTGGGAAGCCAACATTGGAAACATGGGATTGGTATAATTTCTTAGAGAAAGACTGTTGCATAAAAAGATAAGGAATCTCAAGAATTGTGTACTGACATAATTCAGGTTAACAGAGAAAGAGGAAACTGGAAAAAAGGATTGCCAAAAATGTTTATGCCTTCATGGGATGAATGGAACTTAGAGACCCCAATTCAATGACTCTTAACCTGGGGCTTATGGTATCCTAGAGGATGTCCTCAAATAGGATTCAGGGAGTCTTAGTCATGTGACAGTTGTATGAAAAATTCAGTCAATTTGTACTTGGATCTTTTCTAATACTAATACTAACCCATGAAAACTCTCTAGGTTTCTGTTGCCTTGAGTTTCTTGATTTCTTCTATTTTTCCAAATCTTACTGAAATTGTTTCATCCTTCAGAATAGAAGAAGCTCTCAATTTTATGTATTCCTGTCTAGAGAGATAATTTGCAAAACACAGTTGTGAATAAACAAATATATTCCTATGCAAGTGATGGACTGTTAATTTGTTAGGAAAACCACCCAAACTCCAGGGTTTCTGCATTTGAGAAAATTACTGAACTATACTACTCATGCAATTTTATAAACACCATTTTTACAAACTCCCAGAACAGTTTCCCTCACAGATTGAAGCATATCAAATACTTAGAATATATGCTTTACATGCTGTGGAAAGACATATAAAGCTTTATGTGTTTCTATAAGCATATCACATTCTAAGTATGTGATACATTTCTGACTATGTGACTTATGCATACTTAGAATGTAATGATGATGATTGATATGTGTGTGTGTGTGTGTGTGTGTGTGTGTGTGTGTGTGTGTGTAAAAGGATGAAGGATGGAGATATATATTTCTCTATCCAACTTTTCTTTGCAGAAACTTCTAAATGCTGTTGTATTTCACCAAGTTCCAGTTGATATGCCAAACTGGACAACTCCTGTGTGCCAGGACAATGTGCTAGGCTTGCTTTAAAATGAGGCATACACATGAGATAAAGCAAAGATTCAGCTTTAATGTTCAGTAAAACAATAATGTGTTTCTTAATAATAAACATTTGTGCATAAATGCATCCTATTTTAAGAAAAAGATACCTTACCTATGTTGTTTGTAAGTTATGGTTCCTTAAAAATTCTGTTTGCTTAGCAACTCTAGTTTCAGAGATGTCTTTCTACTTCCCCTTTGTCTCTCGTGGTAAATAGCAATAAATCAGCTTCATGCTATTGCCATGATGATAAATCTGCACAAATATAAAGGGATTGAGGACATGTACATTATAGAATTGTATTGATACATACTTCTTAAAGCTTTTATTTATTTATTTACTTGAGCCAAAGTCTCGCTCTGTAGCCCAGGCTGGAGTGCAGTGGCGTGATCTTGACTTCGCACAACCTCTGCCTCCTGGGTTCAAGTGATTCTCCTCCTTCAGCTTCCTAAGTAGCTTGGATTACAGGCGTCCACTACCGTGCCTGGCTAATTTTTGTATTTTCATTAGAGACAGGGTTTCACTGCGTTGGCTAGGCTGGTCTTGAACATCTGATCTCAGGTCATTCACCCACCTCAGTCTCCCAAAGTGTTACGATTACAGGTATGAGCCACCACGCAGGCCCTGATAAGTACTTTTTATGAACATATTCATTTATTAAGAAATCATTATGGAGTACCTAGTAGGGGCTTATCATCTTAGTAAAGTATAGGACAGCACCTGCCATTGCCATCTGTGAACTTCTAATCATGTGGGAAATGCAGACAATAAACAATAATACAAAATTTATATTTAACATATAAATATAAAAATTATTATATGTTTAAGTGCATATAATGTATCAGTTTAGGAGTGTTGACTTTGACAGGGAATGAAATTGACATGTTTGTAGACATATAACAGAAACTTTGTAAATTTTGACTTAGCAGTTTTGATTTAATATTTTACAGCAGCAATTAGATTTTTTTTTTATCACAACTCAGATATTTTTTGGAGCTTTCAAAAAGTTCACTGGCCTCAGCCACTGTGTTTGTAATAATGAGAGAGCTTCCTGTCTCATATTGCTGGGTGTTGTATGACATTGTCTGCCTGTTCAATTAGATTGAGTTTCTCAACATTTTATATTATTATATTTACATAATCTATTTATATACCAAGAGCACCAGACCCATGAGAGAGGCCATCCTAGATCAGCCAGGTCCAGTCCAGCTGTCCCAGACCAGACAACCAACCCAAAGAATTATGAGAAATAGTAAATATTTGTCCCTTTGTGTTTTTTTCTTTTTGAGATGAAGTCTCGCTCTTGCCCCCCAGGCTGGAGTGCAGTGGCACGATCTCGGCTCACTGCAACCTCTGCATCCCGGGTTCCAGCCATTCTCCTGCCTCAGCCACCTAGAAGCTGGGATTACAGGCCCCTGCCACCACGCCTGACTAGTTTTTGCATTTTTTGTAGAGACTGTTTTCACCACGTTGACCAGGCTGGTCTTCAACTCCTGACGTCAGGTGATCCACCCATCTCAGCCTCCCAAAGTGCTGAGATTGCAGGCGTAAGCCATCGCATTCAGCCAATATTTGTTCTTTTTAAGACCCTAAGTTTTGGTATAATTTGTTACCTACTAACCTTTACTGCAGACCTTATTTCAGATATTGGTTTTCTGTCCCTGTTAGCTTGCCTTGGCTTCCTAGACAGATGTCATATTTCTTACCAAAGAACAGATAAATGACATCATTTATGTATTTCTGGTGATGGTGACAAAGGAAAAATGAGTAATGTTTCCCTCACTTTATTCCTATATCTGCTCAAATTTTACTCTCTCCAAGAACTCATCCTAAAAATTAATATGCTTAGTCCACCATCACTGCCTAACTCTTATCCTCTCATTTTCTTTTATGGCATATATCACTACCTACTATTATTAAGATGTAAATTTCCATTATAACATACGCACACACACATAGATATACATACCATATATATATATGGTACGTGGTGCTTAATTTTATATGTCAACTTGGCTATGCTATGGTGCTCAGTTGTCATTGTGTTAAGCCACACCAACTCTGGAGCTGTTTCTTACTGTGGCAAAGCTGACTGATGAATAAATTAGCACTGGGAGTAAAGTGCTGCTGTGTCAATATCAACAGTAACAATTTAAATTACGTGACATTGACTTTAGGGTTGGGCAGCAGAAGTCCAGGAGATTGTTACTGTAGGCTAGAAAATTGGTAGCCTGTATTGTGAAGACGCAAAACATTTAGTATAAATGTCATTTGTTATAACATGGCAGGCAAGTCATCTGCCCAATGACTTTGTGACTTTTGGAAAAGATGCTTAAAGACACAATACGCAAGTTTATTTGGTTGTAATTAACTGAATTTGATAATATATTACAAGAAAGAGGTGAGTTCAGAAAATGATTATCTGTTTTCAACAGGAGGGAAAGGAAAAAGAAGATTTTAGGAGCTAATGGATACAGTGTCTCTCACTTTTAACCAGTAAAAGGTAAAATTGGAAAATGGTTTGCACCAAGGCAAATCAAAACCCCTTCCAGGAGCAAAGATCGAATGAAGAGTATGGCTGCTATGCTTCTGTTAAAACCTCTGGATCAGTAAAGGGGTAAGTGAGCAAGCCCTTTCAAGTCACAGAATGACTCAGGAAGAGAGAAACTAAGGGCATTATCCCATGGAGACTTGATTAGCTCTCTAGAGAGAGGAAGGTCTGGAATAGAATTAGAAGTGTGGCTATTGACATATGAAGATGGCTGGAGTCAAACAAAGAAACAAAACCAACAGGAGCAAAGCTTTTCAGAAAGTTGCATTGTCAAAAACACTGGCAGCTTGAATGCAGTCTTTGAACGGATTGTCGCTGTTCAAAATGTAAAATGACCTTTCAGTCCATGCTTCTCTACAGGGTGGAGTGAGGGTTGAGGGTGTATTCTTATTCATCTATGCCCAGGGAGGATAATGCAACAAGAGGACCTCCCAGACTTCAGAGTTGCTTTGGGTTGGTGTAATGTGTGGCTCAAATTTTCCCCCCTTCCAAAAGGGAGTAATTTTTGTTTATGGTCTCTCTTTTTGACAAATATGCATCAGGCGTATGGTGAACAACCTGTTTGTTTTCTTGTTTTTAGTTAACAGAACACTGAATTAAGTGGACTGTATTAGTTCGTTCTCACAATGCTGTGAAGAAATATCCCAAACAGTAATTTATAAGGAAAAGAGGTTTGGCCAGGTATGGTGGCTTACGTCTGTAATCCCAGCACTTTGGAAGTCTGAGGTGGGTGGATCACCAGGTCAAGGGATCGAGACCAGCCTGGGCAAGATGGTGAAACCCTGTCTCTACTAAAAATGCAAAAATTAGTTGGGTGTGGTGGTGGGTGCCTGTAATTCCAGCTACTCAGGAGGCTGAGGCAGGAGAACCACTAGAACTCATATAGCGGAGGTTGCAGTGAGCCGAAATCACATCACTGCACTCTAGCCTGGGTGACAGAGCAAGACTCCATCTCAAAAAAAAAAAAAAAAAAAAAGAGGTTTAATTGACTCACAGTTCTGCATGGCTTGGGAGGCCTAAAGAAACTTGCAATCATGGGGGAAGGGGAAGCAAACATGTCCTTCTTCACAAGGCAGTAGGAGAGAGAAGAGCTGAGCAAAGGGGGAAAAGCCCCTTATAAAACCATCACATCTCCTGTAAACTTACCATCACAAAAACAGCATGGGCATAACCTCCCCCATGATTCAGTTACCTCACACTGTGTCCCTCCCACGACACATAGGGATTATGGGAACTATAATTCAAAATAAAATTTGGGTAGGGACACACCAAACCATATTATGGAGCCACAGCTGTTCATGTTATAAATCAAGAGATCCAAGAATTCATCCCAGTGCTGATTGGTGACTTTTAGAGTGTATTCCATGGATGGAGGTTGAGTGAATTTTGCTTCTGTTAAGGGTGTTGGTATTTGCGACTGTGTCAGTAGACTGCAATAGATTGTATTATTGCTCCCAGTGATGTGCTCCAGCACTCCCTGAAAAGTGATTATACATCCTCAGCATTGCTGTTTCTGTGGGAAAGCGCACATCCTGACCCACTGGTATTGGGATTGATCATGGGATGTGTTTTGGCCAGTTAGTATACGCAAGCTTAACTTAGGCCACATTCTAGCAGAAGTTTTAAAAATATCATAAATTTTCTCCAATTCTCTTTCTTACTCTTTTCCCTTTGCCATAAGAAATGTGTCTCTACAATGGCCTGATTATCCACCTGGGCAATGGAATCCAGGAGCATGGGCCACAGAAGCACAGTAGCTGACCCACAGCCACTGACACGTAAAGTGAGTGAGAAGTAAATATTATTATAAGCTACTGAAGTTTGGTGTGGTATGTTACTCTCTAAAGTTGATACTGTGGGAATGAATTATTTTTAGAGAACCAGGATTCAGGACAAACATTTTGAGCCTGAAAAACCCTACATGTATTTTAAATAATAAGAATAATTTTTCCCCCAGGACAAATACTATTTTCTCTCCGTATGATATTTCAAACTTGGTCTTTTTTTCCAGATAAAAGGTTTTATTTATTTATTTATTTTTGTTTCTCTCCTGACACATTTGTTTCCCCAGCTTCCTATATAAGCTGTCTCATTTTCTTGGAAGCCATTTTGCTTGTTTTACAATATGATGTGGAAGAAATATTTGAAGGATTTAGACAAATATGCCAGAAGCATATCAACAGGGCGACCAAGAGGACACTGAGGCCTCCACCCACTGTCCCAAAGGCAGTTTCACAGCAAAAGGTGGTTGCCCAATATGTATAATTTCTATTGTTTTCTCTAGAGACAACTTGGTATGCTTTGTGATCTGTGTGAATGTTTAAGCAGATCTCAAACTCCCTACTTTTCTATTATCGGCCTCATTATGAATATTATATAAAGACATTTCAAAAGTTTTTTTCTGCCTAAAATAATCTTTTAAAAGAGTATCTCTTCACCTCCATTCTCAGTGTGCAGATCTGATCAGTTTTGAAAGCCTTAAAATGTTCCAAAGGGTTCATCTGTTTTGAGGACTTCCTTTGGATAGATGGAGGTAAGTAGAACATTTCCTGTCTCCGCATTGTTCAACCTACCTGCTTTGATTTATCACAGTCTGCTTGAGAGGGTCTATCTTTATATATATATCTTGCCACTGTTGTTTTCATCAGTCCAGTTTCATTATAAGAAATAGTGTAGTGGTGGCTTCTAGCTATTTCGTGCATTTGGTTCTTGAATTTAGAGTCCTTTTATTTCTTCCTGATGAAGGCTTTTGTTCTGGGGTAAATCTTAGTCTATTGAGTCCTTGTATCCATGTTTCTTTCTCTTTCTTGCTTGCTTTATTAGCTCTGGAGTCCTTATGACTCATCCCTTCAATATACTCAGAAGATTTCTGGTGAGATGCCCAGTGTCTCAGTACCAATGCCTCTTTCTACTGTGAGGCAGTGGGAAAAAGTGTAGTTGGGGCCAGAGGAGAGTAAAGCCTCAAGCTTCCTAGCAGGGTTTTTTGTTTTAACTCTGAGACTACCACTCTGCTTCTTTCAACAAGTCACTTCCCTTTCTCAGTCTGTTTTGTCTTTTGTACCATAGGTGAATCCCAGGAATTTATGAGACTGCAAAAACAATAATTTTCTAATAGTTCACTTAAGTATGTAATTATACACACACACACACACACACACACACACACACACACACAAGATTTATATTTTGACTCAGTTAATGACCGTTTCTTTTTTTTTTTTCCTTAATGAGAAAATCATGTAATGGTTTCATCCCCGTTCCCTTGGCCTGTTTAAGAATGACTCAGATTATATTTTCATGTAACATATTTCAGCTATTTCTTTAGTAGAGATAGACATAAAGAAAGAGAGACATGCAGATAAATAGACAAAGATGGATAAATCTTTCATCAATAGGAGCAATAGCAATACACTTTAATACTTGACTGTTGGACTTCCTGAGAGATGATGTATTAGCCACTTCCTAAAGAAAGTTCAAGAGTAGATTTTAACCTTGTGAAATGTTTACCTGCTCAGTGCAGGCCCCAATCCTATACAGGATGTAGGTCCTCTGCACTGCATTTGGCGCTGGTTTAATCTTGGGCACATATGCATCCTTTATGTCTCCACTCAGGCTGCCCGTAACATGTTTTGCAAGACTGACCTTTGTGGAATGTCTGCTAGGTATCATGCACTTTATATATACATCACTGTCTGCTCTGTAATGTATATTTTACTTGTCTAATTTCCCCCAATGAAATTAGAGATACTTAGTCACATGCTCAGGGTCAAACACAGCAAAATTATTGCTCAAATAATGTTTCAAAACCACATACGATTATTTTCTAGTCCAACAGGACAAAGTCCAAGTTCATCAGCATGGCATGCAAAATATTTTGTGATTTCACCATTCCGTGCCCCTCCACACTTATCACCTCCTTCTGCTACGCTCTGCTGCACCGGTGCTGAGAAATGCTGACCTCTGCTCCCACACCATGCTGTCCTCCTCATCTGTGTTTTGTGTCTATGCTATCCTCTGTGCAGAAACATGCCTCACTTTGCCTGAGTAACTGCCACATGTCTTTTAAGATTTAAGACACTGAGGATACAATTATGTGATTAAGAATGTAGCCATGTAGCTCTCTGTCACTTTCTAGTTATGTGCCCTTGGGCAGGTTATTTAATTTTCCCATGCCTCAGCTTCCCTATTTGTAAAATAGCCATAAAAGTACCTCACAGGGGGGATCCCAAGATGGCTGAATAAGAGGCAGCTTCAGAAAGCAGCTCCCAGCGAGAGAGATGCAGAAGCCAAGTGGTCTCCACAATTCCAAATGAGGTACCAGGTTCATTTTGTGGGTCTGGTCCGACAGTGGGTATAAACCAAATAGGGCAAGTTGTGGCAAGGTGGTGCACTGCTGCAACCAGGAGGAACACGCAACTGACCAGAGGACTGGGAGATCTCCCCCTCTGGGACTTCAGTCCAGAAACAGTGCTCTACCCAAGCCCTCTACAATCCACAGAACAGGACATCTTTGCCGGGCTGAAAGCCTTAGCGAGCTGCCTGAACAGGGCAAAACAGCAACTTCGGCCCTGGGGCTGTCAGCATAGATCTAGGCAGAAGCACTGGCTGACACCCAAGAAAGTCAAAGAGCCGGTGGGACAGAGCTACCCGCCCCCCCGTAAGAAGGGAAATGGAACACAGAGAAACAGCCAAAACGGCAGGACGGGTCCCCCTGCCGCCGCACAAAGCCCGGCAGGCCAAAAAATTCTCACTCCAGAGTTAGACACCCAGAACGTCAGTTAGAGAGCGACCAGGAACACTCCAGCTCGGTGGGCAGAAGGGAAGCCGCCATTACAGAAACTGGCCTAATTTTCCTGAATAAATAAAAGACGCAGCAGCTCTACTGAATCTGTGGCAGCCCAGCAGCGCCTCCGCAGGCAAACGAGGGAAACACCACCTCCCCCAAGCAGCTACCTGAGAGCAAAACTATATAAATCCAAGAGATGGGGAGAAACCAGCACAAGAAGAATGAAACCATCAAAAATCAGAACGTCTCTCCCCCCACCATGAGTTCACAACTCCTCCCCCAGCAAGGGAACAAAGCAGGACAGAGAATGAATTTGACGAATTGACAGTAGCAGGCTTCAGAAGGTGGGTAAAAACAAACTTCTCTGAGTTAAAGGAGCATGTTCTATCCCAATGCAGAAAAACTAAAAACCTTGAAAAAAGGTTAGATGAAATACTAACTAGAATAACCAGCTTAGAGAAGAACATAAATGACTTGATGGAGCTGAAAAACACAGCACAAGAACTTCATGAAGCATACACAAGTTTCAGTAGCCGAATAGATCAAGCAGAAGAAAGGATATCAGAGACTTGAAGATCAAATCAATGAAATAAAATGAGAAGGCAAGAAAAGAGAACAAAGAATGAAAAGAAATGAACAAAACCTTCAAGAAATATGGGATTACATGAAAAGATCTAATCTATGCCTGATCGGTGTACCAAAAGATGATGGGGAGAATGAATCCAAACTGGAAAACACTCTTCAGGATATTATCCAGGAGAACTTCCCCAACCTAGCGAGCAGGCCAACGTTCAAATACAGGAAATACAGAGAACACCACAACAATACTCCTCTAGAAGACCAACCCCAAGACACACAATTGTCAGGTTCACCAGGGTTGAAACAAAGAAAAAAATACCAAGGGCAGCCAGAGAGAAAGGTGGGGTCACCCACAAAGGGAAGCACATCAGACTCACAGTGGATCTCTTGGCAGAAACCCTACAAGCCAGAAGAGAGTTGGGGGCCAATATTCAACATCCTTAAAGAAAAGAACTTTCAACCTAGAATTTCATATCCAGCCAAACTAAGTTTCATAAGTGAAAGAGAAATGAAATCCTTTATGGACAATCAATTGCTGAGGGATTTTGTCACTACCAGACCTGCCCTGAAAGAGCCCCTGAAGGAAGCACTAAACACAGAAAGGAAAAACCAGTACCAGCCACTGCAAAAAAGAGCCAAATGGTAAAGACCAATGATGCAATGAAGAAATTATGCCAACCAAAGGGCAAAACAACCAACCAGTAATAAAATGGCAGGATTTAATTCACACATAACAATATTAACATTACTTATAAATGGACTAAATGCCCCAATCAAAAGACACAGACTGGCAAATTGGATAAAAAGTCAAGAACCATCGGTGTGCTGTATTCAGGAAACCCATCTCATGTGCAAAGACACACATAGACTCAAAATAAAAGGATGGAAGAAGATTTACCAAGCAAATTTAGAGCAAAAATAAAGCAGGGTTGGCAATCCTAGTCTCTGAAAAAATGGACTTTAAACAAACAAAAATCAAAAGAGACAAAGAAGGGCATTACATAATGGTAAAAGGATCAATACAAGAAGAGCTAACAATCCTAAATATAGATGCACCCAATACAGGAGCACCTAGATACATAAGGCAAGTCCTTAATGACCTACAAAGAGACTTAGACTCCTGCACAATAGTAGTGGGAGAATTTAACACTCCACTGTCAATATTAGACAGGTCAAGAAGAAAGAAAATCAACAAGGAAATCCAGGAGTTGAATGCAGATCTGGACCAAGTGAACTTAATAGACATTTACAGAACTCTTAACCCCAAATCCACAGAATATACATTATTCTCAGCACCACATAGCACTTACTCTAAAATCGACCACATAATTGGAAGTAAATCACTCCTCAGCAAATGCAAAAGAACGGAAGTCATAACAACCTCTTAGACCATAGTACAATGAAATTAGAACTCAGGATTAAGAAACTAACTCAAAACAGCACGACTTCATGGAAAATGAACAACTTGCTCCTGAATGATGACTGGATAAACAATGAAATGAAGACAGAAATAAAGATATTCTTCTAAACAAACAATAATGAAGACACAACATACCAGAATCTCTGGGACACACTTAAAGCAGTGTCTAGGGGAAAATTTATTGCAATAAATGCCCACATGAGGAGCAAGGAAAGGTCTAAAGTCGACACTCTATCATCAAAATTGAAAGAGTTAGAGGAAAAAGATTTAAAAAACTCAAAAGCTAGCAGAAGCAAGAAATCACTAAGATCAGAGCAGAACTGAAGGAGATAGAGACACAAAAAAACCCTTTGAAAAATCAACAAATCCAGAAGCTGGTTTTTTGAAAATATCAATAAAATAGATAGACCACTAGCCAGACTAATAAAAAAGAAAAGAGAAAAGAATCAAATAGATGGAATAAAAAATGATAAAGGGGACATCACCACCAATTCCATGAAATTACAAACTACCATCGGAGATTACTACAAACAACTCTATGCACACAAACCAGTAAATCTGGAAGAAATGGATAAATTCCTGGACACTTGCACTCTCCCAAGACTAAACAAGGAAGAAGGTGAATCCTTGAATAGACCAATAATAAGGGCTAAAGTTGAGGCAGCAATTAAAAAGAGCCAACTAAAAAGAGCCCAGGTCCAGACGGGTTTACAGCTAAATTCTACCAGACTTACAAAGAGGAGCTGGTACCACTCCTTCTGAAACTATTCCAAACAATACAAAAAGAGGGAATCCTTCCCAACTCATTTTATGAGAAAAACATCATCCTAATACTAAAACCGGGCAGAGACACAACTAAAAAAGAAAACCTCAGGCCAATATCCATGGTGAATATCAACGCAAAAATCTGCAATAAAATACTGGCAAACAGAATGCAACAGCAAATCAAAAAACTTATTCATCATGATCAAGTAGGCTTCATCCCGGGGGATGCAAGGCTGGTTCAACATACACAAGTCTATAAATGTAATCAATCAGATAAACAGAAGCAAGGACAAAAACCACATGATTATCTCAATAGATGCAGAAAAGACCTTCGACAAAATTCAACAGCACTTTATGCTAAAAACCCTCAATAAACTGGGCATCGATGGTATGTATCACAAAATAATAAAAGCTATTTACAACAAACCCATAGCCAATATCATACTGAATGGGCAAAAACTGGAAGCATTCCCTTTGAAATCTGGTATAAGACAAGGATGCTCTCTCTCACCACTCCTGTTGAATATAATATTGGAAGTTCTAGCCAGGGCAATCAGGTAAAAGAAAGAAATAAAGCATATTCAAATAGGAAGAGAGGAAGTCAAATTGTCTCTATTCCCAGATGACATGATTGTATATTTAGAAGACCCCATCATCTCAGCCCAAAATCTCCTGAAACTGATAAGCAACTTCAGCAAAGTCTCAGGATATAAAATCAATGTGCAGAAATCACAAGTATTTCTATACACCAATAACAGACAAACAGAGAGCCAAATCAAAACTGATCTCCCATTCACAATTGCTACAAAGAGAATAAAATACCTAGGAATACAATTAACAAAGGATGTAAAGAACCTCTTCAAGGAGAACTACAAACCACTGCTCAATGAAATGAGAAGACACAAACAGATGGAAAAACATCCCATGCTCATGGTTGGGAAGAATCACCATCATGAAAATGGCCATACTGCCCAAATTAATTTATATTCAATGCTATCCCCCATTAAGCTACCAATGGCCTTCTTCACAGAACTGGAAAAACCACTTCAAACTTCATATGGAACCAAAAGAGAGCCCACATAGCCAAAATAATCCTAAGCAAAAAGAAGAAAGCCAGAGGCATCACGCTGTCTGACTCCAAACTATACTACAAGGCCACAATAATCAAAACAGCATGGTACTAGTACCAACAGAGACATAGACCAATGGAACAGAACACAGGCCTCAGAAGCAACACCACACATCTACAATCATCTGATCTTTGACAAACCTGAGAAAAACAAGCAATGGGGAAAGGATTCCCCTGTTTAATAAATGGTGCTGGGAGAACTGGCTAGCCATGTGCAGAAAGCAGACATTGGACCCCTTCCTGACACATTACACTAAAACTAACTCCAGATGGATTAAAGATCTAAACATAAGACCTAACACCATAAAAACCTTAGAAGAAAACCTAGGCAAAACCATTCAGGACATAGGCATAGGCAAGGACTTCATGGCTAAAACACCAAAAGCAATGGCAAAAAAAGCCAAAATAGACAAATGGGATCTAATTAAACTCCAGAGCTTCTGTACAGCAAAGGAAACAATCATTAGAGTGAACCAGCAACCAACAGAATGGGAAAACATTATTTTTGCAATCTACCCATCTGACAAAGGCCTAATATCCAGAATCTACAAAGAACTAAAACAGATTTACAAGAAAAAAACACAGAAGTCTATTCAAAAGTGGGTGAAGGACATGAACAGACACTTTACAAAAGAAGACATTGATGAGGCCAACAAACATATGAAAAAATGCTTATCATCACTGGTCATTAGAGAAATACAAATCAACACCACATTTAGATACCATCTCACACCAGTTAGAATGGCAATCATTAAAAAAATCTGAAGACAACAGATGCTGGAGAGAATGTGGAGAAATAGGAACACTTTTACACTGTTGGTGGGAGCGTAAATTAGTTCAACCATTGTGGAAGACAGTGTGGCGATTCCTCAAGGACCTAGAAATAGAAATACCATTTGACCCAGAAATTTCATTACTGGGTATGTACCCAAAGAATTATAAATTGTTCTATTATAAAGACACTTGCACATGTATGTTCATTGTGGCACTATTTACAATAGCAAAGACCTGGAACCAACCCAAATGTCCATCATCAATAGACTGGATAAAGAAAATGTGGCACATATACACCATGGAATACTACGCAGCCATAAAAATGATGAGTTAGTGTCCTCCATAGGGACATGGATGAATCTGGAAACCATCATTCTCAGCAAACTGACACAAGAACAGAAAACCAAACACCAAATGTTATCACTCATAGGTGGATATTGAATAATTAGAACATGTGGGCACAGGGAAGGGAACATCACATACTGCATTCAATAGTGGGGGCTAGGGGGAGGGACAGTGGGATTGGGGAGGGTGGGGAGGTATAATGAGGGGAGAAATACCAGATATAGGTGATGGGGGGGATGAAGACAGCAAACCACCTTGCCATGTATGTACCTACGCAACAATCCTGCATGATCTGCATGTGTACCCCAGAACCTAAATTACAATAAAAAACAAAGCACATCACAGTATTGTTGAAAGAACTAGATGAATTAAGTTATGCATATATCCAGCACAGGGTAAAACATGACATGCTAGTGTCTTCTCCTTAGATTTGTCTCAGAAATCGCCTCCTCCAGGAAACTTTCCTTGATTCCGACTCTCCTTTCTACCAAACAGGGTTGAATATTCTCTTTTTATAATCATCTACAATATTAATTTCTTTTAGTATTATGTGTTTAGATGTTTCTCTTTGCTACTATACATGTTTCTCCCAAAAATCTCACATAAAATATAGACAGAGGTCTAAACACATAATGCTAAAACAAATTTGTTTTTGAATACCTAAGAGCTAGCTCATTGGAGAATACATAGCAGAACTCAAAAATAATTGCCAAATGAATGGATGAAATTTACTTTATTATTGTTGTTATTATTGTATTGTTGTTCTAACTCACCTTTACTGGTTACTTATTATGTGCTAGGCACTGTTTTATGCACTTGGCATGCATTCTGTAATTTAACTTTCACGCAAATCCATAAGGTAGGTATGGTTAACCCCATTTGACAGATGAAGAAACAGATACAGAGAGATTAAATAACATGGCCAGGATCAATCGCTAGTATATATGTGAATATGAATTTAAACCAAGTACTCTGATCCGAGAGTTCACATAAGAGCTACTTTCTGTGGCAACCTCCAAATGGATTTAAAGGGAAATTAAGATAAAAGGAAGGGAGGGAACAGGAATAAATGAGAGAAATGGTGGAATAAGATAATGACTGGAGTACCACAGTCTTGGTTGGCATCACCTGAAGTCTTATGGGATTGTCTTCACTGGCTTCTGGATTTATGTTAAATCTTTGACTTTTCACAAAAGTCACTGTGAAAAATAGCCATGTGGAATTTCCTTCTTCATTTGCTGTGAAAAATTACTAGTGAACATTGCCCATCACATTATTTGATTCTTCTCATATTACCCCTGTGACATCCACACACACACACACACACACACACACACACACACACACCCCTCACCACACACATACAGAATCACACACAGAATCTGTTCCTTGTAAAACTGTTGTGTCCCTGAACGCACTGGCCTGCTTCCTTCTGTCTGATCGCTACAGTTGCACACTTAACGGAATCACTTTGCACTGACTGCTGTGAAACACAGAGCCAGGCTTCATGCTGGGTCACAGAAATTGTATTGCCCTCTGATTGGAATGTTAGTTTTTGCTCTTTTGACCATCTTTCCATCCTAAACTTTTATTCCTATATAATTATTTGATATTAGTATTTCTCTCTTCTGCCAGCCAAGTATAATTTTTTTAAAAAGTAGTGGGTATCAACATATACATCAAGTTGACTATCTGTATGGGATAACCTCCACCCTTAATGATTAATGTCACTCTAGAATGGTATATTCAACCAACTCATGGTAACCATTTTAAATAATAATAATTTAATGATCATAATTTTTTATAAATAAGATTCAGAGGGGTTAGGACTTTGTCCCAAATCGCAAAACTAATTAATGGCAAAGTCCAGGGACAAACAGAAAATTTTGAACTCTGTGTTGGTGCCCTGTTTTTTTATACAATGGCCATCAATATTGGTCTTTGACGTAATATCAAGATAAGTGACAGTGCCTCCTAAAACATATTAAATATCAATTGTTGGAGATGAAGTGTCTGGTTTGACAGAACAATATTATAACTTATTATTGAGAAATTTAGGCTGTTCCAGAATCTACAAATATTCTTTATCCCATTTATATCCTATTTTCAGCTTTAAAAAATAAATTTTTATTTCCTTCATCATAAATGTTATGAATACCAATTATAGAAAATGTAGAAATCCAATACCTTAGAAAGAATCGAGAAAAAAATTACTCAAAGCCTATTACTCAGATTAAGCCACTTAACATTTATATGTATTTTAAGTCATTTTTCTTCATGTAATTATTTCTTAAACTTTTCATAATTGTAATAATACTATTTTATACTCTCATTTGTTACTTAAGGTACCATAGGTATTTATCCGTGTTATTATCAGCACTTAGCAACAGAATTTTAAATAGCTGTAAGCTAATTATAAAAGTGTAATTCCTGATAATTCCCCTAAACTTTTCTCTCTTAATTGGACTTTGAACTTATCCTTGATATTGTTCACAATGTTTCAATATATGTCATAATGCATGTAGCCTGTTTGTATTCAAATTATTGTGTTAGGTCATATTAGCAAAGATCTAATTGCTTGCCCAAAGCTTAGGTGATGGAGCATGGTGGACAAAGCATAGGCTCTGGTAATAGAGAGACCTGGACTGCAATCTTGTTGCAGCTTCCCACCAGCTCTATAGCTTGGAGGAAATAGCCTCACAGATCCTTTTGGGTCTTCTTTTATGAAATGGTGACATTCAGATCTGTTTCATATGGTTGTTGTACATTAAATTAGATATTGTATGTAAGCTCAGCAGTAATGTTTTAAGGCTTTGATGCCTTTTGCCAAATTATTTTCCTGATAGTTGCTCCAAGTTACTTTCTCATAGTCAAGTAATGTATGAAAGGTTTCCATTTTATCACAACCTTCCCAGCATTTTTTGATAACTTATTAGGTAGTAGGAGTGTGTGGTGATTTTTCACATCCCACTATATACTTTGCTTCTCAGGGAGAATGAGCATGTTCACATGAACTGGTTACCAGGGGTTCTGTATATTTTGTGATTTGTTAATCTTCTTTTCTTATGTGTTGATTGGGGTCAGTTACTGACTTAAGAGAATTTTTTTCTCCCTCAGAAAATAAATTTTATGCATAAAATGATTGTTCCTGATTTATCTTATTTTTTACTGTCAGGTTTAAAATGTCTATTTCTTAACATTCTCCATAGTCTTGTCTTCATGTCTTCTCTTAAAGCCTTGTGATTACAGGATAACTCAAGGAACTGGTTCACTCGTATACATGAGGCATGTCATGTCTAGTCTTGTTTACAGGTGGGAGCTAATGTAATCTTACCTGCATGAGTAGAATCTTGCTGATTTACTAAGAGTCGTTCACTATATACAAGTAATTCTTTTTAATACTTTCGTTTTATATATATGTATAGTTCTTTTGTTTATATTTACTTCAGCTTAGCAAACATTTATTGAGTGAATATTATTTCCCAGACATCAAGTGAGACTACAAAGCATATGCACCCCAGATGCCTTGTGGGTATAAACCAACGTGATCTGTGAACTTGGCTATGAAAAAATTGATCTTTTTTTATTAACCTCTTACTAACTGATCATTAGTTCTCTCAGTTGCAAATGTAAAGCAGCAGATTCCAGCAGTACTAGCCATATCCGTGTTGTCAGTAGGAATCAGAGCTCTTCTGTTTTCAAATGATAGTTATTGCTGATACCTAGAAATATTGTCTTGTATAATTTCAAAATTATGTAAGTTATTAGTATTACTATTAGCACTTATTTTGTAATGTATTACTAAAAAAGAAATACATTACTATGTCATACATTTGTTTTGTTTTCTGATGGTTTTACATGTAAATATGCAAATACTTCTATAATTGTTTTCATATATAATTCTATGACTGTTATTTATGTATTTAAAAGCCCTTTTCTGGGAATACGCTATTCTGTACAGGTTACATCAGCTTGACAAAGGCAAGATACAGAAATGTTTAAAAACCTCATCAAATGAATTAAAATTTCATAAAAATAAGGTTCTTATAGTACTTCAGTTCTTTGGATTTTTCACATGTGCTCCTTTGGTATTCTTTACTTCTTGTCATATGACTTAAAATAATGCACGTGGATCAAACTCTTAACCATGTGCACCAGATACTTCATGTTGCCTTATGATCATTTCTCTCATTTGCCAGGTAATGAAACGGAGGCTTGGAGAAATTACATAACTTGATCCTATTTGTAGTGCCCTTTAGTGGAGGAACCTGAGCTGGTTCCAAGGCCCACAACTGCAATTGTGGCCCCATTAAACAGGAGTCACTTGACATAATTAATTTTCATAAAAAGCCACTGAATAACATAACCCATATCCTATTACCATAAGAGTGCCAAGAACTAAGAGGAGAATGGCATGCTTCCTTTCTCTAGCATGTAGAGGAGTTTCTGTGCTGTTCATTTTTTATTTTCCCTCCAGTTACATTCTTTGTCCTTCTCATCCTGCACTCTGCCTCAGAAGTCTAGTCTTAAAAATTATATTACCCAGGCTCCACTTTTTCTCTCACTTTTACTTAGGTTCTGTGAATGGGAGGTACTTGCAAGAGATTGAAGAAAGGAAGGGGAGGGCTACGGTTGTTTCTTTCTCTCCTGTTTCCTGTTGGGCCTGGTTTTGGCAGTGACTTTGTTTTCTTTTTCTATGGGCACAGCTCCTGGGCGGTGGTTCCTCTTTTTTGCTACCACGTTTTGTGAGTAGCAGTACCATTATTCTCGTCTCTGCCCCTTTAGGCCTAGGTTGATGATGTCCTTCCACTGTTGCTATTCCCTGGGTACCTCGCTATCTTTTGTTGGTGTAAATAATGCTTTCCTTGAGCTTTCTTCAATTAACCCACTGAGCAGTCCATCTGATTCTTATCGGTACCCCAACTGACACTATCTTCCTTTCACAGATGGAATGGCCAATGCTTGCCTGTAGTTCAAGAAAATCAAAAGCGGTTTCTGTTCACTAAATGTTTGCATTCCTCTTGCATTCCATATTTCATCAAAGTACGTTTTGATAGGTAAGAAATTGAGCAGAAGAGAGGAATAAGTAGGAAGAATACTAAGTCAGGAAACTTAGGTCTTGCTTTTCATCTGTCACATCTTACTGGAGTAAACTCAGGCAAATTCTAGAGTCTTGGTGAAACTTGCTTTCTTCACCATGGCAACGAAGATAAGGATGCCTGTGAGGAAGCTGCTGTGAGGAACTAATGAGATGATTCAGCAAAAAGACTATTCTATAAAGATACATATGAAGTGACATATCCTAAACCAGAAAGATTACTCACATGCTATGTTTACTTAAAATGGGGAATAGATATGGAAGCACTGCAATAATTAGACATCTATAAAGGTTATTTAATTCTTTTTTTTTTTTTTTTTTTTGAGATGGAGTCTTGCTCTGTTGCCAGGCTGGAGTGCAGTGGCACAATCTTGGCTCACTGCAATCTACCCCTCCTGGGTACGAGCAATTCTCCTGCCTCAGCCTCTGAGTAGCTGGGACTACAGGCACGCACCACCACACTCAGCTAATTTTTGTATTTTTAATAGAGACGGGATTTCACTATATTGCTCAGGATGGTCTTGATCTCTTGACCTCGTGATCTGCCCAACTCGGCCTCCCAAAGTGCTGGGATTGCAGGCATGAGCTACCGCGCCTGGCCTTAATTCTTTGCACTGTATATTCCAAAAATCTAGGAGCTGTTCATAGTGTTCTAACAAAATATTGGAAAATGGGGAACTTATTTAAAAAACAGAAATATATGTATTTCTCATAGCTCTCGAGGCTGAGAAGTCCAAGATTATGGGGCCAATAGGTTGGATTGTCTGGCAAGGGCTGCTCTCTGCTTCCAAGATAGCACCCATTGCTGCACCCTCAAAGGAGAGAAAGGCTGTGTCCTCACATAGAGGAAGGTGGTAGAGCAAGCTAGCCAAATGCTGCATGAATTCTTTATCGTAAGGACCTTAATATCATTCATGGAAGAGAAGCCCTCATGGCCTAATCACCTCTTAAAGGCCTTAGCTCTTAATATCATTACATTAACCAGAACATTTCAATACTTGAATATTGGAGGAGGTACAATGAAACCATCAGAAATGGCAAAGGGAAAATGGTCTGATGTGACCCTTACAGAAGTTGGCTCTGAGAGAGAGGTGATAGAAATAGTGCAAGCTCAGGTGAAGATACTAGGGTGAAAAATAGGGACATAGATGCAAAATAGGCTTCTAGTCTAAGATGGAAATTTTGTTTGACTAAATGTAAGGAGGAAGCAGAAGGAATAATCAAGATTAGATTCAAAGGTTCCGACTTGGATGACTGCATGGATAGCGGCACTCAACTGATAATAAAAAGAAACTTTGTGGGTGAACATAACTAGAGTTCAGATGTGTAATGGAAAGAACCAGTGAGGCATGTAAACAGAGATGTCTAACTAACATTTTTAAATCTGGGTGTAGGATTTAGAAGACAGGTCAGGGATGCAGAAATATGATATGAGATTTTATGAATGCTACAGAGAATGAGTCATTTTTAGGAGCGAAATTTTTTGAATAGTAAGGGTTTATGACTTTAAACACTAAAACTTAAAAAAAATCATTTGGAGGAGGATCTTTCTAAAATTTTATTGCATATTTTTCTACCATCTTAAATGATGCATCTGGAATCAAATTTATTTTTTTCTTGATGTCTCAGGGTCATCACTATAATCCTCTGTTATGATAGCATGCTGTAATTCAAAGATGTTCTTGGAATAATTGAGATGCATAGAGCTGTTTCCCTTTATTAAACAACTTTAGATCATTGTGTTTTTGCATTTGAGTTTCATTTTTATCATTTCTATGATTTCCATTTGCTGTCAGCTGTCACTTCCTGCAGCTATTAATGTGTCACCCTGAAATAATATATTGTGTCTTTTAAATCATTTGCTCCTCAACAAATACTAGTTGGAAAACCAGATAATCCAACATATGGTAGCTGTGCACGAGCAGTTTCAGAAGAAGGAATAGAGCATCTCTCTTAACAGGCAACTACATTAGCTTTAATGATACACTTTGGCAATACCTCTTTGGACTTTTCAAAGGACTTTGGTGTTTATATTTTAGTTTTCAGCTGTGTTTCACAAAGTTGCATGTCTAAAGCTTAAGTTCTGGATTAGTAACATGTTATTATTGTGTGCATGCCCCAAAAGGACAAAATAAAACAACGGTTTAGGAAAGTATGGTTTAATGTGTATTTTTAATTTCTTAGAGATAGAATCTGCTATGATTTTCATCAATTATAAAAGATTAAATTTTCAGACGATTCTTTTCAGTACTTTTGCTATAAGAATAAAGAAGACAGTCTGTCTGACTAGCAGGTCTTTAGTGTGAAGATTGTGCAAGGTCAGTATTCTAACTTAATTTTTTTTCAGGATGGCTAGATTGAACTGGGTCGATTGAACACACCAGTGTTTCTGCAGGACAAGCTTTAATTTTTTTTCAGTCCATGTGCCCTTGCATTGTTTTCCAGGCAGGTTTTACTGATACGTTGTCTTGTTTGGCCTATGATAATACCCTGAAATGTGTTGCAGTCTCTTTCCCCAGTTGAAGTCGTCCTTCACCATTTGTCACCATTCGTCACCACAAATGCTGCTTTGAAGCTCTTTTTCTCTTCCACGTGCATATTTATTAGCGGTTTCTGGGTAGCATCCACAGGGTTATTTGTCTCTGAAGAATATCATTTTCAGTTTATTTTCTCTGATATTCATTTAATGACTTGTCACTTCAGCTCAAGCCATAATTTCCTGTCAATTATGTTGTAAATTTCTCATGCATCTGTCAGCATGTCTCCTGGTATTCCTCTTGTTATGTCTTGTCTTCAGAAATTTTCTTTCTTTTATGACCTTTGGCTTTCTGAGGGTTCCATCTTTCCCTTCCTCTACCTTAGGACCAGGAATGTATTTCCTATTTTTCCTGCAGCAGCTTTTTAAAAGATAGCAAGAAACATACCTATAAGATAGCTCCCTCTACTCTCATATTCCTGTAAGTTTCATTATCTAGACAGACATGCACAGGACAAGGGAGAATGGTGTGCTCTGATTGGAGTTATGCAGTCACAAGCCAAGGAGCTGCCAGAAACAGAGAGACCTGGAACAGACCTCTGCTAGAGTCTTCAGGGGCAGCATGGCCTCACTGACACCTTGATCTCAGGCTTCTACCCTCTAGAAACATGTGACAATGAATTTCTGTTGCATGGGCCACTCAGTTCATGATATTTTGTTATGGGAGCCTTGGAAAACTAATCCAGTTCCCAAAATTTGTCTCTTTTATAAACAAAGGCAGGCTCGTCCAAAGATACCCTTTATAGAATCTGCATTGCACACCTCAAGGAGACTCTGGGGTTTCTGTATTGAAAAGCCTGGGAGAACTTTCTGCCCAAGCTTAAAAAACAACTTTTCAAGACAGTGTCTCTCAAACCTGGTTTTACCAGAAACACTTAGATAAACTTTTTTAAAAAAATGCAGATGTCTGAGTTTAACTTTCTGGAGATTCAAATTCAATCTGTTTGAGAAAGAACTTAGTTATCTATTTTGAATGATTTGTTTACATAACTATTATGATTGGCTCAGTGTAGGAAGCCCTTACCTAAAGGTTTGAGTAAAGAAGGAGAGATTTTGTTAATGGGGGCATGTCATTCTTGGCAAAAAAAAAAAAAAAACATAGTCTAATAAAACTTTGACTTCCTTGCCTCCATTTTCATTGATTTTAAGATGGAATGAACTAATCAGAAAACCTCTGCCCTGAATTTTTTTTCTGGTAAAGCACAAACGATGGGGACCTTGGAAGAAAGTGAATGTAATAAACTTCTAAGAACTTTAACAGGCAATGAATAAAATGCTGGATAAAGTTGGGTATTGCAGGAAATCAGATTCCATTCACTATTCATTCAACAGAGTTGCAAAGGACCTACAATAAGCCAGTTAATATAGACACAAACAAAGAAGAGATGTGCTCCTATGACCAGAGTTTCTAAAAGAAGAGAAGACTCAAGAAGAAATGACAGAAAGCTTGAAAATGTACTTCTGGAAATATGACCTCAGGCATTACAGAAACCACCATGACTGCACGGGGGAGCCCTCTCATGACTCCAGATTGTCAAAATTAGGTGCAAAATATTGAAGAAGAGACATGTAGAAAAAACTACCAAAGAAGAACATGAAGCTAAGAAAAATAGAACCAGAAAAGCTAAACCCTTTGCAGTAGTAGAGCAGGGATTATAGTTTTTATTCACAGATGGGTAAACTGAAAACTAAGAAAGATTAAGGAACTTGATTGTATCTCGCACCTAGTCAAATGGTACAAGTCCTTCTCTTTCATTCCTTCCACTACCCTGCTGCTCAAAGCCAACATTTCTATTCTCTGTGGCACAAACCTAAATGAGTCACATGTTTTCCTGGAAAAAATAAACCAAGAATTCCAACATTCCTTTATACTCATATAGACTTCCTATACACAAAGGAAAAGGAAATCCTCATTAGTCTTCAAAATATTATTTTTACTGAGAGTTGGCATAAGATAATCCCTGAGAAGGAAGGGATATCAATATACTTTTTCCTGATATCAAAAAATTAGGATATGTCACAATTGTTTTCTAAGTCAGTTTTATAACGTTCCATATATTTTGAATTATTGCAGTCAGCTGCCTGATTTTAAAAGCTTGTTCGAATCGCAGAACTTTGGTAGACCGAGGTGGGTGGATCACCTGAGGTCAGGAGTTCAAGACCAGCCTGGCCAACATGGTGAAACCACATCTCTACTACTAAAAACACAAAAATTAGCTGGGTGTGGTGAGGGGGGGGCACCTGTAATCCCAACTACTAGGGAGGCTGAGGCAGAAGAATCGCTTGAGCCCAGGAGGTGAAGGTTGCAGTGAGCCGGGATCATGCCACTGCACTTCAGCCTGAGGAACTTCAGCCTGGGCAATAGAGACTCCATCCCTCACACCCCCACAAAAAAAGTTGTTTAAATGTCTCTTAGTCCTGGGGCTTGAGAGTGTAGAGACTGGTCTCTTTTCATGACCAACTTACGGCATCCCCTTATGTCCATATATGGTTATAATTTAGGCTTTTATTAAGCTGTTTTAGTTTTGATGAAAATCAGTAAAACTTCCCACTAAATACAGTTCTATGACTGTAAGTAAAGACAGATCAGGGCTCTGAAACACACCTACAGATAGACTTCTAAATCATTAGTTGACTCTTAATATATATTGAACGAAATCAAAGGGGTTGGTAATTACCTAATCAATCCTCCTAATAAGTCTTTGAGGTAGGTGGTTAATACCATTGAACTCATTTTGCCAACAGGAAACTGAGGCACTGGGAAAATGTATACCACTGCCGCTTATTTCTGTGTTATATGCAATTGTGAAAAAGAAATCCTTTTTTCTTTCTTACTTTCCATCTCTAATCTTAGAATAGTTTGATTTTCAGTAAATGATGAGAATAAGAATAAGAAAAAAATACTAAACAGAAGTGAATACAGACCCAGCTGGAGTAAGCTTGAACACAGAGATAGATTTTCTTTAGAAAATCCTTCCATCATCACAGATATTTATAAACCTTGCTTAAAACATGAGATTTGACTGACGTACTACATTGTTGAATCATGATCTGTTTTAAAAGGGAGAGAGGGCACTGTCAGGATGTCCGCATAAAGGCAAACAGGTATTCTGTTCTATTTGAAAAGAACAACGAGGATCATGACCTGTAACTTGCAGAGAGTTCTCTGCACCTCTGCAAGAACTAACTGGCCAAAAGGATATTAGAAATAGATCATGGAATTTCCAGGCAAAGGGCAAAAAAAGGATGTGTACAAAGTGAACTTACTTAAGAGATGAGAGATCTGAACGCCAGTCAAGAGCTTCAAGGGGGGATACATGAGTGAGACTGAAGAGCAAGATGGTTGTAATGAACTAGCAAGAGTCTGAGTTGAGTTTTACTATATTTCCCTGCCTACATTTGTCATTTGCAAGGGTGCATAAAAATGCTGTGGCAAGGTCTGATATTCATTCACTACCATCTATTTCATCAGGTGTGGAAATCACCTAGAATCCTCTATGCAGGAACCCACCCTACAGGGAACTTAGGGGTCATTTAGTTCAAAGCTGCCATTGTACAGATGAGAAAACCAGACACAAAGAGGTGAAGTGATCTGCTAAGGTCTCGCCTCCTGTTAATAGCAGCCTGCAGACTAGAGTAAGGCTTCTTGAGTTTCAGAGCTTTCATTTCATGAACACTATATTGTCCCTACTTCCTGTTAATTCGCTTCTTCATTAAACAAATATTTATTAAGTGGCTACTATGTGCCAGGTATTCTGCTAAGCACTGTCTAGTGCTTTCTATTTTTCAAGAAAAAATAAAGTTTCTAACCCTAAGACTCCACAGTTTCGAGAGGGAGGCATATATGTGTTAAGATACTGACAGCAAAATGATAAATGCCTTAAGAGTGGTATGTGCAAGGAGCTATGGGAACAGAGAAGAAGGATACATTTGGAGTTGCAGTGGCACAGAATTCACTTTCTTCATAGGCTTAATTTTACAAAATCAATTGTTTACCTAATAATTCCAATTTAAATCTTTGATCTGAAATAAAATCATTTAAATATTACATGCTTTGATTTTTTTTCTTATAAATGTGACTCAAAGCCATCATGTGTTTGGAAATGTATTTTTTCATGGAGGTTTAAGTTTTGACTAGGTTTCTAATATGGGTTGAATTGTTTTGCCCCACAAAGATATGTTCGAGTACTCACCCCCAGTACTTGAAAATGTGATGGAGGGTGGGAGGCTAGGGGAGGAATAGCAGGGGGTGGGGGGGGGATTGGGGAGGGATAACATTAGGAGAAATACCTAATGTAGATGATGGGGCGATGGATGCAGCAAACCACCACCATGGCACATGTATACCTACGTAACAAACCTGCGTGATCTGCACATGTACTCCAGAACTTAAAGTATAATAATAAATAAATAAATAAGTAAGCCTGGGATCCCAAAGGGAAAAAAAGAAAAATAAAACATGATCTTATTTGGCAATAGGGACTTTACAGAGGTAATCAAGTTAAAAGAGATCATTAGGATGAATCCTAATCTAGTATGACTGGTATTTTTATAAGAAAGGGAAATTTGGACACAGAGACAGATGCACACAGAGGGAAGACCATATGAAGACACACATTGAGAAGTGGCCACGTGACTGCTGTGATGCATCTACAGATTAAGAAGCACCAAGAATGACCCTTAGAATTTTGGATTTCTTTGACTGCAGAATTCCAACCTCCAGAATTGTTCTCTATGGTGGGAACTGTATACAGTTTATTTCACATACCCAAAATGAGTCACATAAGGGGTTATTAACTGTTCTGCTATCAGACTCTGTTTTCTCTTCACTAGCAAATTGGTGACAATGTTTAACTAGTGTAAGCAACAATATTGCCTCTCTTTGTTCTGGTCTGTTCTACAGTCACTTGTGGGCATTCCAAGTCACTGGTGCTTTCTGCTTTCTACTATGGGGCAGTGTTTCTTATTTCAGTTCTCTTGGCATTAGTCCCTGAAGATCCTAGGCTTAGACAGTTGACTCCTGGGTCTGCTGGATGCTGCAGCTCTTTGTCTCTTTAACCAGAGTGCACTGATGTCATGTTCTCTGTGGACAGCTGGAACCTTTCAGTAGAAACACCATTTTATCTGAATTTAGAGGCATTAAACTAGGGCAATGCAAAACTGTTTGCCATAGTAGAATTATTTACCTCTGGATGCTGGCCAGTTGACAGTACCATGCCATTCTCTATGCAGCACTACTGGATTCTCTTCCTTTACTCAGAAACATGAGTGTTATAGCTCAATTATGTGTTACATTATAGCTCCAGTGCAAAATTCTGTTACTAATGAATCCCCTCCTTTTCCTTTTTTCCTCACTTTTTTCTATTTCCCTTTCTATTCTTTCCTTTAACCCTCACTAAGCAGTTAGTACATGCTCACCACTGTACTAAGTACTGTACATATGAAGATAAAATAACCATGTCCTTTACGTCCATACTAGGCTCACAGTGTACTGAAGGCGATAGTCAGGTAGACAGAAAAACTAAATAAGAGCATGGTAAGTGCAAAATGAGCAGCCTGTGCAAACTACCATGAAGACAATTATTACTGTGTGGAGAATCAGGAACCTTTCACAGAGAAGATGTTATATATGAACTGAATCTTTAAGGGAGAGACAGAAGATGTTAGGTAGAATGAGAACAAAATTATAGGGGTATCTGAGCGTATGATGTGCTAACCATTGCACTTTTAGATCTGAGAGCTACCATTAATCATGGTTATGACACAGGATAGTATGCTGTGTATAGCAGGCATACCTATGCCCTGTCAAAAGCCATCTGAATATTTTCTTTGAGTTTTCTTACCTTCAGGGTACTCATCCCCAATTTTTACATAGCTTTCTCATAGCATGTGTGTGAAGCCAAGAGAAGACTGCTTCTATTTACCAGGACTTCTTCTCAAGTCTCCTGATAGATGTTGATGGCTCTTCTGCCATCAGCAGGTCAGTGTAATCTATTGTGCCAGAGTAGATGGATAGATGATGGGCTCTTCCTAGACAAAACTGTGGAAAGCAGAGAGGATTTATCCTGTAAAACTGCTGCATTTTGTTTGCTACAAAAGTCTCTCCAGCTCTCCCTCTCTAAAATGTTTTCAGGTACTTAAGTTTATAATGCAGAAAGTACTACCACCACTAAGGGTCTCCATAGTTCATCATAATTATGGTTCTTAAATCAGTTTTAAAGTTCTTTTTATTCAAAATAGAATACAGCATCTCCTCCCACCTGAAGGGCACAATTAAATACCTCCTTTTTGGTCTTGGAAGAAATTCAAGCAAGCATCATTTGGCAACATGCCTCAGGTCATTATAAACTATACCACAGCAACTAATTCAACGTAATTCAACAAATATTTGAAGGTCTATTTTATGGATAAGCATTGTACTTGGCTCTGAGAAAAGGGAGGAATGTCAAAATGAATAAGCCATAGTCTCTGACTGCAAGGAGCTAACAACCAAATGGTTAAAATAGTTATTCACACAGCAAACTATATTACAAACACATAAGGAGATTCCTATGGGAAACAAGAAGGCAGAAACATCACTTTTATTTAGTAGATGTATACAGGCATCAACAAGATTACACCACTTGAACTGAGCATATCACCAGCAGACCAATACTTATATTGAAACCCCAAGGGTCTGTGGATATACCTACTTGAAAAAAGGATTTGAGCCTTGACTTCACCAACATATTGTGTAGGCTTATTCAAATTGTTTAACCTCTTCATATCTTAGTTTCACTTTATTTTGTCTCTATGCCTTTAATGTGAAATGATAACATTAACCTCACAGGTTGTTGAAAGGATTAAGTAGGATATAGGACACAATGTTTTGCCAACTCTAGAGGACTCTACAATTTTTAGTTGTTAAGATTTTTTTTGGTTAGCCTCTGTGGATGAAATAAGAAACATATTCTTAGAGGCTATAAACAACATATTTAGTTAAAAGGTAGAATTCATTAGAACTACAGTTCTGATCCGAATCAATGCCTTCCCCATGACTCATCCAATAGTAGAACAATGGTTAAGCCTGGATAGTCCAGTTCCTTGTTGTTTTAGTACTGTGATATAAATGTAATATTCTGTATTCCTAACATTTTCATTTTTCTGAGGTTAGCTGTACTGTTTGGAAGCCAGTAGTGTGGAAGGACGAATTATATCTTGGTGCTAGATAAATTTGTTTTACATAGCATCTTCCAGAGCTTAACAAAGGGCTCTGCAGTGACTGTGAACTGAAACACTGTGTTACTAATTGCTAACTGAGATACCCAGGCTAGTCTCGGTCTACTTCTCATTCAACTTGCTAACTCAGAGCTCTTTTTATTCTCTCCATGATGATCATCAAAAATAAAGGCCTTTAGTGACTTTGTTGAATATTTGTGACTCTGAATTGCACACATGTTGTTGAAACTTGATCGCCTTTCAAAGCAAGGCTATGGGTTTGCCTTGAAGTCTCAATTATGTCCTCTTGCTATAGAACAGAGATGTCAAGTAACGTTTCACTTATCCTCACCACCTCTCAGACAAATGAAGAACCAGCATAGCAGGAAGGAATATCAAACTCATTAATGGGATTTGAGGGTCACCAATTGAAATACTATCTAAATCAGCTGGAGGATGAAGAGGGTGAATTATAGGATGCAAGATGACATGCTGACCAGAGTCCTATCTTCATGAAAACAGATGATTCTGTAGGTTTCTGAACAGATGGGCATTCATCTTATATTTTCCTGAGGCTATTGGCAAGTGACTCTGGCTGAAAAGTTTAAAACAAAGGTGAAAAATCATTCTGGTTCAGTAAAATCACTGCGTCAACTTTTCCTGATCTCTTCTAAAGAATCACTTTGTGAAAATACCAAGTATCACAGTTTTCTTGCATCTTGGGCCATTGAAGATTTGGCATAAGGCAGAAGGGCAACTGTCCTCAAAGAATTGTTTCTACCTGTGGATACCTGGCCTGTGTTTCCTTTCTGTAGCTCTAGGCTTTAAGAATGCAATTGTGTTAGTCCACTCTCATGCTGCTAATTAAGACAGACCCTAGACTGAGTAATTTATAAAAGAAAGAGGTTTAATTGAGTCACAGTGCTGCATGGCTGGGGAAGCCTCAGGAAACTTACAATCATGTTCTTCTCAGATGGTGGCAGGAAGGAGAAGTGCAAGCAAAAGGTGGAAAAGACCCTTATAAAACCATAAGACCTTGTGAGAACTCACTCACTAATACAAGAACAGCAGCATGGGGGGTAACAGCTGCAGGACCTCCCACTGGGTTCCTCCCATGACACATGGGGATTATGGGAACTACAATTGAAAATGAGATTTGGGTGGGGCACTGAGCCAGATCATATCGTTCTGCCTCTGGCTTTTCTCAAATCTCACATCCTCACATTTTAGAACACAATCATGCCCCTCCAACAGTCCCTGAAAGTCTTAACTCAATCCGGTATTAACTCAAAAGTCCTAGTCCAAAGTTTCATCTGAGACAAGGCAAGTCCCTTCTGCTCATGAGCCTGTAAAATCAAATCAAGTTAGTTACTTCCTAGATTCATTGGGGGTGCAAGCATTGGGTAAATACACCTGTTCTAAATAGGAGAAATTGGCCAAAATGAAGGGGTTACAGGTCCCATGCAAGTCTGAAATCCAGCAGGACAGTCATTAAACCTTAAAGTTCCAAATCGATCTCCATTGACTTCATCTCTCACATCCTGGTCGCACTGATGCAACAGGTGGGCTCCCATGGCCTTGGACAGCTCTGCCCCTGTGGCTTTGCAGGGTACAGCTCCCCTCATGGCTCCTTTCACAGGCTGATGCTGAGTGTCTGTGGCTTTCCAAGTGCACAATGAAAGCTGTTGATGGATCTGCCATTCTGGGGTCTGAAGAATGGTGGCCCTCTTCTCACAGCTCCAGTAGGCAGTGCCCCAGTGGGACTCTGTGTAGGGGCTCCATCCACAGTTCCCTCCTGCACTGTCATAGCAGAATTCGCTGTTAGAGTTCTGTCCCTGCAGCAAACTTTTGCCTGGACACCCAGGCATTTCCATACATCCTCTGAAATCTAGGCGGAGGTTCCTAAACCTCAATTCTTGACTTCTGTGTATCTGTAAGCACTGCAATACATACTGCTTGATAAATGGTGACCAATAGATTACTAAACTAATAAACAAATAAATGAGAAAAGAAAAGGAACATCTGTCTCAACTCCTTTCATGCGTATGTAGAGAAAGCAGTTATTTTTATGATAATAAAGAACAAGAAAAAAAATCTACCTATGATGTAAATTTTTCTCCTTTTTATTACCCTGACCCCTAACTCAACAGTGCAGCTGTAGTGAATCTTATCATTAGAGATCCATTCATCCTGTTCAGTAACAGTTGAGTATCCCCAGGGTTCTTCTCTATGTAAGCAGTTGTATGGAGAAAATAACACTTTATGGCTGGTAGCAGAGGCTAAGTAAAGGATTGCTGAATAAATAAGGGAATATATCAAGTCATTATTAGTCATGAGTACTTTTACAAGAATCAATTTGGAGAATAGCAGATAAGTTCCAAGGAGAGAGATACAAAGTGAGAAGAAACTGGCAGAGGCAGGAGCAAAGGGATGTTATTGCTGGTGGTGATAACCCCCAAAACGTGAAACTGAAACTGAATTCTGTTTGAAAAATTAAAATAAGGACATTAATTAGGCGGAAGAATATACTTTAACGTTAGACCCATGTTGCACAATACAGTAGCCATTAATCACATGTGGCTATTGAGCAATTAAGATATGGCTAGTCCAAATTGAGACATGGTCTTATAAAATACACTAAAGACTTTTTGCAAAAAAAGCCTAGTGCAAAAAAAGATGATTTTAAAGATTAGTGCAAAAGTGCATGTAAAACTCTCATTTTTTTTTATATTGTATTTTTAGACCAGAGACAATAGTAGCTTTGAATATGGTATAGCAATGATGAGAAGTGGTTGGATTCTGAGTATATTTTGAAGTTTCCACCCACAGGATTTACTGATGGATTGGATGTGGGATATGAGAGGTAGGAGTCAAGGATGACTCTAAGGGTGCATTTGCCATTAACTGGGATGAGGGAGTGTGGAGGAGGAGATATAAAGAAAGTCAGGTTTGAAGATGTTAAATGATGTGCCCAAGGTCACACTGGTAAGTCAGAGAGAAATGGAATTGCTTGAGCTGTTAGGAAGCTCAGAGATCTGCTGGTCTTTCTTATGTCACAGATGAAAAATTTGGAGTCTAGTGAAGAAAAGTGACTTGCTCAAAGTCACACAGCAGATGAAGAACAGAGCCTCTGTGATGGATTTCTTGACAGGTACGCTAGAAATCTTATATTTTGTTTTATTTGTGTGTGTGTGTGTGTGTGTGTGTGTGTGTGTGTGTTTTGCCACTACACTGTATCTGTGAAAATTAGAATGAAACCAGGTTTAACTATGTCTCTAGATGCATTAAGGAAGGAAGAATCACTAGTGACACTTCAAGGGTGAGTCTTCAAAACACTCAGGTAAAGCATACTCTAGACCACTGAATGTTCGTACTAATTAGATAACTCCAATTCGCAAGATAACTAGCCAATTAGTACTAACATTCAATCTCAGCACTAATTAGTTAATACTAATGTCAGTACTAATACTAACCAATTAATACTAATGTTAGTACTAATTACATAACTACCCTACTTGAATTTGGAATAATTTTTTTCCTCTTTAACATTAATTTAAAGTCATGATAAGTAATGACAACTATCCCATAATGAGAAAAAGTTTTTATCAAGAGTACAAATTTCATCCTTAGCCCAAAGAAGTCTCAAGGTTTACACCAAAGCAAAGGAGACAGATAAAATATAACAGATTACAGAATACAAAAGCCATCCTTTCAATATTTTTCTCTAGAATGAGAGCTCAAGCTCAACATATTTTAAAGTGGTTGTGGGTATTCGTCTATTTAAACATAATAACCAAATATGTGATCATCTTGTCATCTATTTCCTCGTCTCCATTGATATGTTTCATAAGAAACTCAAACTAGCATGGTGTGTGGTGATATTTTTGTAATGGACATTTGGTAGAAGTCAATTATTGCCACAAAAATGCAGCATAACAAACCATACCAAAGATTCAGTGGCTTACTCTGTAATGGAGAATTTCGCTGGCCTTGTCGCCAGTTCCTGGGAGGTAGCCTCTAAGTCTTGGAGATTTCCTGAGCCATAGGAGTATCATAATGGGCCCTGAGAGTTCACTCAGAATGGGGATTGGCCATGCCAGAAAGACCAACCATATGATTGGATGGTTGAGTTTTGAGCTATATGATAATATCTTGATTTCTCAGGAGAGGAGGCTGACTGTAGATTGGGTGACATGAATGATGATTCAATCAATCATGCTTATGTGAACACGGAAGCTTAAGTGAACGTCCCTGGTTGACAATATTCTGAGCATTGTCACATAACGATGTGCCGGAAGGATAACTACTAACTCCACGAGGGAGTCAGGGGCTTTCATATTTGTGAAGCCCCTCAGACCTTGCTCTGGGTCAATACGTTTGTCTAGTTCTGATTTGTATTGGGAAGCCCCAATGCAATGGGGCTTCCATATTTGTGAGCCCCTTAGATTTTGTTCTGTGTCAATACATTTGGCTAGTTCTGATTTATATTCTTTTGCTATAAGAAAACAACAATCATAATAAGTACAGTGCTTTATTGAGTTTTATGAGTCATTTTAGCAAATTAATGAATCTGAGAGATAGTGGGAACCCCTGGGTTTGTAGCCAGTTGGTCAGAAGTGAGGGTGGCCAGCGGACTCCTAACGTTGTGGCTGGTGTCTGAAGTGAAGGCTGTTTTAAAGAGGACTGTGCCTTCACCTGTGAAGTCTTGCTTAACTACAGGTACTTGGTGCCAAAAGTCATTGCATTTACAAATATAAGTATTTTTACTTAAAGCATATTTAATTAAATTAGTCGATTTTATTTACATTTTCTAAATTTTTATTTATTTTAAAATTTATTTTATTTTGATGTATTATTTTATTTATATTTATGTATTCACTTTATTTAAAGCATATGTTACTCATTTACTCATACATCTGAGGGTCAGCTGGGAAGTTCTGCTTCAGACTGTGAACTTACAGGGCTTGGATCCAGTAGCAGGTCTAATTGATACGTCTCATTCTGAATTGCAGGCTGGAGGAGCTGTGGCTACCTGGGATATGTTCCCTCCATGGTGATGACAGAGGTACCAGACAGTAAGGCCAACTACACATGCACATTAAGCTTTTGCTCACATCACATGTAATAACATCCTGTTGACCTAAACAATGTGAACTATTCAGAAGTTACTGGTCAGGATATATAGTTGATCCTTGAACAACACAGGTATTAGAGGCACCATCCCTTGCGCAATTAAAAAAAAAAGTACACCTTTATTTACTCCAAAACTTGAGTACTAATAGCATACTGTTGACAGGAAGTATGACCATTAACATAAATAGTCAATTAACATGTATTCTATATATTATATGTATTCTATACTGTATTCTTACAATAAAGTAAGATAGGGAATAGAAAATGGATTTAAGAAAATCACAAGGAAGAGAAAATGTATTTGCTGTTTATTAAGTGGAAGTGGATCATCATAAAGTCTTTATTCTCATCAATCTCACATTGAGTAGGCTGAGGAGAAGAAGGTAGAGGAGGAGTAGATCTTGCTGTCTCGGGAGTGGCAGAGGCAGAAGAGGTAGAGGAGGTAGAAAGGCAGGCAGGAGAGGCAAGCATGCTAGGTATGACTTTCACTGAAAAAAATAATCCATTGATAAGTAGACCTGTGAAGTTCAAACACATGTAATTCAAGGGCCAACTATATACTCAATCCTACCATGAGGCCATGAACATGGTGTGGATATGTAAGTATGCTATAGGGAATGACAGTTGAGATCTTTATTCAGTATCCCACACAACTACTGAAGATGTCATAGGAAGAGAAAGCTTACATTGCACAATCAGAACAAGCCATCTTTAGCGCTGCGTCATCTGACAATTCTGATCTCTCATGTTTACCTCACACGCATGTCTTCTCAGCACTTCTCCATAGTGCTCAGTGTCTCAATTACTACTCTGGACAACTCGCCTTTTGTTTCAAAAATAGATACGCAATTCAAAAAAACAAAGTCCTACAGCTAACTGGGCCTGTTATTTTTTTAATGCAATTTAATAATCACTTTTTTCTTTTATTAACTACCAATTGCTGTCTATGTGACCTCCTGCAAGTACATTCTCATTCCTTGCCTTCCTTGTCTGTGAAATGGACATATGTTACTTACCTGTTAAGACTGAAATGACAACTCAGTAAGATAGCGCATTTAAAACCTTAGAACAAAAACTGGAACAGAACAAGCATTTAATGATAATTCTAGCAATGATACTATGAGGTAAGTATTTTGCAATTTTATTTTTCATCCTCAGGTTACATAGGATGAAATTGAGGACCAGAAAGTCACAAAATCCATAGGCGGCAGAGATGGAATTTAACTCAGGTAGTTAGGGTCTTATATCCACCCTCTTACCTTCCGTATACGATTACTGCCATCTTCAGAGCTCAAAAAATGGTGGTTGTTGTTGTCCTTGTTTTTATTTGAGCTTGTTTTTCAGACCTTTCCTCTGCACCAAGAGACTTATAACAGGTTTTCTTCTAAGCACATTCACTAATATTCATAAGAGCACTTTAGATAAATGCAATTTTCCCTCACCTTTTTGCATTTATTTATTTCTATTCCATTTGGTTATAAATGGGTTTTAATGCCTTTTGATGTAAGAACATATAATACAACAGGAAAAAAAAACATAAAGAAAGTTGGCTTACATAGGAATTAATTTTTCTCTATTGTAATAAATTCATCTAGAGTTCCTTTGTGGATCCTCAAAAGGGGAACATGGTATAATGTCCTGGAACATACTGTCAGTGCCATGGCTGCCACAAATAGAGGGGCAAGTAGGGATAAAGCTTTTCTTGTAGTGATTCTCAACTAAACCTGGGGCCAAAGTGCCAAAGCACAGTATTGTAAAAATAATTTCATGAGAGGCCAAATCATAGCTGAAGGATGTCAAGCCTGGTAACCCAGCTTGAAGCATCTAGCAACAATTTTTCTTAAGTTCCAAGTGTAATTATGAAGTACTGTGATTAATATTGTAGTAAGATCATTGGAATTGTGCATCCAAATGTGTGCTATCATTCCAAGTCTTCACCTTGGGAGGTTGTGAAGGTGATGCTATGCTAATTATGCTACTATGACTCAAAACTCTTCATAAAAATTTGCATTCAGTGCCAGTTTAAGGAATCAAACAAAACTATCAGTCTCACTAGTTTGTAGTCATAAACTGCATCACTCAATTTTTTCACCAGCCAACCCACCCACCATTCTCATACTACCCAAGGAATTACCAAATATCTTTGGCTATATCAAAATGTAAAAGTACTCTCAAAGAAGGTAGATTTTATAAGAATGAAAATGATCTAAATAATACTGTTGAAGTTTCAGGGTGTTAATACATAACATTTGTATCTTCCCTTGCTGAATTTATTTATTTATTTGCTTACTTTTTGAGATGGAGTCTTGCTCTGTCACCCAGGCTGGAGTGCAGTGGCGTAAGCTTGGCTGACTGCAATCTCCACCTCTGGGTTCAAGCAATTCTCCTGCCTCAGCCTTCTGAGTCACAGGATTACAGGTGCACACCACCATGCTTGGTTAATTTTTGTATTTTTAGTAGAGACGAAGTTTCACCATGTTGGCCAGGCTGGTCTTGAACTCCTGACCTCAAGTGATCTGTCCTCCTCAGTCCCCCTAAATGCTGGGATTACAGGTGTGAGCCACCACACGTAGCCCCTTCTTGAATTTAGAACCAACTTAGAAATGGATGTTGGAGTTATATATTTATAGAACAACTTATTACATTTACAGTCCTAATGCCAACTGAGTTCTGTGGAAATGCAAGTTTGCTAATCCGGCAGCCCTAGAATGAGACCGAATGACCCACCAGATCACTGACTGCTGAGATACCAGCAGACTTCTTAGGGAGGGGAAGGTCCCTTACTCATGGTGATCAGATCTGTGTGCACATCCTGGACAGTACAGGGGTAGCTGCTCTGCAGTAACCCAGGAGGGAGAGAGAAGAATAGGATGACAGTCCCTAGAGTTTCCAGGTTTTATTAAATTCATTACAGTCAAATAAGAAACGTGAACCAATTAAAGGTACCTAACAAACAGGGGAACTCATTCTTCCTCCCTAAGAGATACTGAAGTGGAATAGGCAATCCAAATTTATACTCTAGTTAAAGTTACCTCATGGAAACACAGGGCCGAGGAAAAGAGAAGATTCCCAAACTAATACCCCTAAAGACTCTGAAGGTAGAGAGGTTGCGAGCAACGGTTCCAATACTAGAATCAATATACATACTGTCATGGTAACTATTCTAAAGGGCATAAACTTACCTAGTTGAATATTGTTTAGCATTTTAGTAAAGTATTTGCTACTACAGCTTTGTAGTATCTGTTTAAGAAATTCAATTCATTGCATACATTTACTGTATATAGGACAAAAAGTTATATACAAGCCTTGAAAGTTTGGGTTATAGTTGTGCAGTGTCTAAAATGATACTCCAGCAGTGAGGCTTTCCGAGCACCCTGAAAAAAGTGTCTCAGGACTACTTCTTCAGACACCAGCTGTGCTAATCACCTTAAGACTCTAGAATGTATCAGAGATACATGGGGAGGCTCTCTAGTCTAATAAATGAATGCTGCCGGGCTTAAAGGAGAGAATTATTTATAAATATTCCAAATACAATTATGAAAGTAAAGACATAAGGAGAGCAAGCAAACATGAGAAATTAGGAACAGATGTACTATTTCTTTTATATGAAAGTTTACTGATGTATGTCAAATGGATAAACATGTGATAACCTCAGCAAATATATCTCTCCAAACATACAGGAATTAAAAAATGTAACTTTTGAATTGCATGTTATTTAATAAATGGATTAATTACATGGAATTTGTGTTCTACATTTGATGGTGGCAGTTTATTTAAGATATTTCCTAGTACTGATCAATATTATAGCATTTTTGGGTACTTCAGGACTGGTTTTACAGTTTACTAATCATCTCCTAATTATTGTCACACCCTCTACCAACTGCTGTTTTCCCCTATGTCTGATGCCATCATACTGTCTTCATTTAGTCCCATCCATGTGATCTTCTTTCCAATTCTAATTTAGTCATTTATAGACATGTTGGGTTTTGCACCATTTGGGCATCATAAATCTTACTCAGAAACAGGTGATTCCTTCAAAGAGATTATAATCTGGAAAAGGAGCTAAGCATACATTGCTTTAACCTAAGCAGAGTAAATGCCATGGGCAAAGAACACAGAATGTGCTATAGTAATTCAGAGATAGAAGTGGTTAGTTCCATCTGGGGACATCAAGAAAGAGTTCATGGAAAAGGTAACATTTGAACCGGGTCTTTATGGTTCAGATTTGAGCATGAAGTGATGGGAAGAAGGAGGCAGGGAGAAGAGAAGACACATAAGCTTGGCAACAGAAAACTGTAAGGTGCTCCCTAGGATTAGGAAATTATCAGTTTGTCAAGGGATAAAATGAGAAAATTGGAAAGAAAGGGTGAGGTCAGATGTTGGATGATCTTGAATGCACAATTCATTGAGGATACTCAAGTAGGAGACTGCTGTGGGCAGTCCGGATCTGTAGCTCAGGCAGAGTAATCATACATCAGTAAGAAAGATGCATGTAATAGCAAAGACTGAAGATGCAGGGAGCATTAGGAAGCTGTTCCAGATAATATTTTTGGCTTTGACACAGAACTCATTTTCTCCAGTTAGAGCTTGCTATACTGAGCACATGTTTAACGCTCAGCACTCCTTCTTTGACTCATTCTTTTCTTAATTTCCTTTGACATAATTCAGACTTCACTAACATCAATGTAATCAGCCATCGTGTATGTTAAAATACATTCTTCCCCGGCATGCATGCTCGCATTCATCCAGTCTCCTCTGGTTCTATGGATGATTCCCACAAAACATGCAACCCATTTATTCTGTTAAAATATGGCTTGAGTGATTCCTATGCTTTTCCTATTAAAAAATCTTTAGAAGTTACAAAGTTTCCTTTTCAGCATTTTTCCTTGTCCTGTGCCACTTCCTTCTTTTGTTGTTGGAACTTGTGACATACACAGTTCTCACAGAATGACAAGTATAGGTCAAAAGGTGTCATTTTAATCATATTTAATCACATTTAAATCATATACACATTTAAGTAATTTTTTCAGTCATATGAAATGACTTCCGGATGCCTTACTTCCAATCAAAGGATTAAATCATAACCAGAGTGTCCAATTCTAATTTTCTTGAAAGACTGCCTATTCATCTTCGTATCCCCAGATCCCAGAAAGGCCTGATAAACAGTGAGTACTCCCCCAAACACAGGCTGAATGAAAGAATGAATAAATGAATGAATTGCTGTTTTTCTGGCAGTGCTTTCTGACATTGTAAAAATAGCACTTGGTTGGACTGCTTATACTTCGACCTTGGCCGTACAATCTTCCCAGTTATCTCCATTGCTCTGTTTTTCTCCTTATTATCTTGAACCATTTATTCACTCCTTTCCTTTGCTTTTCTGTCTTCCTCAATTTTCCACTTCCCCTTTAAAGAGCATGATGAATATTAATTGTGTTTTAATATACAAAAGTAGCACCCCTCATTGCCTTTGATTTTTCTTTGACTTGTCCTTACTCTTTTGATTTTTCATTATTTTATGTGAAGTCAACGAATCCCCTTTTCTCATTTTATCTCCTCGCTTCTTCCTTTTGTAACCGCATTTTCTTTTACTTTCCTTTAACTATTTTTTCTCATTGTCTTCAAATTGTTTGTGGTCATATCTCTTACTTTATATAGATAGAATCTAAATGCAAATATTCCCCAGAAAAAAATCACAGAGTGGCAGAGGAAAGTAATGCTTTGAAATAAATACTGTATATTCAATTGGTTTCCAAATCAGCACCAGCTAAGCAAATGCCAAATAGCAGTCCTTAGAGAGAAAAGATTAGTATATTCTGAAATAAGAAGTTATCTTTTCCTTTCTCTCTAACTTCCCCTTCCTCTTTTCTTTTAAAATAGAGTAAAGAATTCTTGAAAACAACAAAGAAGACTTAGCTGAAACTTTTGGCTTCATATCAGAGAGTTCATGTGTGTCTTTAGACAAACATAAACAAACTGAATTTGAGAGAAGCAGCATTAATTTGACTTGCCAGCAAATCATTTTATACAAAAGAAATGGAGATTTTGTATGCTATCCGGTCTCTTTGAGATGTATGTGCCTTATAAAAATGCTCCTAAAAGATTCAAAGCCATGAGAAGAATTCATGCACTTTATTAAGGTGTACCTCTCGTTAGTTTAGGATGAAGTCAGCAAAGAAGTTCAGTAGGGCTTCCTACCTGTGAAAAGAACATGGTTTGAAGCCACCAAACAAATCTAAAATGTCATCTTTCTACTTACTAGCCGTGTGGCTTTGGCAAGATGTAACCTGTCAGAACTCTAATTTCCTCATCTGCAAAATGCAGTAGATTCCAACAACCTGTATAAAAGTGAAATCAAACATTGCCTGTAAAGGTTTATAAGAGTATTGACAGTTTCTGGAGCTCTGACTTGTAACAGTTGCACTATTATACTATTTCTGAAAAGGGTAATAAACATGCAATAACCCTAAATACATACTCTCCTGGAATATGCAGTGATCTTTCACACATTCTTGCACATGCTCTCTTCCCAGTTTGTTCCTTAACAAAGGGAACTTTTATTCATTCTTTATAACCTAATTGACACCATATTTTCAGAAAGTTTGCTCTGCCTTTCCTGAGGATAACTGACTAATTCATGCATTGAATAATTCAACCAATATTTACTCCGTGACTTCTATGTGCCAGGCACTATTTTAGGAGATATGGAAATAATTATAAACAAAACAGTGAAAACCAAAAAATGAAAAACCTGCCTTCGTGGAACTTACATTCCATTAGAAGACATGGAAAGTCATCAAAACAAATAAGTAAACTATGCAGAATGAAAAATGCTCATTAGTGCTATAAAGAAAATAAAGCAGGGAGAAGTTACAAGATTCTAATCTTGGGGATTGAGGCAGTTTCAATGTGAAAAGCTAATCAACAAAGACATTTGAACAAATGTATGAGAAAGGAAAATAAATGAATTACTTGGAAACTGGGTGAAATTGATCCAGGCAGAGAAATGGCACATGCAAAAGCCCCGAGGAGCTATCTTTTGCTTATTACCATATCTATTAAACTCATTTGTTAAAATATTTTGTAATTATTAAATGTTTAAAATAAATATATTTATGTTATATAAATTATGTATTTTAAGCTTGCATTTAAGTGTCTCAGGCTATAAAGACAGAAATCGTATGTTATTCATCTATTAATTGTGCTATGCAGTAGAGTCTAGTCTTGAGCTGGTACTCAAAAATATATTTTCCATTTAATTTAATCATGATACTAAGCTTTCTGGACAAATGCTAATCTTTAGTATTGTCAATTGCTAAAGTAGTTGGTCAGGTTAGGAAGTCTTAGCACAGATTGGTAGTTTGCTGTTAGCTACTGAGCAGCAGACATATTCCCTTGGTGTCTCTTGCATTTTCTTTTTCTTGCTAAATTGCTTCCTTGGAGGCTACTTTCCGATCAGACTAAAGGTATTTGGGACATTGTGGCAGAAATAGGCATTATACTTTATTTAATTGCACTTTGAAGGTACTGTGTTTTTCACAAATTGATTTATGGCAATCCTGTGTTGAGCAAGTGTATCAGCACCATTTTTTTTCAAAGCATGTGCTTCCTTCTTGTCTCTTCATATTGTGGTAATTCTCACAATATCTCAGAGTTTCTCGTTATTATATCTGTTATGATGATCTGAAATCAGTGATCTTTGCTGTTAATATTGTAGTGGTTTTGGAGCATCACAAACCACACCCATATAAGACGACAAATCTAACTGATAAATGTGTATGTTCTGATTGCTATAGTGACCAACCATTTTCCTATTTCTCTCCCTCTGTGGGGGCCTCCTTATTTCCTCAAACACTACAGTATTGAAATTAGGCCAGTTAATAACCCTAAAATGGCCTCTAAGTGTTCATGTAAAACAGAGTTGCACACCTCTCACTTTCAATCAAAATGATTAGGCTTAGTAAGGAAAGCGTGTCAGAAGCTGAGATAGGTTGAAGGCTAAGCCTTTGTGTCAAACAGGTAGCTAAGTTAAGAACACAAAGGAAAAAGTTCTTGAAGAAAGTTGAAATAGCTACTCCAGTGAATACAAGAATGATAAGAAAGCAAAACAGCCTTATTGCTGATATGGAAAAAGTTTCATGGTATGGGCAGATCAAACCAGCCTCAACATTTCCTTAAGCCAAAGTCTAAACCAGAGCAAAACCCTAATTCTCTTCAATTCAGTGAAGGCTGAAAATGGTGAGGAAGCTGCAGAAATAAAGTTTGAAGTTAGCGGAGGTTGATTCATGAGATTTGAAGAAACAAGCTCGCTCCATATCATAAAAGTGCAAGGTGAAGAAGCAAGAATTTATGTAGAAGCAGCAGCAAGTTATTTAGAAGACCGAGCTAAGATAATTGAAGATGGCTACAATAAACAACAAATTTTTAATGTAGATGAAATAACCTTCTACTAAAAGAAGCTGCCATCTAGGACTTTCATAGCTAGAGAGAAGTCAATGCCTGGCTCTAAAGCTTTGAAAGACAGGCTGACTTTCTTATTAGGGTCTAATGAAGCTGGTACCTTTAAGTTGAAGCCAAGTCTCACCATTTTTCAAAATCTAGGATTTTTAAGAATTATGCTAAATCTACTCTGCCTGTGCTCTATAAATTGAACAAGCCCAGATGATAGCACATTGATTTATAGCATGATTTACTGAATATTTTAAGCCCACTGTTGAGACCTACTTCTTGCAAAAAAAAGATTTCTTTCAAAATATTGCTGCTCATTGACAATGAACCTGGCCACCCAGAAGCCCTAATAGAGATAGACAAGGAAATTAATGTTATTTTCATATGTGCTAAAACAACATCCATTCTGTATTTCCCAGATCAAGAATTAATTTGGACTTTAGGTCTTATTATTTAAGGAAGACATTTCCTAAGCTATAGAGGCCATAGATAGTGATTACTCTGATGGATCTGGGCAACCTAAGTGGAAAACTTTCTGGAAAGAATTCACAACTCAAGATGTCATTAAGAAAGTTTGGGATTCCTGGGAGGTGATCAAAATATCATTAATGAGAGTTTGGAAGAAGTTGATTCCAACCCTCATGGATGAATTTGAGGGGTTCAAGACTTCAGTGGAGGAAGTAACTGTAGATGTGGTGAAAACAGTGAGAAAACTAGAATTAGAAGTGAAGCCTGAATATGTAACTGAATTGATGTGAATTGATGCAATCTTATGATGAAATTTTAAGAAATAAAGAATTGTTTCTTATGGATGAGCAAAGACAATGGTTTTTTGAGATGGAATCTACTGTTGGTGTAGATACTCTAAACACTGGTGAAATGACAGCAAGGTATTTAGAATATTACGTAAACTTAGTTGAATACATGGTGGCAGGGCTTGAGAAGATTTACTCCAATTTGGGGAAAGAATTACTACTGTGGGTAAAATGCTGTTAGATCAGTGTTGCAAGCTACAGAGAAATCTTTCATCAGAAGAAAAGTCAGTTGATGAAAAAAACTTTATTGTCTTATTTTAAGAAATTACCACAGCCACCCCAACCTTCAGCAACCATCTCTGACAGTCAGTAGCCATCAACATCAAGGCAAGACCCTTCACCAGCAAAAGGATTACAACTTGCTAAATGCTCAGATTATTATTAGCACATTTTAGCAATAAAATATTTTTATTTAAGGTATGTACATTGTTGTTTTATACATAATGTTATTGCACACTTAATAGGCTACAGTAAACTGTAAACATAACTTTTATATGCATTCGGAATCCAAAAACAAGTGTGACTCACTTTATTGTGGCATTCACTTTTTTTGCAATGGTCTGGAACCAAAACTGCAAGGTCTCTGAGCTGTGCCTACATAGAAGAATAAGCAATTGGTAGATTTTAGCCTTTGTGGAGCTGTTCTCAGTCATTTTTGCAATATACAGTATACTTAGATTGGCGTCATGGTGTCCTAAGTTGAAAGGAACCTAGTAGCATCTAGTCTGGGCACCATGAATGCCGGTACCTATTGATCCAGGTGGATGACATTTAGCAGTAGGATCGTGGCCAATAGAAACTGACTTCTTGTCTAAACACGGCTACTGTAACTCTCTTCTGATTTTTTAAAACAAAAAATATGCCAAAATAAAATGCCAAACAAAACATGCCTGGCTATTAAATCTGATCATTTTGCAGTCTCTTATTTGATTAAACCCACCCATTTTATTTGGTAGAGAAAATGAGAAGTCGAAAAACCAAGTGCCCTGTCCAATCACAGAGCGAGGCAGGAGAAGACGCAGGACTGGAACCTCTAAAAATCCAAGCTGTTACAAAAATCATTTCATTGTCCAAATGCAAATAATATCTACTGCCTTTAATATACATGTTCAGATCTGATATTCAAATGTATTAATAAACATCGCATATTCTTTTTCTTTCAGTTTGTTTGAAGGCTTAGTGTAGAAATGGCTTCTGTTATATCAAAGATCAAAACATCAGGATTTGGAACATTTGTGCACTCATTAGAGTTAGTGTCAAATGTATCTCCCTGGCTCACACCTACCTGCCATTGAAGGGAAAACATCTTATCAACTATTTATGAAAGACCCCAGGGGCTTCCTCTTGAGAGATCCTGAACATGTAATTTTCACCACTGCATGGTAACTGCCACATTTCTTCCACCTCTGCCTCTGCTCCCAAACAACCCTTTAATAGTCACTGGTATTAACACTGCTGTGGATTTTACCTACCAAAGTCATGATTCTTAAATTGGCTCCCTTAATTTTATTCCTAGCTGGTGCCTTGCTGTGCTCATAGCACACTACAAGAAAGAGGAGAAGCGATTCTTTGTTTATTATTTTTATTTATTATTATTATTTTTGAGACAGAGTCTCCCTCTGTTGCCCAGGCTGGTCACAAACTTCTGTGCTCAAGTGATCTTTCTCCTTGGCCTCCCAAAGTGTTGGGATTATAGGCGTGAGTCACTACATCAGGTGAAGAAGACAGTTTTTACTCACACATTTCCTGTTATGTCATTTTTGTTATGATGATCCCAAGGACATTTATTTTGCCTTCCAAAGATTACAGGAAACTCTGTGTGTGTGTGTTGCATATATGCATTTGTGTGTGTTACATATGTGTGTGTAACAAAGTGAGAGAGAGAATCTTTCAGCTTTAACTTACAGGCTAACTGGTTTTCAAATGATAGTTTAATGGCAAGAGAAAAAGATAATGTTATAATACCAAATGTTTTTTAAACATTTTCTCAATAATTTCTACTTTCATAGTAGAAAAAAATGTATTATCATTAAATTGTTTAAATAATTTGATAGTTAATGCATTTCTTGGTCTATTTTAAAGAGTTAGATTTTTCAAAGTATAATTTACATTAAGAAAATTTACCTTCTTAAAGTGGACAGTCAGGTGAGATTTTTCGGGAAATGTATGCAGTTGTGTAACTATAATAATCATCAAGATGTGGAAAATTTCTTTCCCCCCAAAATATTCTCTTGTATAAAAGTACACGAAATGCAAAGGGAGTCTATCCCCTTCTCCTATCTCAGTCCTTGGCAACTGGTGATGTCTCCTGTTCTTTTGATTTTTGTCTTTCTTAGAATGTCAGATAAATGGACTCACACAGTATGTAGTCTTTTGTGGGTGACACTTTTGCATAGCATAATGCTTTAGAGACTCATTCACAATGTTGCACGTATTCGTAGTTTGCTCCTTTTTACTGTTGAATGGGTTTCTGTTATGTAAACATACCATGAATTGCTTATCCATTTATCATTTGGTAAAAATTTGAGTTATTTCTCATTTTTGGTTATTAATAGCTATTATGCATATTTGCATACAAGTCTTTGTATGGATAAGAGTTTTCATATCTTTTGGAGTAGGGTAGCTGGGTTATATGATCAATATGTATTTAACTTGTAAGTAATGGCTAAAATATCTTTCAAAGTGCCGGTACTATTTTATATTTTCACCAGCAATACATGAGAGTCAGAATTGCTCCACATTTTTACCCATATTTGGTATTATCAGCCTTTTTAATTTTTGGTATTTGTGAGGGCTAATTTTATGCATCACCTTGGCTGGGCTGTGGTGCCAAGATATTTGGTAAAATACTTTAATGTTTTATGAGGGTGTTTTTGCATAATATTAGCATTTGATTTGGTGGACTTTGAGTAAAGCAGGTTGTCCTCTATCATGTCAGTGGGACTGATTCAATTAGTCAAAGACATAAGTAGAACAAAATGTTGACCCAGCTTCCTCTGAGCAACAAGGAATTCTACCTGCAAACTGCCTTCAGATGTGGTCTGTAAAATCAGCTCTTTGTGGTTTGCCAGTAGACTGTCATTGGACTTAACTACACTTTCCTGAATCTCCAGTCTGTTGGCCTCCCCCAACAGAGTTTGGACTCACTAAGCCTCCACAATTGCATGAGCCAATTCCTTAAAATAAATCTCTTTATGTAGATCTAGATAGATAGATACATTTAGATACATAGATAACTAGATGGATAGATATCTAGATAAATAGATATAGCCATCTTACTGGTTTATTTTCTCTGAAGAACTCTGATTAACACCATATTCTACTAGGTTTATGATGATACCTCATCGTGGTTTTAATTTGCATTTTTCTGATGCCTAATGATGTTGAATATTTTTAACGTGCTTAATGCTATTTGTGTATCATCTTTTGTGAAGTGTCTGTTCAAATATTTATCCAGTCATCCAGGTTTCTGTTGTTTTGTTTTGTTTTGTTTTGTTTTGGTGAGGGGGTAGGATTGTTTGCCTTCCTATTATTGAGCTGTAAGAATTGTTCACATATTTCAGATACAAGTCTTTTATACAATATGTGCCTTCCAATATTTTCTACCTGTGAGTGACTTGTATTTTCACTTACTTAACAGTGTCTTTAGAAAACCAAAAGTCTTAATTAAATCAAATTTATAAATTTTTCTCTTCTGACTCACATTTTGGGTTCTATTTAAAAATTTTTTTTTACCTAACCCAAGTTTGCCAAGAACTTTCCCTGTATCTTCTCTTAGATATTTTATAGTTTTAGATCTTACATTTAAATCTATGATCCATTTAGAGATAATTTTTGTATATACTGTAATGTAAGGGTTGAGATTTATTGTTAGGTACATGGTTATTTAATTATAAATAATTATAAATAATTGGTATTAATTATAAATAACTGGTATAAATAATTATAAATACCAGTTATAAAGACTATTTTTCCCAAGTGAATTATCTTTCAATTTTCAAAAGAATCAATTTACTGTGTATTTGTAGGCTTATTTATGAATTCTCTATTTTATTTAATTGGACTATCGTTCTATATTTATACCAGCAATACTATAGATTGAAAGTGAATCTTGAAGTAAGGTAGTGCGAGTCTTCTAGCTTTATTCAACTTGTTCACAATTATCTGGGCTATCATAGGTCCTTTGTATTTCCATATATAATTTATAATCAACTTGCAATTTCTGCAAAAATATACTATGATTTTGATTGGTATTGTGTTGAATCTGTTTATCAGTTTGGGGAGAATTGGTATCTTGAGAATTGTGAGTCTTCCAAACCATGAGCGCTGCATTTCTCATCATTTCTTTACAATTTATTTAATTTCTTTCAGTTACTCTTTGTAGTTTTTAGTGTACATATCTTGTGCATATTTTTTTAAATCTATCCCCAAGTATTCTATGTCTTTAAATGCTATTCTAAATGGCATTTTAAAAAAGTTTTTATTTCCAAATGTTTACTTCTAGGGTAGAAAAATATAATAAATTTTTGAATATTGAGTCTCTATTCTGCAACTTTCCCAAACTCAATTGCTAATTTTAATAAGTTCAAAATTTGTTAGTATTTTCTATATACGTTATATTGTCTATAAGTGACAATAATTTAATAACAATTCTTTAAATATTTAATTAATTATTTAAGCCTTTCACCATTAAGCAGAGTGTTATGTGTAGTTATTGTGCATATGCTCTTTATCAGGAAAAGTAAGTTCTGTATTCTGAGACCGCTATGAGTTTTTTCATGATGAATGTTAATTTTTGTCAACTACTTTTTCTGCATTTCTTAAGATTATCATATGGTTTTTATTTTTTACCTATTGATGTAAAGGATTATTTTGACTAATTTTCAAATGTTGAACCAATCTTGCATTCCTATCATAAACACAACTTGTTCATGATGTAGTATCTTTTTAATGCATTGTTGGAGTAAATTTGCTAATTTTTTGGTAATGATTGGTGTGTTTATGTTCACAGTGTATTGATATGGTTTGGCTGTGTCCCCACCCAAATCTTATCTTGAACTGTAGATGGGAGGGACCAAGTTGGAGGTAATTGAATCATGGGGGTGATGGTTTTATAAGGCGCTTCCCCTGTCGCTCAGCTCTCATTCTCTCTCCTGCTGCCCTATGAAGAAGTGCCTTCCACCATGACTGTAAGTTTCCTGACAGCTCCCCAACCATGTGGAACTGTGAGTCAATTAAATCTTTTTATTTATAAATTACCCAGTCTCAGGTGCTTATTCATAGCCATGTGAGAATAGACTAATACAGGTGTGTTGATCTGTAGGGTATTTCTTGTATTTTATCTGCTTTTGATATCTGAGTGTTAATCAAGTTTAGCCTAAAGTTGCCTCATCTCATATTTAAGTTTAGCCTAACTTTTTTTCTGTACATCATGAACTAAAACAGGTGGAGGTGTAAAATAACCATAGCCACACCTGTGCCAGTCACTGAGTTTTGGCCAATCAAATGTAGCTAATTGTTTGAATTGTGCTCAAATAAGGCAAACACCAACCTGTAACCAATTCAGTAGTTTCTGTACCTCAGTTCGGATGTCATTTCCCTTTTTTTGTCTATAAAGCACTGGAGTCTCTCTGAATCTGCTGTGATTCTGGGGGCTGCCACATTTGTGGATCATTCATTCCTCAATTAAACTTCTTTAAATTAAATTTGGTTGAAGTTTTTCTTTTCATGGGTAATATTGACTTTTTAAAATGAGATGTGAAGTATTTCACTTCTTTCATTTTCAGGGAAATGGTAGATTTCACCAGTGCAGTCATGTAGGCTTAAAGATTCTCATGCTATCCCATTTATGTCTGTCTGTGTTAGTTCAAAGGGTTTTAATCATACATTTAATTTCTGTAATAGATAAAGGAACATTAATGTTATCTATTTCCTCTTGAATGAACTTTGGTCATTTGTATCTTTCAAGGGATTTTTCCATCATATTTAAGTTATAGAATAAACAAACAGTTGTCATAGTATTCCTTTATTACCCTATTAATAGCTGTAGGATAAGAAGTGATGTTTTTTTATTTTATTCCTGAACTTGGTAATTATATTCTCTTTTTAAAAGTAATCATTTATTTATTTAGCTAGAGGTTTATTAATTGTATTAAACTTCTCAAAAACAGCTTTCAGTTTTATTGATTTTCTTGTTTTTTATATATAATTAATATAGTCTCTTATCTATATCATTCCTTTCCTTCCTCTTTTTAAGTTTAACTTGTTTTATCTTTTTATAGTTTCTTAAGGTAGAAAATTACAGCATTGATTAGAAAATCTTCTTTTTTCATAATATTAACATTTTATGCATTCAGTTCCTTTTGAGCACTGCTTTAGATGCATTTCTGCAAAATTTGATATGTCACTTTTTCATTTTCAATCAGCTCAAAATATTTGCTAATGTCCAATGTGATTTTTCTTTGACCTGTGTGTTATCAGAGTGTCTTGTTTCATTTTCAACTGTTTGGAGACTTTCTTGCATTTTTCTGTAATTGATTTTTAGTTAATTCCTTGTGGTCAGAGAATACCATTTGTATGATTCCAGTGCATTTATATTTATTTAGATTTGTTTTATTTTTAAGAATATGGTCTATCTTGAGAAATGTCTATTTGCAGTTTAAAAAAAATGTGTATTCTAGGCCGGGAGTGGTGACTCACTCCTGTTATCTCAGCACTTTTGGAGACCAAGGCAGGCAGATTACGAGGGCAAGAGTTTGAGCCCAGCCTGATCAACATGGTGAAACCCTGTCTTTACTCAAAAATACAAAAATTAGTTAGAAATGGTGGTTCGCACTTGTAATCCCAGCTATTCAGAAGGTTAAGGAGGAGAATCGCTTGAACCTGGGAGGCAGAGGTTCCAGTGAGCCAAAATCACACTACTGCACTCCAGCCTGGGTGACAGGGCAAAACTCCATCTCAAAAAAAAAAAAAAAAAAGAGTATGTTCTGCTTTTGAGAGCATGTTCTATAAATGTCAGTTAGTTCAAGTTATTGAATGGTAGTTTCATGTCTTTTATATCTTCACTGATTATCTACTTTTAGGTCTATCTGGTTTGCTTTATGTTTGATAAGAGCTAAATATATGTCAATTATTCTATAATAACTCAATATAACAACTATTCGCATAAGGCCAGTATTGTCAATAAGTACTGTTATTGTCTCCCCTTTGATAGTGAGAAAACATACTTGTGAAAAGATTTAATTATTTAACAAATGACATACAACTCATATGTGGTCTAGCTGGAATTTGGACCTAGGCATTCTAAAATTTGTACATGATAAAATACTAATTGAAAGTAGAATGCTAAGTGATATGGTTTGACTGTGTCCACACAAATCTCATCTTGAATTCCCATATGTTACGGGAGGGACCCCATGGGAGGTGATTGAATTATGGAAGTGGGTTTTTCCTGTGCTGTTCTTGTGATAGTCAACGAGTCTCAGATGATCTGGTGGTTTAAGAAAGAAACAAAACAAAACAAACAAACAAACAAAAAAAAAGAATGAGAGTTTCCCTGCGTAGAGCTCGCTTTTGGCCTGCTGCTATCCTTGTAAGATGTGACTTGCTCCTCCTTGCCTTCTGCCATGATTGTGAGGCCTCCCATGCATGAAGAACCATAAGTCCAATTAAATCTCTTTCTTTTGTAAATTGCCTAGTCTCAGGTATGTCTTTATCCACCACGTGAAAAAGAACTATAACAGTAAATTGGCACTGGGAGTGGGGAAGTTGCTGAAAAGATGCATGAAAATGTGGAAGTGACTTTGGAACTGAGTAACAGGCAGAGGTTGGAACAGATTGGAGGGATCAGAAAAAGAAAGGAAAATGTGGGAAATTTGGAACTTCCTAGAGAGTTGTTGAATGGCTTTGCCCAAAACTTTGATAGATAGAAGCAATAAGGTCCAGGCTGAGGTGGTCTCAGACAGAGATAAGAAACTTGTTGGGAACTGGAGCAAAGGTGACTCTCATTATGTTTTAGCAAAGAGACTGGCAGCATTTTGCCTCTGCCCTAGAGATTTGTCGAACTTTAAACTTGAGAGGGATGATTTAGGGGATTTGGCAGAAGAAACTTCTAAGTAGCAAAGCATTCAAGAGATGACTTCGGTGCTGTTAAAGGCATTCAATGTTATAAGGGAAGCAGAGCATAAAAGTTCAGAAAATTTGCAGCTTGACAATGCAATAGAAAAGAAAATCCCATTTTCTGGGGGAGAAATTCAGGCCAGCTGCAGAAATTTGCATAACTAATAAGAAACTGAGTGTTAATACCAAAACAATGTGGAAAATGTGTCCAGGGCATGTCAGAGGTCTTTACAGCAGCCCCTTCCATCACAGGAACTGAGGCGTAGGAGGAAAAAGTGGTTTTGTGTGCTGGGCCATGGGTCCCTGTTCTGTGTGCAGTCTAGGTACTTGGTGCCCTGTGTCCCAGCCACTCCAACTGTGACTAAAAGGGACCAAGATAAAGCCTGGGCTGTTGCCAAGGTTTGGCTGCTTCCACATGGTGTTGAGCCTGAGGGTGCACAGAAGTCAAGCATTAAGGTTTGGAAACCTCTGCCTAAATTTCAGAGGATGTGTGGAAATGTCTGGATTCCCAGGCAGAAGTTTGCTGCATGGGTGGGGCTCTCATGGAGAACCTCTGCTCTAGCAGTACAGATGAGAAATGTGGGATCAGAGCTCCCACACGGAGTCCCTACTGGGGCACCACCTAGTGGAGCTGTGAGAAAGGGCCACCATCCTCCAAAACCCAGAACAGTAGATCCACTGACAGCTTGCATTGTGTACCTGTAAAAGCCTCAGAGACAATCCAGTCCATGAAAGCAGTTGGGAAGGAGGCTGTACCCTGCCAAGCCAAAGGGGCAGAGCTACCCAAGACTGTGAGAACCTACCTCTTGCATCAGCGTGACCTAGATATGAGACATGAAGTCAAAGGAGATCATTTGGGAAAGACTGCCCCGCTGGATATCAGACTTGTATTGGGACTGTAGCCCCTTTGTTTTGGCCATTTATCCCATTTAGAATGGCTGTATTTACCCAATACCTTTAACCCCATTGTATCTAGGAAGTAACTAGCTTGCTTTTGAATTTATAGGCTCATAGGCAGAAGAGTCTTGTCTCAGACCAGGTTTTAGACTATGGACTTTTGAGTTAATGCTGAATTAAGTTAAGACTTTGGAGGACTGTTGGTAATGCATGATTGGTTTTGAAATGTGATAACATGAGATTTGGGAGAAACCAAGGGCAGATTGACATGATTTGGCTGTGACCCCACTCAAATCTCATCTTGAATTCCAACCTGTTATGGGAGGCACCTGGTGGGAGGTGATTGAATTATGGGGGGTGGGTTTTTCTCGCACTGTTCTTAGATCGTGAATGAATCTCACAAGCACTGATGGATTTTTGTAAAAACTAGGAGTTTCCCCTGCACAAAAATCTCTTTTGCCTGCTGCCATCCATGTAAGGTGTGACTTGCTCCTCTTTGCCTTCCACCATGATGTGAGGCCTGCCCAGACATGTGGAACTGTAAGTCCAGTTAAACCTTTCTTTTGGAAATTGGCCAGTCTCAGGTATGTCTTTATCAGCAGCATGAAAATGAACTAATACACTAAGTGAATACATTTATTATTTAAAAGAGAATGAGATAGAGCTAGGAAGCCAATAGAGGATATCACTATGTGGCAGATTATGGGTAATTTATTTCTTTTTCCTACAGTTCTTCATTTTAAAAGTGTGCTGGATAATTTCAGGTGTCACTTTGAATGGATTAAGGGTTGCCTGGAGAACTGGTTAAAGGTTACTTCTGGGTGTGTCTGTGAGGGTGTTTTTGGAGGAGATTGGCTTGTGAGTCAGTGAACTGAGTCAGAAAGATCCACCCTCAATGTTGGTAGGCACTGTCCAATCAGCTGGGGGCCTGAACAAAACAAAAGGCAATTTCCTCTCTCTCAGGAACCTGGGATATACTCATCTTCTCTTGCCTTGGACATCAGAACTCTAGGTTCTCCAGCTTTTGGACTCTAGGACTTACATCAGTAGCCTCTGACTTTCTCAGGCTTTTGGCCTCAGAGTCAGAGTGGGTGTTATACAATCAGTTTTCCTGGTTCTGAGGCTTTTGACCTTGGACTGAGCTGTGCTACTGGCTTTCCTGGGTCCTCAAATTGCAGATGGCCTATTGTGAAACTTCTCAGTTTTGATAATTGTGAGCCAATTTTCCAAATAAACCTTTTCTCGTTTTTCATCTATCCATCTGTATCATTTTGGTTCTGTCTCTCTAGAGAACACTGACTAATAAAGCAAGATTTCTACAATGCTTGTATATATTTGTTATAGAAAGAAAAAAATTAATTGAATTATTATTTTATTTGCTTTTATCTACTAGAATAATTAAAAAGAAGGCAAGCCATTGGACATGTGCATTTTTAGTAAATAACTGTTGTGTTTATCTGCCCAATAATTTGCCATAATCTATTTAACCACACTTTTAATTTTCTTTTTAGAATGCATACAAATTTGTTATAAATAATGTTGTGCAAAATGCTATTGCATATAATATTTGACTATATTTCTTATTATCTCTTTAGCATTAAGTTCCTAGAAGTGTATTACTCGCTCAACTGTACAAAGAGGTCTATTTATTTTTAGTTTATTTGCTTTGCCTTTAGACTGTTTTATATAAAACCTACGTTTCTGTTGAAAAAGAACCCTGTTAAACAAGTTAAGCATTCTACTTAGTTTTTCAGGAAGTACTTTATTGAGCCACAGTGGAAGAGAGATACATAGAATAATTTGCTGTCTCAAATATAGGAAGTTACATAGTTTTCATAGTTTAAGCTAATACACATATACATGGTGGGAAAGGAGAAAAAGTAAGAGAGAGTCTAAGATGTCTTTATCTCTTAAATATTTAACTAATAGCTGTTCTTTGAGAATGTGATTTTATACAATCACCTAAAATATTTTTTACAATACATGACATTCACACTGACATAGAATTAGATGAAATTATTTTTAAAGTCGATTTTAAAAATGACTAGTGATCACTCTTATCTTTTTGATTCTTAGCAGCAGGTGGACAAGAGGGCTGGTAAACTTCCTAAGAAACAAGAGGTATAGCAGTATTTAGCCTATGCAGATGAGATCCTGTGCTGGCAAGGTGTTCAAAATATTCAAGTCAGAATCATATATTGTATTCTTTGAAATAACCCTATGTTCCTGGGATTTCTTCAGATTTTTCCTTAATGTATATAGATTTATTTCTTAAAAAGACACTCATATTTCTAATTTCATATTTATTCTTCTTGCTAAGGAGCCTTTTATATTATCCTGTTTGTTGAAAGGTAGTTGAAGACATAGCAAAAAACAATTTTCTAATTTTTCTACTGCCAAAACAAATGCATTCAAATCTGGCTGTGTATTCTACCTTCTTCCCCTCCATTCACCACTTGCCCGCTGCTCCTCAGTAGCTGAAATTTGTTTGTCTTTCACAGGTTATAATGACATTTATCTTCATTTGCAAATCTGATTCTACAAGTGAAAAATTTTAAAAGTCTATTTTATTTTGTTCATTACAGGTTATTCTTATGATGAAAGATAATGAATCAAAGTGAAATTCTTTTCATTTATATTTTTCCAGATAATATTGTAAAATATCACCACTGCCACGATACCCTCACAGGTTCATTATTGAGGCTAATTTAGTCAAATTTATCACATAAATTGATGTTCTTCTTTAGGCCACTGTGGTAAATAAGCTAGTTTTTGGACCATGGCTATTTTAAGAAGAAAAACCATGACCTTTTAAATACCAAAACTTACTACTGAGGTTTTAATTTTGTTCAACTTTTCTTCAATGTGTGTTGGCTGATACAAAAATATATACACAGTGATGTGGTTTGGCTGTGTCCCCACCCAAATCTCAACTTGAATTTTATCTCCCAGAATTCCCATTTATTGTGAGAGGGACTCTGGGGGAGGAAGTAGAATCATGGGTGCCGGTCTTTCCTGTGCTATTCCTGTGATAGTGAATAAGTCTCACAAGATCTGATGGGTTTATCAGGGGCTTCTTCTTTTGCTTCTTCCTCATATTCTCTTCCTCCTACCATATAAGAAATGCCTTTTACCTCCCACCGTGATTCTGAGGCCTCCCCAGCTATGTGGAACTGTAAGTCCAATTAAACCTCTTTTCTTCCCAGTCCTGGGCATGTCTTTATCAGCAGCATGAAAATGGACTAATACACACACATATGCACACATTTGAAGATAAGCATATATGTAGAAATATGAAGATACATAGACAGATAGATGTGTATATAAAAATAAAAGAACTAAGAAACCACTAATACATTTAATGCATTTATCTATTTCTATGCCCATTTGTATGTGTCTATAAGCATATCTTGATGTACATATAATCATCAAACCAAAAGTTGAAATACACACACACATATACCCATATACATATACATATATAAATATGAATAAAATTGTTTCTGACTTCTTATATGCCTGAAAATGTATTTTTCTTAGCTTTCAAGCAAAAAGGAAACATGGTAGAAAAACCTAAGAAAATCCTTCTCCTGCCCGGTGGATGTTGCCACACAGCCCTCACACTTTCAGAGTTTCAGAAAAGAAGTCTGAGATTGATTTCTTTAAAAAAAAAAAAACTAAATTTGGTTTTGAAACTACATAAGCAGTTTTCTTTTTCCTGGTTTTGTCTGTGTAGGACATTATTTTTTATAGTTATAATACAAAATTCTTCTAGGCTGTAATATAAACATTTTGCTAGAAAAAAATATTGTTATTATTTTGCCTTGTTTTGTTGGAAACTTGATAAGACTGTCAACCTTGTATTACTTTTCTGTTGCTGCACAGCAAATTATAAACTTAGCAGCTTAAAGTGACACACGATTATTTGCTTACAGCCTCTATGGTCCAGGAGTTAAGGCACAGCTTGACTGCGTCCTACCTTAGGGTCCTTACAAAGGGTTGAGCAGGCTGCATTCTCCTCTGGATGCTTGCCTAGGGAGGAACCTGCTTTCAAGCTCATTTGGATTGTGGGCAGAATTCATTTTCTTGCAGCTGTATGCCTGTGTTTTGCTGCCTATTGGGTGGAAGCTGCCCTCAGTTCCTAGAAGATGCCTGACTCCATAGTCCCTCTGGCAATATGGTAGCTTATTTCTTTAAGCCAGCAAAGAGAATCTCTCTCCATCTGCTAATACAGGGTGTTATACCCTGTAATGTAAGCATGGGAGTAACATCCCATTATCTTTGCCATGTTCTTTTGGTGGGAAGTCAGTCACAGATTTTGCCAGCAGGGCATTCCAGGGAGGGGATTTTGGAAGGGTGTATGCATTGGACATCACCTTAGTGTGTGTCCACCTCACATCCACTCTCTTTGAGCTCAGAAAATAATGTTCTTTAAGTCTGATTATTGGTTCTTTTTCAAATACTTCATTTTCTTTCTTAGCAACAATGGTAATTTGTAGTTTTCCTAGGCTGGTATTCTATATTTGGTAGGACTTTTATGATGCTAGCAACAGAAATTCAGCACTAACTATCTTGTGCAAAACCTGAAACTTAATGGATCCAGGGGTAGTTTAACAAACACAGGCAAGGCAGTGATAAAAAGAGCAATGGAAAAGTCCAGCAGATGTCAGAAACAAATGCAAGTGGGAAAGGTCCAGTCTTGGAGTGGCCCTGGTTTCTGATTTCTGCCTTGTTCCAGGTGCTGCTGTTTTTCTCTCTTGCCTCACGCTGCCTACCTTCATCTGACTCCAAAGCTGGATGATAGAGGATTAAATGAGTTCGTGCAGTGGAGCCATCAGAACAGTGCTGGCACCTGGCAAATGTCTGGCCGTCATAATGTGTTATTATTGGTCTTTTGCCATTTAATTTTATTGTTATTGCATCATGTATATAATCCTGTTGCAGGAGCGGAGAAGCTCCAGTGCTAAATAAGTTTGGAGAATGTTAGAAAGGCTACTCTCAGTTTGTCCTTAGAATTTCAATATTCTTTTCTTTTCACTAAATTTTATTGCTTTGTCTTTTTCTTGCACGTTCTCTAAGATCTCAAATTTTTCTTCTGCATCACTGATTCTGTACTCTGCTCTATCAATTGTACTATTTTTTCATTTCAATGTAGAATTTGAATCTACAACAAACTCCTTCTTTCTTTCTACTGAAATTTTCTTTTCCCCTGGTTTCCTCTTTTTTATCTTGTTTGGAAGAGGAGGTTGTTCCACCAGTTTATTCTTTCCTATGCCTCTTTGTTTTAGTTACACAGAGACTATACGGTACGTATCCTCCCAAGAATAGAAAACATTTCTCTAAACATTTTTTCTGGTTATTATAATAAATATTTTTCAGAGTTTTTTTCTGTGAGCTCTTACGCTAAATATTTTTTTTCTAAATTCTGTTGTTTTTTTCTCTATGAGGTCATGATTTTGTGTAGATTCTCTTATCATCTAATGACCTTTCCCAAACAGATATATAACAGATTCTGTCAGTTCCTGCCCATATTCCTTCTCTGCTCACCTCTCTGGGCAGGTTAGCAGCTTCAGACTGCAAGCACCTGGGATTCTACCTTTGGCATACTTAGGGACAGAACAAAAGTGCCAGGGAGTTGGCATTCCTGACAGTCCTCATGGGAATAGCTCAATGATGGAATGAAAGCTTCTTAGTTGCTTTATCTCTTGGTTGAGACAAGTTCAAGACGGCCTAAGCTCTCTCCCAGGATTCTGCAGTGGGTCAGAGTGCCTGTTTCTCACAGCAAAACTTGCTTGGTAATGCCCCTTACTGACTACCTTCCCTTCCGTTTGTTACTTCCACACTTCCTGATTGAAGTTTCCTGGGATCCCATCCCATATAAATGCTTGGTCTCCAACATTGTCTTGGGCTCTTGTAGGGGGAGCCCATACTAAGTTAAGTCATTATATTAGTTTGTTTTCACACTGCTATAAAGAAAGACTCGAGACTGGATCATTTGTAAAGGAAAGAAGTTTAATTGACTCACTGTTGCACATGGAGGGGGAGGCCTCAGGAAACTTACAATCATGGTGGAAGGAAGGGGGAGACAGGCAACTTCTTCACATGGCAGCAGGAGAGAGAAGAATGAAGGAGGAACTTCCAAGCACTTATAAAACCTGCAGATCCATGAGAAGTCACTCACTAAAATGAGAACAGCATGGGGGAAACCACCCCCATGATCCAGTCACCTCCCTTCCTGCACAAATGGGGATTTCAGGTCTCTACCTCTACAAGTGTGGATTAAAATTCAAGATAAGATTTGGGTGGAGACACAGTGCCAAACCATATCAGACATCTGTCAAAAAATCGGGTGAATTATTTCCTCTTGGGATTATATCATGGTTTTGGATTTAGAGCCAGAAAGCAAAATGATGCACATGGTTCTCAATTTTAAACATTGTCATTTGGCTTTACATCAAGAGGAAAAGCATCTTATCTGTCCTCAAGAGACTCACAATCTAATATTTTTGAACATGTAGACCATAGACTGGCTACATCAAAATGACATGGAAGGTAAGTTTGGGACCTTATACCAGATCTATTTTCTGTTTGTGTTTTCTGAGTCCTTGCTTGTCTGAAAATATTTCACTTTGGCTCAGCATACTACCCCAGTTTGAAAATAATTTATCCTTAGAATATTGAAGGCACTATTCTATTACCTTCTACTATCCATTGCTGAAGAAAAAATGCCAGTCTGATCAGTTTTCTCACTCTAGAAGCTTTTAGGATCTTTGTTTTTCCTTTGAGGTCTTAAAATTTTACAATAGTATGTTTAGTGTGATTTTCTTTTTATTCACTGTGCTGGCACTCAGTCGGCCCTTTAACTTTAATGTCACAATCCTTTTGTGTCTCTGGATTCTATTTCTTTAATAATTTGTTCTTTTTGTCTTGTTGAGAATCCTAGTATTCTAGGCATTGGGACATGTGTACTGGTACTCTATCATGCTGTATTGTTTCTTACACATGATCTCTCTGTCTCTCTCTGATTTTCTCTCTCACATCCTTTTTTTCCCTTCTCTACATTCTGGGAGATTTCTGAATTTTATTTGCCCTTTCTTATACAGAATTTTTAATTCCAGCAATTGTGCATTTAATCTCTAGTAACTCTTACTCATTCTGTGATTATTTCTTTTTTATAAAATCTCATTCATATTTATTGATGAAGTATTTTGATGTTTTCTCCATATTAATTTTTTTAAAGATCTCTTCTGCTTCCATTTTGTCTAGGATTTACTTTTTTTCCTGGATGTTTATTTCAGCTTTTTCTCCTTTATGCTGCATTTCCAAAATTTTTGATTGTCCATTTATAGTTCTTAAAAAAGCTTTGTTAACTGATGTGTATTCATTTTTGTGTATTATATAGTTTGTAATCTCATTGGCCTTATTGGTAGTAATAATTCTTCCAAGAGTCTACCAATAAGTTGACTTTAGATTTAAATATTGGAGATGTTGTAAGACTATCTGTTTTTTCTCTCTGTTTAGAAATTTTTTGTGGCAGGCTTGGAGTGGCTACATAAGCTACTATCCATGTGCCAATTAAAACTGGAACTGGGTCCCGTGTTTTCCAAATGAAGTTACAAATTTGGCTCTTAAATTCATAAACTATGTAATGACATTGGCTGTGTATCAATTCTTGCTCCCAACTTGTGTTAAGTACTCCTGCATTGGTAATTTCCTGGTATATGTGTTGACCTTCGTCGAAAAAATTCTACCTAACATATGTGATGAGATGATACTTCCAGGCTATTATTTGCACATATTGGGGGGATATTTTACAGCAGAGACTTAAGGCCAAGTGGTTTTAATCACCTGAAAAGCAAATTATTCTAGGGTAATTTATTAAGGTTTTTTTTTTTGTAATCTGTTTTTGTCTGCTGGAATCCTTAAATAGAAACTATCTGAGACCGGCACTTTTAGGCTGGAATACCATGGCGTGCATCTGCCTAATAAAGTTGTTGTTGAAGCCCTTCCTGTTGACTTTTAACCTCAGGGTCTGTGTAAAGCCCCTCATTCATTAAGCAGTTGATTCCATTAGCAGCAGGCTGTGTCTGGGATCCTGGGGACCCTGCACCTGGCCTGCTTTCTTCCTGACAAATCATCTAATTTTATTGATAGCCACCTGGAAAATTATATTTAGGACAGAGGGCCAAGATACACAGCTCAGAACCCACTCCTCCAAAATGGGCAACAAGATACAGCCCCCTAGAATAGGTATCTCTGCAACCAGTCCACAGAAATAGGTATTTTTAAAAGATTGACTCAATATTGCTTTGCCAAGTTCACTCTGCTATTTCTTTCTCTAAGGGGTATTTTAAATGAGGTAAGTTTCTCCTGCAGCTCGCATTTCAGAGAGGGCAAGGCCAGCTCCCAGCCTGCCATCAAAAGTCTTCAATGGCCCTTTTACCAGAGTGCCTTGTCAACTCCTATATGACTGTGTCCCCCAGGCCTCACAAGATGCTTGTGGGGTGGTGCCTGGCAGTTCGGGAATAGCAATGCTTCTGACCCCTGGCAAGCCTCCTTTCTGGCTGCCACATTAGATCAAAAATTGTGTGAGATTATCCCTTCAGGAGGCAGTTCTCCTTTTTTCAGTTGTTAGCAGGTGTTGCTGAACAGATTCACACTCTCTGGGGAGATGGGAAGCGCATCAGCGTCAGAGGGAGAGGTTTGCTCCAGGTTAATGGCGATGCTGCCACACCTACACACACCTCGTGCAGTTCCCAGAATTTCATATGGAGCTCTGATGCAGTAGAGGCAAAATTGGTAAAAAGTGTTTTCTTCTGGGGCAGAGAGAGCGGAAACCTCCTAATTAGTACTGAAAAAGGAAGAATCCTTGTCAATTATGTTTCCAGAGATAATGAAAAGCTTGAGGGCACTCTCCAAAGTAGAGTCAGAAAACTTATTTTGAACAGAAATTAAAACAAAACAAAATCCCAGAAGATTGCACATGGCTTTAAATATCAAACCATGTTTGCCCCCGTTTCTTCAGATTTGAAAAGTATAGAACTTGAGGTTTCTGTGGCTTTTCTACCAGCTTAGGTCTCATGAGTTCAAGTTCTTGACAGTCCTTCTACAGAGTTCTATAGTTGCAAATAATGGATCATCGTTGATTGGAAGTGGGGATTGACATAGTGAAAGATTGCAATCTTTAAATACTATCAAGAAATAATAGCTTTTGCATAGATTATGCAGACTTATTGCTTTCAAGAGAAAGAACTTATCCAAACTAGACCAACCAAAGTATTGCAAAGCAGAGCTCCTTGGGAACCTGTGTTAATGCATAAGTTTAATGTGGTTTGTAATTCATGTGGCATTTAGGAAACAAAAATAGTGTGATAATTGTTTGCATGCCATAGCTTTTTGGAAAGAGTTTGGAGTAGAGGAAATGACATTTCATTTGGATTGGGTGACCCCAGCTTAGATTTCTTTCATATTTCCTACTGACTGTGAGATTTTGAGCCACTTAGCCATTTAAAGCCATAGTTGCTGCTACCTCAGTTTGACAAAAATGCAGCTACATTACAAGGTTGTTGATTGAAGTAAAAACAAAACAAAACTAAAAAATGCAAGTCACCTTCTTATTTTCTGTAGAATAAATTCTAAATTCCTTGCCAGGACTTATAGGGCCTGCATGCCCTATCCCCTGCTTCCATCTCTAGCTAGTCCGCTGCTCAGCTCCACACTCTCCTTGTCTCAGCTGGTTCCCACTGTTTTCTCCCAATCTCAGCACAAGTCTCTCCTTTTAGAGATATCTTCCTTTCCCATGTGTCTCTAGGTAAGATAGTGTCCTCCAGCTCTACCCTATCTATTCATTCATTTGACAATATTTATTGAGTATCTACTATGTGCCAGGCATTGTTGTAATAGCTAAGAATATAATAACTGAACAATCTCCAATAGATCCTTGCTTTCACGAAACTCCCATTCTCATAGGGTGAAGAGATTATAAACAAGCAAACAAAATGATTTTACAGAGTAACAAGATCTGCAAAGAAAGCAATATGGGGGGTAGATGAGGCTAGCATACTTTGAGGTGTCAAGGTCACCAATAAGGTGATTTTGAACTAAGACCTCTGTTTAAGCCAGAATCTTGCAACGAAAAGGAGGTAAGTCTTTTCAAAAGAATTTCCTATCCTACTTCATGTTAAAGGAGCAGGTTCTGTGACAAAAATAAACCTGGATAAAAATGTACTGCTGCAAGATAAACCTGAGTTGCCATATCACTTTTTCCAACCTAGTTCCCTGACTTTAGGAGGACAATAAAATTTTCCTTGGAAACTATTGTAACTGCTGGGAGAAAGTACCTACAATAGAGTCTAAACCTATAAGCTTTTACAATGCTACACTTCAGAAGGGGAAACTTTTGAAAACTCTGAGTTGGATGTGTGGCTGATGTTCTATATCACCATGGAGAACGTTGCACTTTTTATTCCTCCTCTTCCCTTGGTCATCTATGTTTCCAAAATAACCATTATGTGACTGGCAGCAGGGCTCTTCTCACTGGTTATACGAATAGGCTGTCCATGAAGTCCACAGCTGGCACCATGGCTCATTAGGCATTTTTCAAGGCAGTCATCTAGATTCTGACTGTTTACAGACCATGGGTCTTTCCACTGTGGCGATTTCTCCCTCTCTCCTCTGATGTCTCACTCTCTCATTGCTTTAATATGTCTTCAGGGAGTTTCTTCTCTTCTCAGTGTATCACTGGGAGAATGTTTTTCTTGAATCCTTACTTAAAGAGAATTATGAACCACTGGGAAAAAGCTCTTCTGTTGATTAGGCTTTTTTTCTCCATTTGGGGGAAATCAAATGACTGAAATATAAATTTGGTTTGAACAGTTCTTAAATATCCTTTTTTTTCAACATTGACAGGAATTTTGCTTCTGCATTTTGATTTTGCACATCTAAAAAGTCAACCAGAAAGATTCTTAACAACTAAAAGTAGAAATTGCAAAAAGCACTCTAAATACAAACCAGCAAAAATGATGATGATAAAATGTCTTTTGCATGTCTGATCTGTAAACACATCTAATGGCTCACTCAGAGAATGATGATAGTTTTATTGCAATAACATATTCTTGGAAAGTAAGTCCCAAATTCAATTTTTAACTATCCCCCAAAATTTGGAAAGTTTGTCAAATATGGCTTTTAAAAACACAACACTCTCATAGACCTGCATTACAATTTGGAGAAAACAGAGAAAGACAGGGTAAGGTATTCATACTTCTACTAATGGATAAGGTGTGTGTCAGGTCAAAGAAACGATCACATATTTCACACAAGGCATAAATGAGCTGCTCCGAAGTCGTGGTAGGTTTCAACATTATTCTGCCTAGTCTCCTATTGTTCAGGAGTAAGAGATTTCAGGAGTAAGATTTTCTAGATACCCTCATCCACTGACTGGTCCGTTAGATGGACAGCTTTTCATCTTAAGTTAGTTTGGCTACAGCCTCAAAGAAACATCACTCCAAATGAGACAATTACATCAGATGAACTGCTGGGATGAAGCCATCTTGATTAAAGACACTGAAAGAATAACTAGATAATGACTCAGAATGCACAAAATTCCTTTGAACTGTTGTCTGATTCTTTTGGCAAAAAAGCTCACTGTTTTCAACGCTGTCTTTTCCTGCCTCAGTGACTTCCTTTCTCTACCCATCTGCATTCTACATCCTCATAATTTATACGTTGAGAGGTAAAGGAAATCAGCGCTTACCAGAATACAAGGAAATCCGTCTCCCTTAAAAGGGTGTCAACTGCTCTTCACAGTAGCATGTCTGGTCTTTGTTTCTGATTGTACATTGGAACGCTAACATTTAGCCATTTAGAGAGAGGGGGAGCTGAGCAGAAAGAGGACTTCAGGTATAAGTCAAGGAATTCAATGAAAACCTAAATGCAAAACCTAAATGCACACATTCTACTAGTCCAAAAACCGGTACTACTGCATAAAGAAGCTAGCAACATAATTATACTTTCAAGTATGCTATGGTAGATTGCAAGAGTGGAAACACATTTTCCTCATCCCTATGAGCATATCACTTTGTAATGTGATGCTGCTGCTGCTTCCTTTAAAAGGTGAAGTTGATTTCTTTAGTCCTTGAATTTGAGATTCTTCATGCAACTTGCTTTTAGCAACTGTGATAGAAGCAGAGGCGTAATGTGGCTTTTTCTCTCTCTAGCTGACACAGAACAATGACAAGTTGTCCCATCTGAGACTTCCTAGACCAGAGATTAGCAAACTTTTACTGTAAAGGATGAGGTGGTAAATATTTTAGTCTTTGCAGGCCACATAATATTTGTCATAAGTACTCAACTCTGTTCAACAAATGAGCATGATTGTGTTCCAACATAAAAAAAAATAAAATAAAAACAAGTATGATCCATGAGCTGTAGCCTACCAATTCCTGTTCCACAGTAGTTCACTTGCCAAACACCAGCCGAACCTCCAGCTGAATGTAGATGTCACTAGGCAAAGATAAGATCTGGCACAGACTGGAAAAACTACCCAAATGATACCTGACTCATAACTTTGGGGTAGTTTATTATTAAGGAAACACCAAATGATAGATATCTTCTCTTAGAACTCACATGTTCACCAGGCGCAGTGGCTCATGCCTGTAAACCCAGCACTTCGGGAGGCAGAGATGGGTAGATCACCAGGTCAGGAGTTCAAGACCAGCCTGGCTAAGATGGTGAAATCCCATCTCTACTAAAAAATACAAAATTAGCTGAGTATGGTGATGAGGGCCTGTAATACAAGCTACTAGGGAGGCTGAGGCAGGAGAATCACTTGAACCCAGGAGGCGGAGGTTGCAGTGAGCCGAGGACATGCCACTACACTCCATCCTGGGTGACAGAGTGAGACGCTAAAACACACACACACACACACACACAAACACTCATATGTTCATTTGTTTGTAAATTCAAGTACTAAAAAAAAAAAAGAATGCTTTTTGATGCATCAAAGGATATTGATGCATGAAATTACAAAGTACAAGTCAAAGACAAAAGAGGAAGAAATAAGTCTCTCCAGAATGGCTGTAGCCCAATTTCTGTTTTGCTAAGAACTTGACAGTCACCAACCCACAAATTCAAATGGAGAGAAGATTTGAAATATGGGTAGATAGAAAACATTCTCATGAGGCCATCATGACAGCATCTTGAGTTTTGGTAAGTTTAAAGCAATTACAATAAAAGGCCTGTTGTTTTTGATATATATACAAATTTTAGGGTCCCCAGTGATACTAGGTAAAAACTCATATTGTGTGAGAAAATGGGCAGAGACAGTTTTGGGATCTATAGCCAAGTGGTTGCATAATAAATTAAAAGCAGGAATTTGATTCATTTGTCTCAACTTATTTAGCCACACTTCTGATGGTAGTATTGTTATTTGGTACGTGATTTCACTTCCTTGAAATTCTTAGCTGTCACTTTAAAAACCTGATTGTTTATTATTACATGTCATTCTTCAAGTCCAGAACAATCACCAAAGGAGACATATGAGACATTCTTTTAATGCCAGGATTTACTATAAATCACAATCTCTTCTTCTTTCTGGAACAAGAAAAGGGGTAGAAGACAAAAAGATGACAGGGGCACCTGTGCTTAGTTACATATGATTTGAGACTCAAGTTAATAGCATGAAATATATTCATACAGTGAACTTCTGCAAATGTGAAATTTTTGTGAATCAAAATTCATTACCAATGGAAAGGTTTCAAACCAGGGAAGATGACTGGGGAAAACTGCTTGAAAATATAACAGGCTTCAAAAAACAAGAGAAACACAAGAGTAAACTAAAAGAATGACCTGGTATTTAGTTGGTTTAATAAGATTATATATGCATAAAATCTTCATAGATAATTATGAAGGTACAAAGGAAACTGATAGGAAAATGTAAAGGCTGAAATTATGTACATATTCAAACAAGATAATAATAGTGTTTATGAAAGACTTAAACTATAGAGGTTTAAATTTATGTTGGAACTAGGCACAGGACATCCCCATCTGTCACTATATATATACATTTTTTAACCCTGGTTCAAATTCACATCATTTCAATTCTGACATGAAAACTAGCACCAAAAACAAACAAACAAAAATCTTCCTTTGAAGTAATTTGCAAATGATCTAATTAAATAAATGAGGTACAGTTGAAACGGAGCAATTTTCTTACTTTTAAGTTTATCCACACAGTAATGAGAGTCAGATTAACATGTGACAACCTGCCCCCCTTTCAGCTGCAGACATTTATCAAGCTTGAGAAATCAAGGAAGGCCAGTTTCTTGAGGAACTGGTCTCCTGAAGAAACAGAAGAGTTAATTACTAGACGGGAGATCCAGTGGGAGGGGGTGGTGAGCATCTTGGGCTCAGGGGAATAGCACATGCAAAAGCCATTCCTGTGATAAGAGGGAGAATTGTGCATGTGATGAATTAAAAGGAGTGTGTCACCAATCAGTCGTTCACTAAGATCGTAGAGTTATAGGCTGGAAGGGGCCCTTGGGACACCCTAGTTCAATCTATTCATTTCACAGGTGAGGAAACAGACTCAGAGGGGTTAAGTGACTTGGCCAAGGTGACACTGCTAATGAGTGGTGGAGTTGGGATCAGAGCCCAGGGCTTCTAATTACCCTTTTAATGCTTTTCCACCACACCATGCTGATTCTTTGTATCGATGCTAATGAGTAGATCAAGATGCTGTAAAATTAGCATAATAATTATTTGTATATAAATACTGCATTTAAAGTACTGCTATATAACATAGCTTATCCTTCATGACCCATACCTACAAACTGTCAAGATATTACTCAGAAATAAATAGTTAACAATTGGCTTTTCATCATTAAATCATGCAGATCAACATCCAAGCTTGAGACTTGTATGCGTTAATAACACAAATCCTGTATTAATGCATTTTAGATTAATGACATTGTATATACTGATTGGTTTCTTTATTTAATAACCATAGGGCTATTTTCTGAGCATTGTACTGGGACTAAAATGGTCTTACTTCAGTAAACAAGATCCAGATGCTTCTTTCAAGTTTATAATTCAGTGATTCTTACTTATGCTTCACTCTTTTTCTCTTGAATCTGAAAGCTGATACAAGTCTTTTGAGGTTCGGACTGGCACAAAAAGAATGAGATTTGTGGACAGAATTTTGGAAGACTATCTCCCAAGAGAACATTCAAGACAGGTAACTTCTTAGATGAGAATGGTTTAGGGGCGGAGGGGGATGAGGATGGGTGGATGGGAGGAGATTGCAGTTGTTACTTAATTAGACCTTGGTTAGGTCTTCAAATTGAAATTACCTGGTGTTCTCCTATGACAGATTGCACTGCTTTGGAGAGCTGGTGATGAAATTCGGCCATTGAATTACACTGCACTGTAAACTTCATTTGTTCTTGGGTGCATAGTGATTTGCTATAATAATGATCATCCATTTGCCAGACAGCTAAGATTTTTAAAAGCTTGATTGCTTTTGGCATGGCATTATTAGTCCTGGAAGAATGCAGCACATTAGTAGCAATTCTCAGCTTGAACAAACTGGAATATTCACCTCCTACAAATGCTGGCCATTTAAGATCTGCGTGTTAGACTTTGACAATTTTTCCAGCAATTCGACAGCAGCATGTACACTTTTATTCTTCATTAACACCATTGTGAATATGCCCATCTCTAAAATTCAAGGGGGTTCACTTAAGCTACTGAGTTTTATGGACAGAAGGGCCAAGAAAAGTCCCTAAGGAAGAGTACATGCTGTCAACTGTCAATTTTTTTTTGGCTAGTGAAAGCCAAACAATTCCGGATAAACCCTTTTCTAAGAAATCCACTACATATCTGGATGCAAATAAATACTCATTTGATAAGAATCTAAAAACTGGACGGAATTACAGTGGTTGAGAACCTGACGATGTTAATTCTTTCAAGATTACTGAAGAAATCAACGTTCATCTCTGAATCTGATACTTTAGTTCATCCATGTTGAAAATGTCTACAGAATGATTCTGATGTACCTTGAGAAATGAAATTCATAGGCATGGATTCTCTCACACAGCAACTTTATATACAAAGATGAGAATAGAAGAAAGGTCATTTCCAAAGAAAGTGACATTTATTCTGTATTCACTGAAAAACTAAAAGAATTTTCTCATTCACCCATACTGACTGAGCACTGCATCTCCCCCAGAAGGGATGAAAGCGACTGCTCCTATCTGCTCCTGCATCAAACTTCAGGCTCAAGACCTGTCCAGAAAAAAAAATGACTTCTTTCAGGGATAAACCTGCTGTCCTCATAAGAGGCCTTATTTTGTGTAGAATTCAAACTCTCTTGACAGGTTTTCTATACTTTTTCAATACAACTAAGCTAATGCCCACCTTTTTTTCTGAATTGATTTTGCCCCAGTGCTGCCCTTCATAGCTTTCTCTTACAGGGTAAGACAATAGCTGTACAGGTTTATATATACATGTGTAAGTATGTAGATTGTATACAGGTACGTGTCTAATATATGTCTACATGGTATGTAGGTACATTAATGTATGTGTGTATATGTTTATGTATATATAGCGTGAAAAGTTACAATACTTTCAAAAGGCACATAGGCAGGAATCAATTACTGAAGTTAGTGGAGGCCATAACCAAAGTCAAATCAACATATACTTCCCAAACCTCATATTAGCCAACAACCTCATAAGCGCTTTACCCAACGTCCTTGCTAACCAGACTACCTGAACTGAGTTTGAAATAGCAAATGTTGCAGACAACTCAAGCAGTTTTTAAGCAGTGGCTTTACATAAATTTGAGACACACTTCCATCCATTCCCAGAGTGCTCCTGAGGGCAAGGTGTGTAGGTGCTGTAGCAGAGAAAGGGAGAAGACTGGTAGGATAGAAAGGTTTTCTTGCTTTCTTGCTTGCCCTAAGTCAGAGCTTTGTGGCCTCTATCACACATAATGAATAATTAAGAGTTTATTGTCTTTTGCTCAATTGAAACTGATTTTGTTGGAAGATTCCATTGGAGAATGGTTAATCACACAGATTTTGAAGATAAATCATGGCTATGCCACCTACTTGTTTTGTAATCCTGAGCAAAGTGCTTAGCCTGTTTGTGTTTCTGAATCTTCACCTGCAAAATAAATGTCCTTTATTTTGGGTTATTGTGAAGATTAAATGAATGAATATATGTGAAGCAACTATAACAAATCTTGACATGTGGTAAGCACTATAAATTGTGAACCATTTAGGAATGTCCCATGGGAGATAATTTAGGTCACTTGGAAAATGTAAATTTTGAAAGGCGAGAGACCATGTTGTTCAAGTTAGGGCTGAACTGGAACTGTAAATCTGATGATTGAAATAATAAACAGAGTAATTATTGAAGAATTAACAGCAACTCTTATGGCATTACATTTAAGACTTGGATCTTACTCAAACTATTTTTAACGTCTTTAATGTTTAAGGGCTATAAATGTCAGAGCTCACTAATTTCTTTGGTTTTCAATAAATGCCAGTGACTTTGAGAATTGCTATCTCTTTAGCTTATCTGGCAAGAAGAGCACAAGCTTAAAGGGTATGGAAGAGGGCACTGATGACCCACTCTCTTCCCAGTAGAAAATGCAGGTTTTTGAAGTTAATCAGCCTCTGGGGTCCCAGTCCTACTAGGGAGCTTTTGTGTGGAGTCTCTTGAACTAGGTGCTAAGTGAGGTTCCTAAGGTCAGAGGAGACACAGGCCCTTTGTTAAGCAATGCCTACTCATTAAGGGAAATATGTTGTCAAAGACATATAAATTACTCTAGAATCCTTGAGAATGAGACAATTATGTCTAATAAAATGTTCCAAATAACCTAAGCTTTTCCTATATGGACCTGCAAAAAAGCAGCTTAATATTTCAAATGGAAATCTTTTAAATAGAAATTGAACACACTTGGCCAGAGACTCTGGAGAAGAATTTTGCCTTTACTTAATAATGCAAGATCATCATTATGAACATCAATGATTGAACTGTGCTGTAGTATAGGGGGCTACTGAAGTATGAAGGACTGTTTGCCCCTGTCCTAAATAACCCCAAATGGACATCCTTTTTACAGCTCTTCTGTTTCTTTCCTTTTTAGATAGGCAGTTAGCTTTCTTTAAATAACACAGCCTTTTCTCTTCTGTTACTGGGTTGGACTTCCAGAAGAAACCTCAGAACTCTGCCCAACTGAAAACAAATCAACTTAAAAAAAAAAAGATAAAGGAATCTATTATGTATTGAACACCTCCCATGTGTTAACAATCTCTGCATTCACCATTACTACTTAGTACTCTAACAGTTTTTGCGACCTATAGGAAGTAACTGGGCTCAATGTCTTTTCTAATGTGACCTAGGTCAGTGCTTTTCTAAGTTGACTATATCTAAGAATCACAAGAGCTTGGTAGAACAATTTCCTGGGATCTATCTCCAGAGACTCTGATTCAGTAGGTTTGAGGCAGAGCCCAGACATCTGCATTTCTAACAAGCTCCCAGGTGATGCTGATGTTGATGCTCACTGAATAAAGGTCCCATGATGATATCATTAACTGATAGATGGAATGCCATCCAATGTCCAATGTCAGAGTGTACTATTTTCATGAAATCACACTGTTTTGAATATGTTGACACAAATTTTGTTTAGTCAGACATATCTTTTGGTCATTGAGGAGTCTGAATTATTATGCTCTTAGTAGCTACATTTTGTAAGTCGGTAGCTCCAGACTCAGTGATGTTGCTTACATACCTGTTTTCTAAGCTGTCTATGCATATAGAGGTATTTACTTCATTTTGGTAAATGTTGTTGGACAGGTACTCTTATAAGTGCTGTTGATAGATACATCAGGAAACAATATGTGCAAATTCTTATTCCTGGTGAAGCTTGTGTTCTGTAAGAGGGAGTCAGATATAAAGACTAAAGCAAACAACAAAACATGATAATTTCAGAAAATGATAAGGGATGCGATGAACTTAAGAAAGGCTGGCAGGATAGAGACTGATGACATGAAGAAGGGTCTCTGGACCGAGTGGACGGGAGAGACCTCTTGGAGGGGGGTGCTATTTGAGCTGGTACCTTAGTGTCATGAAGGAACCAGCTCATTGAAAAATCTGCAAGCGAATCTCTTCTGATACAGTAAAAAGTCTCTTAGCTGGGGCATTAGCTGCGTTTGTTTAGAGGGAGATAAAAGTCCAGTGTGTTTGTGGTCTGCCTTGGTCACCAGGGCAACAGTAAGACACCTGGACAGAGTCAGAAAAAGATGACACAGTATAACTGAAGCTCTTATTTCATCCCAGTGCTGCCTGGTGGCAAGAAGAAAAATAAAACCATGAATGCGAGAGGAGTATCCAAGAAATTGAGAGAAAGACTTTAAGAAGGGCCTAGTAATAAGTGAGGATCTAAAGACAGGCAAGTGTGTACTTTGATGGTGTGGGTGTGAAGGAGACAGCCTGTAGAGACTTTTGAGGAAAACAAGCTTCTATAGTGGCATGAGCCATACATGGAAAGAATTAGTTATATTAGATATTAAAGTCTGTTTATCATCAGCACTTATTAATACTTAGAGGCCTGGCAATAGGTAAGGTGGTTAAGATGGCCTGGAATTCATTTTGGTTATATATGCCTACATATTTAAACAGTGATTAACTATAGCCATGAATTAAAATCACCTAATGCTGAAAACTACAGCTGCCTGGACCCCATTCCAGATGAATTAAATTGGTATCTGTGGGTAGTTGGGCCTAGGGTGATATGTGTAGTTCTGATGCTCACAATACTCCCAGCTGAGAATCATTACCCTAGAGCAGGTGTTAGCAACCTTGACTGCACATTAGAATCACTTGGTTAAGCATCAAAAAATAACCCATGCCCAGGACTCAACTTTGATCAATTAAATCAGAATCTCTGAGGGAAGGGGACCTGAACCTTGGTATTTAAAAAACAAACAAACAAAAACACCCCCCACCCCTTGCCAAAGCTTCCCGGGTGATTCTAATGTGCTGCTAGTGAGAAAGCCTGCTTGGGGCTACGAAGATAAATGAAACAAGGTCTCTGTCTTCTGAGTGTACACTCTAATAGGAAAGACGTGAATAAATGCAGGGCAGTGAGTTACTCTTTGTAACATTAAAAATAAAAAGTGGAGGAGCATTAGAGGAGAGAGGGATTTATTTTGTAACTGAGGGATGGAGCAGGGTGGCCAACTCATCCCGGCTTGTTGGGAATTTTTCTGGTTTTAGAACTGAAATTGAAAGTCCCAGGAAACCTCTCAGTCTCATGCAAACCAGAGTGATTGATCACTATTTAGTGGTAGGAGTTTCTGGTGAGAGTTTTGAATGGTAAAGAGCCTACAAATGGGCCTTCTGGAAGTGCAGGGGAAGATGGAAATTGGTCCATTTCATGCAGTGACGGCAATTTGCAAAAAGGCCCGCATAGATCAGGGCTTGGAAGCACAGGAGCTTAGTTCTGTGGTGTGAAGGGTGTGAAGTGCGGTTGGAAGATGAATCTAGAGAGGTAGTTCTAGGTCATGAACAGACTTCTTGTATGTCCAGAAGCTTTGCATTTCATCCTGAGGGCATCACAGGAGTCACTAATAATGTTGAACCATGTGGTGGGAGAACATAGTTGTGCCCTTCCCAGAATTTGGCTGTTAGATTTTAAAAGATCCCTGGAGGAGGTCCTGAGGTCAGATGCTTATTTCCTTTCAGCACTGGCGACTCATTCTGGGACCAATTCATTTAACCCCTGTCTGCATGCCGGACTCATTAGGAAAACACAAGGGTCGCAATTTTCACAGGGCAGCATTCAGATGAAAGCAGTTTTTATCTCTTGCAAGAATTCTTCAGATGAAACAGCCTAGGAAGTGGCCCAGTACTCAGACTTCAGATTTTGTGAGGCTCTGAAGCCCATTTGGGCTTGACCACAGAACCCTAACAAGTTCACCGACTTGAGTCTCGAGGTAGCAGCTCTACAGAACAGAGCTTGCCCTCCAACCCAGATGGTGCCGAGATTAATGAAGTTGACTTTGAAAGAGTTTTGCACGCCTGGAGGGAATTTCCCACATAGATGTTTCTGCTATTGTAGAAATAGTAGTGGCATCACAGTCAAATAAAACATAACTAGTTTTCCCAAGTTAATGTGTTTCCTTGCTGGAAAAGACCGCACCAGTAACAATCTCATTTTAATACCTGAAGTATTCTGATGCAACAATAACCTTTGGTGGGTTTTGATATCACTATTTTATCAGTATTTTTCTGCTCCCTCTCCATACACGAATCCATTTAATTAAATGGGTTGTAGATAACATTTCATGTTAGCTTTTACCTCATCTTCTTCACTCTCCCTTAATTTTAAAAGAAACAGCCTACTGAGTCTGACAGGGTTTGGCTGTGTCCCTACCCAAATCTCATCTTGAATTGTAGTTCCCATAATCCCCATGTGTCCTGGAAGGGGCCCAGTGGGAGGTAATTGAATCATGGGGGCAGGCTTTTATCCTGTGCTGTTCTCATGATTGTGAATAAGTCTCAAGAGATCTAATGATTTTATAAAGGGCAGTTCCCCTGTACAGGCTCTCTTGCCTGCCACTATGTAAGATGAGTCTTTGCTCCTCCTTTGCCTTCTGCCATGATTGTGAGGTCTGCTCAGCCATGTGAAACTGGGAGTCCATTAAATCTCTTTTCTTTATAAATTACCCAGTCTCAGGCATGTCTTTATTAGCAGTGTGAGAACACATAAGACAGAGTCCTTAGTTCAGAACATCGCAAAGAACAAAAAGAGCAATAATAAAAATGAGTAAATAAATGAACAATACAAATAAAATAAACCACAGACACTAGTCCTTGAAAGTGATGTATCTACATATAGTATGTGAAATTGTTCAGTATGGGAGATTTGTCTCTTCTCTTTCATTTACTTATTTAATTAACCATTTATTTACATTAACTTGGACACATACTTATTTTATACTTTGGGTTATAATCCAATACTGTGTCATTTATTTCATTGCCCAGATATTCCACGTTAGTCAGTGAGGTAGTTCTTTCAGTTGGTTCCTGTGTGCCAACTGAAAACATTAGAAAAAAAATGAGGGTGCTGGCATGTCATCTTTGTTTTAGAGAGTTGTCCTCAGCCTGAAAATATATGACAATTTTGTCTGCATCTAGTATGCCGATTTACTGTTAACTCTGCTTTACAAATTTTACTGAAAACAAATTCTCTTTAGCTTTTTGGATGCAGTCAGTATCATTCTTAAATTCAGCTATAAAACTTATACATTGTTTTCAGGAGCTACCAGTAATTGAGATTTGATTTCTGACTTTCTGGTTCTTCATCCTATTCTTCATGTTCTGGTGGATTTTCCAGAGTTTCCTATACATGCCTTGCCTCTGTTTTTGGTTTGTCCTATGACCCATTCAGGCACTTCTTTCTTCCACCTGAGCTTAGTGAAGATAATAAGTAAGGGAGGTCTTGGCCCGCTATAATGTCCCCAATATACCTAAATTACTGTTAGGCATAGAGTGAGCACTCAATACCTATTTGGCAAGTGAAAGAATTGATAAATATATCCTGATAATAGGATTCATGCCAAGATACTATTGATCAGCAGTAACTTAACATAATATTCTTTTGAGGTCTAAATTGGTGAAAATCGCAGTTGAAACCAGTGGTGATAACTACATTAAAGTGATGACAGCTGTCTGGGTTGATTGATCCCACCAAGCATGTAGTTACCTAATCACCCTAGTCAGAAGACCTTTGGGTTATAGGGGATATTAAAAGTCTTTAAGCCCATTATTGCATCTCCTCCATCTGATGCTCAGCTTTTCTGTGATTTAGGATGATTAATTCTTCACCCAAGATGTTGAACACAGTCTGAGGAAGGTGGGGTCACTGGAAGGAGCCAGGAGGTTTTATGGCATGGTGGGCAGGGAGAGGGGCATATATTTTTTTTTTTTTGTCTTGTGACAAATCATCAAGAAAAATGGACTGAAGTACACATTTATTAAATACCTACTATGTGCCAGACATTGTGATAAGTCACATTCTCCTCTTCCTCCTTTTTGCATTCCTTTTTCTTCCCCTTTCAGTCCCCTTCCCTTTCCCTTTCCTTTTCTCCCCCTTTTTCTCTCCTTTTCCATCTACTCATTTATCCATCAACCCTGTTCTCTCCATCTACTCTCTCCATCACCTCTTTTCATCTTCCAGTTTAATAAATTAATACTATGTGAGCTTCCTACTCCCTGCCTGGCATGCAGTAAATTTGGCAATTAGCACTCTGTCCTAACAACAAATAGAAAGCTGAACAAGCCAAACAATAAAAAACATTCTTAAAAATCATCAGAAAAGTCAGGTCACAGGGCAATCATTGTCTCTCAAAATTGGAGAGACAGACAGATGGACACAGAGTCACAGCTTACCAGAGCAGAAACCTCTTTGGGAACCAGTTCCAAGGAATGGAAATCTAAACGGTAATGGAAAAATTGCTGGAGGCTCAGATTGTAACTGCCTGAGGGGTTCTTCCTGCCCGCTGCACAAATAAAGACCACAGCATTGCAGTAAAGAAAGTTTAATTGACATAAAGCTGGCTGTGCCACGTGGAAGATGAAATTATTACGCAAATCAGTCACATCTCAGCCTCCTAGTTTAGTTTTTCAAGGGCAGGCTGGGGAAGGGTGGCCAGCTAATGGGTGCTCGCTGCTGATTGTTTGGGGTGGAGATAAAATGGGAGGAGGTCGAAGCTGTCCTCTTGAGCTGAGTCACTCCTGGATGGGGTCACAGGAGTGGTGGCACCAACAGTCCAGGTGGAGCCATGGGAGTCAGACATGCAGAAAACCTGAAAAGACATCTTGAAAGTCCAATCCACAACAGTGAAGCTGTTTCTTTTGTGACCAGTCCACATCTTAAGACTTCAGGCTTCTCTCCTCCCCCTAGTCAGATGGTTTACAAAGGTGGTTGAATTTTGGGGAAGGGCTATTACCATTTAAACTATAACCTAAATATCTTCCAAAGTTATCTCTGCACAAAAGCTCAGGAATAATTAAGGGAAAGGAAAGATGGTGGGCGGAGGTTAAATCAGATCTCTTTTACTGCCATAAGTTTTTCACTAATATAATTTTTGCAAAGGCAGTTTCAAAAGTAAACCAATCTGGTAGTAAAAAACTCCAGGGGACTCACTCATGGCACTAATGGCCGACAATTTTCTGAGTTTAACCTTCAAGGGCTAAACAAGGTTCTCATAGTGAATATCAGAGAAAAATCCTCTTATGCTTCCAACAGAGGGAGAGAAAAAGTAGTCATTTTGAAATATACTAGAGCACTTGATTCTTCTTAACAATGCCTGTCATCAAAAGAAACTATTGTACCAGAGTCTAAACTGTTGGAGTTTTATCAGAGCCTAACTGACCTAGGGGAATGGAAATACTCAACTCCAGCCCACTCTAGGCATCCTGTGCTAAGAGCTTAGTGTGGGACTAAGAAGCACATACAAAAAAGCCCAGAGGTACATATTTATCAAAAGACTAAGCTCTAACCATAGGACTATGTAATGCATGTGCTACCCACCACATCTTACCACCGCACTACTAAAGGCATATTTACCACAGTTCCCTTTACTGGTGTATCACATCTGACTAGAAAGAAAAAAAATTGCAAGACATACTTACAGTTAAAACGACAATTGAAAGAGAAGGAGCAAACATTAGAACCAGACTCAGATATGGCACAGGTGTTGGAACACTATATGAGGTACTAGACATCAACCCATATTCATCTTATGTAATCCTTACAACCTCAAGAATTAGGGATGATTTTAGTCATTTTACAGATAAAACATCTGAAGCTCTGAGAGGTTAAGTAAACTGTTAAAAGTCTCACAGCTTCTAAGGGCAGGGTTTTAGGTCATCAAGACACCACGTGGTCCAGGAAGAGCCTTTGTAATGATGCTTACCTGCTACAGTTGTGCTGTCCAATATGGAAGCCACTAGACATTGGTGGCTATTTAAATGTAAATTAATTATAATTAAGGTTACATTAATTATAATTAAATTAAGATTTTATATCCTCATTTGCATGAGCCAGGATTCATGAATTCAATGGCCAGTTAGGCTAGTGGTTATTACAGTAGACTGAGCAGATATAGCATAGTTCCACTGTTGCAGAAAAGTCTATTGGGTAGTGGTATTTAGAGTATTAATTAGCAGGCCAGGAAGCAAACAAACTCCTTCACACCCAAGTTGAAAAGCACTTGGGCTGCAGATCAGCTTCTATTTCCTACTTTCTTCCCATATTTAAGTCAAAGTTTCTGGCTCAGTACCTTGTCTTCTTAGTATACTAAGAAGACACCTCTGGACAACTCTGGATGCCCCCTAGAGGAAAATGTACATCTTACCAATAATTGCCATGGTCTCCCACTGGTGACCAGGTAGTGCCTTCCTGTTTAAGCAAAAAAGCAGCTGATGCAGCCCAGGTTTCATTCTATCGCTTCCTTCAGCAGCAACTTAGAGTGAATGCATTCTGCTTTTTATTCTTGTCTCAAATTTCTTTTTGTTAGTCTTTCAATATTGTAGCTCATCCAATCTACATCTGCCCTTGAAGGGCTTGCTTATATATATATTTTTTCTCTCTGATCTCTAATTTGATCTGGAACTAATGTCAAATCTTTTTTCTACAGCTCTGGTACATACTTCTCATAAACACACATCACCCCCATTTGAAAATTGAGACAAGAGTGTGCCTTCTTGGATACTATAGATAAAGGTTGCTTTTGTAGTTGTTAGACTCCAAGTTTTTTTTTTTTTTTTTTAGACAGAGTCTCACTCCGTTGCCTAGACTGGAGTGCAGTGACATGATCTTGGCGCACTGCAACCTCCACCTCCTGGGTTCAAGTAATTCTCCTGCCTCAGCTTCCCTAGTAGCTGGGATTACAGGCGTGTAATTACACCATATCTGGAAAATTTTTGTATTTTTTAGTAGAGAGGTGGTTTTGCCATGTTGGCCGGGCTGTTTTTGAACGCCTGACCTCAGTTGATCTGCCCACCTTGGCCTCCCAAAGTGCTGGGATTATAGGCATGAGCCACGGTGCCCAGGCAGAAAGCCATCTTTTAAGGAGAAGACGCTCAGTTCCTTAGTTAGAGCTTGTATAAACCTGGGGGTTACTGAGATAGCCAATGGAACTCTCAACTCCTCTCTGACTTTCTAAATAAAAGCCTTTCACAACACCGCTGTCCCTTTGGGAGAGTAAGTAGAGGGAGAGAAAAAAAAAACATATATGGTATGTGTGTGTGTGGTCATGTCTCCAGGAAACAGGCAGCAAGAGGCTGTGTGCCTCATTCTTAATTTGTTATTATTCTTACTTTTTATATTTTATTTTAAATATCTTTGGGACAAGAAAACTGTGTTCTCCCAGGAAATGCTAGTTAGCAGAGTGGAGAGTAGTCAGTATTTTAAAGGACTTTCTTGTTTGAGGATTAAGAGGAGTAGGTGTAATGGTTGAATGGGGGGGAATGCTAGTGAAATGCCCTTGGAAGCTGAAAACAATTCAAAGCAGCTCACCTGCTGCACCTGTATTTAGGGCTTAGTACAGCTACAGTTTCCCTGACTTGATAGTCAAATATGAAGAGATTATAAACAAAAGAAAAAGAAACAAACAAACAAAAAGAGATGAATTGCCCCCAAGGAACTTAAACAGAACAATGAAGGAAGTCTCAAATATCAATCGTAACAGACCCGAGTTTCTGTATGTACTTAAAGCCTCAATTACCTAAGATGAGAGAGACTGAAACTCAGGAGTTTCTTATTAACAACTTAAAGCTCAGATCCCTTTATAAAATTTCAATTCATTCAGGGCATTGGCACAGAGATGGAGTCCTATGTGATTTTTTTCCCCCGGTTAGAATTGGAGACCTGATTTGGAAACATCACAATAAAACTAACTCAAATTCCCAAAGCACAAAATGCCGAAGCAGACATTTATTTCTTCTTCAATACAGTGGAGACTTTCTATAAATTTAACTTCTGATTAGAAAACTTTTTACATTGGAAAATTTCAGCAATGAAATTTCAGTAATAAGCCAAATGCAGGTCTGCTTGAGGTCGAATGAAATTTAGATGAAAAATCCAGGATTATCAAAAAGAATGAGGGAACTTCAAGGTTCTGTACATTCAAGGTCAATGGGTTGGATTCTTTCATTTTTGATTTTTATGGCAGCACATAATTTCTCTTCTAGTTGGCTTCCTGCCTTTTTCAAGCAATAAGTTTTGAGTTAAAATAGTATACCTCACTTGTAATCAAGCCTGTACGTTTTCCTATGTGAATATTTCTATAGTACCTATCATTTAGCATGCTATGGATTATTTCCTTTCATAGAAAATAACGACACATGAAATAGTCTTTTAGCAATCTTTTCTTTTCTTTTCTTCTCTTTTTTGAACCAGAGTCTCTTTTTTTTTTTGAGCCAGAGTCACCCAGGCTGGAGTGCAGTGGTATAATCTCGGTTCACTGCAACCTCTGCCTCCCGGGTTCAAGCGATTTTCATGCCACAGCCTCCTGAGTAGCTGGGACTTTAGGCACCTGCCACCACACCTGGCAAACTTTTCTATTTTTAGTAGAGATGGGGTTTCACCATGTTGGTCAGACTGGTTCTGAACTCCTGACTTCAAGTGATCTGCCCGCCTTGGCCTCCCAAAGTGCTGGGATTACAGACATGAGATACCGTGACTGGCCATTAGTAATAATTTCTAGCAGGATATATTAATCCTAGATATTTAATTATTGAGAAACTGAGGTATAAAGTAATGAGCCCATAGTGAGCAGTTCTCATTGAACTTATCCTTTTCTAAATAAGAAAGGATATAATATTCATCAAGCATCTATTTCCACACCTATTTTCTCATTAATTCGTAGCATATTCTCTTTATAACAATTGTTGGGAAAGCACCCTACCTAGTATTGTCTCTGTTCCTCTCTGCATCGTTGCCTTGCATTCTGATGCCATCATAGCACCTTTATCATTCACTCTTTCTAATAAGACTATGAATTATTTATGGGCAGTGCTGGTGCTTTGAACTTGTGTTTCTCTGTCATAATGCCTAGCATAAATACTTGAACAGAGTCTAATCCAAATGACAATCGTGACAAGAGATGCCTGCCAGATCAGTTGCTGAAGACCTCCAGTTTTAACTTAAGAGCTCCCACTTATTCTGTGCTTTGGAAGGAAGTGAATAGGGACTGAGGGGATATAGGATGAAACCAGAGAGAATCTTACACTGCAAGATTTTCCTCAGATCAATGTTGTCTCCATAGTTTCTCTTGTGGGAGCCTTACCCTTTACTTATGCCATATTGAATAAAGGAAAGGACTCTACAGGAGGGATTTATGGCTGAAAGCTTCCTTAATTATAGGCTAGTATAATAAGTCCTTCCACTATTTTAATGATTGGGGAATTAAGAAGCTCCTTAATAGAAATTGACAGGATCCATTGTCATTGCAAAGAAGGTTCTGTTATGGTCTAGAGTTCCCTGCCAACCATCCAAGGATTTAGGGTTCCCCAAAGGCTCATTAACATCTTAGACCATAAGGTCTCTAAAGGAGGCACTAATGGTCCACCTCGTTACAATCTGAGGATAATGACTGCATGACATCCGTATCCATTGACATGATAATGGCTCTGTAAAAACTGTTATGATGTCAGCAGCCAAAAAAAAAATCTCATTTGCACTTTATAATCTTTGGTGCCTAATATACTATAGTATCTAAATTATACTAGAATTATTTTATGAATCTGGCTTAATAGAGGCAATGCATATGATGCTCTTCAAAAAAAATCAAGATTCTCTCTTAAAACAGCCGTTATCACTCTTATATCACTGCAAAAATGAAGAGGAAGATTAGTAATGCTCTTATAGCACCGAAATACTTATGAATCATTGAATAAAAAACAAAGATTTAAATTTCCCTTAATTTACATACACATGTACTCCAGGGAGTGGAAAGAAATTTGCTTCTTAGAATGCCCCCAAACAGCAGAGAAAAAAGCCCACAGTGACAATGATAGTAATAGGAGAGAATGTCAGCTCACACTGAGTGCTTATTGTGCATCTTGTCCTGGACTAAGTAATTTTCCTGCATTTAATTTTCATCTTTGCTGAAACATCTATGAGGTCGGAATCTCTCTCACCCTCACTGTACAGATGAGAATACGGAGGTGCACAGTGGTGAATGAGGCTGGCCATGATCTCCGAGGCGACGCACAGCAACGTGGGTTCAAATCGATTCACTCTGACTTCAGTCTTGTGCCATCATGATCAGGATTGTGTGCCAGGAAGAGTGATGCATTTCAGAATCAGGAGAAATGGGCTTATGTTTGGCCACTAAGTAGCTATGTGAACTTGGAGAATTTATTTCACCTCTTGGGACATTCTGGACTAGTAAATCTTGAAAGCATTTTTTAGTACCAACATTTTTACTGACAGGGACATCTCAGTAGCAGAACTGAAATCAGAATTTTCAAATTATTCTCTCAATAGCTACCAGTATTCATGGGTAGTAACATCATCGTCTTCCCTTCTTTCCTTGTTTAAAGTAATCCAGTTGGCTGAATGGTTTTCCCCTTTGGTATCAAAGTGCTGATTTTAAAATAATCTTACCGCTTATAGAAAGCATATGGAAAAAAACGATCCCGCATTATTATTTAACTCTGTAAAGTATACCAAAAACCATTTTTCCAATCAATTTCTATTTGACTTTAAACAAGGGAAAAATGGAGAGGAGTGTAAACAAAAATCTATTAGTGTTAGTACAGTATTTTTATAGCTCTAAGCATTTCCCTGTGTATAAACATAAGAAAGCAAATTAACATTTTAAAGAGATTTCTCTATTGGGTTATATTTAATAACAAACCAGCATAAAAAGGAGGAATCTTGTAATAATAATTTTCTAAAACTCTGCAGATGCTCTTGCAGTCTTGAAGCTTAGCTATTTGCTGGAGCTAGAGCCGCAAATACCCAGATCCTTCCACTAGAGGGGGTGAATTGTTCCTAATGAATAAGATCTCCTTGTCTGGGTAGGGGAGATACTGGTGCTGGTAACTTACAATGATACGGTGGACTCCAAAAATATGCTCGGAGTGGCTTTTATCATAACATTGATATTCAGTGAAACTAGCTATAGGACAGAGTGCTAGAAAAGTGGTTTTAACTATCAAGTCCTAATGGAAGTACAATCTGTTGTTATATGAATTTGTGTAGGCTATGGATGGAAAAAGAAAAGATCATGATATCCAAGGTGTAACAAAAGATGTCAACGTGGCTGCAGAGTGGAGATGAAAATAGAACTTCTGGGGGACAGTATGGTAATTTTGAGTATCTGAGGAAAAAGTTGACTGAGAACTTCAAACATTTATGGTTAGTATAGTTGTCTTGCAGAAAAACAGTCATTGCGATTTTTACATAAAACATGATTAGTTAGGAAAATGATAGGCCTGGGCATAAGTAGCCAACATTCTCTACTTTGTTTTTTAAGGGGAAAGGAAGGTACTGCTGACAAATTCTCTTTAGCTGCACAGTTCACGTCCTATTTGCTACTGCATTCTCCAGGGACAGTGAAACGTCTGACTGCAGCAGGCAAAATATTGAAGGAATAGAAGTGTCATAAGCCACAAGGTTGGCCAAAAATGTATATTAGTATGTCCTGACAACCACTGTTTAAAAAGTAAAAGTGAAAAGCTAGTTTCTAGTGTTCTAGCAAAAGCAGAAATGCTTTAAGCAAATAATTTCAAGTTATTTCCAGTCCAATGTTGCACATTAACTTTATGTGCAGAGAATGTAGACATCATTTTGACATGTTGCTGATGGAAGAGATGCAAAGAAATAAAAGTGAGCAGAAAAGAGGTAGTTCAAAGGAGATATATGTGTATGTATATGTGTGTGTGTGTGTATACATATATATATATATATATTTTTTTTTAAGAGAAGTTCAAATGTTAGAGGTTGTTTCCAGTAGTTTTCAAGCTTTTTAAAGGAACCTTCTTGAGGAGACTTTACACAAAACTCTCCATCAATGCACAGTCCTTTCAGTTTGCGCCAAGGAGCAGTTTCTGACACAGTAAGAAATACTAGATGGTCTCTGGGATAAAATTTACTTCCTCGACACACACACATGCACACAAAAAGACACACACACACACACACACACACAGAGTCAGTTCTTATTATTCACAGATCCTGTATTTGCAAGTTTGCCTACTTGTTAAAATTTATTTGAAACCACAAAATCTATATTTCAGGTGATCATTGGTCATTTCTAGGCATGCATGGAGTAGGGAAATTTTGAGCTGACCATGTGCAAACACCCATCTGAGGCTGACATGGCAACACTCTGCTTTCTTGTTTCAGCTCTCAGATTGTAGACATAGGTCTTTTTGTGACCTATTTAGTGCCATTTTTTTTTCTACATTTGTGTTTTTTTGATGGTGACTTAATATGGTCCTTCAGTGTCATGCTGAATGGCTATCTAGTGTTTCTATGTTCCAGAGGCTGGGATGTGACTTACAGGGAAAATACGCATGCCAGATAAGCTTGTAAGTTCAATCTTAATTTAAAGAATATTTAAAAAGATGACTTTAAAACATGGTTATGTATTGGTTGATTGACAGAAATGTGACCAGTGACTCACAGGAGCCTAACCTTTCTTTTCCCTTAGGAAAGTTCAGTACCCGTTAACTCAGTGTTAGTGGAGACTTCATAGAACACAACTACTATGAATAATAAGAACCATCTGTGTGTGTGTGTGTGTGTGTGTGTGCGTGTGTGTGTGTACAGAGACTGGAAGGGAGAGGGAGAGAACAGAGAAAAGAATCATAATTCTGAATATCAAAGTGTCTTTCACTTTGGAATATTTGTCTCTGCTGACAAAGACAAGAGCATTTATTTTAGTTTTTGCATTCAAACCAAATTCAACTGAAGTAGATCAAATACTCCAAAACTGAGAAGGGGGAAAAACATCCTGCTACAACAAAGTCTTGTTTTAAACCATTAACAGCAGTTTCGTGTCTATTTAATAGCTGCTCTGAAGGAATTCCCTTAAATATGAGCCATGAAATATCAGTACCGAGAAGAAAAAAGCTGAAATAAATAAGCAAGTGTGTGTGTGTCTGTGTGTGTGTGTGTGTGTGTATTCACACACTCACATGAATAAATCAAGATTTGGTATAATAACTATGTGTCTGCCAATAGCATAATGTTAGCTCTAGCCTGCCCAGGACTCCAACCCAGCTATGCCAGTTGCTACAAATGTGATGTTAGATGATTTAGAAAAAACCTTTAGTCTCAGCTTCTTCATCTGAATAAATGGAAATAATATCTACTCAAATAGTTTCTGTGAAGTTTGTATAATTTATATAATACATCAAGCCTAATGATTACCTTATCAATGAACATTATTTTACCTTTTGTATTCATTTTTCCTAATGTAGTGTTTTTTTCATATTCCATATAGGGAAAAAATTAAGACTATGTTGTAAGCAATCAATAGCCTTTAATTTAGGATCAGTCATTTATGACCTCCGGCATCATCCAGCTCCTTAGCAGTTCTCCACAGTTCTTGTGTGGTCCCTTTTTGAGTCAGTTCCTGTACCTATTTCCTACAATACCTATCTGGAGCTGTCTCCAATTTTCTTTTCCTTCTATCCTACCACTTCCTTTTCTCCTCTCTACACATAGCCTGGATGCCTACTGTTAAGGACTGAATGTTTGTGTCTTCCCAGAAGAAATGTGTTAAAATCTCACCCCACAATGTAATGGTGGGAAGGTGAAGCCTTTGGGAGATAATCTGGGTCATTAGCCCCCAAAAATGAGATTAGGGCTCTTATATAAGAGGTCACAGCTTGCTCCCCTAGCCCTCTTTCCACCATGTGTAGTTACAATGAGGAGTCAGTAGTCACAACCCAGAAATGTGGCTATAATATAGGAGTGAGCAGGAGGGAAAAATGAGAAGAAAGACTGAAGAGGCAGGCAAAGGACAGATTAGAAAAACCTTGTGAACTAAGCCAAAGAGAAGTCTTCTTTTGCAAGAGTAATAAAGAGGCATTGTGGAAAGTTACGGAGAGCTGTGATATGATCAGATTTTTGTTTCAGGAACATTCACATTTGACAGTAGTGGGAAGAATCGATTGAAGGGATCAAGATAAATGCTGAGAGACCCATTAGAAACTTATGGCAGTAATCCAGACCCATAAGAAACTTATAGTAAATAAATGGATTACTTACTATAACCCAGCCACACTTCCACCCTGTGTGGATAACTTGTGGATCGCCCGACCACACTGGTGCCCTGATCTCAGACTTCTAGCCTCCAGAACTGTGATAAGTAAATTTCTGTCATTTATAAGCCACTAGGTCTGTGGTAGTTTCCTACAGCAGTCTAAATGGACTAAGAAACCTACTATGGAGAAAATAAACACTTTCAGAAGGTAGTTCCCTCAGCTTCCTCCTCTATCCCCTAAGACAGAATTATATGCATCCACCTCTATCCTTGGGTATCTATCTTTTATCACGGTCTTGCCAGTATGTGAAGAATTACACTAACTGCTTGACATATTTATCTTATTTAGTCCATATGACAGATCTTTGACATATTTCAAACCTTGGTACTCCAGATGTGCCTCATTGAGGAAGATTCTGAGGCTAAATGGGAGTATAATAAAGAACAGATCTGTGATAACTCCTGTGTGTGCTGTGTGTACAAGAATGAGTTTTGGTGGTTCTTTTCCCACACTTGCCATCTCTCCTCTTGCAAATCTTTCAGTCTCCTATTGGCATTCTTTTTTCTCTCTGCTCGCCCCTTAAGTGTTGGAATTTCCCGGTGTTACGTACGAGCCATATGCACGTCCAGTCTACATTTTCTCTAAGATTGATTGCACCCACTCTTACAGCATCACTTTCTTATGTGAAGGTGACTTCCATTTCTCCATCTTTGGACCTTCCTTATTTTTCTCCTAGGTTAGACCTCCAGTTCCATGTGAATTTTTCATAGGCATGCAGCCCTCTCTCAACATAGCCAAAACTGAATTTACCATTTGACCTTCTGAACTTTCTTTTGCCAGAGTGACTGCCATCTCTAAGAGCAGCATGGCTGTCAACTGACTCCATCCCCCATGCCACACGCCCAAAGCCATTCTCAGCTTCCACCTTTCCAACTTCCCTTCATATGAATCACTCAAAAAGTCCTGTTAATTTGACTCATGGAGTATTTCTGAGATCTGCCCTCTTTTTTCTATTTTTCTCTGTATTTACTTAATTCAGATTCACATCATTTCTTACCTGGATTACTGACATAAGCTTCTAATGGGTCTCCAGCATTTTTCTTGATCCCTGCAATCCACTCTCCCCACTGTTGTCACATTTGAATGTTCCCGAAACAAAAATCTGACCATATTCCACCTCTTTTGAACTTTCCACAATGCCTCTTTATCACTCTTGCAAAAGAGGACTTCACTTTGGCTTAGTTCACAAGGTCTTTCCGATCCGTCCCTTGCCTGCCTCTTCAGCCTTTCTTCTCATTTGTCCCTGAAGCTCACTCCTGTATTATACTCATACCTAATAGCTCTGTTTCTTAATCATGATAACATACTGTATTTTGCTTCCTTCTAAGACCTTGTACTTGCAAATCCCCTTTCCTGGAGCCATCTACCTTCTTTTTATCTAAATAGTCTCCTAATATGTTTAAAAATTTAACTCAAACACCACCTACTTCACAAAACGCTTTTCAAACAAAGTCCCACACGATCTTTCTTGGGCATTTCCATAATATCTCATTCTTAACTTTCTTAGAGCACGTAACATGTAATTTTGTAAGGACCTGCTTACTTGTCTGTCCTTACCTTCATTTGAGTTCACTCAGAAGCAGATTCTGACACAAAGATTCAAATGCAAATAGTGTATAACAAAGATGAGTTCAGGAAGCTCTAGCAGGAGAGTGGACAAATCAGTCAGAGGAGAAAAGCAAGCCAGTAAAGTGTGTGTCTTCATGTAAGTTACCGCTATTGGTAACTGGAACATAAATATGCTGAGGAACTCTGGGAATCAGTTTTGAAGATATGCCTCAGAATTGTTTCAGTTGAAGGGTGAGGGAACTAGCTTATTTATATATCAATACCCATTAGTCATCATTGAGGGGCTGTTAATAGGGTGGGAGTGTTGATGGGTAGAAGATAATCTGGGGACACATCCAGTCTGCTGTGTTACACAATCCCTTAGCAAAACCATGAAAATGCTGTGAGTTGGAAGTCAGGTTGGTATGCACGTGAACACAGGCCCCAGAGCACAGGGACAGAGCACTGATCTAGCAATAATCTACTTGAGCACTGGGGTCCATACCTGAATGTTTAATGTTAGAATATTAATTTCCTTATTATAGCACATGTAATAAAACTCAAGCGAAGATTTTAATCCAGTTTTATCGGACTCCAAATTCTTAAGTCTTTTACCCACATCAGACACCACCCATCTAGACACCAAATAGGAGAAAGGAAGAAAATGACGAGTGTAAAGGCAAGCTAACAATATAAAACAGGTACACTGGATACTTTAGGGATGTTAAAATGTGCCTAAAAATTTCAGTTTAACTGATTATGTGCAAAGAACTATGTTTTTACCCATGGGATCACAAAGAGTAAGAGATTTTCTCATTTTCAAGTATATCATCATCATCTATGTGTGTTTGCATTTTTATGTATGAGTTTGTATGTGTACAGGGGGAGGGCGGTGGTGGTCATGGTAGAATAGACATATATGTCACTTCAGGGAAATTTCTGGAAAAGAATATCTATGCCACCAAACTAATTTAACTTTTACCAACTTTACTATGGCCATAAACATTTCTGTAGAAAAAAATTTACTTAGAATAAACCATTGTCTAGTGAAAAGACAAATCAGTCGAGTGTCAAAAGCCATGGCCCTATGCGTAACTTTGCAGCAAAATTGCTCTATTACTTCTGGTAAGTATTGATTTTCCTGGCCTCAGTTTCCTTATCTGTGGAATGGGGTGAAGGCAAAGGACCATTATTATTTGAGGAACTCTAAGGTCCCTTCCACAATTATAACTGCGATGTTGTGCCTTAAAACAAGCTGTAAACTAGACACTTTCAAATGAATGTTGTTTAATTTCTTTTTCTCCAAATGAATTCTGTGACAGTTTAGTATTTGCTTTTTAAAAAGAATCCTTGCATTTTCTTTTTTTGGTGACTAAAAGTAACTCATTGATATTCCAAACAGCGTATTTGCTAAGCCTTCATTTTACAATATGACCCTTTGCACATTAATAGTCAGAAAACTAAGACTTAAATAAATAGAAATTACTGTTTGTCCCAAGGATTAAAGGAGAACAAGTTTGTTATTGTAAAACAATTTTCACAAAGAATATTAGAAGGCCATGCATAGGTTTTATAATAGGACAGAACAAATTCAATTTTCCAAGTTAAGGCCTCAGAAGAAAAAGTATTATATATAATCAACATAAATGTTAAAAGAACATGTATTAATTTATAATTATGTATATATGTATATAGTATATAAAATACTTAAATAACAGAGAATATACATTTATATCGATGCACACTCAACAAGATAAATATTTTGGGGGCTCAAGTATGGCATTTTATGTTTGATTTATTTCAAACTGCAGAATAGTTATAAATATATGGTGGACTCACAAAAATTTTTTTATTGATTATTGATTTATGCTGTGTAATGTTAGAACCACAGGAAAAACTTTCTATAAACTTGTAAATTTCTCAGCATATTGACTTGAAGACAACTCAGAAATGAAAACCGTAAAATTAGAGCCAGAGAAAACACATTTGAGAACAGAAATGTTGAAGTGTAATACCAAGTAGAGAAAACCACCCTTTTCATTATTTTCCCTTCATTTAATTAATACACTAACCATGTAACATTTGTTCTCACGTAAGAACCAATCCTATGCAAGATCCACCTTCCCAAATTCTTTTCTGAAGTTTGCATTCCTTTCTCAGAAACGTTCAATAACGACTATGTTCTTGTTGTGACAGTAAGTCCTAGCTGGAGGCTACATATGTTTGTGGCTGATAAACTGATGTGTAGTGTACGTTATCTGAAGTTGATATTTATTGGGGCTTTTTTTTCCTTTTTTTTTTTTTTTTTTTTTTTTTGCGATGGAGTCTCGCTCTTGTTTCCCAGGCTGGAGTGCAATGGTGCGATCTTGACTCACCGCAACCTCCGCCTCCCCAGGTTCAAGAGATTATCCTGCCTCAGCCTCCCGAGTAGCTGGGATTATAGGTGTGCACCACCACGCCCAGCTAATTTTGTATTTTTAGCAGAGACCGGGTTTCTCCATGTTGGTCACACTGGTCTCCAATTTCCGACCTCAGGTGATCTGCCCACCTCGGCCTCCCAAAGTACTGGGATTCCAGACGTGACCCATCGTGCCCAGTCTTTATTGGGGCTTTCTTTTTGGCCAACAGTGCCCTGATTGGGGGAAAGGAAGACTGGTAAAACATAGAAATGGTTGTTTAAGGCGCTACTTTCTGCTTTGAATTCTAGAATTACATTTAAGCCTGGAGAGAGAAAAAACATAGGCAGAAGTCTAAGGCAATCTTTTCATATGCCACAGCCTCTATTGGGAAGACCTAATTTATTATTTTCTTAATCTCCCCTCTTTTGGGCAAAATTATGCATAATTGAGGCCTAAGCTGTTTGGGCCACTTCCTGCCGGAAGCATTTCTTACATCTCTTCCCTCTTCTGACCAGCATGTGTCTTTCTGTTATTCACTCTGTTGCTTCCTAGACTTTTTCATGCCACTTACGACATTAATAGTTGACAATTAGGGTCTTCCTTGTCCCAAGGCAGCAGCAACTATGCTCATCTCGTTCCCTAGTGTATTTTCAATACCCAACCTGGTGCTAAATTATGTTAGTTGAAAAAATGAATGGTCCTGTTTCTTGCCCAAAGAATAAAGCCTGCTAGGTGAATATTTAATGAGTTCTCCAACATTTCAAAAGCACTCTTTTAAATAATCACCTAAATTTTTTCATATTTTATGGTACTAGAAATCAAACTATAAATCGAGACCATAAAAATAACGTTTTTAACGTTTTCATTGGCAAAATTTGAAAAGTCTGATAATACCAAATGTTAGAGAAATTATAAATCAACAGGAAGTCATCCACATTGCACATAAAGACATGTTGGAAAACAAGTGACATTGTCTTTGATGGCCCAATAGTTCCACTTGAACGTATACGCCCAAGAGAAATACTTTTACATTTACCTTAAAAGTCACGTACAAGAATATCCATAAGAAACACTGCTCAAAATGTGAAAGACTAGAAATAATCAAGGCCCACTAACAAGAAAGTGTAAATGAATAATTTGTGGTATGTTTATATAAAAAATATTAAGCAATGGCAAAATAAACTCAGTTACATGCAAAACTATGAATGAATCTCAATAATGGGATATTGAGTGACAAAATGTCTCAGAAGAAAACATGCCAGATCATGGTACCCTTTATTGTAATTAAAGTTAAGAATAACAAGTAAATGACATATGTTTGAAGCATAGTTATGTATATAATAATATAATTTTAGAAAACAAAAAAGAGTAAACACAAGATCCAGAATAGTCCCTACCTCATGGCATGGGGCAAGACAGTCAGAGGGAATCGGAAGTATTCAAATTCTTAGGTTGGACAGTGTATTCACAGGTTTTCATGCTAATGCCACATCGACTGTATGAATAAATGAGTGTATAAATTGATGAATCAATGAACAAATGAACAAACCAGTATATAAATACGTAAATGAATAAATAACAAATAAGCTCTGTGAACATACAAATCATTGCAATCCACAATAAATCAAAGTTTGTGATTAACACAATTTTGTTTTCCTGAGGTTCATTAAAAATGCATCAGAGTATATAATGAGTCGTGTCAATTTTGATTTTCTTTCCTTAATTGCCCAGTTTTGATTACTCTTCTTATTAAGACCAATATCAAATACCAGTTTGGTGCCCAATAATTATCTTTGAAATAAACAGACACATTTTTGAAACATTAGATTCATTTGTTCATTTATTCATCCACTTATTTAATTTCATTCTAGGACAATTTAGTGAGCATCTACTGTGTACAAGCAACTACATTCAGTACGTCAAGAATTTTGTAAACCCAATCCCTAAAAAATGAATTAAGGCTCAACCTTAGAATAGGAACAAACCACTAATTATTACTGTGATAAATGCTTCAAAGGTAGACATAAAACGTATCTACTGTGGGGGGAATTCTGAATGTTTCAAAAGTGGGAGCGCAATAACTAAAATTCATCTGTTTTCTGGGGCAACTTGTCTGGTGAACAGGCATCTGAATTGAGACCTGAAGGATGAATAAAAAATACCTGGGTGAAAAGAAAATTATTATTCCAAGTAAATAAACAGAACCCCAGAAATGAGAGAATGACATATGAAAGGAAATAACATAGGTCTGATATGGCTGGAGACAGGGAGACCAGCACAAGATGAAACTGGTAAGGTAGGCAGAAGAGCCTGTTTACAATAGCTTTGAAGGTTATAAAGTCTGAACCATATTCCAAGAAAAGTATAATTCCATTGAGGTTTTACAGCAGACATATGGCAAGAATAGATTTCCATTTGTTAAGGATCACACTCTCTGCTGGGTGAGGGAAGAACCAGAAGAGGGGTTGATCAGTTGTAAGGCTATTTCAGTGTGGCATGAAAAGGATGATCAATACATTGATCAGGTTTTGTGATAAAGATAGAAAAAAGTACGATGAAAGATACAGAGGAGGAAGGTTGTAAACACAGAACGTGTGTGTCTCTTCACCCCTCCCTCAAAATCAAATGTTGAAATCTAACCTTCAACATAATGATGATACGAGACAGGGTTTTTGGGAGGTGACTGGGACATGAGCATGGAGACCTTATAAATGGGATTGGTGCCCTTATAAAAGAGACTCTGGAAAGCTCCCTTGGCCCTCCTTCAACTATAGGAGGGCATAGTGAGAAGAATCAGAAAGCAGGTCCTTAAGGAACACTGAAACTGCAGGTGTCTTAATCTTGGACTTCCCAGCCTTTAGAACAATGAGTAATACATTTCTATTGTTTATATGCCCCCAGTGTATGGTATTCTGTTATAGGAGACTGAATGGATTAAAACAGAAGGATATATAGAATTCAGTTTCTGATTAAGGTTGTTCTTTACTTTTGTTCTACTCTTATTATATTAGTCTGATGCAAATATGTATTGCTTATGTATCTTTCTTTAAATTCACTGGGTTTCCTGAGCCCCAGCACATTAGTCTAGGTAATTAATGCTAGCTTCTATAACAAATAATCCACAAAGTCATTGTTTTAACATACTAAAAGTTTTATTTCTTGCTCATGCAAACTTCAATGCAGATGTTCCTGATTAGCGGCTTTCCTGGGCTTTTGTTCTGTAAGCAATGACTGAGGTTTCTTTAAGTTTGCCCTTGGGTCATTAACTTGTCATATTTTCTGAAGGATGGAGAGGTGAGAGAGAGAAATAGATGAAAATGTGGAAGGCACACCTACTCTTAATTATCAGTCAGAAAGTGACCATCTCTTTCATTTCCATTCTGTTGCAGAAACTAGTAAAATGACTCATCTAAATGCAAGGAGGGCTGGGAAAAATAGTTTACCTATATGCCAAGAGCAACTGACTAGTCTCCCATACTGAGGAGTATAGTCAGCAATTCTAAGCAATTCACAGTTACTAACTCTTCAAATACTGTCTCTGTCTCATTTTGTCTATTTTCTCCTTCTAGAATTCCACACATATATAATTTAATATATATAATATGTATGTATGCATGTGTATTTTGAAGTCTATATTTCATACTTGACACCTCTGCCTCTTTGTACTAAATTTTAGGTGATTTTTTTTCAGATTTTTTCCCACTATATCAATTCTTTAGTGCCTTTGTTGAGTTATTTATTTCAATGACTATATTGTTTAGTTTGAAAATTTGTACTTTTAAAAAATTTGGATTGTTTCTGATAGTCTAATTTTTCTGTTGCATTTCAATTCTACTTTTTTATTAATTTAAAATATACATGCATACATTTTGTGTCAGACCCGGCACAGTGGCTTATGTCTGCAATCCCAACATTTTGGAAGGCTGAGGCGGGAGGATTGCTTGAGCCTCAGAGTCAGAGTCCAGCCTGGGTAATGGTGAGAACCCCACCCTGCAAAAAATAAAAAATAGGTATAGTGGTGCATACTTGCGGTCTCAGGTACTCAAGAGGCTGAAGTAGGAGGATCACTTGAGCCCAGGAGGTTGAGGTTGCAGTGAGTCTTAATCTCACCACCTAATCACTGCATTTCGGGCTGGGCAACCTTGTCTCAAAAACAAAACAGAACAACAACAAACACCTTGTATCAAAGCATGTCAGTATCAGAAGTCCCTGGGAAGTCTAATTCTATTGCTTATTGTTTATTCTGAGTTTTACTCTTAGTGGCCTGTTTCCCTGTGCTAGTTTTGGATTATGAAATCTTATTCAAATGGTAGAGCTTTATCTTTAGAAATTCTGCAAAGCTTATATTGAGATTCATTTATTTAGAGAAAATTCATGTTTGCTTCTTCCTGGCTTTCCAGGATTCTAAGTTGAGATGATTTTGAAATCATTTTTAGCTTGTAGTTTGTCAGATCATATGCATGTACAAATAACAGTTTCAGACACACTTAGGGAATAGCCTGATTTTTTACAAATTCTCTAAGAAACTTTTGTTTTTACATAAATCTGGGCTAAAATATATGTTTTCTTCATAACTGCTTTTGGGCAGACCTTTTTTATGTTCCACACTTTCACTGAACTCATGAGTTTTGAAAAACTTGTCTTCCAGTTCTAAATACTCACCTTGAGTGGGCCTAATGTTACAAAACACAGGTTTTGTTGAGTTGTAGAAGTTTCACACGTTGTCAAGGTAGGTATGGCTCCATCACATTTTCCCCTGTTTCCTTATTTCCAGCATTCTTTATGATTTTGTCTTTCTAGAGACATTATTATTTACATGCAAGCTCACCTGTACACTTTCCAAGATAATTATTATCATTCAATACTCCTAGATGTTTTATAGCAGAACAGCTTTTCTGGCATGTAGTTAACCATGCTTTCAGATAGGTAAGTTCTTTGTAATCAAATAGATATGCAGAGTTTTCTAATATTTATATTCCCACAACTTCAGTTATGTTGCTGGCTGCTAAATGTATAAGTTATTTTTCTTCTTTTCTAAATCATTGACTAGTGTTTTCAGTTTTATGTCCATTACAGTCATTTTAAACATGTTATGCTTAAAATAATATAACTCATCTTTCTTTCTTCCCACTTTGGTTCTCCCACATGTGTTCTCTGCCTAACCCCCAAGTCTTATTCTCATACCTAGGTCCACTAGTGCAAGCTCAGTTCTGCCATGTTCTTGGAGGACATCTGGATTTAGTCACTATATATTGCCAGAAATATATGGCCCATAATCCAATGGATATCACAATTAAGCCATATCTCCAGTCTTAAGATCAGTAGGTCATTGCTAATGAAAAGACATTAAGGATACTTCTACTTTGTGAGCTAGCTCAAAGTGTTGAGTTATATTTTCTTAGCATACTTTGATAATACTAGGGCGTTAAGGGGCCTCCTTTATCTCAGTGAGTATTGGACTAACGGAGTGACGACAATGTGGGAGTTACAGCAATGTTACATTCCAGTAGCAATGTCAAGGTCAAGTCACAAGGCAGAAAAGAGCAGATTCAGGGTAGCAGGAAGGTGTGAGGTTGGCACTCTGAGCTTTTCAGAACCTGAATATCTGCCAAGAAAATCACATGAGATACTTGGGACTCTGCCTGAAGAAGACAGAGGGTTAGAATGCTTGTATATTTACAAATTTTGTTGACTGAAAACTCAGAATCATAGACCGTATTTATGGCCATCACAGATGTTCTATTTTAAGCTAGAATAGTAAGAGTTATCCAAATATTACTAAAGTACATTTCAAAAGGAAAATTTTAATACAAATAAATATTACAAATAAGTGCTTGAAGTGGAGAATACTCTCATATTTATAGTCCCTCTGTTTCACTTACATTGCCTATTTGCAATAAATATTACAAATAAGAAAAATAGAAATAAATGCCTTAAGAATACAGGGGGCTGGAGATGTAGTCACTTGGTTTCTGAGAATAGAGAAAATTGATGTATTTTATCCATTTCGTTGCATAATATGAATAATTAAATTACCTGCATTTGAAGGAATGTGGTTTGGGATTCCTCATGCTAAGACAATTTGAAATGACTATTCATGGTAAAATTTTCCTAAAGCAACAGTATTAGGATAGCCATGATTATTTGGTATTACAAAAAAAATCCAGCATCTTAGTGGCTTAACTCAATAGTTTATTTCTCATTCAGGCAAAGTCCCATGAAAGTCTGGCAACTGTGTAGATAATGGTTCACAATTCACCTTTTATTTTCCCAAGGATGTTACATATTATTATTATTGTAGACACACAGATGAGAAGTACATTTGTTCTCATAAGTTAGGGCTTAATTCTCTCATGGATCCTCCACTGAAGGGCAACTGCCATCCACTTAGTAAGACAGTCATGTGGGATGAGGAAGGCTCTACCATCCTCCACCTACATCATCTGGAATACCTCTTCTAGTCAGTCAACATTATAGAAGAAGAGACAGCTATAGGGGTATTGACCAGCTTTTTTATACTTTTGCCCAGCGATGTCATATCATATCTGATCACAGCCACTGACCAGAACTAGTCTCATGACTTCACCCAACTGCATAGTGGTAGAGAATTAGAATGAGAGAAGAACCAGACATTGGTGAACACTAGTAATGTCTTCCAAAACAAATTATAGTGATAGTTAAGAAATAATAAAATCTGGTTTTGATTTTAATTTGGAGAGAAAAATATGTAACATCATATGCTTTACAGAAGAATGATTAGAAGAACATTCTTTGAAGAAGTGGTGACTTTTCTCTCAGCAGACAGAAGTTGGTCTTAGGATTTTGATTGCATATGAAGATAAATAATAGCACTGTAAACATAAAAATATTTTGTGAAATCAAATTCTTAGAATTGGTTTATAAGAACATCAGTTTAAAAATATACCCTTGAGGAGTTACTAATCAGCAGGTATACAGTTTCAGTTAAACAAGATGAATGAAGTTCTAGATTTCTGTTATACAACACAGTACCTCTAGTCAACAATATTCTACTGTACTTAAAACTTTGTCAAAAAGGTAGATCTCACTTTAAATGTTCTTACCACAAAAGTAAATCTAAAAACATAAAAGAATGTCAGGATATAGACCAAAATATTGTCAACAGTTTTTCTTTAAAAGGCTGAATTTATTATTTTATGATTTTTGTTCTGTATTTTCTAATTTTTGACAAGGTACATGTATTAATAAACTTATGATGCATTCCTGCATGCAATTGTACAATGTATATGCATATCTTAATACATATGTATTACTTCCATGGCTTAAAATATATCCAGTTGATCCTTGAACAACAGGAGGACTAAGAGCGCTGACCCCTGCACCGTTGAAGATCAGAAGGAAGAACTGAAATCAGAAAATCAAAGACATGTTAGTGCTCCTATGTTAACTGCAGCACTATTAACACAAGCAAAGATGTGAAAACAACTTATATGTTAATTGATAGATGAATGGATAAAGAAAACATGGTGTATACATACAGCAGAACATCACTCAGCCATTAAAAAAAGGAAATTCTGTCATATACAACAACATGAATGAAACTTGATGACATTATAATAAGTGAAAAAAGCCAGTCACAGAAAGACAAACACTGTATGATTCCACTTACATGAAGTATCTAAAATAGTCACACTTATAGAATCATGAGTGGAATGGTGGTTACCAGGGACTGGAAGCAGATGGAAAGAGGGAGTTACTAATCAACAGGCATAAAGTCACAGTCAAGCAGGTTGAATGCCCTCTAGGGGTCAGCTGTAGATTTTACCAATAGTCAACAATAATGTATTGGACACTTAAAAATGTGTAGAAAGAGTAGATCTCCTAAGTGCTCTGACTACAGTAAAATAAAATAATAAATACATATCTAAAAATAATTTCAAGTTGTGATAACTGCTATGTAGTGTTAAGTTTTCTATAAAATATTTTTTAGATGAAATGGGAATGAAAAATTCTATGTAAGACATGTTAATTTTAAGACACCTGTGATGCCTTCAAGTGAAGATACGATGACATTTCAGAGAAAAAGAAAAGAAACCAAAAATTAGAAACATGAAAAAGCTGTCAAAATGCGGGCAAGCACCTTTAAAATTTGTCATACCTAATATGTGATTTTTTTTTTCTGATCTATATAAATATGAAAATCACAAATATTTCATTGACATAGAAATTAAAACAGAGGCAAGCAATGAGTTTGTCTTACGGAGAGATTTATTGCCAAATGCACATTAGGTCCCCGCTTTCCAATGACATTTCCATAAAATGCCTCTTCCTTTACCTGGTTTTCTATACTTACCCTATCCACCAGCCCGGTCACACAATGATTCTTGAACTTCAAAGTGCATCAGAATCATCTGGGAAACTTGTTAATAATCTCAGTCTCAGGGTCTGCTCCAGAAGTACTCTGGGGCAGAGGGAAGATATTTGCTTTAAAGAGTTTCCCGTAGATTCTGATTAATTAACTCATTTGTCAAATTGTTCATTCAACAAATATTTATTGAACATTTAGTATATGCCAGAGACTAGAATACAACTCCCTACTAATAATAACAATAACCAAATTTTATAGAGTTTACACTTGGGGTGGGAGTGAAAAAGAAAGTGACAGAGAATTAAAAATATATAAAAACAAACGTAACATAGTGCATTTGAAAGTGGTAAGTACTAAGGTGCTGATAGGGACAAGGGGCAGAGAAATTCCAGGCAGAGAAGGGCAGGTCCATGACAAAAGCCCACCTTCAAGCCAAAAAGCATGAAACCCACAACCCAAAGTGGGAACTTCTATCCCTGTTTTCCCACTCAAATGTTGTCTTTTCCTAAACCACCCATGGCCCTGCCCCCACCTCATTCTGTACCTATAAAGACCCCAGACTCAGCTGCCCTAGGGAAGAAGCAGCTGGACACTGGGGACTATGGCCAGATATTGGAGAGAAGTGGCTCGATGTCAGAGAGGCAGCTTGACAAGAGAATCTGGCCAGAGTATGGTTGGATGTCAGGGGAAGATTACCTACTTCCCCCATCCCCCCTTTCAGCTCCTTTCTCATTGAGAACCACTTTCATCAGCAATAAAATCCCCCGCATTTACTGTCCTTCAATTTGTTTGTGCGACCTAATTTTTCCTGGATGCTGGACGAGAGCTCGAGAGCCACAAGTGTGGATACAAAAGGCTGTCACACTGGCCCTTTGCCCTCGCTGGTGGAGAGTAGCCACCTTGTGTGAAGAGGCAAAGGGACCACTGAGCTGTTAACATTTAAGCCATCCATGGATGGCAGAGCTAAAAGAGCACTGTCTCACACTCTCTGGGGCTTTGGGGGTCACAGGCACCCCCACCTGGATGCTGCTGTGGAGTTCGCTCTGCTGGGGCTGAAGCAGCCCGCCGGTTCTGTGCTCATCCAGTTCCCACGTTGTTTGCTCGCATGCTCCCTCCCATGAAGAGCTGAGAGCGTCAGGCTGAGTAAAGGAGGCAACCCTGTTGTGTGTCCTGCAAAACGGTTCAGGGAAACAGCCTCCTTCAGTGCAAATGAAAGCTTGAACTTTGTTGCCTTGCATTCCAGTCTGCCCACATTAAGCACTATTTTGCTATCAGTGGGCTGGTCCTGAGCAAAAATATTATATTCTCATGTAGCAAGTATAAAATTTCCTGTCACAATATTCTACAAATGCAAGCGCCAAGGTTTACTTCTCTTTATTTCCCCCTTTAATGAAAATGAACCTTGTTCTTGAGCCCCTATTTCTCCTAATGACTAAGCCTAAGTCTTGTCAACTTTGTGAATTTGAGTGCTTCCATCTTAAGTGAAGTCTACATTTCAAGATTCTCCTGTTTTGTCTTCTGACCTAAGCTCTGTCAGCAGGTCTGACCTCTTAAACTGCCGAAACAGGGAGGGTGATTTTGGTCATGGTTGCCTCTTGATTGGGTCTGCTGCTGGTGACGTTGGCCCTCTGTTCTCCTTGCAGTAGTAAAGATCAGTGAGGAGCTCACTGTCTGCCCCTGCTGGCTGGGCTCCAGCTCTTGCTGATACCATTGGTTCTCCAAGATAACAACCACATTGTTCATTTCAATGTTAATCTGGCACCAGGCTTGAGGAGTTCATCCAAAACCACATGGTAGCAACCCCATAGGCAATCCACTGGCTTTCAATTTTAATTGTCGTTGCTTCCACTCTGAACATGCAGGAACTTTTAGGAGATCCCCAACTCCCTACAGAGGCCATGGGAGACTCAGTGCAGGACTGCATCTCAGACATCCCTGCTGCCAATACAAGCCCTTCTGTTCTACTCCACTGCATCTCCCTACAGTTAGTGTGGGGCGTTGTAAGAAATCGTCTCCTTGCTTTCCCAGACAGAAGGGGGCACTGCCCACTCATCTTCCCCTCTGCCATTAAAACACTTCCACGATTTCTGAGAGTTTTAGCTGCTGACTATAATGAGGATCCAGGCCCCCACATTAGCATGAAAACTTTGACTTACCTCAACCTATCCTTTCAGACCTCTTTTCTACAGGCAAAGAAGTTCAATTATTTCCTCTTTGGACCAGGAAAAATATCTTGAGTCATCATTCCCTTACCTGTAGCCTATTCCTGGCAAAATAAATATGTTACATCAAAAATTTGGAGCAAACCCAAAACATTAATAATCATCAGGGCTAAGGTGAGGTTTGTGCCCTGTAAGAGGTTGGCTAGTGCTGGGAATTAAGAGGCTTTTTGTTTCATGGGCTTGGATGGGCAGGAGTTGAGGCCTATGGTCATGGCCATTTTAATTCACAAAACTAAAACTGAGAGCTCCCTTCCCATCCAGTTAAATATAAGATCCTTAAAGGGTAATCTACTGTTTAAGAAAATCACCTACTAGCAAAAGGAAATAATGTAAAAACATGGATTAGCCCGGACTCTAGATGAGAAAACGTCTCCCTGAAAATGATGATCTATGGGCTTGCCATTAAGCAAGTCTGGCTTTATTTACACTACTCAGGAGGTGCAAGATTCTCCAAACCCACAGTACTGTTAGATACAGTAAGTTCTTCTTCAGAGGTTTAACTTGTTCAACTTTCTTGCTCTTTGTTCTTAAGATCAACTTTTTTGTACTTCCTCATCCCTAGTTACCTGCTTTGTAAACAATTCCTCCCTCCAGTGCCAATCCATAACTCATATTCCTCATCCCTTCCTTATTCAGGAAAATATTCACAAGAGCCAATTGGGTCAGCTTAGTTTGTGTGGTCCAACCCTAGCCCATGGGGATATGACACAAAAGTAGGGACTGTGTTAGAGATAAACACCCCTTCCCTCCTTTGTTTGGTGTGCTCTCATAGCAGCAAAAGTTGTGAGCTGCACCCTTCTGCAGAAGTAAAATTGCCTTGTTGAGAAATCTTTTGTTTGAGTGCTTGTTTTCTTTGTGACTCTGAGCTTGTGTTTCCAACAGTACTCTTTCCAATATATCTGTACACCTAAAATAAAATTTTAAGCTCTCAACCATCTTAATGGACTTCCTTCTCAGCCAGGGATCTTACAAAATATAACCTGAAAGACTAGTTCAGGCCTTGAAGGGAAGTGGGTTGGACTTGCCTCATTATACCTCTGCAGCATTAACACCAACACTGACTTTAAGTCTGATGAGAAACATTTTACAGCCTATTGTCTCTGAAGCCTACTACCTTGAGGCTTTAGGTGCATAATGAAACTTTGGTCTCTGCAACCTCTGAACTCAGCCATTCCTTTCTTTGATCCAAGGTCTTTAGAAAAACTCAACCAATTGTCAATCAGAAAATGTTTAAATTTACTTACAGCCTGGGAGCTCCTCCAACCCCCCTGCCCTCTTCATGTTGTCCTTCCTTTCTGGACAAAACCAATCTATTTCTTTAATGTAATTGATTGATGTCTTATGTCTCCCTTAAGTGTGTAAAAGCAAGCTACACCCCAACCACCTTGGGCACATGTTCTCCTGAGGGTTGTGTAATGGGCCATGGCCACTTATATTTGGCTCAGAATAAATTTCTTCAAATATTTTATATAGTTCAACTCTTTGCATCGACATTTCAATTTCCAATCCTGGAATTTCAGGTCTTCCTTTCTTTATTCCTTTAGTAGCATTTATCTCTGTTGCACTATATATCTTGCTTATTTGTTTATTGTCTCTGCCTCCTCAACATAGAATATAAGTAACGTGAAGGCAGGTGTTTTATCTGGTGCGTTCACTACTGTAGCCTCAGTGATTAGAACAGTGCCTTGGTATTAAGTATTTTTTAAGAGTGAAGTTATATTAAATATAAAGAGTGGTTTCAGGATAGGTAGTAAAATCGCTGTAATCACAAAACAACTCTGGTAAGAGAGCCATACAGGATTTCTGCAAATAAATCTTTCTGACAATGAATTCCTAATCAAAAATTGTAAAACTCGCTAAGAAACAATCCACTAGAAATGAGAGTCATCATGCACTACGAAACACCAAGATTAGATACTCAAGAACTTTAACTGATGAAATTGTTAGATAGATATGAAATCAAGTTGCTTAAAATGCAGACTTGAAAAAATAATTCTAAACGCAATAAAGAATAAAGATGTTTTAAAAATAATTTAGTGTATTTGAAAAAAAACAGCAAGAGCAAACTAAACCTTTAGAAATTAATCATGGAATAATTTAAATTAAAAGCACAATGGTCAGATTAAACAAAACAAATTAAATAAGCCAGAAAGAACATTTTAAAATAATATTAATATTGTAATAATTTAATATTTTAAATAAAACATAATTCTAGTATCTTCTCTCCAAGAGATAGGACTAAGAGTTTTTAACAATTTACTTCTTTGTGCATTTTTTTGCTTTAAATGTTTTTCATAAAAAACATACATGGATTCTAAAATTAGAAAAAGTATTAGAAACTTTCATGTTTGTTGGCTTTTACAGTAATTGCATTGAAACTCTCAAAGGAACAAAAATATTAAGTTAAAAGTTATTCAGCCGAAAAACAATGCTTGCTCTTTGATTGATGCTTTCCATAATCACATCATTTTATTCTGAAAAAACTTTAGAAAACAATTTAAGCACTTTGAGATTTAAATATGAGAAGATCACTCCCTTTTCCTACAACCTTCCTTCCAGGAAAATATTCTTATTTTAAAGGTCTATAGGTGACAATTTAACTACAAAATGGGAAAGAATGATTATTGGAGGATAATTTATAAATATTCTCTTAATAAGTCATCCAGGGCAGAGGTATTGATACTTGGAATGTCCTCTGGGGTTTGTCATAAATTAGGCTAGGCTTCCTTTGTGAAGGGAAGGTAGAAAATTCTGGAACTGTGGGTAAGACAGAGCTATTACATTATTACGTTTCAGGAGAGATCCTCTAATGCTATTGGACAGAGCCTAAATTAGTTTATGTTGCAAGTTTATTCAGACCTTACTCAAAGCAGAGAAAAAGAAAGTAAATCAATGTTTTGTTTTTGTGGTTTATCAATAAGCATAGATTATATGCCAATATAAATGTAGAAACTGTTATGTTTATTATTTTCCTTCAGAGCCAATGAATAAAGTATAATAGGGAAGACAAATTGATTAAGATATATGTTAAATCAAATTATTTAAAGTTTTTTTTTTAATCTGTTCGTTTCTTTATTCTAGCTTATAAACTGATAGTTCTAGAAAGGTAACTAGAGCTACACTTGTAAGGAGTTGCCTGAGATGAATGTTTGCCTGTGAGTAGTTATAGCTCAAACTTGTATTTTGGTAAGCCCTCTCCTAAAATAAAACTAGTTACTGACCACCTAGTTTAGCAGTTCTTGCAGTACAGTCTGGGGACTACTGTAGGTCCCTAAAAACCTTTAAAGAGGACAATGAGATAAAAAACTATTTTAATAATAATACTAATAATTATACTAAGAATTATTTACCTTTTTTACTCTTATTTTCTCATGAATGAATTGTGCAGTTTTCCAGAAGTTACATGAAGTGTGATAGTGTCATTACTTTGACGGTTAATAGGATTCACACTTATATACTCTTGTATTTTATAATTTCTCAGTTTTAATTTTGATACAGTAAATATTGATAGATATAATCCAAGTAAACATAAGCCTTTTGAGTTCCTTGTTAATTTCTAAGAGTTTTTAAAGGAATTCCAACATGAAAATGTTTGAGAACTGTCGACTAAATTTATTGAGCTGATGCATACCTTTTCTTCTAAAATTAACAGCAGCCCCTTATTTCCTTTGGAGCTGATAAATTCAGGCTCGTTTTTGTTGTTATTGCTTCCTTTCCTTTTTTTTCTTTCCCTTTCCATGTCTCTTCTAAACCTGTTTCTCTTTCTCCAGTGTTTCTCCTGTTGCTTGGAGCTTCCAAATACAAAACAAGAGTGAGATCTGAGGAAGAGGTTTTTCTTCCCTAAGGAATATTAGTTAAAAAGATATAAGGATGCTAAATTGTTAAAAATAGAGATGATAACTAAGATCTAAAGTGGCACATATGAGCTAATAAAGAGAGAAGTGAGTCAGAGCACCAAATAGAACTTACAGCAACCTCCAGAGAACAGCAGCTCACTCTTTATCCTGACTCACTCCGAGCGCACAAAAGAAGCACAGAAATAAGGAAACTGGGAGAAGGTGTCTTTGGGAACTTTGTATCATAGCCCCATGCAAGGAGTGAGGGGTAGGGTTACTTTATCTTTCCTCGCAAGTCAAGAGGGAGGACCTTAAATGGACCATTTTGAGCGTAAGTGAGACACACATTTTGAAGAAGCTGTATTTAGTGATGTCTGACCTCCATCTGGGAAATTCAGAAGAACGGAAATAAATGAGCCACTGCTTTCTTTGTAGATGGGCCAAAGCAGACATGTTTTAGATGGACATGAGATTTTATACTACAGAGAAAAGAATGCATAAGTGATTGCACTGGACCAGATACAGGCATGATTTATCCACACACACACACACACACACACACACCCCCGTATATGTATACATATATGATATACCATACTATGAAAAAACAAATCTTGATAATAGCAATTAAGATTGATGGGGAAGAATCTTACTTTAGATTGAGTGGTCAGAGAAGGCAAGTCAAAGACGGTGATATTTCAGTTAAACTAATAAAACATGGACACAGGGAGGGGAGCATCACACACTGAGGTCCTTGGCGGGGCTACTAGGGGAGGGATAGTGGAGGGTAGGGAGTTGGGGAGGGATAACATGGAGAGAAATGCCAGATATAGGTGATGGGGATGGAGGCAGCAAACCACATTGCCATGTATGCACCTATGCAACAAGCTGCATGTTCTTTACATGTACCACAGAACCTAAAATGCAATAAAATGTGTGTGTGTGTGTGTGTGTGTGTGTGTGTGTATATATATATATATATATATATAATAAAACCTAGCACACTTAGAATAAAAAAAAAATTAGCCATGTGCAGATCTCTGCAAAGAATGTTCCAAGCAGAGTAAACAGCCAGATGTGAATAAATTCTGTATGCTCAAAGTCCAGAAAAGAAAACACCCAGGGAGGCTGGAGCCAAGCTGAATTTTGGAAGATAAGATGATGAAGGCAGGAACTAGATCATGTAAGGTCCTGTTGCCCCCTACAAGGTAAACCCATATAGCTCTGCTAATATCCTCTTCCATGTACTATTAAAGCTCTACAATAATTTTCCAAACTTTCAACGTATTTGAGGTTTCATATTCTTCATCGTGGAGCTTTCAAGGGAAGTCATAGAAACTACAATTTGATGGGTGCTAAGGAGATTGAGTATGACTGTCTCTATAGTTTTATTAATATCTAGTTAATCCCATGAAGTCCTCTAATAATGATCCAAAACGTTAATTTTAACAAAGGTTGTATTTATTACATGAATGCTCTGAGTAGCAGTAGAGGTATTTTTGGCCAGATATTATAATTCTGATTCTATTTTTATTTCCCTGATGACTGTATTCACTCTTGATTTTAGGAAAACTTGTTCTAGAAAAATCTTTGACACTCTTTAGAAAAAACAAGCCAAATCAACCAATTTCTTTGGCAATATCACAATTATAACTTTGCTGTTTATATTGAAGTTATTTTATCTAATTTTCTTCAAAGGATTTAAATCATTCTTTAATAGGTACTATTTTAACTGTTTATTGTCTATTCTTTTAAAAATATTGTCAAATATTCATTCTTTTAGATGACTGTTTCGGATGTTGTAAGAATAAGGAAATGAAAAGCAAATAACTCTTCTCCCATTTCTTAAAGAATCTCTCCACTACAGTCCTCTGCTCTACCAACTGAGCTATTGAAGGACCTAGAAATAGAAATTCCATTTGATCCAGCAATCCCATTACTGGGTATATATCCAAAAGACTATAAATCGTTCTACTATAAGGACACATGCACATGAATGTTCATTGCAGCACAGTTTACAATAGCAAAGACCTGGAACCAACCCAAATGCCCATCGATGATAGACTGGACAGGGAAAATGTGGCACATATACACCATGGAGTATTATGCAGCCATCAAAAACGATGAGTTCGTGTCCTTTGTAGGGACATAGATGAACCTGGAAACCATCATTCTCAGCAAACTGACACAAGAACAGAAAATCAAACACCGCATGTTCTCACTCATAGGCGGGTGTTGAACAATGCGAACACATGGACACAGGGAGGGGGAGTATCACACACTGGGGTCTGTCGGGGAAAAAGGGGAGGGATAGCATGGGGAGAAATGCCAGATATAGGTGATGGGGGAGGAAGGCAGCAAATCACACTGCCATGTGTCTACCTATGCAACAATCTTCCATGTTCTTCACATGTACCCCCAAACCTAAAATGCAATAAAAAAAAAAGAAAAAAAAAGGGAATCTCTCAATGGTTCCAAGTAGATTGGACTAATCTGTTTGGAATGATGTGTGTGTGTGTGTGTGTGTGTGTGTGTGTGTGTGTGTGTGTGTGTGTGTACATATATATTCCAAATACATAGAATTGAATATATAATATACACGTATTTAAAAGAATTCAGTTATAAAGTTGTAAAGATAAATGACATTATATCTAATAAAACCTGCAGAAATTTAGAGGAGAGGTTTTAATAGGACTAAGAAGACAATTGAGCATCTTCCTTGAGTAGGAACAAAATGAACATGGGCTTGAAGAATGACAGGAGTTGAATAGGAGAGTATGAGACAGATGAAGCATGCAGGCATGAGTTCATATAAAGGGTGGCTATGGAATCACATGAAGCTTAGCTTGGAAAGCTGAGAAGGCCAATTTGGAAAAATAAGTGTATTGGTGAAAAGAATTGTAATAAAATCGGAAAGGAGCTTTCAAGTCAAAATAAGTTACCTTCTCTTCTTTAAATTATAGATGTAACAGAACACCTAGAAGTTACTGTGAGGAAATATTTTAGATCTGCCTGGAAATTATTTCTTTTTAGTAATATGCCAGTCACTATGAAGAGTTTTAAGAACGAGCAGTCAGGACTTCCCCATGACCTTCCTGAGAAGAATACTTACAAAATAACATTTAACAGTGTGTAGACCATACTTCAGGATTGGCAAAATTTTATGGGCTGCTCATTTGGCCCAACCATAATAAACTAATCGTTCAGCTTTAGAATCCACCAGAATCATTTCTTAGTGCCACAGGTACTTACATCTGCTCCCATGGCAACCCATCATTAAATGATGCATGAGTAGGAAAAGAATAAAGAAATATTTTTCTTTAAGAATAATGTATATTTCTTTAATTGACAAACAACTTCATAAACTGGTAGCAAACTGCAAGGAAATGATACTTTTAAATTTTGGGCTTGCCCCTGAAAGCTAGACTTGAAGGAACAATCACACACGGGACACACTTGTGTCCTATCCTAATTCTTGATATTGCAAGTTCAAGCACTATTTAATCTCCTTACATTTCTGATGCAAATTAATTTTACTTGTCTCATGAAGAAGATTAATTTTACCTCTAGCTTTGCTCTCCTTCAACTCTTTCTCTTTACTTTTGGCAGAATGGTCTTTCTAAACTGAGACAGAAGCAGATCTGATCACGCTGCATTGTGTTTAAAATCTCAATGATTCTTCATTTTTTTTAGGGCGAAGGTTAGGCATGTTCAGATGGCAAAGAAAATCATTTCACCAGTCTTCTGATCTCTATTTAGCTATTACATCCTTAGAGAAGTCTCCCATACTACTTCCACTAGGTCAATTTCACCTGTTAAGCTTTCACAACACCGAGCATTTGTTACAGTTTTAGCATTTATCACAATTGTACATTTATGACTGGTGTCATTACTGATAAAATGTTTGTCTCTCTCACTAGACTGCAAGTGTGATGACGGCAGGGACAAAATATGCTATTACAACCTATTCTTTTCTCAGCCACTAACACAGGATTTAACAAATAGAAGGAACTTAATAAACAGTTGTTGATCTTTAGATGATGCATGACTGAACAGATTAATTTATGAATTGCACAGAAAATATAGCCATCACTTATTACATTCACAGAATCATAGTATGTCTGAGAAGAAAAGTATGTTTGAAATGTTTCATTCCAAATCCCTCATAACTTTGATAAGGAAATTAAAGCCCAGAAACTAAATGACTTGCTCAAGATTATATAGCTAATCAGAATGAGAGATGGGTTTATAATCTGGGTTTCCACTACTACTCTGAACTTTTTAAACATTATGTTATGGCTCCTCTTAGCCAACCACCTCCTTCCAAAAGTACAAACTAAGGACCAGAGTCATAATGAATTTGTGTAACATTTGGGTGGCTTTGGTCAGAGGTGTCTCCACCCTTCTCTATATCTTTAGGGATTCCCAAACAAATAGTTGAGTTTCATAAGTCTTACAAAGTTGCATTTGACGTGGTCTCTTTGCTGTGCCAGAAACTTTTCTCCCACACTTTCTTAGGCAAGTCATTCTCAAATATATATCACATTCATAGAAAGCTTAGGACGTGAGTCTGCATGGAACAGGAAAATACTCACAGCTCCAGAAAAAGAGCTAACAATCAGCTCCAATGATAGTAGTTCCAGTCCAGCCTGTTCACACAGCCACGCATGAGATGTGAGGTTATTAATACATCCCATCAGCTTCAGCTCATTCATCTCTAAACTCCTTAAAAATACTTTTATTTCTAAAATGCTTTGTTTCTAAAAATGTTCCAAGGAATTCTCTTACTCATCATTTTTTTTTTTGACTTTCCTTTTTTCTGCTCAATTTTTATAAATTCGTTGCCTCTTAATTATAGCAGTGGAACTCAGTGTGAAGTAAACACCACTCAATGTGTCCCCCATTCATTGCAATGTCTCATTACTGTCTTTGCTCCCTTGGGAAGCTTGGGGTTACCCCTAGGTAGTCAGATAGAGTAGTAGGTTGGCCATTTAATCTCCCTCCATTCTCCATTTCACTCCCTTTCTTGTGAACACAAAAGAACTTTAAGCGATCTGTTCGCAGCATTGAAATGCCAACTTTAGTTGGTACTTTGAAAACTCAAAGGCTTTTACAAGATGAATAGCAAACTGTGGATGACAGCTCCTGTGGAGCCATTATTGAATTGCAGCCCTGATGACTGCATTACTTTGGATTTAGATAAAAGACTCCCTACAAGACAAATGGTAGGAGGACATCAAACAAGACTGTGTCCATACAGTGACAGAAGCAACCCAATTGAAGAAGCTGTTGATTTCCCCAAGGCTACATACTATTTCTTCCTGAGTAATTTATATTAAGAAACTAAAGATTGCATATTCATCTATTCATCTTCTATTTCTACTTTTCTCTAAAAATACGAATGTCCAGTTGTCAAATCAAAGTCTTACTTCTCTGCTCTTGCTGGGAAGAGAAATATCAATACGGGGAACATGTTAATTATTTTGTATTGTGTTTTATTTAACCACAATAGCAGTGTGTGTAAAGGTTATAGACTGAGAGTTACAATCTATAATGATCAGATAAAAAGATTAGTCAGCAAATCGATAGTTCCCTGTACCAACAGGAAGCTTGGTATATTCAAGGCAACAATGATTACAAAAAGTACAGATAAACATCGGGCACCTTTATTTAGATGAAAACTAATTCTAGGGAACTTCCACCACCTCATTAATTATGTACCAACCTTCAGGAGGAACTGGGTGAAACATCATTAGGAGCTTTTGGAATGTGCTGGAAAACGCTTCTGGCTCTATAAAAGCTGTAAAATCAGAGCTCTTCTTTCTGTTGGGCTAGCAGATGTTCACGCAAACCCAGTTACTCAAAATGGAAAGGGTTTCATATATTGAACTTGGATACATTTTTTTTTCATCCTAAATCTTAGGAATGAGAATGTAGAAGGCTTTAGCTTCAGAAGTACCATCGCAATTGTTTAAAACATGGATTTAAATATTAATCTACTTAATAGGGAAATAGCACCCTTTATATATGCTTTATCCTAAACCAGCTCTCAATGTTGACATCTTTTTAAAAAGATTAATGCTTTTCTGACATGAACTTTGCATTTACTAACTTTCATAATAACAATTTCCTTTACTTTTTCTGTTTTATTTGGCATAATCTATCTTCCTTCCACCCTTCCCTTATATAAAAGCTAATCCGTTGAAAAGTGGATTTGGATTGGCTGAATTGTAAACTTTGAATAGAATCTTTGGAGTGGAATGGGGGAGTGCTGTTTAAATTAAGATCTCTTTTGGAATTACATGTAACTTCATTCATTTGCATAACCATCTTTTGAATGGAAACTCTTTTTAGCATTTTTGATTTTGGGTATTTCTAAAATCAGACTTGCTCTCTTCTGGAAAATTATTCAATTATTCAGGAATTCATCAAGATGAAAGCAGAATATCATTTGTTTGGAAGAGAGTCAGACAAAAGAATAGATTTCAATAAGCTCACAGTTCTTAGAAATAGCTTTAATGGTGTCTAACAGGTAATTCCTGTTTCACACCAATAATTAATACCAAAGAAAATGTAAGAAAGAAAAAGAACGGAAAGAATCTGACAATTGAGCTCAGTAAAAACAGTTTTGATTCTCCTGAAGCAATCCACAGATATCACTTTTCACGATTGCTTTTAGCATTTTTTTAAATCCACATTTTGCATGTTAGAATGGGTGTGTATTAATTTCCTTCTTCTGGGTCAAATTATTCCTTTAGATGTGCTCCTGCAACTCTCTCATACTGAATCCAATGTGAAATACAGCCTATATTATGTCTCTTAAATACAAAACTCTAGGTGTGTGTGTGTTTGTGTGTGTGTGTGTGTGTGTGTGTGTGTGTGTTCAGTCTCCAGGAATGTGTAAACAAACCTAGCTACTGCTGTCAAAAAAAATTGTACTGTCTTTCCTGTTGCCTTTGGGAGGTTGTGTGTTTGGCAACAGCTTTCTTTTGCTGAGCTCACCTTCACTGTGGCTATTTGTGTAGCAATTGAATCACTGAAGAGGGGTTCTGATTAGCTTTCATTCGAGCCAATCAGCAGCCATCTGGAGGTTTGGCTGAGACATGGGTTACTAGTAATCCTATTGCACCTCCAGGGCAGCCTAACAGTTGTTATCAAATTTAATGAAACACTTTGACTTCTAATGTCTATTTAGCTGAAGACTACTATTCCTCTCTGACTTCCTCTCCTCCCTTACTCTTCTTCAGTCTGTTTCTCCTTTCTCTCGCCCTTTTTCTTCCTTGACTTTTTTCCTTCTTTCTTTCCTTTCTTCTCTTAACACCATAGTAGCATTTTACACTTCACAAAGTAATTTCACACTCCGCCTCTGCCATGATTCAGGCCCTTCTCATTTCTTGCCTGGGTTACTACCACGGGCTCCTAATTTATCTCATTCCTCTCTCACTGGCTCCCACCACCCCTGCAGTTGCTACACACTGATCCTCCACAACGCAGGCAGAGCAATCTTTCTAAAACACATCCTTCTGCTAAAAATACTTCAGTGGCTCTGCACCACATCTAGGAAAATGATCAAACTCCTTAGAAAGGCATCCAGACCTTTTCCTGGTCTGTTGCTTTGTTTATCTCCCTGGCCTTATCTTCTGAATTCTCCCAGGACATACAGATTCTCAGGCATATCAAGCATTCTCACACATCCCTGTCTTTGCATAGGCCTTGCAAAGTTCATCCCTTTTCTCCATATCTTACCCTTCACCTGGATCTCTATTTTTGACCTGGTTAACTCGAATCTTCTCTTTCAGGCTTAGGAAAGAAATTTCTCTTTGAATTCTTCCAAGACCAACCACCTAGGGCTGCACTTTTCAGCACCCCACCACACTATACACACACACACACACACACACACACACACACACACAACACACACACACATACACATACATACCACCACTACACTCACATTGCCTTGGGCTGGTATAACATTATATCCCTACATGTCATTAACTATTCGCTGCGGTAATTATAGGATGTATTGGAATTGCTGATTTACTTTTTAAAATTTTATTTATTTATTTATTTATCTTTGAGACAGGGTCTTGCTCTGTTTCTCCAGGCTGGAGTGCAGTGGCTCAATCTTGGCTCACTGCAGCCTCCACCTTTGGGATTAAGGGATTCTACTGCCTCAGTCTCCAAGTGGCTGGGATTACAGCCATGTGCCACCACACCTGGCTAATTTTTGTACTTTTAGTAGAGACAGCGTTTTGCTATGTTGGCCAGGCTCAGGTCTGAGAGATTTTGAGCGTTAGCTGACTTTCAGTCGCCGGCTGAATAAAGGACTCATAATTTGAACTCAGAGCGTGGCATTTCCTTCTAACTTGCTCAGTTATTACATTATAGAAATTTTATTTTAGTTTTAGGCTATAAGGTCTTTGAGGTTTTCATTTTAACATTTCCATGTCTTGGACATAATATTGAGACATAGCAAATAAATAAATGTTTGTTGCCCAAATTAGTAAGAAAAGAAGTGGTTTTGTATTTCATGTAATTTAAACTTTAAAAGCCTCCCTATTAATTAGACTTTATTATTCTGATCACATATTGAGAAACTGAAGCTCAGAAAGGTTAAATACATTTCCTTAGTTCACAGGGCTTTAAATGTCTATTCCACCATAAAGTTGCCTCTCATTTATTCATTAAGTAACTCAGTAATGACTTATATTGTGTCTAACCTATCAAATAGTCAAAAGAAAGGGAACAAGCATGGAAAGGTTATACCATCAGTTTCTAAAAGGAAAAGTGTATTTATGATACCTTAGATAACTCTTGGCTCCCATTACATAAATGTTCCATCATTATGGACCAGCTGACTGTGTGGCATTCATTTGGACCTTAGGGAAAGTCTGAGACCATGTAGGAGATGAGTCTGACGTCCCCGAGAGTTTGTCTCACCGGGAGGAATGCTTACTTGGACTCAACAACAACTTGAGAATAGAAATAAGAATGGAAATGCCACTTCCTCAACAGCCTGTTAAGGGAGCAGCAGTTGTATACCCTTGGCTTTTTGTTTCATTAGCTCCCTTTGAGTGGAAGAATAAAAGAAAATAACTGAAACTAGGACAGCCCTTTCACATTTCAGGATATGAGTGAAGGAATGTTTGGTGTGCTCTATTCTGCCCTGTGCATTGAAATGGTCAGATCATTGTGTGGCACAATAACTCTTTTTCCAGGACAGTGGTTGTTATTGTGCCTTTCTGCTGTTCTGTTTCTCCCCTGTCTCTTTGCCTTCTTTGATTTTTTTTTTCCTGTATCTCGTCCACAAAGAAACCACTTAGTAGCAGTGCCTGGGCAGACTTCTTAAGGAAGGTGAAGTGAGACAGAGAGAGTCACCCCCTCCCCTTCTCTCTCTAGCAAACACACACATACACACACACACATGCATGTGCATGCACCTCCACACACACACACACATACACACACACACATCCAAAAAGAAGAGATGGAGGTGGTATAAACCCTGGAACATACAAGCTATGTTGACCCAAGGGTACAAAAGTCACTTTAGACACACCAAACCCTTGTTTCCCCTGTCAGGAGAAAGCAAACAAAACAGAGAACAATTTACATTGCTAAGGTTTGAGAACTTGGCGTAAGGATAGTTAACCTTCTGCCATCTGAAATGTCTCTGATTTAGGTATTTCTTGATCTTTCATTTTATGCTTGCATATTTGATGCATCAAAATAGCAACATCAGGAATTGCACAATAGTTTCTAGGGAGAGCCAGCAATAAAATGTGTTATATAATATTAGTTATACAGGACGTGAGAACCTGAATAACTAGGGTACTTTAGAACAGCCTGCTAATTTAACTGTGAGGAAATCCTCATTGATTCCCACTGTTTCTATTATAATTTAAAAAAATACTTTAAATCATTTTTTTCTATCTTTATTACTTAGAGAATAGTGACCATATTTTTAATTTTTTTATTGTCTCATTCTATTAGTGCTGGTGTATTAGTCTGTTCTCCCAGTGCTATGAAGAAATACTTAAGACTGGATAATTTATGAAGAAAAGAGGTTTAATTGACTCACAGTTCTGCATGGCTAAAGAGGCCTCAGGAAACTTACAATCATGGTGGAAGGCACCTCTTCACAGGGCGGCAGGAGACAGAATGAGAGTCGAGTGAAAGGGGAAGCCCCTTATAAAACCATCACATCTCATGCGAACTTACTCACTATTAAGAGAACAGCATGTGGGAAACTGCCACCATGATTAAATTATTTCCACCTGGTCCTACCCTTGACACATGGGGATTACTATAATTCAAGGTGAGATTTGGGTGGGGACACAGAGCCAAACCATATCAGCCAGTATAACAAAATAACTGAAACTGTATAATTTATAAAGAACAGAAATTTATTTCTCACAATTCTGAAAGCTGAGAAGTCCAAGCTCAAGGTATCAATGATTTTGGTGTCAGGAGAGGGTTTAGTGTAGGCTTCCAAGATGGCTCCTTTACCACTGTCCTCCAGAGAGGGTGAGTGCTGTGTCTTCATATGGCGGAAGGGATGGCAGCACAAAAACAGGCGTAGTTAGTTCTTTTCAGCCTTTCTACAAGATTGCTAATCCCATGAAATAATCACCTTCTACATATCTCACCTCTTGATGTTACCACATTGGGTCTTAGGTTCCAAAATATCCATTTTAGGGAGACACATTCATTTAAGCCATAGCAATTATTATTATTTATTATTATTTAATTTCAAGGCATCTTACTCTAACTCATGGGCGTAATTCTAATCACTATTGCTCAGCAGTCATAGTACTATAGGCCAAGAGACAGATAAAATTATAGTGCTGAAGAATACTATAAAAATTGTTTTCTTCCCCTAGAGAAGGAATTGTTTTTGGATTAAGAAAGCACATTAAGTCAGACAGCTCTGAATGTGACTCACAGGGATGTAACTTACAAGCTATGTGTCCTTCTACAAATTGCTTGACTACTTTCATCCACTTTACTCCTTCAAAAAAAATTGTGGTGGTACAATCATGCAACCTGTTTAATACTGTTGTATTGAGAATTAAATGATTTAAATAAATCAATGATGTTTACACTGTGCTTAACTCAGTGTCTGGCACACAATGAGAATTTAATAAATAATGAATAGCTGTTATTATCTAAGTCCTGTTGTAAACTTATTAAATTGTGATCTGCCTTCAAATGGAGTACATAACAAGGACAACTTAATATTGTAAGTACAACTAACATGTGTCTACATTTTACTTTTGTACAAAGTATGATCGAATATGTCATTTCATTTAAGTCTCATAAATTCCACAGTGTAGTTACTATTATCTTCCTCATTATAACAATGAGGATGGGGCTGAATCTTGGATAGTTTAAGTGACTTGCTGAAGGCCCAAGCTAATACATGGTAGAGTGAGAGCAGATTGTCTTCAAAAATCCACTTAGTTGGTTCTCATGAACTGCAGTTTTACCTTAGATGTAATTAATTATGTCTCCGATAAGTATAATTACTTTTTCCCTCATTTCTTATAATCACCTGTATCGTCCAGTAAAAGATACAGCTTTGGTGTGGAGAACAGCTATTTGAAAAACTTATTAAAACATGAATTCCTTTCTTCCTTTCCCTCCCTGACTCTAGAAATTCTTATGATGTCTGGGATAGGGCAGAGAGGTTGCCTTCCTAACAAGCTCCAGGAGGTGATAAGGGTACTGGTTCCAGGGCCACATTTTGACAAACACTGCCTCAAGCTATTTTTACCATCAGTGAATATCTTGCAGTACATTTCACGAATGCACTTTACAGTCATTGCTTTATTTAGGCAGAAAGGATGGAGCAGTCCTCTTTTTCAAATAAGTTGTCCTGAGATGCATCTTTTTGGCAATCATTCTATTGAGCTCCTAATCAGACACGAATAGAATAATGCCATTTGCAATCCCGGTGATGGAGCACCCTTGCAAATTTCAGGCAGGGTTTTGGTGCACAGCACTTTTCATTGTCTTCCGACAGCAATTTCAGGCTCCTTCTGCCTGCCCTGTGACCATCTCTCGTTAAACCTCTGTGAGTAGCCCTGCTGCAACCATGAATCATACTCTGAGGGCTTCACACAGGCTGGGTTTATTGAGCTGCATTATAGGAGACTATATCTCAGATGGCCCCAGTGCAACCAAAACAATCTGTCACTTTTAATTCTTCCTGTCACCTCATTAAGTATATGGCAACAGTGACAATAAAACACATTTTCAAGCAAACACACAACACACGCACCACCCCAATTGCAACATTTCCTCCTCTTATATTCAGATGTGGTAATAAATATCCAGTCATTGAAAGATTCATTGAGCAAACATATGTGCCAGGATACTGTATATAACTGACGAAGGCAAAGAATAGTCTCCATGGGCACATAAAGCAATTAAAAATAACTGTGCTTCAAAGCAGGGTACTATAATAGAAAGGTCAGGTCCATAAATATGAACAGGGTGGCAGTAATGTCTCTATCCAAATATACCCCCAAACACATCACTACAACAGTTCAGAACTCAAAGGTTAATGTAAAAAAATAAATCCCTGAAATTATTCCATATTCATCTCATGCCTTTTACTTCTTGTGGTCTTTTCATAAAAGGTTAATATATGTGAATACAGCGGAAAAATTTTATCAAGGCCAAATGTGTATCTTCAGGACCTATTTTACTCAATGAAAAATATTTACCCTTGTACATATGATAAAATGAAGGAGCCGTGTAGTACATTTTCTGGGAAAGAAAAAAAATGTCTATGGCTTCCTCCCCCCTTTCTTTACCAGGTTTCTTGTTTTTACATTAACTGCACTGAAGTTTGAATTTTACTCAAAGCTGTGGAGAGACTGTTCTGAGGGCCGGGATAATTTTTGCAGTAACACAACTGAGTGTGATAATAAGGTTTATGCATGGTTGTAAAGAATGTGCTGACAGATGGAAAAGAAGCCACCTCAGTCTGCACAGTATTCATTTTTATATATATTAAAAAAAAAAAACATGTAACACCTGACTCTCATTCAAACAGCAGTTCTTCCTCCTGCTGTCTTCTAGAAGCAGAAATATTTTAGAGTATACAGAAAAAAAATCCAACCCCCAGTGGACTGATTCACTAAAATTTCAAGTTCTGTGCACATCAGAGTAACATAGGCTCCTGCATTATCATTCAAGGTGTCATGTACAATGAAAACCTTATTCCCACCAAATATGGATCTTTACGTAGTAAGTGCCTTCGATAGTGAGCAAGTAAATCCAGCAAGGAAAAAGATGTGAACAGGATGTCTCCCACAAAGCAGAGGCATTTCCCACACTTCCTCTGAAAAGCAAAAGGGGAGTTTCTTTGCCAGAGATTCCCTTTTATCAAGGTATATTAGAATATGAGTGCAGATTGTATTAGAGCATTTAGGGCATCTGTGCCTCTCTATGATGTTGTGACATTTGAGAGCACGTTGATTAAAGGAAAAGAACAGTCTGAGGTAAATTCTTTGCTTTTAATAATAATGAAACAATAATGACTAACCCACCTAGCACCTTGATTCTCTAAGGCATCAGCTTTTTACTAGAGAAAAAAACAGTTCCCAATATCTTCTTTTTCCTGAACCTTATTACTACGTTCTTAGAAAAGCCTAATTCTTGATTTAAAAAGTAAAATAAAAGTTAAAAAAATAAAAACCAGTTATTTTCTATTCATCCTCAACCTTTGGACTTAATGCGTCTGTCATATGGCTTGGTTGTGTCCCACCCAAATCTTATCTTGAGTTGTAGCTCCCATAATTCCTACATGTTATAAGAGGGACCTGATGGGAGGTAATTCAATCATGGGGATGGATCTTTCCCATGCTGTTTTCATGATAGTGAATAAGTCTCACAAGAGCTGATAGTTTTATAAAGGGCAGTTCCCCCTACACAAGCTCTCTCTTGCCTGCCTCCATCTAGGATGTGACTTTGCTCCTCATTTGCCTTCTACCATGATTGTAAGACCTTCCCAGCCATGTGGAACTGAGAGTCAGTTAAACCTCTTTCCTTTATAAATTACCTAGTCTCAGTATGTCTTTTTTAGAGGCATGAGAACAGACTAATACAATCAGCATTTGTTTTCTAAGGCTGCTGTGCCAAAACCCCACAAATTGAATGGCATACATAACAGAATTTATTATCATATAGCTCTGGAGGCCAGAAGTCCAAAATCAGGTGTTGGCAGAGCTGGTTTCTTCTGAGGAATTTGTGAATTGGTTCCTTCTGAGGGATTTGAAGGAAAGATCTTTTCCAGGCTTCTCTCCTTGACTTTTAGATGGCCATATTCTCCCTGTGCCTCTTCATATAACCTCTCTTGTGTGTCTTTGTGTCTTTGTGAAGTATTGGACTTCAATTTGTGATTTTTTTGGCAGGAAACAATTCAATCAATAACACATCTTTTACTCAAAACAAAAAGCAACATCAACAAAACAAAACCTGAATCCTCCCACTTGTGCTATCTCTTTCCCTGCTGCCTTACCAAAGAGAGTGACTCATACTCCCATCATCCCCAGAGCAGATTCCAAAGACAAGAGTAATTTTTTTCATTATTGCTAAGATGTTACTAAATTATTGCTTCCATTAACTTTCATGTCTCACAAATTCCAAAGGACCAGCTATGCATTTCCTACTTCTATGGAGTGTTCTCATATACTAACCTCAAAATTAATCCTGACATCTGACCATTACTTTAACAATTGGTCATTATTCTCTCATCAAATTCTGGCATGACAGTTGGTCACTTGGGTAGTCATGTGAATTAACCACCCAACAATCTACCCAATTTGCTATTGACCTTTTCAACTCAAGTGCCCTTTAGCTACAGTCTACTGCTGCTGCCTGATCATATAGATACTCCCTCTGGCCTATACCTTGTATTTATGCATCAGCTCTAAAAGTTTAAATTTGAACACTCATTCTTTGACTTCTGTCTGCTTATGCCAGTCTTCTCCTTTCTTTTCTTCCTTTATAGCATCAGTTACCAAATTATGTTATTACAAGGAACATTGGCGTTTTAGCAGGTTCATAGGAGAGACACAGAAGAAGATTTTATTGGTGCATTTTCACACTGCTGTAACTGCCTACGACTGGGTAACTTATGAAGAAAAGAGGTGTAATTGACTCAGTGCTGTAGGCTTAACAGGAAGCATCACTGGGAGCCCTCAGGAAACTTATAATCGTGGCGGAAGGCAAAGGGGATGCAGGCACATCTTACCATGGCAGAGCATAACAGAGAGAGAGAGAGAGAGAGCAAAGAGGAAAGTGCCATACACTTTCGAACAACCAGCTCTCATGAGAACTCACTCACTACCATGAGAACAGCAAGGAGGAAGTCTACCCCCATGATTCAATCACTTCCCACCAGCCCCCTGTGGGTGTTACAATTCAAGATGAGATTTTGGTGGAGACACAGAGTCAAACCATATCAAAGATAAAATGTTGTGTAGGGTTAATAAACGTTGAAATGTTTCTTTACTGAAGAATTAGATATACTAAAATTTATTTTGAATAACCAAGATTTTGTAATGGCTTTAACTGAATGTATGTGAACAATTAAAAATGCCTAGTGATCTACCAAAAACCAGTTTGGCAAAATTGTCCTTATAACACTTAATACTCTTCATTTTATTTATATTCCTCTCAGGATTCTTTGATATACACCTTACTGTACTCTTTTGCTAAATGATGTTCTTCCACCTAGTTTTATATCCAAATCCATTCTGCAACTCTATGTCCTATTTCCATGCCGACGTTTTTGATCTCCAACTTTCAGTAAGCCTTCAGAACTGCAAATAAGATTATCCATGATAATTCCTCTTCTAATTTCACCAACATATCATACATTTATTATTATTTTCTAGGTTACCTACTCAACCACATAACTCTTATCTATATCACAAGGAAAAGCAACACTAATTGCCATTGTGTAGGGAAACTCTTAACTTCTGACTCTCTCATGTAAAACAGGATTCATGGCCACATATACTCTTAATTATTCCCTCCATTTTCAGTGAAAAGCAATTCCTTTCTAAAGGCAAATTAGTCCCAGTTTCCCTCTATTTCTCTTACCATCTCAGGGACTGTTCTCCTTCCTTTGTCCCTCTTCTTTGTCTTCAGCCTTTTCCTCTACCAATTTTTTCTCTAGGACTATTAGCCTATTCCAAGGGTTCTCATTTTAATTTTGCTTTTCTTTTACTCAGCTTCCTTAAATTTTGAGCTTGTCTTCCTTTTCAACAAAGTAATTACTCTCATAACTTCCATATTCTCACTTCCAGTAACTTTTTTCAATTTTCTAAAAATATGGGCACTTCCATCAGCATTAGAGTGTAACTTTTTTCTTTAAAGACTTATTTATGGCATTTATTTGGCACACAGAAACAAAGAAAGTGTGAACTTAGGATTCTCACACTAGTGTTTGGGTTTCAATTTCAATTTTTTCAGCTTCTTAGCTTATGACCATTAGCAGTTTTTCTTAGTCTACTTGAACTCCAGTTTTTTCTTCTGCAAAGAGGCAAGGATAGTTTTCTCTAAGCAGAATTTTTGAAGGAATAAATTAGGCATTTTATAAAAAGCTTCTAAAAGTTGGTCAATACGTATTAACTGTTGGATATGGTTTGGCTCTGTGTCCTCACCCAGATCTCATCTTGAATTATAATCTCCATAATTCCCGAATGTCGAAGGAAGCACCTGTTAGGAGGTGATTTGATCGTAGGGCTGGTTTCCCACCTGCTGTTCTCATGATAGCAAATGATTTCTCACAAAAGCCAGTGGTTTTAAAAGTGTTTGGCAATTTCCTCCTACACTTGCTGCCATGTAAGACGTGCCTTTGTTTCTCATTCACCTTCTGTCGTGACTGTAAGTTTCCTGAGGTCTTCTAGCAATGCAGAACTGTGAGTAATTTAGACCTTTTTCGTTTGTAAATAACACAGTCTTGGGTATTTCTTTATAGCAGTGTGAGAATGAACTTACACACTATCCTAACCATTAACCTTACTCTTGCTTCATCCTTTGACACCGCTACTTACTCTCTCATTGAAATTCTCCTTCCCCTGTTTATGTAGCACCATGGCCTCTTATGCCTCTTCTTAGTGCTGTGGCTGTTCCTACCTTGTTATAATTCCTTTACATTTAATATTGACATCTGTTGCTTTTTCCCCCTCTAAATTTTCTTTCCTTCTTAAATATAAATTTTCTCAAAATTCCAACTACCATTTCTAAAGATTAATATTTTAAAAAATCTGCAACCTGGGAAATTTGCATAATGTCAGACTGGTGTATCTAATTATTTACTGTACAACTCAACATGAAATCATATTTTTTAAATGAAGTTAATGAATTTAAAATTAAATGAAATTCAAACTTAAAATGTGTAACAATGAATTTGTCTGTCTTTACCATAAAATTTTTCTCTTCTTGAATCCCTTGTCTCAATAAATGAGACCACTATTGGCATACATGAGACAATTTTAGGTGCTCTACTATCACAGCAATAATTCAATTGAATTACATAGTTTAAAAAAATTCTTTTTCTTTTCCTTTTTTTTCAAGCATTACAGAATCTAGCAAGAAGAAAGCTATTTTGGACTTAATATGCCTTTGGTCCTTTTTTTATGCACTTCAAAAACTCCTATTTTAACAAATAGAGATCAGTTTTAGAAACTTTAACATGGTAAAGTTTAAGAATGTTGACTTTGTCAATTTTGTCTTTAAATTCTATTCATGGTAAAGAATCCATTGTTTTAAAAAATTAACCAACTTCCTCAAGAAATAGGATTATCTAAACATCAGTGAATAATAAACCAATAAAATTGTTTTCCATGTGTGAGTTTTAAACTACAAATATAAAAATACATTTTTTAAAAAAGCAGTACATATACTTTAAGGTTTTAAATAATAATCATAATCTGCTTTCTTCCTAAATGAATACCCTTTATTTCTTTTTTCTTGCCTGACCAGAACTTTCATTGAATAGGAGTGGTGAGAGAGGGCTTCCTTGTCTTGTGCCAGTTTTCAAGGGTAATGCTTCCAATTTTTGTCCATTCAGTATGATATTGGCTGTGGGTTTGTCATATATGGCTGTTAGTATTTTGAGGTATGTTCCTTCAATATCTAGTTTATTGAGAGTTTTTTAACTTGAAGGGATATTGAATATTATCAGAGGCCTTTTCAGCATATATTGAGACAATCATGTGGTTTTTGTCTTAAGTTCTGTTTATGTGGTGAATTATATTTATCGATTTATGTATGTTAAACTAACCTTGCATCCCAGGGATGAAGCCAACTTGACTGTGGTGGATAAGATTTTTGATGTGCCATTTGCAGTATTTGATTTGGTTTGCCAATATTTTATTGAGGATTTTTTGCACGATGTTCATCAGAGATGCTGGCCTGAAGTGTTTTCTTTTTTTTTTTTGTATCTCTGCCAGGATCTGGTATCAGGATGGCCAGGATGCTGGCCTTATAAAATGAGTTGAAGAGGAATCGCTCCTTTTCAATTTTTTTTTTTTTTTTTTGGAATAGTTTCAGCAGAAATGGTACCAGCTCTTCCTTACACCTCTGGTAGAATTCAGCTGCAAATCTGTCTTGTCCTGGGATTTTTTTTTTTTTTTTTTTTTTGTTAGTAAGCTATTTATTACCGATTCAATTTTATAACTCTTTATTGGTCTATTTAGGAATTCAATTTCTTCCTGGTTCAGTCTTGAAATGGTGTAGTAGTCTGGGAAATTTATCTATTTCTTCTTGATTTTCTAGTTTATGTGCATAGAGGTGTTTATAGTACTTTCTAATGGTTGTTTGTAAATCTGTGAGGTCAGTGGTGCTATACCCTTATCATTTCTCATTGTGTCTATTTGATTCCTCTCTGTTTTCCTCTTTATTAGTCTAAATATCAGTCTGTCTATTTTGTTATTTTTTTCAAAAAAAAAAAAAAGAAATAGCAACTGGATTAATTATTTTATTTTATTTTTTTGAGACAGAATCTGGCCCTGTGGCCCAGACTGAAGTGCAGTGGCACAATCTCAGTTCACTGCAACCTCCACCTCTTGGACTCAAGTGATTCTCCTGCCTCAGCCTTCTGAGTAGCTGGGATTACAGGCACACATGCCACCATGTCTGGCTAATTTTTGTATTTTTAGTAGAGACGGGGTTTTACTGTATTGGTTACACTGGTCTCAAACTCGTGACCTCATGATCTGCCCGCCATGGCCTCATACAGTGCTGGGATTACATGTGTGAGCCACCATGCCTGGCTAATTCATTGATTTTTTTTAAAGGAGTTTTTGTGTCTCTATTCCTTCAGTTCTGCTCTGATCCTGGTTATTTCTTATCTTCTCATAGTATTCAGGTTTGTTTGCTCTTTGTTCTCTAGTTCTTTTAGGTGTAATGTTAAATTGTTGACTTGAGATTTTTCTAGGTTTTGGATGTGGATATTTAGTGGTATAAATTTCCCTCTTAACACTGCTTTAGCTGCATTCCAGAGATTCTGGTATGTTGTCTCTTTGTTTTCATTAGTTTCAAATAAGTTCTTGATTTGTGTCTCAACTTTGTTGTTTACCCAGGATCATTCTTGAGCAGGTTATTCAATTTTCATGTAGTTGTGTGTTTTGAGTGAGTTTCTTAATCTTGAGTTCTAATTTGATTGCACTGTGATCTGAGAGACTGTCATGATTTCAGTTCATTTGCTTCTGCTGAGGGAGTAGTGTTTTACTTCCAATTATGTGATTAATTTTATAGTAAGTGTCATGTGGCGATAAGAAGAATGAAAATCCTGTTGTTTTGGGGTGGAGAGTTCTGTAGAGTAATTAAAACAGCATAATATGGGTACAATAGCAAACACACAGACCAATGAAACAGAATAAAGAACTCAGAAACAAGAACACACACCTACAATCATCTGATCTTCAACAAACCTGACAAAAACAGCAATGGGGAAAAGAATCCCTATTTAATAAATGATGCTGACAGAACTGGCTAGCCATATGCAGAAAATTAAAACTGGACCCCTTGCTTACATTTTATACAAAATTTAACTTAAGATGGATTAAAGACTTAAATGTAAAACTCAAAACTGTAAAAACCCTAGAGAAAATCTAGGCAATACCATTCAGGACATAGGCATGAGTAAAAATTTCATGACAAAAATGCCAAAAGCAATTGCAAGAAAAGCAAAATTTGACAAATGGGATCAAATCCAACTAAAGAGCTTCCACACAGCAAAGAAAACTATTATCAGAGTGAACAGACAACTTATATAAGAATGGGAGAAAAAATTTGCAATCTATCCATTTGACAAAACTCTAATATCCAGTATCTATAGGGTACTTACACAAATTTACCAGAATAAAACAAACAACCTCAGGAAGGGGGGAGGAGGGAGGGGCGGGGGGGGGGCGGCTATTAAAAAAGTGGGCTAAAGATATGGACAGACACTTCTCAAAAGAAGACATTCATGTGACCAAAAACATGAAAAAAAGCTCAACATCACTGATCATTAGAGAAATGCAAATCAAAATTACAATGAGATATCATCTCACACCAGTCCAAATGGCAATTATTAAAAAGTTAAGAAACAGAAAAAATGTGTGCTAAGGGATTTCAGCCAAGAGAGCTGAATAGGAACAGCTCCGGAGCACAGTTCTCAGCCAGATCACCACATTTCCAACCAAGGTACCAGATTAATTTCAATGGGACTAGTTGAACAGTGGGTGTAGCCCAAGGAGGGCAAACTGAGGTAGGGCAGGGCACTGCCCCCACCCGGGAAGTGCAACTGGATGGAGAATGAGGAACTCTTCCACTCCAGTATTCCAGTTCAGATATTGCACTTCTCTCATCACCTTTGCAACCCACAGACAAGTAGATCCCCCACTGGGTTGGAAAGCACCATGAGTTACTAGAACAGATCTGAGTGACAGCTCTGGCTGGTGCTGGGGGTTGTTGGCACAGATCTTGCAGACATTTTGGACCAGTGCAGCAAGTGCCTGCAGGACAGAACTCCTCGCTCCCCAGAAAAGGGGGAGCTGAAAGCAGGGAAACAAGTGATATGGCTTGGCAGGTCCCACCCCTACCAAGACCAGCAACCTGAAGCTCTCTCACTTGAGAGGTTTGTAATCAGCACATCAGTTCCGAGCTCAACCCGGGGCGATTGAGCTCAGTAGGGGAAGGGTGTCCACCATAGTTGATTTTACTTGTGTAAACAAAAGGCAGAGGAAGCCTACACAGCAGCTGGACTGAGCCTGAGGCAGCCCAGCAGTGCCCCCTGCAGGCAGACAAGGGGACAGACTGCCTCCTCAAGTGACTTCCTGACCCCGGCATAACGAAAAAGGTGCCACATGCAGGACAGCTCTGGCTGATAACTGGTGGGTATCCTTCTGAGTTGAAGCTACCAGAGGAAAGATCAGGCAGCAATACTTGCTGTGCTGCAGCCCCCACAGGTGATTCCCAGGCAAGCAAGGTCTGGAGTGGACCTCCAGCAGTGCTACAGCAGAGGGGTCTGACTCTTAGAGGAAAACTAAAAAACAGAAAGAAATATCTTCAACATCAACAGAAAGTACATCCACTCAGAGAACCCATCCGAAATCATCAACTTCAAAGGTCAAAGGTAGATAAATCCACAAGGATGGGAAGAAACCAGCACAAAAAGGGTGAAATCATCAATGACTAGAATGCCTCTCCTCCTCCAAGGGATCACAGCTCCTCAACAGCAAGGGACAAATTGACAGAAGCAGGCTTCAGACAGTGGGTATTAACAAATTTCTCCCAGCTAAAGGAACATGTTCTAACCCAATGCAAAGAAACTAAAAACCTTAAAAAAAGGTTAGACAAAATCCTAACTAGAATAATCAGCTTAGAGAAGAACATAAACGATTTGATGGAGCTGAAAAACACAGCACGAGAACTTCATGAAGCATAAACAAGTTTTAATAGACTAATCGATTAAGCAGAAGAAAGTATATCGGAGATGGAAGATCAACTCAATGAAATAAAAAGAAAAGGCAATATTAGAGAAAAAAGAGTGAACAGAAATGAACAATGCCTCCAAAAAATAGGGGATTATGTGAAAGATCTAATCTACATTTGATCGGTGTACCTGAATGTGACAGGGAGAATGAATCCAAGCTGGAAAACACTCTTCAGGATATTATCCAGAATAACTTCCCCAGCCAAGCCAAGCAGGCCAACATTCAAACCCAGGAAATACTGGGATCACCACAAAGATATTCCTTAAGAAGAGCAACCCCAAGGCACATAATCATCAGATTCATCAGGGTTGAAATGAAGGAAAAAATGCTAAGGGCAGCCAGAGAGAGAGGTAGGGTCACCCACAAGAGGAAGCCCATCAGACTCACAGCGGATCTCTCGGCAGAAACCATACAAGCCAGAAGACAGTGGGTGCCAATATTCAAAATCCTTAAAGAAAAAACTTTTAACCAAGAATCTCATGTCCAGGCAAACTAAGCTTCATAAGTGAAGGAGAAACAAAATCCTTTATGGACAAGCATTGCTGAGAGATTTTATCACCACCAGACCTGCCTTACAAGAGCTTCTGAAAGAAGTGCTAAACATGGAAAGGAACAACCAGTACCAGCCAGTCTAAAAACAAACCAAATGTTAAAGACCAACAATGCAGTAAAGAAACTGTGTCAACTAATGAGCAAAACAACCATCCATTAACAAATGGCAGGATCAAATTCACATATAAAAATATTAACATTAAATGTAAATGGCCTAAATGCACCAATCAAAAGACACGGACTGGCAAATTGGATAAAAAGTCAAGATCCATTGGTGTGCTGTATTCAGGAGACCCATCTCACTGCAAAGACACACATAAACTCAAAATAAAGGGATGGAAGAAGATTTACCAAGCAAATGGAGAGCAAAAAAAAAAAAAAAAAAAAAAAAAAAAAAAAAAAAAGCAGGGGTTGCAATCCTAGTCTCTGATAAAAACGGACTTTAAACCAACAAGGATCAAAAGAGACAAAGAAGAGCATTACATAATGGTAAAAGGATCAATGCAGCAAGAAGAGCTAACTATCCTAAAATATATGCACCCAATACAGGAGCACCCAGATTCATAAAGCAAGTTCTTAATGACTTATAAAGAGACTTAAACTCCCACACAATAATAGTGGGAGACTTTACACTCCACTGTCAATATTAGACAGATCAAGAAGACAGAAAATCAACAAGGATATCCAGGACTTGAAAGCAGATCTGGACCAAGCAGACCTAATAGACATTTACAGAACTTGCCACCCCAAATCCACAGATATACATTCTGCTCCGCACTACATCACATTTACTCTAAAACTGACCACATAATTGGAAGTAAATCACTCCTTAGCAAATGCAAAAGAATGGAAATCATAACAAAAAGTCTCTCAGACCACAGTGCAATCAAATTAGAACTCAAGACTAAGAAACTCACTCAAAACCACACAACCACATGGAAACAACAACTTGCTCCTGAATGACGACTGGATAAACAATGAAATGATGGCAGAAATAAAGATGTTCTTTGAAACCAATGAGAATGAAGATACAATGTACCAGAATCTCTGAAACACATTTAAAGCAGTGTCTACAGGGAAATTTATAGCAATAAATACCCACAAGAGAAGCAAGGAAAGATTTAATATTGACACTCTATTGTCAAAATTGAAAGAGTTAGAGGAACAAGATCAAACAAATCCAAAAGTTAGAAGAAGACAAGAAATAACTAATATCAGAACAGAACTGAAGAAGATAGAGGCACAAAACACTCCTGAAAAAATCAATGTCTCAGAGCTGGTTTTTGGGAGAGGTCAACAAAATAGAGAGACTACTAGTCAGACTAATAAAAAAGAAAACAGAGAAGAATCTAATAGACACAATAAAAAAATGATAAAGCGTATATCACCACCGATTCCACAGAATTACAAACCACCATCAGAAATTACTACAAACAATTCTATGCACATAAGCCAGTAAATCTGGAAGAAATACGTAAACTCCTGGATACTTACACCCTCTCAAGACTAAACCAGGAAGAAGCTGAATCCCTGAATAGACCAATAACAAGGTCTGAAATTGAGGCAGCAGCTAATAGCCTACCAATAAAATAAAATCCAGGCCCAGATGGGTTCACAGCAGAATGCTTCCAGACGTACAAAGAGGAACTGGTACCATTCCTTCTGAAACTATTCCAAACAATACAAAAAGAGGGAATCCTCACTGACTCATTTTATGAGACCAACATCATCCTGATGCCAAAACCTGGCAGAGACATAACTAAAAAAGAAAACTTCAGGCCAATATCCACGATGAACATTGATGCAAAAATCTTAATAAACTACTGGCAAACCAATGCAACAGCACATCAAAAAGCTTATCCATCACGATCAAGTAGGCTTCATCCCAGGGATGCAAGGTGGGTTCAACATATGCAAATCTATAAACATAATCCATCACATAAACAGAGCCAAAGACAAAAACCACATGATCATCTCAATAGATACAAAGAGGGCCTTCAACAAAATTCAGCAGCCCTTTATGCTAAAAACTCTCAATAACTAGGTGTCAGTGGAATGTATCTCAAAATAATAAAAGCTATTTACAACAAACCCACAGCCAACATTGTACTGAATGGGCAAAAACTGGAAGAATTCCCTTTGAAAACTGGCACTAGACAAGGATGCCCTCTCTCACTATTCCTATTCAATATAATATTGGAAGTTCTAGCCACAGCAATCAGGCAAGAAAAAGAAATAAAGGGTATTCAGCTAGGAAAAGAGGAAGTCAAATTTTCTCTATTTGCAGATAACATGATTGTATATTTAGAAGACCCCATCATCTCAGCCCCAAATCTCCTTAATCTGATAAGTAATTTCAGCAAAGTCTCAGGATAAAAAAATCAATGTGCAGAAATCACAAGCATTCCTATACATTAATAAGAGACAAACAGAGAGCCAAATCATGAGCAAACTCCTATTCACAATTTCTACAAAGAGAATAAAATACCTAGGAATACAACTAATAAAGGATATAAAGGATCTCTTCAAGGAGGACTATGAACCACTGCTCAAGGAAAGAAGAGAGGACACAAATAGATGGAAAAACATTCCATGCTTAGGGTTAGGAAGAATCAATATTGTGAAAATGGCCATACTGCCCAAAGTAATTTATAGATTCAACATTATCCCCATCAGGCTACCATTGATCTTTCTCACAGAACTTGAAAAAAACACTTTAAACTTCATATGGAACCAAAAGAGTGCCTGCATAGCCAAGACAATCCTAAGCAAAAAGAACAAAGCTGGAGGCATCACACTATCTGACTTCGAACTATACTACAAGGCTACAGTAATCAAAATAGCATGGTACTAGTACCAAAACAGAGATATAGACCACTGGAACAGAACAGAGGCCTTAAAGTAACGCCATACATCTACAACCATTTGATCTTTGATAAACATGACAAAATCAAGCAATGGGGAAGGGATTCCCTGTTTAATAAATGGCATGGGGAAAAGTGGCTAGCCTTGTGCAGAAAACAGAAACTGGAGCCCTTCCTGACACCTTACACTAAAATTAACTTCAGATGGATTAAAGATTCAAACATAAGACCTAACACCATAAAAACCCTAGTAGAAAACCTAGGCAAAACCATTCAGGACATAGGCATAGGCAAGGAATTCATGACTAAAACACCAAAAGCAATGGCAACAAAAGCCAAAATAGACAAATGGGATCTAATTAAATTTGAGAGTTTCTGCACAGAAAAGAAACAATCATTAGAGTGAACCGGTAACCAATATAACGGGGAAAAATTTTTGCAGTCTACCCATCTGACAAAGGGCTAATATCCAGAATCTACAAAGAACTAAAGCAGATTTACAAGAAAAAAACAAATCCATTCAAAAGTGTGCAAAGGATATGAACAGATACTTTTCAAAAAGAAGACATTTATTAGGCCAAGAAACATATGAAAAAATGTTCATCATCACTGGTCATTAGAGAAATGCAAATCAAAACCACATTGAGATACGCTCTCACGCCGTTAGAATGGAGATCATTAAAAAAATCTGGAGACATCAGATGCTGGAGAGAATGTGGAGAAATTGGAACACTTTTACACTGTTGATGGGAGGGTAAATTAGTTTAGCCATTGTGGAAGACAGTGTGGTGATTCCTCAAGGACCTAGAAATAGAAATTCCATTTGACCCAGCAATTCCATTACTTGGGTATATACCCAAAAGATTATAAATGGTTCTATCGTAAAGACACAGGTACACGTATGCTTATTGTGGCATTATTTACAATAGCAAAGACCTGAAACCAACTAAAATACCCATCAATGATAGACTGGATAAAGAAACTGTGACACATATACAGCATGGAATACTATGCAGCCATAAAAAAGGATGAGTTAATGTCCTTTGCAGGGATATGGATGAATGTGGAAAGCACCATTATCAGCAAACTGACACACACACACACACAAAACAACAAACACTGCATGTTCTCACTCATAGGTGGCTATTGAACAATGAGAACACATGGACACAGGAAGGGGAATCACACACTGGGGTCTGTTGGTGGGTGGGGGCTAGAGGAAGGATAGCAGGGCGTGGGGAGGTTGGGGGAGGGATAACATTGGGCAAAATGCCTGATGTAGGTGATGCAGGGTTGGAGGCAGCAAACCACCACAGCATGTGTGTACCTATGCAACAATCCTGCAAGATCTGTACATGTACCCCAGAACTTAAAGTACAATTTTTTTTTAAAAGTCAAGAAACAAGAGATACTGGCAAGTTTGTGGAGGAAAAGGGATGATTTTACACTGTTGGAGGGACTGTAAATTAGTTCAACCATTGTGGAAGACAGAGTGGCAATTCATGAAAGATTTAGAAGCAGAAATAACATTCTACTCAGCATTTCTACTGGGTATATACCCAGTGAAATATAAATAATTTTATTTTTAAGATACATACATGCATATGTTCATTGCAGCACTATTCACAATAGCAAAGATGTGTAATCAACCCAAATGCCCATCAATAAGAGAGTAAAGATAATATGATTTATACACACCATGAATTACTATGCAGTCATAAAAGAATGAGATCATGTTTTTTGGAAGGACATGGATTGAGCTGGAAGCCATTATCCTCAGCAAACTAATGCAGGAACAGAAAACCAAACACCTAATGTTCTCACTTACAAGTGGAAGTGAACAATGAGCACACATGGACACATGGCGGGGACAACACACACTGGGGCCTGTCAAGAGTGGGGTTGGGGGAGGGAGAGCATCAGGAAGAAGAGCTAATGGATGCTGGGCTTAATACCAAGGTGATGAGTTGATCTGTGTAGCAAACCACCATGGCGCACTTTTAACTATGTAATAAACCTTTACATTCTTTACATGTTCCCTGGAACTTAAAATAAAAGTTGAAGAAAACAACTACAACAAATTATCATCATCATCATAATCTAAAATATTAGATTAAAGGAAAAAAGTAGAAATTAATAAAAGAAAGTTTATTTCATGTATCAAGAGATAGCGATTAGATATAAACTATTTTTTAAAATAAAGTTTTAATTTTATATTAACAGAGAAATTATAAAGATAGTACAGAGAGTTTTCATATATCTTGCACAATTTCCTCTATCATTAACATCTTTCATAAGTTGATCACCTGGCTAACATGGTGTTTTTGTCATATTTCTCCATTGTAAAGTTTTCTTCCCCTCATTCAACAACATACTCTCTTCCAAGAAGTCACTATGTGCAACCCACAGTCTTTCTTGCAAGCAGATTATACATATAATGTATGCAATTTATTACTAAAAATATAGGCTATTGGGAAATCCCAGGATGGAATGGAATGTGGAATGTGACAAATCCATCTCACTGCATTACAAAGGTGGGAAACAACTTCACCACAAAGAATGAAGGATAACACACTGATTTAAGTAGAAATGAGTGGAATTTGTAAAATTAAAGGCAAAAACAGTGTATATTAAGTATGGGAATTTAGTGGATAATGATACAGAAGAATTAGTTTAAAATTATTATACTGCTATACCTGTATACAAGAATTGAACGATTAAGTAAATGGATGAAGAATATTGGGAGCCAGGTGTGAAGTCAGGATTTACCCACAAGCAATGGGAGGAGGCTAGAATAATTTATATTTTAATATGTAAGAATTGTAGACATCAGTATGAACTCATGTGCAACTTTATATACATATATTTGGTTACATAAAATAAATATTTATAGATGTGTGTATAAACACAGGTTAGTATTCAGGAGCGTTTTCTTACACCATCACCCTAGAAGCAAAAACACTCTAGTATGTTAGCAAGTATATCTAGAGCTCAGGTCTTGGTTCTGAGTACCATTTTTAAATAAAAGGAGCCAAGACTCCTTAAAGAAATGGCTGATCTAGGCTTGTGGTTTGGAGCATCTTGTATTGCTAATGGTAAGGAAATGATAAGGGGAAAAAAAATCAAAAAACAAAATTCTACCCTGATGGTGCCTTGTCAAAGGATACAAGAGACATTCAAAGAGCTCCCAATAGCCAAACCTGGAATAATGTGAACTAACAAAATTAATAATATTAGATTATAAAATAAATATGTATGATCTCACATGGGTATCAATTGATGAATATGTAAATAAACGAGGAAGAAGAAACATCTATCGCATACAGAGGAATTTAAAATAAAATGTGTCACTTTAATATATATAATTTTATAAAAGATAAGACGACTACTTTTTTCAAATATTTTAAACTTGATTCAGAGAAAAACATAGAATAAAAACATGATTTTCAAATTCCAAACTAGCATTAAAAAATAGTTTCAAAGTATATCATGGGCAGAAAAAGGAATGCAAGTTGAATATCTCTTATCTGAAATGTTTGGGATTAGAAATGTTTCAGATTTTGGATTGTTTTGGATTCTGGAATATTTGCATCATACCTGGGTTAGTATCCTAAACCTAGAAATCTGAAATCCAAAATACTCCAGTGAGCATTCCTTTGACTGTCACATTGGTGCTCAAATATTTTGCATTTTTGAGCATTTTGGATTTCACATTTTTGGATTTGAAATATTCAACCTGCACTTATAAGAAAAATTAAATAAAAATGGAAGACTAAAGATGAAATACAACATTTATTTTTCTTTTCAAATAAGAAATATTAATTCATTTGTTCTGAGGTTATGCTAAGACCAATTCATGTGGAAAAATTTTCCAGGCTATTCCAAATTGTATTGGATGTTGTGAGCTACTGATATTACAGAAAAATTTTAAAAAAAGAAAAAATATCTGTGTTACAGTATGAAATGAAAGGATGCAACATCAAATGTAGAGAACACTTTTGTAAAGATCATTTAAACTCTTTATACTTTTGAGAATATCAATGAAATGAACAATTTTTCAGAAAGAATTTTTGTTAAAATTAATGCTTTATGATTAAGCTTAAAAATAATCTCATAAATATCAAAGAAATATAAAAGAATATCAAAGAAATAAATATCAATGGCCAGGCACAGTGGCTCACACCTGTAATCCCAGCACTTTGGGAAGCCAAGGCGGACGGATCATGAGGTCAGGAGTTTGAGACCAGCCTGGCCAATATGGTGACACCCTGTCTCTACTAAAAATACAAAAATTAGTCGGGCGTGGTGGCTCATGCCTGTAGTCCCAGATGCCTGGGAGGCTGAGGCAGAAGAATTGCTTGAACCTGGGAGGTGGAGGCTGCAATGAGCTGAGATCACGCCACTCACTCCAGCCTGGGTGACAGAGCAAGACTCTATTTAAAAAAAAAAAAATTATCAAAAGGTCATTCTCACCAAATAATTTATGTTGTGTTCTTTGAAATTGATGTTAGTTTAACTAGCTCATATTATACAAATTGATGGAAAACTTCCAAATTTCAATTATGAATAAAGCAAAATCCTATGCCAAGACATAAGAAAATAGAACATTTAAAAAAAGAGGTTTTTAAGAACCCCTTTAGAACCACGGCTGCAAAATATTAGCAAATCAGAAGTAGCTGCTTATTAAAGGATAACTCACTCTGACCAAATAAGTTTTTATTCCAGGAATGCACTAACAATTCAATATTAGAAACCAGATAATAATTCATCACAACAATCGATCAAAGGAAGTAAAATTTTATCTTGATAGACACTGAAAAAGTGCTTTAAACTAATTCAACATCAATTATTGATAAAAAAGTGTTAGTCAATTAGGAATTGGAGATCAGGAATAAATCCCCAAGATGATGAAGGCTAGCTATTTCAAACTGACAGCAAACATTATGTCTAATTGTGAAACATTAGAATCATTGTCCCTGAAGTCAGGAACAAGGCAACGATTGCTGTTATTGTTTTTTTCAGTTAATTTATTTTTAAGTAAGCTTTATTGATGTATGTTTTATAAACAATAAAATACGCTTTTAAATGTACAGTTTGATGAGTTTAGACAAATATAGTTACATAATTATCAGAATAAAAATGGAATTTCTTTTCAGTTCATCATATATTCTGTTGCTCTTTGCCTCTCTCTCAGTTTCCAGGCTTTGATGATGACTCTTCTGATAACATTCCCTCTATATTTTTCTTTCTTTTTTAGAATGTCCTGTCATGTAGTATATAGCTTCTATGTAATGTATGATGCTTTCAAAATTCATCCATATTGTTGCATATATCACTAGTTTTATTTTTTATTGCTGGGTACTATTTCCCTATATGGATATATTTTGCATTGGTTATTCATTCATAAGATAATACATATTTGCATTATTCCTGATGTTTAGTTATTATGAATAAAATTGCTATAAACATTTGCATACATGTCTTTGTATGAAGATAGGTTTTTGGTTCTTTGCTGAATATACAGAAATAGTGTCTTAGACCATTTTGTATTGCTATAACAGAATACTACAGACTGGGTAACTTATAAATAAAAGAAATTTTTATCTTATAGCTCTGGAGGCTGGGAAGTCCAAGGTAGAGGGGCCCACATCTGGCGAGGGCCTTGCTGCTGTGTCTTCCTAGGGAGAAAGGTGGTAAGGCAAGAGAGCAGGAGAAAGAGAGAGGAAGGTGAACAAACTCATTCCTTTTATTGAGAACCCACACCCATGAGAACGAATTTACTCCTGCTATAATGCCATTAATCCATTGTTGAGGGCAGGCCCCTCATGACCTAATCACCTCTTAAAGGTCCCAACTCTTAACACTGTTGCATTGGGAATTAAATTTCCAACACATGAACTCTGGGGGACATATTTAAAATACAGCAAGTAGCATTACTAAATTACATAATCAGTATATATATATATATATATATATATATATATTACACATACACATACACACACACACACATATATAACTTTATAAATATTTGTCAAACTGTTTTCTAGAGAGGTATACTTTTTTGCATTTCACAAGATAAGTATGAAAAGTTCTAGATTTCCAAATCACCAGCATTTAATATTGTCAGTCTTTTTAATTTTAGTCATTTTAGCAGATGGTAGTGACATCTCATTGTTTTTTATTTGTATTTCCACAATGACTAAAGATATGTGAACATATTTTATGTGCATATTTACCTTCTGTGATTTTCTGCATAGTCAATTATGTTATTCATGCATAAAGAATTTTTTTTACTCTTTATCTTAAAATCTTGAAATCAGATAGAGAAAATTCTATTTTTATTCTCTTTTAATTTCTGTCTAAATATTGGATTCATCTTCTCAATTTCTAAAAATAAAATAAACACCTAATATTGGGATTCAGATTGTCTTTAATCTATGCATTGATTTGGCAGAAACTGACATATTTTGTATTAGTCAGGGTTCTCCAGAGGGACAGAACTAATAGGAACTATGTATATATGAAAGGGAGTTTATTAAGGAAAATTGACTCACAGGATCACATGGTGAAGTCTCACCATAGGCCATCTGAAAGGTGAGAAGGAAGGAAGTCAGAAGTGGCTCAGTCTGAGTCGAAAAGCCTTAAAGGTAGGGAAGCTGACAGTTCAGCCTTCGGTCTGTGGCCAAAGGCCTAGAGCTCCCAGCAAACGATTAGTGTAAGTCCAAGAGTCCAAAGGAGGAAGAATCTGGAGCCTGATGTTCAAGGGCAGGAAGCATCCAGCACAGGAGAAAGATGAAAGCTGGAAGACTCAGCAAGCCAGCTTATTCCACCTTCCACCTGCTTTGTTCTAGCTGGCTAGAACTGAGGGTAGGTCTTTTTCTCCCCAGTCCACTTACTCAAATTTCAATCTCCTCTGGCAAACCCCCTCACAGGCACACCCAGAAATAATATGTTACCAGTTATCTAGCCATTCTTCAATTCACTCAAATTGACACCTAATATTAACCATCACATTAATATTTAGTCTTCTGACTCATGAATACAATATTCTTTAAATTTACTTGGATCTTTTATATTTCTCAGTAATGTTTTATGGTTTGCAGTGTACAGAATCTGCACATAGTTTGCTAAATTTTCTGTTTTTGATGCTATTATAAGAAGTATTTTTAAAAATTTAAAAATTTCCAATTGAACACTACTAGAAATACAGTTGCTTTTGTTTCTAATAACCTTGTATTCTGTTATCTTGCTAAAGTCACTCATTTCCTCTTGAGCCTTTTTTTTTTGTTATTAGCTATGTTGCGATTTTTCTCTGTAGATGATTATGTTATCTGTGAATGCAGATAGTTTTTAAATATTTTTCTTATGTTAGTATTTTGTTTCTTTGTCCTGCCTTGCAGCCTTTGCCAAAACTTCTGGTACAATGTTAAATAAAAGTAATGAGGGCAGACATACCTGCCATGCCCCTGATTTTAGGGAGAAATCAGTTTTTCAGCATTTATATGTTAGCTGTGTTTTTTTTTAATAGAAGTAGTTTTCAATGTTAAATTCTCCATCATTAATTGTGGAATTAAATATATTTCCTTGTCTTTTTATAGCAAATAAGTTTTTGCATTATTATATTTCCTGATAAACTTATCCCATTATTTTAATGTAGTATTATTTCCTTTTCTCAAGTCTAGTTTATCTTATAGTAATACAGCCACTTCAGTTTTTTTTTATTAGAGTTGTGTGGCATATTTGTCCACTGCTTTTAACTAATTTATATCTTATATTTGTCATTGATTTCTTTGTTGGTAGCATATATTATTGTTTTTTATCTAACAAGCATGAGCAAAGACTTCATGATGGAAACCCGAAAAGCAATGGCAGCAAAAGCCAAAACAGACAAGTGGGATATAATTAAACTTAAGAGCTTCTGCATAGCAAAAGAAACTATCAATAGAATGAACCAGCAACCAACAGAATGGGAAAAAATTTTGCAATCTTCCCATCAGACAAAGGGCAAATTTTCAGAATCTATGGAGAACTTAAACAAATTTACAAGAAAAAAACAAACCCATCAAAAACTGGGCACAGGATATGAACAGACACTTTTCAAAAGAAGACATTTGTGCAGCCAACAAACATAGTAAAAAAAGCTCATCATCACTGGTCATTAGAGAAATGCAAATCAAAACCACATTGAGATACCACCTCACGCCAGTTAGAGTGTGATCATTAAAAAATCAGGAGACAACAGATGCTGGAGAGGATGAGGAGAAATAGGAAGGATTTTAAACTGTTGGTGGGAGTGTAAATTAATTCAATCATTGTGGAAGACAGTGTGGCGATTCCTCAAGGATCTAGAGATAGAAATTCCATTTGACACAGAAATCCCATTACTGTGTATATACCCAAAGGATTATAAATCATTCTATTATGAAGATGCATGCACACATATGTTTATTGCGGCACTGTTCCCAATAGCAAAGACTTGGAACCAACCCAAATGCCCATCAATGATAGACTGGATAAAGAAAATATGGCACATACACACCATGGAATACTATGCAGCCATAAAAAAAGCATGAGTTCATGTCCTTTGCAGGGACATGGATAAAGCTGGAAGCCATCATTCTCAGCAAACTGACACAAGAACAGAAAACCATGCACTGCAGGTTCTCACTCATAAGTGGGTGTTGAACAATGAGAGCACATGAACACAGGGAGGGAACATCACACACTAGGGCCTGGGGAGTGGGGGCTAGGGGAGGAATAGCAGGGGGTGGGGGGATTGGGGAGGGATAGCATTAGGAGAAATACCTAATGTAGATGACGGGGTGATGGATGGTGCAAACCACCACCATGGCACATGTATACCTATGTAACAAATCTGCATGATCTGCACATGTACCCCAGAACTTAAAGTATAATAAAAATAATCTGTGCTTGTTAATTTAGCATTTATATAATTTGTATTGAATGTAATTAATGTATATGTATACATTTAAATATACTATCTTGCACATTTTTTCTATTGTACTAACTGGTTTTTGTTTCTTATTTTTACTTTCTATTTTTAAATAATTCATTAATTATAATTATTTTATATTGGTTGCCATATTTACTATATATATATATATTCAACTTGTCTCAGTCTGTTGCCCGATAAGATTATGTTGCTTTTTTTGTGTTACTGATTCTCACTCTGTCACCCAGGCCGGAGTGCTGTGGTGTGATCTCTGCTCACTGCAATCTCCACCTCCCAGGTTCAAGCGATTTTCCTGAGTAGTTGGGATTACAGGCACCCACCACCTCACCTGACTAATTTTTGTATTTTTAGTAGAGATGGGGTTTCACCATGTTGGCAAGGCTGATCTTGAACTCCTGACCTTAGGTGATCCACCTGGCTCAGCCTCCCAAAGTGCTGGGATTACAGGCTTGAGCCACCGAGACTGGCCTTATGTTGCTTTATGTAAGGTATAACAAACTTACAACAGAATACTTCATTTACTTCCTTCTATACTCTGTGCTATTTTTGGTCAAATATTTTAATTCTACATGTGAGTACCATAATATCTTTGAACTATTGTAGTTTTAGACAGTCACATCATTTAAAGATATTACAAATAAGGAATAATATATTTCATATTTACTCACATTTTTACTCCTTCCCAAATATTGTACTTCTTTTATAGATCCATGTTTCCATCTTGTATCATTATTTCTTCTGCCTGAGAACTTCCTTTATTATTTCTGATGGTACAGGTCCAGAGTGATAACTTCCTTTACTGTGTGTATTCCTTAATGTGTCTTTACTTCATCTTTATTTTTAAATTTTTATTGATAAACTTTATTTTTAAAACATTTTAGATTTACAGAAAAATTGAGTGGATAGTACAGAAATTTTCTATACATTTCTCTCCCCCCCTCCACACACAGTTTCTTCTATTATTAATTTGTGCATTTGCATAGTATATTCATTACAGTTCATAAGCCTATACTGGGATACTATTGTTCACAGTTTATTCAGATTTCTTTCGTTTTTACCTAATATCATTTTTCTGTTCCAGGATCCCATCGAGGGTGCCACATTACGTTTCATTCCCATGTCTCCTTAGAATCCTCTTGGTTGTGTTGGTTCCCACATTTTTCTTGGCTTTGAAGACATTAAAAATTTTCTTCAGTTGGGATTTGATTGATGCTTTTCTCATGATTACATTGGAATTGCGACTTTTTAGAAGGAAGATCACAGAGGTAAAGTGCCATTTTTAGTACATATAAAGGTTACTATTATCACCGTTGATGTTTTTCAGGTTCTCTTACTGAAATTCTTTTGTTTTTTCAAATTGTAATCTTTAGAAGGAAAAGTCACTGTTTACAGTCTACATTTAAGGAGTGGGAGTTATGATCCATCTTCTTTAAAGTGGAGTCTCTACATAATTTACTTGTTATTCTTCTTCATTGGAGATTTGTTTCTTTTTCCCCATTTGTTAATTTATTTAATAATTTATTTTAATACTATAAATACATTGATATTCATTTTATACTTTAGTATATAATCCAATACCACCTTAATTTGTTGCTCAAATTATTTCAGATTTGGCCATTGGGAGCACTTTCAAGTGGCTACTGTGCCCATATGACATATCAACATCAAGTTTTTAAAACCTTTTTTAAAATTTTCTACCATTACATGATGCTCCAAGCTCACCTTTTACATTTCTTGCTCCAGTCCAAGAATCAGCTGTTTATCAAAAAACCTCTGGTTTATTTTGTTGGAGAATAATATTAGAAACTATATCCAGATGCCAGATGTGATCACTGCTGCTGAGGTGTAATTTCTATTTTGGTCCTTTTAGCTGACAGAGCAAGGAAATTGTCAAACTAATTCTAGAATGGTTGCACTATTTTGCATTTCTGTCACCAATGACTAAGAGTTTCTATTGTGCTGTATCCTCAAATATCAGCATTTGATGTTGTCAGATTTTTGGATTTTACCCATTAAATAGGATTATAGTGCTATCTCATTGTTGAATTAATTTGCAATTCTAAAATAAAAAAGGTTTTAAACACTGTTTTCATATATTTATCAGCTGTACATCTCCTTTGGTGAAGTGTCTCCTCGGATATTTTGCCTGTTTTTAAATTGGGTTGATTGTTTTATTATCATTAAATATTCACAGTTCTTTGCATATTTTGAACATAAGGCCCCTATCAAATATATATTTTCCCATTATTTTATCCTGGTCTATGGCTTGTCTTTTCATTCTCTTTACATTCCTATTTGGAAAGAAGAATTTTTAAATTTTTAATGAAGTCCAACTACCAATTATTTTCTGTCATGGAGCATACTTTTGGTTACATCTTAAAACTATCAGGAAACTCAAGTTTACCATATTTTTTATTATTTTTTTAGAAGTTGTAAAAGTTTGCATTTTACATTTAGATCTAGGACCAATTTTGAGTTAATTTTTATAAAAGGTATATGTTATTAAATTCTCGTGTTTTTTTGTATATGGATAGCTAGCACCATTTGTTGAAAAGATTATATTTTCTCCATTGTATTGCCTTTGGTCTGTTATCAAAGATAAGTTGATTATAGGTAGGTAGGTCTAATTCTGGGATCTCTATTTTGTTCCCTTGATCTATGTGTCTATTATTTTCTCAGTATCATACTGTCCTTATCACTATAGCTTATAATAAGTCTGAAATTGATTAGTAATATCGATACTCTATTTAGTTCTTTTTCTTCCAAATTGTGTTGGTTATTCCATGTCTTTTATCTTATCATATAAAATTTAGAATCAGTTGATTAATATTCATAAAATAGTTTGCTGAAATATTGACTGGGTTGTGTTGAATCTATAGATCAAGTTGGAAGAATGGACATCTCAGCAATATTCTATGAACATGGTATATTTATCTGCTAATTTACATCATTTTAAAATTTATTTTTTCAGGTTTTGTAGTTTTCCACATATACATCCTATACATATTTTGTCAGATATGTGCCTTAATGTTTCATTTTTTGATATTGATGTAAATAATATTATGTTTTAATTTTAAATTCAAATTGTTCATTGCTGGGTTAAAAAAGTCTTTTTCATATTTGCCTTGTATTCTATGACTTTGCTACAATTCAGATTTCCATTTTCTTGTTGATTCATTGAGATGTTCTACATAAATAATCTGATCATCCTTTTAAAAAGACAGTTTTATTTTTTCATTGATGATCTGTATGCCTTTATTACCATTCCTTGTCTTATTCTACTAGGTAGGACCTACAGTACAATGTTTAATAAGACTGGGGAGAGGGGACAGTCATTCTTTGTTCTTAATCTTAAAAGAAAAATATACAGGTACTCACCATAAAGTATAATGCTATCTGCAATTATTTTGTAGATGTTCTTTATCAAGGTGAGGAAGTTCATCTCCAGTTTTCTGAGAGTTTTTGCTATAAATGTGTGTTGAATTTTTCCCAGTACATTTTCTGCATCAATCGATATGATTATGTGATATTTGTTCTTTAGCCTATTGATATGATGGATTACATAAATTGATTTTTTTAATGTAGAAATAGCTTTGCATAAATGGAATAAATGCCACTTGGTTATTTTGTATAATTCTTTTTGTACCTTGTTGGATTCAACCAGCTAATGTATTGTTGAAGATATTTTATTTAGGTTCATAAGAGATATTGCCAAGTAGTTTTCCGTTTTTGGAATGTCTTAGTCTGGTTTTGGAATTAGTATAATGTTGGCATCATAGAATTAGTTAGGAACTGTCTCTTTCAATTTTCTAAAAGAGATTGTAAAGAACTGATATTGTTCTTAAATGTTTGATAGAATTCGCCAGTGAAACCATCGTGGTCTCACACTGTCTTAAGAAAATTATTAATTATTTATTTTTTAAATTTACTTAATAATTATAAAGCTATTCAGATTATCTACTTCTCTTTTTGTGAATGTTTGGAGATCATGTCTTTCAAAGAATTAGTCTGCTTTATCTAAGTTACTTAATCAGTGGGCCTAGAGTTGCTCATAATATTCCTTTATTATTCTCTTAATATCCATTGGATCTGCAGTAATGATGCATTTTTAAATTTGTAATTTTAATAATTTGTGCCTTCTCTCTTTCATTTTTTTGGTTAGCTTAGCTGAAATTTGCCAAATTTATTGATCTTTTTGAGAGCCAGCATTTGGGTTTGCAGATTTTTTGGATTTTCTGATTTAAATTTCATTGATTTCTATTCTAATTTTTACTATGCATTTTCATCTGTTTCCATTAGGATTAAATTTTTTTATTCCTTTCTTATTTTATAATATTTTATGTTCTGAATATTATATAATTCATAATTACAGTGTATAACTAATATATTATGAAATTAAAATTAATACATTATACTATAATATTTTGTAATATTATTTCATAATATATGCAGTCAATGCAACTAGATTTTTTTCCTACTGGTGCAGAAGGATATGCACTGTGGTGCAGAGGTTCATGGCACCATTTTTGTTATATCTCACAAATTTTAATAAGTTGTCTTTTTATTTCACATAATTAAAATTATTTTAAAATTTCCATTGAGTTTTTGCTGTTGTTTTTATTTGACCCATGTCTTATTTAGAATGATGTTTTTTAAACTCCATATATTTTGGAATTTTCAAGCTTTTTGATATTGCATTCTAATTTAATTCCATTCTGATCTGAGATTGTACTTTGCATTATTTCTATTCTTTCAAATGTGTTACAGTAATTTTATGATCCAGAATGTTGTTCATCTTGTTCAATGTTACATTTGAGTTTGAGAAGAATGTGTATTCCACTGTTGTTGAGTGAATTATTCTACAAATGTCAGCTAGATCCGGCTGATAAATAGTGGTGTTCATTTTAATCATATTCTTACCAATTTTCTGCTCGTGTTTATCAGATACTGAAAGAGGGGTATTGAAGTCTCTAACCATAATCATAGGTTTGTCTATTTCTCATTGCTTTTTTCTCAGTTTTGCCTCTTATTTTATTGATTTGTTTTCAAACATGTACACATTAAGAATTGTCATGTCTTCTTAAAAGTGTGGTCCTTTTATTACTATGCAATGCCTCTTTTGTATCCCTGATAATTTTTCTTTATCTGAATTCTGCTTGTCTGAAGTTAATATAACTACTTCCACTTTCTTTTGATTAGTGTTTGCATGATACACATTTTCACTTCTTTACTTTTAACTTGTCTTGCTTTTTATTTAAAGTAGGTTTCTTGTACACTATTTATAGTTGGGTCTTATTTTCTTTTTTCTTAAATTCAGTCTGTCAGACTGTCTCCTAATTGTTATATTTAGACCACTCACATTTAATGTGAATACTGACATATTTTGATTAGTGTATATTGTGTTTTGAATTTTGTATATTTATTGCACTTACCCTTTACTTTTTAAAAAAGAATTTTACCTTCTCTGGCTTTAATTAAAGCAGATTATTATTTTTTTTTCCCCTAGTGTATCAATGGTCCTTCTTTTTAAAGTATTTTAGTGGCCATCCTAGAGTTTGTGATATACATTTACAACTAACCTAAGTCTACTTTCAAATAACGTTATACTGGCCGGTCGTGGTAGTTCATGCCTGTAATCCCAGCACTTTGGAAGCTGAGGCGGGTGCTTCATTTGAGGTCAGGAATTTGAGGCCAGCCTGGCCAACATAGTGAAACCTGTCTCTACTAAAAATACAAAAAATTAGCCAGGTGTGGTGGCACATGCTTGTAATTCTAGCTACCTGGGAGGCTGAGGCAGGAGTATTGCGTGAACCCAGGAGATGGAGGTTGCAGTGAGCCGAGATCATAGCACTGCATTGCAGTTTGGGTGGCAGAGTGAGATGCCATCTCAAACAAACGAACCAATCCACTATACTGTTTCAGGGGTCATACAATTACCTTGTAAAAGAGTATCTTCAATTTCTCTTGTCTTTTGTTCTTTATAAAATTGCTCTAATTCATTTTACCTGTCCATATTTTATGATCACTACATTGTTATTCTTATTTCTTTGAACAAACAAGTATCTATGCAATCAATTAAGAATTAAAACAATAAAATATTTTATTTTCCCTTCATTTATTCATTCACCAGTGCTCTTTGTTTCTTTATGTAGATATTATTTCTTACCTATTTAATTTCTCTTTCTTTGAAAATTTTCTTTTATTAATAACATTTTACAAGACAGCTCTTCTGACATTAGACTTTGTCATATTTTGTTTATCTGAGGAACTCTTTATTTTTACTTCACTTTTGAAGAATCATTTCACTGATTATAGAACTCTAGTTAGGTGGTTTTGTTTTCATTTCTACACTTTAAGTTTTTCACTCCACTCTCTTTGATTGTCTAGTTTCTGATAAGATATCTACTGCAATTCTTGTCCTTGCACCTCTAGAGGTAAGCATTTATCCCTACCTCTGGCTCCTTTCAATATTTTATCTTTGCTTTTGCTTTTCTGTAGGTTGAATAAGATTTGCCAAGATGTAGGGCTTTTTGTTATTGTTGTCTATTTTTTTCCTCGCTTATACTACTCAGTACTTTTTGAGTTTCCTATGTCTATTGTTTGATGTCTGTCATTAATCTGCAAAAGTTCTCAGCCATCTTAATTTAAATAATTATTCTGTTCCTTTCTCTCTTTCATCTCCTGTTCTCATTTTAATTTTGCAGGTATAACAATTTTTGTAATTGTTCCACAGTCCTTGTGTATTCTGGATTTTTAAAATTCTTTTTCTACTGTCTATTTTAGTTAGGAAGTTTGCATTCACATAGCTTCAGGCTTATTGATTCACTCTTTAGCTATGTCTAGTCTTCTGATGAGCCCATCCAAAGTATTCTTCACTTCTGTCAAAATATCCTTTAGTTCTATCATTCATTTTTGATATTTTTATCAAGTTTTCATCTCTCTGCTTACCACATATAGTTGCATGTTTTGTACTTTTTTCATTAATGGATTTAAGAAATTTATCATGGTTATTTTAAATTTTCTATGTGATCTGGAAGTCTGTGACTCTAACTAATTCTTGTCCTGAGGCTTATTTTGTCTCCTCAGAAGTTGAATTTTTTCCTTGCTTTAGTACGTCTTATACTTTTAGTTGAACTCTGGGCATGATGTATTGCATAATAAGAACTGAGATAAAAAGACTTTTAGTGTGAGGTTTTATGTTAATACTGCTAGAGACTAGGCTATGTTTCATATTTACAGTATATTTACATGTAAAAAGCTTCAGCTTTCTTCAGTGCCCCTATTTATTTTTGTTTACTCTTCCTGTTGTCTTTGGATTTCCGTAAGAACACACTAAATCAAGTCGGTGTCTTGCAGTGCTTTCTGCTGTTATTATATTGAAGTTATGTTGATGTGGTGATAAGGTCTGAGGGAAGAAAAGCGTTCTATAATCTTATAAATAAAACTTTAACTTTTTTGTTGTACCGAATTTCTGAGTTGTGACATTCAGAAGAGTTTCTTAGCCTTCCCCCAACCCTCTTAGTGTGAGTCAGGAAAGCTAAAGAAGGATGGAGTTGACTAATTGTCTTCCCTCCAGGTAGGCAAAGCCATGATAAAACTAGGTTTTCTTGAAGAGCAAGACTTTGTTATGATGAATGTTCTGGGTATATTTGGAATGGTTACATTTTTTCTCACCCTAATTGAAACCAGAGGGAATGTCTGTTGGATCGTGAGAACCTGATGGATTTTCTGGAGGCAAAGTCCATTAAAATGTGTGTTGAGGGCAGGGATCTGAGGCTGCAGCTTCTAGTAGCTTCTCATCTTCACCATAGGCCACAGCCTTCAGCAGTCATTCACAATTGCCTTTTAAGTGTTCCTACCACATTCTAGCTCCAGTAGCTTCTGTTACAGGTTAGGTGGTTTGGGGCTGTGATTTTCTATATTCTCCTGTCTCTCCAATTTTTGTTATGGAGCTTTACTCTGTCACCTTAATCCTCTGATGGCTCTAAGAAAAGTGGATTTTTAGTTTGTTCAGCTTTTTTTTTCTTATTGTAAGAACTAAAGTGATGAATTCCAAGCTCTCTGGTTGGCATTAAAACCAGAAATCTTGCCTTTGTTTTTTAAGAACATTTTCACTAGATATAAAATTCCAAGTTGACAGTTTTTTTCTCTCAGTACTTGAAAGCTGTTTCTTTACTATCCTCATGCTTGGATTGTTTCTCAAAAGAAATATGCTCTTTCTTATCTTAGAACATATAAGAAGAAATAAAACAAGTGACGGTTGGAGAAGAGGAATAAAAAGCTTTGAAAACACAAGGAACATTTATTAAAAGATGAATTACCACATCTGGAACAAGGAATAGGGAATAATATGCCATTCTGAGGAGGGACACACTGGGGCTCTGCGTGTGGTGGTTTTACCTCCCTAGATAAATTTTAGATCCACAGAACTGAGAAAGAAGTGAGATTTCAACACTCCTATGACTTTGTGGATGAGCAGAGGGAATCACCTTTACTTGGGGAGGTAGAACACTTTTCCAAAAAAGTGGCAAAAATGTAATTAAAAAAGTGTTCAGCTTTAGATGCAGTCTTAATAAAGCAAGCATTCAGGTCCCAAGTTCCCAAACATGGCAGGAGAAATGGCAGAATATCAGGAGTATTGAAAACTCTTGTCTTCCCTAAGAATGGAAATATAGCATCTCATAAATCAAGCATAGACTATTAAGTATTAAACACAGTTGAAACTTGGGAAGTAAGTACAGTATCCCAAAAAATGTAGAATACTATTTTTGTTTTATTCTTTAAATGGTATTTCAATGATTTACCTCTAAATGAATTTCCTCAAATTTAGGATTCAGTCTCTGAGCTTTCTAAAAAATACATAGTATAGCTATTTACTTATTAGAAAGCAATGTCAAAGTGTAGAACTTGTTGTTTAAGTCTCACCATAATTGACCATTTTATCAAGGAGTAAAATGCACATAGCTGAATGCACTCATGATATGCATAGTTTGTTATAACATTTTGCTTGATGGGAAGAAAGTTTGACATAGTCCCTACTTCAACTTCTAAAAACTTAAGCAGTAATAACAAACAAAACTGACATAGACAACCTAAACATTTTGGAAGTATAATAAATACATTACAACAATGTATAACCTAAAAGCAAAATATTATAATACAGGTCTTGTTGCATAAAGGTATCAAAGTGAAAAATAAGTAGCAGAATATTGTACACAAGTCAAGAGAAAAATGTATCTAAGTGCTTAGATGGGGGTATAAAAATCATGATTCTATTTATGGGCAGTTGTATTTATTCAAACAAATCTTTTGACAATCTAGTGTATATTACATGCATTTCACTGAGAAGGATAGCAAGTCAAGATGTATTGCTTTTGACATTCTCAAGGAGTAGACAGACTGGCTAACAGGCAATTAAATACATCAGGCCATTTTCTCTAATAGGAATAGTTATTGCTTATTTTGAAGGGTCATAAGAAACTTTGTATAATGAGGCAGGAGAAAAGGTCATCTAATTAAGAATAGATGTATAAGTGAAGAATAACAGCATCTTGATCTGTTTTCTATTGCTATCACAGAATACCCAAGACTGGATAATTTATAAAGAAAAGAAGTTTATTTTGCCCACAGTTTTGGAGCTGGGAAGTCCAAGAGCATGGTGGCAGATTATGGTTAGGGCTATTGTACCACGTTATAATGAGACAGAATAGCAGAAAAGGAAGTGGGAAGTTGCAAAAGGGGCAAAATAGAGGGGTGACCTTACTTTAAAATAAGCTGCTTTTTTCAGTAGCTAATCCGGTCTCATGAGAGCAACAAGAAGGTCTCAGTTACTCCCATGAGAATTAGCCAAGTCCTACCAGAGCAGTATTAATTTCTCCGAATGACTTAATCACCTCCTAAAGGCCCAATCTCCCAGCACTGCCACATTTGGAACTGAATTTCAAATCCATGAATTCTGGGGGACTCACTCAAACTACAGCAAACAGTAAGCTTGCCTCCCCAATCCTAGTATTAGCATGTGTTTCAGGGTGAAGGTAGAAAGTTTTAGAAGGACTGTCCAGTGTTTCCTAAAGTCTAGCTGATGGTGGTGGCTGCTATCATCATGCGGCTGCAGCAGGGAGGAGAGGTTGGGGCTGCACACTTCATGGAGCCAGTGGGAGCCCCACCCTTTCTGAGTTGGGGCAGGACCTTTCCCAGTGCCTCTGCAGCTGCTTTCCTAGGCACAAGACCTCAGTGTCTCTGCAGTCCGCACCCTTGGGGGTCCCCGGAAGGACCACTCTGTTCCCCCCATCCATGCAACCTCAGGGGTGGGTGTCTGCTGCCCATGATTAGCCTCTCTGTGCTGCAGGTGCCTACTCCAATCTCTGAGTGGGTGTTGGGGCCAAGCCTTAGGGGCTATGAATGCAGTTGGAGGCAGACTGATTCTTGGATAGAGTGGGGTGGGTCCCCAGTAAGGCCATACCTTCAGGCCGGGGAGGATCTGAAGGCTGGGGGCCAGGCTGACAGTCCTGTCGATGACAGCAGAGACTCATGGTGCCTCTTCCCAGGTGTCCATGGCTGCCCATAGACAAATTGGCACACTCTTCCTCCCCTCTGAGGTCCATAAAAGTCCTGGGCTCAGCCAGAGCAGGGCAGAGGACAGCCAGATGACAAAAAGGGCAGCGAAATCACACTTTCTGCTGTGAGCTACAGAGATGAGCTACCCTTTCTGCTGAGAGATGCAGAGATGACCTGCTGGCAGAGAGGAGCCACTCTCTCCAGTACTTCCTCTCCACTGAGAGTTGCAGACATCATGATGACCAGTTGCAGAGAGGAGCTACCCTCTTCAGGGCCTCCTCTCTGCTGAGAATGGAACACCTGATGCATGACCTATCTACAGAGAGGAGCTACCCACTGTGGGTCTCCTCTGAGCTGTTGTAACACTCAATAAACCTCATCTTCACCTTGTTCATCCTTCACTTGTCTGCCTACCTCATTCTTCCTGGATATAAGACAAGAACTCGGGCAAAGCCATGGTGACCACAAAGTTTTCCAGCCAGAAAATTGATACTCCAAAGATCCTGTAACACAGTCATCATCAGACCATCTTCTCAAATATAGTCATGTCCTGTACCAACCATGCCATCACTTAATGATGTTCCTTATATTAATTTACTCTTTTGTTCAAATAACTTTATATCAAAAGGGAAGGTTTTTACTACTAGCATAAATGTCAGTTACAAAGAAAGTAACCATATAAAAGATGTGATTAAAAACACCATAATTATTTAGATATGGTTGTCTGAAAAAGTTTGAGCACAGGAAGATATGTAAGAATTCAAGAGTGTTAAAGATGGATAGTACTAAACTGAGAATTTCCCTTTGACAGAAGAACAAAAAGAGAATTAAGATGATATTTTTTATTTGACTTGAGGTTTATATGTCACAAACTAAATCTATTCCCTGTGCCTGCTAAAACCATATTCCACATATGTCATCAGAACTTTGGGAAAGGCTGGGCTGTAGAAAGAATGAGTAAGGTGAATACTACAGCTAAAAGCAGGAGAAGGTGTAAGAAAGTTCTTTTTTCTTTCAATAAAAATGTATTATCTTATTGAAAACAAAGTTGCCAACACTGAGGTCAGCCTCAGTGTATTAGGATCTATCTAGCAGTATTGGGATAATCATTAATTTTTACATTACATTATAACCCTTCCACTATTAGATCTCATATTGTTATATTAATATTAAAGTCCAGCTCCATGTAAATCCCAGAAACTAGTTTTACCTTCTAAAGAGGTTTACCTATGAGATATACTCTGTAGACCATAACTGAGTTTGTATCATTCTAGTGGTTATACATTTACCAGATCTCTTTCAATAAATAAAGATTTAATAAAAGTGATGTTATGGAAGTAAACTCGAATCTCTAATTTATAACAAATGAGTCTCAATCACAGACTTGTAGTCTTTGTTTTCAGTAACACATCAGTTGGGATTCACCTACCAAATGACTAAAAAGAAATGTGTCCTCACCAGATGTGTGGGAGAACTGCAGTCTCCATGGTACAAAGCAAGTCTATTTTTGTTTTGTTTTGCTTTTTCATTGATTTATAAGGGTTTAGGAATCACTATCATTTTCCCTGATTTTCTCTTTTCCAGTTTCAGTATGCTCAGATATGTCAAGAAGTGATTTGAAATTGGTTTTGGTTACCCTTATTACCTGGGTTGTCCTCATCTGAGTGGATCTCAGTTTCCTGGTATCTTTCATTGGATGTAGTCTCAAGGATAAATCCTAGTACTACAACTATGCTATATCCAGTGAAGAACATGGAATTGCTGCTCCTCCTTGTGAGTTCCAATCTCTGCTTTGGTTTCCGATGATTCAGATTCATTGTGATAATTTTAACCGCTGGTTACTGCTAGTTAAGTTTCACTGTGATTATTTAACTGCTACATTTTATTGTTGGCTTATTTATATAGAATTTATGTTCAATGAAAACCTCAAATCTTTTTTTCCATGTGAATTGCTTATCATTACATATATATATAATGAATATATATATATATATATAATGACTATATATAAATGACTATATATATATAATGACTATATATATAATGAATATATATATATAATGACTATATATATATAATGAATATATATATATATATATATATATATATATAATGAATATATATATATATAGACTTTGTCTCTGCTGGAATTTCCAAACAAGGTTGTCTGGGTTGAAATCTACTTCTTGTATTAAACTAGCTGTTTGGCCTTAGATAAATAGCTTCTCCATACTTTTTCTTCCTTATTTTTAAAGTGGTGAAAATAATAGTGCCTACTTTATAGGATTATTTTGAGAATGTGAATTAATATATGTAAAATGATTAGAACAGAACCCGGTGCACAGCAATGTCATATAACTTATTATTTTGATATGAGACTTAGGGTATTCATCTTCCTCTAACTTCAACAGAATACTTCATGGGGCATCTTATAAATTAATCTCTCCTTTAATATGCCAGGAAAGTCACATCTAAAAGAAGTAATTAAAAAGTAGTATTTCTAACATTCTAATGCATGTATGCTTCTTACTTATAAGCTTATTTCCCTTTTTTCATCCTATCTGCCATTAAAAGTAAGTTTTCAGGTTTTGGTCCTCCAGAGAAAAAGGAAAATATAACAAGGCAAAAGTTACTGCCAGACAGTAAGAAAAAAAGAAAAGCTGGTCTTCCAGTCTGGTGATTTGTTGGGAGGATAAGGAAGAGTGAGTGAAAAAAAGGTCTCCTGACCTCTCTCACGGAGGGGAAGAGACATCATCAACAAAAGAAAGATAAAAGGCACAGAGCTTTGATGAGTTCTTCTTTTATAGTCTGTACAGAAGTTCTCTGTGTTGTGTGGCTCCTCTCCAACATGGAGAAGTGGAACTGATGAACAATGGTATAAGTTAAGCCCAAGTTAACATTTCAGAGCTGCATGACCCTGAGCTCCTGAGTGGAAAGGGCATGACAAGTGTGTAGGGGGCTAATTGAGCAGAGGATGATAAGACAATGGATGGATTGGTCGGAAAACTTAACAGGGAGAAGTGCTCTGACAGCAGCGATGTGGCTCCATAACTGAGGGCAACAGAGCAGCACCGACATCGGGGGCAGTCTAGTTGTCACAGTCTGCTCTCTGGAGGCATCCACAGAACCAGAGAACTGAGATAAGGCTAAGACCTCTGCTCTCTGGAGGCATCCAGAGAACCACAGAACTGAGGTGAGGCTAAGACCTCTGGCCGTGGCAAACAAATGGACCAGAGGAGCCTCTGGGGCAGACAGCAGCAGCATTTGCAGGAGAAAACCCAGAGACTGGACTGGTGTACGTCTCAAAAGATACTATATTGCACTCACTCAGAAACCAGCTGCCCTGCTGTGGAAGGCACACCAAAAAGAGACAGGGACAAGGTAGAACCTCTCTACCAATACAAAAAGGCTAAAAACTTTCTCGTACTTTCAGATGCCATCTTGGTAAGGAGGCAATAGAAAAAAAGAATGTCTTCAAGAAATATTTACAACACAGACTGGCTTATATGGAAAGAAGAGGGATATAACCACAATTAGCAGGTTATGTTAACCTCTATACGTCTTTTGGGTGAGGATACTTGAGGAAGATGAACATAGAAAAAGATGTGTTCATTCGTTCATTTATTTATTCATTCACTCTTTAACCTTTGTATAATAGTTGGATAAATTTGAAATGCCTTGGCGCAGGCTTGTAAGTAGCCTTTGGATTTTGTTTCTGTTTTGTTCTGTTTTTTTTTGTAGATCAAAATAGCAGTACCCTTTTACATTTTCCTCAGGGTATCTGGATAGTTTTGCCAATTAGCCACTAATTAGAAAACAAGCCTGCTCTAAGGTAAGAGTCAATGAAGCCTTGTGAGGTGGAACTAAGATAAAGGTGTTTTGTGTGCTGCTTTCGATGGCAGGAATTGGACCTTTACCTCTTTGAGAGAAGAGGAGGGGCAAAGTAAGGTGGTGACTTACAAAGAAACCTTAAAAATGGGGGTTCTTTGCTCTGCAAATAAGAGTGGAGTAGATTCTGAAGAACTGAGGTAAGTTGGGAATGGTGATGAGGGCGTGTTTGACATCAGAAACCAAGACTGGTGACAGCACACAGCTGTGAGTAGGGCCCACCAGGCAGAACTGCTGGGAGACTACAGAACGCAAGGAACCATTTGGTTCTCTGGGTGCCTGATGCAAGCCTGGGATTTGAAAATGCACCAGAAACAATTTTTTTAGGGAGATTTTCAATTTTGTGAGTAATCTACAAATTTAATATTTGTACATTCTATTCTGTTGATAAATTTGTGTTTCATGTGCTTGAAAGCAGAGAGTTCCAAGACAACCTGGTAGATTTTATTTTCCCAGCTCAGCTTGGTCATGCAAATTGAAATGTAAAAATCTCTTTTGAAAAGCAACGCATTTGAAATGTCCATACCCTTAGAAAATAGTTTTAATTTAAAATATTAAACCAGAGATATGTCATTACCACTGAGCAACCCAAATGAATGCTGACAGATACAGCATTTGAATCCATAAGGGCTAAATATTAGACTGCCTAGGATCCATGAGTCTACTTTTTGAAATTCACCTTATGGTTATGATACAAATTGACATGAAAAATAATAATACCTAGGTTATAACATTATTAATAATACAGAAAGAATGGAAACAATTTATTAGGTCATACACACATACATATCAGTATTTACATATGATCCTTTATATATTTGCATGTTAATATATATGTGTATACATATATATTAATATGTACATTTATGCATATTTGAAAATACATATACATTTTCACATACAGGTGTATAACATGTATATGTATATATGTGGTTGTCTTTCTATGTGTATCTATATCTACCTATATACATGTTGTATGTGTGGGTACATAGATAGAGGCCAGAAAAAATATATCAAAATGTTAATAATAAACTGTGGAACTATGACTAATTTTTGTTTTTGTTACGCTTGTCTTTTTCAAATCTAAATTAAGAATATTAAGCAAGCAATAACTTTATAATATAAAAAATAACAACAAAGGTGATCTCTTAAACAAATGCAGAATATCATCGTAGATGTTTTTCAATTCACAGCTTTATCAACAGTGTAAATGTAAGAAACAAATACACCAGTAAACTCAGGTCCAAAGCTGAATCATTCATAGTGAGCAGCAGAGCCTGGAATCTGTCTCAAATTTTTATCTCCCAACCCAAAGCGCATCATTGTGTTGCTAAAGTCAAGTCATTATGAATATCAAAGAGTAAAGCAGTGAGGGTGAGGAGCCATAAATAGAAAGGGAAAAGAGAACAATTACTGAGCTCTGACTGTGTGCTCTTGCCGCATTGCGTAGGGGACTTCCCATTTGCCAACTTGTTCTATCATCACAAACACCTGGGAAACAGACATTTTCCATAAGAGGGCCCTGGTGCTCAGAGTTGAGCAATAAAGTGTCCAAGGTCACACAGCACAGTAACTGGCAGAGATTTTTCCTTTGTTCCATTTAACTTTTGACAGTAAAGAGAGGGAATAACAGACATGCTTCCTGTTTTGGTGCAATGAGAGAGCTTGCACCTATTTTGTGCATTAGATTTTCTTCTCTTTCAACACCTTTTGAATCATTCACCTCCTTCTCTGATTCCAAAACTCCGTTCTATCTAAAAATACATATAATATTATGCACTGATGTTCTAACACATTTATGTATGAATTTGTACTCATGATCTGAGAATGAATGAAATAAGTACCATGCATTTATTGTAGAAAGTAATTTTCTATGCTTAGCATGTGACTTATTGAGTCCAGTTAAATTTTGACTGAGACGTACATGTGAAATAAATGTATATCTTTTAAAATCAGTTTTCCTCTTGATCTGATTAAATTATTTATTAAATATCTAATGGCTAACAACTTGGATATGCAAAAGACTCACTTATTTTAAGCTCTAAAATTTATCTGGCTGGATTTTATTTTGAATACCTTGTTTTTTTTCTAATGGCATTTCCCTAACATCAATGCTGAACTAAAACCAAAAATAGCAAGGGGGTAAGAACTCAGAAGAGCAGGAACTGAGAAGATCAGTGTAATCAGCAAATTAGGGCTATGTACAAATCATGCAATTGGCATCATGGGAGCAGCAAGGGCCACGCCATGTGGAGCAGAGAACACTCAACGTTGATCACTTTGATTAGCATTAACATTGATCGCATAATTCAGTTACCTCCAGGATGTTTCATGTTGCTAATAAATAAAAGATGACACTCTTTAAGAATGATGGCTTCTATAGTATTGTGGCCAGAGATGGCTGAAATGTGGGGGTGGAGGTGTTATTTATTTCACCTGCTTTTTTTTGTTGTTGTTGTTGGGCTTTGGCTAGGAAACTCAGATAGAACTTTTTCTCAGAAAAGGGAAGCAAAAGTGCAGCTGAAGTTCTCAGGGAGATTTATGCATCAACTAGCTTCACCTTTAGACCCAACTCCTCCAGTTTTCCTGGGCTTTCTTCTCCTATTTGACTGGACTCCTCCAGCAAACCAATGTCCTGATTTTTGCCTGTTTAATTCTAGGTCATCTTGGACAACATTTCATATTCCATGCCTTTGTAGACTTCCTCCTCCTCATATTAAACGCAACCCTCATCCACAGTACTTTCTAGGTTCTAATTGCTTATTATACACAATACATGCCAGAATCTCTTTTTCTCCCTGTCTTTCTTTATCTCTTTCTCTCTCTCCATAAGGTTCAAAACCCTTAAGAAATGTTTCCAAGTTCTTAAGTCACAAGGATTTGTCACAAGGTCAAATTGTCTGCCGCCTTAAACCTTTGTCTCTTTATACTACACCTTACTATTCTAACTCTTTTACTTTCTCATTTTCATGAACCAACTAGTAGTACAGTGGTCAGTCATAGTTGATAGAGATTGCAAAGAAGCCCAAAACCTCACTACAAGAAGTCAATTTTTAGCAGGCTAATCTGACAGCAATCTAATGAGTAAAGAGAGCTTTCAGAATCTATACCAAATCAGTCTGGAATGGTTGCTCATGCCAGTAATCCAAGCTGTTTGGGAGGCCAAGGGGAGTGTATCACTTGAGGTCAGGAGTTTGAGACCAGCCTGGACAACAGGGTGAAACCCCATCTCTATTAAAAACACAAAAATTAGCTGGGTGTGGTGGTAGATGCCTGTAATCCCAGCTACTCGGGAGGCTAAGGTGGGAGAACAGCTTGAACCTGGGAGGCGGATGTTGCAGTGAGCCAAGATCACACTACTGCACTCCAGCCCGAACAATAGAGTGAGACTCAGTCTCAAGAAAAAAAAAAGAATCCATACCAAGTTCAGGTTCCTTGGTTTTATTGTCTTTTAAATTACTTTTGTTAGCAAATGGAAATTTATTCCCAGAAACTTCTACTTTTTGATGCTAGCTCTTAGGTAAGTCTGCATTTCTTTCAAATACTTTAAGCACATAAACATATTAACTCAGGAAAATCTATAGAAAGGTTGCAATAAGCTCATTTTAAGATGGGGAATCTGAGGCTAGAGAGAAGTAATTGCTGAGAAGTAGCAGAGTGTACAACTGAGTGTATCTTCTGAGCCGACACACTTAGCCAACAATCACCATTGTCTTGTGACCACTTTTAATGTGCTAGACCTAAACCAGAAACCTATTTAAAATAAAACCTTTTAAGTTCAGGGATACACATGCAGGTTTGTTATATAGGTAAACTTGTGTCATGGGGACTTGCTGCACAGCTTACTTTGTCAACCAGGTATTAGACCTAGTACCCATTAGTTATTTTTCCTGATCTTCTTCCGCCTCCCACACTTCACCTTCTAATAGTCCCCAGTGTCTGATATTCCCCTTTCATTTAGCCCCCACTTATAAATGTGAACATGCAGTATTTGGTTTTCTGTTCCTGTGTTAGTTTGTGAAGGATATTGGCCTCCAGCTCCATCCACGTTTGTGCAAAGAACATGACTTGTTTTTCATGGCTGCAGAGTGTATATGTATCACATTTTCTTTACCTAATCTACCATTGATGGACATTTAGGTTGATTCCATGTCTTTGCTATTGTGAATAGTGCTGCAATAAACATATGCATGCCTGTGTCTGTATGACAGAAACGTTTATATTGTTTATGCATATACCTAGTAATGGGAGTGCTGGGTCAAATGGTACTTTTATTATTAGGTTTTTGAGGAATCGCCACATTGTTTTCCACTATGATTGAATTAATTTGCACTCCCACCAACAGTGTATAAGCGTTCCTTTTTCTCTGCAACCTGGCCAGTTTCTATTATTTTTTTTACTTTTTAATAATAGCCATTCTGACTGGTGTGAGATGGTATCTCATTGTGGATTTGATTTACATTTCTCTAATGATTACTGATGCTGAGCTTTTTTTCCATAGGCTTGTTGGCTGCATGTGTCTTCTTTTGAAAAGTGTCTGTTCATATCCTTTGCCCACTACTTAATGGGTTGCTTGTTTTTTTATATAAATTTAAGTTCCCTATAGTTGCTACATGTTAGATTTTTGTCAGATGCAATGTGAAAAAATTTCTCTCATTCTGCAGGTTGTCTGTTTACTCTGTTGACAGATTCTATTGCTATGCAGAAAATCTTTAGTTTAATCAGATCCCATTTGTCAATTTTTGCTTTTGTTGCAATTTCTTTGTCATGAAATCTTTGCCTGTTCCTATGTCCAGAATGCTACTGCTATTGCCTAGGTTGTCTTCCAGGATTTTTATAGGTTATGGTGTTACATTTAAGTATTTAATCCATCTTTGGTTGATTTTTGTATATTGTGTAAGGAAGGGGTCCATCTTTAATGTTCTACATATGGCTAGCCAGTTGTTCTAGCATGATTAATAGGGAGTCCTTTCTCCATTGCTTGTTTTTATCAACTTTGTTGAAGATAAGATGGTTGTAGATGTGTAGCCTTATTTCTGGGTTCTCTATTGTGTTCCGTTGGTCCATGTGTCTGTTTTTCTATCAGTACCATGCTGTTTTGGTAACTGTAGCCTTGTAGTAGAGTTTGAAGTTGGGCAGAGATGTTGACTTTTATTGTAAGTGGGGGGGTGTGTGTGTGTGTGTATTGTGATAATCATGTGTTTTCTTTTCAGTTCTGTTCATGTATTGAATCACATGTATTGATTGATTTTCATATGTTGAACCAACCTTGCATCCCAGGGATAAAGTGTACTTACATGATGGTGGTAGACCAGCTTTTTGATGTGTTGCTGTATTCAGTTTGCTAATATTTTGTTGAGAAATTTGTGTCTTTGTTTGTCAAGGATATTGGCTTGAAGTGTCCTTTTTTGTTGTCTTTGCCAGGTTTTGATATCAGTATGATGATGGTTTCATAGAATTATTAAGGGATGAATTCTTTCTCAATTTTTTTGGAGTAATTTTAGTAGGGATGACACCTGCTCTTCTTTACACATGTAATAGAATTAGACTGAATCCATCTGGTTGTGGACTTTTTCTGGTTGGTAGGTTTTTTGCTACTGATTCAATTTAGGAAGTCATTACTGGTCTATTCAAGGATTCAATTTCTCCTTGGTTTAATCTTGGAAGATTGTATATCTATGTCCAGGAATTTTTTTCATTTCTTCTATGTTTTCCAGTTCATATGCATAGAGGTATGCATGGTAGTCTTTAAAGGAGAGTTTTTTTTGTATTTCCATGGGATCACCAGTAATGTCATCTTTGTCATTTCTAATTTTGTGTTTATTTAGATCTTCTCTCTTTCCTTTATTAGTCTAGCTAGCGGTCCATCAATCTTGTCTATAGTTTCAAAAAACTAACTACTAGATTAATTGATTTTTAAAAAATTTTTCAATAGTTTTTAGGAAGCAAGTGGTGTTTGGTTGCATGGAAAAGTTCTGTAATAGGGAGTTCTGAGATTTTGGTAGACCTGTCACCTGAGCAGTATACATTGTACCCAATGTGTAGCCTATTATCCTTCAACCCTTCTCACCTTTCCCCTTGAGACCCCAAAGTCCATTATATTATTCTTATGCCTTTGAGTTCTCATAGCTTGGCTACAGCTTATAAGTGAGAGCATACAATGTTTGATTTTCCATTCCTGAGTTACTTCACTTAGAATAAGGGTCTCCAACTCCATCCAGGTTGATACAAATGCCATTATTTCATTTTTTTTAAATGACTGAGTGTTAGTATTCTATGGTACACTACATATTTTTCTTATCCACTCATTAGTTGATGGGCATTTAGGCTGGTTCATATTTTTGCAATTGTGAATTGTGCTGCTATAAATATACATATGCAAGTGTATTTTTATATAATAATCTCCTTTCCTCTGGATAGATAACCAGTTGTAGAATTGCTGGATGAAATGGTAAATCTACTTTTAGTTCTTTAAGGAATCTTCACACTATTTTCCATAGTGATTGTATTAGTTTACATTCCTACCAGCAGTGTAAAAGTGTTCCCTTTTCACTGCATCCATGCCAACATCTATTCTTTTTGATTTTTTAAATTATGGTCATTCTTGAAGGAGTAAAGTGGTATCTCATTGTGGTTTTTATTTGCATTTCCCTGTTAAATAGTGATGTTGAGCACTGTTTCATATGCTTGTTGGCCATTTGGATATCTTATTTTGAGAACTGTCTATTCATGTCCTTTGCCCACTTTTGATGGGATTATTTCTTTCTTGCTTGCTGATGTGTTTGAGTTCCTCATAGATTATGGATATTAGTCCTTTGTTGAATGCATGGTTTGTGAAGATTTTCTCTCATTCTATGAGTTGTCTGGTTTACGTTGCTGATTATTTCTTTTGCTATGCAGAAGTGTTTTAGTTTAGTTAGGTTTATCTATTTATCTTTGTTTTTGTTGCATTTGCTTCTGGGTTCTTGTTCACGAACTCTTTGCCTAAGCCAATGTCTAGAAGAGTTTTTCCAATGTTATTTTCTAGAATTTTTATGATTTTAAATCTTAGATTTAAGTCTTTGATACGTCTCGAGTTGATTTTTCTATAAGGTAAGAGATGAAGATTCAGCTTCATTCTTCTACATGTGGCTTGTCATTTATTTCATCACCATCTGTTGAATAGGGTGTTATTTCCCCACTTTATGTTTGTGCTTGCTTTGTCGAAGATCAGTTGACTGTAACTATTTGGCTTTATTTTTCTATTCTGCTCCATTGGTCTTCATGCTCATTTTTATACCAATACCATGCTGTTTCGGTAACTACAGTTGGTAGTAAAGTTTGAAGTCAGGTAATGTGATACCCTGAGATTTGTTTTTTCTGCTTAGTATTGCTTTGGCTATGTAGGCTCTATTTTAGTTCCATATGAATTTTAATCTTTCTCTAGTTTTGTGAAGAATGATGATGATATTTTGATGGGAATTGCATTGAATTTGTAGATTGTTTTTGGCAATATGGTTGTTTAAACAATATTAATTCTAACCATTCATGATCATGGGATGTGTTTCCATATGTTTGTGTCATCAATGATTTCTTTCAGCAATATTTTGCAGTTTTTCTTGTAGATATATTTTACCTCCTTGGTTAGCTTATGAGGTAAAATATATCTACAAGAAAAACTGTAATAAAATATAAAATAAATAAAAAATAAAAATACTTATATTTTTAAGTATTTTTTTTTATTTTTTGCAGCTGTTGTAAAGTGGGTTGAGGTTTTATTTTGTTTGTTTGTATCGTTTTTTTGAGACTGAGTCTTGCTCTGCCATGTAGGCTTGATTTTGTATCCTGAAACTTCAGTGAATTCGTTTGTCAGATTGTTTTTTGGATGAGTCTTTAGGATTTTCTAGAAATACAATTATATCATCAGTGAACAGTGACAATTTGACTTCCTCTTTCTTGATTTAGATGGCCAGTATTTCTTTCTCTGGTCTGATTGCTTAGACTAGAACTTTCAGTACAATGTTGAATAGTGTGGTGATAATGGACATCCTTGTCTTGTTCCAGTTCTCAGGGGGAATGCTTTCAACTTTTCCCTGTTTAGGATAATGTTGGCCGTGGGTTTGTTACAGATGGCTACTATTACCTTTAGATATGTCCCCCTATGTCAATTTTGCTGAAGGTTTTAATCCTAAAGCAATGCTGAATTTTGTTGAATGCTTTTTCTTTACCTATTGAAATTATTGTTTTATATACATACATTTTTAAAAATTCTGCTTATGTAATGTATTACATTTACTGACTTGTGTATGTTAAACCATCCCTGCATACCTGGTACAAAACTCATTTGATCATGGTGAATCATCTTTTTGATATGCTGTTGGATTCAATTAGCTAGTATTTTGCTGGGGATTTTTGCATTTATATTTATCAGGGATATTGGTTGTATTTTTCTTTTTTTGTTATGTCCTTTCCTGATATTGGTATTAGGGTGATACTGGCTTTATAGAATGATATAAGGAGGATTCCCTTTTTCTCTATCTTTTGGAACAGTTTCAGTAAGATTGGTACCAATTCTTCTTTGAATGTCTAATATAATTCTTCTGTGAATCCATCTGGTCCTGTACGGTTTTATTACATTTCCAATCTCACTACCTGTCATTGGTCTGTTTAGAGTTTCTATTTCTTCCTGATTTAATCTAGGAGGGTTGTATATTTCCAGGAATTTATCCATTTCCTCTAGATTTTGGAGTTTGTGCATGAAAAGGTGTTCACAGAAGCCTTGAAGGATCTTTTGTATTTCTGCTGTATCACTTGTAATATCTCCTGTTTTGTTTCTAATTGGCCTTATTTGGATCTTCTCTTTTCTTTTCTTGATTACTCTCACAGTTTTCTTTATCTTACCAAAGAAATCAGCTTTGTCTCGTTCATCTTCTGTGGTGTTTTTTTGTTTCAATTTCACTTAATTCTGCTCTGATCTTTGATATGTTTTTGTTTCTGCTTCTGGGTTTGGGTTTGTATTGTTCTTGTTTCTCTAGTTCCTTGAGGTGTTCTTGTTTTTATAGCTCCTTGGTTTATTCTTGTTTCTCTAGTTGCTTATATTGTCAGTTTGTGCTGTTTCAGACTTTTAAGGTAGGCAGTTAGTGCTATGAGCTTTCCTCTTAGCACTGCTTTTGCTGTGTCCTAGAGAGAGGTCTTGATAAGTTATGTCAATATTATTGTTCAGTTCAAATAATTTTCTAATTTCTATCTTGATTTCATTGTTGACTCAAAGATCATTCAGGAGTAGATTATTTAATTTCCATGTATTTGTATAGTTTTGAGAGTTTCTTTGGAGTTGATTTTCAGTTTTATTCCAATGTGGTCTGAGAGGGTACTTAATATAATTTTGACTTTCTTAAATTTATTGAGACTTTTTTGTGGCCTATCATTTAGCCTATCTAGGAGAATATTCCATGGGCTGATGTGAAGAATGTATATTCTGCAGTTGTTGGATAAAATATTCTATAAATATCTATTAATTTCTTTGTTCTAGGATATGGTTTAAGTCCACTGTTTGTTGACTTTCTGTCTTGATGACCTGTCTAGTGCTATCAGTGGAGTATTGAAGTTTAAAACTGTTATTGTGTTACTGTCCATCTTCTTTCGTAGTCCTAGTATTAATTGTTTTATAAATTTGGGGCCTCCAGTTGTAGGTGTATATATATCTAGAATTGTGATATTTTCCTGTTGGACTGATCCTTTTATCATTTTATAATGTCTCTCTTTGTCTTTTTTAACTGGTGTTGCTTTAAAGTCTGTTTTGTCTGATATAAGTATAGTGACTCCTGCTTGGTTTTGGTTTCTATTTGCATGGAATATGTTTTTCTATCCCTTTACCTTAAGTTTATGTGAGTCCTTATGCATTAGGTGAGTCTCTTAAGGACAACAGATACTTGGTTGGTTGATTTTTTCCTATTCTGCACGTTGTATCTTTCAAGTGGAGAATTTAGGCCATTTACATCCAATGTTAGTATCGAGATGTGACATACTATTTTATTCATCACACTAGTTGTTGCCTGAATGCCTTCTTTTTTTTTTTCATTGTGTTATTGTTTTATAAACCCTATGAGATTCATGCTTTAAGGAGGGTCTATTTTGGTGTAGTTAGAGGTTTTGTTTTAAGATTTAGAACTCCTTTTAGCATTTCTTGTAGTGCTGGCTTTGTAGTGACAAATTCTCTCAGCATGTATGTATCTGAAAAAGACTGCATCTTTTCTTTATTTATGAAGCTTAGCTTTTCTGGATACAAAATTCTCGACTGACAATTACTTTGTTTGAGGAGGCTACAGATCAAACCTTAATCCCTCTGGCTTGTAGGTTTCTGCTGAGAAACCTGCTATTAATATGATAGGTTTTCCTTTATAGGTTACCAGGTGCTTTAACCTCACAGCTCTTAAGATTCTCTTCTTCAACTTGACTTTAGATAATCTGATGACTATGTGCCTAAGTAGTGATCTTTTTTGTGATGAATTTCCCAGGTACTCTTTGAGCTTCTTGCATTTGGATGTCTACATCTCTAGCAAGGCCGGGGGAAGTTTTTTTTTCCAATTATTCTTTCAAGTAAGTTTTCCAAACTTTTAGATTTCTCTTCTTCCTCAGGAAATTTGTAGGTTTGGCTGTATAACATAATCTTAAATATCTTGGAGGCTTTTTTATTATTTAAATATTTTTTTTCTTTGTCTTTGTCTGATTGAGTTAATTCAAAAGACTTGCCTTTCAGCTCTCAATTTCTTTCTTCTACTTGTTCTAGTCTATTGTTGACAATTTCCAGTGCATTTTATATTTCTCTAAGTGTGTCTTTTACTTCCAGAAGTTGTGATTGTTTTTTTCTTTATTATATCTATTTCTCTGGAGAATACTTCATCCACATCCTGTACTGTTTTCTAATAATTTCTTTAAGTTGGTTTTCACCTTTCTCTGGTATATCCTTGAATAGCTTAAGAATCACTCTTCTTAATTCTGTATCTGGCAATTCAGGTATTTGTTCTTGGTTTGGATTCATTTCTGGTTTTTTGGGCGTATTATAGAAACTTGCTTTGTCATATCAATAGAATTATCTTTGATTCTTTCTCATTTAGATGGACTATTTGGGTGAAAAAACTTGGAATTCAATGCTTCTGTTCAGATTCTTTGTCCCACAGGGTGATTGCTTGATATGGTATTTTCCCTATTCACCTAGGGATGCGGATTCCTGGAGCCAGACTGCAGTGATTTGTATTGCTCTTCTAGGTCTAGCCACCCAGTGGGGCTTCCAGGATCTGTGCTGATGATGGGAAATGTCTGCAAAGAGCCCTCTTATGTAATCTGTCTTCAGATCTCCCAGCCATGGATACCAGCATCTGCTCTGGTGGACATAGCTGAGGAGTGAAGTAGACTCTGTGAGAGTTCTTGGTTGCAGGTATGTTTAATGTGCTGGTTTTCTTGAATGCTAGCTATTTTAGCAGTAAAACCATCACTTGGACAGACTCAGGACTTCTGGTTAGCCACAATTTTGCAGGCAGTGGAATTAGCTGTTGCTTTCTCCATCCTTGGACCAGGATTATTCAGTCATGAGTTGCTCTTATGCTCTTAAGTTTGTTAGCCTCCAGCCAGAAGGCCTGTGAGATCTTTCAGTTTTCCTGGTATATTGCTGCAGTGGTTCTGGCAGCAAAAGTCCATGGTGTGAGTCTCCACACACTGTTCCATCCATTCAGGTAGGAGCTGCATGTTAGCCCTGTCTCCAATATACCACCACTCAGTAATTTCACTGGTCTTTTATATGGTTTATTGCATGTCTGTTTCCCTCATTTCAGCTCTGATTTTGGTTATTTCTTGTCTTCTGCTACCTTTAGGGTTATTTGCTCTTGTTTTGCTAGTTCTTCTAGGTGAGATATTAGGTTGATAATTTGAGAGTTTTCTAATTTTTTGATATGGGTGTTTAGTGCTATAACTTGCCTTTTAACACTGCTTTAGCTGTTTCCCAGAGATTCTGGTATGTTGTTTGTTCTCATTTGTTTTAAAGAATTTCTTAATTTCTGCGTTAATTTTATTGTTTACCCAAAAGTCATTCAGAAGCAGGTTTTGAATAATTCTTCCTTCCTCTAAAGTGCTGGGATTATATGAGTCACCATGCCCTGCTGAGAAATTTTATTAATATTGTTTTCTATGTTTATTGTACTGTGGTCTGAGAGTGTGTTTGGTTGATTTCTTTATTTCCCTTATCCCCCTCCCCTCCCCTCTGCTTCCCCCTCCCCTCCCCCCTCCCCTCCCCCTCTGCTCCCCCTCCCCTGCCCCCCTCCCCCACCCCTCCCCCTCCCCCTTCCCTTCCCTTCCCATCCTTTTCTTTTTCTGAGGGAGAGTCTCACTCTGTCACCCAGGCTGGAGTGCAGTTGTGTGATCTTGGCTCACTGCAACCTCCACCTCCCAGGTTCAAGTGATTCTCCTGCCTCAGCCTCCTGAGCAGCTGGGACTACAGGTGTGTGCCAACATTCCTGGCTAATTTTTGTATTTTTAGTAGAGAAAGGGTTTCATCATGTTCTCCAAGCTGTTCTTGAACTCCTGACCTCATGATCTGCCCACCTTGCCCTCCCAAAGTGCTGGGATTACAGGCATGAGTCACCATGCCCAGCTGATTTTATTTTTTAATTTGCTAAGGATTGTTTTATGGTTGCTTGTGTGGTAAATTTTAGAGTATGTGCTATGTGCAGGTGAGAAGAATGAATATTCTCTTGTTTTGGAGTGGAGAGTTCTGTAGATGTCTGTTAGGCCCGTTTGAGCAAATGTTGCTTTCAGACGCCAAATGTATTTGTTAGATTTCTGCCTTGAAGATCTGTTTAATATTGTCAGTGAGGTGTTGAAGTCTCCCAACTATTATTGTGTTGTTACCTAAGTCTAGTCTTAGGTCTTTAAGAACTTGCTTTATAAATCTGTGTGTTCCTGCTTGGATGTATATTTAGGGGAATTAGGTCTTCTTCTTGAATAGATCCCTTTATAATTATGTAATGCCCTTCTTTGCCTTTTTTGATCTTTTTTGATTAAATATCTATTTTGTCTAAAATTAGAATAACAACTGTTGCTTTTTTTCTGTTTTCAGTTTGCTTGGTAAATTTTTCTTTATCCCATTACTTTGATACTATGGATGTCATTACATGAGAGATGGGTCCCTTGTAGACAGCACACAATTGGGTCTTGCCCCTTTATCCAGCTTGCTATTCTGTGCTTTTAATTAGGACATCTCACCTTTTTACATTCAAGGTTAGTATATATTCATACATATATATTCATATGTATATATATATTTTCACACATACACAAACATTAATGTTTGTAAAAAAGGAAGAACGTGGGGTAGAGATAGACTGTCTTTGGGTGAATTTAGGCATTAAATTGAATTAGATTGTCTGGGTTCCTGTTCTATTTTTGCTGTTCACTACAAGTATAACACTGGAAAAGTTATTTAGCCCATCTATGTCTCTGTTTTCTCATTTTAAAAAGTGCATGTCATAACATATTTATGTCATAGAATTTTTTTTTAGCTTAAATGAGATATTTGGAATGTTGCCTAGCCCATTGTCAACACTCAAATAAATGTTAGCTTCTATCATTACAACTAATAATATTAAATAATACATGTAAGTATCCTAGGACAGTGTCTGGCTGTTAGAAATCATTCAGTATAAATTAACTACTATAATCCTATTTATTATTATTATTTGCTGTTTTCATACATGTTCTGTAATATTCAAGAGCATAAGAAATGTGAATGTAGAATCTCAGAGCCAAACAGTGTACCCCATGGATAAATAGTTTCAGGTACTCCAGATGGACTTTGTACTATTCTTCCAATGAACTCTAATACCTCTTAACAATTAGTTTTATGGAGGTATTTCTTAGGTTCAGATTAGGTACCTGTAATTCTCTTTCTTTCCGTTTTTAAGGTGTCAGGAATTCAGCCACTTCTTCAGCCATCTAAAGCTACAACTACTCTACTAAGTTTTTAACATAATAATCAAAAGATATGTCATAATCAAAACAAAATTATCAAAAGAGGTTAACCTCTCCACCCTCACCTTTCTTGACTGTGTGATGGAGAAAAAGCATCTGAATTACTACATTGCAATATCGCAATGTAGGTCTTTTTACTCCATCACACAGTCAATAAAGCTGAGGGTGGGGAGGTTAACCAAGTAGCTGAGGAAACAACTCAGTTTTTCAGTGGAAATTCAAATGGATGAACATCACAACAAGATTATTAACTGTGTACTTTATAATTCTCCCCTATATGAGTAAAGCAATTCTCAGTGCCCACCTTAGCTAGAAATCCAGAGGCATATTCTGATACTGTGCTCTCATATCTACAGAACTAGCAACAAGATTGGTGAAGAATCAGCCTGGAACTCTAAGGACCTAGAGGTATCTGATTTGCATATCTAATCATAAAACTAGAGCAAATATAGATATATTTAATAATACAAAATAAAATTACACCGTGTATTAAAGGCTGCAGATACTGGGATATGCTTTTATCTCCACCAAATTAAAGGGCATTTGCATAATCCTTTGGTAAGACCAGGTTTCAGGCCTAAGAGGAGAGTAGGGATACTGGCTTGTGGAACTGGTACACTATGCTAGGTGGTAAGTGAAGTAAAGTTGTTCACTACTGTATTAGTTTATTCTCATTCTGCTAATAAAGACATACCCAAGACTGGGTAATTTATAAAGGAAAGAGGTTTAATTGACTCACAGTTCAGCATGGCTTGGGAGGCCTCAGGAAACTTAAAATCATGGTGGCAAGGGAAGCAAACATGTTCTTCACATGGCAGCAGCAAGGAGAAATGCCAACTAAAAGGGGGAAAAGCCCCTTATAAAAGTATCAGATCTCATCAAAACGACACTGTCATGAAATCAGCATGAGGGTAACCACCTCGATGATTAAATAATCTCCCCCACCGGCTCCCCTCTCATGGCATGCAGGGATTATGAGAACTATAATACAAGATGAGATTTGGATGGGGACACAGGCAAACTACATCAACTATCTGCTCCCTGTATCTTCTGTCACTCTCTTAATCCCATGTATTCATGAATGAAAATAATCAACCTTTGGAGGCTCCAAATAATAATCTTCAGGCCAAACTAAATGAAGTTAAAAGGCATTTAGGTAGCTCCCAGATTTGTATAAATTATAAATGTGTAGAAGGATACTGAAAATTAGTTGGCTGATTTGCCAAAAAACAATAACCTGATTAGAAATTTTTGCGTACCTGAAAGAGAGATACTAGATTTTTACTCACAGTATATGTGATCTGGAATATACATGCATACAAATACATGCCAATAAAATGAGTAAGTCATTTAGAGGCATGTTGTTGTTACATTCCTCCAAGAACAGCATTTAACTATCAACTCACTTAATTCCCTCAGAGGTTTGAAATGACTCCCTTACATTTGATAATGGGCTTAGAAATTCTTTTGTATCCTTAGAATCTCAGGTGATATTATTAATGCTGCATAAAACATCAGAAAATACCAGGAGATCAAACCAAGTAGCAATTACCGAAAACGTTTTTCTGATATGTCCCCAGATTTTCCTTTAGGCAGTGCTAATTCAGTAAGTGTTCACTATACATAAACAAAGCACAGGCTGTAACTCTGCAAAGAACTTACAGTCTTTTCTAGTGTTTTCCCTTGTTTGATAAAATAGTCTTTGGGGGAAACTCTAATGGACAAAAGCTGGAGATCCAAAGAAAGGAAACCTGATCCATTTGAAAGTGAATAGGGGGCTGAAGAGAGAGGTAAAAAATATGCTGGTGCTCACTCAGAAAGTGCTGACTTCCTCTTGTAGACCATCTTATAGGTCCACCTTATACTACACAATAGTGCAATTAAAAAGTGCTGATGTTGGGTACCAGGAAGAATCTGCCCTCTTCAACCCTTGTTGAAACAGCAATGAATCTAAATTCAGTGGGAGTCAATGCAGCATTGCAATTTTACCAATAGCTCAGGATACAATCAAATCCCTCATTAACTCTGACCTCACTAATTCCCAATATACAGGAATTCAGATATGGCTTAAGAGTTGATTCTTGCTGAGCTAAAAAGCTCCAGATTATTTCTTCTTTTGTGAATATCAGTGTTTTATTCACAAGACCAACAGAGTCAAACTTTGTAGTGGTTGTATCAGCAAAGGGCTTTCTATTCAAAGTTCTGCTGCAGTGTTTGAATCCTAATTTCCTACAGAAAACTATTACTACCAGAACTAGAAAAGTTAGGCAGGCTGAGTTATTTCAAGCACAAAAATCAGTGTTATTGGAAGAATAGAGCCAAATACACCACAAAGTAAATTTAGTGTTTGAGTTTAGATGCTGAGATTATGGATACTTTTAGATTCTACATTTCTTTACTTTCCAATTTAGAAAAAAAGCAGCAATCATTTTATAAAGGCTAAAATCATCAAAAAAATTTTCTAGAGTTGAAAAATAGTGGACATATACACATATTACTGATTTAGTGACATGAGCTTCTCCTGCCTAATTTCAATAAAAATATTCATTTCATCATACCTTTGAATTTAAAAAATTAAAAAGATAAAAAAATACATTTCTTTAATAGTTGTGTGTGAATATGTGTGTGTTTGTGTGTGTGTGTGGCTAGTTTATTGTGTTTTTCTTTTCTTTATAAAAAGTGGCCAACAGGATATGATCTGACTTGAGGGAGGTGATAATCTTTGAGAGTAAAATGAGAACTAAAAAAGCAGTATTAACTTTTCCCAGGAAAGCGACTAGCTGATTTTCTTTTTCAGTATACTAAATTATTACCCTGTAGCTACTGTTACCTTCGATGACTGACTCCACTCTCAATTAGAAAGCCAAATATTTCCCATTTAATTTCCTACTTGAGTCATTCTCAAGGGCAAGTTGAGAACTTCCTTACTCAACCCCACCCTGTAATAGCAACACAGGTTTTGCATCTCAATTCTCTGGGTACGGTTCAATGGAGCTGAATGATAGAGTATTTTACTTGCTGTGAATGTAGATGAACATTCATAACAACTTCAGTATGAACAGGTCTAAATGATATGCAGTCTACCTAGTACAATGGGTATTAAAATAGGAAAGTCTGGAGAAAAGAGATTAACTCTTTCTTTCTCCTCCTCCTCTTCCTCTGTGATAGCTTCTATGAACATAGTAGTTTTATTTTGAGTTACAGGAGCCTGTATTCATGTTTTTTGCCATGGAATCTGTGGACAACAGTTGGCGCACACTGTTTCTTACTATTACACAAAGGGAAAGTGTCTAGAAACCTTATGGCAATTTGCCATTGCTGTGTTGGTCAACGGACTTGGCTCATTACCAACTGGTTTTAATGCTGTTTATCTTGTGTGGTGGGTTGTGTGTAGTGTGAACTGCAAGTCAATACTGGTGCAAGAATTGAAAGAAAAAATTGGCCTTTACCACTGTATGAACACTGGCCCACATAAGAAGGATGATATGCATGAAAAATGCAACTTCAGGTGGTATCTGAGTATGATATCCATAATAACAGTGAATGTAGACAATCAGCTGCAAACTAGATTATAAGCACAGTGGAGGACAAGGGCCTTGTCTAATTTATTCACCATTGTATGTCTGGAAACTAACACAGTGTTGGGTATGCCTTAGACACTCAGTAAATCCTTATTGACTAAATGTATAAATAAGTGGCAGTATACTTTATGATTACACAATTTTGGATCTTTAGGGCACATACTTGAAAATAACTAAAAATTAAAACACTTAGAATACAAAGCTTAACAAAAGACAAAACGAAGAAGCAAAGCATTGAAATTCAGTTGTGAATGTTAGTGTTGACCTCCTAGAACTTGGCTGTGTACAAAGTTCCCAAGACTGTACTAGCAGAATTGAGAAGTGTTTTATGCTTTTTCAATAAGCCTTACCTGACCTCCTCAGCGTCTTCTTATAGAACCCTGTACTTGCACAATTATAGCCCATACCACCACAGCGGCAGGTACCGCTTTCTTGGAGAATTGTCCACTAAACTGTAAACCCATGACACCTCTCTCAGCTCCCTGTACGTTGAGCATGCTTGATGGGCCAAGACAAATTTAGTTGATTAAGTTAATGCTTACTATATATCATAGGCTATGCTTGGTGTTTTACATGCATAGCCCCATAATAAATCAATGAGGAAAGTAATTTTTTTTAGGCTGGGTCTGGCTCTGTGCCTCAGGCTGGAGTGTAGTGGCAAGATCTCAGTTCACTGAAACCTCCACCTTCTGGGCTCAAGCCATCCTTCCACCTCAGCCTCCCAAGTAGCTGGTACTACAAGGTGTACACCACTACACCTGGTTAATTTTTGCATTTTCTGTAGAGACAGGGTTTTGCCATGTTGCCCAGGCTGGTCTTGAACTCCTGGGCTCAAGACATCAGCCCACCTTGGCCTCCCGAAGTGCTGGGATTACAGGTATAAACCATTGCACCTTGCTGGAAAGTAATTTCCTTTTTACTTGTTTGGTAGATGGGGAAATTGACACTTAAGATGGTTGAATAATTTGCCCCACGTCACCTAGTTAGTAGTTAGTTAAATTACCTTCTAAATATATTCTGTTTAACACTGGAGCTTTTATTTTTGTATTAGTTTGTTCTCACGTCGCTGTGAAGACATACCCAAGACAGAGTACTTTACAAAGAAAAGGATTTAATTGACTCACTTACGCATTGCTAGGGAGGCCTCAGAAAACTTACAATAAAGGCAGAGGGTGAAACTGGCATGTATTACATGGTGGCAAGTGAGAGAAGTGAGTGCCAGTGAAAGAGGAAGCCCCTTATAAAACCATCAGATCTTGTGAGAACTCACTCACTATCGTGAGAACAGCATGAGGGTAACTGCCACCATAATTCAATTACTCCTCACCAGGTCCCTCCCACAACACATGGAGGTTATCGGAACTACAATTCAAGATAAGATTTGAGTGAGGACACACCCAAACCATATCAATTTTCAATGATGCTATTAAATTGCTTAATGGTTTCCAAAACCTTAGTCCAATGGGTGACCCTACTTGTTATGTTCCTACTAAATCTCTTTGCCAAGAAATGAGACACAAAACGCCTTTCTCTCAACAGAAGCAGAGCAGACACAGAAGCAGCTAGATAAGGAAAGGAGCTGAGAACATTAGCATTATTTTGAGAGAGGCTATTTGCAGGGTAAGACAATTAGCTAGCATTTTACACTAACTGGAATGAGAACAGCATGGCATCCAAAGCCGAGGATCAGTCATCAGCCATGGATAAAAACAACAACAACATCAAAAACAAAAACAGCAACAGCGACAAAATACCCTGCATGACCATACATAACAAACAAGGGGAATATCCAGAGTTTCGAAATTTCTTAGTGATGTGAAATTAGAGAAATAAATATCAGAGACTTGCTGTGTATAATGTGCAATATTTTGTACTTACATTTTCACTTATTTCAGTTGTGTGTAATTTTCAGTCTGTGTCAACCACCAATCCCTTGGTGGTTGGTAGAGTCTTAAATTAAAATACTTCTTGTAGTCTTATTATAAACAGCTATACAAATACAATCAATCACAAGTTAAAACTGTTTCTGTGTTATCCTTACTAGTACCCACTAGATGCCTGTGGCTGTTTAAATTTCAGATAAAATTAAATCAATTTAAAAACAAGTTTCTTAGTCATGCTAGCCACTTTTCAGGAGATCATAGTCAAATGATCCTAGTGGCTGCCACATTTTGGACACGTTCCATATTTTGGACAGATAGAAATAGAATATTTCCCTCATTCCAGAAAGTTCTGTTGGATAGCACTGTTCTAGGCATTTTTGAATAAAGTATGCAAAGCCAGTAAGCAGCAGCCTTTCTATAATGTCTTTCTCAGGCTTACTGTATTCTGACATGCCAAAGGTACTTCTGTTTAAGCTTGTTGACTTGGCATAAGTGCTAATAGTGTCCCTCTTTTACTTTCAAAAATGTTCCAACTCGGTCAGTAAATTATGGCCACCTTAATTTGCCTCATGGCACACTACTTATGATACTCACTGCCATCCTTTCAAGTAATGAAATATGTGGCATATTTTACCTGTTGGTGCCTCTCTTTCCTGATGTGTAAAATGAGGATGTAATGATGTTACTTTTTACCTTCTGTCTTGCATCAGTTTTTCTGTTTTCTTCCTGCAATGATTCATGTATACAAAAAATTCAGAAATTACGCCCTAGGCTTTAGCACCTTTGCATTCCAGTGTGTAGTACAGTGTCTACTATATATTGTGACACTCAAAATGTGACACTTTTTAGACCCTCAAAAGCACATGATTCCTGAGGAAAGTTCCAGGGGCCATTTTTCATATCTTCCTGTCCCAGTACAAGTAAGGGTGCATGTATAACTAACTGTCAGCCATTCAGGTGTTTATGCCTGTTACATTGCCTCTTAAGCACATGTTAAGCACTGGTTAGAAGGTGCAGCTGAAGTGGTGACACATTGTACAGTCTGCTGCAGCTGCCTAACTCTTCTCAGAGTTCTAGTCCAGTCCTCCAACTCCAAGTCCCTTAAATTCCTCCAGTTGATTGTACTTTTGCTTAAAGCTAACAGAATTTCTCTCTATTATTTGCACCCGAGAACCTAAATAGAACAATAACCTTGAAGGGAACTTTTAACTTGCAAACTCCCAGTGATACTAGCTCTACTAAGCAATGCTACACATTTTTATTGCAATTTGCTCAGTGCTGAGGCTTACAGAGGCATCAGACACTCTCCTCCAGATGTACATAATATCTACGTAATCATATGTTCCTCCACAAATTAAGATTTAAGGTTAAGATTAGAGAGTTCCCTTCTTCAGAAGATTCTTCTTCAGATATTATCACAGCTTCTCCAGATGTTTATTAAGCACACATTCCCTTTATAATCTGCTTCCAACTGCAAGCCGGTTTCTGTCTTTGCTGATGCTCAGCTGTATTATTATGTGGGTCATGGTCAACTCTCCACATTTTCACTATCTAATTATTGTTTATGGTTTTACTTTGGATTCTGCACTTCAATTACCTACTCTATATTGAACAAACATACTAAATTTCCCTCTATTTATTATATCTTCCATAAACTGTATTGCCCATCTAGGATAATGGGCATAGCTTGCATATTTGTAACATTTCAAATAAACTAATTTCTTGATAGCTTAAGTGTAGGGTGTGCAACTGTGGGGCTTCAATACTGCATATTGGAAAAATGATAGACTTCTCGAGTTCTCCTAGCTGTGTGTTTTTATATTAAAGTTAATTTCTCCTTGGATAGAGATTGCTGTACAGCCATGACTGTATCTTTTGAAAGTCTATGAAATAAAGGCATACTATTCTCTCCATTTAAAACTTATAAATATTCCTATTTTAAAGAAAAATCAAACCAGTGAGGAAACTAAATTTACAGAGAAATTCCACTGGCATCTGGGAAGGTCATTTCTTCCTTTGAGAGGGCAGAGAAACATGGTTACAGAGACTGAGGTTATCACATCCTTCTCCCTGATATTGAGATTTCTAAACACAGATCTGTAACCACCAGGAAGTCCCTGGGCTGCCTATTATACGCTACAATCAGTTGGAACTGATTACTCAACTCTGGTCATTTTCATCTACAAACAAATTCACAAATTTTCCAGACAAATATGGATGGGCTGGCAAATTTAAATTTCAAATGAAAAAATATCTTCCTGTAATGAGTTCACATACCTTTTATTTAGACTTCCAAATGCCAGCATAATGTGATTAGTTTTGATGTTGTTTCTTTCTACCACTTATGAGAAATCACCTCATCAATCACATTATCAAAATTAGATATGGAAAAGACCTAGAATGTCAACAGGACCATCCCCAGTGCCAGTGCAGACTTGTTTTTGCCAATCTGCTGTACTTTTTAATATCTTCTTCAATCTAATATTAAACATCCCCTGTGATCCTGCATCTATGATTTCCATTGTCATGACATAAATATAAAGAATGAGAAGTAGCTTCTTAAGAGGATATATCTATGTTTATCCATTCTGTTTTTTCAATAAAGAAATCTTATGGTGAACACATAGAACATAAAGATAAATTGAATATATTATAATCGATAATTTTTATTATTATCAATACTAGTCTCTAACATTTTCACAGAATTTTCACATATGCTGTGTAAGTTATACACATTATAGTAGTTGTTACATTGGTAAACATTACTTTTTAGAAAAAAACTGTATTAGGCGTCCTTTACCAGCCTTCAATCAGGTATATACATATATATATATGTATCTGTGTGTGTGTGTATGTATATGTATACATATATACACACACACAGATACATATACACACACACACACACATACATATGTGTGTGTTTAGTTATGCTTTTAAAATCAGTTTATTAAGACTTGATTGAGTAGTTTTAGCCTGGCAAGGTGTAAACTTGAACTGATTTTGCTTACCTGCAATCTGTATCTTTAAACTTGCTCTGTCAGTTTCTTCACACATCATTTAGTGAAAATTTGTGTAAATTTTGATTGTTAAGATTTCATTCCAGATTACAATTCTGAATTTGTCTAAAAGTTGCTTATACTGGAGCCAGACTCTACAGATTTGAATCCCAGAACCACCACCACTAGCTTTGGATTTTTAGTTTAGTCACTTGGGTTTGTCACTTGCATTCAAATGGACTCCATTTTCTCAACAATCAAATGGAGAGAATAAAATAAACTACATTATATGACTCTTACTATTTGCTATATGTAGAGCATTTGGAACATTGCCTGGCATAGGGAGAGAATATGTGTTAGCTACTATTATAATTATTAATATTATTTTAATTATAATTATTTTATCACTGTTTTCATTTCACACTTAACCCATGGCTCAAAGAGATCTGAGGCTGTGAAGGAACATTATCTTTCCTCTTCATCCTACTCTAGCATCTGCCTCTTTTGAAAGCCTTTTGTGTTAAATTTTGGCAGGCAAAATAGGCAAGAAAGGGACTACCTTTCTAGACTTGGTTGCAGGAAAGAATCCTTGATCTCATGCTAACTTGGTCTATTTCATTCATTGAGAGTAGTCAATGGATTGGTCTCCACCTGTAGAGTACGTGTAGTTTTGCTGCAGCTTGCAATCAGCATTAATCCAGAACTCTGTAACTGTTGATTCACTTGGGGCAGTCATATCTCTTTTTATTTCTTACCAGCGATTCATGCCTCCAACACATTCTTTTAGCTTTGATCACATGATCAGTCCAGGGTACCTGCTTCTACCTCAAAGCATTGATTACTTTGAAATCAGAAATAGCTGATTTTCTTATCAATGCCCTTTAAGGGCTGGAAGAAACTTAGATGAAGTAGAAAGCTGCTCCATCTTCTTCCTAGGCACATTACATTGCAATTTCTTTTTGTTCTGTTGTCAAAAGCAAATCTCTCATCTTCCAAAATTTCTAAATATTGTGAGCCCTTAACCTTGAGAAGGTGCAAGTCATTCTCCCAACCACTCTTTTGCATCCACCTTGATTGATTCTGCAGTTCATCAATCATTTAGCAAGAAGCAGATGTGAGGTTTTATTCCTCTCCAGACAATGCCAATCCCTAAGAATTATCTTCCTAATATCGTGACTTAGCTTTTCAAAGGAGTGGAGGAGCACTTCCTTTATAATCATAAAGACTACATTTGCCAGCACCTTAGTCATTCTCAATTTTTTCTTCTTCCCGGTCTTTTTTTTTTTTTTTTAACCAGGAAGAGGGTTGCACAGCATTCTGTTTTTGGCAGGTGGTGGTAGGGCCATTTCTAGTGACTTAAAGTAAGACCCAGCAGGAGCTGTCAAAACATAGTTGTTGAAAGTTTTCTTTAGAAATTTGGGAGCTCAGTACCAATTCATTTGCAGCTTTGAGCCTTAGGCACTAAATCCAGGGCAGAAGGAAAAATGTCACTTAATATTGTGTTATATATTTATGTAGGGCACATAAACCTTAGTATTCAATCATTAAAACTATGTCATATATTTATACAGATTAATATTACATTTTAAAGACTACTAGGGGGCTGGCCTGATAGTAGATGCTGTATCTATCTTTTATGTTTGATTATTAAAACAATTTGTAAGCTAAAGAGAATTATTGGTTTTTATAGAGAAGAGAAAGTTGAAGCTGAAGCAGTTCAGTAGTTCTCAATCACATGATGAGTAAGTAATCAGTAGTGGTAAGAGCAGGGACTTAGACCAAAGGTGTTCACCTCCAAGGTTCAGATGTAGTATATAGCACTCCCACATGTATAAAAGCATTAGTGGGACTGTTATATGGTAGTAGATTTTATATTTTGTGAAGCTAACACTCCATAAACGGTATTTGTATTTTGAGATTCACCTAAAAAAATCAAGTCAATGGGATCAAATCCAGGTCTTTGGTTCTGCTGAGTTATTCTGGCCTTTAGGGAACTCATCAATGGCTGCTTCCTAAGCCTTGACAATTGAACATGAAGTATCTTTGTTTTCAGACATCATAATCACTATAAAAACTAACACAAGACCTAATACCTTCCCTTCTGAAAAACAGAACTAGGAAGGAATCTTTTTACTAATCAATCATATCAAATCAACCGTATTGGGAGAGACAAAGCAGGAATGTTCCATTTGGCAAAGTGAGGACACTCTCAGGAAATGCATTGTGATGTAAGAGTTATGAGAATTTTTCTCATTTTCAGTTTTTAAAATAAATTGATGCATATACACTTATGACCTATGTAAATACCACATGCCCCTGGGAAATTTGACAGAAAGAAAATGAAACTGCAAAGCTTTGGAAACCTGGCAACTTTCAATAAATTACACAAGTAAATTCATGAGTAACTTTTAGGTAAGCAATCAAACAGCTAATTATTTTGTGTGTATCTAAATACTCAAAGAGATGACCACAGCCTCCAGTTGAGGGTCAACCAATTGTTTGGAGGTTCTTACCAAGGTTAATTCCATTTTTCAAAAGTCCCACTTGCTGGAATTGCTGGTATGTTAGTGGGGCATAATCATGCAATTGTCAGCTTTGCCTAATGCAATACAAGTGTGCCTTCCAAAAAACAGAGTATTTAAGCTGTCTACTCACATCAAAATAACACTGTTGAAATTCATAGAATAAAAAATGAGGATAGAAAAGGCTACTTGAAGGTCAAATCATTAGGTGAAGGGAATCTCAAAGTGGGGATCATTTTACTTTTGTAAGGCTTCAAAATAATGTATAGAGTACAGCTAGCATATAGCAGTTCCTCAACAAATGGCAGCAATATCTCATTAATTGTTCTTGAATATAACCTAAATAATATAAACATACATTCTCATTTTAAAAGAAATGATTACGAAGTCATTAAAAATGGGGGAGTCAATAATAATAATTACTAAGAGAAAAAAATGCAGCCAATAATTAATGGACTCCTTTACAGAAGGGTTCTTCTTTTTTGCTTTGTTGAGTAATTAAAAACCCACCCTGTGAAACAGGTGCTGCTCTATCCATTTTAGTGGTGAGACAGTAAATAGGACTCCATGTCATTAAGTAACTTGCTCTAAATCATGAGCAACAGAGCTGGAATTAAAAACTCAGATCTATCCAGAGCCTTGACTTTATGCTCCTTCTACTCTGCTACTCAGCCCCCAGAAGACAGAGCATCAGAAAAGGAATGTGATTTAAAGGAAGACATAGAAGTTGGAGGGAGATAAAATATGTCATGTTAGTGTTATTTATTACATTTCTCCACCTTTTGCTGCAGGCAACTCTGGGCAAATATGGCTCCATTTCTCTATCTTCAAATCTCTCTGGTAATCCATACCTCCAATGATAATGCCTGTTGTGTGTAATATGGTATTGATGTTAAAAAAACGCATGCCTTTTTTCCCCTAAATAATTAATTTCTTTAATGTTAATGTCACAATAAAGCCTATCGGGGTCAATTTGGGTAATGGAAGGGATACCACTTTCTTCCATATCTCCAAGTAAGTGAAGCAAACTATAGCAAAAGGATGAAGGTTAGATCCTTAAGGGTATTGTTCACTTGGAATTAGTACAGTTTCCTAAGTTGCTTGTAGCTTCAGAGTTTACATCTAGTTTTGCTGAAAGAGGAGAGAGGAGGAAGAGTTAGAATCTCTGTATGGAGATACTTGGACAATGCCCCCTGTATATGGCACAGTCAGCATGAGGTGGAAAGACTTCACTGCCTTTTCATAGTAAGCACTCTGTAAATATTGGTTAAATTAGTGAATAAATAAATGGATGTTTTCTCTTAGTCCTGTGCTAATCTCCTTATCTTGTCACAGTTAGCCTTATGCTGCCTGTTACTTTTCTCATTTCTGTCTCTTTGCCCAACTGTGAGCACCTTCATGTAAGAGAATGTTGTATTTCATATCCATGATCTTTACTGCTAAGGAAGGACTGCTTGTCATACAGTATGTGCTTGATAATTGTTGAATAAATACATAACCAATTTATGTCAGATAGAAATGCTGACTCCATAGCAGACATGCACTTCCTCCATCCCCCTCTACTTTATGTCTGGCATTTTTTTTTCTCAACTATTGTCTCTGCTCACAAACAGATGACCCAGACCTAGGTGCTTCCTATAGACCCATACTGGCAGCAATTACACAGTGGCAGAGTTTCCATAGGCCTCTCCACAAGCTTCCCTTTATGGGACCACTTCAGCAGGCAGCTGTACTTGGCTTGCAAGATTTAAATGAGTGATTCTTATTCTGATCCTCTGACTTTTTTATAGATCTTCACTTCTCTATATTATCACACACCATGTAAGATTTAATCCTTTATTCCCGTTTTTCTTATAATGGCTTTGTTTTCCCAACTAAACCCTTGTTAGTAGTTTTCAGTACAAGAAGGAGGGCTCTGCCATAGCAAATATAAAACATGTGACATTAGCTTTGGGATCACACAGTGGGAAGAGGCCACAAAACAAAATAGTGGTAGAGTAATTGCTACAGAAGGCTGGAAAATGGTAACCTATATTATGGAATTATAAAAAAAAATTGGAAAAACTGTTGCCTATTGTAACTTGGGAGATACAAATACATTTTGAGATTTGAGTCATGAGATTTTATGAAGAGTTGCTTCCACTACACATGTATGATAAGGTACTATGAGAAAAAAAGATTTTAAAAGATCTGGCTAGTTTGCAAGCAGAATGAGGACTTCCTAAACCAGAAAAATAAAAGTGTTTCTCATCTGTAATTTCCTTTGCAGGCAAGGGATTCTCAAAGTAAAATACAGCCTGGAGCGAAGATTAAATTAAGGCTGTATCCATAAGAAGGAATTGGAGTTGTGCCTGGTACCTTCTTTAAAATCAACAAAAGTGCTTCTAAGAATCTTAAAGGCGTGGTCTCACAAAAGCATGATCCCGCAAGCCAAGAGAAAGTTAGACACATCTTGAAGAATATTGTGGCCATGGCTTTTGGAGTTAATATGAACTCAAATCAGATACATTAAAACCCCCAAAAGTATTCAGGGAATTATATTAGCAAAAGTGCCCTCAGCTGGACTAAAAGAGTGTGCGATTATTGAAAGGCATTGGATTCACAACTTTCTACAGGCAGGCAGTAGGATGAGAAAAGCTTCGGAAGGGATTTTTTCCTAATACTCTTTCAGAAGTGGCCAAGGAAAAGGATAGCTAGTCTGAAGAGCACAATCAAAAGCCAAAGAGAACAATAAACTGAGGAACTGCATCAGAAATGCATATCCAGGTCTGAGATGGACCACAAAGTTCTGGACTCCAAGTCTGATGCCATGATTGTTAGTACATTTTGAGATCCCTGGATTCCATGCGCTTGTTTTGCATGTTGAAGACACAGAAATAATTGAGAACAGAACAGAGAACTGGTAGATTGAACTCATAGCCCAGTTTTTATGATTTTTATATTACACCATATTACATTATTTGTATCTTGCTTTCCACACTGACTCTGTGTTTGGCTATGCAATTTGCTATGGCCAACAAGACAAAATCAAACTTGATACCAGCAAAAACTTTAAAAGCCCTTGTATATTTCTGTTTCTGTTCTATAACCTTTTTTTCTGCTCTGAAAACTGTTATCCTGTTGGATTATCCTGTTGGAGGGATGTAAGAGAGAATTTGAGGAGAGCTGGATCTTCCCAGAAAAGGCGAAGACCAACGACGCCCAGCTAATTCATGAGTCGACTGCATAGGTATGAAGAAACCCAGCCTGGTTCAACAAAGACAAACACGGTTTAACAGAACTGACCAGCAATCTATATACTTAAAAGAAAAAAATAAATAGTTGTTGCTTCAGGCTAATAAGTATTAGAGCAGTTGTTATGCATTAATATCCAATTTAGACATACCCTCTTACAAGTCAGAAAATATAAAACTCTTTCAAGTCACAAAAGACTAAATACAGTCTCACTCCTGTTGCTCCTATAAATTGATTCCTCTTATTCTTTCCTTTTCAATAACTCTGACTTCCTTGCTGTATGTCCACATACCATGAGCTTCAGTGTCAGGCCTTTTATACTTGATCATTCTCTCAGACCAATCCTCTTTTCCCCTGTTCATTGTATCTCTTTCTGTTCTCCCTCCATTTATATAAGTATCAGTTCAAATGTCATCTTTTCAGAGGGTGCAGACCTGACCACTTGTTATTTTAATTCTCTTACTCTGCTTTATTTAATTATCTTACTTGTTACCAAGAAGGATTAAGTCCTATAAAAGTCCTGTATAAATACACACACACATATGCATATCATATATTTTTATATATGTATAAAATAAAAGGTAGATAGCAGGGGGCAAAGCCAGTAAATATATGGAATGATATATATATGGTTGTGTGTGTGTGTGTGCATGTGTATATACATGTGTATATATATGTGCATGTGTATATACATTTGTATATATATATATGCATGTGTATATATACCCTTCCATATATTTACTGGCTTTCTTGTGTGTGTGTGTGTGTGTGTGTGTGTGTATACCATTCAATGTATTTTTCACACACACACACCCCCATATGTGATACTTTAGCTGATACTTATATATATACTGATACATATATATATATGTATATATATACACATATATATATATACAAGTGTATATATATATACACACATATATATATATAGGCTTTGACACTGCTATGTAAGCTCCATGAGAGGACAAACTTTGCATCCTTCAAACCTAGAAAGATGTCTGCCTTGTAGAAGATGCTTATTAATAAATATAGAAGGAATGGGTTGGTTTAACAAAAATGTTAAAGTCAAAGGTCTTGGGGCTACATCAATCATCTCATTTTATAGAAGGAGAAACTGAGGCCTAAAAAGAGGAGGTAAACACCTATAATTAGTACTGAATTTTTATTGTCACCTGTGTTCTATGTTTTTCTTCTGGTTTGTTTTGCAATAGACACTAGTGAATCATTAGGTTTATGAAAATATTCTCTTTAAAAAACATTCAATGGCCCCATTTATATGCAAAATTAACACTTTGGGATAGTATAGAACACTCTTTATACTTTGCTTTTCCTGCATCCTAAAATGTTCTACGAATACTCTCCATGCCACATTTATAACCCTTTGTATCTCTCACTCCGTGTTTTTGATTGCAGCAAAGTAGATAGTGGTGCATTTAAATTCATGTTACTCCTTTTATAGAATACAGTTGTCACTAGGATGTGGCTTTCCAGGAAAGGTCTATGTATCCCAGTCCATTTGCATCAAGGTATAGCAATGAGATTAGTTACCACCAGTGGAATATTAGCACAAATGATTGGTACCATTTATTGGCTAAGGCTGTTATGAAGCAGATGTGCCTTCTCCAAGTTTTTTCCTCTTCTACTTGCCGAATGTAGAATGGTCAAAGTCCTAGGATATGATAGAGTCATAAGTTAAAAGAAACTTCATCTTAGAATCGTCAAGTTAAGAGGAATTAATTCCTCATCAGAAATAGTCATCATGGTCTATTATGTGTGAGATAAATTAATTTCTATTTTGTTAAGAGACTGAAAATGTAGAATGCATTGGCAATAGTAACTGGCATTACATAACTAATATATTGTTTAATCTATTCATTCTATCTAGCATGTTCTTCCCACAACAGCTATCCATTGCTCAAAGATGAGCTTAAATGCCACCTTCTTCACATCTCCCCCTGAATCCTTCAGTCACACTTAATATCTTCCTCCATCACATTTTTCTGGCTGTTTTAGCTGTTTATTGTATGTTATAATTAATTCTGTCCATGGTATTCACTACTAAATTATGAGCTTCTATGGGTAGAAACTGTATCTTAATCATTTTGTACCCTCCAGAATGTCAAACACAGTATCTCACAAACAGTAGGTGCTCAATAAATGTCTGTTACATTAAACCAAATGAAATCAAATTCATATATCTGAATGATAAATATGTTTCTTTCATTCAAGATCATACGGCTGGTATATAAAAAAAGAAATCTATTACTTCAGTCTGACTCTTTAACTTGGCAGATTAGAGTGGAATAAAAATGTGTCCTGGATAAAATGAAAATGCATTGTTTTACATAAGATTTGGCAATTTTGAAAAATACATTGATTTAATGTACTTAGGCCAGTGAAAAATCTGTTGGTTTAAGCTAACTGCCATTAGTTTCAATTAAAATGTGTCGATTTGGGTAAATGTTGGTTAGAATAAATGTTGCCTGACTGTGGAAAAAAACCATTTGCTTAAGCTTGCCTTGGAGCACAATCAGAGAGAGAGGTGAGGGGGGAATGGTGGGGGGAGCCAGAGAGTGAGTGTGTTAGACAAACAGGAAGGATTTTCTCTTCTGTGCACTGTAATCCATTTGAAGAGGGCAAGAGCAGCTGGTCAATTAGTAGGTTACCATCCTTTGGCTTTATATTAACTAACATCTATAAGTGAGAAAAGAAATAGCATTGAAAAAGAAGTTTGCTTAAACTAAAAAAATGCTTCTGTGTGAGGCTTACATTAGGTCAATACCATTAAGCCATCATCTGCCTTCAGATGGGTCAATTCCATTCATTTATTTAAAAAGTGAAATAATTCAGTTATCTGAGTTCATAATGGCAAAAACAACTGTGGTTGGGGAAGTACATCTTTCACTTTTTGACAAATGGTTATAATGCTTTTATTATGTTGAACAATATGACATGGCCATTTTTTGGTGGTCACAAACAGTGGATTATCGGCAGTTTCGTGAGGTTCAACTCAATAGATACTACTTAAGTGTAATTGGAGAAAGAACTAGATTGTACTTTGCTTTCATTGATATTTTCAAACATAATGATGTGCTTCCCCTTCTAGTCTTTGAAGGCAGGAAAAAAAAATATACACACCCTGCCCAACATATGCACATACATGTACACAAACATGCAAAATGATCTATCTTTTTTATCTATCTATCTATCTGTCTATCTATATTATCTAACATCTCTGCATTTCCAATCCAACAACGTAAGGACCTGAACATAGGCAGTATTTAGTAAATGTTTGAAAAAGGAAGGAAGATATAGGCAGGAAAATGTTAAATGATAGTAGATAAGCTTAAAACAAAGGGAACAGAAAATGATGGGGGAATTTCAACAGTTTATTTATTGTAATCATTTAAATGTTTTTCATTGGAGAAATGAATATTCTTTCCATGTGTTTTTAATGATGGGAAGGAACCAGATGTCTTGGCAATTAATACTGTGTAAAACATACATAAATTAAACCAGTGCATAACAAGGAACTCTCATTGCTAAAGACACAGAGAAAAAGATGCCCAGGAAAATTGGAGAAAGCAATGAGAAGGATATAAGACATCTATCTGAGTAACATTGTGGTAGGAAGTGAGAGGGTGGTGATTGCAAACATCTATATGTGGAGTATCTGGAAAGGCAAAGATCATTCAGAAGAAAGACTCAGAAAATACCCCAACATGTAAGATAAAATACCTGCAAATAAAAGGGTAGAATGTTTTAAGAGATAAACAGAAATATGACTTAGGTTGTATAATTATAAATTCTGACCACATATTCCTTATTAACGGCAATTATATAGTAGAGAGGAAATTAGAATTGATTTTTTAGTCTGGATTCTGCTGATAGTTTGCCGGTTGACTTAGACAAAACCCTTAAACTCCTTGACATTTTTGAAATGTAAAATAGAAATAATGAAAATAAATCTTTTGTTGCCTGACGATTGTAAAAATCAAATAGGAGAAAGTTCAGTGTGTACAATAAATAACAAAAAACATCACTGAGAACCTACAATGAACAGGTGATTTGCAGGCAATTACCAAGTGCTTTATCTCATTTAATCCCAATGGTCATAATATGACACAGACTTTATCTTCAGTTTGCAAGAAATAAAGCTCGTCTGTCAGAAGTTAAGCAATTTATCCAAATTTAAAATAGGCACTTAGCAAATATTTTATGAATCACTTGATGAAGTACTCCCTAGCACTCTACTTTGGCATTCCTCATATTTAATTATTAACATAAAGTAGAACTTGCCAGTATGAAATAGTATGTGTATGGAGGAGGTATATGCTAAATGAAAAGTCTGAATTAAGAAATATTTGGTGAATATAAATTCACTCAGCGTTCTTTCCAACTTTTGAGTTTGGCTTATTTGACAAACTTCCTGTTATACAGAGTTATAGGGATTATATCAAATTGACATTTTATTGTTATTTTAATTATTATCTAAGAATGATTGACATATTCATTCATTCAATCAGCAAATATTTACGGGTCATGATGCTAGGTAGTGAGGATTCAGTGATGAACAAAACTAGATAGCTCTGCCTTCAGAGGATTTCTGGAATAGTGAAAATAATGGATTTTACTCAAATCATTGCAAAAAACTTAAGAACTCACAACTATGATAACATGATCCTGTTGAGAGAGCCCGTAATAGTAGGGTTTGCTTTGGTAAGAGAGAAAAGGAAAAACTTGAACTGTGTTATGAGAATTAATCAGAGAAGAGATGTGTGTCCAGTGCAGAAAGAACAACATGAAAAACAATCTCTAGAATTAGGGAGGAAGCTGAAATGGTAAGGAAGAAAAGAACACCTTGGTATAGGGTTATGTGATCAAAATAGAATGCATGTGTCTTCCTCCAAACCAGTCATGAGAGGCAGAGGTGGCAGGTAGATGAAGATCAAAATATGAGCTTCATTAGTCATCTTCATCACTTTTTTGGATGATCAGCTAAAATCTGGGACAAATAAGTTTTCTAACATACTACCTCTTCCTGCCTCCTCCATTCTAAGCCTCAGAATAATCCAACGAAAGTCGAACGTCCAGGTAAATCATACCTATTCAGGATCGAGGTGAAGAGAAGAGGAAACAAAAGATATGGAAGAAGAAAGATAAAATCCTTGATGCTATCATTTTATTTGATAAACTCTACAGAGGTAGAAATGAGAACGAATGGCACCCACCAATTCACTTGCACAATGAGTAGGGGTAACACGAAAGGCTAGGAATGTTATTTGAAGTGCCGGATCTTCCAGAGGGAAACAGGTGCAGTATGAGATGAGACATCTTCCTTCTCAAAAGTTAGGAGAAAAGTGCTTCTAGGTAAAGGATAAAGAGTTGGACAGGACACCAGGTCGGTCTTGCAGGTGACTTCCAAGATGTCTATCTTGATCTTAGGGGCAATAAGAAGTTAATAATGGATTTAAGAGGTATAGGTTGGAGTAATCTTTTAAAAAGCTATTTCCAGCTGTTGTGCATAAAAAGGATTGGGAAAGGCAAATAAAAAATATTGTGAAAGTGTAGGCAAAATAATATTAGTAGTTTGGACTAGCATGGGGAGGATGGCAGTGGTGGTCAGGAGACATAGACAGACATGAGAGCTACTTATGTGAAATGAACAGGCTTTGTTAAAAAGTTTGATATGGGTAATAATGGGAATATTAAAAATGACTTATGTCTTGGGGAATGATGGATGCTGGTTTAATTTAGTGAATTCAAGGAAACTGAGGGAAAGCCAGGTTTGCGTAGGGAAGATTACATGTAAGTGTTTGAACCTATTGAGTACTAGGTGCCTTTGAAGTTGGTCAAACATTTGCCTCCATATTAATATTTCAAAATTAATTTGTACAGTTGATTTATCCCAGCAGTCTTATTTATACTACCTAATTACATGGAAAACTTTTTTTCCGGATCTACCTGTCAAGTCGTCATTGCAAATTTCACAATACTGTAGTGGAATATAAATCAATGTGGCTTCAATGTGCTTATAACTTTCTAAACCACTCCAAATCTATTCAGATATTCTTTTAGGCTTTTGAAAGGTGATTTTCTTTTTTGCCTTTCCGTGTTGTATTTCTGTGATGTAATTGTCATACCTTCTAAACAGCTTTTAGGGAAACCTGTTGGAAATAGCAAAGTAGAATCTGATGGCAATCTTTCTTGTGTCTAGTGATATTTTATGCTATCATGGGTGTGAGGACTCATCATTAACATCATAAAGATTTCACAAATGTGGGAAAATGAGTGCTGGTAACTTTTTAAAGAAAAGAGGCTTGGAATTATTTGTATAGCCTCGCTGAGTTTAAAAGGAGCTTCAATTTCATCAAGCTTACCTTGGATTCCTGCAAGACCACAAGAAAAATATCTCACGAAGAAAAATGAACCTGTGTTTAAATAAGCTTAAAATATATATATTTTTTACTTTTTCCCCTAGATTTTCCCAAAATTTATCCACTATTTGCCACCATAGGAGTTCTTTACTTCAAATCTAAGTTCTTCTTTACTTCAAATCTAATCGCTGGTGGTGAAATATACCTCTTTTCTCATTTTCTAAATGAGAGGTTTTACAGAGATAATTTTATAAGTTTAAATCTATCAACTGTTTAAGGCACATACACAGGATTAGAGAATATTGTATATTATGTGGAATCTAGAGAGAATCTTCCACTCCTTGGTAATAGCTTGAACTATTTTCATGATTCTTTTCTTGAATATTCAAGTGCAGAAAACTTAAAAAAACACAAAATAAAATTTTAAGTTTCAAGAGCAAAGAAGTATCCTAATTTCAAATGTGGTTTATGGAACTCATACACAGATAACTTTCAACTAGACCTACAAATGGTGGAGAGTCTGCATGACGATATGAAATATACAACCAGTAATTTCAAATGTCTTCACTAAAATTTTATGAAAGCAGTATCTGAATGGATTTTTGCAACTGCTCTTTTCTTCAGCCTATACCCTTCTGGTTAAGGATCTTCTAACAATCACATTGACATGGTTAAAAGAAAGAACATGAAAGAGGACCAAGGAAGAATGCAGAGTGTTTACAATTCACCAATAGTTTTATATACAAAAAATCAATCTTATGGTCTATAGCATTACAAAAGTATTTCTCTATTACATAGAGTTTGATGTAAAAATGAATCTTATTGGATTCAGTAATTCCTGTGAATGCCCTATAACATAAAAACCACTCAGCTCTGTTGTAAAAATAATTTCTCATAGGGCTCCTATGACACTTACTCTGGAATTCTTCCACAGCTGAACAAATTATGGTATCTCCATTCATCTATGGAGATAAACACATTTTTGAAACAGTTTTTTTTTGTTTTGTTTTGAAAAAATGGTAACAACAAACTAAAGTAGAAAATGTGAGTACAAGATTACTCAACAGCCAATGAATCTGATTGCTATTTCAGAAGATATTTTAGCTATTTGGGCTATTTTACTTCTGTAATTGTATGGAGACTGTATGGCTGTCTGGCCTGGAGAGTTTGAGATATCTTAAAGACACACTTTCCATTCGAGTGAAAGCCATTGCCATGAAAATTTTAATGAAACAGTAGTGTTTTGTTCTATGGATGCTGATTAATGTGGATCATATACCACCTTCAGGTCCTATCAAGATTTAAAACCCATGAAATCCTAGATTTCAAGCTTTCACAACACAGAATCATATTATCTTAGAAATGGAGAAGACCACTCCTCTCCAATGCAGGAATTCTTCCTAAAACATCTAGGACAAAACATGGCTGAAGCTTCTGTTTGATATTCTGCTGATAGAGAACGTGATACTTCACCAAGCCGACTCTTCCCCTGCAGTATAGCTGTTTCAAAACTCTGTTTTATATGCATTAAAGTTTATCCTATTGTGGCTCCACCTGACTAGACCTCACAGAATATGTCCTTATGCCCACATTCCAAATTTTCAAATATCAGAAGGTAGCTCCTGTGGTTCCTCTAATCTCTTTTCCAGAAAAATGAATCCATTCCCCTTTATGATTTTACATAAAACATGATTTTCAGATTCTTGGTTGTTCAGATTTTCCTGATCTGGACATGTTTTATGTCAATGTCCCTTTCAAACTAGTGGCCAGAGAAACACTCTATAAAGCATTCTAATTACGTGTAGCACTTTGGGGCATCATTTCCCTTATTTAAGATGCTAAAATATCACTAATATAGAGCAAAATCTTCTGGTGGTTTTAAAATTAACTCTATTCAGAACAAGATATTTTTTATATTGCTCATTTTTATAGTCCTTTAAAAAAAGAGGTAAAATGTACATGCCTTTAAATGCACAAATATTAACTGTACAATTTTGACAAAGTAATACATTTGTTTAACTAGCACTCCCTTTCATCATATGCAGCATTTCCACATCTCCAGAATGTATCCTAATGTCTCTTTCAAGACAATTCCTTTTAGCCTTACCACAGAAACAACCCTCTGTCCTATGTATTTTTCTTTCAAGTTCTTGAACTTTAGATAAATTAAGTTTGTTCTGTCTGGTTTATCTGGCTCAGGATTTAGTCTGTGAGAGTCTCCAAACTGTCCGTAGTTTTTTTCTTTTTATTACTAAGTAGCATTTTATTCTATGATTATATCACAATTTGCCTGTCCTTTCTTTAGTTGATGCAATTTCAGTTGTTTCTAGTTTTCCATGATTGTAAATAAGGTTTCTGTGAATTTTTATATACAAGTATTTGTGTAGACATGTTTTAATTCTCTTGGGTAAAAACATGGGATTGACAGTGTTGGGTACTGTGGAAATTGTATGTTTGGCATATAAGTAATGATCAAACTCTCTTCTCCAAAATATCTAGAGCATTTTGCTTTCCCACCAGCTGTGTATGAGACTCTGCATCCTCATCTGCATGTAGTATTGTAAATCTTTTCATTTTTGTCATTCTAGTTGGTGGCTAGTAATAACTACACTATGGTGTAGAAAACCAACAATGTCCATTACGGAGAGAAACCTTAGTCATACCTTTATTTATCCAATTAAAAGATATAAATGGTACCAGATATATTCCAGTCATTTTATTCTGAACTTGAAGATCCACTACCTAGCAGTAAATAGTCCTGCCAGGATAGATTTATGAATGTAGTTATATGGGGTCTATACTGTAGCTTGAAGGGTGATGTCATTGGAAGTGTTCAGTTTGGAAAAAATTCTAAAACTTTGGATTAGTGTTTTTTTTTAATAGCTTTCATTAATAAAGCAGACCTAAGAGTATCAAGTATAGGATGACTGTACACACTGAATCAACTGGAATGTCCAGATTTGTGCTTGTTTTACTGGTTTAATTCTCAACAGTGCTCTTTTCACTCAAGAGTGCTCCAATTTAGACAATGAATTATATGATCACCCTAGTTAAGCAGGGACTCTGATATGACTTATTTTTTAATGATGGTTATAAAAAGGTCACAGTTAGGGTCACAAATAACAAGATCCAAGAGCTTTTTGAGGGCAGAAGAAACATGAGGTTGCTGGAGGGATATAATCCAGAGATGCTAGTGGGAGGAGTTAGTCCTGGAAGCTGTCTCCAATGAATGCCACATGCTAGCAACAGCTGATCAATTGCGGACTTTATTATTTATTAATTGCCATTAAGACTCATCACTGTTAGAACTGCAATTGGAAACAATAAATAGCATCAGGCAAGAGATTCTTTAATAACTAAACTCAGAATTTCCGGTATCATAGAGCATGCTATATAACAAATTGTCAAACACTTAGTGGCTTAAAACAATACAGAAGTGTTTTCTCACAGCTTCTATGGATCAGGAGACTGGGCATGGTTTAGGTAGATTCTCTGCTTCAGGGTCTCTCTAGGCTGTCATCAAAGTGTAAACAAGCTCTTGTCTCATCTGGAGGCTCGAGTGAAGAAGGAGCTTCTTTCAGGTTTATTCATGTTAGTGGCAAAATTTATTTCCTTGCTGCTATAGGACTTGAGCTTTGATTTTTGCTATTGGTTGGAAGCAATTCTCAGCTCCAAGAGGCTGTCCAAGTTCTCCAACATCTAATTTTCTTCATAGGTAGTTACACAATGGCAGCTGGATTCTTCAAAAACAGCTGGAGAGTGAGATCTAGTTAGCTGGCTAGCAAGACAGAGTCCTATATAATATAACATAATTATGGGAAAGACATCTCAACACCTTTGTTACAGTCTACCAGTTAGAAATAAGTCAAAAGTCTCACTCACTCTCAAGGGGCAGCCGTTACACAAAGACAAGAACTCCAGGAGATGAGGATGATGGTGGCCATCTTAGACTTAGTCCTCTTCCACATTCCACAATATTTTCTTAACATGGACATTAGAAATTGCAATTTATTTGATCTTCATTTTTCTTAGACAAGAGAAACACTTTTCCAGAAAGAAAACTAACTTGGGTGGAAGCTCGAGCTACGTATTATAAATTTAATTTTAACCAACAGTTTAGTTTCCCAGGGAATTTTTTTTTATCTATCTATCTATCTATCTATCATCTATCTATCTATCGATCATCCATCTATCTACCTATCTATCATTTTTATTCTGTACTTAATCTCATTCTTTGAGGATGATTTCAAATCTTTCTTCTACTAGGCTATAGTCAAATTTCATAAAAATTTTCTTAACTATCCTTGTTTATAGGAATTTTCATTTCCTCTTAAAGTCAGATATATGTAGCTTTGAACTCTAACTCTTAGCACTTACTGGATTTTATCACATACAGCAGATATTTTAACCTGTTTTAATTTCAGCTTCCTTGTTGGTAAAGTGAGAATAGCACTATTTGCTTCATCTGCTTCTTGATACATTTAAATGTAATTTTACAGAAAAATAGCCTAGCCCACAGAACATCCTACTCAAATGCTGTTTTCTTTTCTTCCCTCTTTTTCTTGTCTTTCCCTACTCTCCATATAATTATTTTGACACTCTCTATATATTATCCTGCATAGTTTATTTTGCTATGGGTATATGTACATGTATCAGAGATGTATGTGAGTGATGATTACACGTTGCATTATGTTGTGTAAGACCTGGTTTTTCAGCTGTAGTGATGCATTTGTAGTGACTCATCCACATTTTCTTTCCAAATCTTCCAGAATAAATTGCCACATATCCATGAGATGACTCGACAGGTCACACTTATCTAATCTTTGATCGCTGTGTTATAGAATTCTTTTTGTGGTGCCGATCCTTATTATTCTAGACCCTGTTCTCTTCTAATCCTTGGGCCACTCTCTGTCTCATGCTTCTTATAGCCTTTTGAAGCTCTCTAGGGAGAAAAATGTTCAGGGTCCTGCTTCATAGTTTTAGGTAGCAGATGGCTTTTTATTGTACCTGCCAGATAAGTTTTAATTATGTGAACTCCTCATTATGCAATTCCAAAGGGAAAAAGTATATTATTTTAGGAGCATCCTCTTTGTTTTTAAAATCAACTTATCTAAAATTAATATAGAGAGACATAACATTTTTCCCCCAAAGAGTAACTTTTATAAATTTCCCTAAAATTATTATTGTCTCACTTTTAAAAAAAATCATTGCATAAATAAGTCATGGGCTCCACATGAAGATTCTATAATTGCAAATATAATAAATAAGTTATGGAGAACTGAACTCTGAATTCTGATTTTACCACTAAGTAGCCAGCTGACTATGAGTGGGTCACTTTTATCATTCTGAGCCCCAGGTTCCTAGTTCCTTAACTGTGGGATTTAGATAAGGTGATTCATAAATTCCTGTCAGCCCCACAATTCTATAATTTTGAAAAATTAGTCACATCTTCACTTATATATTCTTGTTTAAAGTTGCATTCATTCATATTTTATTGTAACTTTCATTTTTTTTCCCTTCCTTCATTACTAAGTTTGTGTATGTGCTGGTTTGGGAATAGGATATGCCTGTTAAATTCTCATCAAAATGTTTTTCCATATCTATTTGTGCTGCTTAGGTGACATAGGAAGACAGAGATTTCCAACAAAGAGTAGATAATTACAGGCTTCTTGAACAGATGTGTATTTAAGAGAATAGAGCTCCTCTTTGTTATCAATGCCAAGGATGCAAACCAGAATACCAAAATTAGAATCGAGCCTAGAATTTCAGGATCAAGACTGAGAAAGAGGTTTTAAGTTTTTTTGCTTAGCAGTTCAAAGAGGTGGGCACACAGGGGAGGTCCAGGAGAATGTTTTAACATTCGAGTAATAGAAGTTTGCATTTAAACAGCAAAACTGCCTGGCAAAATCTGAGCTCGTCCAGCAGGTGACTTCTAAACCCTTAAGCTATAGACATTCTTTCTGAGTGTGTAGAATATTAAGAGATGGGAAAGATGGCCAGCATATGCCAATTGCTGTTCTCAGTACTGAACACCAGACACATCTGACAAAGTTGCTATCCAGTCGTTCAAATGTGGCTAATGGGGCTCATTTCTGACCTCCAGTCTGTTCCATGCTGACTGCAAATACAATTTGCGCCTTCTTGGGGCCAGCAGGGTCGTCTGTGGAGCCTGTGACTCAGCAATGGGCAGAGGCACAGTTGCTTTGCCTTCAGTGATGCATCCTGTCTTTAATCAAATTTCTCTTTCCTACTCTGGGAAACTCGTGGGCCTCCTGTTCATTCTTAAATGTCAGAACAGGGTCGCTGCCTTCTTTCTTTTTCTTATCATAAGTACGAATAGACCTTCAGCCCACACTGGCACATAAGGGACCACCTTCTCTAGTGCCCTCATTTCACAGAGCAAAGGAAGAAAGGCTCACACAGGGAAGTGACTTGCTCAAGGCCAAAGAGGAAGAGGCATAACTGGAACGATGACTCCTATGTCTTGATTTCCAGTTCCAAGAGCTTTCTCTGACTCCATGCTGCGTCAAAGTGTTCTGATCTTTTTAATGCACATCCTGCTATGGTTGGCCAAGTTTGACTTTCACAGCTCATGATTATCATTGATCCTTATATGATGAACTTGATAAACGAGCAACAGGTAAGGTAAATAACTGTATGAAACATGCTCTCCTTTAACTCTAATTTTGTTCAAATTACTGATCTCATATAGAAAGAGTGCTTTATAGTTTTAAAGGCACTTTCATATATTTGATCACTTCGATCTATTTTTTTCTTCATTAAGACAACCCCTGCGAACTTAACAAAATGGTTGTGCCCAAATGCTGACAGTGACTCTGGTAGTAGCATCAACTTTTCATAAAGAAATACCTATTTATTTATGTGTCAGTATGAAATGGTTAAACCAAGCACTCTGACAGAGTAATGCCTTAGATACACTACACTACTGGACTTCCATAGACAAGAATAACCTAACCATTCAACATACATGTAGTAAAAGTGGTTCATTTTCTTTAGTAATTGAAAGAGTATTTGGGGTATGGCTGAGTTTTGGGATGGTTATAATGAATATCTCCCCTAAGGCTACACTATGGAAGATGCAGAACTTGTTAGCTCAATATACTCTTATCTTTGAAAGACTGAAATAGATTATCTCTAATGTCTCTTTTAGCTTCACTTCACTTGGCTCTGATTTCCAGAGAAGCTGTGAGTGGGCAGCATTTGTGAATTTCCAATTTAAATCCTCTTGTTTCAGGCCCCTAGACAGTGCCAGACATACCATAAGAGCTATTCAACAAACATGGGTGTTCATGGTTTTAGTGACTTCCCTGGATAGCTCTTGTCTTATGATGTTGCATTTGAAGAAATCAGGGTCCTCTCATTTGGAGTCCCTCCATTTCAGGCAATTCCCAGAAGCCCTTTGTCACAGGAATGATTCTCTTCACTGCTCCAGGAGGCAAGCTACTAAGTAAGTGCTTCTCAGAGGGAGGAGAAAGTTATTTGGAAGAGGCTGGACTCTGTCAGATAAGTGAAAACTTTTTGTAAGTACCGGGCTTGGAAGTGAGAGAGAAGGTTTTCAAATCAAAGTGCTAAATTAAGAAGCTTAATTTTGGCACTTGAGCTGACTGAGTTGTTGATGGGAGGGTTTATGCTAACAATTCCCCTTCATCCACGGGGCATCAGGAGCAGAAACTGGTAAGATAGCTTCAGGGGAAGGAAAGGATGGTCTCACTCCACTAGCTCTATCTTCAGAAAGCATGGGAGGAGTGCTGAGTTTGGGTCTGTTTCGGTCCCACGCTGGCACACAGATAGCTACAGCGCATTGACTTCCTTTTCGCTGCACTCTCCTTGGAGGGACAGAACCAGGAGTGTGTTTTTTTTCTGGAGTTCCCCAAGTATTCATTAGAAATATAGTTTAAAAAAAGGAAACTCTTTGTCAAAAGGAAAGAGAAAGACATGGGACACTGAGTTGACATTTTGACTATGACTCTAATCTCAAGTTCTAACAATGCTTGCTGGGAAAATTATTTACTCTCTCTGGAGCAGCTTGTTTTTTTTCTGTGTCCATAATGTTCTATACCTCTAGAAGTGATATTTTCTATAGCTCTAATATGAAGCATATTCAAAGAATATTCCAATTGATTTGTTTCAAAGTCCTAAAAAACAATTTTAGCATTGGACCTAATAATTTAATTTAGGTGCATTTATATACAAATAATGAGACATTTGCAGAAGTGTTTTTCTATTAGGATTTTATTTCAGCATTTGTAGTAGTAAAAATTGGGAGCAACTAACTTCACAAAAAGGAGATTGAATGTATGTATTATAGTTTGTCCATATGAAAGCACAAGCTATGCCTATTTGAATTCATATTGCTAAAAAATATTTAATGGAATAGAAAATATTCAGGGTGAATTCAAAATGATAAAATCAGATTGAAAACACTAAGGAGATATCTCAGTTTTGTTAAATATAATGAGTGTGTGTGTGTGTGTGTGTGTGTGTGTGTGTGTGTGTTGGAAGAAAAAAAAGACTAGAGACTTCCATTCTAAAATTTCAAATGTTTATATTGGTTTTGGTAGTTACCGGCAACTTTTACTTATTATTATAATAATCTATAATTTTCAATACTTTTAATATGAGATTGCATTTGTAATCAGAAATAAACATGATTAATCTTATTTAAATGCTACATAAATAAAAAAATACATGTACACATCCTCATTCTCCTAGCTTTAATAGCTTGGAATCTTCAAGAATCTTTAAGCCTTGTGACAAATTATATGGCATCTCAACAAGTGTACAAAGTTGAAATCCATTTATTTTTTGCATTAATCATTGATGTCAGGGCTACAGGAGCCCCATTCTGGCTTCTCAACTCATGTTACAGAAGCACAGGAAAACCATTTCAACTGTCATGTAAAAATGGTAGAAAAAATAATCTGATAAGATACCCTTACTCTTATAGTATTCTCGACTGTGCCTCAGAGAGCTGAAAAAATTTCAGGAATTATTTCATTTACACTTTTCACTTACAAAATTAGGAATAAAAATTCCTCATATCTTGAAAGGACTCTAGTAATGTAAAAGAACAAAAGTATTAAATGATCTAAGACACTAAGATTCTTAAAAGCCTGATATTATGCCCACAAAAGTCAGGTAAGAAGGTTCAAACACCTTTCCAAATGCAAATAGGACAAATAGAATAATTTGGTTTCATAAACCTAGGTGAATACAAAGCTACCCATTCCTCCAGATTTCTGCCAAATTATAACTAGACATTATGGTATCTGGAAGTCATTTCATTAAATCTAAATAAATAGGTAGATTGTTATTATGGAATATGGAAAATTATATGCATTTACCACCATCTTTCAGCTCAAAGAGCAATTTCTGGTCATGTGGTATTGCAGCTTAATGACTGTGCTTTGACCATTTGCAGCTGGTGTTTGTCCCTGGGACATAAGTCACACAGGGCACAACATGGCTGATATCCAGAAAGATCACGAGAACCACACCACTGCTTTGGCACACTTTCAAGAGCTATTCACCAAGGAGCTCATGACTGCTGACCATCTGGTTGGAAATCCTGGCAATGATTTGTTTAATACTAGTGTTAATATGACGTCTGTCAGTAGAAAGCATTTTGTGGGATTGTAACCACCATGGTAGTCTATGTTAGGTAGACTCTAACTGTTATGTTTGTTTTCAGCCTCTCATTCATTTCTGGAAAGCTAATTCTGGGCTATCATCTTTTATGGTCAAATGTTTGCTTATTAGATATTCAAACTTAACAAACTCAGTTTTTATGAGCTTAAATGCTGTGGGAATAATGTTGATTTCATAGAATTAACTAATTTTAATGCTTCGAAGACTTTAGAACAATAGGAACTGTTAGTCCTGATACTGTCAGCATGGTTCTAAATGTGAAAAAGTTCTATCCAAGGACATGGATACTTCAGAATAGATTTATTGATTTTAGTTTATAGAAATATATGCACCCTAGTTAAATATTATCTTAGCTAGCATATCACAACATAGATGGAAAACCTGAAGCTTAGGAAGATAAATATTCCTAAGGCCATAGCAGCAGAATAAAGCCCAGCACCTCAGTTTGTAACGCAATTCCATGTGTTTCCATATAGGCTGACCACACCAGCTCACACTTGCTTAAAGTTTTTAACATGGCTCTTGGGGATTTGGAGAAATAAAAAAAAAATCACTTGTATAATAATAATGTTCTAAGTAATTCCAGCCGGGCACGGTGGCTCATGCCTGTAATCCCAGCACTTTGGGAGGCCGAGGTGGGAGGATCACAAGGTCAAGAGATTGAGACCATTCTGGCCAACATGGTGAAACCCCGTCTCTACTAAAATATAAAAATTAGCTGGGTGTGGTGGCGAGAGCCTGTAGTCCCAACAACTCGGGAGGTTGAGGCAGGAGAATTGCTTGAACCCAGGAGGTAGAGGTTGCAGTGAGCCCAGATCGCCCCACTGCACTCCAGCCTGGTGCCTGGCAACAGAGGAAGACTCTGTCTCAAAACATACATACATACATACATACATACATACAAGTTATAAGAAATTCCAACTATTATGTTGAGTTTTGCCCGCCCATAGGCTTATACTGTTGTCAAATTTCAGTTTTTGTCACAGAAGTCCTATAGTAATATTCATTATATCTGCCACAGACCTAAGTAAGAGCTTCGCTTGTCCAAAATTCCTGACCTGAGTTTGTATTTTACTCATCTCAATACCTGGATAGAGGTAGTGGTGCTGGAAACAGTGTATATATTCTTTTTTATTTTTATAGATTCCCACATTATGGGTAGAGGTAGCCTGTTAGGTTCCGAGCAAGATACAGCATAAAGAAAACATCTTTGGATGTGGAGATTAAACAGAGCCTGCTGTCCATAGTTCTGAAATGTCATTTTAAATTTACTTGAAAACAATAGGTGACTTTGATCCAAATTCTCTAAAGAAATCTGAACAAGGTGAGGAAAGAATTTCACATGGAAAATAATAGAGGGAGCAAAATGAGAGGAATGGAGAGAGGATGCCAAATAAGAATGGTTTCTAATTGATTAGGGGGAAAAAAATCAAGAGATTATTCTTCTGATGTAGTAGTCAAATTTTTGCAGTTTTAAGAAAAAAATGTGTTTCTGTCAGGAAATTTATTAGCATGTGACACTCCCATCTCCACCAATCTGTGCTTATCAATCTCCTTAATGGTAGGCTTAAGCCTTAAACAGCCAGGAATATCATCTCCAGAGAAAACCATGGAGAAAACATACACATACTTCTCTGGATGTTAAATTTAAATTAATCACACATTTTTGGATTAGCTTTTCTAGATTTGAGGTGTAGAGCAGAAGAAAGATACGACATTGGTCATTAAAATGCTTCATACTTGAGATAGTCACCATGAAAAGATGCTACAGACACCAAACAGATTAATCAAAATTTTTATTGCACTTTAGTAAGAAAATTATTCATACAGCCAGTTTTCATTAATTTCTAAGCATTGAGGTGAACAATTCCTATGCATTATTTCACTTGATTTTCAGAATAACCTTATGAGATTGACATTATTTTTACTTAAAAAAAACAGGCAAGAAAACTAGGACTACTAGATTTGTTTGGCTGTATCCCCCACACAAATCTCATATTGAATAGTGACTCCCACAGTCCCCACGTTTCATGGTAGGGACAGGCGGGAAGTAATTGAATCATGGGGGCAGGTTTTTCTCATGCTGTTCTCATGATAGTGAATAAGTCTCATGAAGTCTGATGGTTTTATAAAGGGGAGTTCCCCCTGAACAAGCTGTCTTGCCTGCTGCCATATAAGACGTGACTTTGTTCCACATTTAACTTTTGCCAGGCTTGTGAGGCCTCCCCAGCCATGTGGAACTTTGAGTAAATTAAACTTCTTTTCTTTATAAATTACCCAGTCTTGGATATGTCTTTATTAGCAGTGTGAGATACATTAACATATACTTTAGAATGTTCAGAGATGTATGGCAGGGCTCAAATTAAAATTGTCCTGATTTCACAATTTATGTTTTTAACAATTTAGTAATATTGGATAATATGTGTGTCAATGGAAATATTGTAATAAGTGCTGGCTGGATTTTAGGAAATAACAAAACTATCCAATCTCTCTAAGTATGAGCAAGGTGATATGTGGAGGTAAATTGAAGTGAAAAATAAAGAAGAGACAGACACTAATATCAATATTGAATTTTGAAGAATGAGAAGAAAGGCACCAAGCATCGTGAATAGGGTCAAGGGCATGCACAAAGTTCTCAAATGTCATAGTGTACTTGGGGTGTGGTCACTTGTCAAAATGGCTCTATTACAAGATAAATGCTGAGAACATGGTGAATGGTGGAAAGAAAGGATTTTAAAAAGATACTTGAAAGATAGAAAATAAAAAGGTGGCATGGTGGCATGAACCTGCAGTCTCAGCTATTCAGGAGGCTGAGGCAAGAGGATTGCTTTAGGAGTTGAGGCTTCAGCAAGCTGTGGTCACTCCATTGCACTTCAGACGGCAACAGAGCAAGGTCCTGTCTCAAAATAAATAAATAAATAAATAAATAGTAAGATAGACTTTCTTTATCATGGAAAGTGCTTACTAAAGCATTTAAATTCTATCCCGTGGACAATGGTAAATAAACTACTATGAGATTTTATATAGAATAGAGACATTTATTTTGTGAGATATTCCTAATGGTGATTTGAAGTTTATAAATCTTTCCTCCCATTAAAAATTGATGTAAGCCCACACTATTAAAGACTTTTGTGAGATGTGGCATAGTGAAAAGAGCAGTAGAGAGAAGACCTAGGGTCTTTATGAGTTTTTGTTATACTACGAGCACTATGACTTTGGACAAATCATTAACCGCTGAAAACTAATACTTTATTAGCTAGATTTCATGAGTCTATATTTTTGGGGGGGGGGAATGGAGTCTCTGTTGCCTAGACTGGAATGCACTGGTGCAATCTCAGCTCACTGCAGCCTCCACCTCCTGGGTTCCAGAGATTCTCCTGCCTCAGCCTCTGTGGTAGCTGGCATTACAGATATGTGCCACCATGCCTGGCTAATATTTTTGTATGTTTAGTAGAGACGGAGTTTCACCATGTTGGCCAGACTGGTCTCAAGCTTCTGACCTCAGGTGATCCACTCACCTCGGCCTCCCAAATGCTGAGATTACGGGTGTGAGCCGCCGCACCCGACCTAATTATTATTATTATTATTTTAATAGAGACAGGGTCTTGCTGTCACTCAGACTGAAATGCAATGGAGTGATCATAGGTCAGTACTTTGAACTCCTGGACTCAAATGATCTTCCTACCTTGGCTTCCCAAAGTGCTGTGATTATAGATGTGAGTTACTGCACCTGGCTGACACCTTTTAAGGTCCTTATGGAATAGTATTTATACATCCCTTTCCCTCTCTCTGCTGAAGAAGACGATAACATCCACAACCCAATTATTCTGGATCTTATTGTTTCATTATGGATTACTTTGTCATCTACGTTTTCACTATCTCTCTTCTACTACCAGTCAGGTAACCATTATATTGCTCACTTGCTCCTCTACTACAAAGAGAAGATGTGATCACCAAACCAATCAACATTTTATTTGCTGCAATTCTTGTAAAAGTTCACTAAGGGAAAAGTATTTAAAAAATAATGAATATAATAAGATCTAGGGATGTTCTGTCCATTCGCTTCTCTATGCTTGTTTTTTCTCCACTAAAGTATGAAATTGGCAGTCTTATTTTAAAATTTTGTAACCTTAAACCATGTATGATACTGATTTCCCTCCCCTATTTCATTTTCTGGAAAATAGAACTGAAGTAAATTAAGTGTTAAGTGAATTCCAAAACATACCATATCATGTTAGGGACAGGGCTTCAATTAGAACCTGAATCTCCTTGATCTGTCTGTGATTCCAAAGTCAATCTACTCTATGTCCTCTCAATATTCCCATGGATTAGACACATAAATTTAAGAAGCAAGACTGCAGCTTCAGGATGATCATTTAATTCACCACCCAAACAAGAACATCTGTGACAGTGAAAGGGCACACAAATAATAATTACTCCAAGGCCATAGGCATAAAAACAGATTTATTCCAGTTTTGCGTGGGTAATCTCTACTTTAGTCTAACCAAAGGCCATCCTAATATGGACCTCAACATTCAGGATTATCACTCCGGATTGTGTTCTTCAGGGTATGGCACAATCCCCTTTAGGTATACTAGATATAGTTGTTCAAGTGCCTTCTATATTCATTAGGTTATGACCAGATTGTTTGAAAGGCTAGGGAGTTTGACCTTTATCTTATGGATAATGAAAAAAAAATAATCTGTGCTTTTATTATTGCCTTAAAAACAGGTAGGTGTTACAAACAGACTTGTTTTTAAAAATGTAATTCTGCTGGTAGTATTAAAAGAAATCACATCTAGATAATGTTTGTGCTTACATGGCTCTGTGGAACTGAAGTATGATCATGAGGTGTGTACTTAAATGTCTTAATCACATGTAGGTGAAGTATTCAGTTTTGTTACAGTAATATTATCCAGCTCTATTCTCACACTTTTGCTGCACACTTTATAATGCTCATATTTTCATTTGAAGTATTTATTATTATTATTTCAGAAGTTTATGACATAGTGAATCCTACTTAGGCTAAATCATGAATTCTCTTTGTCTTTCAGTTTCCAAAAAAAAAAAAAACAAAAAAACAAAAAAATCTACCCTAGAGATTTTCCTTTCTTTGGTTTCTCTCTGTTAATAAAATGAAGCTAAATAACATTTTTTTTTCCCTCTCTTCTCTTTTCTTTTAGTTGGTTTCTATTTTTTCCTATAGTCTTTGATCAGGGAGAGCTGCCTACATTACCATCAAATTTGCTGAGTCATTTGTAATTTTCTTTGAATGCTGAAGGCTTCAATGTCATTAGAGATGAGGTCCAAGTCTCGTTGCTTTTTGAATATAATTGAGTCAAATTACATATTCTAATTGTACATACTAATTTTTAACGAAGCTGAAATGAGAAAGGGTCATAAGGGTGCATGTACTTACAAAATCTTTCATGAGGTAACAGAGAAATAGTGATTTATATCTTTCACTACTGTATTTTCAAGGAGAAAAGTTGCTTTAAAAGAAGTCAGAAAAAAGATCAAAACTCAAATAAATACGGAAAAATCTGAGCTGCAAAAAGCATGTTCTAAATTTGAAAGATGCAGGGTTTTTTTGATAAACTATAAAATCACTATTTGTTTAGAGGAGTCAAGTGTATATGTGTTGTGAAGTATGGATATGATGTTTGATTCATGTAAGCATATTGCTTAACACAGTGGCCCTACTCAGTCTTATTTAACTGACTTGATATTTAAAAAGTGGCTACAATATGTTCAGCTCTTACCATTAAGAGTATATACTCCATTTGAATCTTGACATGGATATGTGGCTTGCTTTGACCAAAAGGACATTAACAAACATAATACAAGCCAACAGTTGAAATGTGCTTTCCTATTGTAAACACTGTTGCAATGAACATACATGTGCATGTGTCTTTATAGTAGAACGATTATAATCTTATAATCCTTTGGATATATATCCAGTAATGGTATTGCTGGGTCAAATGGAATTTCTGTTTCTAGGTCCTCAATAGCAAAGACCTGGAACCAACCGAAATGCCCATCAATGATAGACTGCACAAGGAAAATGTGGCACATATACACCATGGAACACTATGTAGCCATAAAAAATGATGAGTTTGTGTCCTTTGTAGGGACATGGATGAATTTGGAAACCATAATTCTCAGCAAACTGACATAAGAATAGAAAATCAAACACCAGATGTTCTCACTCAGAGGCGGGTGTTGAACAGTGAGAACACATGGACACAGTGAGGGGGAGCATCACACGCTGGGGTCTGTTGGGGTAGAACAGGGGAGGGACAGCAGGGGGTAGGAAGGTTGAGGGTGGATAACATGGGGAGAAATGCCAGATATAGATGACGGGGAGATGGAGGCAGCAAACCACATTGCCACATATGTACATATGCAACAGACCTGCATGTTCTGCACATGTACCCCAGAACCTAAAGTGCAATAAAATATATATTTTAAAGGAAAAAAGAAATATACTTTCCAATTATTTTACTTCTTTTTGAATTGAGATACTTCATAAAGAAACTTAAGATGGCTTTCTAGATTCTAAAGCAAGGTGGCCTAGTTATCCTTTTCTCTCCAGCCAACTACCAGAAATGTGAATAAGACCATCTGGGGTCAAGAAGCCCCAAGGAAACCCAAGAGCTTAGTCCAGCTTCATGAGAAAATTCAGCTGAGATGATCAGAAGAACTGTCCATCTGAGTTCAGCCCAAATTGTCCCACCCTCAACACTGTAGTATCATAAACTAATAATCAATTATTGTTTCAAGCCACCAAGTTTGAAAATGGATGATAAGCATCAAAAGCTAACATACTAGGTTAATGTGTCTCCAGCTATGATACCAAATTTGAAGATGATCCTCAAAATTCATACCCCCATATGCCCCAAATAATCTGTGAATACAATAGGATTCTACTCCTGGATATGCAAAGGTGAAGGGATTTTGCAGATATAATCACAGCTAGGCCGGGCACAGTGGCTCACACCTGTAATCCCAGCACTTTGAAAGGCCTATGTGGGCAGATCACCTGAAGTGAGGAGTTCGAGACCAGCCTGGCCAACATTGTGAAATCCCATCTCTACCAACTAATACAAAATTAGCCAGATATGGTGGTGCATGCCTATAGTCCCAGCTACTGGGGAAGCTGAGGTGGGAGAATCACTTGAACCCGGGAGGTGGAGGTTGTAGTGAGCCAAGATCATACCACTGCACTCCTCTGCACTCCGGCTTGGATGACAGAGTGAGACACTTTCTAAAAAGAAAAAAAAAGATAAGATATAATCAAAGCCTCTAATCAGGTGACTGAGTTAATCAATGGGGAGATTATGCTGGACGGACCTGGCCTAGTGAGGTATGTCTTTAAAAGAGGTAAGAAGGACTTGAAATAGAAGTAAAAACTCTTCTTTTGGCCTTGAAAAAGCAAGCTGCCATATCGTAGAGATTATCACATGGCAGAGAATAGTGGGCAGCCTCTTAGATAGATAAAAATAGACCCCAGGTAAAAACCAGCAAGAAATTGGGGGATCTCCATGATTGAGCTGAACACTTTCAACAATCAGTATCTTGAAAGAGGACCTTGAGCCTCAGATGAGGTCACAGCCCTAGCTGGTCCCTAGATTTCAGCCTGGTGAGACACCAGGCAGAGGAATCAGCTGACCTGCACCTGGACTCTTAACTCATGGAAACTGTGAGATAATAACATGAGTTACTTTAAGCTGAATTCATGATAATTTATTATTCAGGAAGAAAAAACAAGTACAACAACTAGACCTGCAAGTATCAGGTATAGTAAGAACAGTAATTTACAGAGATTTTCAGTTTATAGGTTTCTTCACCAGGTTTTAAATCTTTACAGGTTTTAAATCTTGGTAGAAAAAAAGAAGTGAGATGATTTTACTTGAAGAGAGCCATTTCCTTTTCCTCTAGGCTCATAGAAAATGTATCCTCTTTCATGCCATGTGAATTTAAAACAAAGAGGAAGATTTTATCTATAAGTGATGGTGTCTTCAAAAGCTGATATTCAATTGGTATCAAAGGATTGGATTATCTGACCTCTGAGGGAATTTTTGCTCCCATAATGTTGTGGCTCAGAATAATGTCATCTTTTCTTGGTCCTAAAAGTGCTGAAAGGCACTCAAAATTATAAGTCAAAGTGCGTGACTGATGGGATTGTTAATGTTGAAAAAGAAATGACTTGTTCTCTATTATAACACAAACAAAAGGAACATAACTTCCACCAAGGAAAACAAAGACTAGAGGAAAACTGTCTACTGATAAAATAAATGACATAATGAAGCCAGTAAAAGTCCCAGCTGGTTACAAACACAGATACAGACTAGCCAAATCTCCATGTGGCAGAATGGATGCAGAGCTTTCTCTGACAGAACAATGACAAGAGATTTCAGTGAATATGCATTGATTTAGCAGGGCCTCGGACAAATCCATCTTTACTGAGTGGCATATACAAGTTCCTTGTCATTAAGTACAAATCAAAGCATTTAAAATGCATGCAAGAAAAATTTTTCAATCCTGAAAGGCTTAGCACCATGCAGAGAGCACCATAGGGAATCAAATTTTTAGAGCGTCACTCCTGTACCACTTTCCTGGATCTATCTCACTTTCTACTTTCCTAATTTGCACTGATTCTTCCAAGTTCTGACCTTTTGATATGTTAACCCAGACCCTATCTAGCCATAGAGCCTTTGCATACATTCTTGAATATGATTTACATCTTCCTCTGAATAGGCTGTCTTTATCCCATGTTCCATAATGCTGAGATCTTCCACTACAGACAGGGTCTTTCTCTGTAAGGAGTGCTTTCATCAAGTTTATCCCAGCCCCTCAAACAGACTGAGACAAAGCTTAGGTATTATCACACCCCATGCAAACACCATTCTAACTCTCGGATAATCATTCTAATGCTTTGAAAATTGTCTTGTCCTCATGGAGAATGAGGACTTTGAACAAGGATTAAATCTTACAGAAAATGGCTGGTCCTTCAAACAAAGAGCGAAAAATGCTGGAAAATGAAAGACTAGAATGATGACGACATCTTGACATAACTAGGTTGGTTGGTTTTTCAATTTCACACGCAAAAATCCAAGGTAAGGCGTCTCTGAAAAGTCATCAGGTGTCTAGGATCCTTCTCTCTTATAAGTCAGCCACAGAATCAGGTTGTCCACATCTGCGCGCACCAAGGTGGCACCTCTCTAAGTCCCTGTTTCAGCTATTGTGAAAGACAGAGGCACAGGACATGCTCAGAGGTTGCTCAAATCGTTTTCATTCATGTCTCAGTGTTCAAAACTTAATTACTTGACTTTATGTAGCTGAAAGAGAATGCAATAGTTTGAGTGTGTCCCTCTCAAGATTCAGGTGTTGAAAACTTAAGAGTCAATGTAATGGCATGAAAAGGTAGAGACTTTAAGAGGTTATTAGGTCAGAAAAGTTCCTTCTGCACAATTATAATTAAGGTCCTTATGTGAATTAACACAATGTTAGGCTTTCTTGCCTTGCTTCCTTCTGACATGTGAAGACACAGTAGTTCTCTCCTCTGTGGGATAGAGTTCTCACGTGACATTTGAATCTGGCAATGCCTTGACTTCCAAGCCACCAGAACTAGGAGAAAATAAAACTTCTGTTTCATATAAACTTCCTGGTCTTAGATATTTTGTTATAGTAGCAAAATGGACTGGGACAGAGAGACCCTTATTATTTCAGAAGACATATAGAAAATATGCTGGGAGACATCTAGTATTAAGATGATCATGTGTTCAACACTAAATGTTTTGATTTAGATGATAATTGGAGAGGTCATTTATTCAACAAATTTAATTAACAACCTACTCTGTCTACTTGGAATACTTTCAGAATCTTGGATTCTATCAGTGAACAAAACACATGACCTTGTCATCTTAAACTATTGATGTATTTGTGAATATAACTATAAAATGAGTAACAAGAAATAGGAGATTGGAATTCATGTGAGAATGTAGGAACAGACAAGTTCTTACTAGCATAATTCACTGGACTAGAAACTTTAGGTACATTATCTCTTTTAATCCTTCCAAAACCCAGATGAAGTAGATATTAGCACGCGCAAGACCACATACACATTGGTGAGATTTCAATCTAAACCCATGAAAAAGCTCTTTTTTTTTTTTTTTGAGGCAGGGTCTCACTCTGTCACCCAGGTTGCTGGAGTACAGTGGTGCGATCATGGCTCACTGCAGCCTTGACCTCCCCAAGCAGAGGTGATCTTCCTACCTCAGCCTCCCAAGTAGGTGGGACTAAGGCTGAGGTACCATGCCAGGATTTTTTTTGTGTGTGTATATCTTTTGTAGAGATGGGGTTTCATCATGTTGCCCATGCTGGTCTCAAATCCTGAGCTCAAACGATCTGCCTGCCTCAGCCTCCAACAGTGCTAGGATTACAGGTGTGAGCCACTGTGCCCAGCCATGAATAAGCCCTTGATTATAGTGTGGTTCTTCCCTGAAATCATGAATAAACAGTGTGATAGAAGTTGAAGAGCATGAAATATTGAGGCAGAAAGAACTGAGCTTAAAATTTTGCTCTGCCAACTACAAACTGTAACTTTGACGGTCTTTCTGTTAATATTCCCTATTAACCATGATTTTTCCATGGTCTAAACAACATAGACTTGAGAAGGTTATGCTGGTGCCTCCTGTCAATTTGTATTTTTAGTTGCTGTAAACCTGCATGAGCCTATTCACATACCACCTATTTGTAGAGGCAATCCTCACTCATAGAATCTTAAATAACTTGTTTTGCAAATATATCTCTCACCTCTAAAATAAGAAATATACTCCTATGGCCACTTTCCGTCATGTTACTTTGTATCTTCTATATCAATATGTCCCAAAATTTTAGCATGAGAATCACCTGGAGACGTTATTATGGGACACAGCTCCCCTCGTATTTGATTCAGTCAGTCTGAGGTGGGGACTGAAATTTACATTTCTAACAAGTTCTCACATAATGCCAGTGTTGCTGTTTTGATTGCCACATTTTGAGAACCACTGTCCTATACATTTACTTCCTTCTTTAAACTCATTCCCTACTGTATAACTCTTAACCCCTCATGCATGTATAAATATATGCAGGCAATCCTCACTTTGATAGTTCCAATATGCACAACCTTAGCATGGTTTAGTTAAATAACACCATTCCTTCACAATGAGGTTCAAATTTCAGTCACCATGGTATATTAACTATGAGTAATTGCATAAAGGACCAACTTCCATGAAGCTCTTCAGTCCACAAATCACTATATACATAACAGATGTACCTAATAATCAATAAGCAATCATGCCACTTCTTTCAAAGTCATTGATGATTGTTACTGTGTGCATTGTATGTCAGCTGACCTGCAGACAGCAAAGCAATGCAATCACTTTGCCTCATTGTTTCCCAGTAATGAAGAAGCTGTCTTCATCAGTTGGGGCTACTATAACAGAATGCCATAGACTGTATGGATTAAGCCATGTAGGCTTGTTTTTTCATAGATCTGTAGCCTGGGAAGTCCAAGAACAAGGTGCAGGCAGATATGGTTTCTGACAAGGGCTCTCCACTTTGCTTGCAGGAGCCACTTTCTTGTTGCATCCTCACGCTGTAGAGAGAGGATCATAACTCTTGTACTTCATTTTCTAAGGGCACTCATATTATTCATTAGGGCTCTACCTTCATAATGTAATTACTTCCCAAAGGCCTCACCTCCAAATATCATCCTATTGGGGATTTAGGCTTCCACATATGGATTTTGGGGATTAGGGACACATATTCAGTCCATAGCATTTAGAATTTTACAAAGATGGATAATTAAAGGAGAAAACTGGCTAACAAAGAAAAAAGTGCAGCAAAGAAATGAAAAGGTGAAAATATTGGAAGTAAAATCTGAATAATATGTAAATAGGATAATAGAATAAATGGCTGAGTGTGGAGTATTGAAACTGCCATCATTTGAAGATCCTAAATATGAAACAAAAGGAAATTAGTAAATCAACATACATGAAGAAAGCGGTCATGACAAAAATGATGTCCATACCTAGTTGAAGTAATTCCAGCACAAACTTTACATGGAAGGAAGTGTCAAAATATTTTAAAATATTAAAAGTGCAAAAGATAAAATATTGGAAACTGAGTCACACTTAGAAAGATGTGTAGTAATTTACAAAGTCATAGAAAAGGTGTTTGCTCCCTATTTTAAGTTGTATGACAAGAAGAAGAAAGAAAGCAGCATTCAAACTAATTTTGATACATATAAATAAAATACTTCTTTGGGAGGCCGAGGCAGGTAGATCATGAGGTCAAGACATCGAGACCATACTGGTCAACATGGTGAAACCCCGTCTCTACTAAAAATTCAAAAATTAACTGGGCATGGTGGTGCACGCCTGTAGTCCCAGCAGCTACTCGGGAGGCTGAGGCAGGAGAATTGCTTGAACCCAGGAGGCGGAGGTTGCAGTGAGCCGAGATCTCACCATTGCACTCCAGCCTGGGTAACAAGAGTGAAACTCCGTCTCAATAAAATAAAATAAAATACTTTAATTCCTAATCTTTCCAATGTTTTAAATCACACTGTACCAAATAACTATTAGTGTTACTGCGTTTTTTAGGTTTCTATACATCTTCAAAAGACAGTAAAAGAATAATGTTTTGACAAAAGTTTTCGAAGGTTGAAAAACAGTCATAATTTTCCCATTGATCATAAATGTCACTTTGCATAGATTCAGCTTGCATGGTCGATTTAACAATCCCATACTATAGTACAAAGTGAGGACCACCTGTACCTATTCTTCTCTTCCTAAGTATAGAGAGCCCCCTTTGTGGTTCTAGTGAACCAATGATAGCTGTGTCAGCTTCTTTCTCAAAGTCTCCTGTTTGTACATTTTGATCAACCTACACAAAAATAGTACTATCCTTAAGCAAAACAGGGGTTAGGTGTCCTGACTCCTTGTGCAGTCAAATTTTTGTGTATAAATTTTGACTTCCCAAAACTTTACTAATACCCATCTGTTGACCAGAATCCTTACCAATTATATAAACAGTTGATTAACACATATTTTGTATGCTATGTCTATTATATACTGTATTGTTACAATAAAGTAAGCTACAGAAAATAAAATGTTATTAAAAATTGTAAGAAAGAGAAAATGTATTTACTATTCATTAAGTAAAAGCAAATCATCATAAAGGTCCTCATCCCCATTGTATTCATGTTGAGTAGGCTGAGGAAGAGGAGGAGGAAGAGGAAAGATTGGTCTTAGTATCTCAGGGGTGGCAGAAGTGGAAGGAATTCCACCTATAAGTGAATACACACAGTTCAAACCCATGTTGTTTTAGGGTCACTGTATATGGTTGAAATTCACTGCCATGGTCTAACCAGTGACCTAATATCAGTGACATACAATAACACATTTCTTACTCAGCTTCACACCATTGTACCCACCAAATGAAATGGCAGTCTGAAGAGTATACTACCCAGTATGCCTTTCTGATACATTTGCCACTTGTTGTGTCAATTTATAGGCTGTTATAACAAAGTACTACAAACTGAGTGGTGAAACAACACACAATAGAAACATATTACCTCACAGTACTATACACTATAAGTTCAAAATTAAGATGTCCAGCAGGGCCATACTCCTTATGAAATCTGTAGGAGAATCCTTTCTCCCTCCTGGTGGTTTACTAGTTATGTTTGACATTTCTTGGCTTGCAGCTACGTAACTCCAATTGCTGGCTTCAATGTTACATCGAGATCTCCCTGCGTGTTGCTGTTCTTACATGACTGTCTCCTTATAAGGAAGCTCGTCGTATTGGATCAGAAGCCCTCCTACTCCAGTATGAACTGATCTTCACTAATTGTATCTGCACTGACCCTATTTTTAAATAAGATCCCATAACACTCACTTTTATTTTCACTGTATCATATAAAACAACCATAGTTCAAATACTTAGATCATGAGACATAACCTCTCTTAGCCTTCATTGCTTCAATATTTGGGATATTAATTCCTAGTCACAAGATAGTTCTAAGGATTAGTCCTATTTGAAATGCATTCATCAAAAGGTCATGGGTAAATACTTTTCCTGAGCACTGCCCCACCTAAGCATTTATAAATTAAATATTAAACACTCAGCATTTACTATCTTATATTACTAATAAATGTCTATGTTGGGTCACATAACTAGATTGCAAAAAAAAAAAAAAAAATCAAGAGAATTGTGTGCTAACTATGAATTTGTATCTCCAAAGAACATAATACATGTCTGAATATAGATATTTACAAAGCTTTATTGGATATTCCACCACTCAGTAAAGTTAACTGTATGCAAGTGCGTTATGAGTCTGATTCCTGAATAATTAGATCAAGATAGAAATTTGATTTTCACAATTAAAATTTCATAGAAGAAATAAAAACCAGAAGAACTAATGTTGTTCTTCTGCTTCTAAACAACTGTTTTCTTTTTTTTTTTTTTACTTTCAGAATGACATGGGGATATGAGTAATAAAGAAAACAAGTAACATTTTTCTCTGCAAAGTCTTTGTTAGGTGAACATTAACAGATTATCTCAGCTTGGAAGGGAGAGGTGTTTTATGGTTGAATGATTTAGGATGGAAGTATGAGAGATTCTGATTTTAGATTTTTCTGGTTATACACTTTTCAAGTCAGTGGATTTACTTACAAAGAGAAGTTGTAGAAATACTCACTGGAAAGTCTGAAAAATCTAATGATAAAATTAGCAGAGTGTGGTGACATGCACCTGTAGTCTTAGAGTCCTAGGTACTCAGGAGGCTGAGGCAGAAGGATCACTTCAGTACAGGAGTTTGGGTAACAGAGAAACCCTGGGTAACAGAGAAACCCTGTCTCTTAAAAAAAAAAAAAAAATTTAAAAATGGAGAAGGATGTATTATACAAATAGTAATCAAAAGAACAAGAAGTATATAATGGTAACATAGTGTATGTACTTAGCAGAATTTTTAAGTACTTGATGAAATACTTGTAGAATTAAAAGAAAATCCAAAATCATAGTTGCAGACTTCACTCATATATTTATCAGTAATTGATGGTATCAGTAATTGATAGTCCAAGTGAAGAGAAAATAAGAATATGCAATAATCGAATTATCCTATAACCAAATAGACCTATTTTACATTTAGAGATGATTCCATCCAGCAACATCAGAGTACACTTAATTTTCAAATGTATATACAACATTCATTAAGACAGACTAAATTCTGGGCCACAGAACAAATCTCAACAAATTTAGAGATCAGATATTATACAAAGTATATTTATTGGCCATAATGGAATGAAACTAGAAGTAAATAACAGAAAGATACCAGGAAAACTTGTAAGTGTTTGAAAAGTAAGCAGCACATGTTTAATTGTGTCTTATCCATGGATCAAGTAGAAAGTCTTAAGGAAATTGAAAAATATTTTGGATTGAATAACAATGAAAACACAACGTATCCAAGTTTGTGGTATGCAGCTACACGAATGGTAGAAGTGAAGTTTATCCCATTAAATATTTATATTAGAATAGAAAAAGTGTCAAATAATCTAAGCTTTTACCTTAAGAAATTAGAAAAATAAGCTAGAGAGTAAACTAAACAAAAGCAAGCAGAAAATGAAAATAATAATGATAAATAAAATTAAAAATAGAAAGTCATTAGATATATTCAATGAACAATGGCCAAAATTAATAAATCTCTAGCCAAACTAACTAAGGAAATAAGTCAAAATACACAATTTATCATATCAGAATTGAAAGAGGATGTGTCTACAGACCACACAAACATTAATAGAATTAAAGGAACAAAATGAACAACTCACAACACAGGCCCCACAGATATTAACAAAATTAAAAAGATTATATAAAATCCATATTTCTATAAATTTGCAACTTGAGGTAGTAGCACAAATTCATTGAAAGACATGAAATACCAAAACTCACTCAGGGAAAAACAGATCAGAATAATTATATATCAATTAAAGAAACTGAACTCATAATTAAAACTTTTCCAACAAGAAAACTACATTCCCAGGTATTTGCTTTTGTGAATTCTACTAAATAGTTGAGAAAAAATATATAACTAATTTTGCAAAAATGTGTTCAGAAAATAGGAGAGAGAACATCTCAGCTCATTTTAAGAGATCAAAACCAGATAAAGACATTGCAAGAAAACTACAAAAGAACAATATTTCCCATGAACATAAGTAGAAAAATTCTCAAGAAAAATATTAGCCTACTGAATTCAGAAGTATATAAAAAATATAATATGTCATAAAATGTGGAGTTTATCCCAGGATTTATGGATCAGAACTCAAAAATTAGTCAAAACAATTCATCATGTTAGATAAATGAAGAAAACCCATACTATCATTTCATTTGATGCAGGGTAAAAAAAAAAATGTTTAGAAGACTCAGCATCTATTTCTGATGTTTAAAACCTTTGAAAACTTGGAAGAAAAGGAAGCAATTTTTAAAACAGCTTTATTGTGGTATAATTGCTATCCAAAAAATTGCCACGTATTTAATGTATACAATTTGATGAATTTGGACATGTGCATACACCCATGATAACACTGCCACAATCAGGATAATAAACAGGCTGGGCGCGGTGGCTCAAGCCTGTAATCCCAGCACTTTGGGAGGCCCAGGCGAGCAGACCACGAGGTCAAGAAGTCGAGACGATCCTGGCCAACATGGTGAAACCCCGTCTGTACTAAAAATAAAAAATTAGTCGGGCGTGGTGGTGTGCGCCTGTAGTCCCAGCTACTAGGGAGGCCGAGGCAGGAGAATCGCTTGAACCCGGGAGGTGGAGGTTGCAGTGAGCCAAGATCATGCCACTGCCCTCCAGCCTGGTGACAGAACAAAACTCTGTCTCAAAAAAAAAAAAAAAAAAAAAGATAATAAACATATTCATCACCTCCAAAATTTTCCTATGTCCCTTTGTGCATTTTTGTTGTTGTTGTTAATAGCACTTAATATGAGATTTACCCTCTCAACAGGTTTTAATGTGTACAGTACTGTATTGTTAACTACAGAGACACTACACTGAATAGCAGATATCTAGAACGTATTCATCTTGCATGACAAAAATTTTATATCCATGAAGCAACACCCAGTTATAACCCTCTTCAGCCCAGAGCCTGGCAACCACCATTCTATTTTCTGATTCTATGAGTTTAACTATTTTAAACACCTCATGTAAGTAGAATCATTCAATATTTGTTTCTGTGACTGGGTTATTTCACTTAGCATAATGTCCTCCAAGTTCATTCATGTTGTCATAAAACATAGGATTTCCTTCTTTTTAAAGGTTGATTGATAATCTATTCATATATATACCACATTTTCATTTTTTATTCATTCATTGATGAACAATTTAATTGTTTTCATATCTTGGCTATTTTGAATAATGTCACAGTGAACATGGGAGTAAAGCTATCTCTTCAAGACAGTGATTTTAATTCTTTTGTATATATACCCAGAATGGGATTGCTGGATCACAGAGTAGTTCTATTTTTAACTTTTTGAGGAAACTCCATACTGTTTCCCATAGTGGTTGCATTATTTTACATTTCTACCAGTGGGGTTCATGGTTTCAATGTCTCCACATTCTTGCCAGCACTTCTTAGCATTTAAAAAATAATAATAGCTATTCTAACAGGTATGAGGTGACATCTCATTGTGACTTTGATTTTCATTTTCCTGATATTTAGTGATGTTTAGCACATTTTCATATGCCTGTTAACCGTTTGTATGTCTTCTTTGGAAAAAATTGCTTTTCAATGCCCATTTTCAAATTTAGATTGTTCATTTACTGAATTACTTTTGATTGTATGAGTTCCTTATATATTTTGGATACTATCCCCTTATCAGATATTTGGTTTATAAATATTTCTCCCATTCTGTAAGTTTCCTTTTTACTCTGTTGATTGTTTTCTTTGCTGTATACAAGATTTTAGTCTGACTCAGTCTCACTTACCTATTTTTGTTTTTGTCGCCTATACTTTTGGTGACATATCCAATAAATCACTGCTAAAATCCGTATTAAGGATCTTTTAGCCTCTGTTTTCTTCTAATAGTTTTACATTTTTAAATCTTGGGTTTAATTTGTCAATCAATTATGAGTTATGTGTATGGTATAAGGCCCATTTGTTTGCATATGAATATCCAGTTTTTCCAACAGAATTTGTTGAAAGATTATATTTTCCTCATTATGTATTCTTGGCAGTTGCCCATATGTCTGTGAGCTTACAGTAGTTCTGTCTTAACTGTGGAGAAAACATTCCAAACCCTCCAGTCGATGTCTAAACTGTGAGCAGTATGGAACTCTAGAAATACTATGGTTTATATATATATATATATATATATAAATATATATGTATTATTTTTATATATAAATATATATATATAAACATACAAACACACACACACATACATATGTGTATATATATAAAACTATATATACATAACTATATATAGTTTTATACATATACACATATGTATGTATAAACGATGTTTTTAATGTATATACATAAACACAATAAATTTTAATATAAATTAGACACAGCAAGAGATTAACAGCAGCTAATAATAAAATAGAACAATTATAACAATATACTATAATAAAATTTATGTTAATGTTGTCTCTCTGTCTCTCTTTCAAAATATCTTACTGTACTGCACCCACTCTTCTTCTCCTTGTGATCTGTCAGTTTGACAACAGAAATGGCTACTAAGTGACCACCAGGAGAGTAGCATGTATAGTGTGGTTGTGATGGACAATGGGCTGATTCACATATGGGATAGGACAGTGTGGGGCAGTGTGACATTTCATCACACTACCTAGAATAGTGCACAATTTAACTTTGATGAATTATTTCTGTAATTTTCTACTTAATATTTTCAGAGCATGATTGGCTATGTATAACTAAAATTCTGGAAAGTGAGACCATGAATAAAGGCAGGACTACTGTATTTCCATCTCTCTATTCTGTTCTATTGGTCTATATGCCTGTCCTTATGCCAGTACTGTATTGTTTTAAATACTGTGGTGTAATATAGCTGGAAATCAGGAAGTATGATGACTCCAGCTTTCTTCTTTTCAAGATTGAGAATTTTGTTATCCTAGGCCTTTTGTGGTTCCAAATAAATTTTAGAATTTTTTTTTCTATTTCTGTAAAAATATACCATTGATATTTTGATGGAGATAGCATTGAATCTGTAGATCACTTTATATGGTACGGACATTTTTAATAATAATATGTTCTTCAATTTATGAACATAGATGTCTTTGAATTTATTTTTGTCTTTTTAATGTTTTAATTACTGTTTTATAGTTTTTAATATGGTTAAATTTATAGATCAGATGAATAAAAAGTAAGATTAAATTAGTAATCCAGTATCTCCCAACAAGAAAGCCCAGGACCCAGTGGCTTCACTGGCAAATTCTATCACTTAGAGAATAATGAATGTTAACCTTCTCAAACTTCTTCAAAAAACTGAAGACAAGGGAATACTTCCGAACTCATCTTAAAAGGCTAGAATTACACTGAAACCAAAAGCCAGACAGGAACACTACAGGAAAAGAAAATTACAGGCCAATATTCCTAATACATATATATGCAAAAGTCTTTAAGAAATACTGGCAACTATAAGTCAGCAGCACATTAAAAGGATTATATACCATAATTACTTCCCCTCTCTATACATCTTTCCACCATACCAGTAGAGCTCATGTATAATAATAGGATATTACAATGGAAAGAACTAAACATTTTAGAACTGATGTAATAAGATATTTCTATGGAAACAAAAGGACAGCAAAAGAAAAAAAGAAAAACAAGAACATCTGAAGAAATTTTAGCTTCTCACCCCTACAACTGCAGCAAATGAAACACTGCCTAACTCCTAGTCATACAAGCATGACCCCTACACTAAAGGACTATATACTTAAATTCCATCCACCTACTATATTATATTCAACGTTCAATAAAATATTACTAAGATACCAGAACACCAAAACACAGTTGGAAGAGACACAGCAAGTGTCAGAACAACACTCAGACATGGCAGAAATTTTAAAATCATCAGATTGAGAATTTAAAACAATGACGATTAATATTCTAAGATTTCTAATGGAAAAAAGTGAACAACATACAAAAACAGAAGGGTAAAGCAAGCAAAGAAATGTGAACTGTATAAAATAGTTAAAAGGAAAAGTTAAAAATCCAAAACACTATAAAAAAGGAAGAATTAATTTGATGGATTTATTAATATACTAGACATAGTAAGCAAAGAATCAGTGAGCTTAAACAGATAGCAATAGAAACTGCTAAAATTGAAATGCAAAGAGAAAAAAGAATGAAAAGGTTGAAGCAGAATACACATAAACTGAGGGACAATTATGAAAGGTTTGGTACATGTACTATGGGAATACCTGAAGGAGAAGACAGAATAAAACACAGTATACATTTTAAGTGATAGTGATTGAAAATTTTCCAAAACTAATAATAGACACCAAACCACATATCCAGGAGCTCAGAGTAGGATAACTACCAAAAATTCTGCCCTTGATCATATATTTAAACTGCAGCAAACCAGAAACAAAGGAAAATCTTGAAAGAAGCCATAGAAAAAGGCAGCCTTATGTATAAACACAAATAAGAAATTATATTAGACTTGTCTTCAAAAGCCATGCAAGTAGTAAGAGAGTAGAGTAAAATATTGAAAGGAAAAAAAACTACTAGCCTAGAATTATGTATCTAGTGAAATTATCCTTCGAAATAAAGACTTTCTCAGGCAGACAAAATTACGGGAATTTGCTTCCAGTAGATCTGCCTTGCAAGAAATGCACAAATAAATTTTTCAGAGAAGGAAAATAATATAGACTACAAACATGGGTCTGCATTTCTCTAATGATCAGTGATACCATCTCAAGCCAGTCAGAATGGCAATTATTAAAAAGACAAGAAACAATGGATGCTGGCAATACTGTGGAGAAATAGGAACACTTTTACACTGTTGGTGGGAATGTAAATTATTTCAACCGTTGTGAAAGATAGTGTGGTGATGCCTCAAGGATCTAGAACCAGAAATATCATTTGATCCAGCAATTCCATTACTGGCTATATACCCCAAAGAAATATAAATAATTCTACTATAAAGACACATGCACATATATATTTATTGCAGCACTATTTACAATAGTAAAGTAATGGAACCAACCCAAATGCCCATCAATGATAGACAGGATAAAGAAAATGTGGTACATATACACCATGGAATACTATGCAACCATAAAGGAATGAGATTATGTTCTTTGCAGGGATGGATGAAACTGGAAGCCATCATCTTCAGCAAACTAACACAGGAATAGAAAATCAACGCCATATGTTCTCACTCATGAGTGGGAGTTGAACAACGAGAACACATGGATACAGGGAGGAAAACAACACACACCAGGGCAAGTTAGGGATTGGGGGATGAGGGTAAGGAGAGCATTAGGACAAATAGCTAATGCATGTGGGGCTTAAAACCTAGATAATGGTTGACAGGTGCACAAACCACCGTGGCACAGGTATACCTATGTAACAACCCTGCATGTTCTGCACTTATATCCCAAACTTAAAGTAAAACAAAAAAAAAAAAAAAAAAAAAAGGAAACAGGTCTACATATAGTGTTAGAAAAGGAACAAATAAAAATAAAATTAAACTTTTAATTCCCTTATTCTAAATTAATGAAACAGGTAATGTTTGTTCAATGTAATAACAGTAAAGATGTATTCAATAATTATAGATTAAGGAAAAGTAAAATGAAAAACATCAAAGTTAAAAGGGACAGGAAGGAAGAATTGAGAATACTGTGTTGGAAGGTACATGCACTATTTATGAAATGGTTTAGTTTTATTTAAAAGTGTACCTGGGATAAATGTAAATATATATTGCAAACTCTAAAGCAATTGCTAAAAATGTAAAAAAAAACATGATTAATATACAGAGAGGGGATAGAAAATGGAATCATATAAAATGCTTCATATCTAGAGAGGAATAAAAGATAGTAAAAAACAAAAAGGAAAAAGAGAGAGGCAGGTAAAAAGGGAAGAAAAGTAGCAAAGAATAGAAAAGAGTAAAAAATGTGGTATGTATTAGTGCAAATATATCAATAGTCCCCTTAAATATCAATGATTTAAATATGCCAATTCATAATCAGAAACCAGCAGAGTGGATAAAAAATAAAAAGATCCAACTATGTGTTGTCTATAAGAAATCTACTTGAAATATAAAGATGCAGATAGTTTTAAAGTAAAAGAATGGAGAAATATACATCATACCAACACTAGGCAAAATAAGCTGGAGTAACTATGTTATTTGCATATGAAACAGACCTCAGAACAAGGAAATTTACCAGGGATAGGTAGAGACATTACATAATGATAAAAGATTTAATTCTCCAAGAATGTATAATAACACTTAATGTGAATGTACCTAAAAAGAAATCATCAAAATACATGAGGCAAGTACTGACAGAAATACAAAGAGAAATAGACCAATGCAGTACTGTAGTTGGAGAATTCAACAGCCTTCTTCCAGTAATTAATAGACACTGTGGGTGGAAAATCATCAAATAAAAGTTGAACAGAACAGCACCATCAATCAACTGATTCCAATTGACATTATATAAAACTTTATCCAACAACAGCAGAATACACATTCTTCTCAATCTCACGTGGAACGTTCATCAAGATATATTTCATTCTGAGCCGTTAAACACACTTAACAAATTATAAAGGAATGGAAATCACACAGTGTCTTTTCAGAAAACAATGGAATTGAACTAGAGATTACAGTAGAAAAACTCAAATATTTCCAAATTAAACAAAATACTTCCAAATAACACATAGATCAAAAAAGAAGCCTCAGGAGAAATTTAAAAATGCTTTTACTGAATGAAAATGAAAATACAACTTGTCAACATTTGTAAGGTACAAGAAAAGCAGTGTTTAGAAGGAAGTGTACAGCTTTGAATGCATGTATTAGGAAAAAAATAGAAATAATTTTTATTAAAATAGCATACTAGAATATAACTTACATAGCATATACTTTATTTAAAGATTACAATTCAATAATTTTTAGTGTATTCACAGATAGGTGGAACCATCACTACAGGTAATCATCACTTTAAAGGGAAACACCATATCCTTTAGCTTTCATCTTTATATCCTCCCACCTCACTCCTCCCTCTGCTTCCATCTCTAAGCAAATTAGGATCTGCTGTTTTTATCTATAGTTTTGCCAGTTCTGAATTTGCATGTGAATGAAATTACATAATATGAGAATTGTTGTGATTGACATCTTCCATTTAATATAAGGTTTTCAAGCCTCATTCAAGTTGTAGGGCATAACAGTACTTTTTTTTCTTCTATTTCCAAATATTATTGTATGGATATAACACATTTTATATATCCAATTGTCTGCTGATAGACATTTGGGTTGTTTCCACCTTTTAAATGTCATGAATAATGCTGCTGTAAATACTTGTGAAGAAGTATTTTATGTGAACATATGTTTTCATTTATCTTGGGTGTGCACCTACCTAGTAGAGGAATTGCTGAATCATATGGCCACTCCATGCTTAATTGTTTGAGAAACTGACAGACTGTTCTGCACAGTGGCTGCACTGGTCATTTTACATTTCTACCAGTAGTGTACAAAGAGTCCAATTTCTCCATATCCTCTCCAACACTTTGTATCATCAATCTTTTTAATCCTAGCCATTTAGTGGGTATGAAGTTGTATCTCATTGTCATTTGAGTTTGCTTTTCCTTGATAACGAATAATGTTGGGCATTTTTTCATGTACTTTTTGTCTATTTGGAGAGAAGTCTATTTAGATCAGTTGTCCATTTATTAAACTGAGTTTCTGTCTTTTTATTATTGAGTGATATATTTAGTCCAAATAAAAATTCCTTAAAGATATGTGATTTCATGTTTTCTCCCATTCTGTGTGTTGTTTTTCTCACTTTCTTCACAGAGTTCTTTGTATCACAAAAGTTTTTAATTTTGATATGATTCAATTTATCTACTTTTTTCTTTGGTTGTTGTGACTTTCATGCCATATCTAAGATTTTTTTTTTTTTTTGCCAAATCTAGGGTCATAAAAATTTACCCCCTGTATTTTTTTCTAAAAGTTTTATAGTTTTAGAGCTCCTACACTTGGAAGCTAAAATAATCTAAATTTCTACCTTAGAAAACTAGAAAAAGAGCAAATTATCTAAAATAAGCAGAAAAAAATATATAACAATTAAATTTTAAATCAATGAAATTAAAATCAAGAAACCTGTGAAAAAATCAATAAAATGAAATGCTATTTTTTTAAAAAAAGATAAATTTATGAAGATCTAGCCATATCAACCAAGAAATAAAGAGAAAAGGCACAAATTGCTAATGTCAGAGAAAGAAGGACCATCATTAGTGATGCCATGGGCATTTAAGAAAAAGTAAGGAAATATTATAAATGACTCTATGCCCACAAATTTGATAAGTTAGATGAAATTGACCAATTTCTTAAAGTAATTTGCCAAAAATCACACCAAAAGGTATAGATAATCTGAGTAGGCCTATAACTACTGATGAATTTGAATCAATAATTAAAAACCTTCCCAAAAAGCACAAGGCCCAAGTAGGTTCACTAGTGAATTCTACCAAACATTAAATATCTTAAAGGAAGAAATTATACTAGTTCCCTTCAACCTCTTTTAGAAAATAATAGTGAAGGAATACGTCTTAACTCATTCTTTGAGGCTAGTATTACCTTAATAACAAAACAAGACAAAGAGGTAACAAAAGAAATTTACAGACAAACATCTCTTATTACACAAACCTATCTAAAATCCTCAAAAAAAATTAACAAATTGATCATAACAATGTATAAAAATAGAGGTACATATCACAACCAAGTGCAATTTATTTCAGGTATTCACGTCTATTCAATATCTGAAAATCAATTCATATAATCAATCCATTATGAATAAGTCTTTTATAAGATCTGAACCATTGATAATAAAAATGCTCAGCAAACTTAGAGGGGAATTTTCTCACTTGATAAAGAACGTCTACAAAAACCCTACAGTTAGCATCATAATTAATGATGAAAAAATAATGCCTCTTTGCAAAAATCAGAAACCAGACAAGGACATGCCCCCTTACCACTCCTATTCAGCAATGTGATGGGAGCTTTAGCTAATATAATGAGACAATAAAAAAGAAATAAAATGTATACAGATTGGGAAGGGAGAAATAAAACTGTCTTTGCTTGCAGATGACATGATTGTCTATGCAGAAAATCCTAAATAACCAACAACAACAACAAACTCCTGTAACTACTAAGCAATTACAACAAGGTTGCAGAATGTAAGATTAAAATGCGAAGTTCATCTTATTTCTTATATACAAGCAATGAAAAATTGTCATTTTAAATTAAATCCCAATACCACTTAGATTAGCACAAATAAATGAAATTCATAGATATATAACAAAATTCTCACAATGTATTTGTGAAGAAAACTAAAAATCTCTGATGAAATAAATCAAAGATCTAAATAAATGGCAAGATATTCCACATACATGAATCGGAAGAATTTTTGAGATATCAAATTTATAGGTATAGAATTTTTTATAATATATTTTTATTATTCTTTTCATGTCCATGGATCGGTAGTGATGGAACCTCTCTCATTTCTGATATTATTACTGTCTTCTATCTTTTCTCCTTAGTTAACCTGGCTAAAGATTTATCTATTTGGTAATAGATTTAGTCTCTCCAAGCATAAAGGCCATGTTATCACTAAATATCACATGTACAATGTCTCATACAACTAAACTATTTAAGGCTACAAGATTCAGGGATGAAAGCAATCAAAGCTAATAAAAAACACTTTGTCACTTGCATAGTAATACAGTATTTATAAGTGGTTTTCTTCCTGGACATTCCCCTAAATTATGTTATGGAAGTGGTGAGTCTTGGATTTATTTGGCTTATGTCTAATTTATTTGAAGGATCTGGAATGGTGACTGATATTATGGCAATTGGTAAATAAAAAATTGTTGAATTGATGTTCTGAAATATTTTATATTATTCTCATTTTAAAAATGAGAAAAACGGAAGCATAGAGAATTTAAACTATTTGCCCAGAATTTAAAAGTCAAAGAGCTAGATCTTGATCACAGACTTTCAGATGCTAAAGTGTTTCATTTTTTTTCCATTCTACTAGGAAAAACCAAATAACAAAAATATATTCTCACCTCAATCAATATTTTAAATTACCTACCAACTGTAATTTGAGAACAATAATAATAATTATGCTTTCTGATAGTTGGCAATAGAGAGATGATAATTTTTCTTTTATTAACTGTGATGATGGAAGAGTTGAGACAGGGTCAATAACTGTGCATTTTGAAATACTTTATATTAATGAATAAAATATAAAAATGTATTTTTCTATTAATTGGGTAGAATTTTCTCTTTTACTATTGTACTGTGTCTGCAGGAAAATGACTATTTTCATTTAAAGCAATTACCCACAGATCACTGAGACATTCCAAATCATTCTATTAGAAATTTCTAAATATGGTTACTAGATTTATAGTGTTAAATTTATTTTGTTGTATAATCATTTTGTTGAAATTTGGAAATAGAATATGTAATTCTCTGTTAATTCAATACTTCAACAAATATTTATTATATGGATATTAAACATCAGGCTCCATGCCATTTGCTACAGTTATAATCCTGCCTGCAAGGAGCTCACAATCTATCAGAGAAGACAAAGGCTAAACCAAAATTCATATGAATTGGAAATTAAGGTAGTAGAAGCACAGGATGTTCAAAGCGATGTTTAGGTGGAGGCCAGAAGGGTAGGTAGGTAATAGACAGGCAATCGAGTGCCAGAGAAAGAGGTTCCAGGAGGAAACAACAGCATATATGAAGGCCCAGAAGTGAGAGGGAACTTGGCATCTTCAAGAAACGAACTGGGGAGCACTCAGAATGCCTGGAGTGCAGAGAGCAGTGGGAAGAATTAAGATGGGGAGATCACAGCATAGAGGCCACATCAGTCTTGTCGGGGAGCTGGGCTTCACTGAATGTCTCTAAACTGGTTAATGGACAAGTTAATTATGCATTTTAGAAGAATCTTCCCTGCAGCTTTCTCTGAAGTCTCTAATAGTTATGCTACCAACAAACTGAGCTTTGCCCTTTCTATTTTGTAGATTCTCGATGTATTTTTATTGAATATTTCAAGGATAACTATGAATAATTTCCTTCACTTTATTTGCTTTACATTCATAGCCTGCCTGCTCCCAAAAGGATATGGAGCACAATTCAGAGAATATGTTTATGGGAATGTTTTTTCTCAAAAGTTCACTGGTTTATAAAACTAGAAGACAAGTATTGGGACAAGTAATACTTATCTCTAAATAATGATTGTAGATTCTGCCTATTGTGAGCTCTCTGAGCTTTGGCATCATGCTTAGTAGATGCTCCATTGGTGTTCAGTGATAAGTGAATAATGAATGAGTACTATATTGAAGATGTAAGGTGTAGATGACCTCATGCAATGGCAAGTGTTGTACTAAATACTGGGCAACATATGGAGTGGTGCATATAACAATCTCTTTCTAGAGGCTTTTGCAATCAAATAGAGAATATCACACCCACAAACACACAAAAAGGTGCATATTACTACATATGTGCCTTAACCTGAAGGCTGAATGTGATAAACCTCATAAGAGAGAAATAGCGTGTACATTTTCTCACACAAAACACAACATTTTTATTCCTCCTCACAATAACTCAATCTGCAAAAGTTCAGATGCTTATTAAAACCAGATCCAGACTCTGAAGCCTTGGGAGTTTTCTTGTCACTGCTTATATTTCAGTTTTGAAAAATAACTGAAGGATGACTTAATTAATTGTTCCTTCTTTCAGTTTTCCGTCTAAAGTAGATGAATACCAATGCATCCTACAAATCAATGAGCTGTGGAACTACCTACAGGTAGATTAGCACATCTGTAGTTTAAAGCCAGTTTGCATTAGAGGGGGAAAAATATATTCCCATGAGGAATGTTTGAGAGATCAATTCATAAGCAAAGAAAACGTGTTATTCTCAGCAAGGAAACAATACATTTTGCATCTGTTGCTATGATTAATTACATACTACAATTTAGAGAATGTTTTTAAAGGACCACAGTCAATCTTTTAAGACCCACAAGTTGACCCACATTAAAAGCTGAAGAGAAATTACACACTTATTCTGAGCACCTTTGTGTAACAGAACTTTTGTGTGAGAAACTATGGATGATAATAAAAATGCACAGTCTTTGGATAACACTTAAAGTAGACAGTGTTGCCCCACCTCTTGTGATTGATTCCACTAATGAATCACAGTTAAAACAATCAAACCTCTTTCCTGAGAGTTCTGCCAATTATACTGCAGTAAAAATGAGGATAAAATAGCTTCAGTAAAATTTCAGTGAACCTCCTACTCTTCTAGGTTCCCGCTAATAAACAAAACATTCACAAATGCATTTCTAACAGAAATTTTTAAGAACAGATATTTGAGACATGATATTGTTTGCTGATTTAGTGTTTAAGATCTTATTAAATCTATACTCTGCATTCAATGTCAAGAAATTAATAAATATATAACAAGCATAGTCTTTCAAAGTCGAGACTTGTGTGCAATTTCTCTCTCCTTTCTTCCTACCTAACAGAGCCTCTATCTTCTTTCTTTACTGATCTTTCCACTCTCAAGTAATGAGACATAGCTTTCTCCAAGTGCACATCTTGCTGCAAACCAACTTGACAATCCATTGCACCAAGTCTACTGTCTTCTTGTTTTGCAAAATCAAGGATCACATTCACATTTCTTGGGTAAAGCATTGTTCTTACTGTGACCTCCTACCCACTCTATGTCATTTATTTCTTCTCTATTATGCTGTACATGTAGGAGTAGGACATGGATTCTTAACATGCAGATTTTCCACATTATCACTGAGCAAATTTCTTCTACCTCACAAAGCTATGTACTCCTACCTGGGACTTTATAAGTATTAGTTAATTTGGTTTCAACTCCGGGCAGATGAACCCTGCCTTTACACAGTGACCCCTGGCAATCAGAAGAAATGAAGCGTGTGTTCTGACCACCCATATGTGGAGAAAGGTTGGAAACATCTATTTCATCAGTCTTTCCCCCATTTTTCAAGCTCTATTGCCACTGGTACATTCCCAGCAATGACCTGGAATGGGACCTTGAAAAAACAGAATCAATTCTGGTTTGTCTACTTTATAAATATCTGGATAAAGAGAAATTGTCTGAAACCCATAAGTTTGAAGACTACTACATTACTCCCATAAAAGCTTAAGACCTTATTTTTGATGCCTCAACTCTACCACCCTATGACAGTGAGAAGGCTGCTAAGAATAACAATGAGAGCAAATGGACACAGGGAGGAAGCAACACACTCTGAGGCGTCTTGAGGGGCAGTAGGGGAGGGGAGGGAGCATTAGGAAAAAGAGCTAATGCGTGCTGGGCTTAATACCTAGGTGATGGGTTCACAGGTGCAGCAAACCATCATGCACACGTTACCTGTGTAACAAACCTACACTCCTGCACATGTACCCCAGAACAAAAAATAAAAATAAAGAATAAGAATTAATTGCCTAAAAGGATACCTGTGTCTCCTATGAAATTGTTTTAATTTCTGTTATCCAGAGATCTCAATTGCAGGCATTCCACGACTTCTTGGTGCTTTCTTTGTAGATTCTTGTACTGGAACTGAAGTCATGGGTACGATGCTTGACTTTTAAGAACTTAGAATCAAAAGAAAAAAAATCATAGAAGCATACAAGTGAATACAGTATCGCAGATTATCTGTCTAATCTTCACATGAACTGCCCAAACTAGACAGGGATTAATCTCAAAGAATAAGTAAACATGGGCAAGGTTTCTAAGAACAATCTCATTCTCATTTTATGAATAATCTCATCCTCTTTTCCTTCACTGGCATTGCATGTGCCGTCCTCTGGATCTAGGGTGTTCTGATCCCTCTCCCCCTCACAACTCATCCTCCTGGAAGCATCTTTGCAATTCCTTCTTTTAGAATTCATTCATTTCTCTCAGAATTCATTCTGAAACAACTTTCTGTTTGTAAATTTGGTTCAGATGCCCCACTTTCCCCATAGCTACCAATACTTATCCCTTGTAGTTCTTTTCACATTGCATTGTAAGTGACTAACTCTATGTTGGTTTCAAATTGGAGATCACTGGCAGGAGAAACTCTATTCATCTCATTACTTTTCTTTTCCTTTTATGGAGCATCTATCTAAAAACCTGTTGCATTCATGAACATTAGTTGAATGTGTAACATAAAGGTGTGTAAAAGAATATAATCTAGCAGATACATGAGGAGAGAACATTAAATGTTAGGGGTAGGAATCAATTGAAAAATAAACAGAAGTGGAGATGGCAGAAGAATGTCACTTTGTCAGGGTTGTAACAGAGGTTCTTCCTTCACAGAATTGCCTTTTTTATTTTTATTATTACTCTGTCACCCAGCCATAGATTTTTTTTTTGCAACGGGGTCTCACTCTGTCACTCCCCCCAGCATAATCTCGGCTCACTGCAGCCTCTGCCTCCTGGGTTCAAGCGATTCTCCTGCCTGAGCCTCCCAAGTAACTGGGATTACAGACACATGCCACCAACACCCAGTTAATTTTTGTATATTTGTAGAGATGGAGTTTTGCCATGTCAGCCTGATTGGTCTTCAACTCCTGATCTCAAGTAATCTGCCAGCCTCAGAGTTCCAAAGTGCTGGGATTACAGGTGTGAGCCACCACGCCCAGCCAGAATTGAATTTTTTTTTTTTAACTTTTATTATTCCTATTTAAAGAGTACAATTCCTCAGGACAAACCTGAAAACAAGAGAATATATCAAACTTGCTTTCCCAGTATCTCAGGAAACAAAATACAACAACCACAAAAAGAACAACTTTAAATGGAGGCAAGCCAGAGAGAAGGTGAAGAAATAAACTATTAGCCAGAGACCCAGGGACTGCAGCGAAAAAGACCATTTGCCATATATTTGTCAGCATTTTCTTCAAGTATTGGCAAGACAGTTAGTTAGGCTGATGGGTTAAATATTCACCTGGGTAACAGTAGTATGGATAGGGCAATATATGGAGAAATTATACAACACATTTACCAAATGTAATGGGCTGATTCTATCACCATATTTTAGAACATAAAACGTGTATTTGACTAACAGGTATTTTACCTTAAATTGCTTTTCTTAGTGTATTACAAACCTATTTTTTGACACTGGTTATTACTTATTTCTACAGCCTTTATTAGAGGAGCAGTTAAAGAGTAACTTCCACTCTTAAAAAGCTTGATTTGTTTTGCTCCAGGAAGGAGTCTGGTGTGAAATGTTGAGACAAGCTTTACTTAAAGGGCAGCTGCCAAGTGACAATAGAAATCACTCACCTCCTTCGCATCCTACCTTGCCTTTTCTTTCCTCATCTTTCTAACAGTGAAAGTAATTGGTTACAGAGTCAGTATCCTTGCTTGCCTTTTTGCAATGCTCTTTATTTTATCATTATTTTTTAATTCCCTCATTTCAAGAAATAGCCAATGGTAGACGCAATCATGCATATCTGTAAAGAGAGAATGAAACAGGGTCACTACATAATGGTTTTAATCATTGTAGATAGTATATTTTCCTCTCGTGCATTAGAAAGTTGGGCTAAGTTATTTAATTGTTTGCTGATTGTTAAGCCATTTACCTTGTAAGGGCATTCATTATCTATTCAGAGAAATTCTTCAGCTTACAGATGAAGAGACTTTCATTCTGGGTGCTTTTATATATTTAAAAATATTTTAGCTATTGAGGTTTCTTGTACTTAATCCAGCCTTTTACTTTCTTTCATGGAAAAAAAAGGGCAGGTCTAAATGCAAATTAACATTGCTGTTTAAATATCACAGACCATTTTCTCTGAGCCCAGTTACAATAACTAGTAATTATAAAAATTGCTTGCCTTCGGCTTCCGGCTAAGCCAGTGCTAAACTTGTCCTTTTATTAGATCTGTCAGACTGAGTTAATTATCTTTATGATAATAGATGTGCCTTACCTCCAACAAAACAAATACACTTATAATTAGCTTTTTAGTTAGAAGTTTAATTTATTTATAAAGACTGTTTGTTTTCCTTCTTTTTGCCTGTTTTAAAAACCAGTGCATGGGAAGGGAGGATTTCCAGTTTATCAGATTACCAGCCTGCTTACTAGTTTATAAAGACAGAGAAAGAAAAAGGACTCATTATATCTAACCACTAAGTCCAATGTTTAATAGTGGATCATTCCTCTTCAGTATTATATTAGTTCAACTCCAAGGCATTTTATTTTTCTCTACATACACAAAAAAGTCCCCTTTTATCTGCTTTCTGCCTTCTCAACAGAGCAGTGTTATGGAAGCTATTATATGGGAGTACTAACAAGTTTGAATTGGAAAGCTTTCTGTATTACAGCAGAGCTGCATTAAAAATCAAATCATTTTATACTGGTGACATGTCCCCACACTTTTGTGGCACATGCTCCTCTTTCATCTACAACCAGCATGTTTCAGAATATTACACAAATGCCTGCAATGAATTCTTGGAAAGTATCTATGATGAAACAGCAAAGCATAAAGAAAAAAAACATATGCTTTGTGTCATGTCAAACAAAGCTGAGTTTCAGCATTGGTTCTGATGCTCATTGCCGCATGACTCAGGCAAGGTTTTGAACCTCTGTGCCTAAGTTGCTGCATCAGTATAATGAGAATAACGCCTACATTAGGAGGGGCTATTGGGAAACTAAAAAAGAATGAATACAGAAGGTTCAACACAGTACCTGGCTCAGTATGGGGTAGTTTTTATTATTATTATTATTATTATTAGAATTATGAAGGAATATAGAGGCAGGAAGAATCTGAAGTCACTATTACAACCTAATAATCATTTTATAGGTTCTACTTTATATGTAGATATGTATTCTACTAATTTGTAAAACAGACTTCCCTGATTATCTAGAAACTTATTCAGATTCAAACAAAAATAAGAAAAGCCCATACAAAGAAATGATTTTCCAAAGCTGCTATGCTGAACTTCTACCAATGTCATGCTGAAAACGGGCTGCTTTATCTCAGAGTTATTTACACAAAGCATAACTCTTTTCTTTCTATAAACGGACTAACTCATTTTGATTTGAAAAATTCTATTGGTTTACTGTTCCCTTCCAGTTACTTTTCATTTGCCAAATATAGAGATCTTGGATATGATAGCAAAGATCTTATTCATTCAATAAAGGACCTGAAGTTTTTTTGTTTGTTTGTTTGTTTTTTTAATGTGAAGTCAGATTTACCCAGGATAACATTCAAGCTGCAGGCAAATCATTAGAAGTGGGCACTTTTTAAGCTGATTCCTGGCAAGAAGAAGGATCCCAGTGCTGGGAGTGTTGAGGCAACACCTTTGCCACATAACCAACCACTCATACACCTGAATAGAGAGTGTGGGGAGGGATACAAGGGGAAGGTGCCCAGGGGAGTATGAGGGGATGGAGGCCAGGACAGTACAGAGCCTAACAGTACCATCCTGAGTTGACCATCCAGGCACCTAACACTGTATCTAGAGGTGCTTTAGGTATTTGGGCATCAAGAGGCAGGATGTGATCATTCAAGTGCCATCCGAGGCCCTTTGCTGTGGGAGTTCTGTGACTTTCCCCAATCAGGACCTTATGTCATCTATATTATATTCTTATGAAATCACCTGAAAGTCTTTTCTGTAACTCAGGACCATGGTAAGCACACTCAGAACCCTCTATTCCATCACCAAACTGCATGGATTTTTCTTAAAGTCAAGGATCCCTTTGATTCCCCTTTTCCTAAATAGGAACGGAAGTCTTTGTTTCAGGGCTCTCTGGTTGGTGTTGCCAATATGAGATTATGGGACATATTTCTGTGACCTGTTACTTAAGCCCTGAACTCCTACAACAGTAAATTCATTCATTAATTCAACAGTGATTTTTTTGTCCAAAGCAATGTGCTGGAGGCAGCGCATATAGCAGTAAAACGATAAACACATTCTCTGTTTTTTCTTTACCTCTGCTACCACATGTTTTTTAAAAGGTGAACTGTGATATGAAGACCATCCAGGGACAAGTATAACAATATGGAGATTGGCACATTATGCAAGAATCCAGAGAAAAGGAATATTCAGGTTTAGAAGAATAGTATTTAAAAGAAAATTTTATCACTTATAGGCTGAGTCATCAGAACTTGGAATGTTGTTAGTATTTCCAGCACTTTTCTTTTTGTTGTTGTTGAGACACAGTCTCACTGTGTCACACAAGCTGGAGTGCAGTGCAGTGGCACAATCTTGGCTCACTACAAGGTCCACCTCCTGGCGATTCTCCTGCCTCAGCCTCTGAAGTAACTGGGATTACAGGCATGTGCCACCACACCCAGTTAATTTTCGTAGTTTTAGTAGAGACAAGGTTTCGCTATGTTGGCCAGACTGGTCTTGAACTCTTGTCCTCAAGTTATCCACCCACCTCGGCTTCCCAAAGTGCTGAGATTACAGGCGTGAGCCACCGCGCCTGGCCCTCCAACACTTTTCAATCAACAAAAGTCATTTACGAAACAACAGAACTATTTTAGCAGTCAAGAAAACAAATATAGGTATTTAGCAAAGATATCTGGATTTTACATTCTTGTGAAAATATATAGGCATATCATCTATTGATTCAACAAATACTACTTAGAATGCTACTATTTGTCAGGTACTTCCAGGCACTGGGCATTACTAGTGAACAGGGCCTTCTAACTGCTGCTGTATCATAATCTACATTTTTCTTGTATCTGCACGTAAGGCTAGGTGCATAATACGGAAGAGATCTCTCAAACCTGTCTAGCCTAAACAACTTGCTAGATTAACCAACCCCTCCATTTTCCTTCTCAAACCTACTGACTAATGTCCTCAGCACCCTATATTCTTACAACTGCTCCCACTCTGTTGAAGTGTGGGTTTATAAAAAACCACTTTTTTTGTTTCTAAATTTTGTGTGTACCAGTTTTTCTTTTTAGTGTATTTATGTGAGTTAATTAAACAGGTAAACTAATTAAATGTGGGCATAAAAAAGAGAATTGTAAATTGTATAAAACTAATTGAAATGTTTGAGAGAGACTCAGTGGGGATGAGTCACTAAGATGCATTTGTTTTCGCAATAAACACATGTGCAGCAAATGCTCATCTATCCTCACATGTATCTGGTGATGGGGAATGCCCTCTGGACATTTTCGATGACTGTGTCTATGGCTGGCTGAGGATTGGAAGGTATAATGGAGCTCATAGAGCATTTGAAATATGGGAGCCTTCCCAAAGTAATTTTGATGAATATCCTAAAGAATGAAAAGTAATAATTCACATTCTCTGTTTCACAAGAAATTAAAAATGTCTTCATTTATCCTTCATGAATGAATTCATGATTTAAATATTTTGGTAAAAAGAATTTTTTTAATAGCTGCTAGTACGACTAAGTGAAGGAAATGTGGCTGAATGTAAAAAGGCCAATCTTGCCTTCCTTTTCTTTCTTCTGTGTAAATCATTTGGGGCTTTTCTTTGCTACTGCTGTGCTCCAGTGAGCCAATCTGATCTCTAAGTCATTATTACCTTTTTTGCCTGAATGGCAGGGCTACATACAAATAGAACTTGTAGCGTAATTCTGCACTTGTATTAACACTTATTTCTCTCCATTTTATTTAAGAGTAATGGTGCAGAGGCCCCAAAATAATATTAGATTCTAGTAGCTTGTCTGCAAATTACCATCCATTCCTTCGTAGCCTGCATTTCCTTAGCTGTCACTCCCACGGGCTTATTCATAGTCTCCAGCTCTTGCATCTAGTTCTACCGCTGAGGCTTTTCAAAGATTTGTCAGATAGAGGTGGGGGGATGGTTCTGTAGGTGTCTAATTAATTAATTAATTAATCAAATTTAATTTTTTTTGGTTGTTTTTGAGACAGGGTCTGGTTCTGTCACCCAGGCTGGAGTGCAGTGGCACAATCTTGGCTCGCCGCAACCTCTGCCTTCCAGGCTCAAGTTATCCTCCTACTTCAGCCTCCCAAGGAGCTGGGACTGCAGGCACACTCCACCATGCCGGGCTAAGTTTTGTATTTTTGGTAGAGGCGGGGTTTCACCATGTTGCATACGCATATCTCAAATTCCCTGGCTCAAGGGGGCCTCCTGCCTCGGCCCCCCAAAGTTCTTGGTATTACAGGCGTGAGCCACCGCGTCTGGCCTATATGTATTCATAAGCTGTTCCTATCTCCTCACACATGGTTTCTACAACAGTCTCTTCTAAAAGCCAGGTAAGGCATCTTCTCTTAGGCACCTTCCCATTCCTGGGCACTGTTTCTTTCTATGATGTCATCTCCTGCTGTTCAGGAGAAATTGGGATAAAAGTGGGGGTATACATCTCCACCTCCCAAAACATTCAAAGATCCAGTCTGATGGAGGCTCTGCCATCTTTAACGTATATCTTCACAGATCACCTGAGAACTACTACCCAGTTAGAAAAGTGAAAATCAGTATGGAGGATCATGCATGGGAAATTTACATGGCCCAATCCTGGGAGCTGCAAATATTATTTGCATGTATATTAGCCCTTGGTCACATGACTGCACATAATTCAAAAAGAACTGTGAAATGTAGGCTGTCTGCAGACCCAAGAAGAAGAAATGGCTTTTGCTTTCAGGTTACAGTGACCTCCACAGTGACATTATAGTTTTTCTGAAACTCAGTTGTTAGATCAGAGTGACCATCAATTACAAAGTAGAATTTTAGTGTGACAGGATTGAAAGAAGAAAAGATTTAGAAATGAGCATTCTTAAACAAAAACTATCTTAGAAATCCCAATTTACTATGTTAAGCTCAAAGGTTCTTGTCACTAGTCATCACCAACCTGGGGGATGTTATCAGAATGTGGGTCCTCAAATTTTCTATGTCTTCTGGGAGACACAGTCGGGTTAAGAGGATGATACTGTACCTCTTGAGAATGAAGTTATGTCACATTAAGAAAAACCCCAAAGGAGGGCTTGCTAAACCTGTTACCCACAGCCACATCTGAAATAGTGGCCTATGTCCAGTCCATTTGGGTGACGGCTTTTGGAATCCTCTGTTGTTAAGATTCTCACTACCAAGGATGAGGAGCCATCCTAGTAGCCAGAGCTCCATTTTTCTACAAAGCTGCCTCTATTACATGACCAAAATTGAGTAATTCCTCATGGGCAAAAATACTACAGGCTTGGAAAATGGTTTCAACTGTATGCAATACAGTTATGTTATGACCTAGCCTGGTTATAGGATAGCAGTGCCCAGCTGGGTATGATAGTGGCTACAAATGTTGAGACCTCCACCAATCACATTGTATTCTCATGGTACTTTTGGGGGGTGGTAGAACGGAGGCTTTCTATAGACCCATAAATAAGCAGTCAACAAAGAAAGTGCAAACCCTTAAACTATTTCCTATATTAGGTAGAAGAAACAAGGTACCATCTCAAGTCTTTCTGTAGCAGTTTTCCAGTGAGAAATTGAAGACATTTGATATATATTTATTGAATATCCTTCACTTGATGCTCATGTGTAGTAACATTTACCCAACATTTTTCGCATTTGTTAAAATAAACTATGATTTGTAAGAATTAGGTATCAGAGCATTTTCGTCAAACTCTCAACTGAATTCCTTGCAGGACTTCTTCAGCGGCCACATTAATTTTGCATGAATAACCTACTAGTTCTGAAAACAAAATTATATATATATTTTGTTCAACTTAAAGAATATTTTGATATCTGGATTTGCTTCTACACAGTGATATTATAATTATGTAGTCATAAGATCATTGATATTACTAGATTTTCTAAAATGAATACGAATACTAACATTGTTTAGTGGCTTCTGGTTTCAGTAGGTTAGCTCAGGTGCTAGAGATTTTGACTTCAGATATTATGGCTGCTTTTAGTTTTCTGTGAAAAAAGACATTTCCAATCATTATTTTGCCACCTTTGTAGATGTCCCTTATGTATAACAGCTCACAGAAATGGACTAGAGGAGAAAAAGTAGATGATGAAGGAAATTTTTCCTTAACAAATTACTGTTAATCCTTTTGTTCCAATGTCTTCCTCTTGGTATCAGTGCAGTTTGTATTTTCAAGTATCCTTTGGTCATCATGGACCTCAGTTCACTCTTCTACAAAGATATCAGGCCACTTTGATCTACATATTATCCATGTGTATCTTTGTCTCTCCACAGCATCTGAATAAGAAAAGTTAGAGCATGACATAGGAAGCATCCCTGAAAATATAGTTTTGGAGATTACAAAGCTTAAGAGTCATTATTTCTCCTTCCCTCCATGTCAGAAAAAATAGATAATAGACACAAGGATCACTAGCTAAATGAGACAAGTTATTAGCTTTGCTAATGGTTAATCAGGTGCCCAATTGTTCTCCTAATATAGTCCTCCTGATAAAGCATGTTAGAGAATGTAGCTTAGAACCAAAGCCTGAGGAAAAGTTTTTATTTTCATTTTAAAATGAGACCTTCAGGGAGAGCTGGGTCTACAGAATAGACTCCAATTATACAAAGTGGGTCTGGCAAAAGAACTGTGGGCCTGGCTCATACATGGTTACCAGAGAGAGAGAAGACAAAGAGAGGAGAAATGGCAGGTCTTCTTCAGGGCACTTATCTCATGGGAAGAGAGAACAGAAAATAGAGAAGGAAAGCTAACTTCCGATATATGTAAGCAGTTCCAAGACAGTGAGAGATCATGTCTGACCTCAGCAATGAGCTGCTGCATGGTGACTACACCCACTACTAAAATACAGTCTTACCATAGCTGTGTTATTGCTAATCAAGGTCAGCTGTTCTCTCTCTTTAGAGGAGGAGGTAATAAGACATCGAGAAAATACTGAAGTGCAATGTGAGAAGTTAGAGGATTAAATGCATCCAGGCATAACTCGATTTATCATGCTTCGATTTGTTGTGCTTTGTAGATAATGCATTTTTTACAAATTGGAAGTTTATGGTAACCCCGAGTCCAGCAAGTCTATCAGGCACCACTGTTTGTACTCATTTCCTGTCACTGCATCGTATGTTGGTAATTCTTGCAGTATTTCAAACTTTCTCATGTTTATTAGATCTGTTATGGTGATCTGTGGTGCAGTGATTTCTGATGTTACTATCATAATTGTTTTGGGGTGCCATGAACTGTGCTCATGTAAGATGGTAAACTTAATCAATAGATATGTGTGTTCTCACTGCTCCACCAACCAACTGTCCCTTCTTCTCTCTCCCTTTCTTGGGCCTTTCTACTTTCTGAGACATAACAATATTGAACATAGACCAGTTAATAACCCTGCAATGGCCTCTAACTGTTCAAGTGAATGGAAAAGTTGCATGTCTCTCACTTTAAATCAAAAGCTGGAAATGATTATGCTTAGTGAGGAAAGCATGTCAAAAACCCAAGATAGGCTGAAAGGTAGTCCTTTTTGTACCAAAGCTAAGTTGGAAATGCAAAAAGAAAGTTCTCAAAGAAAATTAAAAGTGCTGCTCCAGTGAACACACAGATTTAAAAAAAAAAAAAAAGACAAAACAGCCTTATTGCTGACATGGAGAAAGTTAGAGTGATCCAGATAAAAGATCAAATCAGCCACAGCATTCTCTTAAACTAAAACCTCTCTTCAGTTCTACAATGACTGAGACAGGTGAGAAAGCTGAAGAAGGAAACTCTGATCTGATGCTAGCAGAGGTGGGCTGATGAGGTTTCAGGAAAGAAGCTGTCTCCATACCATAAAAGTACAAGGTGAAGCAGCAAGTACTGATACAGAAGCTATAGTAAGTTCTCCAGAAGACCTGGCCAAGGTAAGTGATGAATGTGGTCACAGCAAGCAACAGATGTTCAATGTAGATGAAACAGCCTTATATTGGAAGATGTCATCTAGGACCTTCATAGCCAGAGAGGAGAAGTTTACAGTTGGCTTTAAAGCTACAAAGGGCGTGCTGACTTTCTTTTCAAGGGCTAAGGAATCTAATGACTTTAAGTTGAAACCAGTGGTCATTTAAAATTCTAAAAATTCTAGAGTCCTTAAAAATCATGCTAAATCTATTTGTTTGCACACTTGAACCAAAACAACAAAGCGTGGATGACAGCATGTCTGTTTACAACATGGTTTCCTGAATATTTTGAGCCAAATGTTGGGACCTATGATTCAGAAAAAAAAAATCCTTTTAAAATACTACTGCTCATTGACAGTGGACCTGGTCACCCAAGACCGCTAATAAAGATGTACACGAAATTAATGTTTTCATGCCTGCTAACACAACATACATTGTGCAGTGCATAAATGAAAGAGTAATTTCAACTTTCAAGTCTTAACATTAAAAAATGATCTTATCATTTTGTAAAGCTATGGCTTCCACAGATAGTGATTCTTCTAGTGGATCTGGACAAAGAAATTTGAAAGTCTTCCAGAAAGCATTCCCCATTCTAGTTCCATTAAGAAAAATAAAACCTTTACGGAAAACAATATGGTGTTAAAAACAAAAAAAGAAAGAAAATCATGTTCTTTTAGCAAAATGGATGCAGCTGAAGGCCATTATACTAAGTAAAATAATGCAAAGACAGAAAATCAAACACTGCATGTCCTCACTTATAAATGGAAGATAAACAATGGGTACAAATCAACATCAAGATGGAAAAAATATAGACACTGGGAACTCCAAATGAGGGAATGGAGGGAGAGGGATAAGGATAGAAGAACTACCTGTTGGGTACTATGTTCACTATTTGAGTGATGGGCTCACTGGAAGCCCAAATTCCAGCATTATGCAATATACCCACGTGACAAACTTCCACATGTACCCTATGAATCTATTTTTAAAATGCTAAAAATAATACAAAAGAAAAATATATGGAAATTTCTCAAAGAACTAAAAATGGAAATACTATTTGACCCAGAAATCCTACCATGGGTATCTACCCAAAGGAAAATAAATAATTATGTCAAAAACTGTATCTCTGTGTTCACTGCAGCACTCTTCACAATAGCAAAGTCATGGAATCAGCCTAAATGCCCATCAAACAGATGACTGAAAGAAAATGTGATACACACACACACACACACACACACACACACACACACACACACACCACACATGCCATGGAATACTAGAAAACCATAAAAGAATAAAATTATGCCTTTTGCAGCAACGTTAATGGTGTTGAAAGCTATTATCCCAAGTAAAATAACTCAGAAACAGGAGATCAAATACTGCATATTCTAACTTACAAGTGAGAGCTAAACTATGGGTATGCATGGACATACAAAGGGAAATAATAGACACTGGGAACTCCAAAAGGGAGGAGGAAGAAAGGGGAATGAGGGTTGAAGGGTTACCTATTGGTCACCATGTTTACTATTTGGGTGATGAGAAGCCCAAACCTCACTATTATGCAATATATCCATGTAATGAACCTGCATGTGTACTTTCTGCATCTATTATTTTTTAAAAAACAACACTCAAGATTTATGGAAGGACACAAAAATATCAACATTAGAAAGAGTTTAAGAGAAGTTCATTCCAACCTTCATAGATGAATAAATTGCTGCAATGTCATGAAAATACTTTAACAGATGAGGATTTGTTATTTATGGATGTGCAAAGAAAATGGTTTCTTGAGATGAAATCTACTCCTGGGGAAGATGCTGTAAACATTATTGAAATGACAGTAAAGAACACAGAATATTATTAATACATAAGCTTACTTGATATTAACTTCAATTTTGAAAGAAGTTCTACTTCAGGCGAAATGCTATCAAACAGCATTGAATGATACAGAGAAATCTTTCATAAAGGAATAAGTCAGTTCGTGAGTTAAACTTCATTTCTGTCTTACTTTAAGAAATTACCATAGTCACTCCAACCTTCAGCAACCACCACTCTTATCAGTCAGTAGCCATTGTCAACATTGAGGAAAGATCCTCCACAAGAAAAGAAGTACAAAAGAATTACAGCTCGATGAAAACTCAGATAGATTATTGTTAGCATGTTTAGCAATAAAGCATTTTTAATATTAAAGTATATACATTGTGTTCTGAGACACACTGCTATTGCACACTTAGGTTACAGTATAGTGTAACTGTAACTTTTGTATTCACTAGGAAAACAAAGTAAATGCATGTGACTCACTTTATTGCAACATTTGCTTTATTGTGGTGGTTTGGAACTGAACCTGCAATATATCAGAGGTATGCCTGTACTTCTGCACGTGCTTTTATGTGTTGTAGTGGGATTATTTCTTGGAAAGCCTCAGAGTTCCTTTGTTTTCATCAGGCACAAGGAAAGCAGAAAGAAATATTCTGAATTGGCTGGAAGCAAAAGGTGATGGAAGAAAATGGGTAGCTCAACTCTCATGGATTGGAAAGAGTTACTTGTCAGGCGGCAGGACTGGTATAGACAGATAGTGTCTCTAAATGTTATATTGACTAAAAATGCCCAAACTCAGACTTCTACAAGGTATTTCTTTATGTGTTGGTTTTTGCTGCTTTCATCTCCATCTGGCATTCAGTCTTCCAGGTTCTTCCCCACGTCCACCCTAGTCCCTGCCTTCTCAAGGATATGAAACCTAGAATTTGAAATTAAATTTGGGACTGATAAGTAGGGGTGTATTAGAGGAAAAGAACATCCCAAATTCTGCCACCAGGGAGATCTCTTCTTTGGGGACAGGTTTATCCCTAAGCTTATTCAACAAACATTTATCAATGTAGACCCTTGAGAGTGGAGTGTAGCCATCCTCCAAGGTCTACTGATGCCAATTTGTGAAACTGCAATAAAAGGTAAAGTCTGCCACTTTAGCTGTTCCCTTGATACTAAAATGTTGTTGAAAACAAATTCGAATATTAGCCTTCTAAACATTATACCAACACTGAGTTATAAGGTGATCATCAATAATATGTTAATCTGTATTTTGAATGTCATTATTGAAACTCAAAAAGAAATTTGGAGATCATGTGGACCAGAAAAATATATCCTAAGAATGCCAGAGATCTTATTCCACAGTTTTAGGGACAGTCATGCAGAGGGAAAATGAATTATTCTGGGCCTCAAATACACTGAAATTCTAATCCTGGCTCTGGAACTTACATCTTAGCCAGGTTATATAATGTAATAACTTTATATTTAAAAATGAAAATAATACAGCTTATATAATGGAGTTCTTGTGAGGAAGATATAGCATGATGTGTGTAGTGTATATCATATAGCATGTTATCAAGTAGACTCCTAATCAATATGGGTTCCTTTATGCCACACTGCCCTCTTCTCCGTTAAGTGCAAGGAGCAATATTAGAGATTCAATGATCAATTTAACAGCAATTTTCCACAAGAAGATCCCAACCTGTTAAGACAATAGAAATGTAAACACAAATATAATAAATTGTGATAAAGTATCACAATAGAAAATGTAACCGTAAAAAAGATATATGAGTTTTAAATTGTAGAAGAGAAATGCTTATGTGATTACAGAATTATGAGGCATTTTCAAGACTACTATGATGTAAGAAAGAAATATAAAATCCTATTTTAAAAATTACGTGGTTTTCTTATTCCACAATAAAAACGTACTAATAGTTCCAATGTTTTATTTACACCATATAGGATGATAGTTAAAAATTGGAGAAGAAGCTAGTATTTTAAAAATAAGCCGTGATTTTCAATAAACAAAAAAGCGAAGAGAGACCTGAGTTGACATGCTCTTACCCTGTCGTCATGTGATTCTTTTACCATGTTAAGAAGAAAAAGGCCACTCCAGTGCAGCCCCTTGACCTTGGACTCCCCAGCCTCTAGAACTGTAAGAAATAAATTTATTCTCTTTAGAAAAGAAATGGGGCTACTGCAGCTGTGTTACCACCACACAGCAACTGCAGATGAAACCAGTAACAGAAGAGAGTAAGAACCAGCAGAGAGAGGGTCTTAAGAGCATCATTTGAATCATCATTTCCAGCCTGCAATTTCAGTTATCTGAACCAATATATTCACTTTCTGCTTAGGTCAGTTTGGGTTGTGTTTTATTTTACTTGCAACCAGAGGACTCCTAAATGAAGAAGTAGGGTTGCCTAGATGCCTAGTCACAATATTTTCCAAAATTGTTATTTACTTGATATGTGTATATGTATGTGTGTAATATTATATTAAAAATAAACTGTCATAATTCTGGCATAAGAAGTAGCAGCACATCACCAGGGTCATTATAGTACTCTCTGGGGTTCTCCCCATCATCAGCTATACATTGCAGAGATAACTAGTATAAATTTTATGTTTATCATGACTTTGCCTGTTTTTGAATATTATTAAAATACTACATTATTCTTCAGAAATTTACTTTTTTGTTAAGAATTATGTATGTAGTCTACATAACTATTTTCACAATTGTAGAATAAATCACGGTTTAGTTAAATATTGTACTGCTGAATATCCTTTGAGATGTTTTTGAGTGAACTAGTAAAAATGGGCTTTATGAACATTCTAAATGTGTTCTCTGGTGCAGATGAGTAAGATTTTCTCCACATATACAAAGAAGAGAATCTGTAAAGTTACAAGACAGTCACATCTTCAATATTCCTAAATAATATCAAGGCTTTCCCACAGTATTGTTTGCAGCAGTGTTATTTCCACCAATAGTGTGGGAAATTCTTCTTTACTTAAAATTCTGCCTACCTGGGGTTTTGTCAGAATTTTTCATTTTTACTCAATTTGTGAAATTATATCTCATTATGATTTTTATTTTTATTTCTCTAATTGTTATTTAAAATAATGTTATTTATCATATATATTTCATGTTCTGTTAATGTTTATTCATGTTTTTTTCATTTTTCTATTGCACTGTCTTTTAATTATTGATTTATATTTGTATTACATATTTTGGATTCTAATCCTTTACTTGTCCATGGTTTACAGAAATTTTCTCCCAGTTTCTGGCTGATATTTTCACTCTAATGATACCATTTGATGACTGGAAGTTTAAAAATTTTTTAACATATATGAATTTATTAATTATTTTTTCTTTTATGACTTACGTATATTAAGAATCCTTCTCTATGCCAAGTTCATGAAGGTATTTTTCTGTATTTTATTCTAAAAATGTAATAGTTTGCCTTTTAAAGGTATCTCCTAAAACCTAATAAGTATTTGAAATAGAGATATAATTATATACTTTTTCATATAGATAACTGATTCTTCCGGTAGTGTTTATTTAAGAGTCCATACTTTCTTATTGCTCTGAAATGTCACCTCTATCATGAATCATGTTTGCATAAAAGTGTGGGTTTATTTTTTAAACTCTTTTTCTATACCATTGGTCTCTTTGTCCAAGGTGTGTAAATAATGTTGTCTTACTTTTTAGACTTTCATATTTTAATATATATCACAAGTTTCCTCTTATGATTCTTTTAAATAAATGTCTTCTTAATTTAGACCTTCTCTTATCCATATTCATTTTATAATCACCTTGTCTAATTCCACGGAAAGCTTTGTTGGAATTTTTATTGAAATTAGATTGAATTTATATATTAATCTGGGGAGAATTGACATTTTAAAATGTTGAGATTTCCTATTTGTGAACATGGTATATCTCTCCATTTATTTAGATCTTCTTTTACGTCTGATACTAAAGTTTTAAACTTTACCTTACAAAGGTCATGTACCTCTTTTATTAATTTTATTCCCATGTAGCATATATTTTTATCTTGTTTTAAAATTACATTTTCTATTTTTCATATCATAGAAATTCAAGTGATTTTTACATATTTGTCTTATGTCCAACAAATGTAATAATATGTCTTATTAATTTTAATAAATTCTTAATATGTTTACTTGAGTTTCCTATAAGGAAAATCTTATTAATTGTGAAAAAGAATCTTATTTTTTATTCATTTCCAATCCCTGTACTATATTTTTTGATATATTACAACTAGGCCTGAAGTAAATGATGAAGAGTAAATGATGTAAAGAAATGCCTGTTTTCAATTTCTAATTTTATTGATATCTGATGGTTAAATTTTACTATTTAATTTTTACTCGATTACGTTGTTGTCTTAGAATATGCCCTAAATAATAGTGACTTTTTGAATTTTGTTGAGATCATACTTATGACCTCATAAGTAGCCAAATTTTTATTAAATCATATACTCTCAAATTTTTGGATGCAGGATATTTTTAATACATCAACTTATATAAGTTGTATATATTTTTATGTATTTGTTACATTTAATTTGACAGCTACTAAATGATGTGTATTAAATGCTGATGTTGGTTTATTAACCAACTCTTTTTTTTAATTGCATTTTAGGTTTTGGGGTACATGTGAAGAACATGCCAGATTGTTGCATAGGTACACACATGGCAGTGTGATGTGCTGCCTTCCTCCCCCATAACCTATATCTGGCATTTCTCCCCATGCTCTCTCTCCCCAACTCCCCCACCCCCTGCTGTCCCTCCCCTATTTCCCCCCCGACATGTTATGGCTCTAAGTTTTTTTGTAAGTCTGAAATATATAATTCTGTTAAGCTGAAACTTTTATTCTTATAAAGAGATACTCTTTATTTTGAACAATGCCCTCCAGCTTAATGTCAAGTTTCTTTTATGTCAGTATAGCTACACTTCATTTCAGTTAGTAAATGCTTGGAAATTTTCGGTAATTTTTTGTTTCACCTTACTCTTTTACTTTGATTTAAACATATCTTTTGTAAGCAGCACATAACTAGATACTGTTTCCTCCAGAATGACAAATTTTATCTTTTAACTATCACAATTAGTCTATATTTAGAGAAATTTTTACTATATTGGAGTTTTTCTGGTACATTATTTTGTGTGTTTTTGTCCTATTTTAAATGATTTCCTGACTTCTTTGGGACTGAGTTTTTAAAAGTTTATTCCATTTATCCTTCTGTATATTTGAAAGTTATATCATCTATTTCTAATCTGTTAGTGACTAGTCTAGGTATTTTAACAGGTATAATTAATTTAATCCTGAATAACATAAGGACCTTAGAGAATTTTTTAGTAAATGACCCCATATGTGTATTTGTCCAGAAACTTAATTCTATCTTCTATCTCCATATTTTATCTATTTTTATTATTGTTTTATATCATTGAAGTTTGTTTAAATTTATTATTCCTTTATTGTTTTCTTCTCTTATCATCTCTTCCTGCAATTTAAGACTCTCAGAAATTATTCTTTTCTTGGAAAAGACCCTTAGACATTCCTTTAGTGATGGACTGTCAGTGGTAAATTCTTTTTTTTTGGTTTAAAATGTGGTAATTTTGTGCAATTAGTGCACAAAAGTTAGCAACTGATTTCTCCCATCACTTTAAAGTTATTATTGTAATCATACTGTAATATATTACAGTTACCATTCTGCCCTTGGAATCAATATGATATTCACTTCTTTGAGGACGTTTGGCTTTTCCCTGGCTATATTTAAGATCTTATTTTACATTCTATAGGCTCAGAACAGAATAACTTGGTGTGGCTCTCCAAAAATTCATTCCAATTTGGATTCACTATGTTTCCTAATCTGTGATTTAATGTCCTTTCAGGAAAATTCTAAGCCTTTATGACCCGAAATATTTTGATTTTGCCCTCTGTATTATTTCCTTCAGGAAATCTGATTAAATCTAGGTTAGGTATTATCATTCTGTTCTCTGTCTCTCCCTCTGTATCTCTGTGTTACATTCTGGGTAATTTTATTAGATTTACTTTTGGGTCACTAATTCTTTCTTCAGCTAAATCAAGTCTGCTTTTTAATATATCGTTTGGAGTTCAAATATCAAGTATAATAAAAATTTATTCACAAAAACACATTTTTTCTTAAAAAATGTCTGGTTAGTTTTAATGTTGTGTTTTGTTATTCTTACACAGTTGGCCCTTGAATACCATGGCAGCTAGGGGTGCTGACTTCCCGCACAGTGAAAAACCTATGTACAATTTTTGATTTCCCAAAAGCTTGACTGCTAATAGCCTTCTGTTGAACAGAAACTTTACCAATAGCATAAAGAGTTAATTAACAAATATCGTATGTGTTGTATGTATTATACTACATAATCGTAATAACATACAGTTAATTAACAAATATTTTATATGTTATATGTATTATATAGTGTAATCTCAAAGTGAAACAAGCCAGAGAATATAAAATATTATTAAAATTATAAGGAAGAGAAAATATATTTATTATAATTAAGTGGAAATAGAGTACCAAAAAAGTGTTCATCCTAGTTGTCTTCATATTGAGTAGACTGAAAAGGAGGAGAAAGAGGAGGAGCTGGTCTTGCTGTCTCAGGAGTGGCAGAGGGAGAAGAAATAAGGGGATGGATCGAGAGGAAGGAGAGGCAAACACACTTGGTGTAAATTTATGGAAATATGTCAATTTATGTATGAATTTTTTGCTGTTTTATTTCTCTAAAAACGTTTTTATATGGTATCAATCCTTTTTCCACCATTCCTTTAGTTTCAGTGCCCATGTCATAGAAGGGTACATCATAAAAGAAGTCAAAAGAAGTCTTGAATGATTGGCTTCCTTCTGCCAGAATGTCTAATGTCCATTTGCTTTCTAGTACTGCCTTTTTCGTCTTCTTCCTTATTATCTGAACTGGTTCAAGAGCACTCATTTCCATCAAGTGGGCATCTTTTAAGTCCTCTGGTGTACTATCTATTAACTCTTCAGTTCCTCCAAGATCCCTATCCTGAACTCCCTTACACCCTACTCCTACTATTTTTTTTTTCTTTTGTCATATCCACAATCGTTTCCATGATTTTTTTGAGTGGTTCTCTGATAAAGACTGTGAAGCCCTGAACAACATTTGGACACAGTTTCCTCCAGCATGAATTTGTTATTTCTGGCTTAATGGTTTTCCGGCCTCTTTCCATGACAACAATTATATCTTCAATGGTGTAATCCTTCCAGACTTTTATGATCTTCTATCAGGGTTGTTTTCCATAGTGTTAACAGTCTTTTCATAGAATACTGTATGTAATGAGCCTCAAAGGTCCTTATGATCCCCTAATCTAGAGGCTGAACTAGAGACATTGTGTTTGGTGGCAAGTAGACCATTTCCATGTCTTTGGTGTTGAGCTCATGACATTCTGGCTAGTCACTGGCATTGTCCAATATCAAAAGAACTTTAAAAGGCAATTCTTTACTGGCAGGCGTACTTCATGACTTCCGGAACAAAGAATCAATGAAAGCAATTCAGAAAAAGAGTTATTGTATGAACCTTCTTGTTTTACAGCCAAAAAACTGGCAGATAATGTTTATCTTTTTCCTTCAAGACTAGGAGTTAACAGTTTTATAGATGAAAGAAGTATTGTTTATGAATAAACCCAACTGCATTTAAACAAAACAATAGAATTAGCCTATCCACCTATCCCTTCCTGCCTTAAATCCTGAATAGGGTACTTACATCTTCATTGAAAACCTGTTCAGGAAAATATCCTTTCTCCTTAACGATTTTCTTAATGGTTTCTGGGAATATTTCTGCTGTCTTCCGTTTGGCAGAAGCTGCTTCTCCCGTTATCTTGACATTTCTTAAGCCAACTCTCTTTCTAGAATTATCAAACCATCCTTTGCTGGCATTAAATTCTCTAGCTTTAGGTTATTCACATTCATTTTACTTTTTCATATACAGTAATTACTTGGCTTTTTCTCAAATCATACTAGAGTCTATAGGTATGCCTTTTTCATAGCAATCCTGCACTTAAAGAAAAGCTACATTTTCAGTATGAGATTAAAATGTATTTTGTAAAACAGCTTTTCATGCCTGCTGGCACTGCTACAATGGCAGCTTCATCAATTTCCTTTCTTTTATTACAGTTGTCTTTACACTGGATTAATTTACCCTAAAATGGTGGGCAACCACAGTTGCAGACCTCAATCTATGGTACATATTGAGCTATTCAACTTAAAAATACATATAATATCTTGACTGTTCTTTGCTTCTTGTGAGCACTTCCAGCATCACTAGTGGCAATGCATATGGGTCTCTTGGTGTTATTCAAGGTTTTTGGTATTGGACTCAACACAATAAAAACTACATGAGAACTGTGAGGGATCACTTTTTACTGAAGTATCCAGTTTCCTGGAGAGACTAATTGCTCACGTGAAGATGATTAGCATCACAGTGCATTTTAAGCAGATACTGACAATAGTTGAGTTCACTACAATAACAACAGGAGGTGGCTATAAAATTATTACAATAGTATAGTATGTACTACAGTAATTTTAAGGAGTTATGATTTAATACTGAATCTATACACTTACTCACATATCTCTCAACTATAATGGTGCCATGTACTGTCTCTGAGTGTTTGTGTGTGTTGTTTTGATAAATTTTAACTTTTTGTAATAGATTTGTGTATACTTTATGGTAGTAAATAACAAAATAAACTATTAATAGTTTTTCTATATATTTTATGCATTCATAACATACCTATTTTAATATGTCTAGGCTACTCTGTTTATCTGTGAGTTTTGCCAATTATCACCATCTACAAAAAATTTTTCAATATATTTATTGAAAAAAATCTACATATGAGTGGACCCATGCCGTTCAAATTCATGGTCGAAAGACAACTGTATAAGTCTTGCTTATCCATTTAAAAAAAATCTCTACTCTGCCAGGCGTGGTGATGCATGACTGTAATCCCAGAACTTTGGGAGGCTGAGGCGGGTGGATCATGAGGTCAAGAGATTGAAACCATACTGGCCAACACGGTGAAACTCCGTCTCTCCTAAAAATACAAAAATTAGCTGAGCATGGTGGTGTGCACCTGTAGTCCCAGCTACTCAGGAGGCTGAGGCAGGAGAATCACTTGAACCCAGGCTGTGGAGGTTGCAGTAAGCTGAGATCGAGCCACTGCACTCCAGCTTGGCCACAGAGCAAGACTCTGTCTGAAAAAAGAAAAAAATTATCTACTCACATTTCCTGGGTTTTTATTTTTGAAAATTCTATGGTTAGTAGACTTAGGGACAGTTTCTGTAAAAATTAATGCATTTGTTTTTGCTAGGCTTCTGGGGGGAATTATCAGACCTGGAACACTATAAACTGTTTTCTCAGCTTGAGTGTTTTTAGCAAAATAGAAAACAAGAATTTAAACCTAATAATGAATTTAGACTATTTTATGTATATATATATATTCATTGAAAACTTTTTTTCTTTCCATTATAGCAATGGTAAAATATATTACTGTCATCTTTCTTCAGGCAGACATTTTTCCTGTACACGTTTTCCCTGAGCATATAGGCTTTTGAGGGTCATGACATTGTGCAGAAGTCACTATTCCAGGTCCTATTTTGAACAGACTCAAGAATCTTTTTTTTTTTTTAATTTAAGTGATAATTAAAGGTCAAAACTCTAGATTACTATACTTACTTATTGCACCAAGATAGATTTTTAGCTTCTTTTTTCATTTACCATTCTGGATTTGCTTCTGTTCAGGGTCTTAATTTCTTAAGGATGCCTCATATTTTCTTGTGACATTAATTCTGTACTGAGGAGGAGTCTAAAAATGGAATTTTAGGACATCTCTAGGAATTTTGTAGCTTGACAATTTGAAAACATCTACAATTTGATATTGGTGAACAAGGAGGCCACCACAATGATTTTCAACTCTTTTTTGCTGTGAAATTCTGGAAGAATATGTAAACAAATAGAACACATGAAATCAAATGTATTCTGGTGGTTATGGGATTGGAGGGCTTCAACCTCCACTTGCTTACCACCATCATCCTATGTACCAATAGAGAAAGCTAACAGAGTTTGCCAAAGTGGAATGATAGATTCATGAGAAAAGTCCCAAGTTCCTAAAAATCACATTGCAAAGAAACTTTGAGAAAAACTCCTATTGTTAAATGTACGACTACCCATATTCACTTGCAAATATCATGAATTTACTGTATTTCTAGATCATCTTACTATGGACCTGAATAGAGAAATAGAGAAGCAATGGATTCTAGTATATCTTGTCTGCAAGTTTCTTTTTTCTTTTTTTTTTTTTTATTTTTGAGACGGAGTTTCGCTCTTATTACCCAGGCTGCTGTGCAATGGCGCGATCTCGGCTCACAGCAACCTCTGCCTCCTGGGTTCAAACCTCAGCCTCCAGAGTAGCTGGGACTACAGGCTGCGCCACCATGCCCAGCTAATTTTTGCATTTTTAGTAGAGACGGGGTTTCACCATATTGACCAGGATGGTCTCGATCTCTTGACCTAGTGATTCACCCGCCTCGGCCTCCCAAAGTGCTGGGATTATAGGCGTGAGCCACCGCGCCCGGCCCGTCTGCAAGTTTTAAGAAGGAAGCCAATTCCATTTTGAGGAGGCATGCCTTACAGGAATTTTGAACACCGAGGGGAAAAAAAGTGTTGTTCAAGGATTGGGGTACTTTTTCTTTTCCTAAAAGACATATGGATACCTGATTCCTGCAACGTCAATAGGTTTCCATCCCAATGAAAGAACAACATGGATATCAAGGTTTATCTTCACTTCATACCCATCAAATCAATATAAAAATCTGCTGCTTCCATGGAATGAGAATGAATCAAGTTTTACAGTAATGCCAGTAAGATGAGCAAAAGAGAAAATGCTGAGTTTATATTTAGGAGATCTGTCTAAATGGGATGTGCACAAGATATCAGGCATTAAGATGTGCTGAAGTTGTAAGGAGATCGTGTTGGTATGAGAAACAGAAAGGATCTTTTACTCCCAACGTGACTATCTCATGCAAGCTGTATAGTCTAGCGTGAGTCAATCTGTTTAGCACACTGTTGCCCATTTTAAAGAGCAAAAACAAAGCCACTGAAACCTCTGGGCTCACTTTTAAAATGAGTTAATGAACATCAAAGTGTAAGAGATGGATGATGAAAATGTACAAACCTGTAAAACATTCTCCAGGGAAAATGTCCACTAGAGTAAACATAGCCTCTATTGCCCTTCTTCTGTCACTGACACTCCCCCAGTGTTGCTCCTTGGCTCCTGAAATTGATTCTGCCTCCCAGCATGTCCACCTTCCCTCCCTTTCCTGTTTTTCCCTTTAATATCTGTTTGTCAATTTAAGCAATAGCTTGGGAGTTTTATTAAAGCAATAGCTAATTCTAAAAGCTTAGATTTAAATGAGTTTTCTCAAAGGAAATGAAATAATATGGGAAATCAATCTATTATAGGAATTCTAAATATTATAACATTTTTTCTTATAAACTGCATGAATAATAAGAATAAACAAATTACAGAAAAATTAAATACATATAATATTTATTTATTTTACTGATGGTATAGTCACTGACTAGACATGATTGAGCTAGGAGTGGCCTTAGCTAACAATTATGAGCTCTGTTTTTCTTCATCTTCTTCATTCCTGGAGTTCAAGTCTAAAAGTCCTTTGTCATATTCAGCAACATTCTAGACATTACCTTTGTTTTAATCCTCAAGATGTTGTACATTCCTTGTGCTGAATCATTCTGACCATGCACCTCATCTTAAGCAGCTTGAGTCATTGTCCATGTTTAATGACTGTGAACACCTCAATTTTGACTCAGTGAGGTCTTTCCCTGTGGCCTCTTTTCAGGACCTCTTTTCCCTTGGGGATGACTAGAATTTTCCTGTCCTGTATCAACTTAAAAGTAAGCTAGAAAAGCAAACGAATAAGTCAAGCACCAACTGAAAAGCAGTTATTTACAGAGTATTATCAAATCCTATCAGAGTACTATAGCTTCACACTGTCTCTCTCTCGTGTTAATTTATTTGTGACATTTATCATCTTAATTTGCATATTCACTTGCTTGTGTATGGTCAGTGAAATCTTGACAGAATAAAAACTCCATGCAAGCTGGGACTTTATCTGTTTTCTTCACTTTCTGGAATACCTAACCCAAAAATGGGTCCCATCACAGGGTATGTGATCAAAGATCTTTGTTGAATAAATGAATGTCTGGCAAAATACAGATGTGAGTCAGGAACTCACTTTAAATAATTCAATGAAACATGAAGGACCTCTCAGTGTTGCTGATGGAAGATCCCAAATACTCTTCTGCGCAGTTTAAACAATTTCATTTGGAAATTAATGAATGTGCGTTTTAAAAACTGCTCATTTCTGTCACTTTTCTCCAAAAAAATGTGTAAATAATTGGGCAGAAAATAAGAGGTAATTGCATTTCCTCCTCTAATGCTCATAGGCTGTGTAGATGTGATGTATGGAAATCATAAACATGATAAATAGAAAGATTTCTCACCTCTTTTAATTCAGGCTTGAGTAATTGACATTCACACTAAGTCTTTAAGTAGAGGGAGAGATAAGTAGGAAAAGGACTGAAAAGCAAAAAGCAAAAAGTGATTACACACACAGAAAAACGGTACCTTTTAATGTGCTCTTTTCACCTATTGTTCTTGCAGTGGAAAAGTTTGGAACTGTATACGTCATGTTGTCTTAAATATAATGAAGATAATGATAACGTTAATGGTAATAATAATTATGGTAACATTTACCTATATATACATTACATTTTGCATGTATAAGCTTATGCTATGTACTGCATACCCATTTTATAGGAAAGGTAGTAGATTGCAGGAGGTTTAGCACCAGCACACCATGTAAACCCAATTGTTAGGGCCCTACCCTGTCACTTGCTTTCTATTTTAAAACTTCCTAACAGAAAAAATGATGTAGGATTTGAGGAACATTAGCAAATAAGATATTTGTAAGTCTTACGACTGTCTCAATGATTGTTAACATAATGGCTGTTAATCTTAAAACAATTGTTAAAGAATGATTTATAGAAATATGAAGACACAACACACAATTATAACAAAATGGAAGTAAAAGTCTAGATGATTTCACCGGACAGGGGGAGGGCATTGGACACAGGTGAGAAATCGAACAGCAAGCTAAGAATTTTGCCTTGGTTTGAGGGAGGTATTAAAGAACTTTAAACATTTTGAATGTGTGTATTAGTTTCCTAGAACTACCATGATAAATTACCACAAACTGGGTGGTTTAAAACAACCAAAATTTATTCTTTCACAGGGCTGAAGGCCAAAAGTCCAAAATTGAGATGTCAGCACTGTTAGTTCCTTTTGAAGGTTCTGAAGGGGAAAGCCATTCCATGCTTCCCTATTAGTGTTTGTATCTTGGTGTTCTTCAGGCTGTAGCTGTGTCCCTTCAGTCTCTGCCTCTTCTCCATGTGGCCTTCCCCCACTTGGGTGTCTGTCTCTACCTCTTATAAAGACAAATGCCATTGGATTTAGAGCCCACCCTAATCCAAACTAGTGTTCTCTTGAAATCCTTATGTAAATTATATCTGAAGATACCCTTTTTCCAAATAAGGTCATATTCATAGGTTCTGGTAGAAGTATTTTTTGGGTGGTCCCAATTTGACCACTCTAATGAAGCAAACTCTTATAACATTTACAATATGTCAAGCACTAGGTGCTTTCTATATAGGAACTGATGTAATCTTCCCTCATGAACTATGTACTATTTTCCCATTTTACTGATAAGAAAAATTGCCCAAGATAATACACAGGAATAAGTGGTAGAGTATGGATTAGAATCTATGAGTCTAATTCTAGAGTTTATGTCTTTAACCAATTTGTTTGTTAAGTTTCAGTGCTACAAATTAATTGCTTGTAATAAGGAATGTAAAGTCCCTTTGTACGCTATCCAAACAACTAGAGGGAATTAAACTGAGACAAAGAGTACCATAAATTCTGCAAAAGGAAGAAAAATTCAGAAAGCCAAAAAAGAGAGTGGAGAAGAAACTCAAATATGGAAATTTAATGAAAAAACACAATATTTTCAAACAAATTTCTACAATATGCTTTTCAAGAAATAAAATGAGATAAAGATATGACAATCTCATTTTAACAAAAATAAGGAGTTACAATATCTAAAAATGTACATCACATCAGGTCCTTCCCAGGTTCAGAGCCATGTGATAGCTCTCCTGCTGCATCTTGAATGAAATACCAACTTCTTCAATGACCTACAAAGTCACAAATCATCTAGTTGGCCCCTGCCTAATTTTATACCTTGTCTTCACCTCTCTGGATTTCCCTATGTTATGAGTCCACTGAGAATGTTATCACCCAAACTTATCCATAGAGTCACTCTTTGCCTAAAATGTTCTCTCTCTTGGCACTCCTCTGACATGGTTTCCTGTTCATTATTCAAACCTAAGATCAAAGATTACTTCTTCAGAAATGTCTTCCCCCATCTTATCTGAAGTGCCCCATTATTACGCTCTGTCAGTATCCCTTAACTATTATTTCTCAACATTCCAACCACTTGATATTATTTACTTGTGAAAGTCATACACAATTGCTTACAAAGCCATCATTTTATATCACGATGACCTATTAAATGAATACCGCCACCTCCATTCCATGACATAAAACTAATTCATGCCAGTAGGAATCCAGGAAGTCTTATACAGGATGGCACCTAAGGTCAGTCTTAGAAGATAAGCAAAGCTTTAGGCTTTAGTTTAGGTAAATAGTGGGAATTATGTATGCATTTCTAGAGAATTTATGTATATCCTAGAAAACATATATTTTTATTTATATGTATGCATACACACTTATATATACATATATATATATATATTTACATTCACACATACATGCACACACACACACACACACACACAGATTGAGAGGGAGAGAGAATATGAACTATGAACAGTGGTCAGATGTTGTTGACCCTCTTTCAGTCATGCCATAAAAAATCATGAATAGTATTATTCTAAATATCATCTGTTTGCCCTTTTAAGTCTACCCTGCCTCCTTCTTCCAACTGCTTGATGCTGGGAACATCAAAGGGCTCCCTTGTTTTCTGGATTTCATTTTAAAGCATAAAAGGAGATTGGCAATGATTCTAGCCTGGGAATAAAGTACTCTCCTATGTGGACTCCCTATACTCTGCCCTCACCTTTGAAAACAGTCCTCGTATTAAATTCTGCTCCAATTAGTTCAAATGTGTCATTTGTTTCTTGCTGGGGCACCAACTAATACACATGTATTTCCTTTGAGCATTTCTAAATGTCAAGAGTACATACTTCATTTTGTTCTCCCTACAATCATTAATTGAGTGCCCACCATGTGCCAGGCACTGTTTTAGACTATAGGGACATCCAGTGAACAAAGTAGAGGAAAACAATTGTTCTCATGAAGCTTATATCCCAGTCGGCAATGACAATGAATGAAATAAATATGCAAAATCATATTAAATACACCAGTCAGTATTATGAAGAAAAAGATAACAATACTGGGGTGTGGGGGAATTTAAAATGCGGGTGGCCATGGAAGGCTCCACTGAGAAAGTTACATTTCAAAAAATACAGGAAAACTGTAAGGAGCTAGCCATGAAGCTTTTTGGGAAAAGCGCATACCAAGCAGAGAGAACAGCAGAGGCAGATGGCCCAAGACAAAAGTGAACCTGGTGTTTTCAAGGAGCCATGAAGACACCAGCATGATGGTGTGGAGTGAGTCAGGCAGGAGAAGAGGTGAGGAAGGTAGATCCTGCAGGACCTAAAAAGCCACTAGAAAGACTGTGGATTCTACTCAGGGTGAAAAAACAAAAGGACCACACTAGAGCATTTGGAGCTCTGACACTATCTGACCTATGTCTTATATTCATGGTTGCTGCCTTTGTTTGATTTGTGGTGTGTGTGCAGTGTGTGTGTGTGTGTGTGTGTGTGTGTGTGTGTGTGTATGTTTTTGAATGGACTAAAGGAGGGAAAGAAAAAGTGTAAATTAAAACTTATTTAGAAAGTTAATAGCAATAATGCAGGCAAATTTAAATGATGGCTAAGACCAAGTTAGTGACAAAGGAGTTTGTGACAATGTGGTATGAGAGAGATTCAAGTTATATTTTGAAGGTAGACTCAACATGATTTTCTGATAGATTCATTCATTCAAAACATATTTATTGAGTGTTTACTATGGGGCTGGCATTGTGAACAAAACAGATATCCCTGCCCTTGTAGGATTTGAAATATAATGTCGATATGTAGGTAGCAAACGCTAAAAAATAGAGATTACAGTATGTTACAAGTTGTTCTATGCTATGGAAAAAAATAAGAAAAGGGCTGGGGTAAGGAAGAGCAACTGGGTTAAAGTAATAAATGGCCAGGGTGTGCCTCGTTGAGTAGATGACATTTGAGAAAACATTTCAGGGAAGAAAGGAGAATCGGTCAAGATTATTTAGGTGAGCAGGTCTTTAGACAGAGAGCACAGCCAGAGCAAAGGCCATAGAGTAGGCACACCGGGGCCTTTAGGAGCCACCGGGAGGCTGGAGAGGCTGCCACCGTTTCAAGAAGGTATTAGAAGAGGACTTGAGCGAATTAACAGGTTAAAGACTAAAAAGGATCTTACAAGCACTGGGGTAAATAAAACTTAACTTTAAAAGTTAACAGCAATAACCCAGGCAAATTAAAACGATAATTTGGGTTTACATTTGAGTACAATGAGAGCCACTGAGAAGTTTTGTGCAGAGGAGTAGCAAGATCTGACCATTGCTTTAACAGGATTACTCAAATTATTGGGAATACGTTCTGGATGGTAAGTACTGATAGTAACTTCTGGGTGTCAGGATTCAAAGCCCATAGACCTACTTTGAGGTAAGATATGTTAAAAAAAAATATATAGGTGTCAAGGATGAAGTTACGACTTAAAGATGTGGAAAGATTGAAAGGAAATTAGGTCAGAGGGAGGATGGTAGGAAGGTAACGGTCACAGCATTGGACACAATAGGATTGAAATGACTATTCATGTATCACTATTTTTTGTCATGTGCAGGGACTTCTGGTCTCTCTCATTCCGTAGCAGCATATCATTTGACAGATGAGTTGGGAAAAAGCAACTGGGTATGCTTAGCTTAGCCAGCCCTTGTATCCTCTTATTTTGGAACCCACCTTACTTGTAGGGGAAAAACGCATTTTCTAATTTGTTGTAATGTAAGTTTTAAAGAGTCAGCCCCCAAGTGGGATGTCTATGTCTGTTCAGAAATTGTGTTTGACTAGATGAGCAGACTTAAATATCTAGTGAAGTGTTAGCAAGTCTAGTTTGCTATAGTTCCATAGAGACTTTCTCTACAGACCTTTATATGAAATGAATAGTGATGACTTGAATCTCCATATGATAGTCTCCATGTCAATCTGTCAATCTTTCTGAAACTTGGGGGGTGGGGGAAGATGGCATTATTCCTCTGTCTTTAAACGAAAGATTTTAAAAATGAATACAGAAAGAATTTTACACTGGCAATTATTATCAAGAGGCAACGTTCACATCCAAGTCTCCTCAATTTTGAAGGTAAAATTGAATTTGACCTTTAACTAAAGAGCAATTCCACTGGGTAACCAATTTGGACTGATTCCACTGGAGATCACCTAAGAGTATTCTGGCATTGTAAATGGCCATTAAAAGCCATCAGCGCTATAATTCTTTGAGAAACAGATAGTTATGTGAGAGTCATATGATGGTTATTGCTTTATGATTTAGATATTATTAAATGAATAGCTGGAAATATCTATCAAGTCTAACTTGACAAAAGAGGACAGAGAGGACCTCCATCTCAGCCAAGACTACTTGGGAAAAATGCTGTAATTTCCAAAACCATATCCTTTAAGCTGACAATAATGGCACATTACCCATTTGCTTTACATCTCTGATTTAGAATTATCAAAACCCTTTGCAGTGCTTCAGTCTTATGCCTTTGCTAGAGGTACAGATATAAATCATTAGGGCTGCCCGTCATCACCATAAAAGGTCACTCTAGGTCAGAGGTTTTTACCTATTTTGTGCCATGGACCATTCTGACAATCTTTTGAAACCTTTCAGAAAAATAGTTTCAAATACATGGAAACCCAGGGTAAGAATCATATTAATATAAGTTGTATTTCTTTCAAGTCTACCCACTTTTCTCATTTTGCCAAAACTTGAGACCTAGTCACAAGTTTGTAGGCATTTTTGTTTACCGAGGGTAGTATTATTATATCAGTTACTTACCATTGGCCTATGAGATGCTTCATTCGTCTATGAGGCTTAAAAGCACCATAGACATTATTTTTGCTGTGAATATCCCATGGTTAGTGTAAACAACTCTTTGCTAGATTGTTTAAACTTTCTTATGGTCTTATTGATTCAAGTTCCTATAAAGTAATGTTTCTGGAAGTTTATAGTTTAATGGAACATAACAATGTTCCTATTCCAATGTTCCTCCCCCAACAATGTACCTATTTACACTTTATTTCTTTAACCAGTGTTTTTTGAGTATATTATTGCAGACCCAGGCACTATTCAAGATGCTAGGGATTCAGTCCTGAGTATGACAAGGTAAGAAAACAAGAGAAAGAAAGCAAAGAAAGAACAGAAGGAAGAAAGGAAAGGAAAAGAAAGGAGGGAGGGAAGAAAGGATGGACAGAAGAAAGGATGAAAGCAAAGGAGGGAGGGAAGGAAGGAGGAAGAGAAAGAGGAAAGGAAAGAAAATAATTATAATGTTAAGCCATAATGACAAGATAAGAAATAATAGGAAATGAGAGTGAGAGAGATGGACAGGAAAGAACTCTTTAAGGAAATGACATGTAAATAAAGAAATTAATATATGATCTTGAAAAATAATGTATTGTTGACAAAAATCAAATTTACCTAATTAAGCGTACTCATATTTATATACAAGGTTAAGTGTTCTGCCTTATACCAGAGGAAGGAGCTTCCGTGTCTGGCATTCCCAATAGGGTAACAATGAAGACACCTATTGGAGAGTCATGTCTGACAAAATTGAAGTGGTGGCTGCCCCACTCTAAGCATAACAAAGCACTTGATGAGAAAGTGGGCAAGTTCCCAGAAGCATTTAACTTGAATACATCTCCCCATGGTTTTAGCTGTGGTCTGAGGATCTGTACTACCATTACATAGTCTTCTCTTCTTTCTAGATACCTTTATTCCAAAAAGTCAGCTTCTACATCCAAGAGTAAGGGCCATTCTTCTTATGAAACCCATGGGAATGAATCCTTCCTTGCCTCTTCTAGCTCCTGGTGATTTGCTGGCAATCTTTGGCATTCCTTGACATGCAGCTGCACACAGTAATTTTTGCCTCTGTCATTATATGCTGTTCTCTCCTCATGTGTCTATGTTTTTATATTGTCTTTCTATAAAGACAATAGTCATATTGAATTAAAAGCCCACACTACTCCAGGATAACCTGATCTTAACTAATGAGGTCTGGAATGACCCCATTCCCAAATATTGTCACATTCTGAGGCGCTAGTGGTTGGGAATTCAACATCTATTTTGGGGGAGACGCAATTGAACCCACAATGGTCATTTCTAAAGTTCACACAAAAGGTTGGGTGTGGAGGCTGAAGCAGGTGGATCACCTGAGGTCAGCAGTTCAAGACCAGCCAGGCCAACGTGGTGAAACCTCGTCTCTTCTAAAAATACAAAAATTAGCCAGGCGTTATGGTAGATGCTTGTAATCCCAGCTACCCAGTAGGCTAAGGCAGGAGAATCAGTTGAACCTGGGAGGCAGAAGCTGCAGTGAGCCAAGATCACGCCACTGTACTGCAGCCTGGGCAACAGAGTGAGACCCTGTCTCAAAAAAAGAAAAAAAAGTTTACACAAAGAAATGTGAAATACTTAGCAACCAAAATGAGTAGAAAGAATGTGGGCCTAGCAATTTAGATAGTTAATTTATTTAACTTTTTTTTTTTCCGGGTATGGAATCTTGTTCTGTCACCCAGGCTGGAGTACAGTGGCATGATTTTGGCTCACTGCAACCACTGCCTCCTAGGTTTAAGCATTTCTCCTGCCTCAGCCTCCAGAGTAGCTGGGATTACAGGCGCATGCCCTCATGCCCAGATAATTTTTTTTTTTTTTTTGTATTGGTAATTGAGATGAGGTTTCACCATTTTGGCCAGGGTGGTCTCAAATGCCTGACCTCATGATCCAACTGCCTTGACTTTCCAAAGTGCTGGGATTACAGGCATAAGCCATGACACCAGGCCAATGATTTTATTTTTTACGTTACCTTTTTTTACATTATTGATCTTAGGAAGGTTGCTAAAATGTCTTGATTCAGTCTTATCGGCAAACAACAAATAAGGGTATTACCTATTTTGCAGAACTGTAGAAATAAGATAAATAAAATGGGAGTACATAGAAACTCAAATTCCTGTTCAGTTGTTTGTGTAATTATGATTAGCATTAAAAATAAACTACAAGTCTAAATAGGTATTGCAAACTGTTAATTCTTGGGAATAAATAGAGGTCCTGACTAGAAATTTTTACTGAAGATTAAAAAAAAAGATGTGCTTTTCTATACTGAGTTAAAAACTCCAAATTAAGATGATCCCTGATATCCTCCCACAGCGAGTTGAATTGAATCAAACCAATGAATGACACGAAAAGTCCAAAAATCACCAAAAAAAATAAATAAATACAATAAAGATAGAAAGGAAAAATGGCCTAATGCTTGATTTGCAAAATAACAATCAGTATAGTTGCCAGAGAGAGATCAGTATTTCCCAAAGAATCACTTAACTTGAAGTTAAAGCCATGGCTTGTAATTAAGAACATACTTTTCATCAAAGCCTGTGCTGACTACCCTGTGTAAATTACGTCCAGCCCTGGTAGTCTATCATCGCAGGTAGCTCTTTTCTCTATAGCATCTATCACAATTTATAATTATATATTTCAGTCAGTGTTTACTTGTCTACTGTGTGTTCCCACATTAGATCTTAAATGTCTAGAAATGAGGACTATGTGTCTAGCCCCTAGTGTAGTGACTGTCACATGGAAAGGGCTCAATAAATATCTGTTTAATGAATAAATGGATTGGTGAGTTTATGGATGAATAAAAACATTATTACTCTCTCTGGACATCCTCATTTGACAGATTTTTCTTCAGCAAATATAACACAATAAATTGTACATTTATTTACATGCCATTACATGGAGATACTGGATAAATTCATGAGACATTTTTGGAAAAATCTTCTAAAATTTTCAGCAACAACATATTTTGAACATCAAGGATATCTGTGAGTTGCTACAATATTTTCTTTTGTGTCTAAGGAAAGATAGACATCAGAACTGTGGCTATGGAATACGGAAAAACAGCAAAGTAAAACAAACAATGTTAGTTCAAATGAATAAGAAAAAGTCAAATAAAATATAGGTGAATGTGAAAGGCAAATTAAGCCAAAGTCCAAAAAACATGAGAGGATAAATATGAGTATATATATAAGCCAGTGTAAAAAACTGAAGGTGATATTTCACATTTCCACAATTTGGCCCACAGTAACACGTTTTGCCTTATTTTTCATGACTAAACACATTGGTTAATATCCCCAGTGAATTTCTACCTTGTAGCACTCTTCTTCCCTCCTCTCTGCCTAGAACACCTCCACTTGCCTGTCACTAGTTTTCTCATCGTAGTCTCTCTAAACCCCACTGAGATTCCAATTTCTCCGTTACAATCTTTTTATTTAATCTGTTGAGGATTCTGAGACTCAGGGGTGAAGAGAGATGCAAGTTCACAAAATCAGTGATACCGTCAGGACTAGAATACAAAAAGAGAGTTCTTTCTGCTGTGTTCCAAAGTCTATGATTTCTAGCATTCTTTACTCCAAGACGTGAAATAATTTACACTATTGCCAGCTGAGCCAGATCATGTCTATCTGCTTGGGTCAACAGAAGGAACAGGAAATGTTAGCAGAGGGAATGGATCCATTGGATGATACTTACTGTCAAACCACAGGTAAATATGATAGTGCCAGCTAGTATATTTATATCTTTCCAAATATGCAGGATGAGGTAGTTGAAAGAAAACCCCTAAGGAGTCAGAAAGTTAAAATGACCCAAAAGTACATATGACACATACAAGCTCTTAATATTAAGAGGTACATTTATAGGCACACAAGCAAAATTGCATGAACAAACTCCTATTCAAAGATGTGATTTGCGTGTAGAACAAAATGTATAACTTTAAAGAGATAATTTCCTTTTTGTTTCTAATCCAGAACATAATTCTCATTAATGTAAATATGTGCCTATCACAGGAAAACATATCCATTGATATGGGTATTGAGAGACCAAACATTATTTTTAATTTAAAAGAGTAGTACAATTGCACAACATAAAATCAATATTTATTGGATATTAAAACAATTCACTCAGGTTTGACGTTTACAGATTTTGTTAGCTTGTTTCTTCATTTGCCTTATTTGGAGACCTGAATAAGCGCGTATGAACTATAGAAACTTGTCTCAGGAATTTTATATCTAGTGCCATACACAAAGTCCTCCTAAGACTCAGGTTAATAAGTTAACTAAACAAGTTGGCAATAAGGATTTCTTTTCTTATAAGCAGTAGAAGTTTCTTGATTTTATAAATGGCTTAGAAAATAATAGAGTAGAAAGTGTTCATGGCTTGATATGTTTTCAAAAAAGAAAAAAGATAATTTCTCTAGAAAACAATAATAAAAGGACAATAATATAAGAAACAAAAGATTCCCTAAAAATTTTGTTCCCTAAGACAAAAAATAAAACTTTTCATTATACAAATATTTCTGTCTTCATATAGAGCTTCCTGGATTGGAAAATACCTTAGAGGAGTCAATATATGTGTAGTTGTTGGATAGATCAATGGATGGAAGAGAGAGAGAGAGTGTGTGTGTGTGTGTGTGTGTCTGCGTGTGTATATGCACACACTGTATGTACACACATAAAGATTGAAGAGTTTATATATGTGTGTAATATATATATAAAATACATAATTTATCTACAAATATAATATATGAGATAAATAGAATATATATAATCCAGTTACTGCTGGCATACCTTCAAGGCAGACACCTCATCCCTTCCTGATATCACAGATGCATACCGAACCTTCCATCTACTCATTTATTCATGTATTTAGTTCATAAGCATTTATTGCCCTCTGTTATTAGATACTTCAGATTTTTTTCAAAAATCACCATTCCTATCTTCAAGGAATACAGAGGTACTGTGAGAAGGCACATGTAAAATATGAATGACATAATATAGTGGCTTTGAGAAAAATGTGAATGAAGTACAGAAAATACGGTTAAGGATGGAAGTTGACAAAATCAGTATTGTAAGGGAAGTCTGCAGTATAGGGAAACCTCAAAAGAGGACCCTGTAGTTGCAGGAGCAACAGAGCAAACACTCGGAGATTTGGGTGCAAGGGCCCTTGCAGAATTGCAAGGCTTGCCCGATGACTTGAATTTAAATTGAAACACTTAAAGCTAAGTGAAACTAAATGATTACAAACAAACAGGAGTAAATGTATTTTCAGGTAAACCTAAATTGCAGATAAGCAGAGGTCACAACATTAATACCCATCAAATAAAATTTAAGGCAAATGCATTTTATAAGACAAAATAGCCATTTCATAGCAATAATAAGTATAATTTACAATAATACAGATGTCAGCTATCAAGTAAAACTGGCTCAAAATACATAGAGGAGAAGTTAAAATGTAATATTAATGGGAGTCAATAGCACACTCATCTAAGTCTTTGGCAAATCTTGTTAGCCAAAGTTAATCAGGATATAAAAGCTATGAATTTATACTATACACTACATATGATTTTGTGAGCCATTATATATTACTATATGCCATAACATTTTATTATATGCTACTTTATTTTATGTAAGGTAGTATATTTTTAGGCTAAACATTCTACCCTACAAACAGCTAATTTGCTAATTTACTAAACCTTGCTAATCATCACAAATCTTTTAGAAGAACTCAACATGTAGTAAGCCACCACTGAAAAGCTAGGTAAATTTTTTTAAAAGTCTATGAGCCATACTATATAATAATGCAACAAAACTCAATACTAATAAGAAAAACATATGTTTAAAATGCTTGAAAAATAAATAAAAATATCATAAATAACTCTGAGGTCAATTCAAATTAAATTTGCCTTGACAATGACATAGAACACAATGTAAACGAGAGTGTCGCATATTATATTAATAAAATGCAGCAAATCTCCATCTATAGAGAAATATATAAGCCTACATGCACATATTTGAAGCAAGAAATGATGGAAATAGAAAAAAGTGAATGTTCATATCAAGAACTCATTACAAAGCAAATGAAAAATTAAATGAGTTAAGTAAGATTAAAGTATTAATAAAAAGAAATAGGAGAAGAAGAGAATGAATCATACAAAGAAGAGGTAGAAGAATGAAAAGAATTGCGTGTAAAAGATGATTTGGAAAAATAGAATAGTCGAGCCTGGCAATGTTAATTGAGAGAGGAAATAAAAGTGAGGAAGATCACCTATGAACTGTTCAAAGTAAGAAGGATTGGATTAAAATCACAATGATATTTTTAATGTAAAATTACTATACACTAAAAAATGGAAAACACAAATGGCAAAATATTTTAAAATTATATTAATTGTCAAAATTAACTTAAGACGTGAGAGTCATGTAAGACCAATTACAATTATAAAACCTAAAAAACAATATATCTCCCCAAAATTGTGATGGTAAAAGTGGTTTAGATGATTTTATGAAAAAGTTATGTCAAAATTATTATCTTCTTATTGAAACATTTTTAGAACATAGATAATACTTTATGAAACTTTGAAAAGATTGATCTTTAAACCTTCAAGACTAGCATACAAAAATACATCGTAGAGTGATTGTGTTTAAGATTATAAAGATCCTTAAGAAAACACCACAAATTTTTTCTGGTATTATATTAAACAAATAATATAAGAGGATGGAATGGACTGGGCCCCCCAAAAGTAAGGCGTATTATATTCATTATATTAATAGGTAGATTATTTCCTTGGCAATATAATAGATGACATAAAATGCAATTATAAAAAATAAAATGCTTTTAAAATTATTAGAAGCATTATGTGATAAGGTGCTTCTATGCCTAACTGATTTCAATGTGAATGTTTCATACTCAGTGTTTAAATTTGTCCAATTATCTACCTTTCAAAGAAATTCTCATCCCATTAACTTCTTGTTAATAACCAGTCTTTATTTTCTTCCTTTACCCATCAATCCTCTACAATTTTTATAAAGCTACATATCAATCCGAACTTTTTTTCAGATCTTAATTTTCTTTCTCGATGTTAACTACAATTTGGCCATTCTAAAGGATTTCACTTTCTCTTTTAAATGGCAGCTCCTGTTTCTACACATTTGCAAACATCTCAAGATATAGCCTGAGAATCCTATTACTCTTATCATGCTTCTTCTGACTATTATGCATTAAACTTCATTAAAAAAAAAAAAGTGAAACTAAAACCTCTTTCTTTGAAGTACATGCCATCTGCCTAAATCATTTGTATTCCTTTCCAGGGTCATCCACAACATCTGAGTTAATCTTCTCACTCAACTAAAGACCTTGACACTTAGTTCCCACTCTTCCTTTCCATCGAAATTCCACTATTACACTCTTAAGTCATACAGGAGATGCATACAGTACTGGTCATTGCCACAAATTTGAGACATAAGTTGGCTGCCATTTAAATTTTATCCTCATCAGAAAAAGTCACCGTTAACTGAAATAATTAACTGAATGACTTCGCTTTCTCCCAAACCCCCATACTTGCAGCTCCTCAACTCAACTCTCTTACATCACTTCTTCCATCTAATTGGAACGCCAAAGGCATTGAAGGGCATACATCCAAGTCACTGGGAATTCTTAAGAAAATGTGGATGCTTTTTTGTCCTGTGAAAGACCAATTATTTTACAATCTCTACACTTTGATTTTAGGCTCTAGTAAACCCAAGCACTGTGTAGGCAGGTCAAGAACCACTGCCCTGGGGTATTTATGTCTCTACTCTCATTTCTATCTTCACTGCCTTTCCTACCCAGCTTGGATTCCAAGTCTTATCATTTCAAATTGCCTTTTTGACAATAGCCTCAATTCCATTCTTTTACGATCACTTACATTTTTTCTCACGGGTAAAGCTTAAGCCCCTTTGAAAAGTACTGCCCTGAGCATACAAACTTTCAAACTGCTATTGTCAATACTTTGTAGTCATAAATATAAAATAATTATTGTAGCTTCCCTGCAGTCCTACTGTGTGCATAAATAAACTCATTTTTTCATTTCTCTATGACACATGTCAAACCATCTCCATTTGCATCAAATCTCTATCCCTATCATCTCACACTGATGTCCTTAAATGACAACCTCCCAGTAAGAACAGAATCCTTTTAATGAAAACTCCCTGAACTTTCAGCTACCACAGCATCAAGCATATTTGCTTCTGCACAATATTGTGTCTTTCATTTAATTGCAATGTAATAAATGTCCCCCCTCTCATCCAAAGCTCACCTCTCAAAACTTGTTTGCTGAATCCCTGTGGTTCCTTCTCCTCAAAGGCTTTGCTTTCTTGTTTATCTGTAGGTAATTGGTTTAATGTAGTCAGTCACAGCCTGGATTTCAACCATGGCGCCTCACTAAATAACTCTGTGACGATGAGCAGGTGACTTATCCTATTCAGGCTTATATTTTAACTGTAAAATGGTGATATGAAATATGACTATTTCATAGCGTTGTGGTGAGAATTGAAAAAAATAACATTTATAAAGACCTTAGAAGAGTAAGCACAATAAAGCTGTTTGACAAATCATTTCTGCACTCCTGTACATTTCAAACCTACTATTATATTCACTTTTAATCGGCATTTACACACTCACTCCACGTTTTCCTTCAGTAGCTCACATATTTTTCTCTTCCTTTTCGCAATCGAACTTATCAAGGAAGTCTGAATTTGGTCTCTGCTTCTGTTTCTTCTTTTCATTCCACAACCTTCCAAAATCTGGATTCTGCTTTTCCATCTCTGCCGAACCTGCTCTTGTCAATGTCAGCAATGATGGCCTTGTAGTTAAATCCAATAAATAATTTCCCGGCCTTATCTACCTGAACACTTGGCAGAGTTTGACACTATTGACTGCTTTTTCTTTCTTGAAATGCCCTCTCCTTGTGACTTTTCTGTTACTGCACTCTCCTTACTTACCTTATACTTCTCTGACCCTTTCATTTTTGTCTCTTTTGTGAGCTTCTCTTTCTCCTTGGCCTACCCTTAAAATATTGGCAATTTTCAGAACACTGCCCTAAACTCTTTTACCTTCATATTTTAAATAATTTCCCTGGCTAAAATTTTCTGCTTTCAAGGCTTCAATTTCCATCTATAACCTGATAGATCCCAATCTATAAATCTCCAGCTCAGATGAAGAAGAGTGGGACAGTGTTTAAAAACATAAATTTTAAAGACAGGTGACCTATGCTCAAAGTTTGAATTCTTACTTTGCTACTTTCTGGATATCTGATAGAGAAATGACTTAACTCGTCTAAGCTTCAGATCAGTTTATTGTAAAAAAACTGTTGAAAATTATTAGTTTTATACTCTAAGTAATCACGTGTACATTACTTAAGAGAATCAGTGACAAGTAGAAAATGCTTAATACATTTTATCTATTTTTTATTGCCTCTACCTGTAGCTCTTTCTCTTGAATTTCAAACTTGAATGTAAACTGGCTACTTGATACCACTATTTAATTGCCCCATAAAGCCCACAAATTCAATGTCTAAATACAGTTTCCCAAGCCTCTTTTTCATAATGTGTCTCTTAACTCATTGAACGGTATAGTTGTTGACTAAGAAACTCACTCCCAACACTTCTTTCTTATTTAACACCTTTTTAAGTTTTGTACACTTGTAGTAATATCACACTTTCCATTTATATTATCATTAATTTAGGCTTTTTCTCTTTGATAAATCCTCCTAGAGATTTATCCATTTTATTAATGTCTTCAAAGAACAAAATTTTTATATTTAAAAAATAACTTTATAGTAATTTTATATTTTTGTGAATTCTGCTATAAGGTTTATTATGGCTTACCTTCTTTAGTTGAGCACTTAGCTCATTAATATTCAGCTTTTCTTTTTTATATGTAAGCACTAAGCATATTTCCTTCCAAATAAAAGCTTTAATATGTACTAGTTTTGATACATTTGGTTACAACAACTTAAGGGTAATAAGTTATTACTCTTAAATAGAAGTATGTATGTGTACTAACCTTTTGGTTGTTAATAGTCTTGCCATCAGAGAATTTGACCATTTATGTTGACCATATTTTGAAATGTATTAAAACCTACATTTTGACCCAGTGCACAGGTTTTGTAAATGCCTTAGGTGTTTGAAAATAATGTACCTTTTCTTATTCTTGGATGAAAAAGTTTATATAAGTCTGTTAATTCTAGATTCTTAACAGTCTTCAAGTTTTCTGTATTTAAACTCATTATATTTTCCAGTTTATCTATCAAGAATTGATAAACATGTTAAATTTGCCACAATTATGAAGAATTTGTAAACTTTTTAAGTAGCTTTATCAATATTTTATTTATTTATTTTGAGATAGTTTTATTAGGGACATAAAAACATACAATTCCTAGAGAATCATGGTAAATGTAGACTTTTATCCTGATCTGATAACAATTTATATCCATAAACATGCTTTTGACCTTAAATTATATTTTTCTGCTATTAAGAGAGTTATGTCAGCTTTCTTTTAAGTTAGCATTTATTTTGTATTTTTAAACATTATTTTACTTTAAGCCTTTCTATGTCTTTAGTTTTTAGTCATGTTATTGTAAACAGCATACAGTGACACTTTAAAAATCCAAATTGATAATCACTGTCTCTTCTTGATGAGCATAATACATTTATAAACATTTCTTATTAAAACATAATTGGGTCTGTTTCTACTGTCTTATTTTTAAATTTATACATCTCCCTATTACCATGCTACTTACATTTAAAAATTTTAGCTAATGTTTTTTCTCATATTATCATTTCTTTTTCATCTTTTTAGTTTGTATACTGCTGAAATTTTACCATGCAAATTTAGTTTGAGTAAGTCACAAACTAAACGATATCTTAATTCTCTTTTGTAATAATTTCAGAACCATAGAACTCTCTAAATTAGATCACTCTCCTGGCTTGCATAATATATAGATCACGTGGCATATTTTAGTTTTATTTTCCTTCTATGTCGAACATATTCTTTAGAATTTTCTTTTATTCAGCTTTTTTTTGTGGTGACATCTCACTTTTGTTCATTTTCATATGGTTTCTTTCACACTTTCCTTCAAGAATGATTTTGCTGATGACACGATTCTAAGTTAGCAGTCATTTCCATCAACAACTCTCTTGCTACTATGTATTGGTTTCCAATGATGTTCTATTTTATTTGTTGGTTATATGTTATTTCTATTTGTCTGCTTTTAAATCATTTAAATTATTTTTATTTTAGAATTAACAATTATGATATTCTACTTTATACATTGAAAACGTTCTAATATAAGACTCATAGGAACAAGAAATAAAAGGCAAACCACTACAAGGGACAGTGTTCAGAGGAAAATAAATGTCAAATTAGATGTCCAGGGTTTCTGTCCCTGTTATGTCACTTCTTAAATGTATGACTTGGGAAAAATCACAAAAGCCCCTCAAGCTTCAGCATCTCCCTCTTTCAAGTGAATATCACCCTCACAGGGTTATCAAGAGGACAGAAGGAGAAAGCATTTAAAAATAATTACCTGAGCGCCTAGTTCAGTGACATGCCCGAGAGATAATGCTGAATCAAGGAAAGAAAAAAAAGTGTATTCAATCCCTAACTTAAGTTACCACGTGTGAACTGTACAGCAGCTGCTGTTTCAGGAAGCAGTCTGATAAGTTAAACATACCAGTATTCAAAATAGCTAACATCATTCCACATTGACTCTGTCTCTTAGACTGCTTTTAAAGTTTTCCTTTTGTCTATTCTTCTGAAGTTTTACTACAATATGTTACAATTTTGATTCCTTTATTTTCATCCTGCTTGAGGAACATTCCAGTTCTTAGATTTGTAGATATATATTTCCATTGATACATAAAGAGTATTGCCTTTATGTATTGCCTCTCTATTGTCTTTATCTGGGATTGAATTATGTTTTTGTTAAAACTACTTCTATTATCCTTTATATCTTGTAACTTTTCATTCCTATTTTCCATCTTTTTTCAGCTTCCTATTGACTACTGTTGAATATGTATGCTAGTTCTCTAATTCTCTTTTTAGCTGTATCCATTCAGTTGTTTAATCTAGTCAGTTTTTATTTCAACCAATATATGTTTAATTTTAGAAGCTGTGTAATCCAAAATGTATCTTTTTATTTCTAATAAACTTCTGACTAACTTTAAGACAGGAGCTTCTGTTTTATTATGTCTCATATAGAATACTCTTTTATATTCTGTGTCTGACATTTACATCAACTGCAGGGATTTTTGACTTAATTACTCATTTTTATTTTTAATTTGCCTTTATGATGATCCTCAGACATAATGGCTTGCTTTTCTCTTCAGGGAATCTTGAACTATGTGTTTCTTAAACAGTGAAAGTTCAATGAGCATAAATTAAGGTTTAGGAAGCTTTGTGTCAGAAACCAATGAATACCAGTAACTTGTGAGCATTTCAGCCCTTTCTGATAATCTAGACTCAAGTTCTCCTTTCCAACTTCCTGCCATTTCCCAATGGCACTTATTGCTATTAATAATTCTCCCGGGGACTTCAATTACTGATCTTCAGCAACTGTGGTTTCTGTCTAGCTTTTAGGCCTTAGTTCATCTTGTCTTCAGTCCTAATTTATAGGACATACATATATACACATTTATAGGATTATACATATCCCTAAAATTTTTACTCCAAACAAATAAACAATCAAAAATGTTTACAATGTATTACTTTTCTCCATCCCCCATTTTTTTTTTTTTTTTTTTTTTTTTTTGAAATGGAGTTTCGCTCTTGTTACCCAGGCTGGAGTGCAATGGCGTGATCTCGGCTCACCGCAACCTCCGCCTCCTGAGTTCAAGCAATTCTCCTACCTCAGCCTCCCGAGTAGCTGGGACTACAGGCACGCGCCACCATGCCCAGCTAATTTTTGTATTTTTAGTAGAGACGGGATTTCACCTTGTTGACCAGGATGGTCTCGATCTCTTGACCTCGTAATTCACCCGCCTCTGCCTCCCAAAGTGCTGGGATTATAGGCGTGAGCCACCGCGCCCAGCCCCATCCCCATTTTTAATATTCCTGTTAAGATTACCATAATCTTCTGCCTATATTACTTGAACAATCCCCTAACTTTCTTCCTTCTCTCAGTCTGATTTACATCTAATTCATATTTTCCATGTAGGTTAGAAGTGTAAGTCTAAATATATAAGTATTATATATATTATGTATTTTATATATATATATATATATTTAATATATATATATATTTGCTGCTTGAAACTATCCAATGACCTCTCTTTCCTTCAGAAAGTCCATTCCCCCTTGTCAAGGTTTTCCCCTATGGTCCCCCCATAAAATGACTATTGCTTGCATTCTGATCTTATTTCTCATTACTACACCATATCCCACTGCTCACATTCTACATTGCAGGCAGTATAAATACTTCATCTGGTTTCTCTGTGTCATGCACACTCTCCCCTCTAGAACCCTGGGGTATGCTATTTTCTATTTTGGATAGCCTCCTTCCTCCCCAGATCCCTATCCTCATCTTAAGTCTCCATTTCTTACTAACCTCTGTCAAACAGAGTCTATTATTCCTCCTTGGCTCAATTTAGAAATAACTTCCTTCAGTAAATCTTGGAACACTATACTAGATTAGGCATCTCTTCTAGATGCTCCTATGAAACACTATGCTTCTTTTATTATAGAACTTGTCACACTTTATTATAATCACTCTTGTTTGCATTCTCAAATAGACTTCACACTCCATGAGAACAAGTATTGTCTACTTTGCTTATAATTGTAGCCCAGATATGTAGCCAAGCACCTTGCATTGGGGTGCTCAGAAATAAAATTGCCAGCTATCACAGAGTCTCTAATTCTTACTTAAAAATCAAATCTATAGTTCAATAAATATTTCTTAAATAAATACCTTACATATAAAGTTCAACAATGTTATTAAAGAGATAAAATATATTTATGGGTTACAACTAGTGATATCCTTGTACTTATCTAAATAAAACTTACAGCAAAAGTGAAATGATGAAAATACCTGGTTAACTAATTTATTGAAACATTGTTTCTTACAGTTTACGTATAGCATAGTTGAGTATTTTGCCTTACGTTGGTTTCGCACAAATTATCCTAATTGATATTTGAATTTCACTATTACCAGTTTGTCACAGAGTCCAGGCAAACCACGGTATCCCACATGCTACACCATCCACTGTCTCTACCCATTTTGTCCTGTCACAGGCAGATCAAGCAGCCCCTGAGTGTAATCACATCAAAATCGATTTTCATGGCTGAGAGAAAAATAATGGAAATTTCTCTAATGTAGTAAATGTATGTGTTCCTTTTGGTTAACCAAAATAGACTATATATCAGACCTGTCAAAAATAAGTTTTCTTGATTCAGTGCTCGTCTATCGATTTGTATACAAATTACAAAGGCATACTGTGGAGCACCATGATGCAACCTTCATGCTTCTCTGGACTGCTCCTGAGTCTCCTCAAATAAATAATACCACCAAGTTACAAAACTACAAGCCAATATACAGTCTGAATCCCCCAAGCAACCTGCTCTATGTTAGGATAATACTTTAAACCTATCACTTCTTTGGTCAATAGATTCTTCCATCACAAGATGTTCCCAAACAGTAACAATGGTAACATTTGGATGGGTTCTGAACCAAATCAAATACCATCTTTTTGAATTCTTTCCAGTTTCTCATTTTTTTTCTTTCTGTAAACATTTGAGCAAAGAATCACTTGCTTAAATATCAGTGTTCACTTATCTGAAGCCATTCAGGATGATCGACCATGTTCAAATATGATCTTAATGATATGGTCATTCTAGCTACACTATTCGTTCCATGTTGTCTTAAAGCAGATACATCTTAAAAGTGCTTAAACAATTTCTTTTTTCTTTCTTTCTTTTTTTTTTTTTTTTTGGTTTCTTTGTAAGTGCAATCACAGTTGCATAATGATGTTGGGAGTGTAAATTTTAACCTGATCGATTCAGATTATCTACATTCATTTAAGGATAGTAGTTCTCTATTAAACTTTGACTACCGAGATAAGTGGTAAATAATGGCTTATAAAAATGGTAACGTACAGGTGCAAAGTCAACTAGAAAAAATAAAAATGTTTTTATTACTAAGGACAGAATGAGGTTCAATACATTAAAGAACTGACCCATGATATAATTGTGAAAATTGCTGACTAATATATAAATCATTAGGTTAATAAATAAACCATTTTTAAAAAAATAGAATACAGCAGCCATTTACAACCATCAAGATGTAAACCAAAAACTACTTCAAGTTCGGTATACCTAATCTATTATGCTGAAATTACAGAGTTATTTTTTGGCCTGAAACAAGTAAAAATGAGTATGCATTAAAATGTGCATCATATAAACAATGCCAAGATGGGTTCCAAAGAAACTTCTGGTAGTGTGGATATTCCCATAAAAAAAAATAAAGTAAGCTTTCCTAATATTCATTCTTTTAAAATCAAGGTTATTTTCTTAGCTCTGTTTCCTTCATTCAAAACTAATTCTTCTAAGCTCAGATGAAAACAAAATCAATTTTTAGAGTTTGGTACTTGTGAAAAACAGCAATAAGAAATTGGTTGACATGTCTGTAATGGAAATTTTCCTAAAAGTCGGATTGCTATTTTAAACCTCTGGGATTTCTGAACAAGGTGTCATAGTTACATATATGAGCAACCAGTGATAGTACTATTTATTAATATTCAAATTTAGTAATCTTTACTAATTTGATACTACAATTCATTATGTTCATTGAGTTATTTTTAATAGCAGACAATGTCGTATAGTTGAAAAAGCACTGAACTTAGAATTAAGAGTTTTTTGTTTCAACTGCATTTCCTGAATCTGGCTGGTCCATTAAACAAATCTATCTTACCAGTGAACTAACTTCCTTCAGCATTTCTTTTTAAAAAGCCAATTTTCTTGAGCTCTAAGTCTATGTGTGGCAAACAAAATATTTCTTATGGGCTTTTCATCTTTAAAAAACCTTTTTTTTTTTTTTTTGCCATTCTTTAAGATCCTCGAGGCATTTAGGATTTTAAAAATTTAATGGCAGAACTTTTATGGGTATATGGTAATTAACTATTGACTGAAATAAAATCTGAACTGGTTTTGATAAGATTCTCCTTCAAAGACTGATGAAAATATTGTAAAAAGTCCAACCTAATGAGGGTGATAAGAAATCCATTCATACCCTCTCACAGACTTTCAATTCTAGACATTCCAGCTTCTGGGTGGCATGTCTGATGTGATGCATATTAGCATAATCGATAGGGAAATTGATCCAGTACAAAGATGAGAAGGAAGAACTGACAAAGGCGTTTCCTTCCTGAAGCATATATTTGAAAAACATAATTTTTGGCTGTGATGTAACTGTAGAAATTTCTTTACCTGCCCAGACTTTCAGGATGAAAAATATCCCTCACAATCTGTAAACTTTTAAAAACTAGGACACAGAATAAATTAATACAGAAAACTGTCATTATTGTAGGATCTATTAAATTGTAGGGAGCTTGGTGGCTGTGTGTCTGAAGATTTCAATAACTTTCAAAATCATATGCTAAAGTCTTGGCAATACCTGGTTCACAGCTGTGTGGGTTCAATACATCAGCATTATAAAGTGTATATGTGTTTTATGCACATAATGGAGTTGTTACATGAACATTCACTCACTCATTTGCAAATATTTGTTGAACATTTACTGTTTGCCAAGTACACTGATAAGTGCTCTTATTTAAATTCCATATTAACTTTGTAATAGCCAGGATTGGACAGGTATTTCTTCCATTTTCCTGCTTGAGTTCAAATTCCATTTTCTTCACTTACCTGTTACATGAACTTGGACAAATTACACAACCCTTCTGTGATACATGTTTTTCTCATTTATAAGATGGGGATAAAAAAGAATAAGAAAAATCATGGAAGTTTTGTGATGGTTAAGCTAAATATTGTATTTAAGTGTTTAGTGTGGCAAGTTGTAAATGCTATACATGATAACTGCAATATTTTCTTCATTTTAAATACCCCAAACTGAGGCTACAGAAAGAAAATACCTTGTCTGTGAGTACACAGGTAATTAGTAGAAGAGTGGAGATTTTCTTATCTTTATAAAAACTATTAATTTTATCTACATAATGTCAAGATAGGCTGGATTTTTAAAAATGTGGTACATATATATCATGGAATACTATACAGCCGTAAAAAGGGAGGAGATCATGTACTTTGCAGGGACATGAATGGAGCTGGAAGCCATTATTCTCAGCAAACTATTGCAAGAAAAGAAAACCAAATGCCACATGTTCTCACTTATAAGTACGAGCTGAAAGATGACAACACATGGACACATTGAGGGAACAACACACACTGGGGCCTGTGAGGTTCAGGGAAGGACAGTATCAGGAAAAATAGCTAATGAATGCTGGGCTTAATACCTGGGTGATGGGATGATCTATGCAGCAAAACACCATGGTACACATTTACCTATGTAACAAACCTGCACATCCTGCACATGTACCCTGGGACTTAAAATAAAAGTTGAAGGAAAAAGAAAATGTAAAAGATAAAGTAAAATTAATAATAATGATAATAAGTAAGACAAATGCAAACAATAGCAATCCTCTTCTTTTTCCTTTTTTTTTTAAATTCCAGTAACACATTAATATTTCTATTTCTTGATTTATTAATTTTTAATATTCTTCATTGTCTCCTATAATGAAATATGAAGATTAAACACCCAATTGTCTTCATTACCTATTTTGCATTATTTCATTCACCCAATAAAATCATATCAAAATAGTTCAGAAAGCAAATTTCAACATTTGCCTTTTAGATGGTAATTATTATTTGTTTCTGTTCAAGCACTAGGTTCCATTTACCTTTCTTGTGCAATATTTTGTTTAGTTCATGATTTAAATGATTTTTTAAAAATCATTTTTGCATAACTTTATGTCCCTATTATTAATGTCTCTTAAATTTTTCAAAAATTATCAAGCTACTTTTGAGTCCTCTTTCTTAGCGGCCCACACATGAGATCATCTACCTGCTTATGTATTCCCATTGGAGGCGCTGCTGCATTTTCCTGCTCCAGTTTCAACAGGTTGTGTGAGGCCTGGTAGGCTGCTCTCTTGCTGAGATTTCCTTTTTCCTTTCTCTCATCTTCATGGCAAACCCACTCCTTCTGGATTCCTGGTCTTCATTCTTGATTATCTCCTTCTTTTGATGGAACACATTTTGAGATGCTAGAATAGTTACCTAAGATAAGGTGCCTGAGCAAAAAGTATAGTTGACTCTTGAACAACACAGGTTTGAACTGTGTGGATTCACTTATAAGTGGATTTTTTTCTGCCTTTGCCACTCCTGAGGCAGCAAGACCAACTCCCTCTCTTTGTCCTCCTTTTCCTCAGCCTACTCATGTGAAGACAATGAGAATGAAGATTTCCATGATGATCCACTTCGGTTTAATGAGTAATAAATAGATTTTCTCTTCCTTATGATTTTCTTATTAACATTTTTTCTCTAGCTTACTTTATTATAAGAACACAGTATTTAAGGCATATAGCATACAACATATGTGTTGATTGTTTATGTTATCAGTAAGGCTTCTGGCCAACAGTAGGCTATTCATAAAGTTTTGGGGAGTGAAAAGTTACATGCAGATTTTTGGCTGCACAGTGTTCAGCCCCTTAACCTCTGTGTTGTTCCAGGGTCCACTGTGGTTCGAAAGCTAACGTGTCTGAAAATGTATTTATTGAACTCTCATATTTGATAAATAATTTGAATGGATATAAAATCCTATGTTGGAATTTTTTTTCAGAATTTAAAAGGAATTACTGTATTCTTATGTAGTTTTTAGCTTTGTTAAAGATGTCAATTTCCATTCTACTTCTTCCCTTATGTGTGACATGCAATTGTCTCCCTGGAACTATTTTGATTTTAATGTATTCTGGTTTCAGGCATTTTATGATGATAGGCTTTAGGATGGGTTCTTTTTCCCTCTTTTTAAATTGTTCTGAACACCAATGGGTCTTCAATTCTGAGAAATTTCCTTGCATTATTTCTCTGATAATTCTTCCTTTAAAATTTTTTTCCTGTTCTTTTTTCTTGAATTTATGTTAGCCAGATGATGGACCTCCAGATTGTCATTTATTATTTAAGAAATGTCCCTTTTTTTCTACTTTTAAAAATCTTGGCCTTTTGATTCGACTTTCTTTGATATTTCTGTTGAATTTTTAATGGAAGCTGTCTCTTCAAGATATATTTATTGTTCTCTAATTATTCCCTTTGTATATTACCTTGCTCTTATTTTACGAATGCATATCTTCTCTTATCTTTTGAGCATTAAAATTCAGTGTCATTTGTCTGTTTTGTGTTGAGATTTTTCCTGCTCTCTGTCCCTGTTTATGGTAAGCTCTCTCTACTATTTGTTTCAATCTCCTTCTTCCATGCTGATGTTTCCCATATATGCCTGGTGATTTCTGAGTACCCACTCTAATTTCAAGTGAAAGCACTAACAAGATGATCAGAAGCTCTAGGTGAGCAAGGCTTCACTGTTGCATGATTGAGACAGGATCTGAACACTCTTTGCCCCAGTGAACTCAAATGTTCTTATCTGCATATCTTTCGGTGCACTTTCTAGGCCCATTACATGCTTAGTTATCATCCTTGTTTTTCCAGAGAAGAATTTTCCAATCCACTATCCATAAATGACAGCACATGGGAAAGAATGAAGAGTAAACCTCCATGACAAACTTCTGGGACCTAACAAGAAGAAGGATGAGGGTCTTATTGTTTAACGTGCAGAGTTTTGTTAATATCTCAATTATCATTATTGCGCTGCTTATCTGCAAGAGCTGGAGAATCTTGACTTTAATTTCTCTACATAGTAAGCTTTCTCTCATTATGAGTGAGATAGATAGCTACACAAATACAGAGGATGAAGAGAGAGTTTCATGAATCTAACTGCTTTGTCTTTGAACTTTCAACCAATTCCAAGCCTTACAGGAATTTCTAAAGTAGTTGATGCCTCAAATGCTTGAGCTAAGATTATGCCACATGGACTTGTCTTGCTTCTCATTTGATACTTCCTCAGGTATAGTTAATTACCATGTTCATTAACTATTAGATTTCTTTCATACCTTAACATTTTTGAACCTGGGAAATCATATTACAGTTATTGGCAATATGGCAGCTTGTATTTTCCAAAGATGACACCGTAAAAATATCTTCTAGCTCACATATATTGTTTTTATTATGACCTTGCCATTTTTCCATCAAGACATGGAATGTACGTCTTCTCCCACTGAAACTGGTCGAATCTTTGTGACTGCCTCAACTGGCAGTGTAGGGGCAAGTGAAGTTGTGTGACTTAAAGATAGATCATAAAGAGAAAAATAGCGTCTTCTCAGCTGTCTCACTTGGGATCTTCGATCTTGTAACTCAGCTAGTATGCTGTAAGGAGGCTACGGCTACATGTATAGGCCACATGTATGTGTCCTGACCAATAAGCCCAGGTGAAGTCTCAGATGACAGCTAGCATTAATCACCATCCATTGGAGTGAAGACTTTGAGATGACCCCAGCCCCAGCCTGCATCTAATCACAACTTTATGAGAACCCTGAGCCGGCCAACCCAGTCACCTCCCAGAACTGTGAATTACAGTAATGAAAACATCGTTGATTTAAGCTACAAAGTTTGGTGTGGCTTATTATGCAGCAATAGATAACTAGACATTTATCATTATAAATTTAACAGTTATAATTGGCAGTGATTTTTCTTCCTTAATGAAACAAACTAATGGTGCATCTTATAATAAATGACATCATAGATTCAGAAAATGTATTAGTATTCTATTTTCTGTCTTACTAACTTCTCTTCTGCTTTCTATGCTCCGAAATGTTGTTGTCCTCTCTGGTTTACCAATGGTTCCCCTGGTACTTTGATTTCATTTGCCTATTCTCATTTTAGTGAGATTTTTGGAAGGAGTTGTGGTAAGCGCGTGCTCCATCTGCATGTATAGCTAAGCTCATCATGTTGTTTATAAGGTTCTATATTTGTAGATAGAGCCTCAATGCTGATGGCTACCTAAAAACTTGTGGGATTTTTTTCATCATTACCCAGGTCTTATTTCTTCACTTATTTCTTTACTTTCAATATACAAATAGTTACAAAGCTCTAACATGACACCATGATACCATGATACCATGTTAGTGCTTTGTAATTATTCTTTCAATGAAATCCTTCTGTGCAAATAATAGAAATATAACCAAAATGGACTAATATTTAATTCAATAGAGCTGAATTATAAAGCCTTTTACACACTTAGTTATGGAGGGACAATAAGCAATTCAATATAACTTTCTGATTCTCTGTTTCTATGAGGACAAAATAGAAATATCAATTCTAACAGGAATTTTACGTGATAATGAAATATGTGGAACTTTGTCTTACAGTAGTTTACATATATCTCTAATAAATGGTGACTCAATAAGAATCTACTTAACTTTCTTCATTATTTTAATGGGGCAGTTATGAATTAAGTTTTAAAAGGCATAAAATATTTCTGAACTATTCATCATGTTGAGTTTTTCACCATGCTTTTTATACTAACTTCTCATCCTGAATGAACTTAATTATAGAATTGCTTTTTGTCTCCCCAGCATCTATTTCCTTTTTTTTTCTGGTAACAGAAGTTCAGTTTTCCTCTTTGGTTTTAGTATTGGTAAACTGCCAGTCATGTGTCTCTGCCCTCCCTTTGGTAAAGGACATGTAAAAGTTCAAGCTAGGCCATGACTAAGTTTTCTTCCAGAAATTTTAATAATGAACTGAGCAACACAGAGTTTAAAAATGGCCACATTTCACTCATCTACAGGTATCACTTTGAAGAAACTTCCCTTTGATTCTTGCTGCCTAGATTCTTGGAATTGCCTTATATGCTCTTGCTGATCTATGTTTGTTAAACTCTTCCTTTGAATCTTTGAACTATTCTGTCTTCTTCCTAATAAATTTCTGTTTCTACTCAAATGAACCAGAATTTGTTCCTGTTACATGCAACTAACAAATCCTGATCGATCTTTGATATTCTGAGAGTTTGTTTCTAACAAAAGGGCAAACTGTATCTGACAATATAAATGAGCTTAATTTACCTGGCTTATATTTTTCATATCCTGTCCATAAAATACTTTCTCAGTCTCAAAATAAGATGTTCTTATGTACATTACAGCTACCTTATTCACTTTCCATTTCTTTGAGATTTCAACAAATATGATGGTATAGAGAGATGTGTTGGGAATACACGAAAGAAAGCCCTGAAATAGACTAGGATGACATTGCCATCACTTGAAAGAAAAATTTGTTTCAAATAAGATAACCAAATTTGCCTTCACTGGACAGGTAAGCATGTTAAAACACTTACCCAGGAATCTAGTTGCTGTAATTCATAAAATCAACTCATAATTTTAAATTCACAAATCATTGGAGGTTTTCTCCTTCTACAAGAATTTGCTTGGCATGGTGGGAAACAGAAGCGAATCCTTTGTGAGCTGTTGGTTAAATAAAACGCAAGGGAGACATTCATATGATGAGCCTCTGAACACATTGCCAAATTATAATTATCCATAAACAAAGACCAGAAACCCAGAAAAAATCTATTAGTGTTGCTGTGCCTTCTTAAAGCTCTTCCTTTGATGATTTCTATTGCTACTCCGAGTCACATTATTACCAGCTGATAGGTGGTACAGATGGCCCAGAGCAGAGAGGTTTGTATCTATCATGGTTGTTGCTATTTCTTCATGCCTTTTTCTTAATGGAGATTTGGCATATTTCAATTTTCTTCATTTCTCAGATAATTGTTCTATTATATTTTTGTTGTTGTTTTCACTTAATTTGTCAGAATGTGATTTATGTGTAAGGGGCACTAGCCTGGCTCCCTTTGAACTCAATATAACAGGAGACAGCTCTGTTTATTTTCCTTCTGCTGTTTGTTTGAAAAATACTCTAGTTGATTTGGCTTTCACTATAAAGCAAGAAGCTGGCCCTGAGAATTTCAGCCATAGTGTCTGAGCATGTGTGTACATATTACCTTGGGCTTTCTAATGCTTTCTCAACATTAGTCTTTCCCTTCTTGCTTTTCTTATTTCTCTCTCTGTGTGTCTCTTCCTCTCTCTCTCTCTCTCCTTCTCTCTCTGTTCATTGTCTTCCTACACACCACACACACAGATACACATACTATGCACACACATTTTTATCATTCATGGTCACTTTGTCATTATTACGTATGGGAGAAATTCAATAATGTAAAGTAAAACTATTAGCTCCAAACTCCCCTGCGTCAAATTGCTTTCCAATGTCTGCTTGTGCTATTTCCATTAGCTTTCTCTTTTTCTCTCTCATTTTCCTTATGAATTCCTCTGCATTGCTATAATCTTCAGCTTGCTTAGGAATTCGACTGAAGAAAATCCTAGCAGAAGCTTTGGGCCCCTCCTACATTCATGAATCCACAGAAAGTGTTAGGGAGGATTAAATGGCCCCATCTTTGCCCCCTGTTCCTATGACCTTTGATATAAATTTTCCAATGTAAAGTGAGAAACTCAGATTTATTTTTCTCACCACAGACCTCCATCTTGTTTACACTTCAAGAATCCATTTTAGCTACTAGGATCATTTTTTTCCACCTTCCCTAAGCTTTTATTTAATATACTCTGCTTACAAACTTCACATATATTCAAAAGTTTACAGGCAATGAATCTATAGATCATATGAATATATAGTATTTCCATGTAGCTTCCACCATATTCTTTACATGTGAGTCTCAGAATTATATTTCCGAGTAAGGACCAAAGGGGCTTTTAGGAGAATAGTACGTCGTTAACTCACCTTCTGGCATTTTAACTGTTATCAGCTGTACAGTTTAGTTTTATTACAACAGACATTATTGTGATAACTTTTCCTACTTTATCTTTGCAACTTATTGAAGCAGTTAATTTCTCAAAAAGTAAGAACATTTTTTCTCATTAGAAATTCCTTCATGGCCTCTTAATACATGTTCCTTGCTATTTAGAAGAACTGCTGATAAGTGATTTTGACTTGTATCCTCAATAACGTGAGATGTTTAAAAGAAACTTGGCAAACCACTTAAGGTCTGAAGCCATTTCTTAAAACCAGCCCCAAATGATTAATTTTTGTCTCATTACTACCCTCAACATTCAAAAAGTTTCCAAATTGCAATGGCCAGCCAAATCTACTTATGAGCTTCTTAAGAACAAAGTTTTTACTTTGTTTAATAATTCATTTTTTTCTAGATTATTGTTTTTATTTGATTATTTAATTACAGTGTTTGACAGCATTGAGTTTGAAGGACTGGATCTCTTAGCTCAAAATAAGTGGGGGAGATTTTAATTATCCAATAAATATATACTCTTTATAACTCCAAATCATGTAAATCATCTTCTTTGATCTAATCAACCAGCAAAAGTCAGACTCTTTTTTTTTTCTTTTTTGGTCTTTGATTTCTCTGTGTGTATTTGTCTAGTTGTTGTCTTCTGACAGAACTCTAGCAAGATAAATGAGGAGAATTTACATCTGAAAACATGACCCAGATGTAACAAAGCCTTCAGAAAGTCTGGTAAATGGTAACAACAGGAAATAGGACAGACAAGATTTCAGTGAGATGAGTAGAACAGGTATTAAGGAAAGAAAAATAAAAAAGGATACTGACTGTGATGAGGAGATGAGGGACAAGTTTAACCAGTCTAACATGGGAAGTGTCAATGTTACTCTTCAGATTTTGGTTATGTTTCTCCTTCCATGGACAGTGGTTCCCTTGTAAGTCCACATAATGGTCCACATTTAGAGCCCAGAGATTCTGCTCTCTACCTCCCAGGTTTATAACCAACCATTCGGACTGGTGAAGTGTTCTAAGCACAGTCGAGTAAATCAATGTTAATTAATGGCAAGGTCTTAACAACAACCCCAACATTAATGATGTCTACCATATGCCAACAGAGCTAAAGATATTTTACACACATGATGTTATTTCCTTCTATAATTCTTTATAGTAATTACTGTTGTTCCTATCTTATAGTGGAGAAAAACTAAGCCTTAGAGAGATTAGGTGCCTCCTTCCAGATCACAGAGACAGTGACTCACCAACAGGTCTTTGCACTCTGCTCTATTTAAATGCTTGAAGACAGCTGTTCTGCCACATCTACTCTCCGACCCATATGTCCACCACGTTCCCACTCAATGCTTCTCAATTTGAACAAAAAGCATAGTAAAGTTTGAGTGTACTACTAATTTTAAATTCTAATATATCTTAATTTTATTGGAAAGCCGACTTTCAGCTGTCACCATATTTATAATACACGCACATTTATTAGTAACATTATACATTTTTTTCTAAGTATCCCTAAAGGTTTGGTAAGTGGGTTATTTTTACATCTATCACAATGCTATGCTCAAGGCACTGTGTGATAATAAGACCCACAGAGTCCTGCTTCAGCTAGCTTGCCGAGAAACGAGAGTCTTAAGTAAGCCATCATCAGCTGAGCACTGGTGAGTTTCATGGGCTTTTCCTGAAAGAGGTGATCTTCAAGCATGCTTCTTGAATATTAAGTAGAAAAATAGCTCTGGCCTTTGCAAAGGCATAAAACAACACCCAAACTGAGTTTGCATGACACAGAAAAAATTTCAGAGACACCATAGAAAGAAAATCAGAAAGGCTGAAAAAGAGGAAATTTAGAAATCACCCAATTATGCAAGGTAATGCAAAGGGGGTACTAGAGATTTAGGAATGACGAATGACTGATTGCCAGAATGGAAGACAAAAGCAACCTTGATAACATTATTCTGAATTGCTGATAAAAAAGATATATAGTCAGTGACATCCACAACCAGAGCATTCTTAAATGACTTCCTCTGCGGATGTTGACTGAGTATTAGGAAGAAGACTAAAGCATGGTTCAGCCTCTATTTCCACACCTCAAACTACAGGGCACTTGGGCATATCTTTGTGCATTTCTGAAGATCAGAGGTAGGAGACTCTAAGTCTTTGCCAAGTCCATCTCCATCATTTATCAGATAAGAAAACTAAATTTTACGAGATGAAATGACTTGGCTTAAATCACAATGAGCATAGATTGTAAAACTGAGCAATTCCCTGCTGTTCAGGATGCTGGGGGAAGATTCCTAAAACTACCTAATTCAATTAACACTTTAAGGCAGCGAGGTCACAATGCCACCCAGAGACCCTGCTACCCTCAACACATGGTTTACAAAGACATGGTTTCTCATTTTAATCATGTCTAGCCAGAGAGAAGTGACAATATTGATCCTTACCTGAACCCTGTGATTCTGGAAAGCAGTGAAGATTAAGAAATCCCCTCCTCTTTTTTTGTCCTGGGACACAAACAATGACTCTTTTTCGTATACATTGGATAACATGCATGGATTCCCCCTTGTTTACCTAGGAAAAGATTAGACCCAAACTCAAAGTTCCAATTCTATGTCTCGTAAAGAATTATCTGACCTGCTTATTCCCATGATTATTTGGAACCAAATGTTTGCTAATCAAACTTTGGTTAAGATTCTCTCCTTCTCCCAGGCCCTGGATTTTCACCAAACCTTAGCCTAAGCTGGTATAAAGCCCTGCTTAAAAGCCCTTCCTGAGAAGAGGCTGACCTCAGAGTAAAATGTCCTATGATCTATATCTGCTATGGGACTGCACAACACTTACATTCCACACCAGCTCTTTGTGGCTTCCTTCCCTCCCCTTTAAACAGGAACACCTGTTTTCCTAACCTCTGAGACATTGCTGATCTTATGGTCAGCACATGATTCTTACCGCAGTAGTCCATTTCCTCTTCCACTTCTTCCCTTTTCAGGTAAAGCCTCTCCTTACTAAAGCCACATTTTTTTTTAATTTGGCAGAAAAATAAAAATAAAAAACAACAACAACAAAATACCTAGAAGTTTCTACATTGTCTCTAGACCACACCCCATCAACAAGTGAGCTCAAATGCTGGTCTTCTCTGTATTAGTTCTAAAATCAGTGCCTAATTTTATGTTGTACGTTCCTTGTGTGTTAGACTCCTCATTTAAAATAATAATAAAAACAGAATCTGCCTCAAACAGTTTTGGGGAAAACAAATGAGAAAATACAGGTAGAGTGCTTAGCACACCATCTACACACAGTAATCAACAAATAAATGACAGCCTATCACATATGAGAATAATGCCCTGCATTTTTAACACCTATTATCTTTTAAAATTCTCACAATAGCATTATAACAATATTTAAAAGTTGTATTATTGTTATCATTTTACAGAAGAGAAATTGGAAGCTCTCTAAGCTTAAGAAAATAGTTTTTTTGACTAAAATTCCTATCTCTTTCATCTCCACGTTAAATCATGCATTTCTCTAACGTCTAGAGTACGTTAAATGATTACAATCTTCTGAGTTTAACAGAAAAACTGCCTTTGTATTACTGAATCATTTTGCTCCAATGACATGCTTCTCCAATAATATATACAAAACAAAACAAAAAAAGTCTTACTTATTTTTCTCAAAATAAGTCATGAAAAAACACAAGTCCATGTAGACAATATCACTGAAAAATGTAAATCTGTTTCATTTGGTTGGCCACATCAAAGCCAATGGCATGCAACAATCAATAAAGACTTAAAGAGAGCCAAATCAAGAACGAACTGCCATTTACAATTGCTACAAAGAGAATAAATTACCTAGGAATACAACTAACAAAGGATGTAAAGGACCTCTTCAAGGAGAACTACAAACCACTGTTCAAGGAAATAAGAGAGGACACAAACAGATGGGAAAACATTCCATGCTCATGGTTAGGAAGAATCAATATCGTGAAAATGGCCATACTGCCTAAAGTAATTTAAAGATTCAATGCTATCCCCCATCAAGCTACCTATGACCCTGTTCACAGAACTGGAAAAAAACACCTTAAACTTCATATGGAACAAAAAGAGAGCCTGCATAGCCAAGACAATTCTAAGCAAAAAGAAAAAAGCTGGCAGCATCACACTACCTGACTTAAAACTATACTACAAGTCTACAGTAATCAAAACAGCATGGTACTGCTACCAAAACATAGATATAGACCAATGGAACAGAACAGAGGCCTTGGAGGCAACCCCACACATCTACAACCATCTGATCTTTAACAAATCTGACGAAAACAAGCAATGGGGGAAAGGATTCCCTGTTTAATAAATGGTGTTAGGAAAACTGGCTAGCAATGTGCAGAAAGCAGACACTGGACCCCTTCCTGACACATTACACTAAAATTAACTCCAGATGGATTAAACACTTAAACATAAGACCTAACACCATAAAAACCTTGGAAGAAAACCTAGGCGAAACCATTCAGGACATAGGCATGGGGAAGGACTTCATGACTAAAACACCAAAAGCATTGGCAGCAAAATCCAAAATAGACAAATGGGATCTAATTAAACTCCAGAGCTTCTGTACAGCAAAGGAAACAATCTTTAGAGTGAATTGGCAACCAAAAGAATAGGAAAACATTTTTGCAGTCTACCCATCTGACAAAGGGCTAATATCCAGAATCTACAAAGAACTAAAACAGATTTACAAGAAAAAACAAACCCATTCGAAAGTGGGTAAAGGATATGAACAGACACTTTTCAAAAGAAGACATTTATGAGGTCAATAAACATATGAAAAAAATATTCCTCATCACTGGTCATTAGAGAAATGCAAATCAAAACCACATTGAGATATCATATCACACCAGTTAGGATGGAGATCATTAAAATATCTGGAGACAACAGATACTGGAGAGGATGTGGAGAAATAGAAAAACTTTTACACTGTTGGTGGGAGTGTAAATTAGTTCAACCATTGTGGAAGGCAGTGTGGTGATTCCTCAAGGACCTAGAAATAGAAATTCCATTTGACCCAGCAATCTCATTATTGGGTATATATCCAAAGGATTATAAATCTTCCTGTTATAAAGACACATGCACATGTATGTTAATTGCGGCACTGTTTACAATAGCAAAGACCTGGAACCAACCCAAATGCCCATCGATGATAGACTGGACAAGGAAAATGTGGCACATATACACCATAGAATACTATGCAGCCATAAAAAGTGATGAGTTTGTGTCCTTTGTAGGGACATGGATGAATCTGGAAACCATAATTCTCAGCAAACTGACACAGGAACAGAAAATCAACACCACATGTTCTCATTCATAGGTGGGTGTTGAACAATGAGAACACATGGACACAGGGGAGGGGGAACATCACACACTGGGGTCTGTTGGGGGGAAATAGGGAGGGACAACGGGGGGTAGGGAGGTTAGGAGGGATAACATGGGGAGAAATGCCAGATATAGATGATGGGGGGATGGAGGCAGCAAACCACATTGCCATGTAGATACCTATACAACAATCTTACATGTTCTGCACATGTACCCCAGAACCTAAAGTGTAATTACATACATACATATATATATACACACACACATATATACATATACACACACACACACACACACACACACACATATATATATATATATAAAAGATGGGTTGAACTACTGAATGGAAAGAAGAAAACATGGCAACACTCTTGGGGAAATGACAATCAATTGGGACCATTTAACAGAAAAGTAGGAAACGATGTCAATTTCATTACATGTAAAGGCAAAGACATACATTCATTTTGTTCTTGGATTAGTGATGACTGCAGATAATCTCTAGAATTCCTATTCTGTTCTCATCTACTTCCATTGCATCTCACCGGAAGGAAAATAACACTTAAAATGGTTCAATGGGGTGTTTAGGGCTGCTTTTATTCTGAGTTTAAAGAGAAAGCTCAGTAATCAGTAGTTTTGGAAATTTAACAATCAAACTTCAGCTGTTATATTTTTAAAAAACTATTTCAAACTCTACATAAGTTATGAGACTTCATGATGTCTTGAGGATCGTGATGAGATTGTGGCTGTTTAACAGTAAGCATAAACTGAAAAGAGAGCATCATGGTTTTAACAGTGGAAATTATTTCTAATTAACTGCATGCTTGTGCTTAATCTTCATTATTAGACTATAAGATTCTGAGGACAGAAACAAATTCTTATTCATGTCTGTCTCCATCTCACCATCCATCTGTTCATTTACCCATCCATCCATCCATCCATCTACCCACCCACCCACCATCTACAGAACCTCTATTGTTTCTTGACATTGCTTGAATGAAACACAAGATGAAAACACAATTTTTTTTTTCCAATGCCTCAGTCTACTTGAGGACACAGTTATATACAACTTACAATGATAGACTCAAACTATAAAAAGTGTTCTAGGAAAAATGTAAATGTTTAGAGAAAATAATGATTAATTATGACTAAAAGATTAGATAAGACAAGTGCCTAGTATAGTGAGTTATATGGTGCTGACAAAAAACTAATACCAAAGAAGTGAGTGAATAAATTGGACAATAAAAGCCATACTTGATCAAGGTGTTTATTTCAGGCTTGACTGAATTATTCATATATAGCATTGAAAAAGAATCTTAAACCAGATGATTTCTAGGTCTATGAAGAAAGCCAATTCAATTCGACAGAATTTGCTTTCCTAAGGTCCTTGTGCATAACACTTAATTGGTTCTCCTGGAAGCTGACAGATGGTGAGCCCTGTCTGTCCAGTCCAGGATGAAATGACCAGGAACCCTGTGCACATGATTGGGGTTGTTAAGGATCTACATGGTTGGAAATCAAATATGTGCTTCAAGTTCCTGAAGCACACTTTCCCCTTTGAGCCTTTTCATAGATTGACCCTCTTATTTGATAAGCCTACAGACATGTATACACATACATGTCATACACACAACATGAAATCAATTTCTCCAGGATGTTTCTTTGATTATCCTAATACTAAAGCAGGCACTTCTCCTACACACTACCCTGTACTTTCTCTATTATAATATTGATGACAATGTTCAGCTTTATGTTTAATTTTCTTGATTATTATTTCTATGCAAGCAGAGAGTGAGTCATATCCACCATTATATACCCATTGCCTAGCATAAGTCCTGGCATACAGTCACAGTACAATAATTATTCATTAAAAAATTACAGAGATGAGTTTAATGATTTACTAGACAAATATTCTCAAAGCAGAGCTCTGATCATGTTATATTTCCAGTACAAAACATGCCCCTGAATGCCAAATAAGTTTAAACTGCTTGGAGTAGTAGTGTAGGTCTTCTACAGTCTAGTTCTTACCCATATTATTGCTCAATCCTATGTCCAAAATTTCAGCAACATTGACATTCTGAATATACCCTAGGTTCAAAGGCACTGCACATCAGAAGTTTCCCTGAGCCTCATATCACTGTCTGTTTCAACTCTGTCCATCTTTAAAACCCAGCTGAGCTCCTTTAAGGAGATGTCCCTCATCCTCCTCTCCTCCAACTCTACCCTAGCTCTGAGAATTATTTTCTCTCTTCTGCCTACCCACCACTTTAAACATACCTGTATTACAGAGTTTACCATAAACTATGATGAATCATATTTGGCTTTTTGATGCAAGCTTCATCTCCCTTTTCAGACTGTGAGTTCCTGGAGGGCAGGACCTATATCTTATTCACCCTTATCATCATCACAGTGAAAGATGAACACAATTTTAACAGTATGCAAAGGGAGAAAGAACTTTCCAGTAGATAAAAATTTATGATATCTTTTGATTCATTGTTGAAATGGCCATACATTAATGTACAATAAAATATTTTAATCCATCTTAAATTTATTGAATGTCTCCACAGGTAGTTCTTCCTTCTTCAGTCCTACTCCAGAAATGTAGCTAAGAATACCAAGTTACAGGATTCTTAAGAGAATCAAATGAGATGATGCATATAATGTATTTAGTTAGTATCTGGTCCATAGCAGATAGTAAATATTGTTTCTACTTATTACTACTCTCATTCCTATTCCTATCACACCATCTTCATTATTTATACTTTTATGTGTCAGGGTTGGCATTTCAAAGAGAACTAGAGCACATTCACACTCAATTTTTAATTCTTTATTTTGCATGATTTTCCCCCAAGAATCCTATGTTGCACTGTTGCACAAAGTTATTACCACCAAAGCCAGGGCCCCACGTCTTACTAGTGGAACTGTATGATTCTTGACTCCATAATACTTGGGAGATGCATGCTTCACTGAAGGACCATTGATTTTCAACTAAAGTGAAATGCTTTTATTTAATGCTTTTTAAGAGATTACAACAGAGTTTGAAGAGGGTTTGGCTTTAGAGAAATCCATTATTAATTTTACAAGGCAAAATTGGGATTTATATATCGAAATTTAAATATAGGGGTCCCTTACATCTGATCAATCAAAATGTTGTTCCAAAGCTATTTGTCTTTTTCTACGAAATGGAAAGCCTGTTTGGCCCTAGACTTCTAAATCCCTTACTTTGCTCAAACAAGCCTTAGTATTTGCTCTTAGGGAGTACTACCTCTTTGTTCAGCATCATGGGTATAGCCCCAGGTTTCACATCTATATACTGTTCATTTTCCCCTGAAGAATCTTAAAGAGCTTTGCTCAGCTTAAAACACCTTGATCTCTTGCCTTCCCTCTATGGCAATAAACAAACAAACAACCAACAACCTGTGCCAGACATATTATACATTCACGCTCTACGCTGAGTGGTGCCGTTAATTCACTTTGTCTTAAATGATGCTAGCCTTAACTTCGATTGCTTTTACTGCTCACCTTGGAGGTTTCTAGAATGAATTGGTGTATCCTCGGTATTCTTAAGAGGCTTCAGTCCAATGCAACACCTTAGAAAAAAGAAGAAATGACTTTGAGAGCATCCTTTCTTCTGCCACTTAAACCTTCCTAAGTCCAAGGAAAAATTTAACCATGGGCCCATTCACTGGCAATACAATAAGGACTGTAATGTCATAAAGCTATATTTTTCATTGTTACACCCTTTCTAAGTAATCAAAGTGTAAATAAAAACCATTTCAGTAGAATTTGATATATTTTGTCCATGTTTACCTAACTTAAAGGCAGAAGGAATTTAGTTTGGCCTACTGTCTCCTTTCCCATCCCACAAAAATTTTTTCCCTGGGCTAAATCAAGCATAGGAAATTTTTCCCTAAACACATTTCTTAAAGGAAAAGTCATAATCAATTGAAAAAAATAGCAGCTGATAATGAAAACGGTTTTTTCAAGCATAGTGATAACATTGGCTGCTGTGCATTCTATAAAAAGCTATTAGATTCCTATAACAGGGACAGTGATATTGCTTTGCTTCCTGCTGCTGATTATAATTTTACAGATGGAAAATCGAGACGCTTCTATTTTGCCCTGTGAAACAAACCCTGACTCCTTGGTCAGCCTGGTTTCATGTTTTTCTAGCTGGGACCAAAAATTTTCCTAGGCAGCAACAAGAGCATTTACATTTTTAAGAAATTTCTTCAAATATAAATATGCACCTTCTATTCTTGCTTCTGGAGTACAGTCATTTAAAAATTCTTTCTAGTTGAAAGTTGGCTGTGTTAAAAAAAAAAAAACGGTTAACATACTGTGTGATAGGAATTACAATTAATATTATACCCAGTGCTAAGGAGATGTAAAGAGAAAAGATCCATGTCCATCTTGAAAAGAAATGTCAATCTTGTAGACCCTTCAAAAGAGAGGACTCTTGGCTGTGGATATTCATTGCCTTCCTACCTGGAATGTGGGATGATTAGACTTAATGACACTTTTGGGGGCCAAAAGGAAGAGCTGTCTATATAGTTATTAGGCTGCTTACTTTGTGTGCTTTCATGAATCTATATCTGAAGGCAATTTTAAATGAAAGTTCCAAAATGTTTTGCACCAAAGTAGCATCACTGAGCATCATGCTCTTACAATTAAAGGACAGTAGCACAATATAGAGATTAAAAGCATGTTTTTGGAATCAGACATTCTTTTTCAGTCCCGTTCAACCCAAGCTAGCAGTTATTTAGGCCAGTTACTCAACCTCTATATAAGACTCAGTTTTCTCATCTATAAAATATAGATAATATTACCTACCTTCAATAGTTGCGAGAATTGTACAAGATAATATATGTGAAGATTTACATAGTATCTGGTGCAGAGTAAACAGTTAATATATGGTAGTTAATATTATTATGACATCAGTATATATTTATGATACTTCATAGTTTACAAAGTGCATTCAAATACTTACGTTCATTTGTTTAATTCTCACCACAACCCATTCATTCAGGTTGTATTATTCTCACATTAATATTATTATACATCAGTATATATTTATGATACTTCATAGTTTACAAAGTGCATTCAAATTCTTGTGTTCATTTATTTAATTTTCACCACAATCTATTTGTTCAGGTTTTATCATTCTCACGTTATAGGTGGAGAAACTGGGGTTCAAGGACTAGCGACCCGCAGCAGATCACACAGCTGGAAGACAGCGAAGAGCAAAAGGAGGTTAGTCTTTTGATGGCTATATCAGGCCATGTTTTTCCCAGTATATCAAACCTGAACCTCTGTGGATGATAATTAAAAAGAGAAGTACAGGCTCATCTTAAAGTATCCTTGTCTTTCCTAGATATTATTATTTTCACTTAAAAAAGTTGAAGCTTAACTCACATCAAAAGGTAGGGATGGGCCTCTTTAAGGTGAGTCGTAAGTATTAATGCAACAGCTTTTAGTAAATTACTGTTATTTAAAATTCTTTCTGTGCTCCTCCAGGATATGTAATAGCTTGCCTCATTTGTGTTTTTTTCTTATTCATTCATTCTCAATGGACAAAATTTCTAATTCATTCAGTCTCTCCTGACACATTGTACTTGGCAGGTAATTCGTAATAAGCTTTAATTTTGAAAATGAAAATTTGTCATTTGGGACTGTCACTTAGATAGTTTAAAAACACCGAACCCGCTGTGCAAACATCTGGAAAAGTTGATGATAGGGGACGGTTTGCTGCAGTCAACATGTCTACCAAGCAAATGACAGAGCGGACTTAGAAAGGTCTGTTGTCAGAGATCACCAATAATGATGATTCGTCTAGTAAAAGACGTTAGAGGAAGTAGAGATGAAAAAAAAAGCATTTTCCATCCATTTGGCAAATGCGTTTGCCATTATATGTGAGTTGCTAATTGATGCTTTAAATCTATGATTATGTGTGCTATTAAATATGAAATCTGTACACACAGAAATACAGGCTCATACTCATGTGAAGAGAGATGTCTGGGGTAAATTTAGAGATGAGAAAATTAATGCAAGATGCTTTACTTTGAAAGTAACTCCTTTGGGAATTGTCAAATGCCAGTCAGGTGCTTGTGTAAGTCACCTTTTTTTGTGAGGACTGAAAGACCAGAAACAAGGTTCTAAGAATTTAGACCACAGGTTCTCTAGTAATGTATGCAGAAAATCAAAGAAGTAACGTGAAGAAAAATGATGATTTTAGTTTTAAAATATGATAATCTATTCTTCTTTAAAAATAATTAACATCACAAGACTTAAAGCCTTCTTGTTCACCCGCTTCTCCAATAAGCTTCATTTTGAAAAAGGCTAAAAACTTTTAGGGAGATTCTCTAGGGAGATTCTGGACTTGACATACATAAGTGTCAAAGTCTAGTTTTCATAGTAATAGAGAGGTCAAGAGTGCCCCTGAAAAGCATTCTGGGACTTCCCTTCAAATGCGATATTAAGCGGACTCCAGAATTTTAAAGGAGCCAGTCTAATACAGCTCCTTAAGATAAACTAGATGTACCTAAATTATGACTGCTTTTAAGTAGTTGGGAGAGACAAACATATGAACAGATATTTCTAAATTACAATATATAACTTCTTCCACAGAGGCACAATTAAAGTGCTAAGAGAATACTGCAAAAGAAGAATCTGACACTGACAAGAAGAATTACAAATGCATCAGTGAGGAGCTGGCATTTTGGCTCAGTCTAGAAGTCATAGGAATTTTCCTAGTGAAAAGTTTTTCAAAGTGAATAGCATATGCAAAAATGGTAAGAACTATTGAGAAACAGAGAGATTTTCCTTGAACATGAGTTCAGTGAGATTACAAGTATTCCAATAGCTCCTTTTGGTAGTGAATAAAACTGAGTCAAATTTGAAGAAATCAGTAACTCAAGAGAATTCCTTCATTGGTCTTCTCACTAATGTGAGTGGATGTGTGTGTCTTTCATGGGATGTGTGTGGAAGGGGCTGTTTTTACTGTTTCTCACAGCCACACCCTACCTAAATATTGTACGCTCCAAGTAAATTAAGAAAATAAATGTTGGAGATGGGGAAAATGGAAATCGAAAAATAAAGAAAAGTTTTATCTTTGAAAATAGATATTTAGAGTACCTTAATTAAAGTGCCTGAACAGTCACATATTAATGCACATATCTCAGAATAATTAATGTATTTTCTAATGGGAGAAGCCTTGGAAAATATCCAGTTTATCACTCTATTTTCAGCAATGAGGAAACTGAGGTTCAGAGAAGTTGTAACACATTTTCCAAACCATGATTATTTGCAGGTATAAAGAATAAAACTCAAATATTTTCTCTCTTAGTACAAAATTATTTCCTTTCTATCAATGCAGACAAATCATCACATTATTAATTGTGTGTCAATGATCAGTCAATGATTTTTTATTGATTATACTACAGTGGGCCTCATAACTGGGCTCTATAAGAAATAGGAAATAAAAAGAGTATATAAACTGAGGACAACCCATTAAAATATCAGAAAGACAAAGTAACAGCAATTTTAAATGAGATCCTGTTGCAGAACCTAGTGTTACCCAATGTTCGTTTGAATAAAGTAGATATCTGAAAATCATAACCTTGATTTTTATGTTGTCCGGTATGCTCTGTGAATGAAACGTAGACTTTATTTCACACGGTCATTCCAGTTATTTATTGTGTTTTCTTCATGCACTTTGCTAAGAAGGATTCTGAGGTCCTGTTTGATGTCAACAGAAAGAAACACCATAGTGAATGTATAATGACGGCCATGCTAGTGACAATCAGACCAGATAATTATCATATGTAGGCAATATAGTAATAAACATCTTATAGTCTATCTTTCTTCGAAGAGCAAAGGTGTTTCCAAATTTGAGTCATGAAATTGAAACAGAAAGCCACATTTCTTACTCCAGAGAATGACTTGATGCCAAAAGACTAAGTTAGCATCACTAATGTGCTTACATGGGACAATATTGTGGTCAATTATGTATCTCTCCTGCCTACATTACTCAGATCTTAAGGTGATGTCATTTTGTGTTTGTGTTTGTGTGTGTGTGTGTGTGTGTGTGTGTGTGTGTGTATGTTATGATATTACACCTGGAGAGAAAAACAAATCACCAAGGCTGATTTCAGAAGCAGTTTTGGCATCTGTATGCCACTCACCTTAATCATTTTAAAATCAGAATGTCCTTCAATCTTATGATTCAGTCAAAGAGCTAATTGTATTTTGTCAATGCCATAGATACTCTCAAAGTCCTATAAAAGATGTTCTGGGCCTATAAAGGCTGAATAAAAGACATTCACTTGTGGTGGCTTTAAACCACGTAGGATGACTCATCATATCAGTTATATCCACTTGTGCTGACGTTTGTCTTGCGTAACTATTGTGTTAAGTGCTTTCCAGAAAAAGCATTCATGCAAATCTATTTTTTTCCTGATCATTAAGGCGCATTAACACAAAGAGGTAGAACACTACCTTGTAACCACATCCTGGGTTTATTTCTCTGTAGGAAGATTGCTTTGTGCCTGAAAGCTATATGGGATATTTAAAGACTTGAGCAAATGATTAAATTTACCCACATTTTTTTTTCCTGGCAGCCTAAGCCCTAAGCTTTACCTGTCATTCAACTCATCTAAATGCCAAAGAAAAGGGCTGAGACAGAGTAGAAATCTTGTCACATGACCTCACCCTCCTCCCCTTCTCCTTTCTAAGGGCTCCAGCAATTGTCATTTACATTAAAGTCCCCTGCTTAGGCCTGCAGGTGGAGAATTGCTCTTTTGTTGAGAGTTTAATTTCTGTTACAGGTCAGAAAACAAAAGACTTTGTCAGACATTGGCCTGCTTTCTAAAGTATCTCATTGCCAGAATTTTCTAAACAAACAAACAAAAAAAGCCAGAAAGCAAGGCAATCCTTGAAATGTTGGTACAAGATAAAGTTGTCCATTGGGAAATGAACAACGTGGCTCTGGGGTTCTCTTGAAATTCAGAGTTGAAGAATTTAGCAGAGCTGCTACTTCTGACATGTAGAAGAAATGTATGAGAAAATGCAGAAACTCAATAAATTCTACAAGTATTTACATGCTACTGATAGGCTGGGCACTGCTCTAGGTCTCAGAGATATCAGAGACTGATTAAGACTATGTCTCCAGCTTCAGGGAGCCCAGAGTCTGGTGAGAACAATTACGCGTAAGCAGTTGTAGCATAAATACAGACTCAGTATAGTTGGAAGGGATTGAAGGACATCACAGAGTAAAATGAAACAAAAGGAATGGAAAGTTCTTCTCATGTCTCTCACCATCTTCAAGTCCATTTTGAAGACATAAATACAGATATAGTGCAATGTAGAGAAATAAGCATGGCCTTTGGGACAAGTATATAGTCAAATCATTTTCTGTCTAGGAGATCTTGGGTCAAGAAATGGTTATACAATAACCAGAGGATATTCCATATATGTCTTCAAAATAAAGTCTATTGTTCTAAGACCATGGAAAATATCAAGTGTTAACTGAAATAATGGTACATATTTTAACCTAAGAATGTATCTCATTATATAATCTGCTGTTACTTTCTTTTAATTCTTTTTGTAGTGATTGTGAATTTCCTTTTTTTCTTTAATCTTGTTTGTAATTAGTTGGCTTTACTGGATTACAGAACTAATGGATACTTTTCTTGAGATGTTTAGAAAGTAAAGAAAAATTCAGAAAGGAATGCTATGGTTTTAGTGTCTATGCCCTCCAAAACTCATGTGTTGAGAGCCTAATCATTAATTCAACTGTTGGGAGAGGGGGCTTTAATGGGAGGTGTTTAGGTCTTGTGAGCTTTGCCCAGATGAACTGATTATTGCCACAATAGAATGGGTTTTTCTACTTTTCTGCCATGTGGGAAGCAGCATTTTCCCCCTCTGAAGGAGACAGCACTCAAGGTGCCATCTTGGAGGCATAGACCAGGCCCTCACCAGAAACCAAACCTGTTGGTAACTGTAACTGATAAGTTAATTACATAATTAATAATTACATACATACATACACTAACACATAATTAATAATTAATAAACTATTGGTATCTTGATCTTGGACTTTCCCACTTCCAGACCTATGAGAAATAAATTTCTGTATTTTATAAATTACCTAGTCTCAGGTATTCTGTTATAGCAGCACAAAACAAACTGAGACAGAGAAATTAGCCAATCTGTAATACTGCTATCCCACCACTCAGACTTATTCACTGTTGACATTTTCAAGCATTTTCTTCCAGAATTTTAATAACCTGTTTTATTTTCATGAAGTTTATTTTTTGGACATCTATTCCATCGTGATTTGTGATACAACCTGATTTTTATTGGTGGGAGTACGCATGCTTCTAATTTATTTAATCAATCCCATATGATTTACTATTATTATTTATTTTTCACCAACATTATCACTTTTCAACTATTTCAGCATTATCACTACTAGTCAAGAAACAGGAGCCAGTTAGATGCATTCTACAAAAAGAGCTAAACATAAACTTTATAAAAGTCCTCAATTAATGAATAAATGACAATATATTTAAAATCAAGGTCCATGTCTGAAAATTATTTTGAATTATCTCCAGTGGAAACTTCAGACCAGCTGGCCATGGAATACATGGAGTAGCTGATCTCTAAGTATGCGGAGATAATTTGATTGACTAGACGTCACTTAGAAAATTCAGAAGGAAAATAATATGCTACAAAACTAATTACTTAGCAGGCATTTTGCTAAGCATCATTAGGGATTCAAGAGCCCCCATGCTGAAAGCATGTCAATGATTTTGCTTTGGAATTAAAATAAAATTCAAGTGTCTCAATAGGGGCAATAATGATATAGCAACAGTTTTGAGTGCTTTTATGAGTTAGGCATTGTATTTTATAAATCTCAATGTTTTTCCTATTGAAACTTACTTAGATTCAGAGAGAATAAACAACTTGTATAAGGTCAAGCAGGTAGTAAGGGCATAGAGTGGGATTTTCCCCAACCACATTTGCTTTTTATGCTTCCCATCAAATGTTGCTACCCTCTATCATAGATGGTTGTTATTATAGGGCCCTGGTTTATTTTCTACGAAGTATTTATCATCAATAATGTTATTTTCCTCTGATTTGTATGTTTACTTTTCCTGTTTGCATTACTAAAACATAACATCCATGAAGGCATGAACTTTATATATTATGCTTATTACTGTATCATCAGCACCTAAAACAGTATCAAGTAACTAACTGGTAATCAATGAATATCTCATTAAAAAAATAATGTATGAAGTAAAGAACACAGTGTCTGCCCTCAAAGAACTGACCATCTATAGAGTCAATTCTAAGATATGCACGGGAATTCTAGTTTACATTTCAGCATGGAAGAAGCTTGGAAATTGCAACTCCATTCTAACAACATATGAAAAGCTGAAAAAAACTGAAAAAATAATAACTCTTGTTAAGTCCATAACAGAAATTTTCCATCTGATTCTTAGATGCATAATTTGCCCAGGGCAGACCACTGTCCCCCAAATTGCAGAGACTGACAGGCAAAAACAGAGAATCACAACTTATTGGAGCAGAAACCCACGAGGAACAACCTTCACAGGAACCAGTGCTAGGCTAGAAAAACCTGAATTGTAATTAATAAATTGTGAATTCATGAGCTGGAAGCTCCATGAAGACGACTCTGAGGGATAAAAACAGTAGGAGACCCAGCCATTGGGAGGCCCCCTTGCACTTTGTTAGTTTAACCTTCTGAAACTCTACCAGGTTCTCAGGATGAGTATCAGAGAAAAATTCTCTAATGCTTCCAGCAGGGGGAGGAAAAAAAAAATCAGCCTGAGCATTCTGTTCTTCGGAAGGAAGGTGGCCCTCAAATGAAACTATTTAACCAGAGCCTGACCTGCTGACATCTCCTCAGGGAAGCACATGTGAAGATCGCAGTCCAAAGGCACAGGTTCAGGGAAACACTGAGACCTAGTCAACCACAGGACTACAGAATGCTTCCCTCCCCCCAGCACTTTATCGCCAAGTTACTAAATGCTTATTTATAGCCATCCCTTTTGCACAGTACATCATGGCCCACAGTCAAAAAATATTTCAAGACATACTAAATGGCAATAAATATGGTTTGAAGAAACAGAGCAAGCATTAACACTAGACCCATATGGCAGAGAAGTTGAAATCATCAGGATGTGAATTTAAAACAACCATAATAAATATGCGAATGGCTCTAACAGATAACATAAACCACATACAAAAATAAATGAGCAATGTAAGCAGAATGATAGAAACTCTAATAAAGTACAAAAAGGAAATGCTACAGATTAAAAATAAACAGAATTGAAGAATGCCATTGATGGGCTTGTTAATAGACTGGACATGGCTAAGAGAGAAAATTCTGAATTTAAGAATATATCAATAGAAACCACTAAAACTGAAAAGAGAAACAAAGACTGACAAAAAGGGAATGAATATTCAGGAATTGTGAGACGACTGCCAACTGTATAACATATGCATAGTGAGAATACCAAAAGGAGAAAAAAGAGAGAAACAAACAAACAAAAATTAAACGATATTGGTTGACAATTTTCTCAGACACCAAGCCTCATATCTAGAAAGCTCCGTGAACCCAAGCAGCATAAATTCCAGAAAACTAACATGAGGCATATTATTTTCAAACAACAGAAAATACAAAATAAAGAAAAAAAACTGAAATAAGTCAGAAGGAAAAGGAAAGAAAACTTACCTATAGAATAACAAAGAAAAATTTCATCCAACTTTTTATTCAGAAACTATGCAAACAGAATGAGAAAAGCAGGGAAAAGGTGTTAAGAAGAAAAAAAAAAATGCCAACCTAAAATATTTATCCTGTGAAATTGTTCTTCAAAAGTGAAAGAGAAATATAGATTTTCTCAAACAAAAATGGAAATAATTTTTGCCAATAAATTTTAGCTGCAAAAAGAAATGTTAAAAAAGTTTTTTAGAGAGAAGAAAATTGATATAGACCAGAAACTTAAATTAACATAAAGAAAGGAAGAGCATCAAATAAAAAATAAGTGAATGTAAAATTAAAATGTTTTATTTTATACTCTTAATTGATTAAATAGATAATATATCATTCTAATTAATTGCAACAATGTATTCAATTATATATTCATGTTTATATGAGTGAATGAATGACAGTAATGATACAAGGAACAGAAAGAAAGAATTAGAATGGTTTGGTTATTAAAAGGTACTTGCACTACCTATGAAGAAATATAGTGTCATTTGAAAGTGGCCTCTGATTAGCTGTATATTTATATTGCAAACTCTAGGGCAACTACTAAAAACAATAAAGAAAGACGTACTAAGGAAGGAGAGAAAATGAAAGTACATAAGATGCTTAATTACAAATACAAAAGGTAGAAAAAAATGAAAGACAATAATAGAAACAAAGAACAAGGGTAACAAAAGAGAACAATAGCAAATGCAGTAGCTATTAGCTAACTATATTTGTAATCCCTTTGCATGTCAATGGCTTAAATGCATTAATTAAATAATAGAGATTGTCAGATTGGATTAAAAAACAAGACTCAACTATATGTTCTTTATAGCAAACTCACTTTAAACATGAAAAGAAATACAGATTGAAAGTAAATTGATGTAGAATGTTATACCATGCTAACACTAATAAAAGAAAAAGAGTAGCTATATTAATTTTAGACACAGCAGACTTCATAGCAAGAAAAGTCATCATAGTTAAAGAGAGATATTATATAGTGATAAGCAGATTAACTCTCCAAGAAGATATAAAAATTCTTAATATGTATGCATTTATAAACAGAAAATCAAAATACATGAGGAAAAACTGATATAATTCAAGGAGAAATCTGCTATTAGAGTTATAGATTTCAACACTCCTCTATCAGAAATAGATAGATCTACCAGGGAGAAAAATTAGCAGGGATGCATCTGAACTCAGCAACACCATCAATAAAGTGAATATAAACTACTTCATCAAACATTAACAGAATATGTTTGTCTCAAGCTCACATGGAATTTTTACCAATATAGAACAAATTCTAGGCCATAAAACACACCTAGAAAAAATTCTAAAGAATAGAAATTTTACAATGCCTGCTCTTAGTTCAATATAGACTTAAACCAGAAATCAAAATAAAAAGATAGCTGGACAATTCCAAAATACTAGAGATTAAATATTATGTGTTCCACTAACATCTGGAACAAAGTAATAGTATATTTCCTATAAGCACTGCTTTTCAACACTAGCAGTCCTAGCTAATGCAATAAGACAGGAAAAGGAAATAAAATGTATACAAATTGGGAAGGAATAAATAAAAGAGTCTATGTTAGCAGTTGACATAATTGTCTATGTAGAAAATTTTAAAATGTCAACAAAAAAAACCTTCTGGAACAAATAGGCAATTATAGCAATACTCTAGGATATAAGGTTAATATACAAAAGCCATTAATTTTCTGCATATTAGCAATGAACAGGTGGAATTTGAAATTAAAAACACAACAACGTATACACTAACACACAAAACATTCAAATACTTAAGCATAAATATAACAAATATGACAAGATCTTAAGAGGAAAACCAACTCTGGTAAGAAACGAAACAGCAAGAGCTAAATATACGGAGAGCTATTCCATATTCATGGACACAAAAACTCAATATTGTCAAAATGTCAGTTCTTCTTGATATATAAGTTAGTAAAAATCTACTCAAGCTAATTTGTAGATATTGACAAAAATGATTATAAAATGTATATGAAAAAGCAAAAGAACCAGAATAGCCAACACAATATTGAAGGAGAAGAAGGAAGTTGGAGGACTGATGCTTGACTTTAAACACTTAATACAAAGCTTCAGTAATTTAGACAGCGTTACCTGCAAAATAGAAGACAAATAAAAAATTTAAAAATAGTTTACTGATCTTTGAACATAGGAGCTATCCAAGTACTTTTTTTTTGTTTTTGTTTTTTTGAGATGGAGTCTCACTCTGTCACCCAGGCTGGAGTACACTGGAAAATGGAGCTGAAATAACTGGATATTCTTAGGCAAAAAAGAATTTAGGTACAGACTCATTACAAAAAAATTTTAAAATGTATCAGAGACGTAAATGTAAAATGCACAACTATAAAACTCCTAGAAGATAACAAAAGCTTAAATCTAGGTAACATAATGTTTAAAACTTTAGATACAATAGCAAAGTTATCATTTATGAAAGAAATAATTGATAAGCTGGACTTAAAAACTTCTACTCTGCAAAAGACACTCTCGAGAATAAAACATGTTACAGGCTGGGAGAAAATATTAGCAAAAGACCAAAGAACTCTCAAAACTCAAAGATAAAAATAAAAAACATAATTATAAAAAGAGCCAAAGAACTTAACAAATATTTTATAAGATACTCAGATGACAAATAAGCATGTGGAATGATGTTCTCCATTATATGCCATTAAGGAAATGCAAATTAAAGCAACAGTGAAACACCACTACTTACCTAGCAAAATGACCAAGCTTCAGAACAATTATAATACCACAGGCTAATGATGATGTGGAGCAACACGAGTTTTCATCCATTGTTGGTGGGATGCAAAATGGCATGGCCGCTTTGGAAGACATATTGACAGTTTATTAATAAAACTAAACACATTCTTACCACAGAATGCAGCAGTTGTTCTCCTTGGACATATGGGAGTTGAAAACTATTGTCCACCAAAACTCTGCACACAGATGTTTATAGCAGCTGTATTCATAATTGCCAAAACTTGGATGCAACTCAGTTAACTCAGTTAACTTTCAGTGGATAAATGGATAATTTTGGTAAATCTAGACAATGGAATGTTACTTATCATTAAAAAGAAATGAGCTATTAAGCTATGAAAAATCATGGAAGAAACTTACATGCATATTACTAAGTAAAATAAACTAATTTCAAAGGCTACATATTGTATGATTTTAAGTGTGTATCATTCTGGAAAAGGCAAAACTATGAAGAAATTTTTTTAAAAAAAAGGTTCGTTGCCAGATTAAGGAAAGGAAGGGATAAATAGGCAGAACACAGAGAATTGGTAGAACAGTGAATGTATATGATACTATTATGGTGAATACATGTCATTATATTTTTATGCAAACCTATAGAATGTACATACCAAGAGTGAAACCTGATGTAAATTGCGGATTTGGGGTGGTTATAATATGTTGACGGAGGTTCATCAGTTGAAACAAAGGCATCAGTCTGGTGGAGGATGTTGATAACGTGGGAGGCTATACGTGTGTGAGGCAGGGGATATATGGGAAATCTCTATAACATTTGTTCAATTTTGCTGTGAACCTAAAACCACTAAAAAATGAAGTCTATTAAAATACATATGCACAAAATTTGTATTGGGTAAACAGCATGTTTTAGTGTGTTTAAGAATTTCAGTTCTATGGAAACAAAAAGGAAACAGAGTTCACACCCACCTGTATTTAGAGATGGCCCCAGACAGAAGTCAAGATGAAGCTCAGCCTTGGACTGAGCTTAAATCATAAATTGAAGAAAAACTATCTTTACCTTTGTCCCAATCATTTAAGCATAACCCTGGTGATTCCAGAAATGAAAGAATGCCCCTTCAAAGGGAAAGCTATGAAATCCCATAGCCTTGATAAAAACACATCAAATGAGATGCTAACGCTCACATTGATCACACTCAGAAAGCCTGACTGAAGATGTTTATCCTAATCCTCCAATCCAGACACTTCCTGAGATATGGTCAGGAGGGCTAATAACTCCAATATATAAAAAACAAAAATCCTCTCAACTCAAGCAGCCAGAGAGATCTACATTAGCAGCAACAGCAGTAAACCCTGAGTCTGCATCCTGAAAGAATAAAGCAATGTCGGACCAGTGACAGCAACATCCATAACAACCAAATTGGATTCCTCCCTTGAAAATGAGCCACAGACTTCATCTCTCCCCCGACTGCTGCATATTAAGAAACATTTTTTTAAAAATTCCAAATAGTAGAACAGATTTTCCTTGCTTTATTAGACTTTAAAATCACCCTGGACTCAATCTGGTACCAGAAGTGAATTCGCAACTGCTACAATGGGAATGGATGGAAAAACAAATGACGTATTTAAGCTCCTGTATCAATCCATCAATTGAAAGATGGAATAAGCATAAATGGATGTCTTCAAGTGGGAAAGTGAGAAAAGGATGCACATCTCACAGCCTAATAGATACTAAGATGAGCTACTTCCAGGGTTGGAGCTGTGCCCAAGCTCAGGGCCTTCAATAAACCAAAGAGGAACTGCCTATTGAGACACCACACTAGACTGATTTCTTTGTGACATTTAGATCATCAATGTGGGGGCTAAAAAGAGGGAGGTTAGTCACACATTAATAATTGAGCTCTCTAGGTCCATCTGCAGAGAAGTTCTTAGATTATTTTATTGATGGTATAATAGTGTAACAATTGATATTAACACACAGTATAGAAAACATGCCTGGTTGATCATTAGAATGTGAATGACAAGGAATAAAGAATTGCAATGTACTTACGTCAATTAACTTTTTTTTCTGATTCCAGAAGTATGAAGATCTCTAGGCCTTGAAAGAGCACAGAATATTTTAGAAAAGAAAAATATAAATATAGATTAGAAAAATGTTTAACAATCTTCTTAATCTTCTTAAGGAGCAGAACCTCGATATTTCTGAGAGAGGCCTCCAAGGCCTTTCTCTGAACCAAGAATATGACTGGAGCATATAAAGTTGTCCAATGCCCTTGAATCTAATGGAATAATTCAGACATGCAGTATTTTAAATTCGAAGTTGCACAAGATCGGCATGAAACCACCATAAAACAGATGATGTTGGCCAGGCGCAGTGGCTCACGCCTGTAATCCCAACACTTTGGGAGGCTGAGGCTGGAGGATCACAAGATCAGGAGTTTGAGACCACCCTGGCCAATATGGTGAAACCCCATTTGTACTAAAAATACAAAAGTTAGCTGGGCGTGGTGGCAGATGTCTGTAGTCCCAACTACTTGGGAGGCTGAGACAGGAGAATTACTTGAACCTGGGAGGCAGAGGTTGCAGTGAGTCGAGATTGCACCATTGCACTCCAACCTAGGCGACAGAGTGAGACCCTGTGTCCGAAAAGACAAAACAAAACAAAAAAATGAGGTGATAGTGTCATTGATTGGGGTGCTAGCCATTTGGACCACAGCTACTTAGTCATGTTCCTTAAAGGCCTGTAATTTGAAGAAGAGTTAATAAAAATACTAGCTTTAATTGTAAAGTCTCATGGTCACAAAGCAAAATAGTTAATAGATCCTTAGTTTCTTATAGTATTTTTTTCTGGATAATGTTTTCATTTAGATCATATTATTCCAATATAGGTCTGATTTGTTTTTACGGAACACTTACATTCCAATCTTTACTCCTTTACCTCAATGAGTTTTTTAATTCTAAGAGGAAACACTCCAGAAGCAACATGAATTCAGTTAAAATGTACTGAGCCTCGGCTACCTCTCAGACACTACAAGGTATGGCAGGCAATATCCCCATTCTTGTGGAAGTGGTAGTCTAGTGGGGCAGAATGAGGCCTTAAACAAATAAATGAACAAGCAAAACTTTACACAGTGATGTGTTCAGCTGAGACACAGAATACACAACATGTTAGAAAATGAACAAATGTCTGTTTTATGAATGGTCAAAGAAGCCACCTCTAGAAAGTTAATATTGAGATCTAAATTGCCAAGCGGATTGAGCCATCTTTAAAGGAAGGATAAAAACATTTAAGGCTGAAAAAAGAGCAAGTCCAAAGACTAATAGGAAGCATAAGCTTTGGCTCCCTGAAAAAAATGAACAAACTCCAGTGTGCATAAACATTCAGAAAGGAGAGAATGGAGTAAGAGGAACTCGAAGGATTTAGACAAGGGCTGGATTTTTCAGGACTTTGTAAATCTGGGTAACTAGATGGGGTTACATTGAGTGGAAAAAGAGGCCATTAGAGAATTTTGCCAAGAGAAATTACATGCTCTGACTCAGAATTTTAAAAGATCACTCTTGCTTCCAAGTTGAGAATTGACTGCATGGGGGAAAATGGAGGTTAAAGCATCCATTTCAAGGACCCAAAAGAGATAATGGAGGCTTGGCCTAGGCCAAAAAGGGTGGAGTTGGTGACAAGCAGGCATATGCAGGAGATATTCTAAGAATTTTACATTACCTAAAACAATTCTTAAAATCTTAAATGTTAAATCAAATTTTACTTGTAATACATAAGGGTTCAAATTTTAAAATTTATCTAAATTGGGCTAGTACAGAAGGATGCATGTATATACAAAAATATTCATCACTTTTAAGATTTAAAAAAAACCCTAAGAAATCGAATGCAGAATTTTGAGATATTCATCATTGGGAAGCTATTTAGATAAGTTATAGGTAAAATATTATAATGTCATTAGAGATGGTATGAGTTTATATTTATTGACAAGAAAATATGTTGATGGCATATTGTTAGGTAAAAAAGTAGGTTAAATAACATTATGTATACTGTTAAAAATAAAAAGAAATTTGAATATATACAGATATGGAGTATGTACACAGAAATATGTGAAAAGAAATGCACGAACTATTAATGTATATCATTTTAAAATATCAACAATTAATACGTTGTCATTGGGGGAGAAATAGATACTCAGAACTTAAACTAACACCTTTACCACTCAGGACTTCCCTTGAATTATTCGTACAGACTTGTGAATATGTAGGTGTCAGTCCTTTGTCAGTTTAAGTTTCCTAACTGTCCACATCTCTGCTAAGTCATTAATTTGTCAGCCTACATCAATGCCCTAAAGATCATGCTTTAAAAGCAAAAGTATCAACACCACCCCCCATAAGACTCTGATTATTTTTAATGATAGGAATTGAACACTAAATTTTCATCTCTTCTGTATAACATCTTTTTAAACCCACAAATATTTCATAAAATAGGGGGAGCAAACATTATAATCTTTGGACAGATTTTTGTTCAGCAGCCTACACCATAACTGAAATTTCTCTTGAACATTGTCAAATTACACTAAAAGCCTCCTGGCCACAAATGTTTGTGTAGTTCAATGCTTTACTTCCTATCGACATAAAGAAACCCAGAATAAGAAATTTTGATTATTTAAATTTTAAGATCAAGATACCTGTGACACTTTACAAAAGTCCTATGGTAATTATTGTTTATACTATAACACATTATTTTCTGAGATGACTTCCATTAATTCATTAATACATTCTTTCTCTTTCTTCCCTCTGCCTTTTACTGAAGACAATGTCGTTTTTAATATGGATTTTTAAAAAGATAAAATAGAATATCTAAAATAACAATAATAATAATTTCCCCTTTGTAGGCATGTCTCCCAGGTCTTTAGAACTATGGTTTATGTTCTGTTGGTTAAGGGAATTGGTATGAAAACTTGAGAAGCTCTTCTGGGATGCATTGTACATGACATCTGAAAAGATGAATGAACAACACCAGACAGAGGTATGGCGTGGACCAGGGGGCAGAAAAGGAACGGGGACATTCAGATGGAACAGTAGCCCAAGCAAAGACAGAGTGCTGAGAAATAACGTGGAACCTGCAGGAATTACAGGCACCCAGGGGCAGCTGAAGCAAGTCCAGACTAAAAGATTGGTGGGACAAAGCTAGACAGGGTGTTATAAATTGTTCCCAAGGCTAGACAGGGTTCCTTCAAAACATTCAGGGATCTCAGTTTCTTCTCACAGTTTCTTCTGCCCCACGCCAAGAAGTTCCGCTTTGCCTGACATTGCTTGCTGTGCTAAAACTGGACCAGAAAGTCTTCTAGCTGGGTGATCAAATGCTCAGGTTTATGAGTAAGTACTGCAGAGGCCATTAACTACCTAAAGATTAATGGAATAGTAATTAAAGTGTGTTGCTCTTAGAGGCTTAGTCTCAGTCTCAGACCCTGGCAAGAGGGGCCCTGCCCTGAGCGCCAAACTTCAGGGACCTCTTCTCTGACTGTCTTTGGCTATATTACCCTCCACAGAGTAAGGCATCCACAGGGCCTACTGGGCATGACCACACAGGACCCAGGTATCACTCACCCCACCTCAAAAATGCATAGATACCTCAAATCCTAGAATCTTCTGTCCAGTGGTCCCAAGCCCTTGTTTCAAGTTCCCTGTTTGCCTTTCTTAACAGGTATACACAATACAGCTGTTTGCAAGACAGTGGGCTGGATAAGGTCAGTGTGGATAAAGCTTAGCAGTGTTTCTGGGTTGTCGACACATAAACATGCTTAGCTGTAAACGGTGGAGTTTGGGATGGGAAAAGAGGGGACAGACTGTACCTTGGGGCTGAAGGGTGTTACTCAAGGCCATTGGGGGAAGAAGATCAGTTACGATGTAAAATTTTCAGAAATCCAAGACCTGTAAATTTGAACCTAGCCTTATAGGCCATTAAGGAAATAATAAGAATTCAATGATGTGCCAAAGCCAGTTCATAGTCTTGGGAGGGCTGATTACATAAACCCCATGTTTAGTGGAATCATGTCAGTTGCTTGAAATTAGCTATGGAGAGACTATTGATACCACAGAAATCAACAAATGCTACCAATCAGTGTCTCCCCTGTTTCTCCTATATTGTTATATAAAATCTTATATCCCCATTTCTCCTTATATTATTATATAAAAAATTATTAAGCTTTTTTATAATGCCACTGGGTAAAGTAGATTTTATTTAATGGCTTGGAGTTTAATGTATAACTTTTATACCTTTAGATATGTGGTATGTGGGCCTCCATTTATACTCTACAAATGTCTAGGGAAAGCTTACCTAGGGTAAGTCTGGGTGATTGCATAGCCATTTAAATTTGCTAAAAGACATATGGTCATCTCTCACAGGACTCAAAAAGGGCGAACACTTGTCCATATACTACACCATGCTCATGTCTATGGTAAGACTGACCCTCCATTTCTATATTCTTGTAATTTAACAACATAAGGATGTTGGTAGGGTGCCAGGATATGTTATCTTTATTTTTTGTTCATGTTGTTGTTTAAGGGGGATGTATTTACCAATATTTAACATATTGGAAATTAAATCTGAAAAATTTGGAATGCAAGCGTGCATACTCATACATTCCAATAGCCATTAGATCATCTATGACCCATTAACCATTAGCCTATGATGTTATGACAATTCATGTCTCTGAAAAAGTCCACTGCACAGTTCTCAGAGAATGAGAGTGAAAATGTCAAATAACATTTTGTATTATTTGACCTCTTAGATCCCCAGCATAGATCTTGAACTCTAGGGATACTCAGATAGTAATTCAGAACCACCATTTGAAACCATATATACCATGCATGAATGTCAAATGATGAATGAGCCCTTCCTGATGAAATGGCCTTCAAAGTTTCACTCCTACATTTTTTCTGTTTTCTTTCACTTGTCTTAAAAAGTTTAGATCCAATAATTTTGTTTATAAAGAAAACAGAAAAATATTTTTGTTATATATTTGTGTTCAGTCTCATGGCACTGTGCACTCATTGAATCTGTTGTGGACTTAAATCTATCCTATTTTTACATGAAAACAATTAGGTCCCTGAAGGCTATCATTTTTTACATAAGTTTCTGATGTTTATCCAGGTTTTCACAAGTGAATTCTGAAGATATTGGTGCTTTGAGGAATGACCATCAGAATATGTTATCTTTACAGGATGAATAATTAGGTGTTGCTTTGATAGGCTTTATATTTCTCCTTTAAAAACATGAAAAGAAGGTGCCCTTTTAAGCACTCTAGACCTCATAGGTAACTAGGGCCAGATTATAAGATTAGGAGGGATATGGTACACTATGATAAGGAGCTATTTCAGAAGGTACATTCTGGAGTCCCCTTATATAAATCTAGACCCCTCCCAGGCCACAGTCTTTGATGCATGCTTCTAATTTGGGTCCTAGGAAAGGCTTTTTTTATTATTAATATCTCGAAACTCAAGTGTAACTTAATCTAGGATAAACTGCCTAAGTCAGTTTTCCACATTTTAAAACACATAAAAATGCCTGTGAAAGTAATTGAAAATGATGAGTCTTTTCCCTCAATCTCAGAGATTCTGATTCAGCAGATCTTGGATGGAGTCCAGCAATTTGAATTTTTAGTCAACTTCCCAGTTGTTTCTGTACAACATAGTCCATGATGGTACTTCCAAGATATTAACTCATATTTGGAACTATTTGTGTAATATTAATTTCTTAGAAGTCCTCTCAGCTATTTGGTATCATAGACATAAATGGACCTTATTGGGTATATTTTGGCCAACACACAATCACCATGGGTGTTATGGACTAAGTTGTGTCCCCCTAAAATTCAGTGGGACTATATTTGAAGATAGGTTCTTTAAGGACGTAATTAAGGTTAAATGGGTCATCCTTATAAGAAAAAGAAAGATACACTTGCAGTGTGACCACACAGAGGAAGTACTATGTGAGGACACAGCAAGTCAAAAAGAGAGGCCTCACCAGAAACCAGCCCCGCCAACATCTTGATCTTGAGCTTTCAGCCTCCAGAACTGTGAGAAAATTAATTTCTGTTGTTTAAACCACTGGTCTGTGGTATTTTGTTATAAGAGTCCTTGCAGACTAACACAACAGGCTAAAACATTTTAAAAAGAAGTTGCAAGTGATAGATGAAATCAACATGATAGTTCCTAATGTAATGAAAATATTCCTGCTGGAAGCTGGATTCCACCATTATAAGAAGGTCAATATTTAATTGCATAAGGCTTTGACAAGAAAACTATTTACATTGACCAAACAAAGTGCTCTGGTTTTTTTTTTTTTGGCTCTTAAACAGACATTAACAAAGATTAACCCTCTGACTCTTTCTCTTTGCTATAGTGCAATTATTCTTCTGGTGAACTCATTATTTCTTTAGCTTTGTTTGTTTGTTTTGTTTTATTTTTACCTAAAATAGTCGACATGTTTACACTTTGTTCTTAACACAGATCCACTTTATTTTTCTAAGATGACTTGGCATGTCTCTATTCAAATACATTCTATATTAGTAGCATAGTTCAATTTGCAGAGAAAGATCTGCAAGACAAGATCTCAAAGTGTGAAGAGAGGCGACTGTATATCCTTCAAAGTTAATTTTCTTCCATTTGGGGTTTTAATAGTAGATGAAACACTTGGAAATTTCAAAGAAGAATGAATGATACCACAAACTCTCTTTCTTAGGAAAACTGGTGGCAGGTAAAAAAAGTATTTTCTCTCAGTATGCAGAAGAGTTTATTAAGATGGAAGTTTCATCTCATGACCGCAATGGATAACCCAGTATCTATGCTTATTAAAATAGATGTACTGACATCTATAAGATGTGGTTCAATGTCTTCTTCTTCTGAATTCAGATTATTTTTTCCCTAGTCACTTTTCAATAGTATCTATTATAAATAAGTTAGTTTTAAGTAAGCTATTTCTAAAAGCCCTAGGAAGTATATTTTTCACATTTCTTTTTATTTGCTGTGGTTAAAAAAGGAAAGCTCTGTCTCAGTCATCGTGATTATTAAGTCATTTCTCCACAGGTTTCCAGGGACCCTCTGTTAACTAATTTCCATTTTCAGTTGCTGATGTCTATGTTCATTCAACTAGAGTGGTGGAGTTTCTTTTCATTGGTTTTAAAATCGGGTCTTTTATGGTAGGTTTCTGCATATCACTGCTGAAGGTGCAGTATGCCATTTGTTTTTGTTAAAAGTTTTATTCACATCATACATGACTGACGACAGCTAGATGAGGAGTTCTGCTCTGAATTCCCTGAGTTTATTACTGAAGAAATTTAGTCTTTGAGTATCATATGGAGTGGAGAAAAAAACGAGTATTAATAAGAATTGTTTCTCTTTGCAAGTACTTTACAACAGGTAACTTGTAATATTATTCCTATTTTCCAGATGAATACACTGAGGACCCAAAAGTCAAGCACATTAACTTTGAGATACAGTAGCGTTAAGAGGAGAATTCACTAACTTCCCCCTTTAGGAAATGAAGAAGATAGCTGGCTTTAATTCCAAATCTGTCTTAAATAAATCTGGGGTGATCAAGTAGTCCTAGTTTTCCCAAGACTTTCCATTTTAGCACTAGAATTCTTACTTCCTATTGGTCTTACACAGACCAGAAGAGCTGGATAGCTCACCACATACTAGGTTCTTTTCACAGTATCACATTACTGATGCATGCGATGGCTATATCTGCAGATTTGCTAAATCAAATGTTTTAGAGGGCAATATTAGTATGAAATGCATCATATTTTGAAGTTTACACATTTTTATTTCCTTCGCTTGAATATACATTATGGTCTTTCTTATAGTCAGTCAATGAAGCCACTCCATGTGCATTAGTATCCAGATAGAGTACAAAAGGCAATAAGGAGTTGTTTCCTTGTCTGTTTCAAATGATTAGTTTCTCTAAGAAATGGGAAGTTCTTTAATAAGGACAATGAATTTGGTGTCCCACATGATGATATACAAATAAGAAATTTCATCACTGAAAATGATGACAATAATAGTGATGATAGCTAAAATATGTTGGGCACTTATAATATCTTCTACCCTTTTCACAATTTCCTTGTGAGTTGTTGTACTCTGTTCTTTATAAATGGGAAATCTAAGGCACAGAGAACCTGAGTAAATTCTCCAAGGTCACGCATAAGTAGATCCAGTGTTCAGCCTTGGGCAATCTGGTTTCAGACCCTGTTCTCTTAAGCATCATGTCATGCTGAATAGAAATAATGACATTTGCTGTAGAGAAGAGGGCAACTTGGAGAAGAAGTAATAAGGAATTGGATGCTAGTAGTTCCTTGAGAGGAGCCTCAATAACTACTCAATTATTCAAGGGCTAAGCCTTAAAGAGAGCAAGTAAGAATATACAGGTATGCTTAGAACAAATCTGAGAGAAGACTAGATTTGAGCCCCATTCCCAAGGAAGGACAAGATCCCAGAGTAGAAATTACTTTGTGGTTAGCCTAAGAGCTCACTCCTGAGATAACAGAGATCAGTTAGTGTTTAATTCAGCTGTCTATAACAAAACCCCAAAATAATGGAGGCTCACACTCCCTGTACCCTCTTCCCCAGATTACTCTAGAAATAAGCTGCTGCGATCTTACATTAAGGAGGCAAAGACCTCTCTGTTCCTGATAGGGAAAATGAACATTTCTTTTGCCTTCCTCCCTAGCTTGCTCCAGTGATAACTCCAGAGCAGACGTGTCCCCCTGCTAGGAGAGCGTGAGACTCCTGCTTGTTCAAAAAGAAAGGAGAATGGGCGCTCGCCACACCTTCTTGCCTGGCTTGGTTCAGATGAATCCAGATCCGTAGATTCTTCCTGGAAGTAGTTTCTGTATGCAACTGAGTGCCCCAACTTTTACAGCCTTCGCCTGAGGGACTGCTCCTAAATCACCTTACTCTGGAAGTTGACGGAGGTGACTTTTAAACTTGCACATGCTCAGCAGTCATCTCCTCAGGCTCAGAGTGAGCCCTCTGACCAAGAGTGAAGGCATCTGCCTCAGACCCTCTTCTTGGTGCAGGACAGGACAAGTAGGAGATAAACTCTGGCTGGTAGCTTCTCTGCAAGAAAATAAAGAACTGGAACATTCATCTAACACTGCAGCCTTTCCAGTTTCATCCCAAGAGACGGGCTTCCCTCCCACCTGTTTCGAGGCAATAGTATGACTTGAAACAAATGAGTTTATTTTTTGCTCAAAAAGTTCAGTTATAATAACTCTGTAATCTCAGGTAACAAGGTTATCTCCATGTTTCTCAGGCTTTAAAATGGCTGTGTGAGCCATCACATGCTTATTTAAAAGCAGCAAGGAGATAAACAGAAGGGCAAAAGAATATGCCTCATTGCAACAGCCCACACCGTAACTTCCGTGCGCATCTCATTGGCCAGGATTTAGTCACATTGCCGTATTTGTCTGAAAGGATACAAAGCAGTCTTTTATTAGGCATATTGCTACCCTTAAACAAAATAACTTTTTTTCTTTGAAACTAACATAAGGAGAGAATGGATATTGTGCAGGACCTGTCAGTTTCAACAAGAAGTATATAGTAGCAGTATATAATAGCAATGGGCAAAATCAGTAACTGAAGGCATCTTTTGGTCCAAGAGTGGCAGAAGAGGTGAAAGGACTCACTGTTCTGAAGAGACACAGTTCTGGAGAAACAACATGACCTAGTAATAGCAGAGGGATTCCTGAATGCCAGATGGACCCAAATTAGCTAAAAATATTCAGACACAAAAGACCCTGAGGCCAAAAGGGAGGTACAGCATAGCAGCAATCTGCATGACAGATGAAAATAAGCACATGTAGAAATGATCTTCCCTAATGTGTGATACTACATAAGGTTTCTCCTCATCAAATACCTTTTAAGTGTCTGAGAACAGGATATAATCTTAGAGAAGGATACAGAAACCCTCGCTGAAATTAACTTATTCCACCACAACAGAACGGGATGGAGAGACTCACCTACTGCAGAGTGAGATTCATAAAAATTACGTTTTTAGGTAAAAAGAGGGATACATCATTCATTGTGCCTGTCTTGTTAGTAACAAGATTGTGCTTAGAGCCCAGTGAATATTTTTATGGTACCATTTGATACCGTTTGATTATATCCTAGCCTCTGTGGACCCTGGTGGATCTTAGATTCTAAAATAGAAATTATTTTCTTGAATTCAACTGTGCTAGTGTCTGAGGGCAGCCATAACAAGGTATCACAGACTAGATTGTTTAAACAATAACAATTCATTTCCTTCCAATTCTGGTAGCTATTAGTCTGAGGTAAAGGTGTCAGCAGGGTTGATTTCACCTGAGGCCTCCCTCCTTTACTTGTAGATGGCCGTCTTCTCCCTGTGTCTTTACATTGTCTTCTCTCTATGCATCTGTGACCTAATCTCCTCTTCTTAGAAGAACACCAGTCATATTGAAATAGGGCCCACTTTAACGACCTCTTGTTAATTACCTTTTTAAAGGTCTTATCTTCAAATACAGTCACATTCTAAGATACGGGGGTTAGGATTTCAACATAAAAGTTTTGGGAAGGTAAAATTCAGTCCACAGCACCAACTTTGCACAAAAATGATCCTGCACCTAATATATCATTGAGTGACATATCAGGACCATGAAAGCCTTCAGGGTTATTATTGTCATTAAGAATTATTGATCTAGGCTGGGCACTGTGGCTCATGCTTGTAATCCCAGCACTTTGGGAGGCTGAGGCGGGCAGATCACGAGGTCAGGAGATAGAGACCATCCTGGCTAACATGGTGAAATCTCATCTCTACTAAAAATACAAAAAGTTAGCTAGGCGTGGTGACACATGCCTGTAATCCCAGCTACTCGGGAGGCTGAGGCAGGAGAATAGCTTGAACCCAGGAGGTGGAGGCTGCAGTGAACCAAGATCTCACCACTGCACTCCAGTCTGGTCAATTGAATGAAACTTTGACTCCAAAAAAAAAAAAAAAAAAAAAAGAATCATTGATCTAGATCTAGCACCTTCGATATGCCAGCCCTTCTTTTAGGAGTTTTAGGATAAGACCCAGCAATTTGGAGAGCTTCTCATTAACTAAAGTTTCAGGATGCAGAAATGCTGCACAAGGCAATTCCTTCTTCTTGCTTTTTTATTGAAATTTATTCTTCTATAGAGCTGGAGAAAGGTCCAAATACTTAAATTATAGATGTGCCAGGGCTTTAAACATAGCAAGTATGTGATAAATACACTTGGTGCGAATGAATGTGAGAACCAAAAAATACTGTTAAAATCCCCTGTGATTAAGTGTAGTTTATGATATTTCGTAGTTGTATAACCCTGATTACTCATGTAACATCCTTTCTTCAAAATTGGGATAATAATTATTTATAAATCTCTGTTGAATAACATGCCACATGATGGGCAGTTTTAAAATTCTAGTCGTTCTGTACAGTAGTTATTTTTTGAATTTATATTAATACTAATTGTATACACCCTCCATTATCTCCATGCATGTTCATTTTACTCATGAACAAGCCTCCTGACACATCAGAGACTTGTGCACAGCTTTCTCTAACATTATTATCATCGTTACTATCATCCTTTTTGGTAGTGTTTAAGGGCAACAAAATGATATTCCTTTAGAGTCTGCAATACAAGCTTCTATGTGCAGAATTCACTTTTTGTCCAATTTATCTATAGGAAACTAGGGTAGGGCTTTCCTATATTTATTTATACATAAAAAAATATAAAAAAATGATTCTGCATCATTATGTAGGTTTATGTCAAGCTATGTTACCAGAACAAAATAATCCAAAATTTCAGTCGCTAAAGAAAGCTATTTCTTGCTCATACTGCCTGCCAACAGGCAGAAAGGTTTTCCCCCTGTAGTCATCCAAGGATCAAGGACAACACATGCTTTTCTTTGATATACTAGTGGAATTTGTTGAATTGCATAAACTACACGGTGAATGTTAGGGCTTCTGCCAGGAAGTGACATATGCCACCTCTGCTCACATTCCCTGGGTTAAAACAAGTCATGTGACCATGCTCAACTCCTACCATGTGCCTGGAAGGAAGAGAGAAATAAATATTTGGTGAACAGTGATAATGACTAACATATATTAATTCATTCAATTCCTTACACATGATTAAAGCCTGCCATGTATAAAGAAATGTTACAAGGACTAAGGATATAGGAATGAATAACATATCTCTATGTTGGGGGGCCTTTTTACAAAAATATAGTATTTTAATTAACATGTGAAGTAGTTAAGAAAACACGTCCTATGGGTAACTTTTGGACAAGCATGCCAGGCAGAAGGAACAGAATTTGCAAAGGTGCTGAGGCAGGAGTACACCCAGTATTCTTGCAGAACACTAGATGAATGTGGCTGGAGTAGAGTGAGAAAGGCGAGAAAAGTAGAGAATAAGGTTAGAGAGCTAATGGAGGAGAACAGCATATCATATAGGGCCTTTCCCATCATTAGAAAGACTATTATTATGAGTGAGACAGGAAGGCACTATGTGTTTTGAAGAAAAAGTAACAAAACCAAACTGATATTTTAAAGGCTCAAGACCGGGAAGAGGGCCAAGCAGAAGCAGAGAGGCCATTTAAGATACTGTAATTCTAGTGAGAAAAGATGGGGGAATAGACCAAGGCTCGCTGGACCAAGATGAGGGCATTGGAAGTAGTAAGATGTTTGTTTTGAAAATAGGCCTGATAAGATTTGTCAATGGCTCAACTTTCAAATAAATATTGGAATTGAGCCTTGGTATGAATAAAAAATAAACTATTGTATAGACCACTTGTATTGAGCTATAGGTCTTTTGAAATTTACCTTTAGATCAGCCGAGACTATGTACTTATTTTTTATAACTCATGCCTAAACTCTTAAGGGAATGCAAAACAAAGAGCCTAGGAAAATCATACAATTCTGTTTATTCTTAAGATGTTTTGTTTCTGAGAGAGAAAAGTAAAACAGACCCATTACATATTCCTGACATCTTAGGGCACTGTTTTATCCTACAGGAGTCCACAACGTAATTCAGACAGTAAAAACAAATACATGTAAAGTGTCTAGACCAACATATGGAACAAAGGTTTACATTCAGCATTCACAAACTACAGTTTCTGGGTCGTCTGCATTTTTTGTAAGTAAATATATTTTGGAACATGGCTCTGTCTATTAAGTATCACCCATGGGTGCTTATCAGTAAAAAGGCAGAGTTGACTAGTTGCGATACAAACTGTTATGAACTGCAAGTCTACTATACTTGTTACCTGGTCCTTTAAGAAAACAATTTGCCAACCTCTGGACTATAGAATGACAAATATTCAACCATGAGAATATTCATAACTTTTAAGTGTAAAGAAAGGCTATTATTTCTACTTCTATCTCATATAGTTGGCATTGGCAACAAAATCCTTTGCTAATTGGCCCATGAAAGCAAGCCTAATAAATGAGGACATTTCTCTATGCTGGCCTGAAAGAACGCATCCATCTTGTTCAGTTATTTTTATACAAGGGAAAAATAGCTTTTCCTACCATGTGACAGTTTGTCTATCCTTCATTTAAAATAATGAGAAAGACAACACAGAGACTATCTCCAGAGCCAAATGCTGACTTACTGGCTTTGGCAACTCTTGAGTTCATGTGTACCTTGTCATGACAATAAAGTTATTTAAACTGAGGTTGAATCAAATTGACAGACAGTAGGAGCTATTGGTAAACTGGAGCAAGTACATTTTTTATTTTTAGGATTCAGCATAGTGTATTGTATTGGTATTTAATGAAGGCAAAAACAACCCCCTCGAACTAAGAAACAACCTAGGACAGAAGAGCAAATTGATCAGCAATTGTCCACTCATCAGGGTTTTACTTAGAATGCAGTGTGAATGGTGTTCCTTGAAGGAGGCAGTGTACAGGCACAGTGACTATTATTATTGGGAAAAGAACCATCCTCTCCAAAATAAAACATTTGTGAACCTCCTGCCCAAATCTAGGGATTTTAAGGAAATGTCAGTGGTCACACATGGATTTTCATTATTTTCCTATTTCTTCTTTTTTTAATATATTTTATTGCGTTTTAGGTTCTGGGGTACATGTGCAGAACATGCTGGAGTGTTGCATAGATACATACATGGCAGTGTGGTTTGCTGCCTCCATCCCCATCACCTATAGCTGGCATTTCTCCCCATGTTATCCCCTCCCTAACTCCCTACCGACCACTGTCCCTCCCCTATTCCCCCCGCAACGGACCCCAGTATGTGATGCTCCCCTCCCTGTGTCCATGTGTTCTCATTGTTCAACATCCGCCTATGAGTGAGAACATGAGGTATTTGATTTTCTAATGATGAAATTCTGTTATTCTTTTTTCACACATTTTATATTCAGTTACTTAAATTTACAACAAATTTGAACTCCTTTATACCCTTTCAGTATTCAAACACATTTATTAAACATTCATCACCACAATGGATTGATTATATGAGCAATCCCAATAGGAATGAGAGGACAGGCCCTTTGTCTTTCAAGAGGATACAACCTAAAAAGAGAAAGAGAATAAATTCTAAAATATTTTGTAAAGCCCATTATAAGCCACATAATACACACACACTATCACACAACATGTTTATAAATGATGTGAGGCTGTGGGGCCTGGCATATTGGGCTGATTATTGATTAAGTTTGCTCAGAGCAAATTTGAAGTGAACTTTGAATGAAAGGAAGAATTCATGACATTTACAAGATTCTTTAAATCAAGAGTCAGTAAACTACAGTCCAAATCTGGCTTGCTTACTGATTTTGTAAGAGAAATTTTGCTGGATAATAGACATGTCCATTTGCTTATGTATTATCTACAGCTGCTTTCATGCAACAGTGGCAGAACTGAGCAGTTACAACAGAGATGGTATTTCCTACCAACCTGAAATAATTTACTATCTGGCAGTTTAAGGAAGAGTTTGCTGACCCTGCCTGAGGGGGAACAGCGGGGGTGGGAAAACCAAAGACAGAAGCAATGACTAGCAAGAAGAGCTTATATTTCAATTGTAAAGTGATGGGGACATGGATACGCATGTTTTTTATCTTAAATTATTTCTGGAGCAAGGATGGATATAGATTAATATTAATATATAGCATGGTAATCACATAATTGTTGAAGCCTTGATTTCCTTATTTAAAAACTAGAAATGATATCACCTACCAACAGATCTTTCAGAGAATTACATGGGAGGTAAAGTCTTTTTCCCATGAAACGTGGCAGGGTTATTACCCAGGAGCTAACCTCCTCACTATCACTGAGTTGTGAATTGTATGCTGTTCTTGCTGAAACGGGGTCTACTTACATAAATATTTCCAACTTTTCTAAATGTTTCAGCACCTTCTTCTGAAGGAGGAACAAGATTGTCTTCTTTCATCATTCCTTAAGATTGTACTCTGGATTTCTCAATTTAGCTTAAGTGTGAACTAGGGTTTTAATCTGTGAAGGTTTCATTGTGAATGTGAAAAAGAATATAGGAAATTTGACACTTCTTGAAATATGTCCTAAACCATCTTAGGACTTGTTGGGAATAGAAAATCATACATTGAACATTCTTTTTTCTCAAAATTTCAAAAAAAAACTTTCAAGAGGACTACATTATCCACAAAAATATTTTAAGTACTCCCATGCTATAAAGTCCAGCTGTGAAACTAGTCTTACCTCATGTATAATGCACCAAAAACCAAGCTGCGGAATTTAAAGTAATTTTAAGAATTATGAGTAGAGATGAACACATTTCCTTTTAAAGGTACTACTAAATTGAAGCTTATGCAAATATGTTATAGACATTTACATTCTTAAGTTTCTAATCCTCCAACCCCTGTCTAGGATCTGAAATGTGCTTCATGTTTCCAAGTACGTTCACATTATTGGTTTTATCCCATAATCTGATTTGGAAGACAGGGTGAAAGTAGTTATTCTGATTTTTTTTCTGATTTAAAAACTGAGGCTCAGCTGGGGTAATGGACCTATTCAAGATGCACATCAGAATTTCTGCTAATGCCCAGATCATTGGCAGTACTTCAAAGGTCCTTGGAAAGACACATTTTACATTGCATACAAACTGTTTTAAATGTCTAAGATTTAACTTTAAAATGAGGAATATATATGTGTATATGTATGTGTCTGTATTCATATCTATCTAAACTAACTATAGGTGTAAATATCTATATATAGACAGAGGTAGTCCACATCTGTTGCATATTTACATGTATACCCTATGAAATAATGCCTTCATAAGAACTTTAAGTTTCTCTCTATGAGAGGTTGTGGGAATCACATTCACTCTCTGTTATGCTATTGATTATTGCTCAGTGTCCTTTAAGAGAAAATTTTGATGGCAGAGGTGGCCCATCTAGAGTGGCCACTGTGAAGATGTTGGCTGTACTGGAAGAGGTACAGCTGGGGCTCTGTGCTAACAGGAACTGGGAACAGGTAGGAGTCCTGCCCCCTTCCAAGTTGCAGCTGGTAGTCCCAAGTCTGTCTGAGTCTGGCTGAGTTGATGGGTTTTTATGACCTCAACAATGAGGGAGGAAGTGGGAGGAAGTGCATGCTGATTGGTCCATGGGCAGCCATGGCTGGGCCCAGAAAAAACACCCTCCCTGGGTGCAGCTGCAGCCACCCAGCCACAGCTGCAGACAGGGGCATCTCTGTGCTCTCGGCGCCCCAGGAAGCCCTTCCCCCACTGCCCCAACAGGCTCAGAAGTGCCCTCTCCTACTGTCCAGCTTCTCACTGCTCCCAGCACCTGATTGAATTGTGGAGCAAAGATGAGGCCAAAACTGGGAGTTATTGCCACCTGGCTAGGTGGTGCTGACATACCAGCTCCCTGCCACCTTGGCTTCCTCTGGACTTTGGACTGAGAAGCATGGGAAGGAGGCCAAGGGAACACTGAGGGCAGTTCAGCAGAGGCCTGCAGGTGCCCCTTGGCACAAACAGCCTGGGCACTGTGGAAGACAGGTAGGTGGTGGCAGGAGACAGACAGGCTCCTGGGTGGAAAGGGGCAGGTGCCTAATGAAGCCCAACCTTCAAGTAAGGGAAGGCCTGAAGCATGGGGACTGGGCTGTCAATTACAAATGGAGTCCCTAGACCAGAATAAGAACCTATGATGCTTTTCTGGGCCCACCTATGACTGCCTATGGGCCAGTCAGCACACACTTCTTCTCTTCTGCGCCCATAAATCCCCCTGGATTCAGCCAGACTCCAACAGATGTCAGGACTACCAGTTGCAGGAAGGAGCTATCACATCCGGTCTCTCCACTGAGAGCTGGAGGCTCGTGGGGAAGACCTGCCTGCAGAAAACAGCTACCCACTGCAGGTCTCCTGAGAGCTGTTGTGTCACTGAATGAAGCTCCTCTCCACTTTGCTCACCCTCTAGTTGTCCACATAGTTAATTATTCCTGGATGAAGGACAATAACGGGACCTGCTGAATGTGGGACTGAAATAATTGTGACACAAACAAGGCTGAAACATGTACCCCTTCTCGCCATGTTGTGGGTAAAGAGAAGAAGAGAACTAGAACAGCTGTGGCCCTTCAGGGAGCCCAGAACTAGGGGCTCCCTGAGCCAGGGCTGTGACACCCTCTTTGGGGCTCTGTGGTTCCTGGCATCTCCAATTTCCTGGGCATCATCATGTTCCCCTTGTCCAGACTCAGGTGCCTGCAGCAGAAACCATGTGTGCTACATCTGGTTCAGCAGTAGCCTTGCACAGAGCGGCACCTGTGCTGATGCCTGTAGCTGCCCACCCCGCTGGAACAGCTGGCATGCCTGGCTGTGCACAGTGGCCAGATCCTGTGCTTGCTTGCCCACACACCCCTTGCTGCTCCACGACTGGCTTGTCCTTGGCAGATGGGGGATCAGGGCCAGTAATATGAGCTAAGCACAGCCTGCCGGGCTGTGTGTGTTGGATGAGCCCAGTGGGCACAAGCAGTACTCAGACAGACGGTGCCACTGGCCACAGAAGTTTCCAGCTGGCAAAGCGACACCCCAAGGATCCCATGACAATTTCATGAATTATACTTATTTTCTTCAGTCACAGCAGATGTAGGACTCAATGCTTATGTTGGAGAAGGAAGCTACATTGTCCCTCAGTTCATGGAAATGTCAAGTCTAGAAGATGGAGGAGTTCCGTTAGTATCTCCAGAGACCCACAGCGAGGTACTTATGCTTTTTTATACAGTGCATGATCATCGTCTCTTGTCAACTGCACACCATTTAAGCATCTTCTGTATGCAGCAGGGAAAACCTCTTCAGCAAGGAAGTCTACCCATAGGCACGCACAGATGATACTAGCTTTAGTTTTCCTATGTTGAAAGGAACATTCACCATACATAATAGAGGTGTTGGATTAATGCAAGATGTTTTCAAAAAGGGAAGGGATGTTCAGATGCTTGAGGAAACACGGCACCAAGAGGGTGTAGTGAAAGTCATTTACTCACATTGGTGAATTAATTATTTTCATGGCTGTGAACACAGTCTGCAGTGTGCACATGGTGTGTGTGTGTGTGTGTGTGTGTGTGTAATATACACATGTATTTTAGCCACTGTTACTGCACTTATATTTAATTTATAAGCCCAATGAACAGCACTACCTTGTCACAGATAAGCAGACAATCTTTCAAGTAGCCTTTTCTTCCCTACTGGAGAGGAAGTCTCAATAGGATGTGTCTGTATGTAACCCCAAAACCCTCACTTTGTGTGCCAACTTGTCCTTTCCATTAATTTTTGTTTTGTTTTGTTTTTTGAGATGGAGTCTCCCACTGTCACAGGGATTGGAGTGCAGTAGTGTGATCTCAGCTCACTGCAACCTCTGCCTCCTGGGTTCAAGTGATTCTTCTGTCTCAGCCTCACAAGCAGCTGGGATTACAGGTACACAGCACCATGCCCAGCTATTTTTTTTTTTTTTTTTTTGTATTTTTAGTTGAGACGGGATTTCACTATATTGGCCAGGCTAGTCTCAAACTCCTGACCTCGTGATCCGCCCACCTCAGCCTCCCAAGTAGCTGGGATTACAGGCATGAGCCACTCGCCTGGCCCCATTAATTTTTTATACTATTACTCTGGAATGCTCTGAATTGGAAACTAAGATGGACCAAATGACAAGATATCAATTTCATATTCAAGATAGTCTCACTTTAGAGACTGAGGGAATATGGGAGATACTCTTGTCTTAGTAAAACAACATTTTGAAAGCACCTATTAAGAGGAATTTTATGGTCAAATTCCAAAACTGACTTAAAGATATATTTATGTCTTATTTCAGAAAAATCCATTTCTTTGATCAGCCTTCCATGATGCTTATAATTTCCACCCTGAATATCATCATCCTTCTGGGTTTTAGCATTTTGTTTTAGAATGCCTGTAAGAATATGCACATATGGAAAGTCAGTATATTAAGAGTTGTGTCTTTGGGACACAGTTTCTTATAGACACTATTGAGTAAATTGGTGCATCTGAATAGTCTGTCCACTAAAGGAAATTGCACAGGGCAGGTAAATTTTGATTCATAATAAGGATAATGCATTTATTCAATCACTCTTTTATCCAAGCATTCCCTGTTTCTTTGCTGAACATGCTTTATTAATTTTTCACTCTGAAGGCTGAATGTTCACAGGAGATGCTAATCCTGGGTTTGGTGAAGGAAGTCACACCATAGTGCACCAGGCAAAGAGGGGTCTAAGTTTGCAGAGCCAATATTGACAGTCAATACACGATACTCGTGAAAAGGGGAAATCATGTTAGTCAGAGAATCAAGGTGAAGTTTATTCAACCTCTACCTTACCTCTGGGTGATTCTGGCCACTGCCCACATCACTGGAGATCTAGGTGGCAGAGGAGACTGTGAGGTGTCTTGAGACAACTGTCAGGGTGGAGGCCCACCCAGTGCAGCACTGTTGCCTACCCAGGAACACACACCAGGGCTCCTTTCTTACACTGTGGCTGCCTGCTGTGGCCCTCTTTAGGATTCTGGGTTATGAGCCCTGAGACAGGATTTTAATGTTAAGCCAATAAAATGATACTTAAAAAAAAAAGATGTAGAAAAGACTAACAGGCCATTAAAGCAAGTACAAGGACCCAGCAGATCCCATTCTTCTAAGAGTCAAAGACAAGATCTTCACAGTGGTCTACCAGGTTCCCATGATCTGTGTCCCACCTCCTTTAGTTCCTCAATACTGATCCAAATTCAGCTCCCTATTCACTCACTACAGAGTCCTCTCTATGAAGACAGTGAATGGGGGTTTCCACAGTACTTAGATCAGTGCCTAGAAAACAGTAGACACTCACTATGATTTTTAAAAGCAACACATAAAAAATTGATGTCTTACCTTTTCTATTCCACAACTTACTTGAGCTTCAGATTGCCCATTTAGTAAAGATAAGATCACTGCCCATTTTGCAGAGAAGGTGAGAGGATAAAAAGGACCATACACATAAAGGTACTGGCAGAAGTGCTCACTTAGACAGCATATATATATAAAAAGAAAAAAAAAAGATCCTTACAGAGTGTCCTACAGAAAGTTGGTACTAAATAATGATTTGATTTGCTTCCTCACCTCTTTTATTCTTCTGAATATAATAATGGCAGTTAATACTTATTGTACTTCTACTATATGGCAGGCTCAATGTTAAGCACTTAATAAGCATTGTCTCACAAACTTTTCTCAACCTTGTGAAGAGAGAAACACATGTTCTCATTTTTTAGATGGGGATTAGAAAAGTTAATTTTTTCCCCAAGGTCACACAGCCAGTGAACAGTCAAACCCAGGTGCAAATTAGATTTACCTGACACTATCATTCTGCACTTCACTACAACACTATACTACAAGTGGCATAAGGAAAACTTAACTGTACTCCCAAGCTTGTTTCACGCCTTGGTTAGATGACTAATATATTATCTATGCTTTGATAGCTGGGACATAAAGTGTTTCTTACAAATAGACATTACGAATTATTTACATATTTGTGTGTTTTGTTGTTTGTTTTTGATTTTTGTTTATATGGTTTTGGTTTTCTGCTGCTTGTTTTTTAAATCTCAGGGTTGCTTAAATAGCCCAGCTAACTTAACAAGTTTCCCTAAACCATCCTCATAAATCTCCATCCTTGACTGCAAAGAGTTGATGTGAAGGTCTTCCTAATATATAAAATAAAGTTATAATCTGTCATTGATTATTTCCTTGCAAGGAACAATAATAAAAAATTAGATTTACACATGTTATATTGCACATAGCACATTTTTAAATCATGGAACTAATCTTATTTCATAGGCATTATTATTATCCTCCAAGATCACTGGAGAGATTAGAACATTTGCCCCATGGCCACACAGCTAGTCAGTGATGGAGCCCTTGAGAAATTATGAAAACTGAATTTTAGCAATTGATTTTCATAGGTGTTAACATAACTCAAGAACCTAATTCATTCTAACTCCAATGCCTGTGCTCTTCACCACTGTATTAAACTGTAAAATGATATATAAAGGTGAGAATTTATTATACCTTTTCTTATACCATTATTCCAAGTAGAAATTTCTTGTCCGGAATGCCGTCACATGAACTTAAAGTTCCCATCTACAGAAACACTCTTTACAACTATTTATTCTGTGAACTGAGCTTGTGATGACTCTCACAAGTCTCTGAGAACAAAGTTAAAAAATGCCTTTGGCATAACAACCTATACTCATCAAGTGTCTGTCTGACCACTTTGGCTGGCTAGAGAGGCTCTAAGCTGGAAAGTAACAGTTAGTTCTGACAAGCCACTTAAATGGGTTGTCTAAAACCAACGGGTGGCAATCTTCCCAAATTGATGTGCCAAGGTTCTGACCTCTTACTGGGCAGAGGGGAAAGTTGTAGGCTCTTTTCTTGTGGCTGATGTTCTCAGTTGACAAGGGTACATGCCTGCCAGTCTCCAAATCAACTTCTGGTCAAGACTGGAGGTGGAGACCACTTCTGTAGACTAAATTAGGTATCTGGAGAAGCAATATTAATTCTCTCAAGCTGCTTAAAACTAAGGAGCACTTCAGCATCCCAATACACTGCTTATGTGATCAAAGTCAGCTGTATCTTAGCGCTGATGGTGTTCTTCCTTGAAAAAAATTATCAACAAACTTGGGAGATTTCCTTCTTCTTCTACCTCACAATCTGCTGTTATATCTTTACACAATTACCCAAGACCATCATTCCCATTCTCTTCTACATTTTCTACCAAAGGCAGCCACATTCATTGAGTTCAGAAATATTTAAATTTCTCGTCGAGCTGTGTTTTACTCCTAAATTCATTCATCAATATCTGTCTTCATCTTGTCACACGTGTTACTATTATGGGATGGGTCCACTTGAGTAGACACCAGCACCCTTCACATGTACAAATGTGTACATTATGTCTTATAGCCCACCACAGCCCAGTGACACGTTTTCAGGGTGCACCAAAAGCAAAATCAAAGACATGATGAAGTGACATAAAATTGTAAGCTACCAGGTTCACGATAACATTCAAAAGTTTGGCAGGAGGGAGTCACTAATATTTGAGAAGATTCCCTGCTTTTCGGCAGGAATTCTGCACACAACTTTCCAATTAGCATGCTTTATGGCTGGGGGAGAAGCTGGTTTATCAGTTGTACATACATTGTCTGACCGAAATCTTATCCTGTCAGATAAATTACAAAGGAATTTGTACAACTTTACCCAGACTCAGACTTAGCTCAAGATTAATGTGAAAACAGGGCCCTCCCTCAAGTCTTCTTTGAGTTCTTCTGAGAGTTTTCTTCATTAAGTCTTCCAAATGCTCTGCTTTGCTAGTGGAACATTAAATGATATTCTTACCAGGAGGTGTGGGATGGAAGTTTCAACTAAATCTTCTCAGAAGAACGATCAGATTAAGACATGGTATTAGGGACTGGGAGTGAATTACTTCCCGTGACACAACCTTCTTGCTTTCTGCTTGCTATGAGTTGAAATACAATTAATATAACTTGAGCTGAGTAGGATGAAACCTTAACTTAATAAACAAAAGCTTAACGGTGTCTCTTCCATTTTATGATTTGTGCCCGCTGGGCAAAATCCCAAAACATCAATAGGGAATTTTTCTGGGGATATTTTATTGTTTTGCAACATTTTAAATATGTTTCTGAGATTCTGTACAGTCCTATTTGAGATGAGTCATGACTTAAGGATGTTCTTGACTTACTCTTGCATGAAAGGGACCCCAAACATTTCTCATTAGAGAGGACTTTGTCCTACATAAGGGTGCTTTTCCATCACTATCAAACTGTTGTTAGTAAAAACTTACAGGCTAATGTTTTTGTTGTTCTAAATTTGCAGCATGTTGGTAGAAAACATTATTTCCCTTGTGAAATTTATGGTTTAATTTGAAAATCAAACACAAAAGCAAATTCTGCACTAACACCATGTACACACACACAAAATCTCTGGAGGTCACATCATAACAAGTATTCATAATTCTGTGATTAACAGCCCTAACACATAAGTATTGTGCTTTGAAATTGAGATGTTACATCTAATAGCTAATCTACTTTTCTGATTAACCTTGAATATATCTACAGCAGCTGTTATTCATATAGGATACATTTATAAACCCAATGTGTATAGAATTTATAATAATTATCATGTTATTTTTTATCAATGTTTTATCATTAGTCAATTTGTTTAACAACATAAGTATTTTGTCACATGAGAAAATAGGGTACATTATGCTAATAGCAAGCAAGCCAAAATCACTTTGACAGTTATTGTGTCCAACTGAGATTTTTCTGGATGGGTGCTATCTTTTCAACGATGAATTTCTCAGGACCAGGACTAGTGAGACACTCTTTCTAAGCAAAAAATTTAAGAGAGCTCCAAAAAGCTTAGTAATCAAGATAAATATCATTTTAAGGTGATATTTAAAATCTAAATTAATGCAAAAATACATAATGAACAAAATATCTCAATTTTAAATCAAGACAAGGTTCATATTACTGATACTTCCTTTGCCTCAGGTTTCATTATGCTTTAGCAGGACACTAGAATGACTCAATTTCTTAACAGATCAAAGGTAAATGTTCACTTTGTATTATTTGTATAATAATATTTTCAGTCTTGATGTTGCACTAGTTTTAAAGTGTTAACTCATTTTAATATGTGATTCTTTTTCCACCTAGACTATAAATTATTGAAAATCAGAAACTCCGGGGTAGACCTCTCTATTGCAGTAAACTACTGATCATAATAACTGCTTAGCTCTACTTAAAACCACAGTGGGACAAGGAGAGGACAATCTTTCTTCTTAAGAGGCTATGTATAAAAACAAGAAAAGTCATACAGGTAACAAATCCTAGGGGGAAAAAAAGCAGTGGTTTAATTATTATCTCAACCACTCAGTACCTGTGTGACCTCAGGCATGTTACCTAACTTCTAGGGTCCTCCATTTCCCCACCTGTGATATGAACATTTTACTGGGTGACTCTGAATATTCAATGAGACAACCAATGTGAAATACTCAAGCCATACCAGGCACTAAGGATTTTTTTTTCCCTCCTAAATTGCATTGTCTCCATCATATCTATGAAGAACTAATGTACACTTTCAGTTCCAAGATGCCAACCAAGTAGGCAATCATTCTTCTCTGCAGATCATCACTGGGGCCACAGAAGTATGCCTGCACTCAAGAGCTAGCTCCGCCTCCCCACCTTTCCTGACCCTGGCTATATGACCTTCTATTGGTTGTCTAACCTGGGGCATACACCAGATGGCAGTGTCCCTTTGAGGGCAAGATGTTTCTAGCCTTTCAGCTTGCTGACCAAGTGACCAGTTGCTTTGCCATATCTGTATGCGTGATGCAGGTCAATAGCCTTAGCCTTGGGGCCTAGTTGATGTTCAATGTAAAAATAAACACTGGAAAAACCTCTGTACACATTCTATTCCCCTTCAACTGCAAAGCATTTCATTTGCAAGGTCAATTGGAAAAGGTACATATGTGATATAATAGTGAGCATGCACTTCAAATAGGTTTGTGTCAATATTTACATTTGTGTGCACTTTAACAAGTAAGTACATAATGGTCCTTTATGGTCTGACACACTGCTAGGCACCAAAGCTACAGGCATAAGGTATGCAGGTTCACTGCCTTCAAGCAACTCATTGTTTGGTGGAAAAGACAGATTTTTGTGCAACCAATAATAATACAATGTGATTATTGTTATTCTATTTAACACAGATGACTTCCAAACTTTTTATCTTCTATATATCTGTCTTGGAGTTAATGCATGTCATGGATTTTACTGAGTTCACTTGACTTCAGCTAAAATCTCTCAAATATAGATGCCTAGTGTTTTCCATTTAAAATATATCAAATCTTTCTATCTTGCTACAATCCATCATGTATGTGATTTTTGACGCTTATACCATATCCACTTTTTAATACTAAGAAGTAGTATACTCAACAATTCTGCCACCTCTATCAATTTATCTTATAAATATTTGTTATGGGATGCCAGGTACTGTGCTTACGGAAGTGTAAATATGAATGAACTAGAGTTCTTGCTCTAATAAAAGGTTGAAAATTGGTTGGAATGTGCAGTTCTGCTAAGTGAGTGTGCTGCAAACGTGTATGAGTATGCATGCGCTCATGTACACGCAATTCTTAGCTGTGCTACCGCTACCTTTGGCAATGTTTGTGAACTCACGGCTGAGTCATTTACACAAGGGATGTGTGTGTATGTGTGCGTGTTTGTGTGTTGTCACTTGGTGTATGATTATGATTGCTGAAATTAAAGACTACTTTTCTGTGTAGTTGTCACAAACACACACATTATCTAGGATTGCCAAACTGGAAAAAATAATAACTAGAGTAAATTTATTCTGATCATATTTCATTCCCTTTTTCTTATTCATTCCCTTCCTGTCTCTGTCCTGAGCCACCCTGCCTCTGACCAGGAGCAGTCATGTGCCCTCCTGTGACCTCTAAGGACTCACAGGAATCTGATTTTCCTACTGCATCCCCGCCAGCTGGGGCCTTGGGAATACGATACCCCCTTGGATCTTTCACAGGCTCTGCCCTGGCATTTCAGAGTAGGCGCCACACAGATCCCGGCCTCTCTTGTGCCCCAATCTATGCAAGGACACTGCCCATGGCATTTCAAAGACCAGCTCTGCTGCTGGGAGGCTTTCTGTCCCTGAGAATCTGACTGCCAACACCAATGGAGGTTCAGCAAAGAGGCAGTTCTTTAGGTTCCTTGGCCAGTGGGGCCCCAAAGGTGCCTATTAAGAGCTGCGCATGGCCGACAGATTAAAGTTCGAATGCAGCTGGGTCATTATCTAAGATTTAGATGAAAAGGGGATTCGAAGCCCTCTCTTCTTTCTCAACGTGTTGATAATCACACGATCCTCTCTGCATAAAAGGGAAGAAAGGAACTAGTCCCTGAAATCCTGACTTATCTGTGGAATATTGGAACCGGCATCTACTTTTTTTTGGCCATTGATCTTTTAGGAGGCATCGTAGTGACTATCTGTTTCTTCCAATAATTCACAAACTCTGCGACTGAGCCTAGAAATCTGCATTTTTAAAAAGTGCATCATGTTTTTCCGATGTAGTCTAAATGGAAGACACTGCTTAAAATTTCTTCCTAACCTAATGCACGGTGAGTCTATTATCTCCAGGATACAACAACGGTAGCTTGTCATACAAAATCAAGTAAGAAGACAGGAGCAGACCAAGCTTAGACCTCAAGTGTCCTGGCACCTTGTTGACTCCCAGCCCTCTGCGCTCAGCTGACTCCAACCAAGCGCAGGTTTTACCATGTGAGCTTCAAACTAGGAATGACACCGGGACTCTGCAGGAAAAAGGCAGATGGGCACTTGCAAGGATTCCACCAGGCTCCCAAAATGACAAAATCATTGTTGAATGCTGTGAAAAGAGAACCAGAGGAAAAAGGAGTTGTGAATTCTGGGAATGAGATGATAAAATGATGCAAATTTCTAAAAATGAAAGAGGACAGCAAAGAATGAAGCGAGGGCTGGGGTGGGTAGGCCCTTGGTTGAATCAGGCTATGAAGTGTGAGAAGAACAGCTACGTTCAATTCGGTAAAGCAAGTCATGGGGCCTGGGAAATTACCCAAACAGAGCAGGCTCTGGGAAAGGATGACAGCCCCAGAGAAGGGAAGAGGGTGGCATAGTGAGTGGGAGGTAGTAGTGTTTTGATGACAACAGTGAGCTCCTGCATGGCATATCCAGATCACCCATGGCTTCCACCCTGAAAAATTTATCTCTAGGTCGCAATCAAGATGACATAAGAGCAAAAAGAGTCATCTCAATGACTACTAGTTATTGACCATGTGCTCTGTGCATGGAGTGGGTCTCTTGCTAGCACACTCCCTTATGGACCCAGAAGTGATTTACTATGAAGCTACACTCCAGGGCCCTCACTTGCACAGACCCCATTCATGGTCCTGGGAGGAGGCCCTAGAAATATGTTCATTCGGACATGTGTTTTATAAAACTTACACAGAATCATATTTTTCTATTCTCTTTCAGGATTATTTAATCTCTGGGCCCCACAAATCCTGTTCAACCTTGAACCGTGGGGGAGGTAGGTGATAGTGGTTGTTCTGGTATTGATGATGCCACTCAGCAGCTGCACCATCTTAGACAGAGAATATTCTCCCTGAGCCTCATTGTTCTCATCTATAAAATGGAGTTATCTACCTTAGCCAACTTTATAGTGACTCAAAGGATCGAATCCACCCTAGTGAATGAAGAACTCCAAGAAGTGTAAAGCACTCTTTTATTTCAGGGTTTTAGAGACTGTCAATATCCATGCAAATAAATGTTTAGTTTAAAGTGCAAAAAAACTCTTCCAATGGAGTTATTAATATATAAGTAAAGACCCAGTCATCTGTGCCTTTGGATGGGCCAGAGTCTAGCTCTGGAATAGAACAGTTACTGACATAAAGGTCTTTAATGCTTATTTACCTAAAAGAAACTAGTTCCGTTCCCCTCTTCCATCACAAATGGTTAACTTCCCCATATCAAAGACTATTTCACCAATCTCTCTGTGTACCAGAGGGATTCTGCCCAGAGGAAATTAGAAACTGTCTGCTCCATTAGCAATGCACAAATTGTTTATGGTCCAGGGCCAGTTGGGAAAGAACTGCTTATGACGTAATTCTCAAGTCATCAAAGCCCTTCCTACACATGTAGCGAGGTTAATGCTGATGTCTCAGCGTTGCTCAGGAGAGAGCAAATCACTTGGCCTTCCCCAGTGTGGTGCTTTAAAGTCCGCGGGGAACTTTGAAAGAAATGTCTTCCGCCCAGCATAAAATTCCTTGGTTTACAAGGTGTTTCAGTTGGCCCAGGTCCCCAATAGATTTCGTTCTCCTGAGTGTGGAATATCTGTCGTTGAAGGTCAAGTTCAGGTGCCTAACTGATAAATTCTTATTTTTCCTTGGCGTCTGCCTTTTCTTTCAGAAAGACCTCCAGGCATCCCTTGAGAGAACACCAAGGATGTGTGTGCTGAGACAAGGGAATGAGGAGAGCATGAAGAAATAAGTGGTCGTTAAGAAAGAAATAAAGCATAAAATCCAAGATGCACTGAGTTCCTATACTGCAGCAGATACTTCATGCATATCTTCTTATTTAATCCTTTCTAGCAGAGTTAGGGGAAGATAGAATACTCATTTTGCAGAAGAGACATCTGAGTCTCAAATAAAGAAACTTTCTGAAAGTCAACAACTAATGAAAGAGAAAGTCAGCATTAGACTCCATACTTCCAGAATCCCAGAGCTCTTGAACTGTTTTTTTCCCACATTGCCACCTCCTTTAAAATAAGAATAAAAAAGAAAAAGAAAAAAAGAAAGTATTTTTCTTGCCCTCAAGATTACAAACTGGGCCGGACACAGTGGCTCACGTCTGTAATCCCAGCCCTTTGGGAGGCTGAGGCGGGCAGATTACCTCAGGTCAGGAATTTGAGACCAGCCTGGCCAACATGGGGAAACCCCGTCTCTATTAAACACACAAAAATTAGCCGGGCATGGTGGCGCTCGCCTGTATTCCTGTAATCCAAGCCCAGCTACTCAGGAGGCTGAGGCAGGAGAATTGCTTGAACCCAGGAGTCGGAGGTTGCGGTGAGCCAAGATCTCGCCGTTGCATTCCAGCCTGTGTGACACACAAGACGCCGTCTCAAAAAAAAAAAAAAAAAAGGTTACAAACTGGCTCACACCAAGTGGAATGCAATCAGATTCCATGGCCACTTCTTAGTTTGTTTTTAATTCTATGTAATCACCATGGCTGCAGCTTTTAATCCCCTGAATGGCCATAGCATACACTGCTGGTTCCATGCCAATCCCCAGCGCCCAGCCACCACTGAATGCAAGTAAGTTACTCACATGCCTTGAAAAGTTCCTTGACTCGCCCTGTCTGTGACTACAGTCAGGGTTCCTTATCAACAAGGCCTGCCCCTTCTTGATAGGGGAGGGTGTCTCAGTAGCACGAGTTGCCACTTCATCCTCCACACAAAGCATTGGTTGTGTGGCTCCACGGTCCCCTTGTCAGTAATGAAATGGCCATGTGTGCAGCACTGTGAAGGGCCCCAGATAGTTGCCAGGCATGCCAGCTGCAATGGAGTGTTTTGAGTCATTGGAGTTTATGAGTAATGATCTAGGAGAGCATAGTTATTTTCTCTGAAGTGGGCCACAGTGAGTTCATTCTGGTTTAAGGGGCAGTGTCAGCCTATGAGTAGTGTGCTGCTGGGGAATGCTAAGTGAATATTTCATGGTTACCTATACACAATGGATGTTTTCCCTCTGCTTTTATTCACCCATCCATTCATGTAATAAATATTTATCAAGCAACTACTATAATCCATGCACTACGCTAGGAACATGGAAAACAAAGATGAATAACGCATTAACTGTGCTCTCTGTAACTTAGAGTTCAGATAGGAAGGTGTACATGTAAACAGAGGCATTTGGTAAAGTGTTCCATGTATTATAGCAAGAACATGTCTAGGGCTGAAAGGAGAATATGGTCAATAGATCTGGGGAGGAGACAGAGGAGAGTATTCAGAAATTCTTCATAGGGGAGAGCTTTCTTGCGAGAAAGTATTTTCAGCAGGAAAATAAGAGCTGTTGAAATAGATTAGTGTGAAATTAAATCCTAGTTCTATTGACATTGAGCTATGTAATCATGACCTTGATTTTACCTTTCTGAGTCTTATCTGTACAGTGAGGATGACCCTACTTTTGCCTACCACAGAGACTTGTGAACATTGAATGAGATTCATGTTGGGCAATTCAAAGAGAGTTTTTAATAGTTGTATATAATTCAGTACTTTTCCGGGGAGACAGTCCCTCTGGGTAAGAGAGAAGATTTTCCCAGTCAGATTGTCTGAACTTTGGTATGTGAATGTTTCCTTTTACCAATCTAAGATGTGCCAAGAGCAGGGAAGCTTGACCTTAAAGATTAGGAATGTGAGATGACAAATGAAAGAATTTAGTGACACCCAGGTACACGTGGTGGATAGTGATCACCATTGTTCCCTTGAGGGATGATGATGTAGTTTACAACCACATGGAATGTGTTAACCATTACCTCATGCTGTCCTTCTGGAACAGTGAGAGTGTCAGATATTCATACGTGGAAACCTGAACAGAAGATAAACAAATGTGACTTATTTTGCAATCTTTGTCTTTTTAGACTAATTAATTATATTACATATTGACTGCCTTTTCAGATTTATAAATCATATATTTTCTATTACATTTGGAAAGTTAAGTCCATGTAATAGACTTGTCCAACAACTCAATGAAATAAAGCAGTGATTATTATTACTGCATCAGTCAAGTTTCTATATTGCAAGCAACAAAATCTGACTCTGGTTTACTAAGAGAGTTTACTGAAAATATATTGAGTAGCCCACAAAATCATTAGATAGACTGGGGGACCAGGCTAACTGCCAATCTTATAGGAGCTGATCTGATAAGAAAAGCAAGAAAACTATGGCCTCCACCATTGAACGTTAGATGCCAATGCCCTATTTTTGGAACATGTCATTTCTGAGGAACTTGGCCTTACTGTTCTATTAGAGAGGAAGGAGCTCTCAATCCCTTCCTTTCTCTATCACTAGGCCTTTGAGGCCTCTGACTGGCAGTGCACTGGCTATAATAGAAGGCAGATGAGTTTACTCTTTTATTTTGAGAAAATAGAATCTAAGGCCGAGTGCCGTGGCTCATGCCTGTAATCCCAGCACTTTGAGAGGCTGAGGTGGGCAGATCACCTGATGTCAGGAGTTTGAGAGCAGCCTGGGCAACATGGCAAAATCCCATCTCTACTAAAAATACAAAAATTAGCTGGGCATGATGGCGGGCACCTGTAATCCCAGCAACTTAGGAGGCTGAGGCAGGGAGAATCGCTTGAACCCAGGAGACAGAGGTTGCAGTGAGCCAAGATTGCACCATTGTACTCTGGTCTCAGCAACAGAGCAAGAGTCCATCTCAAAAAAACAAACAACAAGAAAAAAACAAACCACCATGGCACGTGTATAACTAACAAACATGCACATTCTGCACATGTACTCCAGAACTTAAAGTATAATTAAAAAAAGAGAAAAGAAAGAAAATTGGAATCTATAATATAAGGAACTCCCAAACTTACAGTGTTGGAAAAGATGTTGTGGATCCACAAACAAGACAGGCATCCACTGTAATAGTTAATTGTTACTGTCACCATCGTTATTACTGCCCCTAGTGATCCAATAAGCATTTATTGAGGCACAAGCAAGTGGGAGGTATTCTGTAGAAGAAAAATTAGAAATAAAGGCCTTCAACCAGCTCTCACTTGGGAATAATAAGGCATATACCCCAAATATACAAAATCTTCTAAGTCATTGAAAAAGGAAATTTGATGTAGATGTGAGTTGCAAAGGGATTTATTCAGCCATTTAGAAAAAGTTGAGTCTCAAAGGACCTGTGTAATTTGGTTGCCAGGACTCTTTCTCCATCCAGGAAGTTAGAGCAGGGGTTCTCAAAGTTTAGCACACATCAGAATCACCAGAAAGACTTGCTAAAACAGATTGCTAGACATCATCCCCAGAGTTAGTGAAGAGGGACAAGAATTAAAATCTTCATCAAGTTCTGAGTGTAATAATTTGAAACCACACTTAGAAAAAAATACTTTAGAACTAGAGACATAGAAGAAAGAATAAACCAGTGGGATTCAACAGAAAAGCGGAAAACTGCATTCAGAAGATAATCTGTGTAAGGAAAACATCAGGAACAAGGTTGGAAAAATAAATTAGACCAGGCGTTAGGGGTGGATTGTGCTTGAATGCACTGCTGAGGGTGCATGGAGTTAATGCTACAGGCAGGAGAAAATGATAGTTGACATTGGGCAGTTTATTCCAATTAAGGTGTAATGGAGACTTTGTTGAGCCTAGTATTGTGCTGAGTGCTGAGAATAATAGAGTTAAATTTGATTTTTTCAATAAGACAAATCCTTAGTTATTCTCAAGAGAAAGGAAAACCACTCCAAATGTGAAGCGAGCCTTCTATGGTGACTTACGAAAGCGAAATGAACAACTAAAATTAGTATTTGAGAGAAAAATTAAGAAGATGTCTAAAGAAAAACCGCTGTCCTTGCTTCTAGCTTGCTGTGTGAGCTTCAGCACACCATGGCACCCATCACATTTTCAAATGTGTTGGTTCTTAACAAGTGATTTATTTCTAACGATCTTCCTGTCTCTGAAGGTACATGAGTCTATGATTAGACTGACATCTAAAGGAGAGAGATGACTCAATGGTAATTTCAACATTATAGAATTAGAAAACTGGAAGACTTGTGAATCCATGAGAAAGACAAAAAATAATGTTAACATTTTCCCTCTCATTCGGAAAATATTATGACCTTGCCTCAAAGCGGAACAACCACCACAACAAAAACTAGTTCATCAGAATATCTTTGTTTAAAAAGTTGCACTCAATTTTGGAGGTTAAGAATAGATAATGTATTAGGAGGCAGCAGATATGCATATAGATGAAGCCTAATTCAATGCAAACCTATTAGTTTATTTATGTTATTAATATGATACCCTAGAGGATATAAACCAATTAAAAACCCATTTCAATTATTAATTGGGTCCCCTAATTGAAGGGACATAATAAATTAATTAAAATGTCCTCAGCTCTATTCACTAAGGAAAACACCTAAGTCAGGGAATGGATTGGACAAACAGATAGGTATTAAACTCTTAAACTGGGCCCTATTCAACGGGTAGAAAAAGTAGCTAATTCACAGAAGGTGTTTGAATGAGAAGACCAGGAAAAGATTGCTGAAGAGATGGATTTTCCACTTCATTCTGCAGATGTAGTGTCCCAGACATGCCATCTAAATATGTCAGGAGTCAGTTTACTTAATTATAATGTAAAAACATTGAATCAAATAATTTCAACTGTTCCTCTCTTGTGGTGACCATTATGAGTTGCAAATGAGTACATGAGTCAAAAATGTCAATCCTAAACCTTCCAGGGATAATGAATCATTAATAAAGCTTTTACTGAGCAGACTCCAAGCCACATCTTGTGCTCTGAACTACAGGGTAGGAAGGTCAAAAACAGTTCTTGATCTCAGGCAGCTCACTATCTCAGAGTGTCAGAAGTAGGTACTGAACAAGTGAAGAGAAAATAGGGGCTTGAAGTGAAACTACGTTGGCCTCAAGTCACAGGTCTGAAAGAGATGGGCCTTAGTTTTCTGTTTCCTAAAGAAAAAAATTGCAAAAATAGCATTTCAGAGGGTGACTCTGTTTATCAGATAATACAGATATAAAGATTATAACATGACACCTGGTAGATAGAATTCAATACAAAGGCTATTTTACTTTTCCAAGTCCTTTCCTATAAATGGAGATGTGCTGTCCTCCAGGGAGGTCCTTAGAGAATATCATGTTACTAAAGAAAAGGGATCTTGCCTGTTATTTTGTACTGAACTATTAGCAAGAGTTTAGAGAAACCACAAAAAAAACAAGAAATGGTTCAATAGCCAAATTTTAATTGATTAAAAGAAACTCTGTTTGAACAGAATTTTTTTTTCACTTCGTAACTGGGAAATATACATATCAAAGAGAGTATATAAATATGTATATTCATGTTAAAGGACATTAATAAAAATAAATAAAGTAGGCCAGACATGGTGGCTGACACCTGTAATCCTAGAGCTTTGGGAGGCCCAGGTAGGTAGATCACTTGAGGTCAGGAGTCCGAGACCAGCCTGGCCAATATGGTGAAACCCTGTCTCTACTAAAAATACAAAGAAATTAGCTGGGGCTGGTGACAGGTGCTTGCAATCCCAGCTACTTGGGAGGCTGAGGCAGGAGAATCACTTGAACCCAGGAGACAGAGGCAGTGAGTCGAGATTGTGCCACTGTACTCCAGCCTGGGTGACAGAGCAAGACCCTGTCTCAATACATTAAATAAATAAATAAAGTGAACTCCCTGTACCTAACATCAAACTGAAGAAATATCTTGAAGGCTCCTAAATGTACCTCTATAAACTAGTTCAACGTCTTTACAGGTAACTGAATTTTTTGTGTTAATAATGTCAAAACTTTAATTTATATTTGTATTGCATACTTATATATACCTAAAGTATGTACTATTTGGTAATAGCTGGTTTTGAACATTAAGTAAATAGAATAATACTTTATATTATATACTTTATATTGTATGTATTCAGTAATGATTTGCTTCTTTCACACATTTGATTTTTGAGATTTATCTATATTGTTGCATATAATTAGTTTATTCATCTTTACTCATATATCAAGTAAATAATCACAAATTTATACATCTCACTATTAATGAACAGTTTTTGCTATTGAATGCAATTCTTAAAGATGTTCTTCATATCTTTGTTAACTAGCATACGAGTTTCTCAAAGATACAGGTCTTTAAGAGTGGAATCACTGGCTACCAGATCTGCTGAGCCTTATTAAACATGCCAAATTATTTTCCAAAGTGGCTGTTTAATTTGGGAATCCCACCGATGATTATTCCACTCATGTGAAAATGCTTCGTATTTTCAGGTGTTACAGTGGTTTCCAATCTGGTAAGTACAATGGTTGTTTTAATTAGTTGTTCTTGTTCTCTGATTACTAACAAAGTTGAGAATATTTTCATATGACTTGGGGTTGATTTGTGGTTTTCCTATTCTGAAATGTTTGTTTACATATTTTGCCCATTTTTATATTAGGTTGTCTTTTTCTTATTGGTTTATATAAGATTTTATTAATTATAATTTCTTGCAGTAGTTCTTTGCTGGTTTTATGTATTACAAATATCGTTTCTGAGGCCTTGCCTTCTTTTCAATCAGTACATAATGTCTATTGAGAAACAGATCTTAAACCTATGGTAGCTTTTCTTTTATAGTTTGAGTTTTCTATCTTAAGAAATTTTTTTAAGGATTAAAAAACCTGGATCATGAATCCATGAGAGAGATAAAAATAATGTTAACATTTTTCATCTCAATTGGAAAAATACTATGACCTTATCTCAAAGTGGAACAACAACCACAACAAAAACTAGTTCATCAGAATATCTTTGTTTAAAATGTTGCATTCGTTTCTGGAGGTTAAGAATAGATAATGTATTGGGAGGCAGCAGATATGCATATAGATGAAGCCTAGTTCAATGAAAACCTGTTAGTTTATTTACATTATTAACATGACATCCTATATTTACTGTATGGCTTTCAAATGTTTTTATTCATGCCAGACTTCTGTTCATTTCATTAGCTTTTTTTAATGAACTATCTTTTTATAGTTTTAAATCCTCTGTAATTATGTATTTTTTTCTTTTTCATCATGTCTGTGCTAACCTTTATTATTTGTTTTGTTATATTTCCTTTTAATCATTTTTTTCTAAATTAAGATAGATGCTTAATTTGTTAGCTTTCAAGATATCTTCTTTCTACTGTAAGAACTTAAAATTATATATTTCTCTTTAATTATTGTGAAATGTAACTGCCTCCCACAAAATTTCTTGCATGATATATTTATTGTAATTTTGTTCTAAGTATTTTTGAATTTTCATTATGATTTCTCTTTTGATCCCAAATTTTTAGTAGTATATTTTTAGGTATATTTTAAAACTTCTAAAATAGAGAAGTTTAAATTATGTCTTTGTTTTTGATTTCTAACTTAATTGAATTTGATCAAAGATTATTTCAAATGATTCTAATGAAAAAAAAATTTTGGGGCTTTGCTTTTCAGCCAAACTACATTTTTGGTAAATATTTTATTAGTTTTTAAGATACAGAAATTATAGAAATTATACATTTAAAATTGTTATATCTTTTTAATTTAGTGAAAATATTATAGTTCTGCATTGACTCTCATGTCACATAAAGCTTCTTGATGTATTAGTTTTCTCTTAATATAGCTCTATAGACTTTATTATTAGATGGGTTTATAATTTTTCTACCATTTACTTACAATTGTGCTGCATCTTTCACTTTTTGCTGTTTATTTTAGGCAGCACATAGTAGAAGTCACTTAAAAAAAAAACACATAAAAAAAACATGATATCTCATTTGGTCACCCAGGCTGGAGTACAATGACATAATCATAGCTCACTGCGGCCTTGAACTACTGGGCTCAGGTATCCTTCTGCCTTAGCCTCCCGAATAGCTGGGATGACAGATATGCACCACAGTGCATGGCTAATTTTTTAAAAACATTTTGTTGAGATGGGAGTTTCTCACCATCTTGCCCAGGCTGGTCTCGAACTCCTGGGTCAAAGCAATCCTTCCACTTTAGTCTCACAAAGTGCTGGGATCACAGGAGTGAGTCACCACACCTAGCCAGAAGTCCATGTCTAACCCAGGAAAATAATTTTGATTTTTATGTATTGATTAGCCTGCTAATCTTTATTAAGATAAACTATACATATTGTTTTACTTCTAAGAGATTATTTGTATTTTGATTTGTCCTGGTTTATTTTTCTGTTTATTTTCTATCTCGCTTTTTCTTTGATTGATTGATTTTTGGTGGAATATGTCACTCTAGATTTTATTTTTCCATTTGAAGTTACACATTTGTACTCTTTCATGTTTAGCCCTTGAAATTTTTAACAATACAGATGATTTAAAATAACTCAGAATGTATCAGCTCTAATCACTTCTTTCCAACTTATATGTTTTTGGTTAGTGTTTTCATATCACTTAGACTTATTCTTAAGCCACACTTATTGGGCAGCATTTTTATTCTTTATAACAACCTGTGTTTGTCTTAATTTACACACATAATTGACTTTTATTTTCATGATCCCCTTAAATATCTGAATTTTCTTCCAAAAGTGTTTTCATTTCTCCCAATATATACCCTTTATTCTTAAGGGTACTCCATTTTCTTAGTTTTTGCTTGTGTTTCTGAAAATGTCTTTTTGGCCACTATTAAAAAAACAATCATATATAGACTGAAACTAGGGCGACTATAATTACTTTGGTATCCAGAAATTTAAGGTCACAATTTCACTGTGCTCTCACTTTCATCTTGAGAATTCAGATGACCATCTAATTGCATATTCTTTGTGGATGATCTGTTTCTCTTCTCTGGATGTTTCAAAAATCTTAGAAAAGAAAAATAGTGTCTATGTGGATCTTTTTTTTTTCTTTTAGATGGTTTCATTCTGGTTGCCCAGGCTGGAGTGCAGTGGCATGATCTCAGCTTACTGCAACCTCTGCCTTCCCAGGTTCAAGCAATTCTCCTGCCTCAGCCTCCTGAGTAGCTGGGATTGCAGGCACCCGCCACCACACCCAGCTAATTTTTTGTATTTTTAGTAGAGATGGGGTTTCATCATGTTGGCCAGACTGGTCTCGAACTCCTGACCTCACTGATCTGCCCGGCTTCAGCCTCCCAAAGTGCTGGGATTACAGGCGTGAGCCACCACACTGGCCTTTTTTTTTTTTTTTAAATCTTGGTTGAGTTGTGTTTTTTCCCTGAAACTGAAGATTGCTGGTTTTCGTCACTTCAAGAAAACTTTCAGCCATTATGTCTTTCATTTGAGCCTTTGATTCATTTCCTCCATATGCTGCTTCTGAAATTCTAAATATTTTTGCTTTAAGTTCTTTACTTTTCTATGCCGTATTGTTATTTACTCAGGTACATTTTCAAGTTATCTGTTTATTAGATTTTGGTCAGTCATATATAGTAAATTATTTTGCCCTGTGTGTAACAGATATTATTCCCCAGTCTTGATTTCTTTTGTCTTCATTCACAGTAATTTTCATATAGGTGAATTCATTATTAATTTATCTCATGGTGTTAGTGGATTTTTTCTTTTAAAAATGTATTACACACTCCAGGCTTATACAATATATAGTCTTATATATTTAAAAGTTTATTTCATTTTATACTTGTGTATTCCAAATACATAGATTTCAAATTGGATTAAAGAAAGAATGCTATATAAAACTAGTTTTTCTTTGTTTCTAAATGGTAAATACATTTTGAAAGTATAAATAACTTTACTGGATTAGTAGACTGCAAGCTCCTTCAAGGAAGCCACTCCACTTTGTCAGCATTAAACACACAGAACTAACCTCAGTGGCTAACAAAAAGAAGTTGCTCTACAAATACTTTGAAGTAATTTTATAAACAAATTAGCAACCTTCAAAAATGTGCAAATTAATGTTATATTTAAATTTCTGACTTCAGAAATTTTATGTAAAAATGTAATACAGCCTAAACTATATTTAAATTATACATAAGTACATATCTTTTGTGTTAGTCTAATTTCATATTTATGTAATCTTAGAAATTACTTTATCTTATTTTATAGTCTTATTAGTATATTATAATTTTTATAAATACATCCATTTTATTATGTTCATTTACCATATTTAATTAAACTTATTTGATGTTGGCAATTTAGATAGTTTCTGTTCATTTTCATTATAATAGATTATACCTCATAAATTTATTTGTGTAGCTAGCAGTGTGTATCTACTGTGGCATGACTGATTTGACAGTAGAAGCCTTGTTCTCAGAAAATTGTGTGTTCAAACCTAACTTTACTCCTATGTACTGGCAAATACTTGACCACTTTGGGCTTTATTAGGCCAAGCTCACAGAGTTTTCACTCGGATTAAGTCAAAAAAGAGTATATGGACTTCACCCAGTGTAAACTCAACAAATGCTAATGGCTCTACCCTCCCTAAGGCTTTCTCTTTATAATAAATATGTATCAGTAGCATTATTTAGTTGAAGACTATGGGCAGCTAATGGTTATCGCTAAGTATTTAACTGATAGTCACTGCCTGAATCAATGACTCACGCCTATTTAGCCTAGAACAGCACAGTAAACACGAGTATCACTCACATCACATAAACAGCATAACCTACAAATAATGTCCCCCCAGTTTATAGATGAGAAAGTGAAGCACAGAGAGGTAAGTGGTTTTCTAAAACCACATAGCTGAAAAATGGCAGTCAAATGACAGATTTATATCCAGTCTTTCTAATTCCAGTGATTGTGTACTTAGCTATAATGTCTGAAACTTTTTACAAACATTTTCCTGATCGTAATTACTTTCTATATCATGATACATTTTAATAAAATTTCTTAATTTAAAATTGCACAAGATTTAGGGCAGCCTTTTTTTGTTTAGTAAACGTTTCCACTTAGTCATACGATACTTCGGTGTTATTGATTTCACAAATGTACATATATGCCTCTTCTGCTTATTTTAAGCTTCTTTAAGAGTTAGACTAATTTCACATACTTCTTTTTAATTCTCTATAATATCTCCATAGTGGCTAATTGATACGTACTTATTGCCTGATGTTTAGACAGTGTAAGTGTTTCATTTCTCTGTGAAATATTCTTCTTATAATAACCCAATGGAAAATTAAAGTCATCATAAGAAAACAAATCTAAAGAGAAAAAGAAATGTGTCTAAAGGTCATGTTCGACCTATGCTACAGAGTGTTCTAGACCAGTATCTCCAACAATTTTTTTTGTGAAAATAATCCCATTATGTTTTCCTGAAGATCTTTGAATAGAAGAGTATCAATGCTAGAATCTTCCTAGCTAGTTATCTTGCAAGTCTTGGATATGGGTGGGTAATAACCAACCAGTTTGAATGCAGGCAACAATCTATAATCTAACAGACTTCCTCAAACTGCCTTGGAAACCTTGTCTAACATTAGCACTATGCCTGACACAGTGGATGTTTGCATTATTGTTTCCGATTTGAGAGATGAAAGCGTAGCTCCAAACTCAAGAGGCAGCAGGAAATATGGACAGAAATTCATACCAATTTTGATGACTGCCTTTGCCACCAACAAGCTGAATAAACTAAGCTGCTGTCCTGATGCATGAGTGTCAGTAAAAGGTGCAGATAACTAACTCCCTTAACTTCACAGGGATGTTGTAAAGATTAATGTGATAATATATTATCATTGACTCTCTAATAGGCACTTAGAAAATGGTGCTATTGCCATGATTAAAAGATTACTTATGAGGAGCACCTAGCTTCTATTCCTTCTATAGCTATCTGGGTTTTGAGAGCATCCAATTATTACAAATATAAATTGAGATACATTTAAAGATATAAAGTATAGATATTGTTTGTTCTTCAGATCAGTAATTATATATTATGCTGCTGCTACTGTGACTAAACTATAAAATCATACTAATACATTTGTGTGAATTAGCAAATAAAACATTAAGAAAATCAATTATAGTTATTTATTATATTGAACTTCAAAATAGATTAACTTTCCTTGAGATACAGCTAGAAAAATTATTGGCAAGGCAAAAATTGCCTAATAAATTTTATTTTTACATATGGAGAAAATCTTTTCTTCACCGAATAGTCTTATTTTTTTCAATGAACTTAAGGAGTAAAACCATCACAAATGAATTAAATGACAGTCATAAAATTTTCTCCAAATCTGCCATATAAATGACCACATGAGAAGAACTACAGGATACATTTATGAATCAGTAAATTTAATACTGTCATTGAGAAAATATAGATGTATATACCTGATGTTGATCTACTACCAAAGCATATATTTTAGAAACTTTGTGGGTTAATTTCAGTGCCTACTCCAAGAGGAGTTGCATTTATGCCCATAATGTATAACATAGTTACTGTAAATGCTGAGCCATATTTTTTTTTCTCTGAAAGCCAATCCACTGAGCCATCTAGACTGGTTTGAAGTACTCAGATCTGCATACTGTTTCCTTCCAGTTAGTGGAAGAGTAGCCAGACTCTCAATACCATTTCCTCCAGCTCTGTGACTCATGCTGAGAGTTGAGAGGAAGACAAAGCCGTGCTGACTCCTGTCAGCAGTGCAATGATGAGGTTCACCAGTATCTTTGTTCATCGCATCTTGATTGAGAGACACAGGGAAAAAAACAAGATTAGAAGACTTCCCATGGAACAATCAAGGCAAGGAAAAACAATTTCAATGATGGGAAAATATTTACTTCAATTTTTCTTTTTTTGCTTAATCAGATCAATTAACATAATTCAAAGATAAGAGACAGTGAAGGGTTAAGACAAAAAACCCATCTGTTAGACCATGAAAGTTGCCACCTTTGATGGGTAGAAGCTCTGTGCATGTCCTCAGTTATTTTCAAGTGAATGACTAACAGCATTATAGACAGATATATGACTTGATTTCCAAGGCAATGGGCACTTTCATCTGACACTAGGGTACAGTTACATGATATACATATTCAACTCAGTGGGATTTTGTCACATGTGTTTTGATGGGAGAGAAAGAAAAAGAAAGAAGGTAAAGGAAAAAGAAAAAGAAGTAGAAAAGACAAATATCCATTTAATTCATACTGCTATTTAGCTTGTACAGTCATTCAGTGTGCAAATACTCCAGAACTACCATAAATTGCACAAATTGGGAGCCCAGAATCTGCCTTCTGCCTGCATGTTGGTTGCCATATGCCTCAAAAAACCTTAACAGCTCATCCCATTAAATGTGTTTAAAGACCTCATTTTTGGATCCACATAGCCTATGTGAAGAAGTCAACTCCTTTATCACGGGTTCAGCTGAATAAACAGTGATCTATTCCAATGCTGGAGGAAACACTGACTTTGCTCAATTGGTGAGAGAAGGTCTCTTACCTGGCACCCACCAAAGGAAGTCTAAGGGTGATTTCAAGATATCCAATTTTCTTGTTTATGCCCTGACTTTATAAACTAACCCTCATGTGAGGGGCACCTTCATTTTATTTCCAAGTGTTCTCAGTTACACAGCCTTTTTGCAGATGATGGGAGCCCAACGACAGCTCATAAATGAGAAAGAGCTGTGAAGGCAACAGGTGCAGAGATATATGCAGAATAAGGCATGGAGCAAAAGCGAAAGGGTGCAAGAGAAAGAAAAAGCACAACCAACAAGTAGAAAGCAGAAATAGGGAAGCCAACAGTAAAAATGGGCACATGGGATGAATTTTGTAGGCCTTTCAGTACCCTTGATCCATGTAGAATTGTTCAAAATATACACTTTATTTGTGCCTGTGGTTGTACTTTCATGTCTGAACTTGCCATACTCAAGTTCATCTGAGGTTTGAAATACTAGTCTTTCATTAATTTAACTGTACTCCCAATATTTAAATAATTGTTGAAGGAATTCATAAGTTCGTGTTGAATCACTCTTTGACTAAAGGAATTCATTAGGTTTTCCTTTATTTCGGCTTCTCTTACTGAAGTTATATTGGAAGCAATAGTTCGTTCATGAGTAGAAACAGGTAGAAATATTATGTGGAATTGGACAGCACGCAAAGAAAGAGATCAGAAAGTCTTATTTTTCAAAATTATTTTGAATATTTTAATAATGTTTTATTTATTATAATAATTTTTTCATTTACCGTACATAGGCCGACATAAGCAGCATCAACTGGGAACACAATGCTTGGCTGGATCCTACTAGCGAACTTTTTCTGGATAATGAATGCTTATTTTAAAGAACGATGCAACTCTTTATCCATTAAACAAATGCAAATTGAAACGTTAGTAGGTATCCAGGAACAGGCTAGACAGAGTTGGAACATGTATATTCTTAGGGTAAGAAAAATAAACAACACATTTTCTTTACCCTAAGAATATACATTATTGTTTGGGGAAAACCGAGTGAAGATAGAAGAAACAGAAAATAGAAGATTACTATCACATTGCTGTATTAGGTCTTTCTTGCGATGAATGCCACAGGACTTCAGAAAGGGGGAGATTCACATGTAGGCTCCAAAAGCCAGAATCAACTTCATGAAAAAGGTGGAATTTTAATTGGTCATTGAATAATGGGTAGAATGTGACTAAGCAGAGAAATGAACCCAGGGGCTTTCCAGACTGAAGAAAATGTCTTAACAGCACAGAATGATTCTAGATAGTGTCTGGAGAGAGTGGGAAACGGACAACAGGGCTGACAGACGTGGGGGAGGTTCAGGTTTGAGGGTATTCAAAAGGCATTGTGAACAGTTTTATTTGTGGCAAGATACAAGCTGCTATGGCTGTACTTTCTTTTTATATCCAAATAAAATATCATGATCCATTCTCAGCTGTGAGAAAACTTGCACCCTTTCCCATTTCCTGAGGATTCCAGGGCAGGAGTGCTGATGTTCTCCTGCACCTAAATCTGCCATCCTCTCCATCTTACTTCTGCTTCTCCTTGCATGTCTTTCCTTTCACAATGCCTGTTTACTTCTGCATCTCATGAACCTTCTAGGTACTACCTATGGCTCTGCACATAGAGGCAGGCTGTCCCCTTCATTACTGGAACCACCACTAATTCAAAGTGATATAGAATATAATATTCTATTGGGTATAGAATATTACATTCTAATTAAAGATTGGGGAACTATACAGAGGTGCTTGGTGGATATTACAGCAGAATGGCAAACAGCCCCAGGATTCATAAATATGACTATTACATTTTTTTAGCCATCTCTGTCCCAAGACATTTTTTAGAAAGCCTTGTTCTTGCTCAGAATCCAGCTGGCAACAATTTCCTGATGTCTCTGTGTGTCTGTGTGTGAGTGTTTATATATAATGTGTTTGCCTCAATTTTCATATTCTCCAATTTCTAGAATACACCACTTACCCCTACCTCCAAAACCAGCAGCACATAAAAGCAAACTTCTTGACACTTGATAATGCAGAGTAATTTTGTTCTTCTGTCTCCCACTTCCACCCTGGACCAGTCTTGAGGACCTAATTTCAAATAATCTAAAAATCTCATCAGTCTGTTTTCCTAAACAAAAGAGCATCTACTCCAGAGATGAATTCTGCTGTTCTCCTATAATGCAGAAAACAGCTGCAGCCATTTCTATATTTTAGTGATTTCTTCTTGCCTGTTACATATTATCTAAGCTTGATTAGCAAAGCAAATCACTCAGGTTCAGGGGCAACGAAGCGACATAACAAACAAAATTCTTTAGGATGGCAAAGCTCATATGAATCAGGCTCTGGACAGTGCTTGGTTAATACTTGGGGAAAAAACAAGAAAGTTCTCTTTGTTTTGTTTTGTTTTTTTGTCTTTCTGCCATATTCAACAAAATAAACTCTAGCAAATAAAAAGAAAATCACTCTATGAAAACAAGGCGATAGCACTGAAAGCGCAGAGTGGGAAAAACTGGCTATGTAGATAGCATAGTTCTATTATTTTCACAAAATATTTTGCCCTTCACTGGTGACCCTTTGCATCTGTTGCATGTGGTGCTGAGCCAGGGACATTACGAGAGTCAATGGGGGATAAAGTAACAGACTCCAGTTCCCTAATGGGAGAGAAGCCCTCATTTATGCTGTTGTGAATGTGCATTCTGAAGACTTACAAAACCATTTAGATTTTTTGAAGCTTTTAAATTTCCCTGAAAATCACCAAACCGCCATCTTAATCTGTGCAATTAGTCTGTGTTTAGGAAATGTGTTTACAGCAGTCTTTTTGAAAAAGGAGGTATGTGTGAGTGAATCATTTGATTTGTCCTTTACGGGTACTGAGAAGAACATTCAACTGTGAGGCTGGTTTGACAGAAGCTGTATTTATGGTGCTTTCCCTGAATGCAGCTCCAAGATTAGGACCTGGATAAAAATCCAGGAGTATAAAATGTTCAACTGTCAGCAGGCACCATACCTAGGCAGGGTCAAGGCCCCAGACAAATGACACTGTGCCAGGTCCATCTGCCCCTCTCTTTGTCACTTGGATAAAATCTAGGTAAGATGAAGTTTGCTGGCAGCCTTGATCAATGAAACTGGAGCACAAATATCACAATCTGTTATCAGTAGATAGAAGTGGTTTTGGGTCCAAGCCAATCTCCAAGGGGAGGACCTGAGATTCACAGGCTGGTGGTAATTTTTACATCGGTGACCAGGTAGTTATGCCCTTTCCTTTTCCCCAAAACTCCGAATGACAGAATCAACTAGGGGCAGCTCTGTGGTCAAGAATGAACTTGGCACAAAACTTCGGGCCACCTGTTATTCTCAAGGCACAGCCGAGGAGGCAAGATGTGGGAAAAGACTAGATGTCCCTTGCCATAATAAGACCTTTTCCTTCGGGTAGCCCTTGACTTTCCTCATCAACAGTGAGACTACAGCCAGCCTGCTTTGTCCATTTGTTAAAGCAAATATCAATTGCTACTCTTTACTGTCCTGAAAAGTCACTCTCCTTGGTGATGCCTATGTGTATCAGGTGCTTGGCTGTGATTGAACTGCTTTTTCTGTAGAGAAGGAAGCACCACCTTTCATTCCCACTGAATGTTTTGGTCTGCCTCTTGGTGCACACTACCCCATGATGGATGCATATATAAATTCAAACTGCATGTCTTTTATGAGTTGCATGCTGTTTCTCCAGCTTTTTTTATATATAGCATCCTCCTACTTGCAATGAAACAAGCGTATTGGGTTTTATATGGTTATTAAATTTCACATGAGGCAAACTATACAAAAGGCTTTTTATGTAGCTTTAGACCTCTTCACAGTACCTTTTTTCCCCCTCACCACTGCCACACCCTCTAACTCCCCCTTCTGTTTTCTTGTTTTTTTCTCTGGTCTTGAAACGTCTTATCCAAAATATTCTGGAGACTTCTATTTTTCATTTTCTGCCTATTTCTTCCTTGCTTTTATGAACTCAATGTCTGGAAATCATTCTTTTTAACTATGGAGGAGCACGCAAATGAAAGTCTGTAATGACGATATCTGTCTTTCCTAAACAGATGTTAGGATAATTCCTGATTGCACACTTAGTGTTCGGGTCAGTACAACCCAACATTCATCCTGAGAGTGAGGGTCCTCTGTTATTCCTAGGGCAAAGGCAAGTATTTGATTATCTTAACTATATGTTACTCTTGATGGTAAATCTCATTTTGAACACGAAAGTGCTAATCTACTATCTACTGCACAACTAAATTTATTATATGTATTATATTATAAATTATGTAGCACACAATGCCAGTGTCCATATTATGACATTTGTTTACAAAATAATGTGCATAGGTTTTATATTATCTTAAGGTATATTTCTTTATGCAGTAAATCAGATAACAATCCACTACATTACATCCTATCCTAATTAGCAGTAGTCAAATATTCCCAAAGGCTTTTGGGGTTTAAGTTAATCCATGGTTAATAATGACCTTCACATGAAAACTTGGCTCTAGTATTATTTCCCAAAGAAAACTCCAGTACCAGCCATACTTTGCCAACACCAGAATGCTTATGACATGATGAACAAGTTGCACATATACCCTTATGGACAAGTCAAGGAGCTGTAATTCACATGGCAGGCTGGGAATATATTATTCTGAAGAATGCAATTCAAGATAACTAGGAAATATGAAGTACAGGTCATCCCAAACTGCACACTCAGGAAAACCTGCCTTTGGAGAGAAGCAATGCTTGAGCAGAAACCTGTATGAAAGGAAGGCACCAGCCATGGAAATATCTAGGGAAGAGGACAAGAGGCATAAGGAACAGCAAACACAAAGTACCTTATATGAGAATGAGTGTGGAAATAGAAAGGAGGGCAATGTGGCTGGATCAGAGTCAGCTGGGGAGAAGGTGGAATTAAACGAGGTCGGGAAACTAGCCAAAGGCAAGATCATGGTCTTGTAGATCATTAAAAATTTTTGAATTTTACTCTAAATGTGGCAAGCACAATAATTGAGAACAAAGGAATGATAAAGACCAAAATAATACAACAATTATGTTACAATGTAATAAGTAACAGGCATTTTAAAAATAGGATCCCTGAAAAGAAAATGCCTAATATTTCTTAGGAAACCAAGGCAAATAAAACTGGCTTTGATCTTGAAGTACTTGGCTGAGAAAGGGGAAAAGGTGTCTCAGACTGAAGCAACCCTTATGTGCAGAGGTAACAATAAGCATAAAAGTAGAGGAGGGAAAAACATTGTGATGTATTGAGATAACCCTAGAAATAGTCAATCTGGTTGCAGTATGGGAGGAAGTGGCATAAGGTGAGGTTAATATCAGATCTTCAAGGTCCTTGCATGTCTGCCTAAGGAATCTGGACCTCAATCAGCAGGCTAGGGAAACACTGAAATATTTTAAGCAAGGAAGTGTGGCAGCATGATTATAGTTTTATTTTGGAATAATAAATCTGTCTGTAGTGTGAAGAATTAATTCAAGTACAGGGGACTATCTGAGGTCAGGACTACCAGCTGGTAATTTGAAATAATCTATTTGAGTAAGAAGGAATGAACTAGGGCGATGACAGTAAAGAGAAATATATTGGAGAGTTATTTGGAAGGGATGGCCTCACAACTAGATATGAGTGGTAAAATTGAAGGGTGTCAAGCATGATTTCTTGGCTCATGGTTTGAGGAATTCAGTCTATGGTGATATCATTACCCTATATAGAACGGAGATTCAGGTTCAAGACTAGATATATTTTCAGATTTAATAAAAAATGTAATCTGTGAAAGAGAGGAGTTACTCAGTGGAACAAAGACCTAGAGAAGGTAGGAGAAAACAGAAGTAAGAACATAGGTCTAACAGCTTTGGCAAAAGATGAGGGACAACTTATTTATAAAATAGAAAAATATGTAGTGGTTGATGAAAACCTGGATAAATTCAGAAATGAAAGGGGAAAAATGTTAAGGGAGTTCAGTCGAATTACCCCTCTCTATATGTGTGTATTTGCATGCATACACATATAAATATGTATATGGTATATGCATGTGTGTATATATGCATATGTGATTAAATATAGATTATACATACTTCAATATAATTATATATACACACATTAATTAAGAGAAAAGGCTTTGTAGAAGATACGTTAGATAAAACAGACTTAAAAGGATGGATGACTTTGCACAGAACAAAAATAAAACATGATGCCGAAATTTCAAGCCTACATGATTAAGTGTGGTATCATCTGTTGAAGAAGCTGAGGAAACAATTTGAGTACCAGCTTACTGGTAGGAGGGGGAAATTATTAATTTAATGTCAGACATGTTGAATTTGAGATGGTGATAAGTATTCAAAATGTATATGTTCACTAAAAAATTGGAATTATACTATTAGAGCATATATGGGTAGTCTGAGAAAAATGGATAAATTTTCAAAAACGGTAATGGTTGAAGGTGTAAAGTTATATGGCTTATCAGAGGCAAAAAAAGAAAATGGTGAAAGAGAAACTCTTGGACAATTGTCTGCCTTTGACAATTGCCTTCCTAGTCAGTAAGATGAAAAAGTCAAGGAGCTGTATATGACTTGTCCAGAGACTCAAATGTGATTCGTCCCCCACAGAGTCCTGAACTGGCTCTAAGCTGGTTAATTACTTAAGGAAAAATCTTCCTGAAGACATCACTTAAGGAAGCAGGTGTCTTACACCAAATTAATTCCATAGTGAGAACTGATGAAAACAGGATGGAGAATGCTTGCTTACAGGAGAGTGTGTTAAGAATATCAGTAGGAGAGTCTATGCAGAACAACAAAAATTGGAAATGGATAATAAGGCCATAAACATTGTAAATTGCTGACTTTTTCAAAAGGACAACAAAATACAAAGATGGCATTCTCTGGCAGAAGACACATTATGTAAACATGGAGGTTCACCTCCACCACAGATAGGGTAAATGGGCCACACTAAAATGAATCATTTACTCAGAGATTTCTCCAATATGAGCTTAACTTTACAGAACGTAGATTCCAGAAAAAGACAACTAACCCGTATTCCAGTGATGGTGACAACCACATTTTCTCCATTCATCATCCTAACCCCAAGTGCCACCAGTCTCTGTCATAATCTCTGGAAATACTTACCTGGGTTCTTGTAACATGAACGTTTCTGGGATAACTGTCCTTGTAAAAGAAGATTGGCTTATTCTCCAGTGGAATGACTGCAGGGCCAGGACTGTGAAAGTCTCATGTGTCCCATTAATTCTCTGAAATCTTTAAAAGGTTAGAAACATCAGAGCCTTGGAAATAAGTTAACATATGAGACTGAAGAACTTTTTGAAAGACAGTCCAGGTTACAGCTGCTGATGAAACCCCAATGCCATCAGTCACCAGAAATATCTCTGGCAGAGGCTATGCAGAATATGAAACTGTGGAAAGCTAGATTCTTTGACTTTTAAGCATACAGACAAAAATAATTAAACTTTGGACTTTGTTATTTCTGATTTTTAACTTGCAAAAGGTTGTTATATCTGTAGCTTTATTTCTCTTCATAAATTTATTAATGGGACAAAGTTTATATTCAAATGGAAATATTTCCGTGTTTTACATGTTGTACTATTGGACTGTCCTTGTATATGTTACTATTGAACCATCTTAATGCTGTCATTTCATCTGATAAATAAATTTCTGATACGCTCCATTGACAATGTGACTGGTCAAAATTTGATATGAAAAATAAAACAGGAAGTGCAATGTCAACTCTGGTTAAAAAGACTGACCTTGAAGTTGATTAGGTGATGTACATTCCCAAATCATTTCATACCTTTATGTGGAGAGTATAAGTCACACACAGTTGTCCAAGGATAAAACCTGAAAACATTCTGGTTGTCATTGAAGGAGCAGCCTCATTAGGATAAAAGCAGCATAATCTTATCTTCATAGAGGCCAAAAACCTCTCATGTAGCATATAATCAGATTTTTCTTGACCATAGTCTTAGTAGTTAAACTCAATGGGCTAAGAGAACAAAAATTGAAGAGTTTTAGGAAAGAGACCATCTTGTCCACTTTTCTATTCCTGATTTCTATAAAAAGAGATGTGAAAAGCAAAATATTACTCTTCATCCCCTCAAAGATGTTCACCTATGAATCCTCAAAACCTATAAATTTGTCATTTTATACAGTCAAAGGGATTTTCCGCTTGTGATCTAGTCAAGGGCCTTGGAATGGGAAGATGATCCTGGATTATTCAGGTGAGTCTGATGCAATCACAGGGATCCCTCTAAATGAAAAAAGGAGACAGGAGAGTCAGTGTGAGAGTCAGAGGGGGAAACGTGATGACTGAAGCAGAGATTGGAATGATGAGGTTGCTGTCTGGGTGCCACGAGTCAAAGAATGCAGGTAACTTGGAGTAGGTACAAAAGGCAAGAAAACAGACTGTTGCCTAGAGCCTGAAGAAGGAACACAGCCCTTCTAATATCTTGATGTTAGCCCTATGATACTCATTTTAGACTTCTGACCTCCAGAACTGTAAGATAATGTGTTTTTGTTGTTTCAGCCGCTGAGTTTGTTAATCTGTTACAGCAGCCATAGACAACTAAAACAGGAAGATTTTTTGTAACTGTTAATGGCTTCTTTCTAGCCTTGCCCATAATTTTTGGGACTAGGAATGCCTTGCTTGATTTTTACTTGGGAAATAAAAACTTGTTTGGTTTAGCTCATCAGATTTTCTTTTGGGAGTGTGCCTGCGCAAGCTCCTATTTGGTTCTCTGGGTCATGTATCTCATCTAGGAACGTGGGTGGCCTGAGACTGTGCAAATGAGCCCTTAATTTCTGGAGGTCAGTGAACGAGACCGTTTAAATCTCAAACTTACATTAAGATGATGTTGGTATATCAACCTACCATTGCTTTCTAATTTTTCATTTTTTTAAAACTGGGTAAGAAAGTGGGCTGTGATTTGTGATTTGATTACCTCAATAAATACACAATAAAAGGTGACACAACATTTAAACATTGTGGGGAAAGCTGAAACTGAGAAGGAAGACTAAGAAAGGCTACTGAATTTGGTAATAAAATGTTTTATTATAAAATAATAAAAATATGTTACTTTCAGCCCAAATACTGCATCATGCTAATTAAGAAATGCTAGAAGTACTTACATTAAAGTTAGACACAAGATAGGTGTGTCCTCTTACAAATGTATTGCATAAAATTATTTTTAGGTATTAGCCAACCCTATTAGATAAGAAAAATAAATTTGAGGTATAAAAGTTGTAAAAGATGAGGTAAAACTATATCGACTTGTAAATAATATAACTATGTACCTAAAAATCTAAGAAAAATATTAGAAATAATTATGATAGCTTAAAGATTCCCTTGTTTTGTTTGCAGTCATATCTATGTATCTATTTCATCTCTTCATTTTTAACCATTATACTATTTTTTTCTTAATTGCCTTCCCTCTGAGCTCAGTACAATGTTCAATAGTAATGATCAGAAAAGACATCTTGGTGTTATTCCGACATTGAACAGCCACTAAATATAATTATCTTCTTCCTGACTTGAATAGCCACTATAAAAATTTATATTCATTTTGGAAATACCCTCATCAGGAAAAAGATGTTTGCTTCTGTACAATTGTGTTTAATGAGTGGTATACACTTCTGGATGTGATTTATTAATGATGAATGTAGAATTCTTGAAACTGTAGTTATAAGGATGATTGGTCTGTCTCTCTATATTTTTATTTACTGTCTTTTCCTGGTTGAGATATTTATGAGTTATCTTTTTAAGTAATACACATACAAAAAAAAATGTTTTCTCTCTTGCCTTGCTTCTGAAGCATTTTATTTAAAATTAGAATTTCCTTTTATTTAAATTTCTAGAGAGAAAAAAATTGTAGCCTGTGGTAACATCCATACCTGGAAATTCAAGTAGGTACATTTTTAAAATTTACAAATCAATTTCATTGCTTTACTCTCTGTATTTTTTAACTTCTCACTCATATTTTCATTTCTTTATCTCTCTGACTTGCAATTTGGGTGAATTCCTCTGTATTTTCATTTCAATGTCATTTCATTACATCTCTCTTTAAGAGTGTCAAAGTAGAATGGGAACAGTATATCGAGTTTTTGAAAATTTGTTTTACCACATTTAAATTTCATATCGTTTTATGTATATCTATTTACAATTCATTTATGACAACTTTGTCACATTTTTTTCATTAGGGGTATTTTTTCTTTTATGAGGATCTTGTCAGATTTATTTTTAAAAATTTTTAACATTGTTCTTTATTTTCAGTTTTGGCTGTGATTTTAATTCCTACTACTTTGCTTAGTTTCAAATAAAGTTCTTCAAGAACTTTCTAATTTTAATTTCCAACGAATCTTACGTGAGATTCTTGTTGCTATTTTTTCTTTTCTTTTTTTTTGTCTCTACTCAGCCTTCTCTTTAGAGTAGTCCCACAGGTTTAGCTCCTGTCAAAAGTTAGGTGTCATTTTCATGTTTCTGATATCCTGTTCCATGATGATGGGAAACATAACAGAGTCAGTCACTGAAGCAACAAGGAGCTTGACCAAAGTTTTGGTTGCTTGGCGCCTGCTTCTGTTCCAGATATGCTGCTTATATAAATGGTAGCTCAAGGCTAGTAATACCACTAATGTTTTCATTTCAATCTTTGAATAGGAGTGCCAAACCCTAGTGCACCAATTTCACGAAGTATGCCTGGGTCTAATCTCCAACATAAACATAAGTCCAACTTTCTGTCATTTAGCATTCTCCCAGACCCTGATAACCAGCACATTCAAGGCTTTAGTGCTTCTCTATTGCTATGAGTCTTTGTTGTAGAAATATTTAATTTGGGGGTATGGCTATATATTTGTCATAACTTATAAATACATTGTAAATATTTAACAGTATTTAGTGGAGGTTTTTACATTCTTAAATGTTTAATTTTGTGGGGACATGGCATATATATTTACAGGTTATGTGAGATATATATATAAGGCATACAATGCTTAATAATCACATCAGGGTAAATGGAGTATAATCACTTCAAGCGCGTATACTTTGCATTAGAAACAATCCAATTATAAACTTTTAGTTATTTTTAAATGTACAATTAAATTATCATTGACTATAGTTACCCTGTAGAGCTGTGAAACACTATATCTTATTCATTCTGTCTATTGTTGTATACATTAGCAATTTCCACTTTCTCCCCCTCCCCGCCACCACCTTTCCAAGCCTCTGATAACCATCATTTTGCTCTCTATATCCATGAGTTCAATTATTTTAATTTTTAGCTTCCAAAAAAAAGAACATGAGAAGTTCATTTTTCTGTGCCTGACTTATTTTACTTAACATCGTGACCTCCAGTTCTATCTGTATTGTTGCAAATAATAACCTGTATTGTTGTTTTCTATTGTATTTATTTCTGTTCTGATTGGTATTATTTCTTTTCTTTTACTGATTTTTGGTTTGTTCTTGATTTTCTAGTTTTTTAATATAACTTATTAGGTTGTTTATTTGAAGTTTTCTACTTTTTTGATATAGTTGTTACATGAAAAAATTAGCACAACAGTACAAATTTCCCTCTTAGTACTGATTTTGCTGCATCCTATAATTTTTTGTATGTTGTGTTTCCATTATCATTTGCTTCAAGAATTTTTCAATTTCCTTCTTAATTTCTTCATTGACCCATTGGTCATTCCACATCCTATTGTATAATTTTCATGTGTTTTTATAGTTTCCAAAATTCTTCTGTTATTGGCTTCCAATATTATTCTATTGTCATCAGAGAAGGTGCTTGATATTATCTGTTTTTGGAATGTATTAAAACTTGTTTTGTGGACTAACATATTGTCTGACAATGATTCATGTGTTGAGGAAAAGAATGTGTATTCTGAAGTCATTGAACGAAATGTCCTGTAAACATCTATTTGGTACATTTGGTCTGAAGTGCGGTTTAACATCTCTTGCTTCTTTGTTGAATTTCTGTCTGGATAATCTTTCCAATGGTAAAAGTAGGATGTTAGTCTCCAGCTATTATTGTAATTGAGGCCTATCTTTCTCTTTATAGCTCTAATAATATTATTTTATTTATCTGAGTGCTCCAATGTTGAGTGCATATATATTTACAATTGTTACATTCTTTTGCTAAATTAACTTCTTTATCATTACATAATGGCCTTCTTTGTCTCCGTTTATAGTTTGTCTTACAATACATTTTGTGTGATATAACAATGGCCACTCCTGGTCTTTTTTGTTTGTTTGTTTCCATTTGCATGGAATATGTTTTTCTATCACATTATTTTCAGTATATGTGTGTTTTTATAGGTGAAGTGTGTATCTTGTAGGCAAAAGATTAAAAGATCACTGAGTCTTAATTTTTTCATAGATTCAGCCACTCTATGTCTTTTGATTGGAGAGTTTAGTCCACTTGCATCCAATGCTATTATTGATAAATAAGGACTTACTTTCGCCATTTTGTTAGTTGTTTTCTGGCCATTTTGTGGTCTTCTCTTCCTTCTTTTCTTCCTTCTTGTCTTCCTTTAAGACAAAGTGATTTCTCTGGTGGTATATTTTACTTTTTATTTTTTGTGTGTATATTGAATTTTTTTATTCGAGATTAACATAAATCCTGCAGATAAGCTCTTATAATCCATTATTTTAAACTGATGGCAACCTAACACTGATTGTACAAACTAACAGACATGCAAAGAAAAAATTAATAAAAAACTCTACACTTCAACCTGATGCCCTCACTTTTAAACATCTTGTTTCTTTTTTATCTTATCGGACTACCTATGTCTTGAAAAGTTGTTGTCATTATTATTTTTGATAAGTTCATTTTTCAGTCTTCCTATTTAAGGTATGAGTAGTTTATATACCACAATCGCAGTGTTATAATATCCTGTGTTTTTCTATGTATTTACTATTACTATTACTGGTGAGTTTTCTACCTTTAGATGATTTCTTATTGCTCATTAATATTATTTTCTTTCAGATTTAAGAACTCCAATTAGCACTTCTTGTAAAACAGCTCTGATGTTGATGAAATTCCTTAGCTTTTGTTTGTCTGAGGTCTTTATTTCTTCTTTATGTTTGAAGGGTATTTTTGCCTGATACACTATTCTAGGATAAATGGTGTTTTTCCTTCCACACTTTAAATATATTATGATACTCTATTCTGATCTGTAAAGTTTCCATTGAAAAGTTGGCTGCTAGACATATTGGAGAACCATTGTATGTTATCTGTTTCTTTGCACTTGCTGCTTTTAAGATCCTTTCTTTACCTTGATCTTTGGGGAGATTGATTATTACATGCCTTGTTTGGATTAAATCTACTTTGTGTTTTATAACCTTCTATACTTAAATATAGATATCTTTCTCTAGGCTTGGGAAGTTCTGTTGTTATCCTTTTGAACAACGTTTCTACTTCTATCTCTCTCTCCCCTCCTCTTTAAAGCCAATAACTTAGATTTGTCCTTCTGAAGATATTTCCTAAATCTTGTAGTATGCTTCAACCTTTTTTATTCTTTCTTCTTTTGTTTCCTCTGACTTTTGTTTCATTTGACTTTCAAATAGTCTACCTTCAAGCTCATTAATTCTTCCTTTTGCTTAATCAATTCTGTTATTAAGAGACTCTGATACATTCTTTAGTATGTCAATTGCATTTATCACCTTCAGAATTTCTGCCTGATTCTTTTAATTATTTTAATCTTTGTTAAATTTATCTGATAGGATTCTGAATTCTTTCTCTATATTACCTTAAATTTCTTTGAGTTTCCTCAAAACAGGTGCTTTGAATTCTCTGAAAAGCCACCTCTCTCTCTCTCTTTGGAATTGGTTCTTGGGCCCTTATTATAAGATCGTGAACTTTGATGAGGTCATGTATTCCTGAATGGTCTTGATGCTTGATGATATTCATTAGTGTCTGGACATTGGACAGTTATGTATTTTTTTATTTGCAGTCTTCACAGTCTAGGTTTGCTTGTACCCATCCTTTCTGGGAAGGCTTTTCAGATATTCAGAGTGACTCGGGTTTTGTAATCCAAGTTTTTGGTCACTGCTGCAATATCTGCAGCAGGGGCCACCATAAGCCTAATAACACTGTGGCTCTTGCAGACTCATAGAGAGTACTGCCTTGGTGGGCTTCGATAAGGTCTGCAAGAATTTCTGTATTATCAGGCAGAGACTCTTGTTCTCTTCCATTACTTTCCTCTAAACAAATGGAATCTCACTTTCTGTGCTGAGCTGCCTCGAGCTGGGGTGAGAGTGGCTCAAGCATCCATGTGGCCATTACCACTGGTATGGGCCAGATCTAAAGCCAGCAGAGCACTGAGTCTTGGCCAAGGCTCACTGTGATCACTACCTGGCTACCACCTATGTCTACTCAAAGCCCTAGGGCTCTACAATCTTCAAGTGGCAAAGCCAGCCAGGCATATGTTGTTTCCTTCCTTCCTATGGGGCACGATTCCCTGGCCTAAAATGCCAGGTTCCTAAAATGCCATCCAGGAAGCAAAGTGTAGAGTCAGAAACCTTAAATACCTACCTGGTGCTCTGCTCTACTGTAGTTTAACTGGTCTTCAAACCACAAGACAAAGCTCTTCCTACCTTCCCTCCGCTTTCCACAGGCAGAAGAGTCTCTTCCCTGTGGCCATCACCATCTCAAGCCTATGGAGAGTATTGCCATGCTACTATCAGTTTTCACTTAAGGAGCAAGGGCTCTTCAGTCAGCTTCTGGTGAATGCCACCTTGCCCCAAATTCACTTTTCAAGACAGTGAGCTCCCTCTGGCCCAAGGAAGTTCTAGAAATGCCATCCAAAATCCAAGGCCTGGAATCTGGGACCCCAAAAGACTGCTTATTGTTATACCCCATCATGGTAGAATTGGAACTTAAGTTGCAAGACAAAGTCTCCCTTAGTCTTCCCTCCACTTTTCTCAAGCAGAAGTAGTCACTCCTCAGCCTCCATGGCTTGGATTGTGCTAGGTCACACCAGAAACCTGAACATCTTAGAGTCTCGTCCAAGGCCCACAGCAAGTACTGTCTCAGTACCACTTCTGATTATTCAGGGCCCAAGAATACTTTAGTCAGAAGTTGATCAATTCTGCCAAGACTGGGCCCTTGCCTTTAAGGCAGTGGGTTCCTCTCTAGGGTACGTGTAGAAATGTAGTCTGGGAAGCAGGCCCTGGAATGGAGGCCTCACAACTCTTCCCAGTACCCTATCCTACTGTGGCTGAGCTAGTATCCAAGTTGCAAGACAAAGTTCTTTTACTCTTCCATCTCCTCTTGTCAAGCAGAAAAAGGGGTCTCATTCAGCGCTATGAGATGTACTGCATGGGGTTAGAAAAACGGTGGTGCAAGCACCCTCTTAGCTGCCCTGGCTGGTATTTTCCTAGTTTGCACACCCCCTGAGTTCACTAGCTCTGAACCCAGCACATCATTAGACTCACCTAAGAGTTGCAGTCATTGTGACCTAGACTGCCTTTCAAGTTTATTTAGGATCCCAGAGCATTGTAGCCTACAGTGGCAAGGCTTGCAGAAACTCAAGTTCTATACACTGAGATGTGCAGCTTCCCCTCTGGATGGGGCTCATCTAAATGCTCCCTACATGGACGCTGGATAAGTTCTGCCTGATGATACTTTTCTGTTGCAAGACAGCACTAAGTTCCAGTGCACAGCCCCACGAATACCACAGTACCTCTCCACCAAATGCACAGATTCTGTAAAACATATGGCCACAGCTGAAGGGTAGGGGGAGGAGTGGTGTTGGCTACTCAAGACTGTCTTTCATCACTCTTCAGTGCCCCTTTCCTCAATACAAAACTAAAACTAGTTACTATAATTGTTCACCTGATTTTTTTGTTTTTTGAAAGTGATTTTTTCTGTAGATAGTTGTTAAATTTTATGCTCCTCTGAAGAGTACAATCAGTGAAGGCTTCCATTTGGCCTTGTGGCACCACTTCCACTCCTACTAAAGGAAAAATTTAAAAATGAAAATCTATCTTTTTAATTTAATTTCAATTTTTCAAAAAAGTAATGTTTAATTTTCTGTAGTAAGGTTTATTTTTTTGCCTTTTATCTAAATTTGAATTATTATATCTGCCTTTATTGTCATACTTAACATACCAAAATTAAATTTCTCCATTTAAATAGAAGTACTTTTATGGTTGTATACTTTAAAATTTTTATGCTCCTTTTTAGTTTTAATTTTGGTACAAGACATGAGTTGGGAATCAATTCTTTTCCAAAGAATCAGGCAGTTGTTTGAACACCATTCATTGTCATTTCATTTTAGTCATACATTAAATTAATAGATGTATTTGCCTATTTCTGCTATGTCTAGCTTTAATAATACGTTGATTGCTTCTCCAATAAGAAAAACTTAATTATGGTAGCTTTAAGCAACTATTTCAATATTTGATAAAGAAAGTCTTCTTTTATTATTCCTCTTTTCAAATTTAATTTTAACTTGTGAAGTGTTTTCCAGACAAATTTTTCACATAGATATTTTTAATGAAAAAAAATTCTACTAGTGTTTCTGACTGTCATAAAATATATAAGTTAATCCAGAATTCTATATTTATAAATTTAATAACCATCTTCTTCATGTCCTCTATTGATTTTTTGTCAATATTCTTATGATGGTACCATATGTCTCTTTTAACATTTATTTTAGTTGATTATATTTTCGTCACTACTTGTATAGGATATTTTGTCTTGAATTTATTTTCTAACTGGCTAATATTGGAATACAAGAAGGCTCTTAATTCATTCTAATATCTCATAATTGTTCATGTTCTAAATTCTTTTGTTAATTCAAATAATTGTTCTTTTGAGTTTTCTGTTTGAGAGGTATATATATCTAATATTTACAATTATATATTTTTAAATGTTCACTATTTATAATGGGTTTTCTGAAATTTTAACTTAGTTATAATGGAAAGTGTAGAGAATCATAACAAAATTTCCCTGTACTGACTTTGACATGACTTCTTCCAGTAACTTGCCTTTAAACATGATAGTTGTTAATAGTTTAGGATAGACTAATTTAATATTGCTTAGTATTTCTACATTTTATTTTCAAAGTGTGTGTGTGTGTGTGTGTGCGTGTGCGTGTGTTTGTGTTTTATCAAAAGTGAATTTTAGGATAGGCATAATAGCTCACGCCTGTAATCTCAGCATTTTGGGAGGCTGGAAGGAGGATTACTTGAGCCTAGGAGTTTGAAACCAGCCTGAGCAAGATAGCAAGACCTCTTTTGTACCAAAAATAAGCATAATACTAAAACAATAGCTGATGCCAAACATTTGTAATCTCAGTTCCTCGGGAGGCTGCCATGAGAGGATAGCTTGAGCTGAAGAGGTAAACGCTGTAGTGAGTCATGATCCTGCCACTGTACTCTAGCCCGGGAGACCCTGTTTCAAATAAAAAAGTGAATTTTAAATAACAAATGCTTGAGTATAAGATCTACAATCATGCAGCCTGTGTTCTAGCAATTTTGCTACTCACTGAAAATGTTATTCTAAGAAAATCATTCAATTAATCTTAACTTTGGATTTCTCATTTGAAAAGTATAAATCATAATGTTTCTATTGTCTTTCTACTCAGAAAATTAGGTAAGGTAATTTTTGTGAAACTATTACTTGACAATGCTGGGCAATGTTAAGTGCTAAATAAATATTACAATTATTATTTACCATGATTACCTCCTTGTTTTTCCCCCCCCAAAAAATGTTTAATTTAATTAGTAGGTATCAAATACATTTCTCTAAAATTAAAAAAGTATCTGGCCTATAGTAAGCACTCAATAACTTCCAGCATCATTATTGATGATATTAAATTACGGCTCTAAATTAACAAATACTGCAAGCATGTTACTGTTTTCTCCTAAATATATGGATATTTTTAGCTATTTTTTTTTGTTATTTTTCTAGCTTAAGTCGACTTTTGTCAAAGAATACATCTTTGACTTCTCACCTCTTTTGTATTTATTCGTACATGCACTATGGCATACAATATAGTACGTTTTGGTAAATTTTCTCTGCGAGCTTATAAAGGAAATGTATTTTGAAGTTCTTGGGTTCAATGTTCTGTATTTGTCAATTCAAGCAAGTATATTTCTATATATGTACTGATGTTTTTTGTCTATTTGTTTTTAGTTAATGAGAGGTGTGTTAAAATTCCCACTGTGATGCAGATTTATGTATTTCTTTTTAGTGCTGTGAGTTTTTATTTTATTTTATATTTTTAAGTGAGTTACTAGAGCATGTGACTTCAGAATTATTATTTCTTTCTGGTTAATTGGCCATTGTATAAATGAACTGCTTCTCTATCATGGACATGTATGTTCTCATGCTCAGTTCTTCATTGTCAGACATTTATTTAGCTAAACTATCTTTCTTTTACTGTCTAGATACTAGGTTTAGATTATAAATGTGCATGAAGTTGCTATTATTTTGCTCAATGTTTTGAGATTGTAACATGAATCCTTGCCATAATACTTGTCTAATATAAATTGACACTTTCACTACTTCCAGAACAATACAATTCTTTAAAACTCTTTAATTTCTTTTTCTCCTTTTCCTGATATATGAGGCACTGTTGTAATACTTTTTAATTCTATTTATATAAACCAACAATATTCATTGTTGGTTTTTAAATATATTTTATGTTTTTTACATTTGAAACTTTTTTTAAAATTTTACTTTTGATTCAGGGAGTACATGCATAGATATCTTACAGGGGCATACTGCATAATTCTGAGGTTTGGGTTATGGTTTTTTCTTCACTCAGGTACTGAGCATAGAACCCAATAGGTAATTTTTCAGTAGAAGATACTCTCCATATCTTTATCCTCTAGTAGTCCTCAGTGTCTATTATTCTCCTATTTGTGTCCATGTATATTCAATGTTTATTTCCTATTTTATAAGTGAAAACATGCAATATTTGGTTTTCTGTTTCTGTGTTTATTTGCTTAGGATAATGGCCTACAGCTGCATCCGTGTAGCTAAAAGAACAAGATTTTACTCCTTTTAATGGGTGTGTAGTCTTCTATGTATATGTACAAAATTTTCTTTATCTTATTCACTGATGATGTGATTTGGATCTCTGTTCTTGTCCAAATCTCATGTCAAAGTGTAATCCCCAGTGTTGGAAGTGGGGCCTGGTGACAGGTGATTGTATCATGGGGATGGAATTCTCATGAATGGTTTAGAACCAACCCTTTGGTCCTGTTTTCCTGAAAGTGTTCTCATGAGATCTGGTTGTTTAAAAGTGTGGAGCATCCCCTGACCCCATATCACTCTCTTTCTTCTGCTCAGGCCATGTAAGACATGCCTGCTTTCCCTTGCCTTTCTGCCATGAGTGAAAGTTTCCTGAGGCCTTTCCAAAAGCCATTGTGCTTCCTGTACAGCCTGCAGAAATGTGAGCCAGTTAAACCTCTTTTCTTTATAAAGTACCAAGTCTCAGGTATTTCTTTATAGCAGTGCAAGAGCAAAGTAATACAAATGGGCACCTATGTTGATTCCATGTCTTTACTATTGTGAATAGTGCTGAGATGAACACAAAAGTGCAGGTGCCTTTTGATAGAACAATTCATTTTCTTTTGGGTGTGTACCCAGTAATGGGATTACTATGCCAAATAGTAGCTCTGTTTTAAAATCTTCAAACTGCTTTCCACAATGCCTGAATTAATTTGTATTCCCATCAATAGTGTACGCATTGCCTTTTCTCTGCAGCCTTGCCAGCATGTTACTTTTTGATTTTAAAAATTTCCATTCTGATTAGTATAAGATATATCATTATTATTTTGATTTGCATTTCTTTGATCAGTGATGTTGAGCATTTTTTCATATGTTTGTTGGCTGCTTTCGTGTCTTATTTTGAGAAGTATCTGTTCAAGTCTTTTCCCATTTCTTAATTGGGTAAATGTTTTTTCCTTGTTGATGTTTAATTTTCTTGTAGATTCTGGATATTAGATCTTTTTCAGATGCATAGTTTGTAATTATTTTCTCCCAATCTGTAGCTTGTTTCTTTACTCTATTGATAATTTCTTTTATTATACAAAAGCTTTTTAGTTTAATTAGGTATCACTTGTCAATTTTTATGTTGCAGTTGCTTTTGGGAGTTTACCCATATATTCTTTTCCAAAATCGGTATCAAGAAGGGTATTCTCTAATTTTTTTTCAAGGATTTTTACAGTTTGAGATCTTATATTTAAATATTTAATTCATTTTGAGTCAATTTTTGTATATGGTGAAAGGTAGAGGACCAGTTACATTTTTCTGCATATGCCTAGCCACCTATCCCAGCACCACTTATTTAGTAGGGAGTCCTTTTCCCATTGCTATTTTCTTTATTTATTTTTTAAAATTTATTTATTATACTTTAAGTTCTGGGGTACATGTGCAGATTGTGCACATTTGTTACATAGGTATACACTTGCCATGGTGGTTGTTTGCTGCATCCATTGCCCCATCATCTACATTAGGTAGTTCTCCTAATGCCATTCTTCCCCAATCCCCCCACCCAGCCCCCCCACTTCCCAGGCCCTAGTATATGATCTTCCCCTCTCTGTGTCCATGTGTTCTCATTGTTCACCTCCCACTTATGAGAGAGAAGATGTGGTGTTTGGTTTTCTGTTCTTGTGTCAGTTCGTTGAGAATGATGGTTTCCAGTTTCATCCATGTCTCTGCAAAGGACATGAACTCATCCTTTTTTATGGCTGCATAGTATTCCATGGTGTATATGTGCCACATTTTCTTTATCCAGTCTATGCTATTTTCATTGACTTTGTCAAAGATCAGATGGTTGTAGGTGTGTGGCTTTATTTCTGGATTCTCTATTCTGTTTCAGTTGTCTACATATCTGTTTTTGTACCAGTACCATGCTGTTTTGGTTACTGTAGCCTTATAGTATAGTTTGAAGTGAGTAATGTGATTCTTGCAGCTTTATTCTCTTTGCTTAGGATTGCTTCGGATGTTTGGATTTATTATGGGTTCCACGTGAATTTTAGAATAGTTTTTTTTTTCTTTTCTAGTTCAGTGGAAAAAGCAGGCATTTTGATAAAAATGGCATTGAAACTGTAAATTGCATTGAGCAGTACAGCCTTTTTAATGTTATTGTTTCTTTTAATCCATGAGCATGGAATTGTTTTTTCATTATTTTTGTCATCTCCAATTTATTTCAGATGTGTTTTGTAGTTCTCCTTGTAAAGATCTTTTACCTCCTTGTTTATGTGTATTTCTAGGTATTTCATTTTTTGGTGGCTATTGCAAATGGGATTGTGTTGCTGATTTGGCTCTCAGTTAGAACATTATTAGGATATAGAAATACTACTGATTTTTTACACTGATTTTATATTCTAAAACTTTACGGAAGTTGTTATCTTGTCCAGGAGACTTTTGTTGGAGTCTTTAGCTTTTTCTATGTATACGATCATGTCATCAGCAAAGATAGCTTTACTCCTTCTTTTCCTATTTAAAAGCATCTTATATCTTTCTCTTGACTGATTGCTGTAGCTAAGACTTCCAGAATTATGTAGAACAGGAGTGGTGAGCATAGTCTTGTTCTAGTTCCCAAGAGGAATAGTTTTATCTTTTGCCCATTCAGTATGATGTTGCCTGTGGGTTTATTATAGATGCCTCTTGTTATTTTGAGGTGTGTTCTTTCAATGCCTAGCCTGTCTGGAGTTTTTATCCTGAAAGGATGTGGGTTTTATCAAAGGCTTTTCTTTGCATCTAGTGAGATAATCATATGATTTTTTTTTTGATTCTGTTTATGTGATGAATCATATTTATTGATTTGTAGATGTTGAACCAATATTGTGTCCTAGGAATAAAGCCCACTTGATCATGCTGAACTAACTTTTTGATGTGCTACTGTAGTTGTTTTGCCAGGATTTTCTTGAGGTTTTTACATCTACGTTCATTAGGAATATTGGCCTTAAGTTCTCTGTCTCTGCTAGATTTTGGTATCAGGATGATGCTGGCTTTGTAGAGTGAATTAGGGAGGAGCCCCACAGCCTTAATTTTTTAGGACATTTTCAGAAGGACTGCTGTCACTTCTTTGTACTTCTGACAGGTTTTTGCTGTGAATCCATCTGGTCCAGGTGTTGTTGTTGTTGTTGTTGTTAGATTGTTTTATTACTGATTCAGATTTTGAAACTTGTAATTAGTCTATTTGGGTTCTTACTTTCTTTCTGGTTCAACCATTGTGAGGTTGTGTGTTTCCAGGAATTTATTCTTTTCTTCTAGGTTTCCCTAATTGTGTGTATGTAGGTGTTCATAAGAGGCTCTGAAGATCTTTTGTATTTTTGTGAGATTGTTTGTAATGTTGTCTTTGTCATTTTTAATTGTGTTTATTTTAATCATTTTTTGTTTTTTTGTTAATTCGTCTAGTGTTTTATCAATCTTGTTTATTCTTTTGAAGAACTGACTCTTGGTTTCATTGATCTTTTTTAATGGACTTTTGCATCTCAATTACATTCAGATCTTCTTTGATTTAGTTATTTCTTTTCTTTTGCTATCTTTGAAGTTTTCTTTTAAGTTCCTCTAAGTGTGACGTTACATTATTAATTTGAGATATTTATAACTGCTTAATGAAGGCATTTAGCACTGTAAAGTTTCCTCTTAACACTGCTTTAGCTGCAACCCAATTATTTTGGTAAGTTGAGTCTTTGTTTTCATTAATTTCAAAGAATTTTTTTTTGTCACCTTAATTTTATTGTTCACCCAAGAGTTATTTAGGACCAAGTTTTTAATTACCATGTTTTTGTGTAGTTTTGAGAGTTCTTCTTTTTAACAATTTCTATTTTTATTGTACCATGTTCCAAGAATGTTCTTGGAATAATTTCAATATTTTTGAATTTATCGAGACTTGCTTTATGACTGAGCATGTGGTCAATCTCAGAATATGTTCTGTACATGGATAAGAAGAATTCTGTATTGTTGGGTGAAGTATTCTGTAGATGTCTCTAATATCCAGTTGGTCAAATGTTGAGTTTAAGTTATACATTTATTTGTTATTTTTCTTCCTGAATTTTTTCTGTCTAATTCTATCAGTAGGGTGTTGAATTCCTCTGCTATTATTTTTGTGGCTATGTACGTCTTTTCATAGGTTAAGAAAAACTTATTTTATGATTCTAGGTCCTCCAATGTTGAATTCATACATATTTATGATAGTTAAGTCATCTTTATTATTATTTAATGTCCTTCTTTGGTCATCCTGATTGTTGTTGGTTTATAGTCTGTTTTATCTGATACGAGAATAATGACTCCTACTCTTTCATGTTTTTCCCCTCTTTTTTTTATTTCTCTATCCCTTTACTTTAAGCCTGTGGGTGATGTTACATGTACCATGGATCTCTTGAAGACAGCAGACAGTTGGACCATGCCTTTTTATTCAACTTGCCGCTCTGTGCCTTTTAAACAGGTGTTAGACCACTTACATTCAACATTAGTATTGATATGCAAGATTTTGATGTAGTCATTGTGTTGTTAGCTGGTTGTTTGGTAGACTTGATTAGTATAGTTGCCTTATATTGTCTGTGTGCTATGCACTTGTGTGTTTTTGTCGTTGCAGTTATCAATCTTTCATTTCCATTTTTAGCATTCCCTTAAGGACCGCTTTTAAGGCTGGTATAGTGGTAACAAATTTCTTTAGTGTTTGCTTTTGTGATTATGTTTTAATTTTTCCTTCCTTTATGAAAATTCATTTGGAAGAGTATGAAATTTATAGTTGAAAGTTCCTTTGAAGATGCTGAAAATTGGCCCCTAATCTCTTCTGCATTGTAAAGTTTCTGCTGAGGTCTGCTGCTAACCTAATAGGGTTCCCTTTGTAAGTGACCTGACCTTTCCTTCTAGCTGCTTTTAAGATTTTTTTTGCATGTGTTGACATTGGTGAATCTGACAGCTATGTGTTTTGGAGACATTTGCCTTGTGTAATATCTCACAGGGTTTCTCTGTATTTCTTGAATTTGTATGTCTAACTCTCTAGCAAAACTGGGGAAAATTTTTATGGGTTATATCCTCAACTATGCTTTCCAAGTTGCTTACTCTCTCTCCCTCTCTCCTTCACTCTTGGGAATGCCAGTGAGTCATAGATTTGGTCTCTTTATATAATCCTATATTCTTGAAGGTTTTTTTTTTTAATTCTTTTTTTTTAAATTTCTGTCTGAGTTAATTTTAAGAACTAGTTTTCAAGTATGATATTATTTTCTCATCTTGGTCTATTTTTTCGGTTAATGCTTGTGACTATATTATGAAATTTCTATGGTAATAAATTCTTCAATTCCAGAAGTTCTGTTTGATTCTTTTTTTAATATGGCTATTTAGTCTTTCAACTCTTGGATCCTTTTTACTGGGTTCCTTGTTTTACTTGGATTGAGTTTCAACTTCTCCAGGTTCTTGATGAGCTTCTTTGACATTCAGATTCATCTGAGATGGCTGGTATTCCTTAAACTGTGATGTAGGTTGAGTATAGACAATTGGCTTCATTTCTGGATGCTTTTAGAAGGTCAAGGGTCTATAAAGGATCTATATTTGTGGCTGAAGTTTTTTTTTTTTTTTTTTTTTTTTTTTTAGGGTTTACTGGCACTGTGTACTGCTAAAATATTTTTGGCGTTGTAATTTGGACTGTGATCCAGTAGGTGATACTTAACAATGATAGCTGACTAATAGGCTCTTATTCAGTCATTTCAGCATGTTCACTTGTACTCTGTGATCAGGGAGAAGAAGGATGAATCTCTATCACCAGCTCTACTCCTAAGCCTTAAATTAGCCACCACTGATCACTGATACCACACCCACAGTTTCTTTTGTATTATTTTGTTCTCACACTGCAAATAAAGACATACCAAGATTGGATAATTTATAAAGGAAAGAGGTTTAACTGACTCACTGTTCAGCATGACTGTGGAGGCCTCAGGAAACTTACAATCATGACAGAAGAAGAAGCTAACATGTCCTTTTTCACATGGCAGCATCAAGGAGAAGAGCAGAGCAAAAGGGGTAGGGAAATTCCCTCATAAAACCATTAAATCTTATGAGAACTCACTATCATGACAGCAGCATGGAGGTAACAGCCCCCATGATTCAATTACCTCCCCACCAGGTCCCTCCCACAACATGTGGGAATTATGGAAAGTACATTCAAAATGAGATTTGGGCAGGGACACAGCCAAACCATATCACTTTGTTATATGTTCCAGGCCTCCAGGCTGTGGGACTCCCTCAGACAGTGGCCATGGCTGACTGATAGGATGCATTCTTCCTGGTCTGACCCTGTGAAGGGAGGCATGTCCCATTCCTCCACCAGTCTAAGAACATGGGTATCTCAACCCTCTCGTGTTCTGAGAATGGGGGCTACTCTGTACTCGGGTACATCCCATGTTGGTAAGTCTTCCCCTGATTAGGAGCAGTAGGGGTGGGAGGCCACACAATCTCCTGTCTGGGTATTTTCTAGGGGAACACAGAGCTGTGCCTACCCACAGATTTCAAGCAGTGGCAAGGCCACTCTGCTGGAAGCCCAGGCTCACCAGTCTTGCCTGGCTGGCTCATTGTTGTTTGAAACAGTCTATGTTTGTTTGTATTTACAAACATTTCTAGTCTTTTTATTCACTTTCATTTATTCTTCGAATAATTTTCTTTCTGCGTAAGCACATTTAGTATTTCCTTTACTGAATGACTTTACTGTCAGTCCAATGGCAGCCACTGTTTTTGGTTTTTGTTTGTCTGCAAATATCTTCAACCTCTTTTAAAACATCAGTTTCTGGGTATTGAATTTTAAGATTGCAGAGTTGTTAGCAGAAATTTTAAGATATTATTACATAGCCTTCTGGCTTCTATTGTTTCTGTTGAGCGTTTGTCATATTATTACTTCAGTGAATGCAATGTGTTCACTCTGGATTTCTTTTTAGGATATTGACTTTGGTTTTCAACAGTTTTACTAGTATATGACTGACTGTGGATTTGCTTATTTGTTTGTTTGTTTTTTCATTCATCCTGCTTGAGATTTGTAACTTTCTTATCTCTTAGATTGAAGTGATATCTTCCAATTGTTTCATAAGATTTTCAGCCATATATCTGCCAATATTGCCTTTCAATTTTAATCTTCTTCCTCTCTGATTTTTCAATTACATACATATTAGAACCTGTCATTGTATCACATTTGTATCTAATGCCTTTTTCCTACTGTCCATCTAGTTGTCTCTTCACATTTCAGTGTGTCTATATTTTCCTGACTTGTCTTCCAGTTCGCTAATTTTCCCTTCAGTTTTCTAACCTTCTAAAAGCCTCACTGAATTATTAGTTTCAGTTATTTTATCTTCAGTTCTATAATTTTTATTTTTTTGTCTATTATACTATTTATATCTCCTTAAAATGTGTTTCAACTTGTTACATAATTACTTGAATCTAGTAAGCATAGGTATTTTTAAGTGTGTGTCTAATAAATTTCATCTGTGCATCTCCCATGGATCTATTTCTCTTTCTCATTTTCTTTTATTGACATTTCAGTGAAATAGTGTCTTGCTATATACTAGTTTATATGTGATTCTCATATATTGCATATAAATTTGTAGTAAAATGATTTTTAAATTAGATTACATTTCTGATAAGATTTACATTTTTTTTCTGTATGATTGCTATATTGAGAGCAAAGATACCTTTTTTAAAATCTAGTTGCTTGTCATCCTCTCTAGTACATGACAACATACCTCTAGGAACCAAACTATCTAATGTCCAGAAGTCAGTAAGGGGTTAATTGGACAATAACTGCATTCACCTTAAGGTATTACATACCAGTTTTATAGTTCAGAATTGAGTGCTACGGAAATGGAAATAGAATATTTTTTTCTGTAAATATTATCACCTTTTACATCTTTTTCTTGTACTCATTGACTCAGATGTCTACCTCTACCTAATTCATTCACTTCTTGCACTGACCCAGGGAGGAGAGAAGATGCTGGATTCGCAGAGCCTAAAAGAGAAAAGCAGAATATAAATAAAAAAGTATAATAAATTAAAACATGCTATGATAAGTGATGTTAAGAGTGTGGTGGACTCTCTGCAAGATATTATTTGCTTCATGTGACAGAATTTATTAAATCAATTCAGTCCTAGATGCTGGCATATAAATAACTCTACCATTATTTGTATGCTTAGAAATATCCTCTGAACACAAAAGGGAAAACTGGGTAGAGTAAGTGATCTGATATGCTGTTTATCAAAATGCAGGATGTGTGGTTCCAAAGTGTTATAATTAAATAACATTAAATCATAGACTAAAAGAATTATTCCCTTTAATTTTTTTCAGTACTGATTACCTCAAGAGAAAGTCCAAGGTATTGTTTTACTTGTTAGTCTCTTGTCTTAAAGAAAAGTGCAGACTCCCAGCTCTGAGCATTTGGCAGGCAACAGTATCCAGCTAGAATTTAATAACATTGCCCTTGTCTGTTGGTTTTTGATTGCATTTGTTTGTATTGTTACATTTTATTTATTACAAGTGGTACAAGTTTTCTTTCTGTGTCAGTGATTTTTTTTTTTACTTCTAAAGATAGTATGTTAGTTAAAAAGTGAATCAATAGAAAATGTTAACTATTAGGTTGGAGTATATGAAACGCTCAATATTTATCAATTTTTGAACTGCAAAACTGGCAATATTACATGATGCAAACTAATTTTAATAATATAGGTGGGATGTGATAGGGAACTTTTGTGATGATGTAGGAGAATGGCTGAAATCTGCGAATACTTAAGAAACAATGAGTACCTTTGACAGGCACTCCTATGAGTAACATTGACAAAAAGAGCATTTCTTCTGGCCTCTCCTTATGTGTGAAAATTATTTTATTTTAACAAGGAGAGTGAGAACTGGCTTTGATTTCAGGCTTCAAGCCAGCAATGACCCATATACTGTCATTCTCTAATCTAGTATATTAATTCACCAGATATTGGAAAGAAGTAGCAAAATTAGAGGTTGAGCACTATGCCATGGGCCATGCGCTCAAATGTGACTTCAACATCTAATTGGCTTGAATACCTAAAAGTTTGAGATTATTTAGAGAAAGCTACTTTATAATACAAATAAAAGGCATAATAGTCTAATTAAAACCACAATGTGAACTGAGCAAAGACCAGCGGGGAAAAGAGGGTGGAGGGAGTTGTTAGCAAAGTTGATCCTCATCAATTACCAAGCTTCTACAGACAAAAACCCTATTTCTATTATAATTCAGCTGTTTGGTCTTATTGCTAGATGAGTTATATCAAGAAGTTGTAGAAGGAAATTGCTTACAACCAAAGAGGCTGGTACAGAATACAAATGAAAAAAATTCAGAGCTATCAATATATAATCTCTGAAAGTGAGATTTCAGTGCTAAAAATCAGAAAGTTATGAAATGGAAAAGCAAATTATAAATGCATTCCAAGAATGTGAGAAAATGAAAATGGAAGAGGACTTGAGGAAAAGCTTCTTAAGAGGGAAGAAAAATTGACTCCTCTATCACTAGTTCATCTTTTCTTGGTCAGAGAATTCACCCAGCCCTTTCCTGTGGCCATGAAAATTGATGCAGTGTTACATATACATTTTAAATATAAAACAGAGGAAGAAAATAAATAAATGAGGCCACAATTTCCAAACCAAGAGAAAGAGAAAATGGAACATCATAAAATTATACAAGCAAAGAGGAAAATCAATAAAATTCAATGCAGCACAGCTTCCCACTCACTTCTGAGCATACAAGGTCCACTCATCTGGAATGCATCAGGTGTATGGTATATGTTATAAATCTTTCAATTCTTCAGAAATATTATCTATCATTAGAAGCACTAAAAAATACCAGTGGGCTTCACTAATTGTGGTTTTTGCTTTCATCCTGACTTGGGAATTGAGCAGCATCCTGGGTACTCTGTATCCGTGTTAGTCAGAGAGGAGGTAGATGGATACTAAAGACAGTGTCCTTATCACAAATTGCTGCCTCTCACTCTCTCAATCCTGAGTCAGAGAATATGTGAATGGGGAGTCTCTTTTACTCCTCCTCCAGGTGCAGCAATCCCAAGACATGAAGGTCTCACCACTTCATTCTATCCCTGTGATTGTTTTAATGATTGCAAAATTGGCTTTTCATAAAAATAACCTGAGAAGTCTTTATTCATGTAATTTTTTGAGCCTCACCTTCACCCCCTTACACCAAAAGTGATACACCTTGGAGTTTCCATACATTTTCATTTATTAAAAGTGGGGTATTCTGATACAGGCAGTCATAGAAACACATTTGCGTATCATTGTAGAAAAATCCTCATTCCTCCCTTTAATCCTCATAATGGGCAATATTTATACCATGCTGCTCTATCTTTGAGGAAGAGAATCTCTATAAAATTCTTCCCTGTCCTCCTAAAGTTGTGAAAATCTCCCACCTTAATTAATCTCACCTCCTCCAAATATGTTCAAGTGTCTCATCCATTTTCTTTTAGTCTATTATTAAATTCTAGTGTCTTATGTCCATTAAGTTTTGACATAAATGTTGCACGATGTGAAATGATTCTGAAGCCTGGCTAGCCTTTACTGGCATCACATTTCTCCCAGCTTGAATTTATGTCTGGAAAAAGCTGGAAACTTATTTTTACTATTGAGCCTAATAGGCTGACCAAAAAAAAAAAAACAAAAAAACAAAAAACAAAATCTTGTTTTAAAATTCCTAGCCATTGAGCATTATGAAAAAATCCAAACTGCACTATTCCAAATTTCCCAGGTGACTCATTATAAGCATTTCCTCATGGTACTTAAAGCATTACAGAGAATTCCAATAAAGTTCCAGTGTTCGGATCAACATTCTAGCAGAGTTCGCTGCACTGCTCCTGCTGGCTGGAATCTTGCCTAAGAAAGACTATTTAGTGGTATGCTGTGTTGTATGGCCTAAAAGAAGAGTGCTAAGTCTTGTCCACTTGTTATTTCATGGCTCCTTCTCACTACACCCTATCTTATGGATATATTATGATGAATTCAGGCCATATTTTTACTACATGCCACAATATATGAATTCTTTGGCTAGGTAGAAAGTGGCACAAACAAGTCAGATGCCCTAGACCCACCTCTGCTACTAGTAAATAATATGATAATATAGGCTATGTCTCTCTGGTCTTCAATATACTTAGCCACCAATAGATGGCATGGGTCAAGACAAATAGCTTTCAAGCTTTTCCTCAGATACACCAAACAATGTAACAAAGTCATCTAAAATAGAACATTAACAAAACCAGTAGAAAACTCTTTAATATTGATCCTTTCTCCCCCAACAGAATGGCAGCAGAGGTAAACATAACCTATCCTGAATTACTGTATATTATTCTCTTGATCATCTTTAGTTTTAAAATGTTTGTAGCCTTAAAAATAGATGTTCTTAGTTTTATGTATGGTTGATATTTAGTCTCATAAAATATATTCTTAAGTGACTTGTTTACATTCATTATTATTCTCTTATAAATAGAACACAATGTATATCTTATTTCTTCTGTTGTGGGATATTTGTATTAGACCCCCCTACTTCTATAAAAATTTTAAATACCTATCTTAGTGGCCATGTGTGTGAGCTTTTCAAAAGTATAAAGAAACAATGTTGGATCTTTGGGTATGCTCATCTTCAACTTTACCAGGCCATTTCAAATTACTTTTAAAATTAGTCGTATCAATCCATACTCCAAATAGCTCTGTATGAAAATTCCTGTTGTTCCAAATATTATCAATAATTATTATTCCTGGTTTGTTTTTAAATTTTTTGATGTTATATTGTTTTCACTAGCAGCAACGATTAGGGTTTGATTGCAAAAGAAGACTCACAGAACCCAAAGTCAAAATGTTTACAAATTTATGTTTTATCATAGAATAATAATACAAAATAATAACAAAGTAAGGATATGTATCAATGACAAAGACTGCCTCATGGCAAAAGTTTAGAAATGGTAGGCGTGAGTTCCAGTTGTTTTCTGCTGTAAAGGCCACACTGAATACATTTTTTTTCTCTAGGGTCAACTGACATGTACAAGGCACACCTCAGAAACAGAAAGTGCAATAGAGAGTTTTATCCCAGTCTTCACATACCTTCTTGATCACATAAGCACATTGTTTATGCTACATATAACCATTCTCGAAGGCACACCTTTCTCTGGGGGGTGGGGGTTCTCACCAAAATCAAATGAAAATCATCAATGCCTTTATTGTTAATAAATAAATAGTGACAAGCTGATACAAATAAGCCCTCATGTTACATTTCTCATAAAAGTTACATATTTTTCTGTTTGATTGCTATATTCAGTGCAAATATACCTTTCTTAAATCCAGTTGCTTGTCATCCTCTACAGCACATGGCAACATACCTTTAGGAACCAAACTATCTAATGTCCAGAAGTCAGTAGGGGTTACTTACTCTTCAAATTTGTAATTATAAAACAGCACTACTACCCAGTATGTTTTATGCCTTTCCTGGGAATCAGCTCAGGACAATTTCAGGCCTCTGTGTATCACTATTCTTGTAATATGCTATTTCTTAATAACTAGTAGACAAATTCATATATTTATTGGCTGGTTGAAATTTGTTTTCTGAGAAATTCCTATTTATACCTTGGATTATTTCTTTCTCTTGGGTTTTTATTTCTTTTTAGTGTTAATATTTAGGAGTCATTTACATATTTTGGATACTAACTCTTTACTAAAATCTGCTCTCTCATCTTCAAGTTTAATTTGCCATTTATGCATGATCTCATTTTATCATTCATAGTTTTATGTATCTTTTGGATTTTTGCTCTATGTGTCTGTATTGTATTTCAAATGCTTATTTGAACTCTTTTTCTTATGAAGTAATTCTTTTTAAAGTTATGTTTCATTAATTGTTTAACTGAACTAGTTAATGTTAGTATATAAAATATTACAAAATCCAGTAGTGTAAATCAATGATGATTTACTGTCATCCCCCAAGTCTACAGATTATCTGGAGACTGGCTGATGTTGGTTGGGCTCAACTAGAAAGTGTTAATCTGAGGTATCATGTGGATTAGTTGGGGGTTGGTAGATCTAGTCTTTGCAGCTCAGTTGAGGAGACTGTGCTCCATGGGGTTCTTCTGACATGCTTTTCTCGTGATGACGGCAGAAACATAAGAGAGCCAATGAAAACACACAAAAGAAACCTCTGAAGGCATGAGTTCAAAAGCGGCACCCATTACATTTACTTCACTATACTAACCATAGTAACCACTATGGCTGAAATCAAAGTTAAGATACAGGGGAGTATACTACATTTTGAGTGGAGGAACTACTAAATCTTATGACAACTGATGATCTGAGGAAGACTGGAGAATGTGGCTGTCAATTCAATCTACCATATTTGTACAGAGTTGTGATAATATTTCAAGTATCAATTTGGTTGGGCAAATATGGTGCCCAGATATCTGGTCACACACTATTCTGCATATTCTGTGAGGGTGTTTTTTGGATGATATTAATATTTAAGACAGAGAATTTTGAGTAAAGCACATTGCCTACCGCAATGAAGATGAGTCTCAACCAATCAGTTAAAGATCTGAATTAGAAAGAAAACCTGACCATCTTCCCTGAACTCCAGCCTGCTGATTCACTGTGTGGATCCTGGATTTGCCAGCCTGCATAATGACAGGAGTCAATTTCTTCAAATAAATCTCCATGTCCTCAATACATACTATTGGTTCGGTTTCTCAGAAGAACCCTGACTAATACATTACATTTATATTTATTTTATTCTTCTTTGCAGAATTATTTCTGGCCATTTTTTTCAAAATTTGATTAATCAGTTGGCTTTTCATCTCTTTAAATATATAATATGTCTAATGCATTTAGGTATATTTAACATTAAATATGTTTTATACATTTAATTATGTTTAGCATTTAAATATATTTCATAAGTATCACCATTAAATATATTTATAGTTGTATATCTAAATATATATTTAAATATATTTAGCATTCATTATGCTAAATTCCAAACTGAAGTCTTTGATTTTATGGAATTTTTTGTGTTTATCTTCATTGTGCCTTATTTTGTTTTCTTCTGTCTTCTTTGAAGATATTTTCTATCTTTGATTTATGACTGTTTGATTAGAATATACCTAGGTACAGATATTTTAGGTAGAAAATATATATCCTTCTTGATACTCTCTGAGCTTCTAGGAGCTTTGTGATTTAATGTCTGTATTAATTTTAGAAAATTCTAAGACATTATTACATCAAAAATTCCTTTTTTCCTTTTCCTCTTCTTTTGTTATTTTAATTACACACACTTGTATCTTCTGCAATTGTTCCAGAGTTCTTACATATTATGTTGCATTTTAAAATTATTTTTTTCTTTGCATTATAGTGTTAGAGGTTTCTATAAAACTCAATGTATTTTATTTCTAGTATATTCTTCAGATTTGTTCTTAGAGTTTCCACTTATTTATTGCATGTTGCTTATTTTTTATCCATTGCAGTTTTTAGCACGTTAACTGTAGTGATTTTAATTTCCTGGTCTAGTAATTCCAATATCTGCTACACTTAAGTATTGTTTTGATATTCACTTGATTTTTTTAGACTGTGTTTTATCCTTTACAATCCTTGTAATTTTTTTTATTAAAAGCTAGGTGTGATGTATTACATAAAAGAAATTGAGTAAATAGGTCTTTATATGAAGTTTTATGTTTACTAGACTGTCTTTCAGGAGCAAAATTTCCTCTCATGCTTTTATTTTTGTCTCCTGTCATCATTGGATTTCCCAAGGGGCACCTTCTTAAATAGGATATGAGGCTTCTAGTTTTCTCAGTTGTAACCCACTCTTACTGTATAGGAGCCTGACTGACATGGTGGTAAGGCATGAGGGGGAAGGGAAGCATTCTATGATGCTGTGATTATGTCTCAGTCTTTTGGTTAGCCTGTGCCCTTGTCTGTGACCCATAAAACTGCTTATTACGTTTTTGTTCTTTTCTCTCTTAGGTGAAACTGAAATTCTAGAGAGAGCCCCAAGTCAGTTAAGCTGTGGTAAAACTCAAGTTTGTTAGGTTTGTTTGGCAAAACAACTTCTTTTCAGGATTGAGGGCAATCTTTTGTTAAGGAGAATAGAATGCTCTAGATATATTTCACAATGGTTATTTTTTCCCCCTCCTGAAGTGTGACGAGAGTTTTCTCCAATATTCACCCTGATAACTTAGTTGAAGCTTTTGAAGGTAGAACTGACAAAAGTACAGTGGCCTTCCAAATGCTGAACTCCTGGAGCTTTCAATATCCAAACTAGTTCACACGGCCCTCTGCAGTCAATTACAGTTTAAGTGTTCATATGAGTACTAGCTTCAGCAAAGCCTATCTGCTTTGGGCACCTGTTGCAGGTTCTCAGAAGGTTATGTGATTCTTGGTATCCACATGTCTTTCCAGTTTTGCAGCAATGTTTGCCTTGTGATATCAATTCTCTGGTAGTTCCAAGGATAATTGTAAATTTTTAATTAATTTGGGGTGTGTGTGTGTGTGTGTGTGTGTGTGTGTGTGGTGAGAACAGGAGTAATGACTTCCAAGCTCTTCATATGGTACACCAGAAACCACACACCTTATTTCTTTATGAGTTTATTTATTTCTTGTATATATCTGTGTTCCTTTGGTGTTAGCTATTGAAGTCCATAACATTTAGGTTCAGAATGCCCACATAGAAATATGCTGAATTCTTAAAAGGTACATTTTAAGGGTTCATTAAAGGGTTCATCTCTTAAAAGAGGACTGGCATTTGCTTCTGCTAGATATTTGAAGGAACTCTAGTTCAGAAATATTTTACATAATTTCTAAGTAATGCAGATCCTCTTTCCAACTGTTGTGATGGTTAATATGTAGTTAAGAACTTTTAGAGAAAAATTTTAAACTTTTATTTTACCTAAGGCCTAAGGCTGGAATTGACAAGGGTCTTTGTTTCTTCACATGGCGTGTGTGTGTGTGTGTGTGTGTGTGTGTGTGTGTGTGTGTGTGTGTGTGTGTCTTACTCAGCATTTTGCTCAGGGAGTATCTATTTTGGGAATTCCAGCTTTTTAAATGTGCCTTTTGTGATTATGCATCTTTCTATGGGTCCAAGATCTTTTCTTCTCTTCCCCACACAGCTGTAAAAGAAGAGTTCTAGCATACCAGGAATTCGTGAGTGCTTTTAAGGAACCTTCCATTATACTCTATTTATGATCCCACTCTTTTCTGTCCCTTGTAAACTTTCCCTATTTTCTAAAGTACTGAGATATATATATTTACACGTTTACAAAGTTACCTTATTTGTAAGAGAAAAGCTTCCAGTGGATCTAGTCCACCATATTGCTAACAAGTCCAGTACATCCCTTATTTATCTCATATAGTAGGATTTTAAAACAATATCTTAAAATTAAATTTTCCATGGCTACAAAAAGTTTTTAAATCATTAAATAAGAAAGTCTTCAAGAGCATTGACTCATCTAAAATCAGCATTGTGGTTAAGAGTATGAGCTTGGGAGCCAAACTAACTGATTTTGGTTTCTAGCTCTTCTAATGATTGCCTGGGTGACCTCAGGCTAGTTACTGAAGGCTAGTAACTGCTTCATTTTCTTCATCTATAAAAGGAGAATACTGTATACTGGCATCTATTTCATAGGGTTTTTGTAAGTATTAAATGAGCCAATATGTAAAAAAAAAATCATCTAAAATTGTGACTTCCACATAGCAAGCATTCAATAAACCTCAACATTTACTATTACTTTTATTGTTACTTATTATTGCTGTTGTTGTAAGATCATCTCTTTGAAATATACTGCCAGGCTGAAGTCATTACTTCTAGATAGGCTGATCCTTCACAAGGCACCTAAAAATAGGCCTTTTTGGCACAAAACAAATGAACACATTACTTTCAGATATAGATGTACGTACAGTTCTACAACCCTGCTTTGTTCAAATCTGGCGCTTCTCCTTTATCCAGGAACAGAATAGTGTATTTCTTAGAGAAGTAAGGTTTTCCAGCTGCCCAGAGACCAAATTGCTGTACTGGTATTTCCTGGTTTAATTTATTTACAGCCCTAGGCAATAAAATGGAAGATTTCCACATACAATCAGTGGATGTGGAACAGGGAGGCCACTTCTACATCTACCTAGACTTGTAATTTTACCTTTTTCTCTACCATCACATAGCTGAGGACCAACAATTACTTATGCATTTTCATATTCCATTACTCACCTCATATGTGTTATTTACCAATGTTATGACATGTGCTGTCCTAGGCACTTGTGAAACTGTGTTGATTAACAGCTAATCCCTCCTCTCAAAGAAGTCACGATCTAGTGAGGAAACTCACCCACAACAACAATATGTGTCCCAGACTATGAAAGATAGTCTGTGTGGATGTGGGATGTGCATTGGGATGTGCCTAGATTATGGAAGAGAACAGTGCATGCGGGAAAGCAGAAAACAAAAGTTTCACTGAATGGAGGTGATCTTTGAGCTAAGTATTTAAAACTGCGAAAGAATTTTTCTCTTGGAGAGACAGGGAAAGGTAATCTAGGCAAGGGGAATATTAGAAGCAAAAGTATATGAGTCATCATTTGCAATTGTGGGGCACACGGGCTTCAGTGAGCAAACATATGAGGAGGATAGGATATGATTGAGAAGCAAGCACCAAAAAATGAGACTAAATTTAGTTGAAGAGCAGAGGTCTCATATACTGGAGTTTAAAACTTCATCCTGAAGGTAACAAGCTTTCACAGCAGGGTGAAGCAGAGGAAACCATCATCGTATTTCTGTTTAAGAAGGGTAATATGGAATACTAAGGGTTCTCACGCTGAAGACAAATTTGAAAGCAGCTATGGTGGATCTAGGAGACATAAAGTGGTCTGAGCTCAGGCAGAAGACAGTGAGAATGGAAATAAGGGGACTGATTTGAAAGATATTCACAGGCAGAAATGACAGGACTGGATAAGTTATTATAAAATGAAAGATAAGAAAGAAGCAGAGTAGGGCTAAAGAAGATTTCTGAATTGGATGGCACTTTTACCTGCCAGAGAGAACACAAAAGCATTAGAAGACCACAAATTTGTTTTTAATTCTGTGCAAGGAAAACTTCAGCAAAGATAGGTCAATTCAGCACACAGGCTTTGCCCTTTGAAGCCTCGGGACCCTGTGCAGCCCAGGCTTGGCACTCCCCCTCTGTTTCTTCAGAGCAGGCTCCAGGGACTCTTCCCACTCCCTGCTCAGAGCTGCCAATTTCAAGTCTGTCCCTGGAGGGTCCTCTCCCCCCAGAGCCTTCCTGCACAAAGTAGCTGCCTTTCTAGTTTCCTCCTTCCTCCAGTCCCCAAAGACTAGTACACATGACATTTTCTTTAAAAATTGTTATTAATCACTACAGGGAAACAGAGAAAAGCAAGAATAACAAACACAGAGGAATTACAAAGCTTAAGAAATTTTACAGATTTCGTTATTCTTCTCTTTCTGAGAGTGTGACAAAGAGCCAGTCTCTGCTCCTTCCCCTCGTTTTGTTAGACCTTTATTCCTAAGGATAGAGTTCAACAATCTCCCCAAACTTCATCTAGTCCAATCCTTTCAGAAGAGAATATGCTGATTCCTTTCTCAGAAAAGCCCTCCTTTTTAAAGCAGCTGGGCTGAATTCCCCCATATCTACACATGAGTTTGACAAATACATATTGAACACTCGCTGTCCTCCTGGCACTGTGTTAGACCCTGGAAATACAGTGGTGAAAATGATACAGTTCCTACCCCCGGAGCCTTATCCAAAAGTGGTGGAAGAATTTGAATACACATGCATTAATACACAGTGTCCTTTTCCCAAGTGAATATTGTACTCAGGTAACTTCTGTAGTGGCTGAGATTTTTTAAAAATAAGTTCTGTTTACTGCTGTATTCTCATCACCAAGAATAGGGCTTGGCACATAGCTGATGCACAACACATATGCTTTGAATCATGAAATGTACTCTGCTAAAAACAGAAAAGTCTTCAAACATTTCTTCATCACAGAAAGGCTCCCTTTTATGATTGAGGTATTCAAGAATAGCCATATAGAAATGATATTCTTCATATTCATAAAACTATGATGAAAAAAGGAATTCATGTATTGGAATTTATTCTACTTCATTTGCAACTTCACTTGTCTTCTGTGAAGTGTACTAAAAATATCAGGCAGTGAGTTACACTAGTATTATCCTGCCTGTTCCAGGCCCTAAACATGAGGGGTGGGCGGGAGAGGGAGGGAAAAATCATATGAAGACTTCGAGACATCACCAGGCTTCTTATATAGGGATTCAGTCTGTTTGGGGTCCAAAGTTGTCGCAGATTGTATTTTCTCATAATATCTACCAACAGATACAATCTCCTTTCAGGGTGATTTTGACATTGCTCCTATTGAAAGTGAACTCTTAGTTCCCTCTTCTTGAATCTGGATGGTCTTGTGACTGTGACTAAAATGATGCTATGTGACTCCTAAGGCAAGTCCATAAAAGCAACATAGGTTCTACTGGCTTCCTCGGGACACTCACCTTTGGAGCCCTGAGACACCGTATTAGCAACCTGTCTTCAAGCCACTATGCTGTGAGAAAGTTCAAACTAGCTTCCATGGAGAGATCTCAAGGAGGGAACAGACATAAAGCTATTTGAAGAAATGAACAAGTTCGTACAGCTCCCCAGCTCCTTCAACTTCCTGTTATTCTAGCACCAGGGCCCTTCTGACAGCAATCACACAAGATAGAGCCAGAAATGCCCAGCTAGCCCTTCTCAACTGTCTGATTCACAGAAATCTTGAAATCTAATAAAATAGTTGTTACTGTTTTAAGTCATTATGATTTCCAGTGATTTGCGACACAGCAGTAGATATCTGGAACAATAGTAACTGCTGAGTTGTTTTACCCACTCCTAGCAGGAAGTATTTTTGTTTCCCAATTGTTCTTTATTGCATTTTCAACATCACTCACATATACCTTCTTCCTCTTTTTTGTTCTTTTTTTTCCTTTACTTTCTTTTTTCCTTTTTTTTTTTCTCTTTTTCTTTCTTTTTTTAAGGAATTTCCTTTCCATCTGAGAAAACGTCAGATTTGGTCTTGGTCTTGGTCTTGGTCTTGGTGCAGTGATAAATCAAAGTACCAAGAATAAGAAATATGGCCGGGCATGGTGGCTCAAGCCTATAATCCCAGCACTTTGGGAGGTCGAAGTGGGCAGATCACGAGGTCAAGAGATCCAGACCATCCTGGCCAACATGATGAAGCCCCGTCTCTACTAAAAATACAAAAGTTAGCTGGGCATGGTGATGCATGCCTGTAGTCCCAGCTATTTGGGAGACTAAGGCAGGAGAATCTCTTGAACTCAAGAGGTGGAGGTTGCAGTGAGCCAAGATCGTGCCACTACGCTCCAGCCAGGTGACAGAGTGAGTTTCCATTGAAAGAAAGAAAGAAAGAGAGAAGAAAGAAAGAAGAAGAAAGAAAGAAGGAAGGAAGGAAGGAAGAAGGAAGGAAGGAGGGAAAAACAAGTCTCTCTCAGGACTTTAAATCTTGGAAAGAGTAAAACAATTACCAAAATAAATTTTAAAATAGAGCTTGATTCATCTCAGCTGTCATGATGAGATTATTACTCAGTGTTCTCTAGATTCTTGGCACTGTTCTGGCCCTTATCCCTTATCCTATTCTAAACCTACTTTTGTGAACTCGCCTATAATCTTATGCAAATTCCTTTTCTGCGTAAGTTATTCACCATAAGTTTGATATACATTCTTAGATAATCCAAATCAAATTTTGAATTTTTATTTCCAAACTGATCAATCTACACAAGTAATGATAACAAATAGATGCTGACTCTCTACCTCTTACTGGAGAGAGATTATTTTGGTCCTTGACAACTTTTGCTATTGTTTGCCTGTGGTTTGTCTCCACCAAAACTTATGCTGAAGTTTGATCCCCAGTGTGGCAGTGTAGGCAGGTAGGACTTAGCATTAAGTGTGTAGATCCTGGGGGGGGTAGATCCCTCATTAATAGATTAATGCTTTCTCAACGTGGTGAGTGAGCTCTTCTGCCTCAGAAGTGGATTCGTTTCCATGAAACCCAGTTGTTAAAAGGAGTCTGAATTCCTCAGTTTCTTTCTCTTGCTTCTTCTCTAGCCATCTGATCTATTTTCATATGCTCTTTCCTCTTTCACTTTCTGCCATAAGTTGAACAAGCAAGAGATGTCGCTGCACAATCTTGAGCCTTACAGTCATCAGCATCGTGAGCCAAACAAACCTCCTTTGTTGAGAAATTACCCAGCCTCTGGTTGCTGTTATAGCAACACTATATGGACTAAGACAATATTTTCACATGTGCTATTCCCCAGCCGAATTGATGTTCAGGGCCTGCTAAAAGCAGAAATTCTTATTCTTCTCTCTTTTTTATGCCAGAGATATTTAATATACTTATATTTACAAATGAATACTTATTCCTCACAGAAAATTATGGAAAATTGTCATAAACAAAATAGAAGAAAAGGAAAAGAAGGAATACAATTTTTCCATATTACTAAGAACAGACAGTTAAAATAAAACTATGCCCAATCTGAAATAATTTAAGTAAGAAATGAGTTGGCTCATGTAACCAAATTGCATCCAGGGCAAGGATGATGCTGTTTTCAGGGATGACTGGATCTAAGGACTGAACATGTCAAGAGTTTTCTCCACATTCTCATCTCTGCTCATCTATGTGAGAAAATTTTACTTTCTCCTATATCATGAGAGTTTCCTTAGACAGCTTAGGGGGTGGAAAGGTTTAACCACAGACAATTTCAGGCTGAGTCTAGCATCAGTGCTCACAGATGACCTCCCAGGAAAGAAATACCTCATCCAGCTGACTCTGTCTTTATTTGGCAGCTGTAATCGTCAAAGGTCCTGCAAATTCCTAACCAAGTGTGAGACAACTTGACCAACCCATATAAACCAGTTGGCACAAGGCAGTCAGTTCCATTCCCCCTCAGCCACTCCCTGCTGCACTGCTAGTCAGGTGTTTAACTCTTAGATAATCTTCATAATCCTCAACCTCATTTCTACTGCCATGAAAAAAATGACCCCTTGATAACCCTCAGTGTGTCATTAGAACTGAAAATCCCACCCATCCTTGGCTGCCCAATTCACATGATAATTCAGAATTTTCTGACATTCTTAAGACCTACGATCTCCAATTGTAGAACACAGGTTACCACCAACAATCAATTCAAAGACCTCTCGCTTTTTATGGAGGGAGAAAAAAAACTACATATATTACATACCAAGTCCATGCTAGTTTTCTTAAATATACTCATTCTCCTTTTCCCTCAAGAATGTAGACAGCTGCCCTAAGGTGTATATTCTAGGTTACCACAATATCTCCATCTCGGGCAAGGACACACGTCTTCTATTATAGCTGTTGGGGGTTTAGAAAACCAAAATATATGGTACTTATCTATCCCTCACCAAGATTTGGAAACAATTAAGAGATAGGCCCAGAATGACAGGACTCAATTGTTTGCTTCACTATTGAACAAAAAACAGACTGGAGAACCAGGCTTTGATTTGCAAACAAATAGGGTTCTATAGCTCTCTGTTCCATGCTTACCCTCTCATATCCCCTGTTGTCCTAGATTTTGGGTCAGCCTCACTGAGGGATAGTATGTGCCTACAAATTCATGTAAATTTGGCTAGGCATGGTGGCTCATGCCTGTAATTCCAGAACTTTGAAAGGCTGAGTCGGGTAGATCATCTGAGGTCAGGAGTTCGAGACCAGCCTGGCCAACATGGTGAAACCCCTTCACTACTAAAAATACAAAAATTAGCTGAGCATGGTGGCACACATCTGTAGTCTCAGCTACTCAGGAGGCTGAGGCAGGAGAATCACTTGAACCTGGGAGGTGGAGGTTGCAGTGAGCTGAGATCACACCACTGCACTCCAACCTGGGCAACAGAGTGAGACTCTGTCTCAAATAATAATAATAAAAATTTTAAAAAATCATGTAAAGTGTTGAGGGGAATAAGAACAATTCCACGGTTCTTTAGTCATTTGATGGATTATCTTACTGCATAAAGAAATGTGAACCTATGAGTATTTCTATTCCAGGGGGAAAAGATTGAAGATATAGAGAAGTTATCACTCCATCTAAAATATGAAGAGAGTGGCATAAGCAGTTCCTCCCACCCAGCATACTCCTGGCTACCACAAGTGCAATGGAGATGGATGGGAATAGTAGTCTAGATTAGTCAAGACTACTATTAAGTAGTCTTGATTCACCTGACGTTGAGCAGACTACTTGACTAATAGACTACTATTAAGTATCTGTCTACTTAAGTAGTCTATTAGTCAAGTAGTCTGCTCAACCTCAGGTGAATCAGTGTTCTTTCCAGGTCAAATTCACCAGCCTAGAAGTTTCCACACTCTGGTAATCATCAACCCCATCATGCATCACTCCCCATCCTACCTCATGTACCACCGAAGTCCCTCACCCAGAAGCTGTTTCCCTTCCTGCTATCTGTCCCTAAATCTGAACTCATCACAATGCCCTGTCAAGCCCAGTCACATTGACCCTGGGCAATGGCAATTCACCATCAACAAAATATCCCAACTATATCCTCAACTTTGTCTCTGAATAATCTTGTCCCTTTCTTTTTCTAACTAAAATATGTGTCTCCTGAGAACTTGGACTCCCAATTTCTCTCAACCACAGACTAGATTTCTCACAATTTCACCTTCATTGTAACTGGCAAATAGGGTTTTTTACCCTCCTAGCTCCTGATTGCTTCTTTCAAATCCTTTTCTTTCTTCAAAGACCTTCAATTTCTTCAAGGTGTGTGTAATCAGATGTCATTATTTACTTCTGCTTTTTGGTGTTGCTAGTTATTATTTTAGTCCTTTCTTCTTATTTATGGATGACTGTGTATATCCGTTTTCAATGCCACTCTGGTCCTCATTTTTTAAAGTTCTCTAAATAAATAGAAGAGATTTAACCAACATGCTGACCTCTTCTATCTTCTAAGTCCTTTACTACAAAAATTTCTATCAGGTTGTACAAAATGATTGATGTTTCATCATTACTTTTAATGGCAAAAACTGCAATTACCTTTGCACCAATCTAATCCTTCCACGTTACTTTAGCCTCTCATATGACCTACTCTGATATTATACCAATAACTGAACCTTTATAATCCCACATTTGTCTTACCCTTAATTTGACCAAGATCGTTCCAATTTATCTTCTCTGAATGTTCACTTCAGATGTTACCTAGTACCACTGAATTTTCTAATCCATAACCCTGTAATATTTCTCCTATTACCTCCTTTCTATTATCACTTCCATCCAAGCTTAGCCTTGTTTCCATAGTCTGGCATCATAATCCCTTTTTTTAAACACTCAACTTCCTTTTTCATATTTAGAACTTTTGTAATCCCTATGCGATGTTTTTTCTATGCTGTGTAACAAGTTGCCAAAAACCTAACGGCTTAAAAAATACTCATTCATTATCTCACAGCTTCTAAAGATCAGAAGTCTGAACATTATCTAGATTCTATGCTCAGGATATGACAAAGCTAAGTGAAGTTGTCAGCTAGCCTGTGTTCTTTTCTGGAGGGTGGGTTAGAGAAGGAACCACTTCCAGGCTCCAGTAGGTTGTTGGCAGAATTCTTTTTCTTGTGATTGCAGAGTTTATGAAGCTTACCTCATCAAAGCCATCGAAAGAGAGAAAGTGTGTCTCTGTTGCATTAATAACTATCTTTAGGAAAGACGTAAGCCCTCTTCTAAAGAGCTCAACTGACTAGGTCAGACCCACCCTGGATAACCTCCTTTTTAATTAATACAAATTCAAATAGTTAGGAACCTTAACTAGATATCTGTAAATCCCTTCACCTTTTCCATATTCTATTAGTTAGAAGTAAGCCAAGAGGAGATAATTAAACACGTGGCTCATTGGGGATTAATTTAGTGTATATCTACACAATCTTAGCAAAATCTGGATCCAGGTTTATGTTAGTTTAAATCCAACTTTCTGCTAACTGTGTACCTGTACTCAAACATACCTATATTATACATAATTTTAAAAATTGCACATTTCTCTGATAGGCTACTTTTCAAAGACATGACAATAAATCTTGAATGGGTATTTAATACAGGCAATATTTATCCAAAAAGATCACTTTCACTACAGAAAATGATTTTTTATTTTCTCTATTTTCTCAAAACTCAAAATCTTCTCACTTTTCACCCTTGGTTGTTGACTATGCCTTATAGTTAATAGAGAACTACTCATCCTTCTACTATCAGGTATGCCAGTTCCCCATCATCTGCATGTATTCTACCTTCCATTCTTTGTGTATTTCTAGTTAATGAAAACCCTCTCTGTTTGTATCAGAAATGTCTCCCCCTGTGGATCACTTCCTCCAAAAATTTATTATCTGCTGGATTTATCTCTCTTTTGCTCGTCAATTTATTCCTCTTCTTTAAAAATTACCTTTCTTAAAGCACAATCTCCAAAATTAGGCTCCTTAGTTTTTCTATAAATGTAAAGTTATTCCAAAATAGAAAGTTCGTGACTACAATAACAAAACAATCTCCTTTGTCTACAGATATCCTCCAGTTGTCTTTGAATTCACCCGCTAAGAGTTTCTCTTTGCTCTGCATGCTTACCTCTCATTCTCTCCTCACCTCTCCCAATTAGACTTTGGTCATCTTATTAAGAATATCATATTAAGAATATCGTTGACGTTTCTTCCTACTCTAGTCAATATTCAGTAATTCTGAGCATTCTCATAATTCTCTTCCATTAATCACTCTCTTCTTGAATGTATGTTTCTCTGGGATTCAATGGCACCATATGCCACTGTTTTTTCTCACATTTTACTGTTTTCTTCTTCTCAGTCTTTTCTGCTGGCTCCTCTAAATGATGGCCCTGAGTTTTCTACCTCCACTTTTTCCCTAGGTAACTTCATCAGTTCTATGCCTTTAAATGTAATAAATCTCATAATGATATGTCTGTCACAGGACTTTCCCCAAGGATACAGACCAAACCTCCTACTTATTATACATCATCTTCCTTGAATCTTTAAAAGACATGTCAAATTTCACATGATCAAAATAGAAGTAGTTTTTTTCTTTCCAAAATTGACTCTTTCGAAGGCATTTTCTAGCTTATTCGATGATAAAGCTATTCATTCAATTGCTTCGTTCAAAACTTTGCAAGTCTCATCTTTTCTTTTTTTCTTTTGTTTATACTCCATATTCAAGTGGCTTGGCTCTTAATGAAAAATATATTTTAAATATAATTACTCCTTTGATGGTCTTTCCTTGATTATACCTACTAAAGCGGCACCATACTTCCTTTCATTCTTTTAATTTAAAATGGTTGCCAGGGGCTTCACTTGGGCCGCTATAATATTAGGTAATTTATAAACAGAATGTTAAGATCTGTCTCTTAAATTTTTAAAGCAGAATTTTTCATTGGGATTAAATAAACAAAAATGTATTTCTTACTGTTCTAGAGATCGGGAACCCCCTGACCAAGGCACCAGGAGATTTAATGCCCAGCGAGAACTCTGTGCTTACTTAATATGTGGTCCCTTATGGCTACATTCTTACATGGCCAAAGGGATGGAAGTCTTCCTTAAGCCTCTTCTATAAGTGCAATTAGTCCCATTTATGAGGGCAGATCCTTTATGACCTAATCACCTCCTTAAAGTCCCAATTCCTGATACAACCACAATGAGGATTCAGTTTCAGTGTGAATTTTAAAGGGACACAAACATTCAGACAACAGCAGGGGCTTTTCTGCATTATATTCTTCCTTATTACAAATCTTGTGGAATATAAATTATTTAATTTTATTGACTAACATGCTGACTTCTTCTATTGAATCTTAGATTCCTATAAAATTTAATTAATAACTGTACTTGGACAACAAATGTAAACCAGAACAGGTCAATGTACACTTAGTTATATGCTCACTCTAATTATAGTCACTAAGTCAATGTCATACGCTAACTTTAATCTTGCAAATAGTGTATTTTGCAGTGCTTTAGCAAAATGCCCTCCTGGTTTTGTTTTTTTTTTTTTTCTGGTTTCTCCTTGAAAAGTTTTTTGTCCATATGTTAAATATTAGCTTTTTAAAAGTTTTGCTCTAAGCTTTTCTCACATAGCACCTTTTCTCTCTGGATAATCCAATCTACTCTAATGGCATCATTTATCATCTATTTGCTAATAATACCAAACTTTATCTCCATCCTACATAATACTCATAAACTCCAAATACATGCCAATGTGTGCAAATACATGTTGGATATCAAGCAATGAATGCTTAAAAGACACTTCAATAATATCTCATATTTAAGTACTCACAATATGCTAAGTACTATTCTGAAATATTTACATATATTATCTTGTTTACTTTTAATAATAACTCTATGGGTTTAATAATGTTATAATTAATTCACATTCTCCAGAAAACATAACCAATATGATATAGATAGATAGATGCCAGGTAGATAGATAATAAACACACACATGTACCTATGCATATATAAAGATATTTATTTTAAGGAATTGATTCATTAGATCATGTAGGTTGACAAGTCCTAAATCTGCAGGATGAGTCTCAAAGAACAGCTGATGCTGCATTTCAGTTCCAGAGGCCAGGAGGCTGGAGACACAAAGAAGAGCCAGGGTTTGCCACGCAATACTCTTTCTGTTGGTGGGGGGTCAGTTTTTGTTTCTATTCAGGCCTTCCACTGACTCGATGAGGCCCACTCACATACGGAGGGCAACCTACTTTCCTCAAAGATCACCAATGTAAATGTAATCTTTTAAATACCCTCAGAGGAATAGCCAGAAAAATGTTTGACCAATTATCTAGTCACTAGTCACTGTGGCCCAATCAAGTGGACATGTAAAATTAACCATTCCAATCATGTAACAACATTTTAAATATAAAGGTATAAAGATATGTAGAAACGATTCATCAAAGATCATTCACTTAATAAATGGTGGAATCAGGATTTAAAACTAGGCATTCCGAATTCAGAGCCCATTCTCTTAACTCTCATTGTTTCAAATGTGTCACCTCCAACACTGAACTAATTGTAAATCTGGGTCTCCTTCTGTGTCCAGTATGTCGTTGAAAAGAATGATTCTGCTCATTGTACAATGGGTCTAACTAGATATCACCTTTAATTACTCCCTCATATTCAATCAATTCATTAAAATTCAATAAATTCCTATTGTTTCTACCACCTAAGTACATCGCTACAACAAATTTCCACAGCCAGTACTTTAATTGGAAGATCTATTTTTCCTCATCACCATCTCTTCCATATGCAGTATTGCAGCCAGAGATACCTGATTTCCATCTCCAACTTCAGGACTTTGTATGTATTATATCCTCTGACCTAGAAAATATCCCCATTTCACTGCTTCTGGACAATCACAGGTGCATATTCACACAAACACTGACACCACCTACCTAAATCCCAGTGTTTGAACAGGCCTCAGATAAGAAATCACTTTTCTCCAGCATTATTAATTGATACAATAACAGCCAATAAATTGGTCTCTTAAGGGATTTCCCATACTCATAATCAGTGTATACTACCTGTGGCTTAATCACCTATGGCTATAGTGTTCCCCAAAATTCATGTGTTAGTAATGTAATCTCCAATCCAACATTGTTGGGAGGTGGGTCTTCATAGAAGGCCTTTAGGCCATGAGGGTTCCGCCATCATGAGTAGATTACTATCACTATAAAAGAACTTGCAAGAGTGAGTTCATTCTCTTTGGGCTTCCACTTTCCACCATGTGAGAATACAGCAAGAAAGCCCTCACCAGGTGCCAGTGTCTTGATCTTGGACTTCCCAGCCTCCAGAATTGAGAAATAAATTTCTGTTCTTTGTAAATTACCCAGTTACAAGTATCCTGCCTATAACAGCACAAAATGGACAAAGGCAGACATTGGTGCCAGATGAATGGGATGTTGCTATATAACAAATACTTAAAATATGGAAGAGCTGTTGGAACTGGTTAATAGGTAGAGGCTAGAATAGTTTTGAAATACATAACAGAAAAAAAAAAAAACCTGTATTGCCATGAATGAAGGATTAAGAGTAATTCTGTTGAAGGCTCAGAGGAAGAGAAAAATGTAGGGAAAGTCTGGAATTTCTTAGAGATTCCTCAAGAGGCCATGCCCAGAATGCTCACAGAGATACAGACAGTAAAGGCCATTCTGGTGAGGCTCAGGTAAAAATGAAGAACAAGGTATTGAAAACTGAAGAAAAGGCCATCTATTTTATAACTTGGCTAAGAACTTCACTAAATTATGTTGGTGTCCCAGGATTTTATGAAAATCACAGCCTAAGAGTGATAAACTACGCTATCTGGAAGAAGTCTCTAAGCAGAAGAACTCTCTAACTGTTCAGGATGCGCTGTGGCTGTTGTTAACTGCTTTTAGTAAAATATGAGAAGAGAGAAATGATTTAAAGACTGAACTTATAATCTTAAGGGAAACAGAAGATAAAAATTTGAAAACCCCTTACACTGGCCATGTAAAGAATTTTGAAATTATGTTAGGGAGAGAGAATATCATGGGTATGGCCAAAGTATTATTTGATAAAGAGATTAGTATGAATCAAAAACAATTCATCAAGACAATGGGAGAATGACCCCAAAGGCATTTCAGAGATCTTCAAGGAGGTTGTGCCTTCTATCATAGCCCCACAATGCTAGGGCCTTGAGGCAGAATGGTTTAAAGGGATGAGCTCAGGGCACCTGTGGGACCCCAGGGATCATTGCCAATGGCTGCCTTGGGTTTTTAATCCCCATGTACCAGCACAGCACTCCTTGACCACCCCAGTTGTGGCTCAAATGTGCCCAAGTGCAGTCCAGGTGCATCCCAGGCTACTGTGCCCCAAATGGTGCAAACAGTCAGCCTTGGTAGCAACCGCATGGTCCTGACTGTGCAGGCACACAGAAGAGATGAGCTGTGAAGGGATGGCTTTCCCCACCAAACCATGTCTCCGGCAGCCTCAGGACTCTGGCAGAGAAGTACTACAGTGGTCTAGCTGCCAGAGAAAGATCCAACCCCGCCTCCGCTGCCCACAGCCTCAGACAATGCTCAGTGGAACTATAGAGTCCAGGCTACTGCAGAGACCTCCCACAAGGGCAATGCCTAGTAGACCTGGGGAAACATGACTGCTCTGAGACCCCAGTTCCATAGAGCCATCAGCACGCAGCACCAGCCTGGAAGAACTGCAGGAACTGTATTCCAGCCCTTGAGAGTGATATGGGCAGTAGCCAGCAAAGCCATGGGCTTGGAGCCGCCAGGAGTCTTGATGACTCAACCTCCGCCCCAGTGTGTCTGAAAGGCAGGTCATGGAGTCAAAGAAGATTATTCTAAAACTGTGAGATTTCATACTGTTTGTCATTTTCGGTTTTGGACTTGCTAGGAACCTGTTACTCCTTCTTTCTTTTCTATTACTCTTGATGATGGAATGTTTATCCTATGCCTGGCCTACCATTGCATTTTGAAAGCACATAACTTGTGTGGTTTCACAGGCTCACAGCTGAAGAGAAATACTTCAGGATGAATTGTACCTTGATTGTCGCCTAAATCTCAGTTAGATGAGATTTTAGACATAGACTTTAAAGTTTGTGCTGAAATAAGTTAAGACATTGAGGGTTATTGATATGGTATAAATGTATTTTGCATGGAAAGAACATGAATTTGTGGGGCAAGAGGCAGAATGCTATGGTCTGAATGTGTCCCCTAAAATTTGTGTGTTGGAAATTTAATCCCCAACACAGCAGTATTGGGAGATGCAGTTAATGGGAGGTGTTTCGATTGGGAGGGTCCCACCTTCATGAAGGATTAATATTGCCATAAAAAAGGGATTGTGGGAGTAGATTTTCCATCTCTATCCCTTTTGCCTTTTGTCATGTGAGAACACGGCAAAGGAGCTCTCACAAGAGGCTATCACCTTGATTTTAAACTTCCCAGCCTCCAGAACTGTGAGAAATAAATTTCTTTTTTTTATAAGTTATTGAGTTTTAGGAATTCTGTTATAGCTACACAAAATGGACTAAGACCTGGTTAGCTATTTGATTCTTTCCCTACATGACATGCTCCTTGAAATCTGTGTGTGATATAGTGCCTGTATATTATAAGCACTCGAAAATTACTTCTTAGGTAAATACATCTCTCTATTTTTTTCTCTTATATCCACCTTGTCTTTCTTAAATTTGTAATATCCTACTCAGGGATGCTATACTGAAATACAGGCCCATGTCAATATATAGCGCTATGAAAAGTATAAAGAAAATGCTTATTTCTCTTTAATGTTTAAAAATACACTTGGAACATTCTAGTGGCCAGGTTTTGTGTCATGAGTCAATACTTTGCCACATGAAACTGATGATCAACTAGATCAGTCAGGAAAATATTGAGTTTCGTCTACACCTATAAGTAAAGCATGTCCAGTGGGAACTCTATTTAGACTTTCAACATGATGTAAGAACTCCCAAGTAGGTAGATAGCATGAGCCACGAAAATGGGAGTCCGTAGGCAGAAATCATGGTTTTGGGACTTCTGTGACAGGAAGAACAGAAGACCACATTCCATGGCTAGAGAAAAGAAATAGAAGAGATAAACATGGGTGGAGTAGGTCCAAGCTTTGACCATGCAAACAGAATTATTTTTATCATTAGAGAACAGACATATAAGCAGTAGCGAAGGTAGCATCTCAGGAACTTGGGGGAGGTGTGTCTTAATTGCATAAGCATATGTCTGCCCACTGCTTTGTGTAGCTGTGTCATGTCATGAGCCTCAGATAGCACTTCAGAGCTCCTAAGAAGCAACCACAGTCACAGTTGACTCAGGATATTGTGAGCCAAGCCTATCATTGAGAGAGGCTGGAAGGTACTAAAAAACAACAGTGAAATTTTTGTTTTCTTTGATGATTTCTGTCCACAGGTTAGTGCTGACTAGAAATGCAGTCAACAACATTTCTTACTGACTTTTCTATAGAGCTTCTCTATTACCAAAGCTTTGTTAACAAGAGCTTTTTGTAGGCATAGAATATTCCATTTTGCTTCCTTTTTTCTGTTATTCCTTTAGGATCTCCTCTTATCCTACCCATGTTTACACTATAGAATAGTGATCAAGACCAAGGACCCTGAAGGTAAGGCCTAATATCAAATCTTGCCTGTACCACATACAGATGAGTTATGTATCCATGTAAAGGTTACTCAATCTCTATGCCTCAGTTTTCTTGTTTATAAAATGAGAAAAAGAATAATGCTTCCATGTCAGAATTGTTGTGAAAATTAAGCTGTTAATATAAGTAAAATCTTAGAAGGGTACGTGGAACATAATAAGCTTTGTATGGTGTTAGTCATTATTTTACAGAGTTAGATACACTTTCCCCATGCTTGAATAATACTTTATGCATACCTTTATTACAGCTCTAATCACATTATATTTGTTGTACTTTATTTGTATATCTCCCCCTCTGAGTTGGGAGGTCTTTGAGGGCATATTATATTCTCTGTATTCTTGAGTGTATAGCACAGTGCCCAATATTGACCAAGGGTGACATTTAAGTTGATAAATTGATTAATTCCGATGAAATACACAATGCAATTTTTCTTGTTTCTTTCAACATGAAAAAGGGCTCTATTATTTAACAATTTATTTAAAATTTAGAAAACAAATGAAAGAATACAAAGTCATTCCTAAACTCTGAGTTTATGCCAACAAGAGCAAAGGAGAGTGCTTCAAACTGTGATTCTGAAGTTACGTTTGCTTTATTTAAAAATCATAATATATTAGAGTAATTAAACTGTTTCATGACCTCATTGAAATCCTGTAAGGCTTAATTAATGTTTGTAAAGCCTTTTGCAATCCTCAGATGAGAAGCAGAAAAAAAGCGTAAGAAATCATTGTTGTTATCACTGATTCCATCTTACATGATTGCAAGCAGTTTGCCTCACCTAAATTTGCTGATTAAATTCAGGCTATGACCATGCAGAAACACAAGCAAAATTCATTTCTACACTGTAGCTCAGCCTGTCTTATTTAGAAGGTTGTAGACAAACAAAAATACAGCCATCTTTTTATATACATGGGGGATTGGTTCCAGGACACCCGCAGGATACCAAAATCTGCAAATGCTCAAGTCCCTTATATAAAATAGCATATATTTGCATATAACCTACAAACATCCTCCAGTATAGTTTAAGTCATTTCTAAAGTACTTATAGTACCTAATACAAGGTAAAGAGTAAGTAAATGGTTGTTATGCTATATTTAAAAAATTTTTATTATGTTTTATTGTCATGCTATTTTTTATTTATTTTAAAAAATGTTTTAAACCTACAGTTAGTTGAACTCATGCATGCAGAACCCGCAGATATGAAAGGCTAACAGTGTATAATTTTTCAATGTAACTGTTTTTCAGAGAGGTGGCATATAAAAATGATGATAAATAACAGGTAAAGGCAAAAGCATGAGAGGAGGCCATTGGCCTCAACTGTACCACCTGGGAACTTGTCCTTGAGAAATACCTTCCCACGAAGTTTGGTATGAGGTAAAGATTGGAAAACTGTGTCTATAACTTTCCTTCTTTGTAACTTTGGGAAAATTACTTGGGGGAGCAAGAGCTATGCTGGACAGGTACAAGACTCGAATCCAGTCCTTAACATAGACCTGGCACATAGTATGTGTTCAAATACACAAATTTTAATATATAAGTGATAGTAGAATGATGCATATTAAACAGTTAAAATACATTATCACCAACATTTAAAAGATTGATCACCTCTATCTTCTGAAGTGCCATCATTCTATCATCCAGGATGACTTATTCCCCGAGAGCTCTGAATAACTGCATTTTGCTGTATTTCCATGACTAACAATTCTAATTTTGAAGGGCACTCAATCATGAAGTCATATCAAAGGCTTTAACTAAGATGTTCTGTTTATCTATTGCTGCATAACAAACCACCTCAACATTTAGTGGTGTAAAACATCCATTTTTATTATGCTCACAATTCAGAAAGGTAGAGCAGGATGGTCTTATCCCTGCTCCTTGATGACTGGAACCTCAGCCAAGATAACTCAAGTGTCTCAATTTATCTGGGCAAGCTCAATGGGATTCATATGTCAAGAACCGTAGTTTTATCAAATTCATCTTCATTTTTCTCTACATTGTGTCTCCTTGGGATGGAATGTCCAAGGTGGCTTTTTAATTTAAGTCTGTTGCCTTAGTTGGGATGACTGACACAACTGGTACTAGCAGGTCATCCCTCTCTCTGTATAGTATCTCCAAATAACTAACTTGAACTTCTCTGAAGAAACATATTCTAGGATTTATTACACGGCAATTGACTTCTCCTAGGATGAGCATTCCAAGAGGCACAGAGTTGTGCAGATTCTGATGACTTAGGCTTAGAAGTCCAGAACATCACCTTTGACACATTCTATGGCTCCAGCAAGTTACTATGGGCATCCTAGACTCACAGGGATAAAAATTAGATTCCACTTCTCAGTTGCAGAAGTAGGAAAGAATCCACATCCACTTTTTGTTTTCACCATAAAAGAAAAATCATTTATTTCTTAATTTTCTAGAAATCAAAAAAGCATCATGAGGAATTCTTCTTTATTAGACATGCTTTCTTACAATAGGTAGCTGCCTGGTCTACTTTAAAGGTTTAGAGAGAGAAGCTATAAACTTGGTTCTGTCACTTATTAACTGTGTGATATTGAACACATCTCTTAATCTCTCATCTTGTCTTCTAATCTATCAAGGAGGAAAATAATGTATTTTTTATCCATATCACTGAGTTGTTGAGAAGGTGAAATAATGGAATAAAAAGGCGATGAAAATTCAGAAATCCTACACAGCTGCTAGGTATCATTGTTAGTGAAATTTAGAGAGGAAACTATAGTCACTAGGATTTGCAGGTTTAACTAAGTTAGTTGCCTGGAGTTCCTGGACTCGTGACTGAGGCACATAAAAATGTCATGACCAAATAATGGTTTATTCAGTTTGAAGTCAAATTTCAACCTTAGATTTGAGGCCTTGGTTGTACCTTGGTCTGACTCTGTGCAAGGCTCTCTGAGTCTCCCAAGTGACTGATATCTATCTCACCTGGAAAGATGAATAAGATGAAAATTTGCCATATACATAGTTACTAAACCGTATAACCATCTGGTGATGTTTAACCAACTTTAAGCTTATTTTAATATAAAAATTAACACTTGATCATTTGTTCATTTTGTGGTCAGAAGATCTTTAGGCTCTAATACTTGCTAACAATCAGCTAAGGAAGGGAAAATATATCTGAGCAACAATTTAGTAAAAACTAGAGTGTAGCTGCTTCTGTGATCCCTAACATTTGCATGGCTTAAAGATAGGGTCCTGTTGTGTGTAGTTTTCAAAAATATGAAAACTTCCCTTCATTTTGTGCTTTTGAGTATTTTGCTAATTTTTTTAATGTGTCTATTCTGCGATTATTTCAAGAAAGATAGAGATCTCCTTAAACAATGTTTAAATACAACATTTAAGCTTAAATTAATATGGTATAGAGACAACATCACCAGCCTAGTATATGTTAATACTTGGGATATAAATGTTGGAGCTTCAGTTTCCTTTGAAGACAATGAGATCAGAATAGTTGAATTACTGGAATTTTGAGATTCCATGACTCTTTGGTTTTTGTTTTCCTTTGTTTTTTATTTTTTGCAAATATGTGACCATTGCTCATTCTGAAACAATATAACTATTAAGTATAATCTTAAAACTCAAACAATGAGATTGTCTCTGGCAAAATTCCACTGTGATAGAACAGCAGCAGCCCTGACTTAGCAGAGGGTTTCCAGGTAGTTACATCTTAGAATCACTTATGGTCTGAGACAAGTGAAAAATTCTACATATTCTAACAAGCCACCAATGTATATATTCTCCCAGCTTCTCCTTAGTTCAAACTTCTCTTAAAGCACCTTTCTTTTTTTTTAATTGCATTTTAGGTTTTGAGGTACATGTGAAGAACATGCAAGATTGTTGCATAGGTACACACATGGCAGTGTGATTTGCTGCCTTCCTCCCCATCACCTATATCTGGCATTTCTCCCCATGCTATCTCTCCCCAACTCCCCACCCCCCCACTGTCCCTTCCCTATTTCCCCCTGACAGACCCCAGTGTGTGATACTCCCCCTCCCTGTGTCCATGTGTTCTCATTGTTCAACACCCGCCTATGAGTGAGAACATGCGGTGTTTGATTTTCTGTTCTTGTGTCAGTTTGCTGAGAATGATGGTTTCCAGGTTCATCCATGTCCCTACAAAGGACATGAACTCATCGTTTTTTATGGCTGCATAATATTCCATGGTGTATATATGCCACATTTTCCTTGTCCAGTCTATCACCGATGGGCATTTGGGTTGGTTCCAGGTCTTTGCTATTGTAAACAGTGCTGCAATGAACATTCGTGTGCATGTGTCCTTATAGTAGAATGATTTATAATCCTTTGGATATATACCCAGTAATGGGATTGCTGGGTCAAATGAAATTTCTATTTCTAGGTCCTTGAGGAATCGCCACACTGTCTTCCACAATGGTTGAACTAATTTACACTCCCACCAACAATGTAAAAGTGTTCCTATTTCTCTACATCCTCTCCAGCACTCTTGGATCTGTCTGCCGTTAAGTCTCATGTCCACCTTCCAGCTTTCATCTTTCTTTATTTTGGCAATATTTGACACGATAACTAGACTCTCCTTAAATTTATTCTTTCTTTGATTTCTGAGACAAAACTCTTTTGGTTTTCTTCCTACTACTCTGGTAGATTCTTCACAGTCCTCTTCATGGCTTTTTTTTCTGTTGCCTAATCCTTAAAGGTTTGTGTAACACACACCTCTTCTCTATATATGTGCTTTTTGAATGATCTCACCCATATTCAAAGCTTTCTTCATCATTGATTTGACATCTAGCCAATAAATACTTATTTATTGTCTTTCATCTTCCAGAGACTATAATCCGATATTCTGAGTTTAAATCGACAGCCTGGTTTTTGATGCTGAGCTGCACACATACATATACATCTACATACTAAATATATTCACTTGTAAATACACGACATAGTAGAACTAGGGGTCATGGTCTATGTGAATGATCCTCCCTGGAGTTGTGCAGCTCTCTGCCTTTCCTAATGCATGATTCAAAGTCAACTTGTCCAAAATTAAACTCATCTTCCATTCCCAAAATGGCCATTGCTCCTCTAGTGTTTTCTAGCTCAGTGAGCAAGACTCAAAATTGGCAAGTTGTGAAATCACTGAGTCATCTGGATCTTCCACTTAATAAAAAGGGAGAACAACATCAACCTTAAAAGAATGTTAAGATTCTTCTAGGAGACTAAGCAAAATGATAAATGCAAAACACCTGTTCTAGTATCTTGTCCTATTAAGTATTCAATATTTATTACTCTCCATCCCGTTGGCTAAGCCAGAAACAGGACCTCATCTTTGATTTTTTAAAAAAGTTTTCAGCTTCTTCTGCAAGTTCAAAAACACCTGCCTCTTTTTACATACTTTCAACTTTATCAATATTATCTCTGAGTTATGACAATCTAGTTGAGAGTACCTTTATCTTCCTATCTTATCCTACTAACTGGTTTTCCTAATCTTAGCCATGCCCTCCTCTCCATCTATCTCTTACAACCTTTCCTTATTGAACCTTCAAGATGCTATTAAATTCTGCTGTTCTGTTTGAAACTTGGCACAGGCTTTCCACAGCTGATATGGCTTGGCTGAGTCCCCACCCAAATCTCATCTTGAAATGTAGCTCCCATTATCCCCATGTGTCATGGGAGGGACCCCATGGGAGGTAATTGAATCATGGGGGCAGATTTTTCTCTTGCTTTTCACATGATAATGATCAAGTCTCATGAGGTCTGGTGGAGAAAAAAACAGTTCCCCTGCACACGTTCTCTTGCCTGCCGCCATGTAAAAGGTGCTTTTTTTCCTCCTTCACCTTCTGCCATGATTATGAAGCCTACCCAGCTATGTGGAACTGTGAGTCCATTAAACCTCTTTTTCTTTAAAAATTATCCAGTCTCAGGTATGTCTTTATAGCAGTGTGAGAACAGACTAACACAACAGCATTTGGGGCAAAAGTCCAAACTTCTAAGCTTTGCACATAGGATACTTCATGACCTGGCCCTGTTTAACAGCCACCTCTTTTCCCCTTATACTCTGATCCAGACAAATTCACCTGTTTCATTTGTCATGTGTTGCTTTTGCTACTAGAGATGTCCCTTCTTCTTTCTCTAATTTACTTCTGCTTCTGTTTCAGAATTTAGCTCACGGTCACCGTTTTAAGGACATTCTTCTAGACGATGAGATTGGATTAGCTTCTTATACTGCTTACATATGGCAGTAGTATAAGCTCACTGAAAGCAGAAACTGCCTCTCATCCACCTTTGTAATCCCAGTGTCAAGCAAAAGGCCTAGGGTGCATATGCTTATGTAAGCAATAGTGAAAGAATGGGTGTATGCAAATGTTAGCATCCAAGAGTGAAAGCTATCCAGGTGATGATGGTAGCTTTTGAAATTGTGTATATAGAGAAATCTTTAGACTGCATTCAGTTGGTGATAGTAGAGGTTGCAGGGAGCAGCTGAAGGCCAATCTGTGATCCTTCCTGGGATTCTGATGGATCTGAGTACATCCATAGAATGGAAGAACTAGCAGACAGAAACCTATTTGTGTGATATACTAATGAGCCTCTATAAGGGAAGAAAATCCAAGGCAATGTTTCTCAATCAGGGCTTCAAGAATTCTAAGATTTTTTAAAAAGCTTTATATTTCATTTTAATGATGACACAAATAACTACAATATATTGTAAGAACACACTAATTTATAGCTGGGCAACACAAGAGTTTTTAGAGTCAGTGTTAGCTTTTATATAATCTGTTTGACACGTAAACACTGTTTTAACATAAAACATAAGCCAAATACATCAAAGCTCATTGAATAAAAAAAGAGTTGATGATATACTGAAGTTTTGAAAATGGTGGAGGAATTTAATTCATGCCACTTTAAAGATAGAAAAAATTTGTGTCATAGCACATTGATGCCATATTCCCATTACCGAAATTTACTTTCAGCCAGACATCGTCATCCATCACAGTACACTAATGTGGTTATTTTTAGATATTTTTTCAGTTTTTATTTAATTTATAAACTTATTTTTGCTTTATATTACATAAGAGCTTTACACATACAAACATTTAAGAGACAGTATAATAAAAACAACTTGGTATAATGCTGGAAACTTGAGAGATTATCTTTTTTAAAATAATTTGCACATTACTCAGAATGGAAAAAGACTATGTTGATGAAAAAAGGATCAGGGCATAACAAAATTGGGAGTAAAAGCTTCTTTTTCAGAGTAGAAGGTTTACCTCTTAGCCCAGCATGTGCACAAATACACATATACACACTACACACAAACACATGCACACACAAATGTTACATGTACAGAGACACACAACACAGCTAACTCCCACACAAGCATACATACATGTAACATACAACACAGACTTAAACATACGCACTTGCATAGTAACATGCAGGCGACACATATACACATATTTACGTGTATCACAAACAGCCCCATGCATAAAGAAAATGCACACACACACACACACACACACGCAGCTTCCATGAATTTATGTCTACATTTTATTCAGAGAGGAAAAGGACAGTGAATATGAACTGAGAGCTCAGTTCTCTAGAGTTCAGTGCTGCAGTTTTTAAAACCTCTTGAATTAAACTGCTCAACTAACAACCTCAGCTATGCCCCATCCTAGCTGAATAACCTGGACACTCAAGCATCTCCTTAATTTGTGGTCAGTTCCCTACTCTTCTGGTCATTAAATTGGGAAGGATAGTGAGCACTTAACTCATGGAATTGTTAAGAGAAGTGACTGCATTATTGCATGTTGACAACTTTAACACTACCTGGCACATAGGAAAAAAATAAATAGTGGCCTCCTTTGGTGAAACTTTAGATTTGATGGACAGAGAGTACTGCTTAGGGATCCTATCTGAGTTGCAAAATTAAAGAGGGTTTCTCCTTTCTTTTGTTAGAGAAAATGAGAAGCGTGGGAGTCATCCCTAATCTCTTGCAGTTTGTCCCAACGCATACTTACTCAATAACCAGTCTTGTTAATTTTTTTCCCTCTGAAACTCTCTTTGGTTGATGCATGTCTCTTCAATTCATGTGGGCTGAGGCAAGAGGTTTATAACTGCTTTCCCCACACCTACTTTTTTCCCCCAGTACAACCAAGCAGGATATTTTACTAAGGCAAATTTGATCCTTATTTCCTTAACACTTAGTGACTTCCCAATGCTTTGAGGATAAAGCTTTGCACAATCCAACCTCACTCAAATTCTCCATGCTTCTTGTTGATCAAGATGCTCTTCTCCGTTGGGTGCTACTCTCCTATTAGAAAGCCTAAGAACAAAGATTGTCTATTTCCATTAACCATCGTGTCTTCATCACCCACTAGAAGCCTTTCTAAATGTTGATTGGGCAGATGAACAAAACACCACACTGCTATGACACATCAGCAGATGTGTGTCCTGTCTATTTTACCTTTAAATTACCCTGTGTGGGTGCAAATGGGTGCTGACCAATGGAAAAGGCAATGATGCCTGATATGATAGGACAGTACCCCTTGGTATATGACAGTATCTGATGAAAGATGGTAGTAGACAGTGGTACCATCACTATATGCCACTGATGGTTCACTCAATAATACCATTAACGTACTATTGATGGTGAACCATCAGTGGCATACAGTGATGGTACCACTGATGGTTAACCATAAAACTGAATAAGGTAACCATAAAACTGTCAGTGGTGCCTAATCAGCATATTGGTTTTCAATAAAAGGAAGACCGATTAGAAGTGGTATCTTTTGTTTGTTTGCTTGCTTTGCTTGCTTGCTTTTTGTTTCTAATCTGTGGCTTTGCAAAGATTTTTTTGTGAACACAAATGAGATTCCTCCTGGCTCTGTTTGGTACTTCATAGTGATTTCATTGTAGCAGGATGGAGGGCTGGTGAGATCCAGAAAAGGGCTGCTACATAGCTGTATCTCTCTCTTTTCTTTTTCCAGGTAAAAGACCTGTGCTGGTCTGGTTCCCTGACAAGCATGCTAATGGGAAACGCTACACACATGTCACAATTTTACCCACACCCAGCATAGTTTGCTTAGCTCAAGCCATGGTAGGGAATGAGAATGGAAAAAAAGACCTTGGCTCATTGGCTGTAGTCTCTCTTGGTTCCATGGAGACATGCTTCTCAAGGCAAGGTGGTTAAGGAGGGCTAGAAAAATCCATTGTTAGACTTGAGATGACTGCTGCTCACAGATTTCCTCCTGTATGCCTTTTTTTTTTTTTTTGGTATAAGAAACACCAGTGGTCTGTCTGATAACTGGGAGCAATATCTGAATGTTCAACTAAATAGGATCCATATTCAACGGTCAAACCTTAGCTTACATATTTGATTCAAGCATCTGCTATACATGTACTCCTATCACCTGTACTCCTTTCACATTATGGATATCACCTTATATTATACAGATATACTTATATCACTACAGATATCAAAACTTAATTGGCGTTAACTGTGCATACTTATTCCACTGATTTACGTTATCTTTTCCAAATTCTTAAACTCTTATTTGTGGGATATACTCAATTCAAAGTAGTTCCAATACTCCATTCAGATATTAACTTCATTTTCCCTCCAGCATAACCCCATCATATAAAGTAAATGACCTGATAACTAACAGTTGAATGCTCTAGTTAACTCTGATATTTCAATAATTCCTCTGTGAACTTTTTTGTAAAGTGAACAATTTCCCTGTAATAAAAATGATCCTCCCCGGTTATTGTCTTATAGATATGCAGAGATGGGAAATCATTTTTAAGTGAGTAAATTATAGATTTTCTCTAACCATATATATACTTGTTACATGAAAGTTACTGTGAACATTATATATACTCATTTGTTCAAAATTAAACTTTTTCCCTTTAACACTAAAATTACAAGAAATTGATTTATTTCTTTTCTTTTGTCACTTCAAAATTCTGTAGTGTTTGGGGGTCAATGTTTATACTGTAAAGAAGATATTTTGCATTTTTATTTATTTACATATTATTTATCAGATTTTTTGAAATGGGAAGTATATCTTGCGATAGGAGAGGATAATTTCCCAGGAATCAATTTGTTATGTAATCTTGGTATTTTTCACATGCTGTAACTGTTCTACAGAAAATGCTGACCCATCCATAATCATTTACTCATTTGTTCATTCACTCATTCAACAAAATATTTACTGTAAGCTGGAAGCAGTGGCTCACACCTGTAATCCCAGCACTCTGGGAGGCCGAGGTGGGCGGATCACGAGATCAAGAGATCAAGACCATCCTGGCCAACATGGTAAAACTCCGTCTCTACTAAAAACACAAAAATTAGCTGGGTGTGGTGGTGCACACCTGTAGTCCCAGCTACCCGGAAGGCTGAGGCAGGAGAATCGCTTGAACCTGGGAAGGCGGAGGTTGCAGTAAGCCAAGATCTTGCCACTGCCCTCCAGCATGCTGGCGACAGAGAGAGACTCAGTCTCAAAAAAAAAAAAAAAAAAAAAAATTATTATGTAATTACTATACATGCAACATGCAACACATTTTGACAGCTTTTTTTAAGGTATGATTGACAAACAATAAACTGCATATATTTAAACAGTGTACAATTTGATAAATTTTGACATATGTTTGTGTTTCTGAAATCAATACCACAATAAAGGTAAGGGGTATAATTTTCACCCCCAGAACTTTACTTGTGACATGTCATCCTACCTCAACTGCCATCCCCAGGTAACCACTGTCCTGTTATCTGTCCCTATAGTTCAGTTACATTTTCTAGAGTTTTATATGAATGAAATTTTGTCTTTCTTCTTTTACTCAGCATACTTACTTTGGGGTTTGTCCGAAGTGTTATGTGTATTAATAACATAGTACTTTTTATTGTCGAGTAGTAGTCCATTATATGCATACACCACAATTTGTTTATCCATTCACCCATTATGGGCATTTGGGTTAATTCTAGTTGTTAGTTATAATAAAGATGCTATGAATATTCAAGGACAAGTCTTTGTATGAACTTACACTTTCACTTCTCTTGGATAAATGCCCAGCATTAGAAAATCATATAGTAGATATATCTGCTGTAACTAGATTAATTTTTTTAAGTACAACTTTTACAAACTGGCTGCAGCATTTTGCATTCAAACTGTAGTATATGGAATTACATTTGCTGTGCATCCTCATCAGCATTTAATATGGTCAGTCTTTTCAGTTTTAGACATCTGATATATGTGTAGCTGAATATTATGCTTTTAATTTGAATTTGCCTGATTCATTTTGTTAAATATCTTTTTGTGTGTTTGTTTGCCATCCCTCTTTTGTCCACAGTGAAGTATCAGTTTGAATCTATTTTCCCCATTTGCCACTGGATTGTTTGTTCTCTTATTATTGAGCTTAGACTATCTGTAGTTAGTCAAGAAATGTCTTTTGCTAATATATAATTGTCAAGAAGTTCTCCAAGTCTGTGGCTTGAATTTTCATTCTCTGAAGAGTGTCCTTCGTTTTTTAATGTTAATTAAGTTCAGTATATTAGTTTTTCCTTATGCAGATCTTGCTTTTGGCATTATATATAGAAAGTTTTGCCTAATCAAAAGTTTCAAATATCTTTTCTTACATTTATCCTAAAAGCCTCAAAGTTTTGGATTTTATACTTAGGCTCATGTCTCATTTTAAATTAATTTTTGTATGTAATGTAAGTTAGAAATTCATTTTAGGGGCACAGGAATATACAGTTCTCCCATACTATTTTCTACAAAGGCTACCATGTTTCTCCTGAATTGTCTTTGCACTTTTATTAGAAATGGTTGTTCATATGTGTATCTAATTCTCAAATCTCTATTGTCTTTGAAATATTTATCTGTATACCAATATTAAACTATCTTGATAACTGTATCCTTATAATAAGCCCTGATACCTTCACAGTTAAAGTTGTTTTGGCTATTCCAGTTTTTTTACATTGGATAGGAATTTTAGAATTGACTTGTCAATTTCTGCAATAGAGTTTGCTGAGATTTTAATTGACATATTAAATGTATTGTTCAATTCTAATTTGTAGAAAATTGTTGTTATGGCAATATTGAGTCATTGAAACCATGAACAAAACATATATCTCATTTTATTTAGAGCACCTTCAGTTTCTTTCAACAATATTTCATGGCTACTATTATAGTTATTTTACATATTTTGATAGATTTACTTCTAAGTATTTACTATTTTTCATGCTATTCTAAATGGTATTAACTTTTTATTTAAATTTTAAATTACTTGTTGCTTATACGCACAAATACAACTGACTGTTTCTTGATTATATACACTGTATCTCCACTTCTTACTTCTACTAACTTATTGGTAGAGTCAACATACTTTCTACATAAATGATCATGTCAACTGTAAATACGGTATTTCTGCTTTTTGCTCTATTTTTGTCTCTTTCCTTTTTATCCTGACTAGAACCCACAATAACATGATAAGTAGAAGTCAAAAGTGGATACTCATGCTTCCTTTCTAATCTCAGAGGTAAAACATTGAGCTTTCAATGTTAATTGTGATATTATCTGGAGATTTTCCTTGGATATCCTTTATCAGGTTGAAGACATTCCCCTCCATTACGGAGAGTTATGTTGATGTTTTTAATCAGTGATAGACACTGAAATGTAAATAATTTTTTTCAATGACTGAGATGATTATAGGCTTTTTTAATTTTTAGTTTGTTTAAAGAATGTTTTTGTTTTAAAAACACTTTCCGTGTATTGTAAAATTTCATTTTCTAAGTGTTTTAAAGGCATTTTATGCCAATTTTTATTATACATTTTGGTTTGTAGTTTTTGTTTTGTTTTGTTTTGAGACAGAATCTCTTTCTGTCACCAGGTTGGAATGCAGTAGTGCAATCTCGGCTCACTGCAACCTCCACCTACCAGGTTCAAGGGATACTCCTGCCTCAACCTCCCTAGTAGCTGGGAGTACAGGTGTGCACCACCACACCTGGCTAATTTTTTTTTTTTTTTTTTTTTTTGTATTTTTAGTAGAGACGGGGTTTCACCATGTTGGCCAGGATCTCCTGACCTCACGATCTGCCACCCTCGGCCTCCCAATATGCTGGGATTACAGGCGTGAGCCACCGTGGCTGGCTGGTTTGTAGTTTTTACCTCTTACGGTGTCTTTGTCTGCTTTTTGAACCAAAGTAAAAGTGACTTCATAGGATGAATTAAGAAGCATTTCCTCATCTTTAATTTTTTGGAATTTTGTGTAAAATTACCATTATTTTTTCCTTATTGTTTAGCAAAATTTACCAATAGAACCATCTGGACCAGTATTTTGTTTATATATCTAGAAATTTATACTTTAAATAGGTGTAGTTCTAGTCAAGTTATCTATTTCTTCTTGATTGAGATTGGTAGTTTGTGCCTTTTCAGTAATTTGTTCATTTTATTTAAGTTAGTGAATTTATTGGGATGACATTTTCAAATAGTGCATTATTAACATTATTATAATTATCTGATCTGTAGTAATATCATCTTTCTCATTACTGATATAATAATTTTCTGTCTTCTTTCTTTTTTCTTAATCACTCTGTCTAGAAGTTTATTAATGTTACTGATTTTCTCAAAGTTTTTGGCTATATAATTTTACTTTAACATATGTTGTATTTTTTTATATCACAGTTAATTACTTTGTTCTTAGTCAATTACTTTTGATGGCATATAAATTATAAGAAGAGTATCTTTTTTAAATTTTTATTTTAAGTTGTGGGGTACATGTGCAGGATGTACAGGTTTGTTGCATAGATAAATGTGTGCCGTGGTGGTTTTCTGCACGTGTCAACCAGCCACCTAGGAATTAAGCTCAGCATGCATTAGCTATTTTTCCCAATGCTCTCCCTTCTCCCACTCCAACCTCCGACAGGCCCCAGTGTGTGTTGTTTCCCTTTCTGTGTCCATGTGTTCTCATTGCTCAGCTCCCACTTATAAGTGAGAACATGCGGTGTTTGGTCCTCTGTTCCTGCATTATTTACCCAAGTGGCTACCATTTCTGTTCCTCTTTATTCCTTGCTATAGATCCATATTTGTATCTGATCTTCTCTTCTTTCTGTTTAAAGTACTTCCCTTTAATGTTTTCTGCCATCAAGGTTTACTCATAATGAATTCTTTCAACTTTTGTGTGACTGAAGAATCTCTATTCATGTCTGAAAGACATTTTGTTGTACATAGAATTCTAGGTAGAATTCTAAGTTGATGGTTTTTATTTCAATTCATTAAAGACTTGTCTCTAGTATTTTCACTCATTATTTCCAGCAACAAATCTGCCAACATCTTTATTTTGGTTCCTCATGCATACTTTGAAATTAACTCTTAATTTTTATTTTATTTTTTATTTTACTATTATTTCTTTTTTTAGAGATGGAGTCTCTATGTTAACCAGGCTGGTCTGGAACTCCTGGCCCTAAGTGACCCTGTTGCCTCAGCCTCTCAAACTGTTGGGATTACAGGTATGAGCTACCTCGCCCAGTCTTAAACTTTTTAAATTTTAGATTTACAGAAAAAAAATTTAGATAGTACACAGAATTTCCATATATTCTTCACTCAGCTCTTCTATTGCTATTATTTTTTATTTTTTTTTTGAGACAGAGTTTCACTCTTGTTACCCAGGCTGGAGTGCAATGGCACGATCTCGGTTCACTGCAACCTCCGCCTCCTGGGTTCAAGCAATTCTCTTGCCTCAGCCTCCCAAGTAGCTGGGACTACAGGTGTGCACCACCATGTCCAGCTAATTTTGTATTTTTAGTAGAGGCGGGATTTCACCATGTTGACCAGGAGTTCCTCTATTATTAACATCTTACACTGGTATGCTATATTTGTTATAACTACTAAAAAAATATTGATACATTATTATTAACTAATGTTAATAGTTTTAAAACTTAGATTTTCTTAAGTTGTTACTTAACATCCTTTTCTGCTTGAGGCTCTCATCTAAGATATCACATTATATTGAGTTCTCATTTCTCCTTTGCTTCTCTTTGCTATAATAGCTCAACTGTGTTTCTCCTCTTCCCTCTCTCACCCCTGGGAGATTTTAATATTTTCTCTTTATCACTGGCTTTGAGGAATTTGATTATAATGTTTTGGTGTACTTTCCTTCCAGTATTTATTTTAATTTATTTTTAGTTGGGATTCATTGGGCTTCATGAATCTGTTGGTTGACAGTTATATTTGATTTTGGAAAATATTAGGTCATTAATGCCACAAATAAATTTCTGTGTCCCTTCTCTTTTTCAGAGACTCAACTGAGTTGTACATTAGGCTGCTTGGTGGATTTTTTTTAATACTTTTTTTTTCCTGTGTGTGTTCCTTTTGAATAGTTTTTATTGGAATATTTTTGAATTCACTATTTTTTTTACCTGTTGTGGATCTAATTTTTCATTAATCCCTTCGAGTACATTTTTATCTCACACACTGTCATTTTCATCTCTAGAGTTCCATGTGAGTCTTTTGTATATATTCTACATCTCTGTTTAACACTTTCAATCCTCCTTTAGTTTTGTGACCATATGGAGTACAGTTATAATAATTGTTTTATTATCCTTGTCTGCTAATTTTAACATTTGTGTCACATCTGTGTCAGTTTCAGTGGAATGATGTTTCTCTTTATCATAGGTCATGTTTTTCTGCTTCTTTGCATGCCTTCTAATTTTGATAGGATGCCAAACTTTATAAATTTTATTTTGATGGGAACTGAGGATTTTTTTTACAATATTTCTGTAATATTTTTGTGCTATGTTTTAGGACACAATTATTTACTTGGAAACAATGTAATCCTTTCAAGTCTTTCTCTTAAGTTGTGCTAGTCAGAACCAGAGTAGCATTTTATCTAGGAATAATTATTCTCCTTCAGTAAGACAAAACTTTTCTAAGTATTCCTCCCAAGTCCTCTACATTATTATTATTATTATTAATCTGGCTGTTAGAAATAAGTGCTATTCTTAGTCTGTGTGAGTACCCAGCACTCTTTCCTCTAATTGTGTTGGATCACTTATTTCTCTAGTCTTTTATTAGTTACTTTGTGTGCATGTCTTGATTTTTACTTTGCTAAATACTTGAGAGTGTTCCCTCTGCACAGATCCAGTGTTTTCTCTCTGAAACTTTCTTCTTCTTGCTACTCTGCCAGTAAGTTGCTGCTATGTTGATTCCCCCAGTTCTCAGCTCTGTCTCTAACTCAGGTTATTCACCGAGGCTACCTGGCTTCCCCTCTCTGTGCATTGGTACATAAGCCCTCACCTTGATGTCTTTCTGACTGATGGGTCACTTTTTGATTCTCCTCATCTTACTTTTTAATCTCCCCAGAAACCTGTTTTCTTTTCATATCCACTTCCTTGCTTCTATCAGTCAGCCTCATTTGTGTGCTAAGGGCTCCCAAATTTATATCTCTAGTCTAGATACCTTGTCTAAGTGCATATATTAAATGTTCAATATATAGCATAAATGTATATCTTAACCCTAATATATTGAGGTTATGTATCCCTAGCTGAGGTATGATCCCCTCCTTTCTCATAAACCGGCTTCTCTTGAAGTCTTTCCCATCTTAATTAATGGTAACACCATCCTTCTTAGGCTCAAAGCCATGGAGAAATCCTGAATCAGCAGTTTCTCTTATTCCCTCTGTCTAATGCTTCAACATATCTGCTGTTTACAGTCTTCAAAATATATCCAGAAACTAACCAATTTTTCACCACTTCCTTGACAAACACTGTCATCACTTACCCAGATATTACCTACTTAAAGTCTCAGCGTTACCTACTTACAATGTAAGGCTGCTATTTGTACCTTTTTTAAACACAAGAGTTATAAATAAGTGTATTTTGATAGGAAGCATGTATAGTAATGAAATCCCACAAATACATTTTATAAGTACAGAGCAGCCAAAAGATAGATATGTCTTAAGAGATTTGACAAGCTTTGTGTCCAAAAGAATAGATTTGCTTCAAATACTTTGAAAAAGTTTTTTATTTTAGAATAATTTTAGATTTCTAGAAAAGTTGCAAAGATAGTTCAGTTATACCACTTACCCAGTTTCAGTCTTCCTAATATTATCACTTTACATTATCCCACCTTTGTCAAAACTAGAAAGCAGCATTAGCACATTATAAAGTTTAAACTGTATTTGAAGTTCAATAGTTTTTACACTACTCTCTTGTTTCTGGTCCAGGGTCTAATTCAGAATCCTGCATTGCGTTCAGTTGTCATGTCTCTGAGTCTTCTCTGGTCTGTGACATTTTCTCAGTCTTTTCTTGTTTTTCATGACTTTGACAATTTTAAAAACACTGTTTATGTACTTTGTAGGATGTTCCTCAAATGGTTTGTCTGATTTATTTCTTATGATTAGAATAGGATTATCGGTTTTCAGAAGGACCATCACAGAGGGGGAAACACCCTCTTTATCACAGTATATCAGGGGGTACATGATATCTGCCTGGTATAACTGATGATATTAATCTTGATCACAGATAGTAATTGCCAGTATTTTCCACTGCAAAACTCCTGTTTTATTCCTTTCCATATTCTGTTCATTGGCAATGAGTCACTAGATCCAATTCACACTCAGAAGTGAGAGAGTATTTACAGTTTCTGTATGGAAGAGTTGTCTGTTCTCCTCTGTTGTTAATCTATTTAATATCTGTTTATATTAGTATAGATACATTTATATTTATTTTATACTTTGGGCTATAATCAATATTATACTATTTATTTCGTTGTTCAAACTTTTCTAGCTTTGGCCATTGGGAGATCTTTCATGTTGCATCCTAGTTCCTTTGACATAATCCCATATTTTATTTTTGACCACTTCCTTTCTAGTATCTTCCAATAATTTATCTTCAGAGAATAAAAAAGTAATAAAAACTGAAAAATAATTAGAATTTTCTAACACTATACCCTTTATGCAAGTAAAACATTTGTCATTGTTTTCAATTACTAGCTACAGCAAGATGTCTGGGGGTAGCTATTTAGTTGGGTTAAGATGCTCTGAACGTTTTTGTTCAGTCTAGCTCAAGGCTGGCTGGTATTTTCTGAATTTCTCAAGACCAATCTACATATTTTTAAAAGCTTCTTAATTACATTACAGACACCAATAGTATCTGCCACAAAAACAAGCAAATGTATCTAAACATGCCCTCTCTTACAGTAATGTGCATGTCTATTTTTATACCTAAAATTATTACATTTAGTTGCACTACTCTTAGGGAAAATATGGTCCCCCAAATATTTCTGTTTTGTCAATTAGAGGTGAATGGTGCATGAGGCACATATAATAGATAAGTTATTTGTTACAGGGGATGATGGGAAATTTCAAAGTGAATCAGATGGCAGAAGCACATACAGTCAATATTTTTACTTTTTTTTTCTAGTATTGTCACAGTTCATAACATATGAATATGCTGAGGAGCTAAAGGATGAGCCATTCTCTCAACATGTATTTGAATCTTTGTAATATGAATTTTAATATAGAGAGGACTCCCTGAATGTGTGACTTAAAAAAATACAGTATGATATCTATGATTAACTTAAAAATCAATATTTGTCACACTTACTGATATCTATTCAATTTTGCACAAATTTAGCAGGGTTTCCATCAAACTGTATGTTACCTACGTTAACATCACACAATATGTTCAGAATAGACCTTTCTGTCATATCATTTTACTCAGCCAAATGCTTTGGTTAATATTAACATTAACCAATTCCAGATGTCAACAATTAAGTTCAATCCAACAAAACATTTAGTCAGGCACTTTCCTCTGACTGAGAATAAGAAGACTTTACATAAACATGTGTACTGGATTTTTAGTCTATCTTAAGATAAAATAGTCATGTTTAGTGACTAAACATATCATTACACAGATGCCTGATCCTCTTTTGCAGCTGTTCTTGCTGTTTCAGTTCAACTTAGCCCTTTCCTTATCTTTTTGTGTGGCACTATATGGGGGGGAAATCGGCAGATGAGGGGTTCTGGCTGATTTTGTAATGTGCCTGCAAAAAGCTAAGCTTGCATTGTAATGAGGTCAGATTTCATTCTAAGCAAGGTCATGCTCCGGGGTTGGTAGAACTCCAAGGAAAATCAAAGTGCTGACAGAAACATCTAAAAGGTGGAGATTCGGTAGGTGGCACTCTTCCCTCCACACAAATACCGACGTTGGTGGTCAGGTTCAGGCTGTCTTTCAAAGTGGATTGACAGCATGGCCTCTCTTGACAATTAGGGGTTGTATTGTAGAGGCTTTTTTAGGGGGAGAGCGGTTGTTTGTGGTTTTCCTCAGAAAGCAAGCATGTTTCTTTTAATTCCTGTGTTCCTGATAAGCATGAGATCTGTATTTTTGTTTTGCTTTGCCTATAATTTCAACTTAATGAGCTAGGCTAACTGTGCAGTCACATATGCTGCTGAAAACCTTTACTCTGCTTGGAAAATGTTTCCTTATCTACATATGCTTTTCTTCATTCTGATTATTTATGAAATTCTCACTTAGTCCCCAGAGTTGCATGACCCTAAAAATTAGCCTGCCCTGGAAAAACTTCAAATTTTAAAAACGACCCAAAATATAAATACTGATTTCTCTGCTCTTTCTTCCTGAGCCTGAAAAACAGTACTCTTGGCTTTTATTAAACTGAATGCCAACCAGGGTCCGGAGGATGGATTCATTAATGAATTAGTCTTTTTTTCCAAATTTTTTTTTCAAATGTAAAAATAGACCAAAAAAATAAAGCTGGTACTTTTTCACAATGAAAACTAGGGTGAAGATCATATAAATGAAGATTAAAGCATAAAGGTTAAGCATGTTTACTTCCACCTTATAAAGAACACTATCAAACTCTTAAAAATATTTATATTTTATTTAGATTGAATATTAATAATGGAGAAATTGAAACTGCCAACCTGCCCCAACCACAATGAAATAATGTGCTAGACAATGAGTCATGACATAATGTTAATTGAAAAAGTTATAGTTTATCCTATTGTTTTATTATCACATTAAATTTTTTTTTTATTTTCTTGCTTACATTAGCCTTCCAGTTGCAATGTGACTTTCCTTTTGTTGAAATGTATAAAGAATATCAGGTGTGACTGAACTCGGGATTAACAAAAGCAAAGCAGTGTAAGTAAATTCATTTGAGGTCCCATTAGTTCAGCCTGAAAGGTTTCCTGGTTATGATTGTTTGACATTTACTCAGTACCCACAGAATGTTATGCAAAAAAATAAAATAAAATAAAGAAAATTTCACACACTTGCAGGCACACACACACACAAATGCATTCACAGACACAAACATGATGTAGCATCCTATTGAGTAGAATCAACTTGATCAGCTCCAAATAGAAAGGAAAGACACAATTTCCAAAGACTGTGATGATGATATAAACCATCTACTTCCTCTAGCAATGTTGTTTGGACCCCTTGAATAGCTTCACTTGGACCCCTGCAAATCCTCCCACCTATTGAGCTTGACACACCAACCAGTGCCAACCGTAAACCCTAGTTACAAAATTATATGATCTGCAAATCTCCCTAAACTCCTTTGGCTTCTAGTCCCAGAACAATACTGTGCTGTACATAGTATTAATTGTTTCTGATGACAGGGATAATTTTAGAGAGGGTTTGGCTGGCTTCTCTGGTCTCCTTATTTGCACTTCTTTGTGACAAGTTCTGGAAGAAGCCAGGCATAGATGAATTCCCCTGTAAAACTAACCTCCAATCCTGAGGTCATTTGCCTTGGTAAGACTCCTGCATTCTTTCTCTTAAACAGGTCAGAAAATGCAAAGCAAGATTTAGCCTGCAGTGTTTGTGCTTGATTCTATATTGTTTCAATCATCTTTTTTGGATTCTGTGATATAAAGATTTTAAACACATCTCGACTGCAAAAAAAAAAAAACAAAACAAAAAAAACCACAGCTGTTTGAAGCTGGAATGGATTTTAAAAATCATATCTGTGTATAGGTTACACAGAAGTGCAATGAATTATCACCTCCATGCACCTTGGAATTGCATACTCTAGCAAATCTTCACCTATGGGTCATGCTTTTGTATATTCTCTTCTTCTTACCAGATTGTCATGCCTTAAAAAAACTTTTCCTAATCTGCTTTGCCTATTAACAAACTTTAAAAATCCAGTGCAAACATAAACTCATTGGAGATGTTTTAGTTTAGTTCCCACCAATGCAAATTGAGTTCATCTCCCCCTTTCCCTATTCAATGACTGGACTTCATTAATTAGGCCTCTAGGGCCATGAAGTTGCGCACTTCTAGAGAGTGATGATTCTATATGTAAGGTGCCTTTGATGTTCTACAAAGAGTAAGACCTTGCCTAGAAGCTACCACAATGCTTGCCACATAAAACCTACTCAGTAGACATTGACTGAACTGAATTTGTCTAATGTAAAACCAGTAATTGCAACTGTGAAAATGCTAGAGTTGAAAACGGCTTCCGATGTCCTTTAGCTTATTTGTTCACTTAGTTCATTTAGTTCAGGTGTCATTTATCCCCTTAATTTATAGATGTGTAAAATACACCCAAAGCCATGAATTGACCAATTGATTTTGCACTGCTAGACAGTGGCAGATTGACTTGGATTAGAACCCAGTTTTTGTGTATCCATCCTTTCCACAGCAGCAAGCTGCCTCCCAAATCGCTGAAATGGAAAGCTACTATACCAATAGGAAAATATTGACTTTATAAAATCCTGACCTTGGAAAGCATCCCTATGGAGAGACTCTCATTTCTTTCCAGTGTGTTGGATGACTGCGACTCCAACTAAATTGAGCAATCTCTTTATCCATTTTGTTTCCCAGGTTAAATAGCACTTTGCACTCCTTTCCGTGTAAGATCACAGAGTTCTCTACAGGTACTAATTAGGCCTCATGACACTCCCCTGTGGAAATCATCTTATTATTATGACTCAGATGGTGCTAAAGATATTTAAGGTGTTTAACCTAAAGTGAAGAAAAGGCTTTAAGTAGTCCAACTCAAGCTCCGGACTGAAAGCACTCCAGTGCCAAGCTTTACAGCATGGCCTGAGGCAAAGTGAGGAAGAGGAAAAGGTTCGTCTATGGACACGTCTTTAGAGAGAACATCCCACTCAACTGGCTACACCTTCCTCCTTTCCACCCAGTTTTAGCTTGGCCTTTTTTAGACATTTTTTCCCAGCTTTCCTTTTACCCCTTTGATTTCCAGTATAAGATGCTCCTTTAGCAATCTTTTGCCTAACTCTGATAACTGGTTGCTGAAGAGCACAGACTGCAATGCCTTATGTACGTGTCTATTCTTTGGATAACTGTTTTGGTTTGTCTTTAATTTTAAAGTGCAGGATAGAAATATATATGCTATGCCTTTTTTTTTAAACCAAACCAACTCTGAGCTACTCTCAGCATCTATTCTGCCTTGCTGCCACAGAATTTATTGAGTCATTTAAAAGTTTTTCTTTGCCACCCAGTGCATAGCAAAGTGCACAGTTTCTGTTGTGAGAAGGGGTCCTCATGCAAGTATGAACATTTATAGAGAACCGTCAACTTTGGACCACCCTGGTTTTTGCTAAAATGGTCACTGGTTTAATTCCTTTTAGTCTCTTGGGTGTAGGGGGAATGTTGGCTTCCTAGGCGCTCTTACTTAAGATATGGTCTTACTTGCTAAGGTAGGGAAAGGAGAGCCTTAGTCCAGCTAAGGTCTCCTTGGTCTCAGAGGTCATTAGCATCAGTGTGGGGTTAGAAAGGACTTTGAGAAGGTTAAGGAATCATAAAATCTGTGATTTTATGTAAAAAACATTCTTTTGGAAAGCTCCCCCTCACCTCCTTCTAGAGTCCAATTGCTTCTGCCTTCTCATCCCGTCTTTCTTTTTTTCTCTGAAGACACCCTGAATAACCTCTTTGGAATGGGCTTCAGAAACAAATTCTGTCCTTTCCTTCCTTTGGGAAAAGTTGAAAAATGAGATCATTGGTAAGGTTGTTTTCACCTCTCCATTTTCCCTCCCTCCCTCCCTCCCTCCCTCCCTTCCTTCCTTCCTTCCTTCCTTCCTTCCTTCCTTCCTTCCCCTTGTTCCTGCCTGCCTTCCTGCCTGCCTGCCTGGGTCCTCCTGCCTGCCTGCCTTCTCTAGAAATGTACCTACTCTTTAACTCCTTCATATACCTTAATAAACATATTACCAAACCTAGCTTCCATACTGCCCTTATGCAATGCTGTTTTTCATTTCTTTAATTATTGCCATTTGCCTAAACTTGCCTTTTCTACCATTTGATTAGCAAACTCCTATTATTCCAACAAAGTCCAACTACTCATCACTTCGTTCAATCATTTGGTAAGTATTTAATAATGATTCAATAATTCCAAGTTCTAGGGACATTTTAGTAAAAAAAAAAAAAGGAAAATAATATTTTTTAAATATTTTAATTGACAAATAATTATATGTATTTATGTATTTATGGGGTACGATGTGATGTTTTGTTATATGTATACATTGTAGAAAGATTAAATCAAGCTAATTAACATATCTATTAACATATCTATCTCCTTACCTGCATATATATTTTTAAATCTACTCTTATTACTTTTGAAGTATATATAAATATTAATTACTGTCATCATTATGTACAATAGATCATTAAAAGTTATTTCTCCTGTCTAACTGAAACTTTGTAAACTTTGATCGCCACTCCTATTTTCATCCTACTCCCACCCCTACCCCCAGCCCCTGTCTTTGGTAACCACCATCCCACTCTCTGCCTTTATGAGTCTACTTTTTGAGATTTCACATTTAAGTGAGATCATATGGTATTTGTCTTTCTGTGCCTAACTTATTTCACTTAGCATTGTCCATCAACAGATGCACAGGTTTTTAAAATGTGGCATATATACACAGTGTAATACTCTACAGCCTTTAAAAAGAAGAAAAATGTATGTATGATGTTATCTTTCTTGTGAAGCATACTCTGCCATTTCTCAGCATTAATATATACCTTCTATGTTAGCAATGATGCTGGACCAAGGTGTGTTTTAATTATTGGTTTTCATGTCTGTATTTCCTATAACTCTGAAAATTCTTGAGACTGCTATTCGTATCATTGTGTTTTCATCTTTCCCCCTCATTTCATAATGCAGAGTCTGGCATACATTAGGTGATTATAAAATTTTTTTGAAACAGATGTTGGCATGGATGTGGAAAAGGAAATCTTTAAACACTCTTGGTGGGAATGTAGATTAATATGACGTCTACAGAAAACAGCATGGAGATATCTCAAAAAACCTAAATATAGACCCACCGTCAACCAGCAATTCCACTACTAGGCATCTACCCAAAGGAACATTAAACAATTATTTTAAAAAAGATACATGTACTCATTTATTTATTACAGTACTATTAACAATGGCAAAGTCATGGAATCAACCTAAGTGTCCATCAATAGATGACTAAATAAAGAAAATGTGGTATATATACACCATGAATACTATCAGCCATATAAAAGAATGAAATCATGTTCTTTTCAGCAACGTGGCTGGAGCTGGAGGCTATTATCCTATAAAATAACTCAGAAACAGAGAAATCAAATAAATACCACATGTTCTCAATTATAAGTGGGAGCTAAAGAAAATGGGTATGCATGGACATAAAGACAGAAATAATAGACACTGGAGACTCCTAAAGGAGGGAGACTTGTAGGGGAACATTGGGTAAAATGGTCACTATTTGGGTGCTTGGTATATTAGAAGCTCAAACTTCACCATTGCACAATATATACATCTAAGAAATCTGCACATGTATCCTGTAAACCTAAAATTTTAAAAAGAGAATAAATCAATAAATGTTACCCCACACAAAAAATCCCAAATCTGCCCCTCATATTACACAACAAACCCAATTTCATTATTATCTGAAACAGCAAAACAAAAAGTCTTGTATAAAACGATTTCATATAAAAGCAATAAAAATTATTTGTTATTTAATATAAACAGAAAAGAAATGCTTGTTGAATTTTGATGATCTCAAATCTCTTGTGCCCACTCTACAAAAGTATTGTAATAATCCTTTTAACAATTATAATGATAAGATAAATAAGATAGGATTTGATACTCTCTCAAAAAAAGAAAAGCTAGCAAAGGAAACAGTGAGTTGCTGTTTAATGGGAATGAAATTTCAGTTTTGCAAGATGAAAAAGTTCTGGATACTGACTGTATATCAATATGAATGTATCTAACATTACTAAAGTGCACTTTTAAAAATGAATAACATGGTAAATTTTATGCTGTGTGTACTTTATCACAATTTTTAGAAAAACAGTCTACTAGAGATACGTTTTGTTTAGATTTGACAGTAATATTAAATAAAATGTGAAAATTCGCCTAAGAGATACACTAATCTAACTGCAATTTAAAAGATGGTAAAAAAAACAAGAAAGTCCTTCTCTTTTTCCTCCAGAAAACTAACCAGCCCCATGCAGGAAGACTTGAGTTTCTTTTGTGGAAAATCATTGGAATTTTTCCCAAAAAATGATAGAATTTGTGGAGAAAGAAAAACAAGTTAATATTGTTTGACTTTGAGATAGCTAAAATCTGGAAGGACTTCCTAGGTGAATTTGTCTGGCAGATAGAGAGACGGTTAGGAAACAGGTCTGGCTGAAAGATAGCAACTGAAAATTCGCTCCCAACAAGGCTGTGGATCCAATGACAGTATAATATGTCTAAGAGGAAAGAGGGCAGGGGAAGGAAAATAGAGAAAGCTGAGGACTAGCCTAGGAACAAAACTGAGAACATAAGAAGAAAGTAAAATGTGCTAAGGAGATGAAAAGAAAAGGTAAGAAAAGGTGCAAATGTACTGATAATGTGTTTTAACCTTCTAATAATTAACACTAATCCTTGTGGACATTTTACAGTTTTAAAGGTAACATTATGATGTGTAGTTTTTAATTATCTAATAATAAGCACTAGCGTTTATATGATGCATTACAATTTACAAGGTTGTTACAAAGACCATTCCTATGATGAAAGAATCTATTCTTTTCACTTTGCAAAATAAAATAAAATAACACAATTTAAATAAGCTACAAAATGGGTAAACAAAAGAAACCATGTTTCTAACACCAATTCCCATTCTCTCTCCTTCTATTTATTTATTTATTTGTTTGTTTATTTATTTATTTTGTAGCTCTGGACACCTTAGAAACACTGAGAGCTTATTCTGGTAGTTATGTGGAAAAAGTAGCCTCAATGATCAGAAAAGAGGCTTTGTATTTTATTAGGTCAGTGCAAAAGTAATTGTAGCTTTTACCTTTAGTTTTTAAGTAATGGGAAAACTGCAATTACTTTTGAACCAACCTAATATAACTGACAAATGAAAATTGCATATACTTATCGATATTTTGTTAATCTATACATTGTAAAATAACTGAGACAAGCTAAGTAACATATACAACACCTCATGTAGTTCCTGTGTGTGTGTGTGTGTTGAAGACATTTAAAATCTCGTATCAATTTTCAAATGTACAATACACTGCTGTTATTGATAGCATATTATACAATAGTTCTCCTTAATCTGTTCCTCCTGAGATTTTTTATTCTTTGACTATCTCCCTAATTCTCACTCCCAGATCATTGCAACCACATTTCTACCCTCTTTTTTCATAGATTCCACATATAAATGAGATCATGTGTTTTTTTTTTCTGTGCCTGCTTATTTCATTTACCATAATGTCATTGAGGTTCATCTATGTTGTTGCAAATAACAGGATTTCCTTCATGTTTAAGACTGAATAGTATTCCATTGTTTATATATACCACATTTTCTTTATCCACTCATCTATTGATGGACACTGCATTAGTCAAGGTTCTCTAGAGGTACAGAACTAATGGTATACATATATATATATACACACGTATATATATATATACATATACACATACACACATATATATACACACACACACGTATATATATATATATATATATGAAGGGGAGCTTATTAAAATTATTAACTCACATGATCACAGGGTCCCACAATAGGCCATCTGCAGGCTGAGGAGAAAGGAGAGCCAGTCCAAGTTCCAAAACTGAAGAATTTGGAGTCCAATATTCAAGGGCAGGAAGCATCCAGCATGGGAAAAAAAATGTAGGCTTGGGAGGCTACGGCAGTCTCCCTTTTCACATTTTCTGCCTGTTTATATTCTAGCCACCGATTAGATTGTTTATATTCTAGAGGCAGATTAGATTGTGCCCACCCCAGACTACGGGTGAGTCTGCCTATCCCAGCTGACTGACTCAAATGTTAATCTCTTTTACAACACCCTCACAGGCACAGGGAGGATTAATACTTTGCATCCTTCACTCCAATCAAGTTGATGCTCAGTATTAACCATCATAAGTCCATCCCTTGTCAACTGGAATCCATAAATATCTGAGATCATACATAATCTTCAAATAAAGACAGTAATATAATAATCACACCTAACAGAATACAACTATTGTTCGTACAGCCGGAAAGGCACCGATCTCCAACCCAAATACTATTACATAAAGTTAACAATAATTAAAGGCTGATGTGAAGTCAGTAAATCTTGTCACATGATAAAGGAGAAAGAAAATAAAATGAAGACTTTTTCTTAGTACAAGTGTATACACGCACAAACATGTTTTTAACAAGAAGGAAATTCTCATGACAATTACAGTCCTCATTTCTGCAGCTGGTCATGTGGTCGTAGCTGGTATTGATGACCACCTTCTTCCACCACCTATTCTTTATTACCTTTGCTTTCAGCAAACAACTCAGCAGGTCATGGTCTTTTTCCTGGTGGAGTGACCCAAACCTTCATTCCGGAAGGGTCTGGATCATTTGTAGTACTGCTTGGATTGGGCTATTGTAGTTTTCCATTGACCTTAATTACAGGGCATGGTAAAACTAAGAAACACCCTAATGGATCGTCTGTATTCCACGCATATTCTTCCTTACCTCCATTGTGGAGTAGTAGACTGATTTCATCTTGATAGTCCTCATCAATTATCCCAGCCAACACTAACTCTCTTCTTAGCTTGTTGACTTAAAAGTAGGAGGAGCCCAAAGTGTCCAGACGGCAACCTTAACTTCTAGTTTAATGGAACCGTTGTTTCTCCTGGTGGCAGTGTTCCTCCCTCTGGAACTAAGAGCACTAGGCCAGCAGAACACCATGTCTCAGAAACAGGAAGCAAAAATTTTACTAGTGGATCGCTAGGGGTGATGGTGAGTGGTGGCACTTCCAGTTCCACCCCTTGATTCCTGGACCTGTGAATCCTGGCTTCGGGTGAAACAGTACCATATTGGATGCTGATTCAGAGCATACATGGCCTTCTGGAGAACTTTGCCCCAGCCCTGCAAAGTATTGCCACCTAGTTGGCATTGTAATTGTGACTTTGAAAGGCCATTCCACTGTTCTGTCAATCCAGCTGCTTCAGGATGATGGGGAATATGGTAAGACCATTGAATTCCATGAGCATGAGCCCAAGCTGCACTTCTTTAGCCATAAAGAGAGTACCTTGGTTGGAGGCAATGCTGTGTGGGATACCAGGATGATGGATTCTGTGAGTCCATGGATGATAGTTTTGGCAGAAGCACTTCCTGAAGGATAGGCAAGCCCATATCTGGAGTAAGTGTCTATTCCAGTGAGGACAAACCTCTGCCCTTTCCATGATGAAAGAGGTTCAGTATAATCAAGCTGCAACCAGGTAGCTGGCTCATCACCCTGAGAAATGGTGCCATATCGAGGGCTCAGTGTTGGTGTCTGCTGCTGGCAAATTGGGCACTCAGAAGTGGCTGCAGCTAGGTCAGCCTTGATAAGTGGAAGTCCATGTTGCTGAGCCCATGTGTCACCTCCATACCAGCCACCATGGCCACTTTGCTCATGGGCCCATTGGGTGATGACAGGGGTGGCTAGGGAAAGAGGCTGAGTGGTGTCCACAGAACAAGTCGTCCTAGCCACTGGATTATTAAACTCCTTCTCTGCTGAGATCATCCGTTAGTGAGCACTCACATGGGATGCATATATCTTCAGTTTTTGACCACTCAGAGAGGTGCATTCACATACCTCTTCTCCAAATTTCTTTGTCACGAATTTTCCAATCATTCTTCTTCCAAGTCCCTGACCACTCAGCAAAACCATTGGCTACAGCCCATGAATCCGTATATAATCATAGATCTGGCCATTTCTCTTTCCATGCAAAGTGCATAACCAGGTGCACAGCTGAAAGTTCTGCCCACTAGGAACATTTTTCTCACCACTGTCCTTCAGGGATGTCCTAGAAAGGGGCTGTAGCGTTGCAGCTGTCTACTTTCAGTGGTGCCTGCATAACATGCAGAACCATCTGTGAACCAGCCCCTAGCCTTCTCTTCCTCTGTCAACTAATCATAGGGACTCTCTATGAGGCCATTGGTGGTGGCTGGAAAAGAGAAAATAGTGTAGCAAAAGTGGAGAACATGGGCATTGGAGCCACTTCCTCATGTAACTCACTTGTGTCTTCAGGACCTGCTTGAGCCTGATCACGTATATATCACTTCCATGTGATGACTGAATGCTTCTGTGTATGACCCACTTTATGGCTACATGGGTCAGAAAGCACCAGTTCATAATAGGCAGTTCAGGTCACATGGTGACTTGATGACCCATAGTCAAACATTCAGTTTCTACCAAAGCCCAGTAACAGGCCAAGAACAGTCTCTCAAAAGGAGAGTAGTTATCTTCAGAAGATAGCAGGGCCTTGCTCCAAATTTCTAAAGGCCTCCACTGTGATTCATCTATGGGGGCCTGCCAAAGGCTCCAAACGGCATCCCTATCTGCCACTAACACCTCAAGCACTATTGGATCTGCTGGGTCATATGGCCCAAGTGACAGAGCAGCTTGCACAGCAGCCTGGACCTGTTGCAGAGCTTTCTCCTGTTCTGGATCCCATTCAAAACTGGCAGCCTTTTGGGTCACTTGACAAATGGGCCAGAGAAACACACCCAAATGAGGAATGTGTTGCCTCCAAAATGTCTAAATAGGCCCACTCAGCACTATACCTCGTTCTTGGTTGTAGGAAGGGCCAAATGCAGCAACTTATCCTTCACCTTAGAAGGAATATCTAGCCCCACACCACTGGACCCCTAGAAATTTTACTGAGGTAGAAAATCCCTGACTTTGAGTCAGATTTATTTCCCATCCTCTGGCATGCAAATGTCTCACCGATAAGTCCAGTGTGTTTGCCACTTCTTGCTCACTGAATCCTATCAGTATAATGTCATCAATGTAATGAACCAGTGTGATATCTTGCGGAAGTGAAAAGTGATCAAGGTCTCTCCAAATAAGATTATAACAGGAAGCCACAAAGCCAGAGAGTTGATATACACCTGAGTTAGGACAGAAAAGGTGTATTGCTGGCCTTGCCAGCTGAAGGCAAATTGCTTCTGGTGTGCCTTATGGACAGGAATGTAGAAAAAGGCATTTGCCAAGTCAATGGCTGCATACCAGGTAACAGGAGACATATTAAATTGCTCAAGCAATGAAACCACATCTGGTACAGCAGCTGCAATTGCAGGCACCACTTGGTTAAGCTTATGATAATCCACCTGTCATTCTCCAAGATCTGCCTGTCTTGTGCATAGGCCAAATGGGAGAGTTGAATGGAAATGTGGTGGGAATCACCACCTCTATGCCTTTCAAGTCCTTGGTGGTAGCACTAATCTTTACAATTCCTCTAGGGATGCAATATTATATTGCTTTTGATTTATGATTTTTCTAGTTAAAGGCAACTCTAATGGCTTCCATTTGGCCTTTCCCACCATAGTAACCCTTACCCTACCAGTCAGGGAGCCAATATGAGTGTTCTGCCAGCTGCTAAGTGTGTCTATGCCAATTATGCATTCTGGCACTGGGAAAATGACCACAAGATGAGTCTGAAGACCCACCGGACCCACTGTAAGTCAGACCTGAGCTAAAATTCTATTAATTCCCTGACCTCCATAAGCTCCTACTTTAACTGGAGGACCACAATGACATTTTGGGTCCCCTGGAATCAACATCAGCTCATAGCCAGTGTCCAGTCGTCCCCAAAATGTCTGATCATTTCCCTTTCCCTATTGCCCAGTTACCCTGGTAAAAACCTGGAGGTATCCTTGTGGAAGGATAAGAGAAATATTTACTGCATAAATTGTCAGCAATGTAGTGAGGTCCTTTCTCAAGGAGACCCAGCCTCCCTTTCATTCAAAGGGTTCTGGGTCTGTAAACTGGCTCAAATCCAAAAATTGATTGAGGGACAATAATTCTCTGTTTTTATAATTTAAATTAATCTTTTGTCTATTTGACCTAGAAGTTTTCTGCTTATGTAAATTAAGTAGGAATACAGTAGACTTTCTATCAACTTCACTTCTAGGAACACCATGATTAATTAGCCAGTGCCACAGCTCTACACAAGTCAGATTCTGATTGCCACTTTGTCTCTGCTGTTCATTATGGTAGCTATGCCCCCCTTGCCTTTGACAGTTTGAGTGCTGCCACTTGGCCCCTGCTACCGCAAGACCCAATTATTTTCATTGTATTTAAATTTTGTAGTTGAGTGACTGTGGTTCCCACTGCTAGATCTGACATACAGAGAAGAGCAATTACAGGGCTCTTCAAAGATGCAGATGCTGCCCTCACAAATCTATTTCACAAATCATTGGTCAAGGGTATATCTTCTGGACCTTCCCAGCTGGGATGAAGTAGGTCTAAAGTGACTAATTCACTCCCACCAACCCAATCTCACTAAGCCTTCAGATCTCTTCCTCTACATTAAACCCAGGGAGATCAAGTATTTCCAGCTTACTCACTGTGGGCCATCTTTTGATCCATATTTCAGCTAATCAAGCAAATAAACTACTAGAAACTTTTTAACTCTCCAAGCTACAACATTAAATGCAAAGTCCCCACTTAGTGAACCCAAATCAATAAATGCAGCCTGATCTATGTTCCTTTCATCATTGTCCCACACCCTTAATAGCCATAATATATATATTTATTAAGTATTAACTGACATCATCATAAGGTCCCACAATAGGCTATCTACAGGCTGAGGAGCAAGGAGAGCCAGTCCAAGTTCCAAAACTGAAGAACTTGGAGTCCAGTGTTTGAGGCAGGAAGCATCCAGCACAGGACAAAGATGTAAACTGGGAGGCTGGGCCAGTCTCCATTTTCACATTTTTCTGCCTGTTTATATTCTAGCCGCACTGACAGCTAATTAGATTTTGTCCACCCAGATTAAGGGTGGATCTGCCTTTCCCAGCCCACTGACTCAAATGTTAATCTCTTTGGACAACACACTCATAGACACACCCAGGATCAATACTTTGTATCCTTCAATTGAATCCAATCAAGTTGACAGCATTAACCAACACAAACACTTAGGTTGTTTCCATATCTTAGCTATTGTGAATGGGGTAATGAACACAGGAATGCAGATACTCTTCAGCATACTAATTCAGACAAATACCCAGCAGTGAAATTGGTAGATCATATGATAGTTCTATTTTTAATTTTTAAAGAAACTTCATACTGTTTTCCATAATGGCTGTACTAATTTACATCTCCACCAACAGTGGGCAAATGTTCCCTTTCCTCCACATCTTTCCTAAGGCTTGCTCTTTCTTATCATTTTGATAAAAGCTATCCTAGCACATATGAGGTAATATCTCATTCTGATTTTAATTTGCATTCCCTAATGATTAGTGACACTGAGTAGTTTTTAATGCATCTGATGGTCACTTGTATATCCTCTTTTGAAAAATTTCTTTTCAGGTCTTTGGACCATTTAAACAATTGAGTTATTTATTCTCTTGCTGCTGAATGGATATTGCATACTTATATATTTTGGATATTGACCTCATCAAATGTACAGCTCACAGATATATTTTCTCATTCCATAGGTTGTCACTTCACTCTGTTGTTTCTTGGTGCATCCAAGCTTTTTAGTTTGATACAATCCCATTTTTCTATTTTTGCTTTTGTTACCTGAACTTTTAGGATCATCTCCAAAAAACTAATTGCCCAGATAAATCTGAAGAAGATTTTTCCCTATGCTTCTCTTTAGTAGTTTCAGTTACAGATCTTACATTTATGCCTTTAATCCATTTTGAATTAATTTCATTTTTATCTTTTTACATATTCAGTATTTCCAACATCATCTATTGAAGAGACAGTGCTTTCTTCTTTGTGCATTCTTGGCACCTTCCTCAAAGATCAGTTGACTATTACATGTGTGAATTTATTTTTGGACTCCCTGTTCTGTTTCATCAGAGTTTATGTCTAATGGTACCATGCTGTTTTGATTACTAGACCTTTGTAGTATAATTTGAAATCAGGTAGTATGAAGCCTCCAGTTTTGCTCTTTTTCTCAGGAATGCCATAGTCATTCAGGGTCTTCTGTGTTTCCCTAAGAATTTTATGATATTTTTCTATCTCTGTGAAAATTTTCATTGAAAGTTTCATAGGAATTGTATTGAATATGTAGATCTCTTTGGGTTGTACAGACATTTTAACAATATTTATTGGTTCGATCTATGAATACTGAACATGTTTCCATTTATTTATGCTTTATAAAATATTGATAAAAAATTGAAGAGTTTTCAATGTATAGATCTTTTACTTCTTTAGTTAGATTTATTCCAAAATATTGTCTTTTTCTTTTTTTTTTTTTTTCTTTTTTGAGACAGAATCTTGCACTGTCACCCAGGCTGGAGTGTAGCGGCACAATCTTGGCTCACTGCAACCTCTGCCTCCCAGGTTCAAGTGATTCTTCTGCCCAGCTGCCTGAGGAGCTGGGATTACAGGCAGCCACCACCACACCCAGCTAATTTTTTGTATTTTTAGTAGAGATGGGGTTCCACCATGTTGGCCAGGCTGGTCTTGACCTGCTGACCTCTTGATTCATCTGCCTCAACCTCCCAAAGTGCTAGGATTACAGGCATGAGCCACTGTGCCCAGCCTTTTTTTTCTCAATGTTATCTTAAATACAATTTTTTCAAAATTTCTTTTTTGGGTAGTTTTTTATTATTGTATAGAAATTCTACTGATTTTTATATTGAATTTGTGTTATGTAATTTTACTAAATTTCTTTATTCTAACAGTTTTTTGGTGGAGTTTTGAGAGTTTCCTCTATATAAAAGCATGTCATCTGTAAAGAGTGACAATTTAACTTCTTCCTTTTAAATTTAGATGACTTTTATTTCTTTTTCTTGTCTATTTGCTCTAGCTAGGATTTCCAGTACTATGTTGAATAGAAATGATAAGAGTAGGCATCTCAAAATCTACCTAAAGATAATGAAAAATGCAGGGTGGATAAGGCAGGGTTGTTAACCAAAAAAATTTTGAGATGGAGAGAGATCAGTCATTGTTCTAGATAACCTCATTCTTTTCAGAAAAAAAATTTTAAAAGGATATGACAGTAAGAGAGGAAAAAAATTACACTCAATTACAAGAAAACTTAAAAGAGAATCTTTTGCAAATGTTATATGGAAACAGCAAGAGATAAATAAAAATAAAAAGTGCTGAGAAAATAAGGAGGACATGTAAAAAGTACAAAAAGGCCAGATTGAAGTGGTTTCCAGAAAACAAATCTGGGACGATTTGAGCATCATAATAAATAATGACACTAATGAGTTATAATCCATTGAATAAAATAATAATACATGAGCCCATACTGGTAATAAGTGAAAAAAAACATTTAGAGAGAAAACACAGTACAATATCATCTAATAAAAGTAGAACAAATGAATCAGTTAGCAAAATAACCATTGTGCAATCACCATAATAATAATTGAATCAGGCAAGAATCAACATTGGACACTAAATCTAGTCTATAAAAATTTCATGAGGAAAATGATATTTTGAAGTATCTCCTTACAAATTATTTATTAATTAGCAAGGGAAAATATTAACTAAGTGGAAAAAAAATGTGACAGTCATCACTTTAACCAAGCAATCAAAATCAAAATTACTAAAAATGGGACAAACCAATTGACATAATGTGCCTCTTGATATGATGTACTGAGAAGAACACAAAATTACATTAATGGCATCCCTGTCTAAAAATTTGTACTTTAATCATCAGAATACATTAGACACACTGAACTGAAGACTGTTCTACAGCATAATTGGTCCGTATTCTTTAAGACTGTTAGTGTCATGAAGGACAAAGAGAAGCTAACAAATGATTCCAGATTAAAGGAAACTATAGAGACACATCCCAAAGATTAAGTGTGTGATCTTGCATTTCCTCGATCAGGAAAAATAAAATCTATAAAGAACGAATTAGAAAAATTAAATATTGACTATAAATAATATTATTTATTACTGTTAAATTTCCTGACTTTTATAATTTTACTATGATTACCTAGGCTAATGCCTTTGTTCTTAGAAAATATATGTAATGCTAAAACTTTCAGGTGTAGAGTGTTTATGTTTATAATCTCAGTGTTAATTCCAATTTCTTTTTTTAATTCCAATTTTTTTTCTTTGCTCTTACATGGTTCAGAAAAAAATTATCGTAATAGAGAAAGAAGAAACTTATAAGGCAAATGTAGCAAAATGCTTATTTATGAATCAGATTAAAGGATATATGAGAGTTGTTAATATTATTTCTGAAATTTTCCTGAGGTATAAAGTTATTTCAAAATAAAAAGTAAAAACAGTAAGATTTACAACCAAACAAGCAATAAATTAGCACCTGCTAGACACCAGGCCTGGGCCAAATGCTGGCCATACAGAACTTACAAACTATGATTCCTGGTCTCAAATGGTTCCGAGTTTATGGGAGGAAACAGACAGAGAAACCAGCACTCAGGACTCTGTGAAATCAATGCTAGCACTAGAAGAGAAATGAAATGGCTTATAAACATCCCTGAAGCTGGAAGGTGAGGTCAAAGGTAGGTTGGCACATTTCATTTCTCTCCTCAAAATGTTCAAATGGCTTCTTCTTGCCTACCAGAACAAAACTAAACATCAAATATGCCCAATGGGTTTTCTCTCAGTTTTGCTAAGCCCAGTTGACGGTTACTGGTTGCCTGGGGGTTGTTTTAAGAAATGTTCTGAGGCCATGACATGCACTGAGGTGCAGGGCGCACCTGCCACAGCACTAGAGATTTGGGATCACGGCCCCTATTAGTCTCCTAGGACTGCTTCAGCAAAGTATCAAAAATTATATGGATGAACATCAAAAATGCATTGTCTCACAGCTCTGGAGATTTGAGATATCTGCAGGCTGGCTCTTTGTTAGGGCTGGGAGACAGAAATGGCTTGATGCATCTCCCCTAGTTTCTGTGGGAGTCACTGACAATCATTGCTGTACCTGGGCTTGTTAATGCATCACCTCAATCCCTGCCTTTGGGTTCACATGGCATTCCCTGTGTATGTCTCTCTATCAGTTTCCTCACTTCTTAATGACTCAGTCATATTGGACTAGGGCTTACCCTAATAACCCCATCTTAGATCATCTGCAAAGACCCTATTTTCAAATCAGGTGACATTTACAGATACTGAGGCTTAGGGTTTTAACATCTTTTGAGTGGACACAATTCAACCAATAACACTGCTTCTCTGTGATGTTCGCATCTCTCAAAGATTTTTCCCCAAACTATTTTTCCAGTCTTTTTTTATATTCCTTTCTACAAAATCACCTGTTCCAGATAAACTACTGTGAGTCTCCTTGAAATATTTTCTTCCTAATCTGATCATGGCTAATACATTGTACTCCTTCCATTCACAGTTTGTAACATACTGACTTACTCTTTAACAGTTCTTGTTGCTTGATTTTCTTCATGAAGTTTATCCTTTGATTTTTAAAATATATTTACTTTTTTGTTATCTACCTCTTGCTGCTAGACTGTAAGTTTCTTGAAAGCAAGGGTGCTGTCTGTTAGGGAGATTACCATAGCCTCAGGGTCAAGTTCAGCTTCTGGCCTGTAGTAGATGCTCAGTATTTTGGCAAGTGCCATAACTACGGGACCATTTAAGTCTTCATTTCATGTTTTCTTTCTTATTTTGACTGGATTGTGGTTCACTGGCCCAAAGTAGGCATTCTAGATTTTGGATAAGTATATACATTGGAGCAATCCAAATGACAGTAACAAGAGATGTCCAACAATAGAGTGTTATTACTTAAAGGCAAACTAAATGAGCATCTTTTCATGGCTACAAATAGCAAAGAGGAGAAAAATTGAGCCAAAAGTAAAATGGAAATGTACAAACTCTAAAATATAGAAAAACAACAAAACCTACAAAAGCTGTAACATGGAAAAATGCTTAAAAGCATTCATAAGGGCTTATGAATCTATTGTGTAGTGTACCCAAATGATCAACATTGGAAAATACACTCGCAGAAAATATGCATTTTAGATCAGTTTGTTGTTGCTGGTTCCCAACTTGCTTTTGTACAAATTGATTTTGTTCTAAGTGCATTTGGCCTCAGTGCTTTTGTGTGTTTATTTTCTTGCTAATAAACAAGGCCATACAAAGGCCACTTATTAAATCATTTAATGTTAGTGACTATTACTATTATTACTGCTCTTTACAGGATATCTAATTGGAAGGTGGAAAAGGAAATGGATGCTCAAAAGTCTTAAGTGCCTGATGCAATGTTACAGAGTTCAGACAGCTCCTTCTTTCCCTGGTCCACACTGTATTTTTAGATTTTGTTTGCTCAGTCATAATCTGAAACCAAATCCACTTGGGATGGAGTGCCTAGGGTCCCGTTTTGCCTGTCTTTCTCAGACTCACACTGCTAAGCTGTAAAGTTATCCCATGTGACTCAGCTGCCTGCTGTACTGCCAGTTGATAGAGTCACATGGCCAATTCCTATCAGCAAGGAATGTCACCATTCCTAGTTTAGCCACCTGTGTGCCAGTGAAGCAAGAGGGCTCCAAAGGTAAAATTGCAGTCACATTGATATAATTACTCAGCCGCTCTGTCCATGCACTGGATAGCAAAAGACGGCATGACACTAAAAAACAGACCCTGTGTGACAGAAAAACAAGTATTGATGAAAAATGCATTAGAGGATGAAATGGAGAGAGAATGTGTCTTGAGTTTGATTTTTAAGCATGCTTGTCAAAAGCCCAGGCTTAAGAGCTGCCATAGGAGTAGGGAGGTATAGTTGTAATATATTTTAGTGATAGCATGTGTGTGTAAAGGGCAGACAATAGACTCTCACTGAGTTCATGGATGACAATGTTGAATTGGGAAACTGCCTTCTAAGGAAAAGAGGCAACTACATCTCCCCCCCAACATAACAAGACACCCACAGTCTAATGTAAGCTGTGTATACAATGACATATTTATCATGACTTCCCTGCCATCCATTCATCTCTCTCCTCTTGCTGTCTTGGATGGCCTTTTGCATAATGGTAAGCAATTTATCACTTACACACTTGAAACAGAAATATATACTTTTTTAATATGCAAGTCTAATGGTTCCATTTGACAAAAGAAATCCCAGTGATCTATATTGTCTCTGAAATTGATCCAACATATTGTGGCGTTCAGGTCGAGTTACTTCCTGCTAATAATTTCTTAACAGAAAATGGAAAGACACTAGCATTAGTTAATCAAACCAAACATGTGATTAAATGCTGCTTGACTATTAGGCCTTCATTTCAGTTCCACCAGCCTGACTCCATTGCAGCCCAGGCAGAGAAGAAGGTCGTGTCATTTGCATGATACAGCAAGGTGCATTCTACAAATCACCCTAAATTATTGACCGCTATGAGCGAACTGGTTGCTGGTATATAACATTCATATATCAAAGGCAAACCTCCAGTGAGAACACCTTGATTTCTCATTTAAGAGAGTACACTTCCTTGCTGCCTTAGCAATACCTGCCTTTTCCCAAATCCAATCATACGAGTTTCAGGTTTTTCTAGATTTAGCCATCCTGGCAAACTGGCAGCAATCTCATACTTAAAAACATTTACATTTTCTGTATCCGCCTCAACACTATAGACACTTTATATTGCCCACCTCCATAGAATTATTGGCTTTAAAGCTGGCTTTCATTCTAAACTACAGCTTTAAATCACACAAGATTTAGGTTTTTTTGGTCTGTATTTTGATCTCAATTTGAACAATTGTTCTACCTTCTTTCCGTGTACAGTTTTGATGACTTGGATCAGGGATGCATCTGAATTCCACAATGGTACTTAGGTGCTGTTTTGGAACACATTTCTGTGAGTGACACATCCATACGTTAGGTTTCGGAACTGTCAGGAATGACATGAGAAATGCAGGTGCTAGTAAAGTGTGAGCGCTCGCAGCGTCTGTGGGAGGATGCCTTCCAATTCTTCATGTAGATAGCTGCCTCAGGGTCTCATTGAGAAAGCCTCAATGTACAGGTAGAAAAACCACCTCTGTTGGACAGAAGGTATCCATTTATTCATTCAATCACTACAGATATTTGTGGGTATGTAAATTGTACAGATGTGTATCAATAGATGTCAGTTCAATGAATTAATTTAATTAGAATCCTTGGTTTATGGCCCATTGTTATATTTCATAAATTATCCTCTCTTAATTTGTCTATTTATTTTAGTCAGATATTGCCCATTTTTGTATTGCTATAAAGGAATATCTGAGGCAGGGTAATTTATTTTTTGAAAAGAAGAGAGAGTTTTTTTTCTGGCTCACAGTTCCATAGACTATAGAAGCATGAGGCCAGCATCTGCTTCTGGCGAGGGTCTCAGATGGCTTCCACTCATGGTGGAAGGTAAAGAGGAGCTGGTGTGTGCAGAGATCACATGGCAAGAGAGGAAATAAGAGAAAGGCAGAAGATGTCAGACTCTTTTTAACAATCAGCTCTCAGAAGAACTCTTGACAGAACTAACAGAGCAAGAACTTACTCATAAATGGCACTAAGCCATTCATGTGGTATCCTCCCTCATGACCCAAACGCCTCCCATTAGGCACCACCTTCAATACTGAGCATCAGATTTTGACATGAGACTTGGAAGGGCCAAATAAACCATATCCAAACCACAGAGACATTAAAAATTTGACAATCATGAACTCAGCACTTAATATGCCATATCTACCAATTTGCTTCTACCCAGTCCCATTCCTTCTACCCCCACACTGTCCTGAAGTTTGTGTTCCCTCACTTGATTAAAGTACATTTTTAACATTGTATAATCACTACTCTGAATTTTGTGTTCTTTCACTTTATTAAAGTACATTTTCAACATTGTACTCTTTTGTTCTAGTTGCTTTTGAATTTTATAAGAAGCCATGTGTGTACCTATGCAACAATCTTGCATGTTCTTGACATGTACACCAAAACCTAAAATGCAATAAAAAAAAAAGAAGGAAACCACACAGTCTTCTAGGATGTGCTAGTTTCACTTAGAATGATGTCACTAAAATTTATCTAGTTGCGATACAGTTGACTCTGATTCGATAACGATGTTATATAAAGTCACTATGAACAATGAATTAGTCAATACTGAACTATTGCTTTTAGGGGCAATAGAGGGTTAGGTTCCTGTGAAACTCTGATTACAACATTTCCATCAACCAATCAATGCATAAATTGTTTTATGTGTGTTTCTATTTAAAGATGACTTTTTTGATATACACTGTTGACTCATTAGAATTGAACTCATGGCCAACAGTACTAACACTCATACCTGAACAAAAATTTTTAATACACATTTTTTCCCTGTAAGGTACAATGCAGCTTTATTGTGCTGAGGAACATTAGACAGGATTTCAGCATTCACTTGGGGTCTATTTTGAATAACAAAACCACTTACAAAAACACTAAAGTGAGAAAAATAGGGCACTAAACATATCATGCAAAGGTCATTTGTTTAAAGTCTGAGAGCTGAAGCAAAAAGTCAGAGCGTCTCCTGTCTGACCCCTGCTGGGACTGAGTATGTCACAACTCACATTTTTTCACCATTGTGTGCATGATCACAAATGACCATGTGATTTTGAAGTTACAAATAAATTTTAGCAAGTAGGCAAATTTGCAGCTACAGAATCCATACATACTGAGGATCAATTTTAATTATATTTCATTTGCTTTTCACTGTTGTATAGTATTCCGTTGCAAAAATATAACTTATTTATAAATCACACCTCATAACATAGCTTTGAAATCTTCACTAGGAAGTTTTCAAAAACATTAATTTTGTATCATTCATGAATTGAACATGTTACTCACATTATTTCATGTGGGAAAACACTGTTTTCCTATAGATATAGTATCTGTGTTAGCAATGGCAGCATGCCAACTTCCTTCATCTACCTACCAATTATTATAAATATTTAACACTTGAGTTTGTAATAGAAACAGGTGCATTGAATGCAGAACAATGTTTATTATAATTTCTGAAGGCAGACATGCAATATTAAAATATGTTAGATGCACTGTGAAAGACAGTCTAAACACAGAGATAAAAGAATGTTCATCATCTTCCATGAGTTTCAAGTCTAAAAACTTGAATGGTTATCCTGTAAATGGTAAAATAAAATTATTACTACCAGTGTAGTATGGACACTACACGACCCAGGGAAGGAAACATTTACTTCTGCCTCAAGCTATCAGAAAAAAATTCGGAAGGATTTAGAGGTGAATGATGTTAACATTTGATGGATGACAATATGCTAATTAGGATCCCTTTATGGTGCTTTGCAGTGGAAAATTTGTAAATTGTCTGGGTCACATTATTATTTGATTTTGAAATACAGAGAGGCAGGATTGGCCTTTATACATGATCATTTCCCTCAATTTCATGCAGCCCTCTCTGTTGACAGTAAATAAGGGCTTTGGATGCTGCGAGCTGGTTTCAGCTGCTGTGGATTTTGATGAAATAGGATTTATCCTCCTTTACACTCCCCTAATCTGTTGGTTACATGTGTATTGCATTTGTGCTATTCTGAACCTGATGGTATCAAGTATGACTGGTCACCCTTGTCCTAAGTCAGTTCCTCTTCATAGGCACGCAGATCATTACTATAAAGCATTTGGTTCTTCAAGTATGGTTTTCGAACCAGCAGCATTAGCGTCACCTTGGCCCTTGTTAGAAATGTAAATTCTTGGCCCTTAACCCAACTTTCTGAATCAGAACCTCCTGAGATGGAGTCCTGCACTTTATGATTGAAAAAGTCTTCCAGGTGATTCCAGTAAATGCTAAAGTTTGAGAACCAATGCTAGAAGGAAATCTTTAACGATTTCACTTGCCCCTAAGTACCAGGTTTTGTCAGGGCTGTGAATTGATCAAAGGATGTATTTTTACTGTATCTTAATTAAGGAGTCAGTGTAAGAATTTAAAGAGTAACTGATGAGAGGGCTACAAGTTATAAATCACAAGCTATAGGGTACAAATACATTACACAGGTTGTAACTGAGACAGTACTTACAGAAATGAAGAAATTTGCCATTGTAACCAAATCCAGATGTCTACACTTGAAAGCAGCACTTAAGCCTGTTTTTTTTTTTAGACCCACCCAAATGGACTAATAGATCCATGATACAAGTATCTATGCTAATTCCATACAAAATCTGGCCCACTGGTCAGCAGTGTTGGCAGCATCTGGGAACTTTAAAAACTAAAGAATCTGGGTACTCTATCCCAGACTTATTGAATCAGTATCTGCTTTAGAAAAAGGCCCCCAACTGAACAACAGGCACGTGAAGGTTTAAGAAGTACTGGTCTAATCCGCATAGTATGTGGTATATGGTGCCCATATGATGGTTCTTAATTTTGAAAGAATGAGGGAAACCTGCCATGAGTCATTTGCCTTTAGGCATTAGGTAGAAACTCATCTTATAAGGGCAAGTACACATCTAGCATCAACTGTGTTCCAACCCTGACTTAAACATGTTACATGTAGTGACTCGTTTAAAACTTACAGGGACCCTCGGAAGTACATACACTTACTATCCACACATTACATAGAGGTTATGTCACTGGTTTGAGATCATTCAATTACTAAGGAACAGAATTAGAATCTAAATATCACTGCTGTGGCTCTTTTTCTTGTCCTGAGACTCTCTGCTGATTTTCAAATGAGCAGAGAGTGATAATGCACTTGATTAGATTAGGAGCTGTGTTGATTAAAGATTCTCATGCCGAAATGCATTGAAGATAAAGCTTACTCTGGACAGAGGCAGATTATAAATCCACTTGGAACTTTTATTCCATACTTTTCATGATTTCTTTTGAAGGACTTTCACTAGAGAAATGCTTCTGGCCTCTCAGGTTCCCTGAACTGTCTGAACTTACAGAATTTCCTTGAAATTCTATAAAGAGCTGGGCCCCCATGAATTACCTGCTTCTGGGCTTCTAGTATCCCCCCTAACTGGAAGGAAATCTGATATCTCTCAATATACCTAGAGAAAAAAACTTATCTCTATTTTGTGAAGCCTGTGGTTTTCTAGCTCTACCTAGCACTGGGAATTAAATCTTGCAATCAGGAAATCCATTGTTGCTGTATATTTATGATTCATCCTCCAATCTGCCAGTCATTACCAATCTACCTGTAATAGTCTGTTCTCATGTTGCTAATAAAGACATACTCAGGAATTTATAAAAGAAAGAAGTTTAATTGACTCACAGTTCCACATGGTTGGGGGAGGCCTCACAATCATGGAAGAGGGCAAAGAGGAACAAAGTCATGTCTTACATGGTGACAGGCAAGGCAAGAGAGCTTGTGCAGGGGAACTCCTCTTTATAAAACCATTAGATATTGTGACACTACCACAAGAACAGTATAGGGAAAAACACCCCATGATGCAATTATCTCCACCTGGCCCCACCCTTGACATGTGGAGATTACTGCAATTCAAGGTAAGATTTGGTTGGGAACACAGTTAAATGGTATCACTACCCATCATCACCAATAACAAAAATATTTTATATCTCCTTGTCTACCATATTCAATGTCTCAGTAGTGGAGCTCTTATTTTTCTTCTTAAAATCATTAAGATTTATATACAAATAGGAGAAAGAATTCTCATTTAGAATTTTCATAGCAAAAATATTCAGTCATTATAGCAGGCATAAGTGGAATCTAATTAAATAGTTTCCATATAATGAGGTACCCAGACTTCTGTGATACTGTATATACTCTTTCTCCATCTTGTCTACCTGTAAAAATCCTGTTCCCCTTTGTGATATGGTCACCTCCCCTAGAGGTCACCTCTATTTTGAAGCTTTCCTTGGCCTCCCTGGAAAACATGCTGTGCTCCTCCTCTGTGCTCTCAATGATACTGTTTTACAATATTCCACCCCCAAGCTAAGAAGTCTGGAGGATAGGGGCACATCTTACTCTTTTTTGAAAATATAGTGCTGGGAACAAAGTAGACATGTACTAAATGTTTATTCAATACATAAATGAATGAATAAGTTGGACTTGGAAAGTGAACATATTTTGAAATTAAACATGGACCATCTCAATCTCTGTACACAGAAGTAAAAAACTATCATGGAGATATGGAGATTCATGAAAGAATATTTGCTCTGATCTGCAGGAAAGCCCAAAAACCAGATTGAAATATAATTGTGTAACTTTAGAACACATACAGAAATCATGGTGACTTATAGCCCCAAAGTTTGGAGCAATATCAGACTGGGCCATTAGTCCAATAAGCACACTCACTGGGGGAGAGACTTATATAGTCACAGTAACAACAACTCATTCTAATCTTGCACTGTGGCTTAGTGTAGGTCTTTTGGGGGTTTGCTGAAATGACCAGGTAACAACAGTGCCTGCATGAGGCCGACAAGTGGCTCTGTGGGAAAGTATACCACTGATACATTTGGGAAAAGACTAGCTCCCATGAGCATTTTGAATATTTCCTAAGACTTCATGTGCTCCTGATTTACTTTGCCTTGGACTTGCATAACCAATGAAGAAAATGTTTGCTAAGAAAATCTCCATCTGAATTAATGTGATTTTTACCCCACTTATTCCCTTTCAGCTCTTCCAAATAAAGTCTGCTGTGAAAAATTTGGAGGCAGTCCAGAAGACAGTAACTAAAATGATTAAAGGTTTGACTAATATTCCCCCTGAGAAAAGGCTAAAGGAACAGAGTTTATTTAGCCTAAAGAAAAGACGGCTGAATAAGGAATTAATAATAGTTCTCAAGTATAGGCAGAAGTGAGTGAGTGACAAGAAGCAGATTCCCTTACTTCTAATGAGTCCAGAACAGGAAGAGAGTGACTTGTACAAGGGAGCAAACTATATTTTATCCTTAGAAGGCCTTCCTGGCTGTGCAAGATTCACATTAGGCACCTTTAGGAACTGCTCCAATAAGCAGAAGCTCTTTGAGGCCGGGCACGGTGGCTCATGCCTGTAATCCCAACACTTTGTGAGGCCGAGGTGGGTGGATCACCTGAGGTCAGGAGTTTGAGACCAGCCTGGCCAACATGGTGAAACTTCATCTCTACTAAAAATAAAAAAATTAGCCAGGCTTGGTGGTGCACATCTGTAATCTCAGCTACTCTACTCAGGAGACTGAGGCAGAAGAGTCACTTGAACCCAGGAGGTGGAGGTTGCAGTGAGCCGAGATCATGCCACTGCACTCCAGCCTAGGTGACAGAGCGAGACTCAATCTCAAAAGAAAAGAGGAGAGAAAGGGAGAGGGGGGGAGGGAGGGGGAGGGGGAAGGGGAAGGGAGGGGGAAAGGGGAGGGGAAAAGGGGAGGGGGAATGGGTGTGGAGGAGGGGAGAAGAGGAGAGAAGGGGAGGGGAGGGGAGGGGGAGGGAGAGGAGAGGAGGGGGAGGAGGGGGAGCCTAAGCACCTACCTCCTCCATGAATTTATGTGGAGTCTTGCCAGGGACACTGATGGGTTAGAGTAAATGACCCCTTAGTGTCCCTTCTAACATGGTGATTCCATTTGATAAAAGGTCATCTGAATTAATCAGAAAGTTTGAATTGCACTCCTGGATCAGTGAATCCATAATGCAAGAGAGAGGTTCCCGTTTGGAGTGGCGAGTTTGAATTGTATCCCACTGGCAGAGCACCAAAGTTATGCTACATTTTCAGTGCATCCAGGACAGACTGCACTATCTAAAATAATAAGCCTTGCTGGCATTGCCCTGAGAGTGTTCCATCTTGCCTTTGAAAAGAGTGATTCAGGGCTGCATGAATGACCAAACTGCAGCATCTTTTAAATTGACCTCGAGCATTAAGGCAGCGAAGTCTTTACAACAAAGCCTTGTGGTGACAGAGGAAATGAGACTGCTTAGGCTTTCACTTCTAAACTCCAGAGGCTCCAAAACAAACACAATAGGATCAGAATCAGGATTCCTAGAACATGAGTGCCCAGAGACAAGCCTGAGGGACTTGCTGTTTCCATCCTGTCATCTGAAAGACAGGACAGTCACAAAGTAGAGAATCTGGAGTTACTATAGTAAACATAACGACGGAAAGTCTTCCGGAGAAATTAGAGAACTCCCCCAAACTAGAAATCAAGGTGAGATTCTTGACTCCTTCCTTTCTCTCTGAAACTCTCTCTCAAATTAATATCCACTTACTCATCCAGCCCTGGGCTTTTTCATTCCGTAACAGCTTTTACATAGAGCCCCTCTCTTGCATCCTCATTGCATCTCCCTGATTTATTTTTTGTCAAGTATCAACTGGACTTTAAAAAGTAACTCCTCAAACTAGTTTGAAATAGATTCTCCATGGTGGTCCCGGAAACACTGCCTGCATATTCATAAGAATTGAGCGCTATGGGTGTTAACCTGCATATGGGCCAGTTTGCAGCAGCAAGTACAAAAGGAGAAGAGGAGCATCTGTTGAATGAGTGTGTTTTGTACCTAACTTCAGCTACTTGTGAACGTGCCTTATATTTGTCCAATAACTGTCAGAATACAGGACATTCTACAGATAAATAAATAAATAAATAACCCCCCTCAGTAGTCCGCCTCTCTTGTCCAGCCCTCGAACCACTGTCCACAATAGCCAGACTTTGTGAATTGCAGATCTAATCACATCACCTACCGCTTAAGGATCCTTAGATGATTCTCCCGAATTTCAAAGTTCAGAATTTGTTACAGTAAAGGCATGAAAGATGTTTGTCGGGTAGTTAGTGCCCACTTCTTTAGCCATATTCAGATCCCATATCCATAAGTCTCCTGTTGACTTAGTGCTACTAATTTCCCATTTCTTTAATGAATTAGAGTTTTTCAAGCCTCTATGCCTTGACTCATATTACTGGAGTCATATTGGGCTAAAATTCCTTGTGACTTTCCAACCCCACTTCCTGCTCCCTACTTCATACCAATAATTTATCTTCATATTTCTGTTTAAGCAGCACTTCCAACAAGAAGATACCCTAAACACTTCAGGGGTTATTTCAATGTTAACACTATGTACTTCTAAATTTTTCTGACATAGAGCTATTTTAATGGCAATTTTCTATTTTTTTGTCTGCTCAGAATTCATGCCCTCTTCTTCTGATTTTCTTTCTCTGTGATGTGCATTCTTAGGTGGTTTGCCATCCAGAGTGTCCTGCTTGCTGCTGGCCAAGTGGTGGGTTGACATAAAGCTAGGCCAATTGAGCCTACTCTCTTGGAAATTGAGATCTTGAGTGGAAAGACACCAGGATGGAGAATGGTTAGGGCTGATTAATACCAGCACTGGCAGCCTGGCAAAAAAAAAAAACGAAACAAAAAACACTGATTGGTTCCTGCCTTTTATCATGGAGTTACTTTGGCTCTTGTCCATTTGGAAGACTTAGTTACTCCAAATTTCCTTCAGTATTGTGAGCAAATAAATTTCTTTTTGAATTAAGTTAGTGAGAGTTGATTTCTATTGATAACAACAACAACAAAAAATCCTAACAGATACAACTTTTCCAGGATTTAACTCATTATTTGTCTGGCTCACATAACAGGCTGCCTTCTCTTTAAGGGCAAGAAGTAGACATTAAACCTTCTCTTAGATAGATACTCATCACCCAGTATAGCGCCTGCCTTATACTAGGTGCTGATAAGTAAGTAGATGCACAACTTACCTAATGGAATGAACATGGACAAAAAGCAATCATGAATACCATAGAGGAGGGATATTAATAGCATACAAAGTAACTTTGTCATTAACTTTATTTTAACTTACATTATGTATCAGTGATTAGGATGATGATCCCAATGACTTGCATATCACATTTGCAATTGGTATTTACTGGGAAGAATAGAAAATACTATATTAAATGACCAAATCTGATCCCAAACAGGTAGAGGCAGGCTAAAATGATGACTTGCTTTTTTAACAGCTTTATTGAAATAATTTTTGTACCATAAAATTCACCCACTTAAAGTATACAATTCTCAAGTTTTAGTATAATCATAGAATTGAGAAACCATCACTACAGTATAATTTTAGAACATTTTCATCACTCCAAAACAAAACCCCATACTCATTAACCATTATTCCCAGTTCCCGTCTTTCAACCCCAGGTGTAGGGAATCATTCGTCTACTAGCTGGCTCAAAAGATTTGCCATTTTGGACACTTTATATGTACAAAATCAAATAATGAGTAGCATTAGTGCATGCTTCCACTTTCATTTAGCATAATGTTTTCAAAGTTTATCCAAGCTGCGGCATGTATCTGTACTTCATTCCTTCCTACTGCTGAATAATGTTCTATCACGTGGATCGACTACATTTCATGTATTCGTGCATCAGTTGGTGGATATTTGGATTTTTTTCCACTTTTTGGCCGTTATAAAAAATGCTGCTGTAAATATTCATGTGCAAGTTTTAGCTGGATCTATGTTTTCCATTTTCTTCAGTGTATACTGTAAGTGGAATTGCTAGATCACGTAATAATTCTGTATTTAACTTTTTGAAAAACTGCCAAAATGTTTTCCAAAGACACTGCACCATTTTACACTCCCACCCACATTGTATGAAGGTTCCAATTTCTTCATAGTCCTGTCAGCACTTACTATTGCCTCACTATTGATAACAACTAAAAATCCTAACGGGTATTACTTTTTCTGGATCCATCCTTGGATGTGTGAAGTATGTCATTATGGATTTGATCTGCATTGCCCTAATAAGTAATGATGTTGAGTATATTTTCATGTGATTATTATCTATTTGTATAACTACTTTGGAGAAATATATATCTGAATATTTTTCCAATTTTTAAATTAGGCTATCTTTTTATGTTTCAATCGTAAGAACACTTTGTATATAATGAACAAAAGTCCCTTATCAGATATATGATTGCCAATATTTTTCTCTCACTTTGGGAGTTTTCTTTTCACTTTCTTGATGGTATCATTTGCAGCACAAATATTTTTCATTTATTTTTTCTTTAATCGCTCATGTTTTTTGTGTCATATTTTAGAAATCACTGTCCAACCCAAAGTTATGAACAGTTGGTATAATGTTTTCTTCTATGAGTTTTGATCTTTTACATTTAGGCTGATGATCGATTTTGAGTTAATTTTTGTAGGTGGTGCAAGGTAGGTGTTAAACTTCATTCTTTTGTATGTAGACATCCAATCAATTCACACTGTTTGTTGAAAACATTATTCTTCTCCCATTTAATTACCTTGGTGCTCTTTTCAAAAATCAGCCAACTCAGTGCATGGATTTATTTCTAGATTCTTAATTCTTTTTATATTCCATTGATCTTTATGTTTCTCCCTATACCAGTACCACATTATCTTGACTTTATAGATTTACAATCAGTTTTGAAGTTGGAAAATGTAAATCCCCTAACCTTGTTATTTTCAAAATTGTTTTTGGCTCTTCTGAATCCCTCATATTTCCATGTGAATTGTTTATTTTAACTTATAAGTTTCTACAAAGACAAATAGCTGGCAATTGAGTAATTTTACATTTTATGTGATGACATATAATCTAGTTAAATACATATAAACATTGTCAGTGATGGGTGGACTGAACAGAATTCAAGGTCTTTGTTAATTCTGCGATACCAGACTTCTGAACATTACCCATGTTAAATCAGAATAAAATATCTACTAACAAAGTGACAAGAAATAATTTTAATTTAATTCCTAAAATGGCAATTTCCTTTACTTCGTTGCTAACATCAAGTCTCAGAGCCCTCTTCTTATTTGCCTATGATTCATCACTGTCATCACCATCAAACGTTAATATTTCTAGCTATTCGTGATGGAGCTGTTTACTGACTATTCTGATTTAAGCTCACTTGGAAGAATAGTAATCATTTTTATTTTAATTAGAGTGACAGTAAAGGTTTCCTGCCCTCAGATGGCAGCCACCAAGATTTACGTCTCCTTATAGAACAAGCATCTAGGTTCTGATAGTTCATCCTAGCAAGGCTCTGATTTCCCAAGTTAGTCCAAAGGTATGAAAAGGTGGTTTTATAACAGCGCCCAGAGGACCTTCATCTGGTTGTTCTCCCATTGGTTTTTGCAATACTTCTAAACTTTTTTTTTAAGACTCCTTCCAATTTTGTCACCAACCTTTTCTTAAAAAGCCCCAGAAAATGTCTCACAGATGGCCACAAGGAGCATCTTTGTAGTTATTCATTATCATCTGCCATTTTCCTATTATGCAGTTATAGCTCCATGGAGATGTGTCTGAAGCTTCAAATACGCAGAGGCTAAAGTGCCCACATATCTCTGATGATCTTTCATCTCATCTTCCATCTCTACTCGTTCTCAAGGCCACATGCTGTTGAAGTGGTGTTCTACTTCTCCAGACAGGAAGTCTTGATAATAAAAGTAAAGATGTTGGCATTATCGTTAATAATAGTTATTTGTTGATTATTTCCTTTAATTCCTTATTCACAGTTTTTAATGATTTTTTAGTGGACTCCTACCCCTTTCTTTTTTATTTAATTTAGGAATTCCCTTTATATTGAATTTTAATCTTATGTTGCCTTTTGAGTTTGCAAGTAATTTCTGTCATGTTAGACTGGAAAAATAATATCTATTATTATTATCTATTTTCCATGATAAACTTTATTAGGGATTTCCTTCATTAAACAGATATTCTTAATTTTTAAGTATTCACAGCTACCAATTTTTATGTTTATGTTTTTCATTTTGCCATCTTAAGAAGTTCTTCATCACTCCTAGGCAACAAAAATTTTCTCCAATTTTTTTTCTTTTTGAGTTGCATAGATTCATCTTTCACATTTAAACCTTTAATCTATGGAGTGGCACTTTCTCTTATGGTGTAAGGTAGGAATTAAGCTTTTTTTTTCTATAAATTTAGCCAGTTTTCCTTCCTCTATGACTTAAATCAAATTATAATATACAAATGAGTATTATATTAAGCAAGTGAGTATTATTTTATTAATTTACTTTTTCCTATTCTTTAGCTTATTTATTTTTTTGTTTTGGTATCAAGTTGTTCATGGCTTTTTCTATTTCTTTTTACAACGAATTTGCAATATATCTTTCCAGAGGAAGTGCTCTCATTACTTTTCTTTTTAAAAATATTATCTGTAGCTCTTTCATCTTTCCTTACATTTTGGAATAAATGTTTCAATTTTGTCAAAATGTTAAGTTAAAATTTTTATCAGATTACATAAAGTTTATTGATGAAATCTGAAAACTATTGGCCTCTTTATAAATTAAGTTGAATAATCCAGGACCATATTGCAATCTTTCTATTTGTTTTTTGAATTTTAACATTTCTGTTGTAAAAGTATTTTGCAGTCTTCGTCAGATTTTTTTTCTGGAAGCATTAGATATATTTTTATTGCTGTTTGTTATATGTTTATGTGATTTTCTAGATAATTATTGTTGGTAAAGGGACACTATTGATTTTTATAAATTGATTTTATATCAGATAGCCTAATTATTCAAGTCTAATATTTCATCTTGGGAGGATGCTGGATTTCCTATATAGATGACTATCTTACTTGAATCCTAAATTGCATTTGTCCTCTTCTAATCTGTACATTTCTTATATCTTCTTTTTTCTTGGGGTATTAGTCATGAAATTCAGCACTATGTTAAACAAAAGTAATTATAAAAGACACCATTATCTGATTCACAAACCTGAAGCAATGTAGTTGAAATTTTTTTATTAAATATGAAATTATTTCATGTTTTAATTATATAATCTTTATTAAGTTCAGAAAATTTCATTCTACTACTGATTTTCTGAGTTTATATCAAAGATTAACATTGAAATTTAGTAAATGAATCTTTTCAAGCAATTGAAACATTTATATGGATTACAATAATTATTTGGCAGATAAATGAATCAAAAGCTGTAACACACACACACACACACACACAAACTGAATATTATTCAGTTTTACAAAAAGAAATCCTATCATTTGCTAAAATGTGGATGAACTTGGAAGACATTATGCTAAGTGAATTAAGCCAGAGACAAAAAGAAAAATTCCACATGATTACAAATCTATGTGGAATCATTTTTTTAAGAGTCAAATATACAAAGATAGAGAATAAAACAATGGAGAGATATAAATAAAAGGATACAAAATAGCAGATATGTAAGATGAGTAAATGTAGAGAACTAATGTACAACATGAGGACTATAGGTAATAATATTGTACGGTATTTGGGATTTCGCAGAATGGATGGCTTTTAGCTGCTCTAAACAACAACAAAAAACAGGGGGGGGGGGTGGGATTTATATTTGAGATGATGGATGTGTTAATTTGCTTCACTATAGTAACCATTTTACTAGCTAGGTGTGCCCATAGTATATCTTAAATATGCATAATACAATTTATCTTAAAATTTAAAACATAGAATATATACTGCAAACTACAAAATATGGTTATATGATTAGTCTTATATGTGGTGACAGATAACAGGAATCTATAAATATCTTATTTTGTATTTGCCTTATTCAATATATATTAACCTCATCAAAACTTGGGTATTCTCCCCTCAACCTTTTTTTTTTTTTTCAGTTTTTTAAAAAGCCTTTTATAAGTTAGGACCCATCTATCCCTTGAAAGTATGGAATAACTCAGCTATGAAGCTATTTGGACTTAAGGCATCATTGGAGGAAAGCCTGAAATTACCATTTCAATTTCTCTAATGATTATTGGTCTATTCAGGGTTTTACTCTTCTTGCTCCAATTCTGGCCATTCATATCTTTATACAGTTGTCTCTCCTTTCTAGATTTCAAATATATTCAAATGTATTTCTGTATAGCTGCTATAATAAATTTTGTATTATTTTTAAACCTCTGTGTACATGTATTCATTACTTTTTTATATCATGTTGATTTTATATTCTCTTTTATTTTGTTCTGTCTTGCTAGAGATATCTTTACCATATGAATCCTTTAAAAATACATTTTTGCTAATATTCATTTACTTATTAAATATTTGTTGGACCACCTGTCATTTGATTGACACTGTTCTAGGCACCCAGATTTAGCAATGAACAAAGCCGACTAAAATCTCTGCCCTGGGGGGGATTGCATGTGCATGTCTTCGCTAGTTTCCCTTGCGATTATGATTGACTCCCCTCTTGCTTCATTGACTTTCTTCTTCTGTTTGTTTTGTCCAACTTTTTAAATTGGATGCTTATTAATTTGCATTAGAAATGCATTTGCATTGTCGTTTAATGCTAAATCTGTTACATGATTATTTCCTCTTTGCTTTCTTCTTGATATGCATTCTGTTGTTAGCCTTTGATTAATTATGTTTAACTTACACATGTATATTTAAATATCATTTTAAATTTATTATTACTACCTCTTCCCCTATACCCATATTCTCAGTAGCCTCAGATATGTATCGTCTTCACTTCTCTAGGCATTATATACTGTCTTTGCTTCTTTAGACAATAAACTTGACAGAATTATTTACTCATTCATAATTTCATGTACTTATTTCATGTACATTTCATGTGTTTGCATGTATGTGTGTGTGCTTCTGCTAGAAATTATTTCTCTTCTTGCCTGAGTACTTCCCCAAGAATTTTCTCAAAGAGGGTGGTGTGGGGCTTACCAGGACTGAAAATAGCTTTATTTTTTTAATGTACCTTATTAGAAATTTTAAGTTTAATTTTGTTTAACATTTTGAAAATATTGCCCCTTTAGTTTTTCTTACATTGCTGTGGAAAAGCTAAATATTAAATGATCTGCTTTTTATTCTGAAAAAAATTTAGCGTATTATTATTGCTGTTTTTTATTCTTAGCGTTCACCATAAGTTGTCTAGTTGTGGATTTTTCTTATCTAATTTTTCAGCACAGTATAATATTTTTCAATCTCAGGTCTTTCGTTATCCTCTAATCTAATTAACTCTCACTCCTTATTTCATAAAATATGTTTTCACCTCCATTTAAGTCCTTACTTTTCTCTAAAGAAGCTTACCTTAAAACACGAAAACTTACAATTCTCTTCTTTATATCCATCAACTTCTAAAAAAAAACCTATCTCTCTGTTCCTTCCTGTTATCTTGTGATAGCACCCAAACTTCATATTCTAAGTCAGCAATATATTTTAGCTGGATACATTTTGCTATTTATCTTCTCTATTGAATTTTTAATTTTAATTCACATTTTTATTTCCTGTGTGCCCCTTGAGTCAATTTTATAATTGACTTTTATATCTTTTCTTTTCTTCCAGTATTCACTCTGTAGCTCTGATGTTGTCTCCTTACTGTTAATTGCCCCTCTACCTCACATAACAAAAGCTCTCCTGTGTCTTGCCCTCTCCCTGTGGATGACAATGGAGCTTTTCCCCCACAGTAGACTCCATATGCTCCTCTTTTTGGTCTAAACTGCGTCCGATCTCTCCAAGGTCATTCACATTGTGTTGCTTTTGTGTATCTATCCCTTCTCTCCTATGTTATATCACCAGGGCAAGCTTCGGGAGAGAGAAGCATATTATCTAATTCACAATGTGGTCAGGGACTAAGAATCAAAATTATTATTTTATATCAAAGGTAGAAAGCAGTGGGGGGCAGGGAGGTGGAGAGTGAATCCTGGCAGGAGATATACCTGGCCAGGCTGGGTTCCTCTCATGCATGTCCCAACAACGTCCTTGGACCTGATGAAGACTGAAGACCTGGGACAATGACATAAAAATCAAGCAACGGGGAAGTAAATTCCACCGACAAATAATGTTTTGACTTGAGAAACCATTATCCTCTTCCCTGGATCGATAGTATTATTTTATACTTATAAAGGCAGTGACTGAAAGATCAAAGAGAATAGTCTCACTCTCACCTAGCTGGTCCAATCTGGAGGGTGTCAGGAGGCACATTGATTGATCCTGAGCAGCTGAAGCCTTCAGAATTTGCTTTTTCTTTCTTCTATCTTCTTCTATTTTCCCTTATTTATACATACACACACACAAACACACACACACACACCCCAATACACACTTATTTCACCTGAATTCCATATTACATAAAAAGTGACTTCGCATGTCACTAAGGATTCTTCATTGTCCCCCATTTCTGCCACCTAATTGTAAAGAGCACCTTACCCTGTATTCTAGAAGTATATGCAGTAAACAGATGTGTGTGTGTATATATATATATATGCTATATAATAATAAAGTATAAATAGTAGTATAGCATTATCATATAATACTGTCCTGTAATATTTAATAAATTATTCTCAGCTTATCTACGTTATTCTGTATACTATATTATCCTATATGTTATGCAATAGTCTCAAATCATTTTATATATTATATTCTAGAGAATAATATAGTATATTACATTGAATAATATATACTATCATTATTATGTACTATAGTATATAATAAAGTAAAATTTAAGTTCATCTGGTGTTCTTCTGATGTGTTTTCTAAAGGTCTTTGGCTATCTGTACATGTATATTACAGAAAAATAGGATGTGGAATTCCCAGTAGTTTTGTGATGTTAACAGTACTGTTGTTAAAAACTGCCAGTCCTGTTTCTTCAAAGCCCAGCCACACACTTCTTTTCTTTGGTGAGACAGAGCAAAGAAACAGGGGAGAGAAAATACGTAGTCCCAAGTGTTCAGCTACAGGTTCTCAGGTGACACTTACATAGTTTTCATCATGCTCTGCCAAAGTGATAAATCCGTCTTTCATGTGCTGCTGAGGGAGGAGAAAAGCAAAAAACCGAATAGGTATAGGAAGCCAAAAGGAGATTTCTGTGCTGGATGTGAACTGGTATGTATACAGTCTCTATTCAAGTCAGACACTTTAAGAACATTATTTCATCTGATTGTCCCAACAGCACTATTAGTTATATGCTATTATGAACTTTTAAATAATAACACTGAAATCAGTGAATTTTAATATCGCCCTGATTTTTTGAGTAACAGTGGAGACACCAGGAATTCCTCAGAGGCGTATCTGAACATAAAGACTCTGTCCACTCTCCACAAAATCAGAGAAGAGAGCATTCTTGTCCTAAGACAGTGCTTGCTATTCAGGGTTTGCCCTTGATTAAATATGGAAAGTTCGGTGGTGATATCCCTGACCTGTAACTTTCCTTTTTGAGGCTTTATCTGCTCTTTGTAGTATCCAGCACCCCTCCGTTTATGCATCCAGGACTCTCAGCTTATCTGCGTTTCCTACAAGAAGATCATCTCTGATAAACTGATTCTCACTCAGATGTTAGCTAAGAAATTGTTTTTTGTTATTGTTTTTGGTTTTGGTTTGTTTGTTTTGCCTTTCCTAGAGAACCAGAGATAAAAGGAGAAATTGCTTCTTTAATATTTCCTATTGCTTAATTCAAAGAAATGAACCTCTAAATGTAGAGCTTCCATCTCCTGAATCTCAGCAAAGGACATTTAGATGTTAAATTTGCTATCAACAAAATGAAGTGAAATCTAGCCAATTACCAATGCCACATGGTCTGGTTGGCACTGGAAGGTCTAATATCTGGGTACACAACAGAAAGCAAGTCAGGTGGTCTTTAAACAACACTCCCTTGAGACAATCAAGGTAGAAAGAAAGAAAGAAATCTCTAAAGTTTAGCGAGTGGATGTTTATCTTGCTAGATACCGTCAGTAGTTTTTCTGCAGCTACTTTTTTGAGCTAGCTAATGTTTAATTTGAGTAACCTTGTGGAAAGACCTGTTTAAGTGGCACTATCAAACAATAGCAGCAAGAGGAGAGATAAGAAGAAAGTAAAAAAAGATTATTAAAGAAATGCTGGGGGTGAAATTTATCTCTTCAAACAAATCAGGGTGCGCTGTTAATAGAAAAATCCTATAATGGATGGACAGATAGGAAACTGTTATTTTCAAGAAGTTAGAAGCATGTGAGTGGTTTTTACTCTGATTTGGTGGCAGTGGGTTGGAGAGACTAGGCTGTGAATTTCAGATTATTATATTTATAATATATTTTCCAGGATACTGGCATTCCAAATACCTTTTTAAAATTATTACATAACAAAGTTGCAAAGGATGAAACTGAAGGGGAGGGACAGGGGCTTGAGACTGCCTATCCTGAGCTTCTATCCATAATTTAGCTCTGTAGGAAGAAAATCTTTTTTGATACCATTTTGAATTCTGCCATATCTAACAGCAACATTAGAATCATATTTGACCTTCTAAGTGCTCTGTCACAAAGAGTTGTTTAGAGTCACCAGAGTATAAAAAACATACATAGAAAGACTAATTACAAGACAGAGGCTGTTTGTCTTTCAGTATTTCCATTATTTGGTTAGTACAGGCTCAGTCCCTAGACTCAGAATTTAGATGCAGTAAAATTTCCAATGTGTTCCTCAGATTTCTCTAGTGCAGAACATAATTAATAATGTGCATGTATTGATGTTTCATTTGTAGTTTTTGAAGCTAAAGAGTTGAAGTAAATAATTCGAAGATTCTATTTGACCAATGAGCTTGTATTTTTAAGGGCTTAATAAGTACTGCCTCTGGGAGGATTTAGAGAAGGGCTGTCAGAGATGGATAACTTTTCTTCAGGTGCTTACAGAAGATGAAGGGTGACAGGACAGGCACAAAGCAATCGTAATGCTGGCTTCTGACTTACTTGCATGTGGTCTCTTGTGTTAACCAGCAATATAAAATTACTGGACTTTTCCATAGTGATAAAGGGCTATGAAAATAGTCTGGACCAAGCATGGGGCTCAGACTTGTAATTCCAGCATTATTGGAGGCCAAGGTGGGCAGATCGCTTGAGCTCAGGAGTTGGAGACCAGCCTGGGCAACATGATGAAACCCTGTCTCTACCAAACAATACAAAAAATTAGCTGAAGTGGGAGGAGGCTTGAACCCAGGAGGTAGAGGTTGCAGTAAGCTGAGATCACACCACCGCACTCCAGCCTGGATGACAGAGTGACATCTGGAAAGAAGGAAGGAAGGAGGGGAAGGAAGGAAGGAAGGAAGGAAGGAAGGAAGGAAGGAAGGAAAAAAAGTAATTTGAACAAGTAGCTGTGTGTCCCAATTGCTCATGAAGTTCTAAAAGTTCAGATAAACAGGCTCCACTCTATATAAAATGAATCAGAACCTCTCTTGATGTTATGGGCTGAACATGTGTAACCCCCAGATTAACATGTTGAAGCCCTAACTCCCAGTGTGATTGTGTTTGGAGATGGGGCCTCTGGAAAGTAATTAGGATTAAATAAGGTCATGAGGATGGGATTCTCATGATGAGACTAGTGGCTTTATAAAAGACACCAGAGAGCAGAGAGCTTGTTGTCTCTCTCTCTCTATTCACATAAAGAAGAGCTCATGTGAGCAGCAAGAAAGGGATTGTCTGCAACCTAAGAACCTAAGAGGAGAACCCTCCCCCAGAAACTGACCATGCCAACACCCTGATCTCAGACTTCCAGGCTTCAGAATTGTGAGAAATAAATTTCTGTTGTGAAAGGCAGGAGTTTACTGAGAAATGAGTTCCTAGTCTTTTTGCCTTTACTTAAACTACTTTGGTAAGATACAATATTTTTCCCCCTTTGTCTCATTGTCCTCCAACTACTGAGCTGTAGTCACCACTGCTTCTGTAGGAGGGTGAATACAACCCAGGAAAAAGAAAAAACAGATTTAATTATGTGAAATTTCCCCGACCCCCTCCAAAAAACAAAATACGTGTTAAAATCCTAACCAGCCAGAATGTGTCCTTATGGGAGATAAGGTCTTTGTAGAGGTAATGAAATTAAAATGAAGTACATACAGAGTTGTGTTGAAACAATGTAAAAAAAAAAAAAAGCAACAAATCAGATTTTTTTCGAAGGAGGGTGAAAACAAGTTTCGGGACTATCACAGCTTTAGTCGTTCAGATATGTTCATACACAAGGCCATATTTTCTTCAGAAACACTCACAATTCTGTGTTTGCTGGATTATTAGAAGCGGAATGGGAGAATAAGCAATATAAAAATTCAGGCAAGTGAAACATGAAATAGTTTGTGCAAATCCCTGTAACTGAACATGATACCACACCTTCAAGTTGTGAGAGGTCTCTCTTAGGCATGCTTTTTGCAGACACTAATCCCATTCATGAAGGCTCTGCACCTATAACCTAATGACCTCCCAAAGCCCCCACTTCCTAATGCCATCACCTTGGTGGTAAGGATTTCAACATATGAATTTGGGGCTAGAGGATTCAGATGTTTAAACCATACAGCAGGTTGTGAGTCTGAAGAAGCAACAAGGCTCCCTCAGCCTGAGCTTGGGCCTTACTCAAAACGCAGGCTTCAGTGCATCCTTCATAAGAAGGAATATGGATTTGTTCTACATTCATTTAACTTAAAGTCATAGTGGTGATGCTTTCAGAACAATGGAATTCTTGTTAAAGAGGGGTCTGAGTTTGTAAGTTCAGAAACAAAACAGCCAGGAATGTTCAGAAGGCGACTCTAGCTAAAACAATCAAGCCCCTTCCCTGGAAGTACCATGACATAGTTTGAATCTGTGTCCTCACCAACTCTCATGTAAAATTGTAAACCCCAATGTTGAAGTTTAGGCCAAGTAGGAGGTGATTGGATCATGGCGGCAGGGTTCTTAAGAATGGCTTAGCAACATTCCCCCTTGCTATTGTATAGTGAGTGAGTTTTCATGAGATCTGGTTGTTTAAAAGTGTGTGACACCCCTCCCCACCACCACTTTCTTGGTCCTGCTCCTGCCATGTAAGACACCTGCTCCCACTTTGCCTTCTACCATGACTAAAGTCTCCCTGAGGCCTCGCCAGGCACAGATGCTGCCATGCTTCCTGTACAGCCTGCAGAATCATAAGCCCACCAAACCTCTTTTCTTTGTAATTTACCCAGTCTCAGGTATTTCTTTATAGTAGTACAAGAATGGACTAATGCATACCACAATGCACAGAAAGTAATATCAAGCAGCCTTCCCTCAAAACAGCAGGAAGAATATTTTTCTGAAAACTATTTGATTTTCTTTCCCTGCACTATTATAGTTCAATTCTTCCCTGAACCCTATTCTAAGGTGAGGATGGAAAATCATCACTCAAGAGATCAAAGCAAATATTATCCCATGCAGAATAGTCCTTTTCAATGAGCTTGCCACCATGGCAGCCTTCAATTTTACATGACTCTGGTCATATTATATACATAATGAAAATATTTTTGCTTTAAAAGCCTTTGTTAGTCTTTAGGCTCAAGGTAGACACCTAAATAAATACTTGTAGGGCAAATACCCAAAAGAGTATGGGTTCTGGCATCAGACAGAACTTGATTTGAGTTTGAGTTCCATCACTTTTGTGCAGGATGTGCAACCTCACAGAGCTCTGATCATCTCATCTGTAAAATAAAGCTGATTATTTCTGAACTCAGTGATTTATTGGAAGGAATATAGCACATTACACTTGTAAAGCTGTGGGCACAGTGCATGACACAATTAGTCATGAGTAAAATAAATATTTACTATTACAAAAAAAGCAGTATTTTTGAAAGAAGTGCTAGGTAATATGGTAAATAAAGAAGGCTGAGAAACTAGTTGCGTAGGCCTGCAGAAAAAAAACAAAAAACATTTTTTATTAAACGCTCCATAAACCAGTTTATCATTAGAGAAGGACTTGGCTTGATAATGAAACTTATGGAATAAGCAAACTCTAGTTCTTGACAGAATCAGAATCTTTCAAATGATCAGACTATTCCATAGACTGAGTGGCTTGACCAACATTTATTTCTCACAGGGGTGGAGACTGGGAAGTCCAAGGTCAAGATACCAGGAGATTGAGTGTCTGGTGAGGGTTGTCTTCTTGGTTTCCTCAGGTGTGTGAAAGAGAGAAAGGAAGCAAGCTCTCTCCTATGTTTTCTTAGAAGGGCACTAATCCCATTATGAGGGTTCTGCCTTCATAATCTCATTTTTTCCAGAAGTCCCACCTTCAAATACCATCACCTTAGAGATGATTAGTTTTTTGGGGACACAAACATTCAGTTCCCAGCTCTTGCTCCAGCTCAAACAATCACTGGTCAGAGCCAGCACTAAACTACATTTCTCCTATGACTCTATCACAACCGATCAGACCTTGATTTACATTTGCTGAAGAAATGGTTTCATTTCCTTTTGAGATTTATACATTTATAAATTTATAAAGTTTATTTAGGACAGTTCATTCCACATAACATGTCACTCAATTGCACATTGGTTTGACAAACAACATTTCAATCCATCAGAAAAGTTTAGGTTGATGTCTGCACATATTCCAGAGACATGAAAGTGGAGGATAAGTGTTTTTAAAGCAAACAAACCTGAGGCATGTTGTTAAAGGACACTTGCTTTGGAATGAAACTCTGGAGTGTTTAATTATCAACATGTGCCTTTCCATCCCCGGCCTATTAAATCATCTGGCCTGCTAATAATAGCTTGTTTAACCATCAGGAAAAGATGGATGAGTTTTAGTTCCCATTTTCAAATCCAAGGGATCTGCCCTGTTTCTGAATTATCTGCAGATGAAGATTAGTCACTGAGGCATCTGTAGGTTGTGCAGAGGACATTGGAGTCCTGGCCAGGATATTTATCCTCAGCAATGTGCTCCTCCCTCTCCTTCAGGCCTTCCACTGGTGAAAAGAGACTGAAAGAGCCAAACTTAAAATGTGGGGAAGGGAATCTTACCAATTAAATGCTCTTTTTAGCATCGCAAACTGAATGTGATAGCTTCCTGTGTTTAAAATGTCTGTGAATAGATCATGTATTTAGCTTTGCAAAGGAAGTTTTACATGTAACACCACTGCTTTCCCAAAGCCAGCTGTTTGAGTGTTTGTTTTAATCCATATCCAGCGTTCCTATTACTTGTTGATATGTAACAAACTATTTCAGATCTTAGTGGCCTAAAAAGAGCAATTTCTTTGGATCATCATTGGGTGTTTCCTTTCTGATTGAGATGTTAGCTGAGGTGGCATGGCTAGTGCTAGTGGATGCATTTTTAAGAAAACTTCCTCACATGGCTAGCAAGTCGGTGCCGGCTGTCGGTGAGAACTTGGGCTAGTCTTTGTTAGGGTAACTTGGTTGTGATCCATAAAGGCCCATTCACAGGATGCTTGGGCTTCCTCATGGCAGAGCAGTAGAGTTCTTGGAATGAGCATTTTTTCAGTTGAGTGTAAGATGCAAGACTCGTTCTGACCTAGCCTCAGAAGCCCCAGAAGACCACTTGTACTGCATTCATTGATCAGGCAAATTATTTAAAGCAAATTCAACTCCAAGAAGATAGAAAATAGACTCACTCTCTTATTTGTAGTTTAGCAAAGATGGAGCAGACATCTTTAACCTAGCACATCAAGAAAAACTATAATTGCGAGATTTTAACTACCCCCTCCACTTTATACATTATTTGGTGATTCTCAAAAGCTTTAAAAATACATATTTAATTTATTCATTGGGTCTCTCTTCATTCATAATACTTAATAAATATTTTGTGATGCTTTGAAACTATGGTTCAATCAATCAATTCCATTGATTTTTCTGATGATTACTTCTTTTCTTCCTAACCCATTTCCATATTGATTACAATACTTCAAATGCCATCCTGGATCCTGAATAACTAATCTACTCAGTCACAAATAATGGAATCTTTGACATAACATTCTCTCTGACAGAGTGCAAGGCAGACAATGGAGACAACAATTCAAAAACATTTTCCAAGTTGAAGTACAATCTTAACAATGGCAGTACTTCTGAGATATTTAGGTGGCTTTCATGCCACCCTTTTTTATGCCCCAAGGGGTAAGGGTACCAAGTAAAGCAGTTTTTCAGATCTTATCAGTAGACCCAAAAGTAGAAATTAACCAGTAGTAAAAATCACTTATATTGAACCCCTTTCATTTGCATATATTTGCATATGAATACCTAATTGTTTTGAAATAACAATTAAGAGAACAATGGAGGAAAGAAAAGGGGCTTGAGGCGGCAACAGACACCTGGGAGACTGTATTTTAAAAGCTTTTTACATATTTGATTTTATTTTTGAAATAAAAAGAAAGGTACTGAATCATGCACACAGAGTACTACCAAAAGAATTAAAGTGGGAGAAGGTTTCTGACCTAATGTTGCTATTTTCTGATAGACACCTCTTTAATTCTTCCCACTGAAGTCTTGAATAACAAAGCCTTGTAATGTGTATAGAAACCAAAATTCTACAGATAGTGTTAAGCAAGTTTTAATATTCCCCTGACAAGCTCTTAAGTTGATAATGGCCTCTGTTTGAACTGGTATTTTTAAATAAGTAGTTGTGTAACTTTCCTTTAGTATACAGAAAAGCCTGTATACTATCAGTAGGATGAGGTGACCTTCCTTTCCTCTACTTTGTGGTCCTGAACAATTCAGCTCTGGCTCCAAATTAGCATCATCCACTCAGCAAAATAAATGCCCTGTATTTAACTCTTCTTATTCTTGTTGCAATTTAGCAAACATCTGTGTTATCTTGAGCATGCTTTGTGGAATTTACTTCTACAGTTGATTTTTTTTTTCTTTTTTGTCCACTTAACATTTATCCCTCTTCTGATAATAGTACCTTGATTTTTCTTTGTACAACCTCATCTCGTAGTCTCAGTCTCGGTGGCTTCTGATGAGAATCTCATCACCAGCTCTAAGAATTGAGCCAAAAAAGGGAGGTATAGTTCTACAATAGAGAGAAATAAGTCAGAGTAACAAAAACATAAGAAAATGTAGAGAAAAAAGACAAAGGGAAGAAGTGGGGCTGGAACACTAATGACACTGTTTGACATCTTGGATCCAGTCATGCTTCAAACTATATTTTTCAGTTACACAAGCTAATTAATATTTCCTCTAACACACACAACACACACACACACACACACACACACACACACACACACATACACGTATACATGCACACATATTTTATTTATTTGTTTATTTATTTATATATTTATTAGTATTTGCTTAAGCTGGTGTGATTTGGGTTCCTGTCATTTAAAGTTAAAGCTTGAAATTAGACTTTACCAATACAGACATTTACCAACTCAAAATATATTAGCAAAGTATTTCTTCTAGTTATTTAGAACTGTTCTTGAAAGGCATTGTGAGATCTGAAATAAATTGACTTCACTGGCTTTAATATAATATGTGCAAACCAATAAAAGGTAGCCTTTTCAAATTACTTATATTTACTATGAGATTATTCAATATTACTATCCAAAATAAAATTACTAAATTTATGTAAATTAAACTTTTCTATTAATTTAAAACACACTCATATATTATTACAGAGTCAGTATAAAAGGCCACAGAACCACAAACCTCTAGGCAGGCACATCCATTAGCATTCACGTAAGTAGGTGTATTTGGTGGCTCTGCTGGAGTAACAAACTACCTCAAAATCTCAGCATTATGAAACAAAGTATTGTTTCTTGTTCATATGGCATGTAGGTTTCAGGCCACCTGAGAGTCTGCTCCCATTGTGTGCTGATCTATCAATCTCAGCTAGACTTCCAGGCTAAAGAAGCAAGCTTTGTTTGGAAAGCACCATTCTCAGAGCAGGAAGCAGAAGCAAGTTTACCATGTCATCCTACTTGAAGATTCTGCTCCAACATGGCTTATATCATATTCACTCAAATTGTACTAGACAAATTTAAGAACAGGACAGGAAAGTTCATGTTATTTACACACTGTGCTGCCGATTACAAGGCAAAAGCTAGGATCTATAAGTGCTTCCAAATATGAGGGTCAGTGATTATGAACAATATTAACTGACACAATGGACATGTCCTGTCTTTATCTAGCTGCTTTTTAATACACTGCTGTGACTTCAGTGTAGTACCCAGGCTTTCGTTGCAATTTCAGAGTCACCAATGTTCAACGAGGGGAAGTTTCTCCTTCACCCTCTGAAGACTAACTGAAAATTAACTTACAATAGTTAGATTAATGGGAGAAAAAGACATACAGAATTTATTTAACAGGCAAGGGATAAATATCACAGGACAGTGAGTGCTCAAATTTTTTTTATAAAAAGAAAACAAAATTCTAGTTTTGTTTCAGTGTACTTTTGATATTAAGGCTCAAAATTAAAACTGTTTAATAAATCCACTTAGCTTGATTTCATTTAACCATATAAGATTTTCTTTTACTCTCTTAATTTTCCAACTTTTTATATTCATTTAGTTTTACCTATAACAATTTGTCTCCACTTGTTCATTCTGAAACAATATTTAAGTATACTCTACACTAGACAAAATTACATTTTTTAAACAAAATCCCTATCTTCATGCCTTCCTTGCAAAATTCCTCACCAAAAACACATCCTTGTATGCTGTGCACAGAATTTTTTTTTTTATTTTTAGTAGTTTTAGTGAACTACATTAATTAGAGCTTCAATTTTTAGCAATTGTAATCCAACAATCTGTAGACTTACAAACACCATTTTATAATTTACAAAAACTAAGAGACCTAAATATATTTTGTTTCTTTGTAATAAGAAGCCAAAAGTAGATAAACTTAAACCTCTTGTTAATGTTTTAGTATTTTATATTTCTTAGAAATAATCTAGGAATGTGATGAATATCTATCATCAACTTAGCAAAACTAGAAGGGTATATTGCTAAAGATATTTGGGAAATCTTTTAAGTAAATATATTATAAGTATGATTATCCTTGAGAAAAGTATATTTATCAACTATCCCATTTACATCTATTTGATTTATTAATCTTTAACAATTATGCTTGGAGAACTCTATTTTATTTGTTTTTTATTTTAATAGTTTTTGGAATAAAAGTGATTTTTGGTTACATGGATGAATTGTATAATGGTGAATCCTGAGAGTTTAGTGCGCCAATCACCCGATGTACTATACATCATACCCAATATGTAGTTTTTTAACCCCTCAGTCCCTTCCTAGCCTCCCCCACTTTTGAGTCTTCAATGTCCATTATGCCACTCTATATGCCTTTGCAGACCCATATCTTAGCTCTTACTTGTAAGTGAGAATATATGGTATTTGATTTTTCATTCCTAAGTTACTTCTCTTAGAACAATGGCGTCTAGCACTACCCAAGTTGCTAGAAAAAAAGAATTTTCATTCTTTTTATTTTATAACTGAGTAGTATTCCATGTGTATATATACCATGTTTTCTTTAACTACACTTTGATTGATGGAAATTTAGATTAGTTCTGTATCCTGCCAATTGTGAATTGTGCTGCGATAAACATGTGCATGCAGGTTTTTTTGTTTTGTTTTGTTTGTTCATTTTGATATAATGACTTCTTTTTCAGGGGTTAGATGCCCAGTAGTTGGATTGCTGGATTGAATGGTAGATCTGTTTTTAGTTATTTGAGGAATACTCACACTGTTTTCCATAGCGGTTGTACTAATTACATTCCCACCAGCAGTATATAAGCATTCCATTTTCACCATCCATGCCAACGTATGTTGTTTTTTTGACGTTTTAATGTTTGCCACTCTGGATGGGGTAAGGTGGTATTCTCATTGCTGTTTTAATTTGCGTTTCCCTGATGGCTAGTAACTTTGAATATTTGTTCACATTTCTCGGCCATTGTATATCGTCTTTTCAGAATAAACTATTCATGTCATTTCACTTTTTGGTGGGATTATTTGGGATTTTTTTCTTGCTTATTTGTTTTAGTTTTAAATTCTGGATATTAATCCTTTGTTGGATGCAGAGTTTGCAAATATTTTTTCCCATTCTGTGAGTTTTCTGTTTACTCTGATGACTATTTTGATTATTTCTATTGTTGTACAGAAGCCTTTTAGTTTAATTAAATCCCACTTATGTACTTACTGTTTTTGTTGCATTTGCTTTTGAGACCTTAGTCATGAATTCCTTGCCTAGGCCAAGTTCCAGAATAGTTTTTCCTAGATTTTCTTCTAGACATTTTTGGCTTCAGATCTTAGATTTAAGTCTTTAATCCATCTTGAGTTAATTTTTGTATATGGTGAGAGAGAATGATCCAGTTTCATACTTCTATATGTGGCTATCCAGTTTTCCCATAGGCTTGCAAATTTTATCAGACATTAGACTCAGCTTAGTCATCTCAAGTTTTTTTTCTAGTAATTATTATATAACACGTGTGCATCAGGCAGTTACCATCCAAGCAAAAACTACTAAGGTATTTTGCTGATAAAAGATAAATCTGTTTCTATTAAACCAACAATATTTAACTCATCTAATTTCCTAAAGATTTATTTAAGTCAAATAAAGTTTGAAAAGTATTTGGGCTTAATTATTTACTTCATACACGATCATTTTATTTCTAGTCAATTTGGCACCATGGAGATAATGTATAAACACATGTATATAAATAAACATGTAGACATAATATGCAACACACATACACATGTGCATCCAAAAGCCAAATAAATTAGGTTGCTCAATACAAAAAAGAGCAAAATTTCAGACCTGAGAGAAGCCTACCCGTGTCTCTTGAGTCTCTATAAGGAAGGCACAAATCCCCAATAAAGAGGTCAGTGGCACATTTTTTGTGTTCTGTAGGTCTCAGGGTCACTAGAAGTCTTCTTTAGTTTACTTCATGTGATACCCGAAGCTCTGATGTTTTCGCTCAGTAATTTTTTAGCCATTGACCTTCAAATAAAAGACGTAGGTGCTGACAAAGGTGGGAAAAGGAAGGAGAAGCAGAAGTAAATGGAAGAATGGGTCCTAAAACAACCAGTTTCAGGAGATCTTAAGTTCCACAAAAAGGCCAATGAAGGTTTAGTTAGCAGGGGTTCAAGAAAAAGAAGTCCAGTTGACTGATAAGTAATTTAATGAGAGAAACAGGATTCAAAAGAGAAAAACCAGGGAGGCCTTTAAAAAATATTATAGCCTGGATTTCAGCTTTTAATTGAGTGACTTTTGACCATAGAACTCTCAAAAATTTATTATCAAGTTTCAGCCAAACAAAGAGCAAACTTTCCCGTTTATCAGTTTTTTCACCTGAAATTTGCACCTAGGAGTTTTGGATATTGGTTAGAAGGGGTGTGCTTTGGAAGCAGCAGGCCTTCCCCTGGAACCAAGGGACTAGAGCAGGCTATACATGGAGCAGTAACTTTCCCACTGCCTGGGAGGAACCTGCTGCTGACTCACTTAGAGATGCTCCCGGCAGAGACAGGAGGCCTGTCTCTCTGGCTCAGTCTGTGTCCAGTCACCAGGGCCCCTCCTGAGTCTAATGAACAAAGATGAGAAAGACAGGGCAAAAAGAACTTCTAGAGGAAGATTTCTGTTTCTGTCTCAATTTACTGGGTTCTTTTTTCTTGGTACATAGTTCCATTTTTACGTCAGGAGAGAAGGCTAAACAAACAAAAAACAAGTTTCTATCATGCTCTGAATATAAACCAAAGGAGTATATAAACAATGACATAAACCAAAAAAAAAAAAATCACATATAAGACCAAAGTCCAGAAGCCCTTTATGATTTTAGCCAGCCTCCAAAGAAGAACAAACAACTGAAGCCCGTCCAAGATCCAGACCTCATGATAGCTTAAAGAAAGGAAAGTTTTAGTGGGCATAGATGGGATACGACACACATTTCTATCCAGTCATATCCTCAGGGATTCCAACCTTTTAATTAGTCATCTGCATACAGCTGCCTGACAATCAATGTGCCCCTAATCAACGAAAAACTGAAAGAGATGAAGAGTTGGTAAGACAAACCGAAAAGCAAACAATTTTTATGGGAAGGAAAGGTTACTAGTCAAATGGGTACCCCAAAGAGTTCAGAGTCACACAAATATAAATTCAAAAAGATTTTTACAAATAACTCATATTAACTCTCACAAATGTTTCTCTCCTGAGCTAAGGAAGTTGATATCTCTAAGGGACTTTTTTCCTGGCCGTGTATTGCAAAGCATTGACAATGCAAATCTTAATCACTAGACTACAGATTGAAGGATCTTCTAGCAAATCTCATAGAAAATTCAAAACAGGCAATTGGAGCATTCAAAAATTTTGGCTTTATTTTAAATCTCATTTTTGCTTTTCAATCTTGCCAATTAATTTTTTGAAGTAGATGTTATATTTCTGTTGTAACTTTTTATACATACAAACAGACATATATTTAAAAGAAACATTTCTTTTAAATATAAATTTATTTCAAAGATGACTTAAGCTAATAAGCCTTTCTCATAAAAAGGCCTGAACAAATTACTGATATTTCAAGTTTTTTTCTCAGTCTTGCTAGCTGTTTGTCAATTTTATTAATCTTTTCAACAAATCAGTTCTTGGTTTGACTACATTTTTTATGTTTTAATATTTTCAAGTTCATTAATTTCTGCTCTTATGTTTATTATTTTCTTCCATTGTTTACTTTGAGATTATTTTCTTCTTTTATAGGCGTGTGTGTACGGGTGGCAGGAGTTTTTTTTTGCTTGTGGGTTTTTGTTTGCCTGGTTTTACTTAGTTTGTTTTTAATGAAGGAGCCAGGGTTTTGTGTTTTGTTTTGTCTTTTCCCTGGGGGAGAAAAAAGCTTAATTATTTTCCTAAGGAAGCTTAATTATTGATTTGAAACTGCTTTTTATTCTAATTTTTGAATTTGGTTCTATAAACTTCTTAGCACTGCTTTAGCTGTGTCTAACATATTTTGACTACCTTTTTTTTTCGATTAAATGTCCTTTTTAAAATTTTTCTTGAGACTACCTTTTTGACCCATGGATTATTTACAAATACACTATTTCACTTCCGGAAGTTTGGATTTTCTCTAATAATTTTTTTATTGATTTCTACTTTGATTCCATTGTGGTCAGAAAATACCTTCTGTATAATTTTAGTCAGTTTAAATTTTTAAGATTTATTTCATGGCTCTGGATACAATCTACCATGGAATGTGGTTTATGAGCACTTGAAAATAAGTGTATTTTGCTGTTGTTTTTTCAAAAATATTGAGTAAATCCTGTTGTTTGATGGTATTGTTGAGTTCTTCTATATCCTTTCTAATTTCTCTCTAGTTTTTCTGTATATTTTTGAGAGGGGATGTTGAGATCTCCAAGTATAATAATGAATGTCTATTTTTTGTTTTAGTTCTATAAGTTTCTGCCTCACACATTTTACAGCTCTGTTCTTTTGCTTGGTGCATATATATTTAAGATTACTGTCTTTTTGGTAAGGCTTTAACTTTTATCAGTGCATAGATCCTGCTGTCTTTCCAGTAATTTTCCATACTCTGAAGATTACTTTATCTGTTATTAGTGTAGCCAGTCCTGCTTTCCTTTGATTGTTTGCATGATATATCTATTTTTTAAGTAGTTGGGTTATTTTGCCAATTTTTATCTTTTAATTGGTGTGATTACATCATTTACATTTAATGTAATTATTAATATGTTAACCCTGCCACTTCATTTTTAGTTGCTGTTTGTTCTCTCAGCTTCTTATTTCTTTGTTTTGTTTTTTCTGCTTTTCTATGATTCACTTGAAGTTTGTTAGAATTCTATCTTGATTTAGCAGAAGTGCTTTGTGTATATTAAAATACTATAGGCAAATTGTATATAAAACTTTATGTAGCTATTTCAGTGGTTATTCTAGGCATTACATTGTGTGTGTGTGTGTGTGTGTGTGTGTGTGTGTGTGTGTCTCTGTGTGTGTGGTATTCTATCACAGTCTACTGGTGACATTATTTTATTATTCAAAAAATAATAATAATTATATCTCTCTTCAGTTCTCTTTGCCATCCCCTAGTTATAATATGGTTGTCTTAAATATTTCCTCTGCATATATTTATAACCACATTATACACTGTTATAATTTTTGCTCTAACTGTCAACAAAATTAGAAAGCTTGAGAAGAAGGAATTGTTATTATATTTTTCTGTATTTTTCTCATCTTATTCTCTCCTATTCCCTGATCTTACCGGGTTTCTTATTTTATAATTTCTTATTGTTTAGAGAAACTTTCTCTAGCCGTTGATTTAGAATAGATCTGAGACTGAACACATTCATTTCATTTTTTTCTCTCATTTTAGAATAGCTTCACTTCCTCTTTATTCCTGAGGAAATTTTTTTGCTGAGTATAGATTTCTGGGTTGAAAATTAGTTTCTTTCAGCCTATGAAAAATATTCATCTAGCTTCCATCATTTGTTATGAGAAATCATCTTTTACTCTAATTGTTATTTTTCCAAACATAATGTCTCATTTTTCTCTGGCCACTCTCAAGATATTTTGCCCTTAGTTTTCTAAAGTTTAATTACAATGTATCATTGCATGGATTTCTTTTTTTTCTGCTTTGTGTTCACTCATCTTCAATAGACATCTGGAAATTTTTGCATCACAAAATTTTCAATCTTATTAAATATTCTATTTTAGCTGGCTTTCTTTTATGTAACTCTGATGAGGAAAGAGGAAGGCATCACTATGGAGATACAATTTCAGCTTTGCTACTCAGCCTTCATTGACACTGAAGTTAGGTAAGCTTCCTCATTATTACTAGACAGAAGTAGGGAATTTGAATTCCATTTTGTCTCCACTGACAGCAGTGGGGGATGCCCTTGTCACCACTGGGTCATGGTGAAAGATCACATTCTACAACAGATCTCCTTGACAGCCTGCAACTAGAAAGTGAGAATATTATTGCCAGCCATGAGTAGAAGTCCAGGCTCCCCATGTGACATGTACTAACACTGTGAATGAAGGGCTCATTACTGGCCACCAGGGATTGCAATGCTGGCTTTCTACATGACCTTCAACACCAGCCCAGCAGGGGCATTGGGATTTTGGTAAGAACCTTGAGTGGGTCCCCTGTTCAGCCTTTGCTGGTAGGATGGGGTCACAGATTTAGCTAGAATAGAGCAGTTTTTTTCCAAATTTTTTTTTTGACTTGCTAGGCTGCTTTTATTTCTTTGTCTAGGGCTTTGGTTGGAAATTTTGACATCTGTGCCAGTTGGTGATTTTAGTTTACTGGCTTCATTAGCTCTAGGTCAGGATATATGAGGCAAAAGGAACCCCAGGTACCTGATAACCATGCTAGTCTTTAGGTCCTAAGATTCTTGGCCAATCAGCCGTCTTCTCTTAAATCTTTCAGAGATATCTTATGTTTGTTTTACATATAGTGCCCAGGATTCTTAGTTGTATTTAGCATGATGATAAGGAAAGTAGGTCTACTTTATCTTCTGGAAGCAGAAGTCAAGTTAGAAAACTTTTTAAAAATAATTGCACTTATAATTAATTTAAGTTGGTTTCTTTTTTTTTCCTGAAAACTCAATACTCCAGTTCATGTGAAAGATTGTCCGGGAAATAACAGAATTACAAAGAGAATATTTGCTACTGTGATTATACAAATAAATGCATTCAAAATGTGCTTATAATACTGGCATCTATTCAATCTCCAACTCCCAAAGACCCAGGAGATGAATAATGCACGTGTGCTTTCAGTTAATACACAGGGGCAGTGCTTGAGCCAGACACATGTAGCACAATCTTGGGATAGATATTAAGACCAAGTAAAACACGGCAGTCACAGGTAGGCAGACAGACTTGGGAGGAAAAAGGCTTGCCAATAGTCTTGTAATCTCATGCCACCTCACTTCATCTTTACAATTGCCTGTGGAGTCAGGTATTATTATTGATTTCAATCTTATAGAAGGAGAAAGAGAAGTTTAAGAATTAAACAATTTTTCCTAATTTTCACAACTAATAAATGAAGGAGACATTGTTCAGACTTGTATGTCTGACTCTAATATCTCTAGACTCTTAACTATTAGAGATTAGAGATGCTCAGATAAAGTGACTTTAATATTAGTATTTCAGACTAGGGGATATAGCAATAATATTCAAAAGTTATTATGATCTCTAATATCAGTTTAAATGATTCTGCTAAGGGAGTGATTCAAAAAGTAGCTGTGCGGTTTCAACAGATGTACTGAGCCTCAATAATTGCACAAATACAGTGCAGTTGTTTGCTGCGAAGCATGACAGCAGCATCAGAAAAAATGGTCAAGGAGAGGAAAACCTTAGTTTATGGACTAGGGTCAGAGTAAAAATTTCTGGATCTGTTTGAAACAATGTAATGGAGATGTAAGAAGTGATCATGGAACTCACAGGGAGAGGGGGAGGACTGCCCAAGTGACTGGGACATTGACTAATAATCAATAATCATGTTGATAATGATGACTACTAGTTATTGTGCCTGCCATATCCAAGGACTAAGCTAGATACTTAAATATGTTTCAGTAATTGCAACATACTACAAAAGCTTAAGCTTGAATTAAGTGCACTGGGTTTCCTTTACCATAATGAAATACCCTGAAAGGATATACTTGGGATTTCAGCATTCAGCACCAAAAGCTTTGAGTCCTTATTAGGAAAAACAACTTTATAAGAAATTTATGAATAACATAATGCACATTTTTTAAAGTTTTTTTTTTAATTTTTAATTTTTGTGGGTATACAGTTGGTGTATATATTTATGGGGTACATGAAATATTTTGATGTGAGAATGTAATGCACAATAATCACATCATAGAAAATGTGGTATCCATCCTCTTAAGCATTTATCCTTTGTGTTACAAACAATCCAATTATACATTTTTGGTAATTTTGTTTTGTTTTGTTTTGTTTGAGACAAAGTCTTGCTTGGTCACCCAGGCTGGAGTGCAGTGGCGCAATCTTGGCTCACTGCAACTTCCACCAACAGGATTCAGGCGATTCTCCTGCCTCAGCCTCCCATGTAGCTGGGATTACAGGTATGCGCCACCACACCCGGCTAATTTTTGTATTTTTAGTAGAGACAGAGTTTCTCCATGTTGGTCAGACTGGTCTTAAACTCCTGACCTCAGATGATTTGCCTACCTCAGCCTCCCAACGTGCTGGGATTACAGACATGAGCCACTGCGTCTGGCCACTTTTAGTAATTTTAAAATGTACAATTAAATTATTATTGACCATAGTCACCCTGTTGTGCTATCAAATACTAGGTCTTATTCATTCCTTTTCTTAAATTTCAAAATATTTATGAAACAGAAATATAAACATAAGCCCTGAAGAAAGCAACATGACAAACTTTATATGTAAAATGTAATTTTCCCTTAATTAATATATTTGTGTTCATGCTTTACGAAATGACTAATGTTTCCCTTCTATCCCTTTGTACCTGTGTATCTAGCAGAAAAGTTCTTAGTCTGGCTATGGGCACACAGAAACTTCCTATTGATGATTATGTTCAAATGTTTATTTACTTTTTCCAGAATAAATTGGGGGACTGCCACTGTCGGGATTTATCACAGGAAAGATATTCAGGAAGCTCTGATCATCTTGAGTTTCACATTTATGAGAAAAAAATGGATGCAGTGGGTTTCTAAAAGAAATTTTGTTGAATCTGTAGATATGGCACCCATAACTAACTTTATAAAAAGGAATGAATCTCATACCTATATCCAGGAAAATCCCCACTCTGTGCAACTAGGGACTCACCCAGAGAATAACCAAAGGCATAGTCCTGGCAGCAAAGACATTTCCTTTTCTGGAACCCACAGTCCAGAAGCTGAGTTCTGAATAAGGTACAATTCTTGATTACTTATTCATTCTATTTTCTGTGTTCATTTACCATGCCCAACTCACTCCCATCCCCCACTTACACCCACTACGCTTCCCAGCCTCTGGGAACCATCCTTCTACTCTCTATGTCCATGAGTTCAATTGTTTTGATTTTTAGGTCCCACAAATAAGTGAGACTATGCAGTTTGCCTTTCTGTGCTTGGTTTATTTCACATAACATAATGACCTTGAGTTCCATAGATATTGTTGCAAATGACAGGATCTCATTTTTCATGACTGAATAGAATAGTACTGTGTTGTGTATATGTATCACATTTTCTTTATCCACTCAGATGTTGATGGACACAGTTTGCTTCCAAATCTTGGCTATTGGGAAAAGTCCTGAAACAAACATGAGAGTGCAGATATCTCTTTGATATGCTGATTTCCTTTATTTTGGATATATAGCCAGAAGTGGGGTTACTGGATTGCATGGTAGCTCTATTTTTAGTTTTTTTGGTACTTATTTACATTGCCAGCAATAGTGTACAAGCATTTCCTGTTCTCCACATTCTCTCTAGCATTTGTTATTGCCTGTCTTTTGGATAAAAGCCATTTTAGGTAGGGTAAAATGATATCTTATTGTAGCTTTGATTTGCATTTCTCTGATAATCAGTGATGTTGAGCACTTTTTATATGTCTGTTTGCCATTTGTGGGTCTTCTTTTGAGAAATGTCTATTCAAATCTTTTGCCCATTTTTAATCAGATAATTGGATTTTTTTTCCTGTAGAGTAGTTTGAGCTCCTTAAGTACTCTGATTATTAATGCTGTGTCAGATGGGTAACTTGCAAATTTTTTCTCTCATTCAGTCTTGTCTCTTCACTTTGTTGATTGATTCCTTTGCTGTGCAGAAGCTTTTTAACTTGATGAGATCCCATTTGTCCACTTTGCTTTGGTTTTCTGTTCTGGCAGAGTATTACTCAAGAAATTATTGCTTAGACAAAAGTCTTGGAGAGTCTGCCCAATGTTTTCTTGTAGTGCTTTCATAATTTCAGGTCTTAGATTTAAATCTTTATCCATTTTGATTTTGTTTTTGTATATGGTGAAAGATAGGGGTCTAGTTTCATTCTTATGTAAATCAATATCCAGTTTTCCAGTTTTCCTAGCACCATTTGTTACAGAGACTATCTTTTCACCAGTATATGTTGGTAATGTCTATTCTGCACTTGTTAGATAAAGAGTTCTGTAAATATCTATTGAGTCCATTTGTTCTACAGTGCGGCTTAAGTCTGATGTGTCTCTGTTGAGTTTCTGTCTGGCAGATCTATCTAATGCCAAAAGTAGAGTATTGAAGTCTCCAGCTTGTATTGTATTGAGGCTCTCCTTGGCTCTAATTGGCTCTCCTTGGCTCTAATAATACTTGCTGTATATGTCTGGATGCTCCACTGTTAAGTGCACATATGTTTACAATTGTTATGTTCTCTTGCAGAAGTCACCAGTTTATCGTTATATAATGGCCTTCTTGTCTCTTGTTAACCATTATCTGGTTAGCATCTATGTTTACTCAAGGCCCTAGGGCTCTACAGTCACCAGGTGATGAAGTCAGTCAGGTTTATGTCCTTTCCTTCAGTACAGTGAGTTCTTCCAGCCTCCAGGCAGGTCCAAAAATGCTGTCTAGGAGCCAAGAAGCGAAGTCAAAACCTTTAGAAATGTACCTGATGTTCTGTTCTCCTGTGGCTAAGCTGGCACTCAAATCACAATATAAAGCCCTTCCACTCTCCCTTCTCCTTGCCACAGACAGAAGAGCCTCTACCTGTGGTCACCACCACCACCACCACCAGCCCAAAGAGGGTTTTGCCAGGCCACTGCCAATATTCACTTAAAGCCCAAGGGCTCTTCAGTCAGCTTGTGGTGAATGCTGCCAGGCCTAGGACTCACCCTTCTATCCCAGGGCAGGTCCATAAATGTCCAAGAACCTAGGCCTAGACTTAGGGACCCCAAGAGCCTGACTGTTGCTCTACCTCTCTGTGGCTGATCTGGTGCCTACGATGCAAGACAAAGTCATCTTTACCGTCTACATTTCTCAAACAGGAGGAATCTTTCACCATAGCCACCACAACTGAGAATGTGCTGGGTCCCAACCAGACAGAACATGTCTCAGAACCCAAGCCCATGGTGTACTATTGGGGTATCACTGCTGCTTGTTATTCAGGATCCAAGAGCTCTTTAGTGAGCAGGTGTTTAATCCTGTCAAAACTGAGTCCTTCTCTCTTCAAGGTAGCAGGTTCCCTTTTGGCCCAGGTGTGTCTAGAAATGTCACTGGGAAGCCAGGTTTTGGAATGGTGGCCTCAGAGAATGGTCATTTTACCCACCTCCTGTCCCAGGTTAGGATTGGTCCAGAACATAAGGTTCGGCTAAGGCTGCAATTGAACAGATCAGTGACCTATAAGGATTAGAAATAAAGAACTGAGGCATGAAGACTCTCACCTTCACTAGGGACACACAGATTGTTCCAAATCCAAGAGGCAAAAATCAATAAAAGATAGTATCCCTGCAATCCATCCACCAATCAACCGTTAATTCACCAATTGTTGACTGTCTGATCTATGCTTGGGCTCATGCTATGTCCTCAGGCTCCAGAAAAGAACAAAGCCAGGCTGATTTCTGGCTTTATTGAGCTTACTGACTAACACTAGAGCATGCGTAACACTATTGATTGATTGGTTAAACTCAGAAAATTCTTGACATAGTGGATTGACTGCTTAAATATGGAGGTGTCCCTTGCAACAAGGGGTGTAATAAAAATTGTATAGCAGAGAGACAAAACCTATCCTAGGGGAACAGAAAGCCTTTCCAGAGGAAGTGACATTTAAACTGAAGCCTTGATTTTGAGTGGGGTGAGGAGGGTCAGAGTTAACAAAGTACCAATCAGAGTGAATAGCCTGTGCAAAAGCCCTGAATATGGAAGTCGCCCTGCACACTGAAAAAGTCAAAAGAAGGTGGTTGTTCACCCTTGTGACCACAGAGGCAGAAGAGAATATCTTAAGAGGTAGAACACAGAGATAGGCTGCTGGGCACCGTACCAAGTGTCTATGAAGTGGCTGGTTCAGTTTAGTTACTTTATGGGTGACAAGAACCTCTCTAACTCTCTGCCACCTTTTCTGTCTTTGTACTAAGCACAAAGGGTGAGGATGTGAAAGGTCCTCTTCTTTATATCTTGAAAACCTCATCTTCTCCACAGCAGGAATTCTCAAATGGCCTCCAGTTGGCATTTGGAGAGCAGTACTAAGTCTGGCCTTGTGAAGAGTCATCTATGAGCAATGGAAGTTATTACTGTGTCAGCTCCTCGGATCAGAGGCAGCTGAGCATCCAGGATCCTCATGGCGGGCTTCATGTCACCATGTAGCTGACAAAAAGGGAGTTGGAACTCTGCCAGCTACAAGATCTAGTACTAAGGAGCTAAAAGGTGTGTTTTAAGCTACTTCAAAACCTATAATTTTTTTTTTCTCTTTGAAGCTCATTACGGCACTGAGCCAACTATTAGCAATCCCACTGAAGTCTAATACCAAAAAGCAGTATAGAGAGATAATTTTTAGCCCATTCAAGCATCCTGCTTTGCTGAAACCCATCTCACTGTAAAACTACAGAATACTGTATATCATGTATTCTTTCCCCCACTTATAAGTGAAACTATTTTAGCAAGACTTTTGTTTGTTTATTTATGTACAAGGATCGGTGTCACGTCTTTGATTGAGGGAATACCGACTGTATGCAGCTAGAATAACTAAATGCACAGGCCCGCTTCTAGGCACTAGAGATGCAGAAGAGATGAGATTCACAAAGTTCATTTTTGTGTAGGGCTTATAATCTATAGTTGAGGCAATAAACAGTTACCAAAAAAAGGAAATAAAGATAGAGGCAGAGAAAAGAAAAAAAGGAAGAAAGGGAGGAAGGGAAGGAGGAAAGAAGGAAGTGAGGGAAGACACTGCAGGCAGTGAAAACTAGTGAAAAAATTAAAGGGATAGTGTGAATAAATCATACTTGACATGTGTTCTGATTAACTATTGCTATCTAACACACTACTCCAAAACTTAGTGGCTTAACACAACATTGTGTTTTGTTTGCAATTGTTGTGCATTGAGAATACTGGGAAGATTCGGCTGGATGGTGTGTCTGTGATCCACACAGCAGCAGCTGGGGCAGGAAGATTCACTTCCAAAAACCATTCGCATGTCTAGCACCTCAGAGTCTCTTGGGGTGTTTCTCTCTCTCTCTCTCTCTGTCTCTCTATATATTCACATGGCATTTTATCCTTAAGAGCCTCTCCATGTGGCTTGTATTTCTCAAAGTATGGCAGTTAAAGAGATTCACATGTGTAGTTACATGGCAACTTGCTTCTAAATGTGAGTAAAATTTGCCAACTTCTTATGGCCAGAGCCTAGAAACTGACACAATACCTCTAAACATATTCTCTTGATGTGAACTGTCACAGAACCCACCCAGACTTAAGGAAATGCTATATAAACTCTACCTCTCCAAGAGAGAGGTACCAAAGCATGCATTGCCATCCTTAATCCACCGCAGGGTCTCCAGCATAATGTTGAGTGATCAAGGATGGCTTTCCACTGAGGCAGCATTTGAACTGAGTCCTGAATGAAAAAAAGAAGTTAAAATGCTTACTTCTGACAGCAGACTAAACTAGGCAGAAATAGCAGCAAATACAAAAACCCCAAAGCATCAAAAATGGATATATTTGAAAGGACCAAAAGCTACAGCAGATAAGTCTTGGTGACTGAAAGGGAGATTTTAAGGAGATGAGGTAGGAAAAGTAGAGTCAATAGGGCCTGAACTGAAATTCGTATACTATTCTTAGTGTGAGGGAAGGCACTGGAAACTTTTGAAATTAGTGTGAACTAATTTACATATTTAAAGGATTATAGAGGTTCAAGAATAGCAGTTGGAAGAGCAGTAAGGGAACTATTACAGTAATCCAATTAGGAGATGATAATGACTTGGACTAGGTTAATTCCAGTGAAGATGGATTTGAGATGAATGTAGGTAAAAGTATAGATATAGGTATAAATAAATGAAGCATGGGTAAAGGTGTAGGTGCCTATGTAAGTATAGGTACAGACATAGATATAGATGTAGATGTGGTACAAAGATAGGGCTATGTTGCTATAGATGTAAATAGACATAGAGATTTAGATATAGATATGCAGAGAGAAATTGATGTAGAAATAGACATAGATACGGAATTAAAGATAAGGTATACAGAGAGATATAAAGATAACTGTCATCCCTTGGTATACTCAGAGGATTGGTTCCAGAACACCCACATACAAATCTGCACATACTCAAGTCCTGAAGTTGGTCCTGCGGAATCTGTATATAGGAAGTTTTGCATCCAGGGAATATTTTATTTTGGATCCACTTTTGGTTGAAAAAAAAATCCACATATAAGTGGACCTGCACAGTTAAAACCCATGTTCTTCAAGGGTTAACTGCATAAATATAGATTTAGATTAAAATAGGGCTAGATGTCAATATAGAAATTGATATATGTATTTAGGCAGAGATAGAAACACAAGAACAGAGTGAGAGACATTTCAGACAGAGACAACAGAATTTGCTAATGGATTAGTAAAGGGGTGAAGATATAAAACAAATCCAAGATCACGTGAGCAAACAGATGCAGAGCAATGCTGTACTTTGAGTTAGGGGAGACAGATTTATGAATATTATTCCACAAAAAGGTAAAACAAGCCCAAGGAAAGTTTTGAAATGTGAAATACTTGAGGGGGAAATGTCTAAAGTTCTGTAAGTGCCTACTGATACATTTTTATTTTTCTCTCTCACATGAACAGTCCCCCTTTGCCTCTGCATTTTATTATAACAGTTCTAACATCTGAAATATTATAACGGGCAGAGTATTATTGACTTTGGAGAGAAACAGGCCTGTATTTAAACCCCATTTCTGCCATACATAAGCTGTGGACTGTGAGTAAATTAGCTCACATTGTTAAGCTTAAGTTTCTTCAACTACAAAATGTCAATAATCTATCTCACAGGACTGCTATGAAAATTAAAAGTAAAAAATGTGTATGATGAATTTAGCACCATATCTAGAAATTGGTAGGGCTCAAGAAATGTTAGTCTCATTTCTCTGATATTCTTGAACTTTTCAAAATCCTACTTGTTCTTCAAGACCCAACCTTTCTTAGCTGTTTTATGCATCTTTTTCAACCATCTCCATTCCTCATTGCATTATTCCAAAATTATTTTCATTGAGCTAATGCTATTCCTTAATCAAACTGTAATTTTCTTGAAGGTAGTCATTCACTCTTATACATCCTCCTTTTTCTATAACACCCAACCCAGAGCTGAGCATTACATAAGTACTCTATAAATCTCTGTTAATTGATTTCTTTTTCTTTCTTTTTGGTGAATTAATTAGTTCTCCACCAAAATATTGAAGGTCAAATAAAAAATTGACTTTAAAAATATATTTAATATATACAGTTCAATGGGTTTTCTTAACTAATATGACAAGGACTTTTAAAATAAATTTTTATTTTCTTATTTTTTTCAGGTGGTTCTCATACCAAACAGAATCTTACAGATGTAAAAATGAAGATCTCTGTAACGAATGATTTTTTTTTCCATTAAGTTTTCTGAAGGCTAGACAATCAATGTCTACAAATTATATTGATGTGTCATAATATTAAATGAATTGTATTATATTAGAACATTTGTGAATACTGAAAAATTTGTTCAACACTTTTGGTATAAAATTTACCTCTGAAAATCTAACCTCCCGAGAAAGACATTGTATGTTGTATTTTAAAATGTATTTGGGAAAAATAGTTTGTTTTATTAAAAATGGGAGCACCGGGCAAAGTTACATATTAAAATAACATCTTGCTCTCCTCTCTGACCATGAAAATGTTCTCTTTCTTACACAGCCTATAAAGGCATGCTCACCAAAGTTGGGGCTCTTCCTATCACTAGAAAACTTATCACCATTCAGAATGAAGCTTTGTCTTCAATTCTGGTTATACAATGATATCTTTGTCAAATATCTTTAATGTGAAGAGAATTTCTCTTCTGGTAGAATTTTGTTTTGTTTTTTTTTTCCACTTTTTTTTTTTTTTTAGACAGGGTCTTTCTCTGTTGCCCAGGCTAGAGTACAGTGACATGATTCACAGCTCACTACAGCCTCTACCTCCCAGGCACAAGCAATCCTCCCACCTCAGCCTCCTGAGTAAATGGAACTACAGGTGCACCAATCACACCAGGCTAATTTTTTTTTTGTATTTTTTTGTAGAGACAGGATCTCATCATGTTGCCCAGGTTGATCAGGGACTTCTAGGCCTAACTAATCCTCCCACCTCAGCCTCCCAAAGTGCTGGCATTGCAAGCATGAGCCACAACATCTGGCCTCTTCTGGTAGAATCTTTATAGTGTGTTTGTAAAATCACTTATCTTTGACTTGAGAATCTCTATTTTCCAGAAATATTTCTTATTTTATTTCATTATTGTCTTTCTAGTATCTTACTGATCTTCATATTCAATGATTTTCTACATTGAATACTTTTATAAAACAATCTCTATATTAATAACTTAATATAATGTAAGATATTTCAAACAATGCATAGACTAATATTTCCTTAGTGCACTTTGCAAATCCTTTTGTTGGCATATTCTTTTTATCAGAATCACAGAGTGTTTTATAACAAACACTACACACAACCACACATACACGAAAAAAACAAAATAAAGACAATTATAAAATCAGAAATATTGATAGTGGCCAAGATGGCCATCTAAAAGCATCTAGTGATGGCTGTCATGGAGAGGAATGGAAGGGGTGAGTAGATACAACAGCTTCAACTGAAACATCCAGGTACTCACATTGGGACTAATCAAAGAAACAATCTGATAGATGAAAATGAAGAAAAGCAAGACAGGACAACAGGTCACCCAGGAGCAACACAGAACCAGGGAAACTTTCCTACCAAGGGAAACAATGAGTGAATGTGTGTTCTGGGAAACGCTCAAGTCAGATGATCTCCTTGTGAACCCACTCCACCAGGCACTTCACTCTAAAAGACCAAGGTACATGGATTTTTGACACATGTGGAGACCCTGACACCTTAGATACCTGGGCTCCGCACTTCCTGGCAAAAGTAACTGCAACTCCAGCAAAGTGGGAGGTTAGACCCCTTTACAGAACCCAAGTAAACAGACTGAATCCAGAGGCTTCAGGAGAGACAGCCTGCAGGCCCCACTTCAAGGGGACCTCACAGGGTAAGACCCACTGGCTTGGAATTCCAGCCAGCCACAGTAACAGCATTGCACTTCCCATAAAGGAGCTTTTGGTAGGAGAGGCTGGCCACCATCTTTGTTCTTTGGGCGCCTTAGCCTTTCCAGCCTTCAGGCTTTGGAGAATCAGAGTTGACCAGGGGCAGAAGGGATCCTCCAGCACAGCACAGCTGCTGTATCAGAATGTGGGCAGACTGCTGCTTTAAGCAGGTACCTGATCCTTTTCCTCCTCACTGGATGGGACCTTCCAGCCAGGGCCTCCAGACATCCCTGCCCATGTTCTCCAGCTGACAGATTTGAATTATCTGAGACTGCTCCCAGAGGGAGGGGTGCGCTGCCATCTTTCCCATTTGGGCAACTTAGGCATGCCAATATTCAGGCTTTGGAGCATCCAAGGCAACTGCAGGCTGAAGTGGACCCCGGCATAGCAAAGATCCTGTACTAAAATGTGGCCAGACTGCTTTGTTAAGCAGGTCCCTGATCCCAATTTTCCTTACTGGGCAGGACTTTCCAACTGGGATCTCCAGCCACCTCCTACAGGTGCCTGTGAGCCAGCAACAGCCCCATACCTCACCTCCCTGGGATAAAGCTCCCAGAAAGAGGATCAGGCCCTCTTCTTTGCTATTTCTCGGGCTTCACTGGTGATACCTCCAGGTACTGGGAAATCTGAGACAACTAGGGACTGGAGCAGCCTCCCAGCATATCACAGCAGCTCTACAGAAAAGTGAACAGACTGCTATGTGGGTGCCTGTTCCCATATCTCCTCAATGGGCAGGTCCTTCAGGTCTGGACCCCAGCCACCTGCCACCAGAGCTATCAAGCCAGTAGCAAGTCACCGACTCCCTGGACAGAGCCTCCAGGGGCAACTGAAAGCCTCTCTGCCACCACCTCTGCAGTGGGACTGCCCTTGGCACCCTTGCACTAACAAAAGAGTAAAGATCTTAAATGCCTTATCCACCCTTCCAACAAGCTACAGTCGACCCAAGGAGAGGAGGCCAGTCTGTCTCCCAAGAGTCCCACATACCCCCTCAGTGCTTGTCAATAGACAGGGAACTCCTGGCTTGGGCCCACAGCACAGACCCTTCACCAAGGGCTGATTGCGCTAAATAATTCCTGACCTTCATCTCTCTGGGGTAGAGGCCCCAGGAGACAAGCAAACAACTATTGGCCACAGCCATTACTAAGGTCCCTCTCCTGCTGCCTCCAAGTGGGGGAAGGAACATAAACACTGAGATCACCCCAGAGCTGCAGTGGGCAACCCAGGAGTGCCAAGTCATGATCTACTACCAGCACTCAAGGTAGGGAGGAATGCATGCTTTCAGAACATTGAGAGGGAACATGGCTGCAACAGTGAGGAAACAAGGGAGCCACATAACTGAGCAAGAGTCTACCAATTCACCAAAAAGCCTAAGTGCCACCTGATGGATCGCACCCCAAAGCTTCAACACCAAAAATACCATGCTAATTTACCCCCCTCTGAAAGCAGAGGCAAGAAGTTAGCTTCAAATAAAGACTCTGCACAAAGTATTGGCCAGGTGAAAACATCCAGAAAAGAAGTTGATTGACTGTAATCAATCTGCACTGCAGTTGAAGAAACACCAACACTCAGTTCTCCATCAAGCTCTTAACCAGGCTGAACTGGCTGGAATGACAGAAATAGAATTCAGAATATGAATAGGAACAAAGATCATTGAGATTCAGTAGGATGGCAAAACCCAAACCAAGGAAAATAAGAATCATAATAAATGCTGCAGGAGCTGAAGGATGAAAACACTGAAAAAAAAAAAAATCAAACATGACGGCTGGATAACATAATACAGAATACAGAATAACACAATACAGATAACACAATACAAGAATAACACAAGAACTGAATAACACAATACAGAGCTGTATAACACAAGAATTTTACAATACAATCACAAGTATTAATGGCAGAATAAACCAAGGTGAGTAAACAATATCAGAACTTGAAGATTGGTTCCCTGAAACAAGACAGTCAGGCAAAAATAAAGAAGAAAGAAAAAAAGAAAGAAAACCTCCAAAAAATATGAGATTATGTAAAGTGGTCAAATCTATGAATCTGTTGGCATCCCTGAAAAAGAAGGGAAGAAAGCAAACAACTTGGAAAACATATTTCAGGATATTGTCCATGAAAACTTTCCTTTCCTTGCTGGAGAGGCCAACAGCCAAATTTAGAAAATACAGAGAACCCCTCCAAGTTCTATGCAAGAACATCCTCAAGATGTAATTGTCAGATTTTCCAATAGGACATGAAAGAAAGAATGTTAAAGGCAGCTAGAGAGAAAGGACATGTCACTTACAACAGGAACCCCTCAGGCTAACAGTGCACCTCTCAGCTGAAACCCAAAAACCCAGAAGAAATTAAGGGCTAATATTCAACATTCTTAAAGAAAAAAACTTCAACCAAGAATTTCACACCCAGCCAAACTAAGCTACATAAGTGAAGGAGAAATAAGATCCTTTTCAGATAAGCCAATGTTGAGAAAATTCATTATCACCAAATCTGCCTTACTAGATATCTTGAAAGGAACATTAAATGTAGAAAAAAATAATGCTACCAGCTAACACAAAAACACATTTAAACACATAGACCAGTGTCATTATAAAGCAACCACCCAAACAAACTAATGTAATAACCAGCTAACAGCACAATAACAGGATCAAATCCACACATAGAAATACTAACTTTGAACATAAACAGGCTAAATGCCTTAATTAAAAGGCACTGAGTAGCAAACTGGATTAAAAAGCAAGAACCAATGGTATGCTGTCTTCAAAAGACCCATCTCACAGGTAATAACTCATAGGCTCAAAATAAAGGGATGGAGAAAAATCTACCAAGCAAATGGAAAACAGAAAAATGCAGGGATTGCAATCCTAATTTCAGACAAAACAACAATCAAACAAAGACAAAAAGGGGCATTACATAATGGTAATGGGTTCAATTCAACAACAAGACCTAATTGTCCTAAATACATACGCATCCAACACATGAGCACCCAGATTCATAAAGCAAGTTCTTAGGGACCTATAAAGAGACACAAACCCCACACACAGTAATAGTAGGAGACTTGAACACTCCACTGATGGTATTAGACAGATCATTGAGGCAGAAAGTTAGCATGGATATTCAGTACCAAAACTCAACATTGGATCAAGTGGATCTGATAAACCTTTACAGAACTCTTTACCCTAAAAACAACAAAATGTATGTTCTTCTCATTACCACATGACACATGCTCTAAAATTGACCACATAATTGGGCATAAAGCAATTTCCAACAAATGTAAAAGAACTAAATCACACCAAACAAACTCTTAGACCACATCACAATAAAGATAGAAATCAAGACTATGAATATCCCTCAAAACCATGCAATTGCATGGAAATCAAGAAACATGCTCATGAATAACTCTTGGGTAAATAATGAAATTAAGGTAGAAATCAAGAAGTTCTTTGAAATTAACGAGGACAAAGATCCAACATATCAGAATCTCTGAGACACAGCTAAGGAAATGTTAAGAGGGAAATTTGTAGTACTAAATGACCACATCACAAAGTTAGAAAGGTCTCAAATTAACAGCCTAACATGAGAAATGAAAGAATCAGAGAAGCAAGAACAAACCAACAACAAAACTAGCAGAAGATGAGAAGTAGCAAAAATCAGAGCTAAACTGAAGGAAATTGAGACATAGAAAACCATTCAAAAGATCAACAAATCCAGGAGTTGGTTTTTGAAAACAATTACAAGACAGGCCACTAGCTAGACTAAGAGAAGTCTAGAATAAAAGAGAGAGATCCAAATAAACACAATTAAAGAATAAAAGAGAAGATCCAAATAAACACAATTAAAAAATGTTGATGGAAATGTTACTACTGATGCCACAGAAATAAAAGCAATCACAAAAACTACTATAAATACCTCTATGCACACAAACCAGAAAACCTGGAAAAAGTGGATAAATCCCTGGCTACATACACTCTCTCAAAACTAAAACAGGAAGAAATTGATTCCCCAAACAGACCAACAACAAACTCCAAAATTGAATTAGCAATAAATAGTCTACAACCAAAAAAAGCCCAGGACCTAATGGATTCACAGTCAAATTCAGTACCATTCCCAGCAATCTATTCCAAAAAATTGACCAGGAGAGACTCCACCCCAACTCATTCTATGAGGCTGACATCATTTTGATACCAAACCCAGCAGAAACAAATCAAAAAAAAAAAAAAAAAAAAGGAAAAAGAAAAAACCTTCAGGCCAATATCCCTGATGAACATTGACACAGAAATCAACAAAATGCTTGCAAACTAAATCCAGAAGCACATCAAAAAGCTAATCCACCATGATCAAGTAGGCTTTATCCCTGAGATGTGAAGTTGGTTCAACATACACAATTTAATAAATGTGGTTCATCACATAAACAGAGCTAAAGATAAAAACCATATGATAATCTCAATAGATGCAGAAAAGGCTTTTGATAAAATTCAAAACTTCTTCATGTTAAAAACTGAATAAACTAGGCATAGAAGGAACATTTCTCAAAATAACAGCCATCTATGAGAAACTCACAGGCAACATTATACTAAATGGGAAAAAGCTGGAAGCATTTCCCTTAAAAGCAGACCCAAGACAAGGATGCCCTCTCTCACCACTTCTATTAAACATAGCATTCGAAGTCTTAGTCACAGCAATCAGGCAAGAGAAAGAAATAAAGGACATCCAAATAAGAAGAGAGGAAGTAAAGCAATCTGTTTACAGACGACATAATTCTATATCTAGAAAACTCCATAGTCTCAGCCCTACAGCTTCTTCAGCTGATAATCAACTTCAGCAAAGTTTCAGGATACAAAATCAATGTACAAAAAATCACTAGCATTGCTATACACCACAACAGCCAAACCAATAGCAAAATCCAGAAAGGGACTCTCATTCACAATTGCCACAAAAAGTATAAAAAACCTAGGAATCCAGCTAATCAGGGAGGAAAAGATCTCTTAAACTAGAATTATAAAACACTGATCAAAGAAATCAGAGAAGAACACAAACAAGTGGAAAAATATTCCATGCTCATGAATCAATAATCAATATAATTAAAATTGCTATACTACTCCAAGCAATTTATAGATTCAGTGCTATTCATATCAAACTATCAATGACATTCTTCATAGAACTAGAAAAAAACAATTTTAAAATTCATATGGAACAAAAAAGCCTGAATAGCCAAGGCAATCCTAAGCAAAAAGAACAAAGCTGGGGACATGTTACCTGACTTCAAACTGTACTACAGAGCTACAGTAACCAAAGCAGCATGGTACTGTTACAAAAACTGTCATATAGACCAGTGAAACAGAATAGAAAGCCCAGAAACAGGCCACACATCTATGATCATCTGATCATCAAACTGACACAAACAAGCAATTAAGAAAAGACTCCTTATTCAATAAATGGTGCTGGGATAACTGGCTAGCCATATTCAGAAGATTGAAGCTGGACCCCCTCCTTACACCATATACAAAAATCAACTCAAGATATGTTAAAAACTTCAATGTAGAACCCAAAACTAAAAAAATCCCTAGAAGACAACGAAGGCACTACCCTCCTAGACATTGGGATGGGCAAAGATTTCATGACAAAGACACCAAAAGCAATTGCAACAGAAGCAAAAATTGACAAGTGGGATCTAATTAAACCTAAAAGCTTCTGCACAGCAAAATAAACTATTAACACAGTAAACAGACAACCTACAGAATAGGAGAATAATTTTTGTAAACTATGCATCTGACATAGATCTAATATCCAGCCTCTACAAGAAACTTGAACAAATTTACAAGAGACAAACAAACAACCATATTAAATAGTAGGCAAAGAACATGAACAGACACTTCTCAAAAGAAGACATACATGTGGCCAACATGCATAGAAAAACAGTTCAGTATCACTGATTATTAAAGAAGTGCAATTTAAAATCACAATGAGATACCATCCCACACCAGTCAGAATGGCTACTAGAAAGTCAAAAAATAACAGATGCTGGTGAAGTTGTGGAGAAAAGGGAACACTTATACACTCTTGGTAGTTGCATAAGTTAGTTCAACCATTGTGGAAAGCAGTATAATGATTCCTCAAAGAGCTAAAGCAGAGCTACCATTTGACCCAGCAATCCCATTACTAGATATATACCCAGAGGAATGTAATTCATTTTACTATAAAGACACATGCACATTGCCATACTATTTACTATAGCAACAACATGGAATCAACCTAAATGTCCATCAGTGACAGATTGAATAAAGAAAATATGGTACATATACACTATAAAATACTATGCAGCCATAAAAAAGGAGATCATGACTTTTGTGAGAACATGGATAGAGCTAAAGGCTGTTATTCTTAGCAAACTAATACAGGAACAGAAACCAAATAGCACATGATTTCACTTACAAGTGGGCGCTAATGATAACAACTTACAAACTCAGAGCAAGAAACAACAGAAACAGGATCTACCTGAGGGTTGAGGGTGGGAGAAGGAAGAGAAGCAGAAAAGATAAATGGGTAGAAGGCTTCATACTTGGGTGATGAAATAATCTGTACAACACACCTCCCATGACACACGTTTACCTGTATAACAAACCTTCACATGTACCCCCAAACTGAAAATAAACGTTAAAAAAAGAAATACCAAAAAAGGAATAAAAAATGTTAAGCAAAAACTTTCTTTCCCTAGTACTACTATAAAAAGGATTATCTATGTGTAAGCTCTTAATGAATGCCAGAGTATGTGCTATTTTACTGATTTCACTGTTAAAGCATTGACACAATAATATATGACCCAAATGGATGATTTAGTAAGTAAATAAAATAGCCAAAAATGTCCAAGTCTTTTATTTGATATTTTTTCAGCTAAACCAAATGCAGATGAAATTTAAAAATTTAACACTGGAAAATCCAACATTTTTCAGCTTGTCACATTGTATCTTTTCATCTTTCAGTTTAATTATTACCTCCATACTCAGACTGTCTCTGGCTATTTGAAGTACAACTCCCTGTGCATCCCACAGGGATTTTATTTCTTTCCAAATGCTTACCACAGTGTGTGATTATCCTACTTACGTGCTTAGGCATTTGTTTCCTTTCTTCCTCACTAGAACAGGAACTTCATAAGGACAGAGAATGTGTTTCTCTTGAACATCACTCTATTGCTGGTGCTGGTGAAACGACTGCCTCATAGCAGATGCTCAACTCGTTTTCTGCATATATGAATAAGTTTTGTACTTACACCATGGAAATATAGTGAGTGGTAAGTTTCTATGACCCTACCACCAGCTTCCAATGAGGTGACTGTAAATTCTTTCATTTCATTGTATTCTCTTTTACCTCTCCATCACTTTTTGTCTAATGTGTAATAAAAACATGCCCTTTGGAGTCAGATAATCCTTGGTTTGAATCCCATCTTGACAAGTTTATTCTTTAACTCATCCAGTAAAATGCCAGGCATGATGTTAGATACTGCAGACTGCTAATAGTGACAGTTTGTAAAGTAAAAAATGGGCAGCTACCAGACTATAAATCAGCTAAATACGATTATTTATCAAATTTGCTTTTTCACTAGGATCCATGGGGCTTGTTAAAATGTATAGAATTATAGCAACTCATGCTATCCTAGAACCACTGAGGTTAACTCTCCAGGTGTGACGCTTAGAAACTTGGGTATGTAGCAATAATATAGTTTCTTTTCTTCTTATGATTAAGCAAGTTTAGAGAACATGAGCATATTGCAAACTAAAGATTTAACCTGAAAAATTTTAAAAAGCAGTAAAGGCATTTAACCTGGGAGAAATCTTTTGTAAGGATTTTTTGGTGGCTGAATGTAGCAGTCAGTATAGAGGAGACAATTATTTGCATGCTATTAGATAGGAAAATGGAGTTGGGCTTGGCCAATGCTTATATTTATGGGCCCAGCTTCTGTTTGGGGAAAAAACAAGTGAATAATGGTGCCCTTCACTGAAATAGGATTTAGAGGTAGAGGAGAAAATTAAGAGTTGAAAGGTGTGTGTGAAATTAGTGAAGCTTAGAGGTGAAGTCTTGGTCTATAGAAGGATTATGAGTTTAGTTTGGGATACATTAATTTGAGGTGCCTCTGGTTCATTCAGTTCCAGGAGGCAGTTGGGAATATGAGTTCTAGATGGTGTTTTGGGTTAGATGTATTGATATGGAAATAGTCAGCATAGATATAACTACTGAAGTCATTGAAGAAAATTAGATTGGAGTTGGTGACTACATAGACAAAGAAAGGAGAAAAGACATGATGTTACGTCTCTGTAGAATTCCAATATTTAAAGTATAGACACAGGGAGAAAAATTCACAAAAGAAACTAGAAAGCATTGCCCAAAGAGGTAGGAGAAAATCCAGGGATGAATGATGTTATGGAATAACCCAGAAGGGATTTCCAAAAGAAAAAGAGATCACAGTATTAAATTTGGCAAGTTCAAGTAATATTGGAACTCAAAATGTTCACTGAACTTATAAATAAGGAGATCACTAATGACATTTGCTGGTGAACTTTCAATAGATAGATAACAGAATTTCTGATTATAATGAGCTGCAATATATATAAAATAAAGTTAAAGAGAACTTCAGAATCCCATCTATAAAATAGATATAATCATACCGTTTTGGAAGAACAGATGTAAGCCTTAAATGAGATCATTGGTTTCTGACACAATATCTAGTACCCAGTAGCTACTCAAGATATTTTGACAAAATATTTTTTTCAAAATTATCAATACAAGGCCAGGTATTCCACATTAATTCAGTAGAATTTAGTTCAATTTATGTAGGCTAAAAGCAAAGACTGCATTAATTTGTATGGTGAAGATAGCAACTCATTTTCATAATTTTTTTTTTACTAATGATGAGCACATAGGGCAATCCCTTTGAGCACATAGAGTTTATAAAATTTATCCAGATAAAATGTGCTAAAGCTCTACCAAAAATATGTAAAGTGTGCATTGATATATTGGGGTCGAAATGAAGCACTTAAATCTCTATGTATGCAAAGACAGATATAATTTAATAAACTTATATTTATAAATCAATTTTACCCTCCAATCCAGAATGATGCCAATATACCATATTGTGAGTGACAGAGGTCAAGAGAGTATGAACAAGAACTGTAAGAAATGTAATTATTAGTTAGATAATTAATTCATTTTTGTTCTTAGTTTTGAGTGAATGCTATAAGTGAAACATCTCATTGTAATGTCACATAGCTTCCTAAACTTTACCATAACTACTAGGCAGAAGACTCTCATTCCTTTTTTGCAGATGAAACGATGGGGGTTCATAGAGAGTAAGAGTTGTCTGGGAGACAAAAGTGCTGGAATTTAATCTCTGTTTAGTTCTGAACAAACTAGGATGTATTTCCTGTTGTTGCTTTTGGCATCTCTACTCAAAGAAGCAAGGCATTGAGTTATCGTCATGATTCAGTCCCATAAACAAATATCTGTTGATAAAAGGGCATAGTTCTCTGTAAAATCTTTACATATCAGTTGGTATGATATGACATTACCCTTTGCTTAAAGATGAATAAAATAATTATACATACCCTCAAAGAACTTATGATTAGTTAGGACTTATTAGTAGTACATATATACAAGGCAATGAAAGTCTTAACACATCTTTAACTTCAGAAAGTTTCGAGTAGAGTTTTATTGACCTTTGAGTGAAGCTTTGCTCTTGGGCACTGCCATGTGCAGAGCTGGCACTGGATGTTATTTATAGAGATTAAGAAATTAGTAAAGATGACATCTTAGTTTACTCCTGTTGCTATGACAAAATGTCACAGGCTGGGTAATTTGTAAAGAACAGAAATTAATTTTCTCAGAGTTCTGGAGCCTGGGGAATCCAGGATCAAGGTGCCAGCAAGTTCCATGTCATTGAGGGCTCTGTCTTTGTTTCCAAGATGCCACCTTACTGCTGTGTTCTCACATGGCAGAAGCTGGAAGAGCAAAAAAGCTCAGCTAGTTCCCTCCAGTGCTCTTATAAGGCATTGATTCCATTTATGAGGGTGGAGGCCCACAGCCTAACTGCCTCGTAAAGGGCCAACTCTTAATACTGTTGCACTGGGGATTAAGTTGCAGCACACATTTTGGAGGGAAGACAAATAGTCAAACATAGTGGATGATGAATTACTGAGGTACCTAGTCACTGGCAATCTATGGAGCCAAGAGTACAAAATGAAACTGGTCTTCCATTGTGCCTGGGGCCAGAATGGCAAAAACTGTGTGCCATTGGTGAAATGAATAAATACGTTTTTAAATCTTTCAACAGAGAGGCTACCATTATGGGTTTGTTAATTGGTTAAGCTGTAACCCACATGCAGATGGCTGCTCTAATCAGGAATTCACTCCAGTGGTGTCTAGGTAGCATTCTAATTAGGAAACTCTTGCATCTAAAAATAAGTTCCAGAGACCTGCTATACCTATAGTTCCTATAGCTAACATTATTGTATTGTATATAAAATTTGCTAAAGGGCTAGATCTCAGAAAAAATAATAACAAAGGGGGCAAGAGAAAACTTTGGAAGTGATAAATATGTTTACGGCCTTGATGATGGTGACCATTTTACAGGTGCTACTAATCTACAAACTTATTGAGATTTATACATTCATATGTGCAGGTTTTATATGCCAACAAAGAATGTGAGTAAAATAAACATATTCTTCTTCTAGATGGAAAGTATTTTTTGAAAAGGAAAAGTCTTATTCTAGAATTGGCATCTACCTACACTTCTATTACCCATATCTAGATCAATAACAATAATTCACTAATTAGCTTAGTAATTATCAGAAAAAAATTATCAAATTTAGTATCCTGCTAAATACCATGGTTAATATGAGAAATGGGTTCTCTCTGGTAAAATTATTCAAAATAAATGAACTAGCAAACATATTTTAGAAAAAATCTCATTATTACATTAGCAGGATATACAAAGGCAGAGAAGTCTCTAGCCAGTACTATACAGAAAAGTCTCTAAAGGTTTTTGTGCCAGAATATTGGCCAGGAAGGTTTTCAGTTGCCTTATAACAGACCAAAAATGACAGATACCTTCATAAGTCCTGTTGCTACATCTGCTTTGAGTGAATGTTTCATGCAAGATGATGACCAAGTTCCTTAAAACTGTAACTTCATCAGATTTACAGAACAAATAATGTGTGATGGCTGGCAAGACAGCCAAATAGGAACAGCTCTGGTCTGCAGCTCCCAGCAAGATGAACAGAGAAGGCGGGTGATTTCTGCATTTCTAACTGAGGTACCCAAAACAGCATGTTTTGGTTACATACTACAAATATACTATAAGGCTACAGGTACCAAAACAGATATGTAGACCAATGAAACAGAAAGGAGGCCTCTGAAATAATGCCACACATCTACAACAATCTGATCTTTGACAAACCTGACAAAAACAGGCAATGGAAAAAGGATTTCATATTTAATAAATGGTGTTGGGAAAACTGGCTAGCCATATGCAGAAAACTGAAATGAGACCCTTTCCTTGCACCTTATAGAAAAAATAACTCAGTATGGATTAAAGACTTAAACATAAGACCTAAAACCATAAAAACCCTAGAAAAAACCTGGGCAATACTATTCATGACATAGGCACGGGCACAGACTTCATGACTAAAGTACCAAAGGCAATGGCAACAAAAGCCAGAATTGACAAATGGGGTCTAATTAAACTAAAGAACTTTTGCACAGCAAAAGAAACTATTATGAGTGAACAGGCAACCTACAGAATAGAAGAAAGAAAATTGCAATCTATCTATCTGACAAAGGGCTAATATCCAGAATCTACAAGGAACTTAAACAAATTTACAAGGAAAAAAAAAACATCAAAAAGTGGGCAAAGGATATGAACAGACACTTCTCAAAGGAAGACATTTATGTAGCCAACAAACATATCAAAAAAAAGCTCATCATCATGGGTCGTGAGAGAAATGCAAATCAAAACCAGAATGAGTTACCATCTCACACCAATTAAAATGGTGATCATTAAAAAATCAGGAAACAACAGATGCTGGAGAGGATGTGGAGAAATAGGAATGTTTTTACACTGTTGGTGGGAGTGTAAATTAGTTCAACCATTGTGGAAGACAGTGTGGTGATTCCTCAAGGATTTAGAACCAGCAATACCATTTGACCCAGCAATCCCATTACTGGGTATATACCCAAAGGATTGTAAATCATTCTGCTATAAAGACACATGCACACGTATGTTGATTGCAGCACTCTTCACAATAGCAAAGACTTGGAAACAACCCAAATGCCCATCAATGATAGACTGGGTAAAGAAAATGTGGCACACATACACCATGGAATACTATGCAGTCACAAAAAAGGATGAGTTTATGTCTTTTGCAGGGACATGGATAAAACTGGAAACCATAATTCTCAGCAAACTAACACAGGAACAGAAAACCAAACACCTTATGTTTTCACTCATAAGTGGGAGTTGAACAATGAGAACACATGGGCACAGGGAGGGGAACATCACACACTAGGGCCTGTTTGGGGGTTGGGGGATGGGGAGGGTTAGCATTACGAGAAATATCTAATGTAGATGACAGGTTGATGGATGCAGCAAACCACAATGACACATGTATACTTAGGTAACAAACCTGCACATTCTACACATGTATCCCAGAACTTTAAGTATAATAAAAATAAAAATAAAAATAAATCATGTGACCTTTTAAAGTCTGCTTCCAAATAAATGTTTTTAAAAAACTTCAGTAGTTTATATGAGAGATGTTGGTATGAAGTCTGCTGTTATTGTAACCAAATAGAAAGCTTGTAGAGGATTAACCAGCCCCAGCCCTCCTCAGACTTGGTTGGCTTGTTTTCTACCATTAGGAATCTATAAGTTACATATATCTAATTTAGCGCAAGACTATGTGTATAAAACAAATGTTTGTGGACCAAAACATAATGGAGAGAGACAGAAACAGTTACAGCTGTCTAAAATAAACATCTATAATAAATATCATCATTCAAGAGTAGAAAAGCTCTAGGAGGCCAACAATTCTGTCTCTCATGATCCCACTCCTCTTTTCTACTTTCTGCACCACCTAGAATCCCCTTTAGTTTTCCACAAAGCTTCTTTCTACATAGTTTAGGGTCCCCAGAGAATACTGCCATAACCATTGGTATACCTTTCTGACATGAAAGCACTCATTGAAATAACTCCTTATAAAACTACCAGTTTTTCAATTATTTTTCAAAAGCATCTTGCATTCTAATGTGTAATGTGAATGCTCTGCTGCTTAGAAATTTCTTCTGCAAGTTACCTTAAATCATCTCTCAAGTTTAAAGTTCCACAGATCTCTAGGGCAGGGACAAAATCCCACCAGTCTTTTTGCTAAAACGTAACAGGAGTCACTTTGCTCCAGTTGCCAACAAGTTCCTCTTCTCCATCTGAGACCACCTCAGCCTGGATCTTATATCACTATCAGCATTTTTGTCAAAACCATTCAACAACTCTCTAGGAAATTCCAAACTTTCCCATATTTTTCTGTCTTCTTCTGAGCCTTCCAAATTGTTCCAACCTCTGCCTGTTAACCCAGTTTCAAAATCGCTTCCACCTTTTTGGGTATCTTTTCATCAGTGCCCCACTCTACTGGTACCAACTTACTGTATTAGTCTGTCTTCATGCTGCTAATAAAGACACACCTGAGAATGGAAATTTACAAAAGGAAGAGGTTTATTGGATTTACAGTTCCACATGGCTGGGGAGGCTTCACAATCATGTGGAAGGCAAGGAGGAGCTAGTTGCATCTTACATGGATGGTAGCAGGCAAAGAAAGAGCTTGTGCAGGGAAACTCCCATTTTTTAAAACCATCAGATTTCTTGAGACTCATTCACTTCATGATAATAGCACAGGAAAGACCTGCCCCCATAACTCAATCACCTCCCACTGGGTCTTCTCCCCACAACACACAGAAATTGTGGGAGTTACAATTCAAGTTGAGATTTGTGTGGGGATATAGCCAAACCATATCACCCTTTAACAGAGGTTATTCCACAGCATGTAGAGAAGAAGCAAAATAGTATATGGTTCTGAATTCATTCTAAAAATGTTTGATTGGAGCACCTGTTAATTCTTCATCTTTAGTTTTGCACATGGATAGCATGTTTGGGGCCAAAGCAAATCAAAGTTTTATTTTTGTGTTAGGGAATCAATATTAGTGATTGAATGGGACAAGTTCATCTATCTATGCAATATTAAAATATGACTAATGTGGTAAAACTTCTTCTAGCTGGTGGGAACAGAGATATTTGATAGCAAAATAACTGTGATATTGCCAAAGATTTTTTTTCCCTCTCTCCCTAGGTGACATCTGGACCAGAACTAATGTAAGAAGTATCATGTTTCTGGAATGTTCTGAGGTCACTCTTCTGGATGTTGCTACTACTCTCTTCTGTAAATGCACACTTACTCTCATATTAAATGGGTTTTATCTGTGGAATGGTTTTTAATACAAGTCGTGCCTTTTAATACAAAGTTATATAATTTAATAGTGGGAAAGAGAGCGAGTTTTTCACAAGGCACTGTTTCAAAATTTTTAGTCCTGCAAACTGCTTCTTCCTTATTTTGGTGGTATCGTTGCCAGAGCCTGAGGTTAGCCCCCCAGGCATAAATGCACATTTTTGGAGAAAAGGCTTACATCCTCCAATGCGGATTTTCATCACAATTTTTTTTAACCTGCAAAAGAATCATTTCTTAAAATCCGGCACTAAAAGTCCTTTACATAGCATCAGACAAAATGGTGAATACAGACATAGGCACAGTGGATGACTAAATATATCTCATCTCACCTCACCTCAGTAGACTTTTTGGTATTTTGGTTTTCAGTTATCTGTTAAATGCTCTGCACATTTTTTTTTGTTTTTGTTTTTTTTTTGAGATGGAGTCACTCTCTGTTGCCCAGGCTGGAGTGAAGTGGTATGATGTCAGCTCACTGCAACCTCTGCCTCCCAGGTTCAAGTGATTCTCCTGGCTCAGCCTCCCAAGTAGCTGAGATTACAGACCTGCGCCACCATGCCAGGGTGTGCTTTGCACATTTTAAAAGCTGTTTGTAGGCAATACATGTAAGATGGAATACAGACAATGGTTTGGCTTTGCAAAACATATATATTTAAGAAATTCAATTTTGCTTCAGTTTGATGTTTTGGCATATTACGTATGTATTTTACTTTTCTAGCCTTAGAAAATTTCTTATTAACCTTCCAATCTCTCCTACTAAGAAGTAACAAATGCTGCCTTTCTTAGTAGTCCTGAATGGTATTCTCACAACAAGATTATCAGAATTTATTTTCCTAGTATAGAATCCTGAATAAGCAAAATTTGCAACTTTGCTGCATAATTAAAATAGACTGGCATGAATCTACTATGGTATTTCCAGCATGTTTTCTTTTAAAAAATCTTTAGGATCTTTAGAATATGAACAACGCATGGAAAGAAAGAATTTGTCCTCCTGAAACGCTCCGCTGTCTTCTTCCTTTCTATTCTTTTGCCTCTGTGCATCAAGAAGACATGACTAATGATTTTGAATTACAGTGACCTGGAGAGTTGGCTGTGACATAGAAATGATGGGCTCCTTCATTAGCTCAGTCTTCACAACTGTCCAGTACTAGTTTCTTCTTAGACATTCATAATCAAGATTCACCATTCTTTGAGATACTCTTAAATCTCTAGATAGCCCATTTAATACAGACAGCTGTTGAAAATTGGGAAAGAATATTACCATGTGGCAGAAACTACCATTTCTTTGGTAAATAAAAAAAAGCTGGGTTTCAAGGCACCCAGGGAGAACAATTCACGTCAAAAGAAAAACAGCAAGAACCCATCCAGAGGAGTCTTCATTTGTTTCACTTTCAAAATTCTCTTTTTTGCTGGAGCATCAGTGTGCTCCACTTTCTAAAACTTTTCTCTATGAATACTGGTGACTTTGTGGCTTGTATGTGCACACATGTGAATATGCACGTGTGTTTTTGACTTGTAGTTTTGCCTCTTACTCATGGTCTCCAACTACAAAGTCTACTGCTTTGGGCTGCTTTCAGAGTTTTTGATCTTTGAAGAGGAAAACAATTATGGGAGAAGGTATCCAAATGCTGTGGATATTTACTGTTCTGTCTATTTAACATCCATGGGTGCTTTCCAATACCTCCTAAATTTCCTTTCATGGAATTTAACCTCTTCCATTGATTGTATTCTTGATGTGATGATAAACACTTTTCTCCATAATGGGAGCCCAAGGAGTTCTTGGAGCCACTACAGACTCTTTTGACCAGGTCCTTTTTGTGCAATGGATTACAGCTAAGTAGTAAGTTAGTATAGGCCATAAGCTCAACCAATCAGATTCTTTCTCCTGGAACCTTGAGAAATTCAACATCAGAAAACATGGTTTGTGTTCGTTCATCCTAACCCTGGCACTCTGATAATCCAACTGAGTAATTCTCCTGCCCTAGTTGTTTGGAACTATTCATATGTGGTCTAGTTTTCTGATCTATACAATGGTTTTATGAACTACTCAATCCCTTTCCAGTAAATTTATTTTTGCTTACATCTAGCAGTATAGGTTTTTATTGTTTGCAACTAAAAATGAACAAATGAAACAAAAAAAAATCCTTAGGGATATTCATCGTAAGTCATTTGTGGAACAAGGCTAATAAATACAAACATAAGCTTTGGGCATATTGCGTCTTTTTCAGTGGTTGGGGCTATTACTAATCCTGAACTTCCCTTTGTGAGACAGCTATAAAGAGAGTTTCCCAACAGAGATCTGAATTCTTTCTGGGACAGAGTTCCTAGGTGAAGGGGCAGACCCCCATCTTTGCTGTTTAGGCAACTCAGCCATTCCAACATGCAGGCTTTGGAGAGTCCAAGCTGATCAGAGTGGAAAGGAATCCCCTAGCATAGCACAGCTGCTCTGCCAAAATGTAGCCAGACTGTTTCTTTAAGCGGGTCCCTGATCTATTGCTCCTCACCGGGCAGGGCTTCCCAACTGAGGCCTCCAGCCACTACTGCAGGTATTCTCTGGCCAACAGGGATTTGAAAACTTGCTGGGACAGAGCTCCCAGAGGGAGGGGTGGGCTGCCATTTTAGCTGTTTGGGTGACTCAGCCATTCCGCCTCCGGGTTTTGGAGAGCCCAAGCCCATCAGAGGCAGAAGCAGTACCCCAGCACAGCCACTCTGCAAAAGCATGGCCAGACTGCTTCTTTACGCAGGTCTCCAATCCCATTCCTCCTTACTGAGTAAGACCTCCTAACTGGGGTCTCTAGCCACCTCTTACAGGTGCATGTGGGCCAGCAACAGGTCCATATCTCCCAGGGATGGAACTCCCAGAGGAAGGGGCAGGCTGCCATCTTTACTGTCTCACAGCCTTCGCTGGTGATACCTCCAGCTACTGGAAAATCCAAAATGACTAGTTGCTGGGGCCTGTGGCAGCCAGTCAGAATGGCTATTATTAAAAAGTCAAAAAATAGAAGATGCTGGTGAGGTTGTGGAGAAAAAGGAATGCTTATCCATTGTTGGTGGGAATGTATAATAAACTAGTTCAATCATTGTGGAAGTCAGTGTGGTGGTTTCTCAAAGACCCAAAGACAGAAACACCATTTGACCTAGCAATCCCATTTATGGGTATATACTCAAAGGAATATAAATGATTCTGTTATAAAGTCACATGAACACCTATGTTCTTTGAAGCACTATTTATAACACCAAAGACATGGAATCAACCTAAAAGTCCATCAGTGATAGACTGGATTAAAAAAATCTGGTACATATACACCATGAAATACTGTGCATCCATAAAAAAGAATTAGATCATGTCCTTTGTGGGACATGGATGGAGCTGGAGGCCTTTATCCTTAGAAAACTAACCCAGAAACAGAAAACCAAATACTGCATGTTCTCACTTCTAATTGGGATCTAAATGATGAGAACACAAAGACATAAAGAGGGGAACAACAGACACTGGGGCCTATTGGTGGCTGGAGGATGGGAGGAGGAAGAGGATCATGAAAAGTAACTAATGTGCACTAAGCTTAATACCTGGGTGATGAAATAATCTGCAACAAATCCTTATTACACACATTTACCTATGTAATAAAACTGCACATGTACCCCTGAACTTAAAAGTTATTTTTAAAGCCAAAAATAGAACAAAAACATAAATTACAAGAAAAACAGAAAACCTCCAAAAAAAGAAGAAAGTTTTAAACAGTGATTGTATTTAGCTTCAACAAAATGTGGTAAGCACTTACTATATGTCGCATTCCATATGTAAATAGACAAGGGAGATAAAACAATGAAGAAAACACTCTTGAGCAGTTTATAATCCAGCCTAAGAAATGAACATAAACAGATGATTTCAAAAGAGCACTGTTATAACCCAGATGTGGGGTGCTGTAGTGTAAGCCACTCTTTCCACTTCATGTCAGTTTGGACCTAGTACATCTCATTACCTACATAAAATCTACTCACACCAATGTGTGTCGCCAATATAAAATTTCTTAAAGATGTGTTAGAGAGCAAATGGAGGATTTTACATTGCATATCCTCAACTTGGCCTTACATATGTGTTGTCTAGAGGTCTCCTATCTCAGCCGCTCTTTTTTTGGTCTTTCCTCTGACAATATTGGTCTATTCCCCTGTGTTGTCATCAAATGTCTTCCTTGAGCTTTCTCCTCCTCTCACCTATACCCAATGTTGTTTCCAAAATAATCACTACTCCATATTTGCTTTAGCTTACCCATTACTGTTTTTAACTAGCAAATCACCTTATGACTGTAGGATCCATAATCCTTAGAAGACAATGAAGATGTATGAAAATGTTTGTGGTAACAATGAGGATAGTTGATGTGGGTCTCAGCCTGTACCTAAAATTTTTCAGCTAACATGAGTCTACGCAATTCTTATAACCTCTTTGAGTTTTATTTTACCCAATCTAACCTAGACCTACTTCCTTTGAGGATCTGTTGTGAAAATAAACTATGAGCTTTTAAAAACACTCCACGTTATAGATGTGTAAGTAAATAAAATCTGCACACTTTTTAATGAACTTGTTTTTTTCTTGTAAATTTGTTTAAGTTCTTTATAGATGGTAGATATTAGACCTTTGTCAGATACATGTCATACATGTGTCAGACAATAAAATAAAATACAACAATATAGGTAGTGGTTTGAGCTAGTCAGCTTTAAGTTATCTTAAGATATTATTTGTTAAAGTGAATCATTACATAAAAGAAACCCAAGCGAGTATAAGTAAATGACAAGAGAGCACCAACACATTCATTGCTGAGAATTTCAAAGCAACTACATTTGCCTTGTGAAGTTAGATGCTTTCTTAGAACCGCTGAGTAACCTGGTATTCTCATTCCGGCGTATTCATTTGTATCACAGCACGGTGTAATCAAACACTCTTACCCATGGTCACTTTTTCCTAATTGTTCAATGGAAACCAGTCTAGAAGGATGAGGTTATGGCCAACAAACTCATGACACTAAAGATGCTCCATTATAACAAGCACTCTTCTAAACAACACACACACACACACACACACACACACACACACATACATGCACATACACTCCTTTAGTTTCAGAAAACCTGCTCAACTTGGAGTCTTTTTCCAGTAGTTGATTATGATAAAAGGGAATGCTGGGCCAGGTGCAGTGGCTCACGCCTGTAATCTCAGCACTTTGGGAGGCCAAGGCTGGTGGGGGTCAAGCGATGCAGACCATCCTGGCCAACATGGTGAAACCTCGTCCCTACTAAAAACAAAAATTATCTGGGCATGGTGACGCGCACCTGTAGAACCAGCTACTCAGGAAGCTGAGGCAGGAGAATTGCTTGAACCCAGGAGGCAGAGGTTGCAGTGAGCCAAGATCGCACCACTGCACTCCAGCCTGGCGACAGAGTGAGACTCTGTCTCAAAAAGAAAAAAAGAGAGAGAGAATGCTTCTATTCTTTCTTAAGACTTTTTTCCAGAAGAATTGGCTTTCTCAAGAACAAGCCGAAACTCAAGATCGAATATACTTACAATAAAATTCAGTTGAAGATCCATGAGATGTATTGTGTCGGGCTATCTCTGGGGCAACAGATATTCCCCTTCACTCTTAGCAGTTCCAAAATCACTTTCTATTAAGAAATTAAGCATAGGACAAAAGCCGTGTGGTTTCCCTGCCACTGCATTTGGTGTCAGACAACTAGAGTATCTAAAGCTAGCGAATACACAAGAGTTGGTCACAGTTCATTACACTGCCTTGTCATGGGGTGTGCATATTAGCAATCACCTCTAAGCAATCTATTTCATCTGAAGCGCGCTTAATGGAGAGTTAATGTGTTGTTATTATATTGAAACTATAGGCAATGTCCCTCATATCTGTGCTGACCTAAGACAGTAAAACGTTAGGCATTCACTAATCTGTAAGACAAAAATTCTATGAAAACCAGCTGCTTTATATGAAATCGTGGTTATAGTAACCTATGTCCCCAATATGGAGAATAAAACAGAAAGATTTGCCTCAACTTAAGCCTACATAGAACTTCCCAGAAGGCATGTCTAAATGTCTAAGTAGGCCAGGGCATTTTTTTCAATTACCCTGCCCCAACCTGACAGGCTAAACCTTGCCCTACATAACAGGTCTGTGTAATGCATAACAGAACTCTGCCTTTGTATATTTAAATCGGGAGTCTACATAGCCATGTATCACTTGTGCAAGCAAGACTTTCAGCCCAAGATGCCAGGGAGTCATGTGAGGACAGAGCTGGCTTCTTCCCCCTCACTGTCGCAACCTACCACCCCACAGCCACCAGATTCCCTGAGGGTGTTGTCAACACTAACTGAAAGAAAGACTGAGACAGAAACGTGGCTCCTACACGGTGAAGTTACTTACACTTGTGACTTCAAGTTCAAATAATTCAGACTTGCCACATTTTCAAAGAAGGGACACGCTGCCCTCCTGAATTTTTATTAAATGACAATATGTGAAAATATATATTTAAGCCCTAAGGGAGCATTCAGGCAAAAATCAATTTAAGAAGTAACTAAGATATACCTCATATGCAACTCAGAGTTAGATGAGAAGGCCAGTCATTCCCTTCTTTCCCAACTCCCACTTCATTACAATTTCTAAGTACATAGACTTGAACTTGAAGCAATCCAATGGACATGTCCAGTTTAGCCAATTATTACAGTTTTCTAATTTCCTCAGAGATTCTAATGATTAGAAGCAGTAGAGGGTCACTCCCAAGCTTACAAGCAGCAAATGATTTTTTTTAACTAGAGCCACTGATAACACGAAAGGTTTTCTTTGCTTCATATTAGCAAACACGCAACACGTTCCTATGTGGTATGAACTTTTCAGAAAATAATAAATGTACAGCATGAGGAACTACCAGCACATACCCTTAAATGTGCTTAAAAGATAATAGCATGTTTTTCCATTGCTTTCTGAATTAACCTTGAATTGAAACACCTAAGTTTCTTCTGACAGCATGAATCACCCATGCAGCATCCCTTCTTCCCACCCCCTTTTGGCAGAAGGATGTGCTAGTAAAGCAAAATGATACTCACGGATCAACATGGACAAATTGGCCTGAGGATTAGTTACAAATGGTTACACGCAGATGATGATGCTGGCACAAGCAGATCTTTCATTTTAATTTTAGGCACTGAATTTGGTTTACTGAAATGAAGGGTTTTAGGCATCACATATTCAGTATATTTTAATCTTTCTGGGGAGCGTTTTCCAAACTCACTTTTTTAGTGTGGGGGAGAGGGGTGTGATAGGGTGGAACTTTTGCTGAGTTGCCAGCCTATGGGTTCCTATACTCAGCCATTCTGGTGTCTCTAACTGCAAACAAACTAGGCTTGAATGCAGTTGCTGCGGAATGCACTAATTAATTACATTTACTTTACATAATTGGCATTACAGCTTTTTGAACAAAAATGCAAATTTATGGAAATTGGTTGAAATACTTATGCAAAATAAAATAAAAATGGACCCCTAAATTATCGGAAAAAATAAGGTAGTTTTAATTGAACAGCTAAAAGATTTGTACTTCGTTATATGATTACATCTAGTAAACTCAATTTAAAAAGTAAGTTCATTTGCTTTTATCTAACCCTTCCATATCTCGCTCAGTGTTGTTGGTATAATTATCACCAATAAAGGGCCAATCTTATTTTCTATCTCTTTTAGCATCAAGCGTTGGTTCTGTAAACAGAAATGGAATATGTTATTCTATTGAACAGAGCCTCGTGCATTACAAATTAGGAAGCATCGGGCCAAAGACTTGCAAAGTAACCAATTATTGCTTAAAGAGGACATGATGTAGCACCCTTCTTGTGTTTTTCAGGGAGAATGGCTTTGCTGTTGAACAAACCTTTCCACAAGGATTGTTCCACAAGGCAGTTGTAAGGTAGATGGCTTTGCAATCAATAGAATATACCTGGCAAGGGTGGCAAGGAATGGGTAATGCAGATGAATATGCAATTAGTGGTACCATAAAAAGAGTATTAAGATGCTCATGGCATAGGAGTGAATACCAATAAATGGGCACTTAATACAAAATGTGTCAGGAAATGTGAAATATAGATGGGTAAACAGTAAATGACAAAAGTGAAAAATAAAACACTGCCAAGTTCAGTGACATAGATATTGATGCACAATTAACTAGCTGTTAATTATTGATGGACAACTCCCAAAAGTCAGAGTTGCAGCTTATACATTCAGCTAGTCAAGAACTTATACTGACCTCCAAATTCCAAGGGTATGAAAGTAATTTAACAGGATCCAAATAATTATGAAAATATTTTAAATTTCTTATTCAATATTTTTTTCTTGAAGGGTGTGGGGTATTGTGAAGCAGATTTAGGGTGGCCTTACTTTTCTGGTGCTATTTTAGGATTTCTACTTGGATAATTATTTCTTAAAACGTCCTTGGGATTTCAATTGAATACTTCATTCTCTTTAGGTTCCTGCCATAAAATGTAATGGGGATGTTGCCTGAGACTATTTAAAGCTTGTCAACCACTCATCAGGAGACAGTAGGTGAACGATCTTTATAAATAGAGGGCTACATTCTCACACCTTGTTTCTTTGGAGTGACAAGTAGCTAAAGGACAAATCTCCTCTAGCATTCTGAAGTGGATAAATGAAATAAGCAAGCCTTAAAAACTATTACCTGAGATATTCAGACTTTTAAAGCCAAAATGGGGTTGTGATCTTATTATTTCCCTGGTCTATTTTCTGTGAGATGATACACAATTATCTTCTGTTTTCCTCTTTTCTTTTAATGCACTACACATTTCTTTTGCTCCCATTATGTGCAAAGTAGTACCTCAAGCCCTGAGGAGAAACACAGAAATATAATTCTTGCTCTTCCATGCAGACATATACAAAATACAAAAGAACAAACACTGTGTGGAAAGGCTATAATCATAGAAAAATAATGAAGCTTAAAAATAATTAACTTGGTTGTTCTTAGATGAGAGGTATGACAAATCTGACGTAAAAGTGCATCTCTCCTAGTTAGTGATTAATATCATGTATTTCACTTCCTTGTCTTGTGGTAGAAGGCATTGAAATAATTATAGCACATTTTCTTCCTCTCTTCTTCATGTCTTTCATCATTCATTATTCATACCTATGTTAAAACTATTTGGTAGGTCCATGCAAGATTTCTAAAACTGTTGTATGCCAAAAAGGGGAGGAGAGCAAGTTCAGAAAAATATGCCAAAAACTACTGCATTGTTCACTTAAAACGGGTGAACATTATGGTCATAAATTAGATCTCACTAAACAAACTAAAACACTAGGCTAACTAGCAAATTCATCCTGATAAAATCATCAACATGATTAGAGTCTGAGCTCTCTCATTCATTCACAAATTCATTAAGTATATTGTTCATTAAATAGTTGCTTCAATGTTGGAATTACACTGATGAATATGAAGCAGTCCCTACCAGCAGCCCACAATGTGGGAAAAAAGACAGATGTACAAAAACACCAGTGAGCATACCCAGAAGAGTGCTGAGTGTTAAAAAAGGAAAAGGTTTTAGGATCTGAGATTGGGGGTTTCAAGATCCGGGGTGGTGGTGGGGAGGGGGCGGCACTGAGAGTGATGGGATGGTCAGAAGCAGAAATACGAAAGAGGAAGTCTTGGGGAAGGTGAGCTCAGAGCTATGGTTTAACACATAAACAGGTATTTTTGGATAAAGGTATGTATCTTTGGATTGAGAGACTCTATATCAAATGCAGACGAGACATGGAGACATTAACCATAATGGGACAACCCAAAGATATTAAATATTTTAGATTATAAAGTTTCAGGAGGTGAGCAAGTGGAGACCATGGTCTAGTCACAAAATATTTTGCGTGCCAGAGCGGTAAGTTTGAACTTTTTAACCTGTGGGCAAGAGGAAGTTAAGAAATTTCTGATGTGGTTCTCCCAAAAAACAGCTTTGTTCAGTGTTGTTTGCTTGTTTAATACTTCATACACCTACACCTGTGGTGAACATAAGAGAAGGTGTGTTTTTTTGCTTGTTTATTTTTTAAATCAAATATTCCTACAGTTTGTTGTCCTCTTCCTATTTTGAAAGAAGAAATAGCTTAGATTTTAGTTTCTCTTCTCTCCAACTCCAGAGTTCTGCCTTTAATTAATTAATTGATCCATACCATTTTTAAATTAAATATCTCTACTCCTAATAAGAGTAGGAATAATGTTCTTTTGTAATCTTTATTAATATCAACAGAAAGCATCAATTCATAATGAAGAAATTTTTCAGAACACACTAAATTTTATCAGTACAGAATAAGTTACAATAAAAGCTCAGATATTTTAATCTAGGAATAAAAAAAATACATGATACATATGTATATTTCTTTCTTTGCACCATAAAATTTCAATGAACTCATATAAGAGTACTATGTAAACCAAGATTTATTAACTCCACACGCTATATCAATATACCAGGGCCAATAGCAATTAGGACACTTGCCACACGCCTCACAACTCTTTGTGGGTATGGCTGGGTTTTGACAGATTATCTCCTAATTCTAACTCAAGGTTCTTTCACCAAAGACATGATACTCACATTCGGTCCTTTGTGCTTCAGAAATCCCACTGGCAAAAAGTCAGAATGAAGACAGATTAGGAGCATAGCTTTTATTGGAATTAAAAGAACATTTAAATTTTGGTAAGTACTTGGGCTTTAAGGAAAATAGTTTATTTTTAAGTGATTCTGTATAGGTAATATCTCCTTACAGTAAGATTCAAAAGTTTCCAATTGATTTTATTATGCTGATATTTCTATAGAATAAAAAATGGGGGACACTCAAACTTCAATACTTTTTGTAAATAACCTAATAGCCCTAAACACATTTACACAAACACAGACACACACACACACAGACACACACACACACAGTGCCAAAAGTTCTTGTATTGACTCCCAGGATGCGTGTGTACTGGATCAAAAGTGGGGTTTCAAAGTAGAGTCACCCCAATGCCTTTTCACTGTTTTTCATATTTAAGCCCATGTCAGTTCCAGTCGCTATGCTAAATGCCTTCAATAAATGTAATCTCATGAGTATCCTACAATAATAGGGAGTTGCTACAAAAGTGTAAGTAGTAGATGTTGAATTTGAAATCATGTCTGTCTGATTCAAGAATTCATGCATTTAATCCTGAAATCACCAATACTGAAATGGCTGAAAGCCATTTTCAGGTTCAAATTTCTTCCCAGCCAAAGCACCAAGACAAGGATTGTAGGAAAGGTAATGACTAGATTCTAGAAACTAGTGTTACATTTAGAGATGAATGTTATATAAATAATAAAGCAAATGATTAAAAACAGAAGATAGAAAACAGGAACTCCTCTTATTCCACTGGCTTATTCTCATCCCCCACTCTCACCAGGTAATTACTGCAAAGCACTATTTCAGAACAAATAGGGACCACTAAATATACAAAATGTTTATCAACATTTTGATTTTCAATTTGAATGATAAGATATTTTTCAGATATACCGTTATTTCCTCTCTATTCGACCATGTTCTTTCAGCAGTACCATAACTGTCACAATACCAAGGTTGCAAACACAATTATAACATCTAGCTTTGCCCAAAGTATTATTCAAAAAGCTGAAAATTAATAAAATGTTTGGCTTCTAAAGTTAAAAGTTTAACTTCTAACTTTTTTCCCATTCTCTTGGTTACCGGTTCCCTCTATTGATAGTTTCTTTGGCTGTGCAGAAGCTCTTAAGTTTAATTAACTAGGTAGTATAAATGGATCTGTAAGAAATGTTAAAGCATACCACTTAAAAAATACTTTGCCAGTAAATTATTTTTTTCAATTACTCATGTTTATATGATGTTTTTTAGCACTCTTAGAAATTGTATGAAACATTTGTGTTTTAACCCACCAATTCATGCATTACATTGTGGTCGCCATCCATTCACTGAAATAAGACTGTTCATTTACAAAGTGGTAAAAAAGAAAAACTTTTAAATGACTTAGCTTTGAACAAAGTTTGATCTTAAAAATTGAAAATTAAATTATTATGACCATATACATATTGTTCACTGATTCAAAATCATATTTCCTCTTTATGTAAAACTCGTTTATTTTGGAGGCTCCCCAATGCCTTTTATTTTATTTATAGATTTAGTTTTTTCAGGTTACACATGATAATTTAATACATCCATGTAAGTGATAAAGATTAAATTAGTGTAATTGGTATATTCATCAGCTTAAATATTTGTCTTTTCTTTAGGCTGGAAACATTCAAATTATGCTCTCCTAGCTATTTTGAAATACACATTACATTATTTTCTTCTTTATTCAATTTTTTAATTTAATTTTTATTTATTTTGTTTGTTTATTTATTATACTTTAAGTTCCGGGGTACATGTGCAGATCATGCAGGTTTGTTACATAGATATACATTTGCCATGGAAGTGGTTTGCTGCATCTATCACCCAGTCATCTACATTCCGTATTTCTCCTAATGCTATCCCCTCTCCAATCCCCCACCCACTGCTATTCCTCCCCCTACCCCCAACCCCCGAGGCCCCAGTGTGTGATGTTCCCTTCCCCGTGTCTGTATGTTCTCATTGTTCAACATCCACTTATGAGTAAGGACATGCAGTGTTTAGTTTTCTGTTCTTGTGTCAGTTTGCTGAGAATGATGGTTTCCAGTTTCATCCACATCCCTGCAAAGGACATGAACTCATCTTTTTTAGGGCTGCATAGTATTCCATGGTGTATATGTGCCATATTTTCTTTATCCAGTCTATCATTGATGGGCATTTGGGTTGATTCCAGGTCTTTGCTATTGTGAACAGTGCTGCAATAAACATACGTGTGCATGCATCTTTATGATAGAATGATTTATAGTCCTTTGTGTATATACCCAGTAATGGGATTGCTGGGTCAAATGGAACTTCCATTTCTAGATCCTTGAGGAATTGCCACACTGTCTTCCACAATGATTGAACTAATTTACACTCCCACCAACAGTGTAAAAGCATTTCTATTTCTTCACATCCTCTCCAGTGTCTGTTGTCTCCTGATTTTTTAATGATCACCATTCTAACTGGTATGAGGTGGTATCTCAATGTGATTTTGATTTGCATTTCTCCAACGACCAGTGATGATGAGATTTTTTTCATATGTTTGTTGGTTGTATAATGTCTTCTTTTGAAAAGTGTCTGCTCATATCCTTTGCCCACTTTTTGATGGGGTTGTTTGTTTTTCTTGTAAATTTGTTTAAGTTCTCCATAGATTCTGGATATTAGCCCTTTGTCTGATGGGTAGATTGCAAAAATTTTTCCCTATTCTGTTGGTTGCAGGTTCACTCTATTTGTTTCTTTTGCTGTGCAGAAGCTCTTAAGTTTAATTAGATCCGACTTCTCTATTTTGGCTTTTGTTGCCATTGCTTTTGGTGTTTTATTCATGAAGTCCTTGCCCACGCCTATGTCCTGGATGGTATTGCCTAGGTTTTCTTCTAGAGTTTTTATGGTATTAGGCCTCATGTTTAAATCTGTAATCCATCTAGAGTTAATTTTTGTGCAAGGTGTAAGGCACGGATCCAGTTTCAGCTTTCTGCATATGGCTATCCAGTTTTCCCAACACCATTTATTAATCCTTTCCCCATTGCTTATTTTAGTCAGGTTTGCCAAAGATCAGATGGCAAGCATTCCTATACACCAATAATAGACAAACAGAGAGCCAAATCATGAGTGAACTACCATCCACAATTGCTACAAAGAGAATAAAATACCTAGGAATACAACTGACAAGGGATACAAAGGACCTCTTCTAGAAGAACTACAAACCACCGCTGAAGGAAATAAGAGAGGACACAAACAGATGGATAGGACAAAACAGGACACAAACAAAAAAATTGTGCTACAATAAACATAAGAGTGCAGATAGTCAGGTATATTGATGTCCTTTCTTCTAGATACGTATGTGATCTGCTCTTTATGACTTATTTCCTTCTACTAATTTTGGGATTGGTTTGTTACTGCTTTTCTTGTTCCTTGGGGTGAATCATTAAGTCATTTATTTGAAGTCTTTCTACATTTTTGATGTAGGCATTTATTTCTATAAGCTTCTTAGTATTGTTTCCTCTGTATTCCATAGATTTTAGTATGTTATATTTCTATTTTCGTTTCAAGAAAATTTTTAAATATTATTGTTAATGTCTTCACTGACCCATTGGTTAGTTGTTGTCTAATTTTCATGTATTTGTGTGTTTTCTGAGGTTCTTGTTATTGACTTATAGTTTTATTCCATTGTGACCAGAAAATATACTTGACGTGATTACTACTTTTTTGAATTTGTTGACACTTGCTTTGTCTTTGTAGTCTAAGACGTGGACTGTTGTGGAGAATGTTCCATGTGCTGATGAAAAGAGTGTGTATTCTGCAGCAGTTGGATGAAATACTCTATAAATGTCAGGCCTGTTTGCTCTAGTGTGTAGTTCAACTCTAATGTTTCTTTGTTCAGGTTTTCTGTTTGGATGATCTTTCTATTGTTGATAGTGTAGTGTGAAAGTCCTCTGCTATTATTGTATTGGAGTCTATCTCTTCCTTGAGATTTCTTAATGTTTGTTTTATGTACTTGGGAGCTCCAATATTGGGTGCATGGATATTTATAATTGTTAAGCCTCTTTCTAAATGAATCCCTTCATCATATATAGTGACTTTGTCTCTTTTTACAGTCTTTGACTTGTAGTCTTTTTTCTGATGTAAGTATAGCTATTACTCCACTTCTTTGGTTTCCAGTTGAATTGAATATCTTTTCCCACACCTTCACTTTTAGTCTATGGGTGTCTTTATACATAAGTAAGTCTCTTTAGGCAGCATAGTGTTCAGTGTTGTTTTTATCTATTCTGCTATCCTATGCCTTTTATTTGGATAATTTAGTCCATTTACATTCAGTATTATTGACAAGTAAGGACAGCAACAACTTTGTTGATTGTTTTCTGGTTGTTTTGTAACACCTCATTTTCCATCCTACTCTCTTACTGTGGTTAAGTGATTTTATCTAGCACTATGTTTCAATTTGTTGCTTTTTATTTTTACTCTATTACGGTTTTTTTGCATTGTGGTTATTGTAAGGCTTACAAGAAATATAGATATAGCAAAATATTTTAAAGAGATGACAACTTATCTTGGAACTCAAAGAAAAGATTGGAAAACAAGAAAACTTAAAACCTCCACACTATAACTTCATTCCTTCCACATTTTGACTTTATATTGCCTCAATTTATATATTTTTATACTGACTATCTCTTAACTGATTGCTATAGCTATTACTGTTTTTGATAGATTTGTCATTTGACAGTCTCACTAAACTTATCAGCAGACTGCACATCACAATTATAGTATTCAAGTATTCTGGATTTGCCCATGTGCTTTATGTTACTATTGTGTTTGATACCTTCAAATATTTTATTTTTTTTTTCAGGTTGAACAATTCTGTTTAGCATTTTTTGCAAGATGGTTGTGATAAATTGTTGAGAAAATTGTCCTAGAAAAATGTTGTCTCTCTAGTTGAAATATAACTTTCCTGGATAAATTATGGTAGTCTTTTTCTTTAATCTACTGTCACTCTGCAAATGTCAGCCCACTCCTTCTTAGACTGTGTGGTTTTCATTAAGAATTTTGTTGCCAGAAGAAATAGAGCTCCTAGCTACGTTGTTTGCTTCTTTTTTCTTGCTGTTTTTAAGACCTCTCTTTGTCCTTCAATTTGAGAGATTGATTATAATATAATACGTTTTAGAGTAGTATTATTTGAATTAAATCTGTTTGGTATTTTCTGATCTTCCTGTACTTGGATATTTTCTCTTTCTCAAGTTTTGGCAAGTTTTCTGTTATTATTTCTTCAGATTAGCCTTCTATACTTTGCTCTTGCTTAACTTTCTCTTAAACACCAAAATTCTGCAATTTGGTCTTTTGAGGTCATTTTCTGTATTTTGTAGGTGATTTTCATTCCTTTCCAGTATTTTTTTTCTTTCTCCATTCAGGATGTATATTTTAGATAGCCCATATACAACCTTAGTGATTTTCCTTTGCTTGATCCATTCTGTTGTTGAGAGCCTCTAATGAATTTTTCAGTTTAGCAAAAATTTTCTCAGTTCCAAGATTTGTTTGATTTTTTTAAATTATTTTTATCTCTGATAAATTTCTAAATTGATTTTATGTGTTCTTTTTGAGATCACTGAGTTTTCTTAAAGCTGCTGTTTTGAATTCTTGGTCAGAGAGTTCACACACCACAGTCTCTATGAGCTAATCTCTAGTTTATTTCTTTTTTTTTTGTCATTTAAAAAATTATGATTTCCTGTTTGCTGTTGTTCTGTGTGGATGTGCACCTATGTCTTTGAATTGAAGAATTAGTTATTTTGTCTTCTTTCTCTGTCTGTGTTGGCTTTGATTGAATACATTTGCTTAGAGAGTCACTGTAATTTGTCCATTGATTTTCTTTCCCCCCCCCCCGCCCCCGCTATGCCACTGTCTCCTTTTTGGTACTAGATGGCAGATTAAGCCCAGGTTTGCTTCAGTTCTGGTAAACAATTAGTGTTACCCATCCTGAATTGTAAAATCCCCAAGGGGATATCCTGGTAGCTTGGGAAGGCTGGCTAGGGGGGTTATGCCCAAGATAATGAACCTCCTACAGTGTGGTGCTTCTCAACAGCCACTCTCATTTAGGCAAGTTACAGAATAGAGTTTCCAGGACAGAGGATGGTAGTCCCAACTTCCCCCTTTGTGTCTCTATTTCCTCAGGGATATTTCTCTCTCAGGCACTCTTGATGAGTCCAATGAGTTGAGGCTCTGATGAGCTTCCTACCAAGGAGACTGAGATGGTGAGAAAACTAGTTGTGGACTTTTATTTCACTTTTCCGAGTGTAGAAACCATGAGTAGAGGGAAAATTTTCTGTACCCTTGGTGCTGGGCAGATTGAGGGAAGTTTAATTCTTATACCATATGCTCAGAATCTGCTCTCCCCCTACACACCCAGTCTGTGGCCCAAGCAACTGTCTCCTTTTCATATTTGAGTTTCAAGGTATTGTTGGTGATAATCTCAGCACTGTATATTTGGTTTTGGTTTTCTTTGTAGGAGAGTAAAGCCAGCTTGCTTCTATATTGCTGTTTTGGAAACTATTTTATATTATTTGATGAACTCTTACGTTTTGAAGAATCTCCTAATGAGTTCATATTTTTTCTTTTTTTTCTGGATAATTTTCTCTAACAATCCTTTCTCCTTCTGTTCTACCTTGGATTTGTAGTCCATTAGACATCCTGCACAACTGTCATTCTCGGAGTTACCTTTACTATTTTCCTGGATTGGAGCCACTGCTTCCTGGAAAGTATGTCTTTCTCTTTCTGTATGTTAGAATGCATGCTGAAAAATCTTCCGTAGAATAGGGGAGTGAAGCATGGGTGTGATAACTTTCTAAGGAGGGGGAAAATGCAGTATAACATTTGATTTTTTTTTTTTCAAAAACAATGTAGTTTACCTTCTCATAGATGATAATTTGTATGTTTTTATAATTCTTGTTTGAAGAAATTTGTTTTTGATCTTTGAATTTAATGGTTATTTTCTAAAAATGGTTGTTTCTAAAAGTAAATCAAATTGCTCTGATTTTCTTTCTTTTGCAGGCACTGTGGATTCCTACTTCCCCCTCTGAAATTTTATAATCTTCTCTTATTGCTATGTTTCTAAAATTATGTAATAATTTGTTGCAGTGTGTGTGTGTGTGTGTGTGTGTGTGTGTACAGGTGTGTTTTCATTTATTGTTTGTGATGTTTTTCCAACTGTAAGCTGTATATCATTTAATTCTTAAAAGTTATCTTTTGTTATTTAATTGATAATTTTTCTTTGTACACTTAATCTACTTATTCTTTCTGAGACACAAATAATTCTAAGGATATAAAAAACTGATTCTGTCTTACATTGCTGATAAAACTCTTTTCAGCTTCTTAAAATAAATTTAAACTCATACAAAAATTATTCTGAAATTGTGGAGTTAGGAAAATCTCTTTGTCCATAAAAACAATGATAATACTGACAAAATTATTAAAAATCAAAATTTTCATAACTCTGAAAATTAACCAAAACTTACAATAATCTGAGAAGCATTAAATCAAAAAAAATGACTGTGTCTTGATAGTAACAGCAAGTTTCATAATGTCTTAACTTGCCCTATTTTTATCACTCTTTCTAATGCCAAAGTAGCCTTTATACCCCATACCCTTGCAAACATGGTAGCTGAAAGAAACAAACAAAAAACAACAGCATAGTAGTTACTTCAGTAGGCAGAGCAGATCTGAAGCTCTCCAAAAAGCCCCCTCACAGAGAATTATTACTCTTGACTTGTCAGGCAACTCTGTAGGAAAACCCCATTCCTACAACTTCATGTGACCTAAGTCAGAGCTCATTCAGTATGAAAGGCATTATCCTTGAAGTGTTTGCCAAAAGACAATTAATTCTTTGCCATTGCTGTTGCCTGTGGTGGCAATACTAGTTGGAGAAAGGAAGAGGCTGACCAAAAATCTTAAAGAAAAAATTTAGACAATGAGATGTCCACAGGGCCCTTTGGAAAGCACTGACATGTTTATGGATATCTGAAAAGCTGTAAGAATCTGCAGAATTGTGTGCCTTTCACAGGAAAACCCTAAGAAAACTTTATTATCTTTCCACTATCAGACTTCTGTGCCATGCCAAGCAAGAATTGAAGACCAGACAGAGTTGTAAACTTCAAAAATATTGAGGGTATGCCCCACTGGCACATGGAGCCTCATGCAAGGCTGAGAGAATTATGGGTTCAAGACATGTAAACAAATCTATGCTCAATCATTAGCTTACTACGAAGCTTACAGACACAGAGATTTCAGAGGCTATACACAAGAAAGAATATAAACTGTATACAATTTGCTCAGAAAGTAATTAAACAACCAGTAGCAGCAGCAACAAGAACATCAGTCCCTAGGGTCAGGGTGTCTAATTTCCAGATATATCACATTATGTTATTTAAAATAATCAAATTTCAAAAGGAAATTATAAAACACACAAGGAAACTGAATGTTTAATTCATGCAGAAGAGTAAAAGTATTTGATAGAAATTATGTCTGATGAATACCAGAAATTGGAATTATTAGTGAAAGTTTTTAAATCAGCCATTATAAATAGATTCAAAGTACTAATGAAAACCATGTCTAAAGAATTAAAGAAAAGAATGAGAATGATGTCTAAGTACAGAGAGAATATTAATGAGATATAAATTATAAAAAGAAACCACATAGAAACTTCTAAAGTTGAAAAATATAATAACTGAATTAAAGAATTCAGATGGGGCTTAAAAACTGATTTGAGCTATCAGAGCTAAGAACTGATAAACTTGAAGAATTAATAAACTGAAGATAAACTGATCATTTTATCTAAGATCAGAATAAAATAGTTTAAAAAATAAACAAACTTTTAAAACTTGTGGATATGAGAATGGGGCTATGAACAGAGGAGGTAAAAAGATATTTAGAACAGTTAAAAATGCTCTGTATAACACTATAATGTTGGATATTTATCATTGGATATAAACTGATATACAACACCAAAAGGAACCATAATGTAAATTATAGTCTCCAAGTTGCAATAATTTGTCAATGCAGATTCATCAGTTTTAAGAAATGTACCACTCTATCTACTCTACTGGGAAATGTTGATAATAAGGAGACTGTGCGTGCGGAGGGACAAGAAATGTATGGAAAATTTCTATACTTTCTCCTTAATTTTACTGTGAACCTAAAGCTTCGTACAAAACAAGGCTATTAAACACACACAAACACATACATGCAGACAAAACAGCATAGGGGGCACCATCACAATTTGAAGGTCCAAAGAGATTAAAGAGAGAAAAAAGCAGGAAAATGTATTTGAAAAAAAAAAAATAATAATAACTACATATATCCAGGAGGCTCAAAATTAAAAAATAAGATAAACTCAGAGATTCTTAAGTAAATATGTCATAGGAACTAAAAAATGCCAGCAACAACAAAAGATTGTGAAAAGCATCAAGAGAAGACTGGCAGAATATATACAAGGCAACCTTAATAAGGTTAACAACTGACTTCTCACAGAAACCATGCAGGCAAGAAGGCAGTGGGATAATATATTTAAAGTGCTGAAGGAAAAAAGCTGTCAACCAAGAATTCTACATCCAGCAAAATTATCCTTTAAACGTGAAAAATTAACATATTCCTTGACAAATAAAAACTGGTAGAGTCAGTTATTAGTAGTCATGCCCTCTAAGCAATACATGAAGAAGTAAAAGACACCAGTAAAGGTAATTACATAGATGAATATAAAATACAGTACAAGTGTATTTTTGTTTGTAATGTCTTTATTCTCCCATGTAATTTCAAAGATGAGTATATAAAGTAGTAATTACAAAATTGTGTTGATGGGCCTATTATGTATAAGAATATATTTTGAATGCAAATAGCAGCACAAAGAAGGAAGAAAAAGAGCTATATTGCACCAAAATTTTTGTATACTACTGAAATTAAGTTGTTAACTTGGTATTAATCCAAAGTATATAATTTCCCTTGTGCTGTGAATGGTAAACCCCATGCTACCACTAAGAAAATTATTTATGTAAGCACATATATACATATATAACATATCATATATATTATTTTAATTTGAATATCTATATGTTTGCTGGGTCAAGGTTGCCAGCAGCAGCAAATGCCCTCAAAGCAAACATTTCTCTATTCTAGGGCAGGGCACCACCTCTAATTCTATGCTTCTACAGTTCCACAAAGTATTTACTTAGTAGCGCCTCACTGTCTTTTCAAATATTCAATACTTTAAGTGATTTTTAAAAATATATTATCTATAAATTTTTCTTATTTATAGCAAAAGTGTTGGTCCAGACAATGTGACCCTATATTACTGAAAATAGGAGTTTTGTTTTGTTTTTTTTCTGTTGTTGTTAATTTTTTTTTTTTAATCTCCTCAAAATGTATTACTTTACTACTAAGGATGTACCTTTTTATTTGCAAAATGCAAGCGTTTCTTTAAATTTCAAGGCAGCTATTTTCATTATATATTTTACAATATTTTTGTTTCATATATTCTATTCCCATCTTTGGAATAGAAGACCATGTTTTACATATGTTCAATTATCTTTTTCAGTCTTCCATATTTAGTAGTTTTTTTTAAACTAATCAATTTCAAATATTATTCTATTGTGTTTTATTTTATGCCGTTTTTTCAAACCTACTTGCCATATTCCTGATGGCTTTTTCTGCCATATTCCTGATGGCTTTTTCTGCCATATTCCTGATGGCTTTTTCTGCCATATTCCTGATGGCTTTTTCTATAACTTCTTGTTGTTTCTTACTTGCCTTTCATCTGTATTATGTCTTCATTTATCTCTCCCATATCCTTCTTGAGTTTTGCCTGCTGGGTTTTCATCTCTGACTTTTGCTTTATAATTTTTCATTTAAACACGTGTGTCTTTTGTTTAACACTTTGTTTGTTTGTTTTAATAGATATACAGTCTGTTATTCTTTAGTGTCTAAGGCTAACTAGTTGTCTGAAGCAACTACCTAGTGTTTTCCTATATAATTCTGTTAGTCTTTGAAAATTGTTTCATTAAATTATGTTTTTTAAGAAAATAAATTCAAATGACAGATCTAAGGGTATTGGCTGGAAAAGTTTTGGAAAAGGCTTGAGACTTCCTATGAATCCACACTTCCCATATAAACTACCAATGGGCTTATGGGACCAAGATTTGGCATTCAGAGTTGATATGCTTAAGTTGTAGAAAAGGAAGAGCGTTTTTCTATTTTTCACATAATTCCACAGTGCTTGCTCTCTCCCTTGCTGTAGCTCAGTTATCTCTTTTTTGTTCTTTTTGTTTTTGTTTTTTGAGGTGGAGTCTTGCTCTGTTATCCAGGCTGGAGTACAGAGACGTGATCTCAGCTCACTGCAACCTCTGCCTCCTGGGTTCAAAAGATTGTCCTACCTCAGCCTCCTGAGTAACTGGGATTACAGGTGCATGCCACCATGCCTGGCTAATTTTTTTGTATTTTAAGTAGAGACAGGGTTTCACCATGTAGGTCAGGCTAGTCTCAAACTTCTGACCTTGTGATCCTCCCACTGCAGCCTCCCAAAGTGCTGGGATTTCAGGCATGAGCCATTGCACCCAGCCAAAGATTATCTCTTCAGTATCCTAATGGATGTAAGACTCACTAAGCACTTATAGATCATGTTGGAATGTAAAAAGTCATTTCAACAAAGTATCTAATACATACCTGAAGTATGTTGGAAAATATAATCTTTTTATTGTTACTATTACCGTTATAAACATTCAAATGATTGCAACGAGGGATTTCTTTATTGTAGCCTATAGTGGTTTTCTTCTGCTGTAACTGGAAATGACACTTGAATTGCTTTTACTTTATTTTGATCAAGAGTATGTTCAAATTACCTTTGACTCCTCCAACAATGTATATTTGAGTGACTTCACTGTTGTCTGTGGAGAGAGGGGAACAGCATGCCTAGGCACTAACGTAGGAGCACATTCAGTGTTAAATCTCAGGGAGGCAGTTTGAATGAAGCAGCGGGTGGTGGGGAAGCTGAGGTCAGATGGGTTTGCAGACAGGGTTACACGGGGTCTTGGAATAGTTTTGTTGTTCACTCTGAATGAAATGAGAAGCTACTTGAGAAATTTTAGCAGAAGAGTGACATAATCTGACCTATGTTTCAAAAGAATCACTCCAGCTGGTGTTCCAAAAGTAGACTGCAGAAGAAGGGTAGAAGTGAGGAGACTGATCAAAAGTCTCTAGAAATGATCCAGGTGAGAGATGATGGCTGCTCATATAGCAGCATTTGCAGTAGGGGACATGAGCAGTGGTCAGATTCCAAAGATGTGCAGCTATAGCCAAGAGAATTTTCTTATGTATTAGATGTGTCCTGTGAAAGAAAGGCACTAAAAAGAGATCATGCTGTTTCTAGTGCTGAGAAACTGGAAGGATTCCATTGTTATTTAACTGAGATAAGAGAGACACTGGGTGGAGCACATGTTTAGGATAGGAAATCAGGAGTTTAGATTTGGACATGTTAACTTGAAGATGCCCCACAGATACATGTGAGCTGAAACGGAACATGGAATCCTGGTGTATTGGGATAAATAGAGTCTCCCCCAAATGAATATCTGTACAGAACCTTTGAATGTGACCTTGCTTGGAAACAGGGTCTTTGTAGATGTGAACAAGTTAAGGTGAGGTCATGATGGATTAGAATGAGCCCTAAAAGCAGTAAGAATAGTGTTCTTATGGGAAGAGGCAAATTTGAACATAGATAGACATGCAGACTCACAGTGTTCGAGGAGGCCATGTGAAAACAGGAACAGAGACTGAAATAATGCATCTACAAACCAAGGAATGCCAGTGATTGTTGCCAATCAGCTGAAGGTTAGAAGTCCCCTTCTAGACTCTTCAGAGAAAGCTTGGCCTTTCTGACATCTTGATTTCAGATTTCTAGCCTCTAGACTCATGAGAGAATAAATTTCTGTTGTTATAAGCTACCCAGTTCATGGTAGTTTGTTATGAAGGCTAAAAATTTAACATATTTAGTGAGACTTTACTGGCCCTCAGTAGTACGGAACCATCATTCCCTCTATTTGAGATTCCCCTCTTCTCCTGTTCTTCTTGCATCGATGAATCATATTCATTCTACAGGGCAGGTGGTGCCTCACATAGCTGACTCCCATTGGGCTAAATGTCTAAAATTCCTAATTGGATTTTAAAAATCAGGGGCACTGATTTTGCTTGTTGCCCTCAGGGCTAGTTTGTTCCCCCACCTCGTATTTATGCAGATTATTTTCTCAACATAAAACTCATCTGAAATTTAATTGCCTCTCCTCTATGAGAGAGACGTACTAAGAAATACAATGCCCCCATATAATGGATTTTTAAGTTATATAGAGTTGGTTTAAAAACTTGGAGAAAATGTAAGAGCTTGCCTTGTGTTATAAATACTGATTCTAAAGAAAAATTTTAGATTAGGAAGATTAGTAAATATTTTAAAATAGCATTTTGTCATGTTTAGATACCTTAAGTCTTGGTATATTGAATAATAATATGTAATATTCAAAATTCTAGTTCATTAAGGAATCCAATATTGCCCTTTTGGAAATTAAAGCTGCCATATTCACATTCTATGTATACAAAAAAGGTTGAAGTTCTAAAACTGTAAGTTGTAGCATCTTATCCGAAAGGCCTTTAGTGTCCCCCTGTTTTAAAATTCTGCATCTGAATTTGCTTATGGCTGGTAAAAAATAATGTGTTTGCCTTTTATCATGTGTCATCATTATTTTATCTTTTGTCATGTGTCCTCATCATTTTGAGTTATGTGCAGTTGCAGGAAGAATGAAACTAGGGGAAAGACTCTTAGAAACTGTAGAATTTTTTCAAGGGTCAGAAAGACAATAGGTTTTTTGGAAAGTAATGGGGAATTATCACATGATGAGGGTAAGTTGATGGGGTTGAGCTGAAAGCTAAGCATCTGGCTTATGAAAATTTTTGCTGTCGCTGCTGGAGCTAGTCAGCATTATATAGTTCCTTGTCACTAGGGACTCTACGCTCTGTCTTAAGCTATTTGTGCACTAACAAGTAACTCTAACTGTTCATTCCATGATTTCTACTATTCGTAGAAAAAAAAAGAGTAAATGATGTCTAAAAAATCTGAACATAAAGAGATGTTAAAATAAGGAGATTGAATGTAAAAAAAAAATGCCAAAGAACACCAGGAGATGCAATAAATCCAAATCGTGTTCAGAACAAGAGGGAAAAGAATAGTTAATGCAAAACTGAACTGAAAGATGCAAATAAATAAGTAAATTTCTCATTCAGGATCCATTTGGAGGCTGTGTTTCTTGGCAGAGTTACTGTTTATTATTTTTATGTTTCTAGTTTCCCATCTCCTTTTGTCAGTCTATTGAAAGCTTGTTAAAATCTTATTTGCTTTTTCTGTACCTTTGTCATTGTTTTTGCCTTAACTTAAATGCTAAATCATGTAGAAGTAAGGTAAAAGGAGAACAGAGTCAACACAAATAGTCATTTGTAGCAGCCTCGTTTTATAGATACTTTATATATTGATCCGCTTACATTTTATTCAGACTAGATGGAAGAACAATTGGGAAATACGGAATCTCTCCCTTAAATAGTAAATTGCATGCTGATGCAAAACGTCTAAGGGTTTCCTGGAGAGACTGGTTAGCGTCTGAAAGGTGCACTGACATGCAAAAGAAATAACCTGTCTGTCCATGGGAACACTCCAAACAAAATAAGAGATGCTACATTAATTTCTTTCTACTTCCTTTTAAAAAGACAGAAATGTACTTCATATATATATGTATATACATGTGAATGTATACATATGCATGTATGAATATATGTGTATATATGTATGTGTATGTGAATATATATATGTAAATACACATACACACACTTGTTTTGCAGAGTGCTTGGCATATAATAGACCTCTAATAAATAGGTGCTCAATGTGGAAGAATATATAAATAAATAAATATGATGCCAAGTTTGTCAACCAACCCAATGAAAAGTTATACAAACTTTCTAATGGTCCGAATGGTTGGATTGTCCAGATTCAATTCAAACCAAGGACCATAGAATGCTAATCCTGTCCCCTTAGTCACTCCCCAACATGATTCAGAAAGTACTATCTGTGTGGTGTTTGGCAAACAGCCTAACCTCTGTGAGCCTCCATTTCTCATACAGCAGTAGAGTATCTCAAGGCATAGTTTTGAAAACAATGGGTAATGATATGTATAAAGGGCTTAGTACTGTGCTTGGCACATAATTAACATAGCTGGTAATGATGATGATATATATAAAGGCAGAGTCTTGCTAATGGCTTTCTTTTCTATTCTCAACCGCTCCCCTAATATTTGCTCTTTCTTGATTTCCAACACCTTCTAGGGATTTTCTAAAATTGTATCCACCCTCGGCTGCTTTTCACAATGTTACCACCTGCATCATGGAGAATGATGATCCACTTAGTATTTGTTCATTCACCTCTGATGACTATTACACTAGTGTCTAATTTAAACCTCATTGAACTCCACACTGAACTAGGTACTATAAAGTTGGTAATGAAGCATTCCTGGCCGTTTTAATCATATGCAATATCAATAGAATAACAGTGTTTTGCTTATGGCGAGCCTGTATTAAGTATTTACTTTTATTTAAGAGTCTTACTTTACTTTCTTCACCAGCTACACTTTTTAGCAGAAGAACAAGGTAGATTCGCATGGCTGTGCTTTGTTTTTCTTCATTTCCCCCTCCAAATCTAACTATAGATTTCAGCAGACCGAATCAAGAGACCTATTGACCTCTGGTCCTTACGTTAAAAATTAAAGGGATCTCAGCCACATTTCATGAGAACATTAAGGCAATTTCACAATGATTTATCAGTGAGGTTAATTATTTCTTTCAGAAATGTATTATGATGCATCTTTCTAGAAGATGATATGGTGAACTTTACTCTGTACTGGAATCCTAAATTAAATTGGGGCCAGTATTCTAAAAGAAATGAGAAGAAATTTATCTCTTAAAAATTAAGATTCTCACTTCTTTCCATGCCCCCTCTCCCACCAACCCCATTCACCATTCCTAACTGAAGGCTGTTATATTGGTGCTAAATATAAAATCTCTTACCAGTGTGTGCTCTGCATATCTGAAAATCATGCAGTGGTGAACCTCTTGAGTGTATTTCTTTCTTTCTTTATTAATGAAAAGGTTTTTATTTGTGCCCTCTGTTATTCCCAGAAGTACAACACAAAACAAAATGGGAAACCATGATTTATCTTCTATTTGATAAAAACATCTGCAGAATAAAATGAGCCTCTTGATGCCGGAATTGTCATCAATGATGACTTTGACAAAATGAGCAATACATAATTTACTAGCTCCCTTGTGAAGCTGAAACAGATTGTCAAATAAAACACTGGAGGAGATGCATATGGGCTGAGTAGACCGGCTTTGAATAGGAACATGCGCAGGTGGTGGCTTAGCAGTGGCTCTAAGAAGGAGGACTGCCCTAATTTGGAGGGTCATTTGCATTTGAAAATGCTCCTTGCTAAATTGTGAGTATTCCCTATAGGAAAAGAAAATGGATTCTGCCAAAACTGCAGCTATTTTTGTTTCTTGGTAACTTGAATAAACCAGAAAACCCAAGGCAAAGTGGAGGGTGTTGCACTAAAACAAACCTTTTTTTAATGGTGGGCTTGTAGAATACAAATCAATAATATATGAAAAGGACACTTATGAAAATCAATTGCTTTATGGTTAAAAATGGATTTGTCATCAACACAAAGCATGTAAAGTGTACTAATGGGTATATTCAGCATGCATTTTTACAAAAGACAATCAAATGCTTTTCTTAGTCTTTATACCTGAAAAATATGGCAAAAATCACATAATTAATTTTAAACTCATTTCGTTTTCTGTTGTTGTTGAATAACCTAGAGAACTTTGCTTGTTTATATATATTTTTATTGGTATATGAGTTGTACACATTTTGCAGGTACATGGAATATTTTGATGTCTGTTTACTATGTGTAATGATAAAATCAGGGTCATTGTGATATTCATCACCTCAAACATTTATCCTTTCTTTGTGTTGGGAACATAATAATTCTTCTCTTTTAGCTATTTTGAAATATACAATAAATTATTTTAATTATAATTTCTCCACTGTACTATTGATTATTGGAATTTATTCTTTCTTTTTTTTTCTTGAGACAGAGTCTCCTTTTGTTGCCCAGGCTGAAGTGCAGTGGTGTGATCTTGGGTCACTACAACTGCCACCTCCCAGGTTCAAGCGATTCTCCTGCCTCAGCCTCCTGAGTAGCTGGGATTACAGGCATGCACCACCATGCCTGGCTAATTCTTTTGTATTTTTAGTAGAGACAGGGTTTCACCATGTTGGTTAAGCTGGCCTCAAACTCCTGACCTCAGGTGATCCCCCTGCCTTGGCCTCCCAAAGTACCAGGATTACAGGCATGAGGCACCATGCCGGGCTATTCTTTTTAACAAACTCTATTTTTATATCTGTTAACCAACTTCTTTTTATCTCCACTGCCTCCTTCCCTCTCACCCTCTGGTAGCCACCATTCTACTCTCTGCCTCAATGAGATCCACTTTTTAAGCTCCCATCTATGACTGAGAACGTGCAATTTTTGTCTCTTTGTCTGGCTTGTTTCGCCTAACATAATGATCCCCCAGCTTCATCCATATTGCTGCAAATGACAGGATTACATTCATTTTTTTAACTGAAAAATATTCCCTTGTGTATGAATACAACACTTTATCCATTCAACCCATTGATGGACTCAGATTGATTCTATATCTTGGCTATTGTGAATATTGCTGCAATAGACATGGGAGTACAGATATCTCTTCCATGTATTAATTTCCTTTCTTTTGGATATATGCTCATCAGTGAAATTTCTGGATTATATGGTAGTTCTCTTTTAGTTTGTTGAGAAACCTCCATACTCCTTTTCCATAATGACTATACAACTTTACACTCTCACTAACAATGTATGAGCATTCCCCTTTCTCTGCATCTTTGTCAGCATTTGTTATTTCTTGTGTTTTTTATGGTAGCCATTTTAATTAGGGTGAGATGATAGCTCTTTGTGGTTGAGATTTGTATTTTACTAATAATTGGTGATGTTGAGCATATGCCTGTTGTCCATTTCTGGGAGGCTGAGGCAGGCAGATCACTTGAGGTCGTGAGTTCGAGACCAGCATGATCAACATGAAGAAACCCCGTCTCTACTAAAAATACAAAATTATTCCGGGCATGGTGATACATGCCTGTAATCCCAGCTACTTGGCTACTTGGAAAGCTGAGGTAAAAGACTGCCTTGAACCCAGGAGGCAGAGGTTGCGGTGAGCTGAAATTGTGCCATTGCACTACAGCCTGGGCAACAAGAGTGAAACTCTGTCAAAAAAAAAAAGTCCATTCAGATCATTTCCCCATTTTGCAATGATTTTTCATTTTACTATTGAGTTGTTTGAATTCTTTACATATTCTGGTTGGTTATTAACTATTTGATTTTTCACAAGTCAATACTGATTGCCTAGACAAGCAAAGCTTTTATATCGTAAAGATTTTAATTTTTTTACCTGAAGAATCCTGCCTTTGTGGAAATTTCTGTTAATTGCAGTTCTTTAATTATAAGAAAGAAGCAATGAATGTTTTCCCAAAATAGTTACTTTTTACTCAAAATATTGCTCTCTCTTAATGTACATATATTTTACATAGACTTTTTATCTTAGAATAGATTTAGATTTATAGAAAAGATTTAAAGCTAGTAGAGAGGATCCTCATATAGCCCACAACTGTTGGCTTCTATTAACATCTTATATTAGTGTGATGCATTTGTCCAAATTAACAAATCAATAAAGATACGTTTTTATTAACTGTAATACAGTGTTTATTCAGATTTTCTTAGTTTTTCTCTAACTATGCCCTCTCTGTTTTAGAATCCCAACCAGGATATATACTGAATTACATTTAGTCATCATGTTTTTTAGGCTTCTGTTGGCTGTAACAGTTTCCCAGGCTTTCCTTTGTTTTAGTGATCTTCATAGTTTCAGGGAGTACAGATCAGGTGTTTCTAGAAGCTCCATCAGTTGGGATTTGTCTGATGTTTTTCTCATAGTGAAACTGGGGTTATGAATTTTTAGGAGGAAGACAACAAACATAAAGTGTCATTCTTTTCAAATGTATAACCAGTACATGCTATCAATGTGACTTACGCTGAGGTTAATTTTGGTCTCCTGCGTAAGGTAATGTTTATCCGGTTTCTCCACTGTGAAATTACTTTTTTCTCTTTTTACATACACTAGTTTTTAGAAACAAGTCAGTAAACAAGGCCCACACATAAGGAGTGGGGGATTAAACTCCACCTACTTGTAAAAGGGGTATCTACATTATTTAAAGTTCTTTCCTGTGAGAGATGTGTCTTTTCCATGACTTTTATTTAATTATTTATGCCATTATGTAATTATAAACATTTTTATATGTGGAGTTATAATCCAATGCCACCTGTACTAGCGAGATTTCTCCAGAAAAACAATCAAAAGGGTGCATGTGTCTGTGTGTGGTATATATGCATGTATGTGTGTGTGTGTGTGCATGTGCGCACATGCATGTGTGTGTATAGTAAGTTAGAAAGACATTTTGAGGAAGTGGCTTACATGCTTGTAGAGATGAACAAATCTAAAATCTGAAGCATAGGCCAGCAGGCTAGAAGTTCAATGGAGAGTTGACCTTGCAGTTCCAGTCTAAAGGCAATCTGCTGGCAGAATTCCCCTTTTCTTGGGAGAGACCAGTCTTTTTTTGATTAAGAACTTGAACTGCTTGGATAAGGCTTACTCACGTATGGAGGATATGTTTTACTCAAGTCTAAGAATTTCAGTGTTAATCTCATCTAAAAAATACCTTTACAGAAACACCTAGAATTATTCCAGACTTGTCTATTGGGAGTTTTTCAAGTGGTCTACCATAACCCTTTGACACACACCCATTATTGTGGGGGGGTGTTTTTGTTGTTGTTGTTTTTTTGAGAAATTTCTTAATTTCTGACACAATAAGCAACTCAGTCTTACACTGTGTATTTCCTGCCACAGTCTTAGGTTAGCCATTTCTCCAAGCATCCTGTTTCCTTTAATTGAAGAATTGTATTAGAAACTAAGACCTGCATGCTAAGCATTCTTGTGGCTACTGGATAGTGGTTGCTTCTGGGCCCTCTCAGCTGATATATCAAGGAAATATATGTATCAATGATCTCATGTAATTATGCATGTTATATTACATACATATATACACATGTATATATATACACATATACATGTATTTCTATATGTACCTTTATTAAGCAAAATATGAGTTCATACTCGTGTTTCCAACCCTAACCCATTAACACAGGTAATTCTAGACTTCTGTTCTTGCTTATCTCTTACAATCCACCATTCATTTACCTAATTGTTCAATTCTAGAATACATATCTAGCAGTATCATAATTGTTAACACATACCCCAAAGGAAATAGCTTTGTCAACCAGAGGACAGTGTTTATGTTCAGTTAATTTTGCCTTATGTATTACAGACTCTAATCATTTCCAAAGTTACTTTATAGTGACTTCCCCTTCACCTCCTCCTCACTCCTTTAGTGAATTTAATTTGTTCATTTGTAATACAGTTATATCATTTGTCATAATATGTATCCTATCTTCAGATCCTTGACCTGATCAATGAGTTCATTTTAATTTGCATACACTGAGGTTTGCTTTTTGTACTGTAACATTATATCGGTTTTGACAAATACATAATGTCATATATCCACCATCATAGTATCACACAGAATAGTTTCAGTGCTCCCCCAAAATCCCTGTTTTACCTGTTCAACCCTTTCACTCTGCAAAGCCCTGGTGACTAATGACAGAATGCCATATAAAAAAAAATGTTTAAGGCTATGCATGGTGGCTCATACTTGTGATCCCAGCACTTGTGGAGGCCAAGGCAGGTGAATCACTTGAGCCTGGAAGCTGGAGATCAGCTTGGACAACATAGTGAGACCTCGTCTCTAAAACAAACAAATAAACAAAATTAAATAGTTAGTTGGGCATGATGGTGCATGCCTATAGTCCCAGCTACATCGGAGGCTGAGGTGGGAGAATTGCTTGAGCCTGGGAGGTTAAGGCTGCAGTGAGCTGGGATTGTGCCTCTGCAATTCAGTCTGGGCAACTGAGAACCTAAGGCCCTCTGTCAAGAAAAAAAAAAGTAATTTTACCATATTTAGCCTTTACAGTATCCCTTTACTGATTTAAGTATACATTTTTACTTCTCTAATTCAAATATGACTTCAGATTAATCTATGTCTTTTCTAAACTCAATAGTAATTAAAAAAAAACTGCTAAATAGTATTTCATGGTTTAGATACACTACAGTTGTTTATCTATTCATCTGTTAAAAGGCATCTTTGTTGCTATAAGGTTTTGGTGATTATAAATAAAGATGCCACAAACACTCATGTGCAGCTATTTTTGTGGAAATATGTTTTCAAATCAGTTAGGTAAATACCTAGAAGTGCAGTTAGATTGTATAGTAAAATTATAGTTAATTTTGTGAGAAGTATCCTGTTTTCCATTTTGACTGTGCTATTTTGCACTCTCACCAGCAATGAATCCTGCTGTTTGATTTCCTTTCCAGCACTTGGTATTATCTGATTTGTTTTGGGATATTAGTCATACTCATATGTGTGTAGTGGAATCTTGTTTTGTTGCATTTTCCTAATGACTAATGATTTTGAGCATACTTTCATATGCTTCTTTGTAATTTGCTTCTCTTCTTTTGTGAGATAGATATCCATTCAGAAATTTTGTTCATTTTTTAAAAATGAGTTTTTGTTTCCTTATTGTTGAGTTTTAAAAGTTCTTTGTATATTTTGAATACAAATATTTTAAAAGTTATATTTTTGCAAATGGTTTATTTAAGTGCCTGGCTTATCTTTTCATTCTTTTAACAGTGACTTCCATAGATGAAAAGATTTTAACTTTATTAAAGTCTAACTTATTTTTTCTCTCATGAATCAAATTTTTGGCATTGTATCCAAAAACCCATCAACAGACTAAAAGTCATACAGAATTTTTCCCATATTTTATTTTGTTTCCCATATTTTAATCCCAAGTTAAAGTTTTCATAGATTTGCATGTTACTTTTAGGTCTATGATTGATTTTGAGTTAATATTTGAGTAAGGAGTGAGGTCTGTGCCTCAGATTATTTTTTGGGGGTATGAATATTCTATTGTTTTACACCATTGAATACAAACATTGTCTTTAATTGCCTCTGTTGTTTATAAAAGTCAGTTGATATTATCTGTGTTAGTCTACTTCAGGGCTCTTCATTTTATTTCGGTGATGCATCTGTCTATTTTTCATCTATCCTATGATATCTTGATTACTGTATCTTTCTAGTAAGCCTTCAAGTTCAGTAGTCTGAGTCTTCCAACGTTGCTCTTCTTCAGTTTTGTGTTGGCTATTTTTAAAATTTTGCCTTTTTATCTACACTTTAGAATCAGTTTGTTTATATCTATAAGAGCTTGCTGAGATTTTTATTGAGATTGTGTTAAATTTATAAAGTTGAGAAGATTTATCATGTCAACAATGTTCAGATCGCCAATATACGAATATAGATTTTTTTCTTTATTTCTTTGGATCTTGATTTATTATTTTACTTGTGGTTACTCATAATTAGCTTATACAAAATTTGTTAGAGTTATTATTATTTCAATTTTTTGGTATTATTATTATTTTATTTTGTTTTGTTCTGAGGGATGGAGTCTTGCTCTGTCACACAGGCTGGAGTGCAGTGGTGTGATCTCAGTTCATTGTAACCTCTGCCTACCAGGTTCAAGTGATTCTCCTGCCTCAGCCTCCCAAGTAGCTGGGATTGTAGGTGTGCTCCACCACACCTGGGTAATTTTTGCTTTTTTAGCAGAGATGGGGATTTACCATGTTGGTCAGGCTAGTCTTGAATTCCTGGCCTCAAGTGATCTGCCCACCTCGGCCTCCCCAAAGTGTTGGTATTACAGACATGAGCCACCACGCCTGGCCTAATTTTTGGTATTACATTAAATGGTATTTTGCTGTTAATTTCTGCATCCCTGTGTTTATTTCTGTAACACAGAGAAGCAATTGATGTTTGCCTGTTGACATTATATCCTACAACCATGTTGCTTATTACTTTCCAGAATTGTTTTATTAGTTTAGTTATTTTTAAAAATAGATTCTTTATGGTTTTCCACAGATAACCATGTCATCTGCAAATGAAGATAGTTTATTTTTTCCTTTCTCACTTTTATACTTTTAGTTATTTATTTAATTATTTTTATTACACTAGCTATGTTTCCAGTGTGATGATGACTCCGAGTGCTAACCGAGCATGTTCCCCATCTTAGGGGAACAATCTCTAAACGCTCATCATTAAGTATGATGCTTGCTAAAGGTTTTTTCTAAATGTTCTTTTGGGTTGAGGAAGTTTGCTAAGAGTTTTTTTCATGAATACATGATAGATTCTATGAAATACCTTTTACGTGTTAATTGATATGATCATATGATTTGTCATTATCCATTTCTTAAAATGGAAAACTACATTAATTGATTCTTAAATGTTAGTTTTGCATCCCCAAAATCACATTTTGTTATAAAGTATAATTCTTCTCATAAATTTTTGAATTCAATTTGTTAATATTTTGTTGAAGATATTTACATCTATGTTCAGGAGAGATATAGTCTGTAATTTTTTTTTGTTTAATGTCTTTAGTTGGTTTTGGTATTACAGAAAGCTAACTTCATAGACTGAGTTTGGAAAGGTTCACTCTGCTTTTATTTTCTAAAAGAGTTTGTGGATTATTAGTATCATGGCTTTCTTAAATGTTTGGCATAATTCACTAGTAAAACCATCTTGTCCTAGTGCTTTATTTTTTTGGAATATTAATTATTGACTCAACTTATTTAGTAGATATACTGCCATTCAAATCATCTGATTCCCCTTGTTTGAGTTGTAGTAGTTTGTGTCTTTCAAGGAATTTTTCTATTTTATTTGAATTATGAAGTTTGAGTTAGATTTGTTCATAGTATTCTTTTATTACCTTTCTGATGTCTGTGATTAGTAGTAATGGTCCTTCTTTCATTTATAATATTAAAAATTTGTGCCTTCTTTATTTTTTGTTCTAGTTAATATAGAGGTTTATCAATTTTCTTGATCTTTTCTAACAACAAGCTTTTGGTTCTGTTGATTTTCTTTACCATTTTTCTATTTTTAAATTGATCTCCACCATCGTTTGTATTGTTTTGTTCTTGTTTTGAGCTTCATTTGTTCCTTTTTTTTTAATATCCTAAGGCGTGAGCTTAGATTATTGATTTTAAATTTTTGGTTTTATTTCTAATATATGCACTTGATGCTATAAATGTCACTGCATACAATATTTCTGCCTCATGCCACACATTTTGTTGTTATATTTTTGTTTTTGCTTTATTCAAAGTATATTTTAAAATTTCTCTTGAGACTTCTTAAATTTATGAGTTATTTAGAAGATTTTTAAATGTTTGCAGATCTGGTTATCTTCCTGTTACTAGTTTATGGCTTAACACCCTTGTGGACTAAAAGCAGACATTGTATGATTTTTGTTCTTTCAAATTTGTTTTTTTATGGCCCAGAATGTGGTTTATCTTGGTGAGTGTTTCATGTTAGTTGGACAAGAATAAGTATTCTATTGTTTTTGGGTGGTGTATTCTATACATGTTTATTAGATCATGTTGATTGATGATGCTGTTCAGGTAGTGTGTAACCTTTCTGATTTTCTGCCTCTTTAATCTTTCAATTACTGGCAGAAAAATGCTGAAATCTCTGACTATAATGATAGATTTATCTATTTCACTTAATTCTGTCAGTTTCTGTTTCATGTATTTGTTTTCAGTTATTAGGTATATACACTTTTAGAATTGTTATGTCTTCTTGGATAACTGACTTTTTTCATTATTTAATGCTCTTATTTATCCATTTTAATTTTGCTTATTCTGAAATCTGCTTCTTCTACAATTAATACAGCTATTCCAGATTTTTTTATTAGTAAATGCAATATATATTTTCCTAGATCTTTACTTTTAACCTGTGTCTTTATATTGATACTTGGTTCATATAAACAACATATAGATCATTTTAATTCACTTTGATAATCTCTTACTTTTCATGGATATAGTTAGACTATTGATATGTAAAGTCATTATTGTTACAGTTGTATTAATATATGCCATGTTTGTAACTTTCTTATTCATTGAATTTGTTTTTCCTCTTTTTCTCTCTTCTCTGGTTATAATTGACCATTTATATAATTAAATTGTATCTTTACACATTTTTTGCATATGAAAATAAATTTTTATGCTTTTCTTACTATTAATCTGTCTTTTATCAGTTCATTGACCTTATTCAGTGAACCTTCAGTGAGTCAAGGAAGTTTACCTTCATCCCTAAACTTTCTTTATGTAGATCAAAACTTTTGACCTGTATTGCATTAGTCTGTGGGGGCTGCTATAACAAAATACCATAAACTTAGTGGCGTAAACAGCAAACATTTATTGTCTTACAACTTGGAAAGCTGAAAGTCCATGATCAAGGTACAAGTTTAGTTTCTGCCTTATGTATGGCCACTTTCTGCTGTGTCCTCATATTGAGTGGGTGGGCAGGGAGAAGAGAAAGAGAGAGCTTGCTATCTGGTGTCTCTTCTTATAATGACACTAATCCAATAAGATCAGAGCCTAATCCTTATGACTTCGTTTAACCTTAATTACCTTCTTGGAGATCTCATCTCTAAATACAGCCACATCACTAGTTAGGTCATCAACACATAAATTTTACGGAACACAAACATTGAGTTTGTCACATATATTATTCTCCTTATGCTTGCAAAGCTTCTTTAAACATTTCTGTCATGGTAGGTTTTCTGGTGATAAATCTCAGGTTTTATTAGTCCAAGAAAGTTTTTATTTCTTTAACTTTCAAAGAATAATTTTGTTGGATATAAATGCTCATTGGTGAGTGTTGTTTTCTTCCAACACTTTAAGTATTTCACTCCATTCTCTTTTGCTTACATTATTTCACCCCCCTCTCATTTTTCTCAAGATTTCTCTCCTTTAATTTTTTTTCCTCAGTTTTAATCAAGTATGCCTAAAGATAGTATTTCAGGCTATTTATTCTGCTTTTTGTTTTCTCCTTTTGGATTTGTGGTTTTCTGTTCTTCATTAATTTTGAAAAGTTTGCAGCTTCTTTATTTTAAATATTTATTCTACTCTATCATTCTTCTATTCTTATGTGAATGTTATACCTTTTGATACTGGGCGAAGTTCTTGGATGTCTTCTCTGCTTTTAAAGTTCTTTTATCTTGCTGAATTTCAATTTGGAAAGTCACTATTGACTTATCTTCAAGATCACTGATTCTTTCCATTTTCATGTTGCATCTACTGATGAACGTATAAAATATTTTTCATTTCTGTTACACTGTTCCTAATATCAAGAATATCTTTTTGATTATTTCTTAGAAAATTATCTTTCTCCTCAAACTATCCATCTCTTCTTCTATGTTATCTCCCTTTTCTTCCTTATAGCCATTCCCATGTTAATTATAATTATTTTAAATTCCTTGTTTGATAATTTCAAAATTTGTGTTCTATCTAAGCCTGGTTCTCATGCTTGCTCTGTCTCTTCAGACTGATTTTGCTTGGTTGTTTTGCCTTTTGACGTACCTTGTAAGTTTTCTTGAAAGTCAGTAGAGTTGTATGAACTACTGGGAACTGAGGTAAACTGGCTGTTAAGTTGATGATTCTAGTCAATCTGTGGGGAGCTCAACTGCATTTAATGTTTGATGTAGCTGTAGATGCATAGAAGGTTCAAAGTTGCTTACTGCCCTTGTTTTGTTCTTTTCTATGTATGGTTCCTCAGAAGTAGTCCAAATCTAACAGCATTTTCAACTGTAACCCGCTATTATTACACTGGGGCCCTCTTTGTGCAATGGCAAAGTGAGACGGGAGACAGAATGCTTTATGATATTTCAACTAAATCTCTGTCTTTTACTGGGAATTCCTCCCAGGGCTGTTAATTTTTCAGAAGTTTTTTCTTTGATACAGATTTTCTCCTGCCGGCTATCTACTCTCTTCCTTAGTCTCACTCTTCTCAATCTATCTTTTGCAACACTGATCCTGATAGGCTATACGCATTTTCCTCTCAGGTGAGACAGAAAGATTAAAGGGGGCCAAGGTGTGAGGAATTACATTTCCCAGTGAAACCTTTTCTCTAAAAAGTAGACCTTTGTTATGGAGAAGGCTCTGGGCCATACCTGTATTTGATGATTCCCGAGTTTGTCCCATGTATAAGAAGAATGAGGTTGCATTGACAATTGAAGGGTGAGGAGGGTGGAGAATAATTTTATTGAGTGATAGAACAGCTCTCAGTAGAGAGAGGACATGAGGGTGGTTCCTTCACCCAAAGTCAGGTGGCATCTCTTTCCATGTGGCTGGTTTCAGGGCTTTTATGGACTTAGAATGGGGATTTCATGCTGATTGGCTAGTGAGTATACAAAAAAGGTTAAAATAGAGGCATCACTCAGAGGTGGGCATGACATTGTAAAAGAACAATTAAGGAAGGGTAGGTATATGTAAAATAGGTGAAGGGTGGGGGATCAATTTGACGAAAGTGTTCCAAATAGGAACAAATGTTCTCAATCTGATCCAAGGATTTACCCTGGACTTGTAGCTAGATTTTAAGCTGTCTTCAGCTTAAAGGTCAGGTTTTACTGTGGACCCACCCGTGTTTGTCTAGGCACATGTCAGCCTCCTGCTGCTATCATTCCCCCTCTCTGAAGAAGCACATCTAATTGCCATTAGGATAGGGATGATGACTACTTTTAACTGCTTCATGCTGACAGGGGTGCTGTTTTGGGAAGATGGCAGTCAGATCTCTCTTGGAGGCCTATCTAAGGATTCCCGGTAAAGAGAGCCATCATCTGAGGTTTCAGTTGCATGACTGTTTGGAGTTTGATGGCTTGAGAAGAGACAAACCACGTTATTAGAAGACATGTGTCAAAATGAAACAAGAGAGTAAGGATGGCTCAAAAATCCTGAAGCTGCCAACAGACCCAGATAACTGGTAGCTATAGTTATGCCTGTTAAGATTTGGGTACATGGGACTTTCCTTTAATTAGCTCCCTTGGTCTTATTTTCCACAAAAAGAAACCTCGGGGTTATTAGCACCCTATTTACCTCTATTTACCTGGCAGGGTTTGCAGGATAATTGCCTGGATCTAGATTATTGATCCAGAGTTTTACATTACCCATCCCATTTGTTTCTTCTGAGCTGAAGCCAGAGATCACTGGTTGCTTCACAGGAATAAGCTGGGCTATTCTAAAATGCAGGAAAACACCAAAAAAACAACTAATGAGACTAGAATTTAATGACAAGTGTATAATAGGTTTTGAAACATAATTTTTCTCTCTCTTAGTTCTCATTTTTGTTAAAAACAAATCATGACAGGACTAAGTTGTTTGCAAAATAAACTTTAGTCTCATACTTGGCCTGATTATTTGCATAAGATGTGCAAGAATAATTATTTTCACATAGGCTTTTAAAAATTGGCTTTGATGGAATCCTGTTCTATCAGGAATCTCATATATGACTTTTTAAATCTGAGCCCATGCATGGGTTTGTACCCTGAAATATCTATGAGTTGGGTAAATTACTCTCTTCTTGAAGTCCCAAGAAAACTTGGATCTCCTGGGCCTGTTAGAAAGTGATATTCTTTACTCATGACAGGTTAGGAATTCTGTACAGAATTGTGTATATAAGGTATGAAGCCAGTTTTTCCAAGGGGCTTTTATTGATTCTGCAAATCAAGCTTGATTCTATAAAGGGAAGCATACCCTTCAATCAAAATCTTGATAAAACAACGAGTTTCTCCAATTGCAACCTGTTGCAAAAGAAAATGGATTCATTTTGCACCTATGCAAATAACTATGTTGCCATAAGTTAAGAATACTCACAAATAGTTTCCAAATTCTGGAGATACTAGGCAGAGAGAAACAAATATGCCCCTAATTTTGTTCACAGGAGTATACCTTACTCAATTGTGAAAAGCTGTATATAGTTCAAAATAAAAGTTTTCCTGACTTTGAAAAACAAAGGATCACAACATTTTAAGCAAAAATTTAAAATGATTATTTCAGTTTTCTATTAATTCAGTCTATTTAGTTAACTCTTATTCTGCCTGATATTCATGAACATTTCAGTTCTTCATGAGTCCTGTATGTTTTCCTCTATTTCAATGTCACAATCTCCAAAGATATCATAAACCTGCATTCAAGAGCACCTGTCAAAGTTCTATAGCTGATTATAAGCCATCTTTTGAAGAGGGTGAAAACAAAACAACAATTTTCTGTGAATTGCAAAATATCTGGGTAGTCACAATCAAAAACACAACTGACAACAGAAGTCAGTTATTTCTATGGTTTACAATAACTTAACACAATAACCTTAATTATAATTGATAGCATATACTCATACATTAGAATTTCAGAAATCCCATGCTATCTTGGAACATATATTAATATTATTCACTAAAATATAACCTGAAGAAGATTAAACATTATTTTTATTTTGGCAATCCCATGTAACTAAACATATCACATAATCCTGTTTACCTCTCTTTTGGATGCTCCAAGGGTCCTCTGTATCATCCAAAAGCCTATCAAATATGTTAACGGTTTAAAACACTTTATATTATGAAATAGAATTTCAGGTTATTATAAGTCATTTATTTAACCAAAATGATGACTCAAATCTTTTTTAAAAGGCACAGAATTTTTAGTTATTAAATGGGAAAATTCACCTTTCCAAACAATCTGTCTTTTGTCTCATAAAACAGGCATAAACGAGCACCCTCACCACTTCTACCACATAGTGAGAAGACATCATCTATCACCCAGAAAGCCAGTCCTCACCAAACACCAAATCTACTGGTGCCTTGATCTTGAACTTCTTGCTTCCAGAACTGTAAGACATAAATGTCTGTTGTTTATAAGCCACACAGTTTATAAGTATTTTGTTATAGCAGCCCAAATGGACTAAGACACCACTTGAATGTTTCTACTTGTTTATGGCTCCAGTGTTTCTGTTCCATGTAAACTGATCATACTATGTCTCTTTGGACACACCTACATCTAGAAGCAATCTAGAGATCTCAGGGTGATGGTTTACTCTGAGACTTCAATTCTCTGACTGATCTATGAAAAAGTCTTTGATACTTAACTGTCTAGTTTTTTCTTGTAAGAATTGTGGGTGAAAACATTCAAGTATTTCACATGCCAGAGATGACATCAACAGTTTCTCTTTCTCTCATATATATATATATGTGTATATATATATTCATATATATGTATATGTGTATATCTATATATTCATATCTATGTAACATATTTATTCTCATGTATATTCATATATATATATATGAACAGGATCAAATATATATATATATTTTTTTTCAAATATATATATATATATATATATTTGCAACATGGTCTTGATCTGTCTGTTAGCCTGGAGTGCAGTGGCACTATCACAGTCATAGCTTACTCAGTCTCCCTGGCCCAAGCAATCCTCCCCTCCTCAGCCTCCTTAGTAGCTAGGAACACAGGCACACACTACCACTCCCAGCTAATACTTGTATTATTTTTAAAGATGGAGTTTCACCATGTTGACCAGGTTAGTCTTGAACTCCTGAGCTCAAGCAACACTGCCGCCCAAAGTGCTGGAATTACAGGCATGAGCCACCATGCCTGGCCAACTGTCTATATTTTTGGAACTCCATTTAATTATCCACATATAATTTGTACCGGTCTTTCAAATTACAACTTTTAAGCGACCATGTCCTTGAAATTGCCATTATCTTCCTCTTCAAATAGATTCTTATGCATGCAGTGTTATCGTGGGGGCCAAGGCCCTCAGCCTCCTGGAGACTTGCTAAAAATCACTGATATGAGGCAGATTGATTAGTGGGAGAAAAGATATACAAATTTATTTAACATGTATACACAGGAGACTTCAGAATGCCCTCCAGTGAAGTTCAGAAGCTTATGTAACATCCCGGCAAAATATGTTATACAAGTAGGGAGAAGAGGACTTCTATTGACAGGATTACTAGAAAGAATGAATAGATCTGAGAACACAGATTGACTTGTAAATAGCTCTCTTTGACAATAAAAGGCTCCGTTCTGTTTAAGTGTGGTTATATTCTTGATCTTACCAGGAGGGAGGAGAAAAAAATAATTGTTCTCCTTGGTGAGGGGAGAAAAAAATAATTGTTCTCCTTGGTGGGTCCAGATTTTAGGCAGATGAAGGACCTTCAGAGAACAACTTTATCCTATGCTTTGGGAGAGACTGGGGAAGCAGAAAGATCAGAGGGACCTTGAGGCTTCCTCAGTTCCGCATGTCAAAACACCATGTTTTGGGGTATTGGCTTGTGTCCTAGTATTATCTAATAATGTTCTATCTTCACCAATCTATCATGAGAAATTTTTGTTAATTTATTTTATATTCCTCATCTACTACATGAGTCAGATCAGTTCTCCACTAAAGACTAAGGATTAAAAGATAACAATTCTTATTTTCTTATAATATCAAATAGTAAATAATCAGAGTAATTTATGCTCAAATATAACCCCAGGTATCATTCATCAAGGAGGCATAGTGTCTGTAATGGCCAAACTAACAGGACTAAGAATAGAGTCACCAAAATTGGTCTTTGACCTCTTTTGCCTTTTTAAAATTCACAAACTATTTTGTGCTTGTTTATGTGTGTATGTGTGTGTTGGTGGCAGTTTGTGGATTCCGTAATTGAAAATTTAAAGTCTGGGATAATGAATGTGTCACAGCACAGGACGAAGTGAAACCTGGTGCTTCCTGACAATAAATGTTTAATCCCCTTTCCTTGGAGATCTCAGAAAAGTCCAGTAATTGAGGAAACAAGAATATGAAACCCTGGAGTACAACTTTTTATGAACACTGTGTAGTTCATGACACACAACGGATCTTTTAAAAACAGACATTGGTGTTCGGTAAGTTTACCCATTGACAAATGATTGTTTTACTGTATACAATACTCCCTACAAAACTTTTACTACTATTACACAAAAGAGTAATAAAATGGGAAACACCTTTTCCCCTCTATTTATACATCTCTCTCATCTCTGTAACTAAGTTTAATGCTGGAGAGAGAAAACAATATAATTCCTAGGGATCCCCTGTTCAGTGTTAATGAAATGAGCTATAGGGCAGCCTAAGGAGTAGTGACTGGCCTCCCACGAAGTGATCTAAGCATTGTCTTTGCAGCACCACACCCAACACACCCCATATTCTGCCAGTCCACAATGAGAGAGCCAGGGAGAAGGACTCCCCCAAAAATGTTTTATCTAAGCTTAATAACAAAATATCTCAATAAAGATAAACAAATATTTCCCAATTAATTATTGTCATTTTTCCGTACCATCTCATTGGGGAAATTTTCAATAGGAATGCAGAACTTTACAAGTACCCCTTCTATTCGTTTTCCACCCCTACACTGTGTGCCTAAGAGAAATGCTTCCAGAGATGATATCATGTGGAAATCACAATACACTCCATTAATTACTCCCTCTATGGAAGAGACATGTGACATATCTTACAGAATCAGCTCAAAAGACAGACAATCCAAAGCACTCATTATGTATTTTCATCTGACGCAGCACATTAAAATTTGAAGAAAGAAAACCATCTTATCATAAAGTCAGCAAAAAAAAAAAAAAAAAAGAAAACAAAACAAAGCTCCTATTTATTTGCACACCTCTGGTCATTTGGAAGATGATGCATTGTGCTACAAATATTGTTTTCCAAAGATCCCACGTGGTGTGGTAGAGAGAAGATGGAATGCTAATTAAAAACAAATTAAACCTCTGTGATTTCCAACTCCATATGATCTTCTAAGAGTTACTTAACCTCTATATTCCTCATACTTAAAATAGTTCCTGTCTCTAAAGGTTGTAGCCAGAAGCTTTATGAGATAGTGAAAGAAACGCACCTTCCAAAGAGTTGGCCCAGAAAGTAACTCAGCATACGTTTATTTCTTTTGGACTGACTGTCTTTCATTAGGCAAATATGACCTAAAATATATCCACAGAGTTTTAATTCCTTTTGCTACTGGTAGGTTGTCCCTAGAAGTGTCAACTATTCAATCTGATCAACAATCCTTTCTGCATCATCTGTTAAATGCTTTTCTCCTTCTGTAGGTTTTAAATAGAAGTTGCTTAGATAACCAGTGTTCCAGGCAGATTGGATGAGTCAAACTAGACCAGTCAGAACACACTATTGCCTCAGCCAAAATGACTGGAATAAGTATTTCAAAGGAAATTCAAGCCAGGCAAACAGAATTTTTCGCTAGGTGTTTTCATGTGGTTGCCTGAAAGACAGAAATCCTTGCCTATTTAAAGAAATATGAACCTAAAACTTGAGTGGGACAGTGATGTTCCTGTGGCTAAGGAGAAAGCCAGTTGTAACAGAAAGGAATGAGGCTGACAAGGAAAGGAAACTTCAGGGACTTCTATTCCAAGGGCAAGTCTCAAAACATCAGTTACCATCTTGACAATTAGGTCATTCCTTTGAGAGTCAGCCCAGGTGTCTCCTCTTCTAGGAAGTTTCTCATGATTCTTCCAGGCTGGATTTAGGGCTCTACCTTCTGTCTTTCCATAGGATTCTGTCATTCTGTTCTGACTCTGATCACTTTATTATGTATCAATCACTGCCCATCTTCACCACCAGTTTATAAAAGTCAAGAGCAACTTGTCTCAACTTTCAATACTCAGTACTTCTCTTGGTGCCAGGCATATTTTAGTCTCTGAGACACAGACATATTATTCTGTTTTAACAACTCTTCTGATCTTAGTTTAGTTCTTTATTTCTTTGTAGCCCACAGCTGTGCCACAGTGTTTGACGTTTCATCTTGATGTGTCTTTTTGTTTGTTTTGATTGTTCTGGTTAAGATTTGATGACTTAAATGCATCTATGGTTTTATTTTTTTTTTAGCATCCTTTTTGCTCCCATCATAGGCAACTGGAAACCTTTCAGCAAAATAGTCCTGGAAGAAAAAAAATCTTATCTTTCAGGACAGATATTTATATTGTGGTAGAAAATCCTGCTAATCTATATATAAGTGACTTGAAAACAAAATGGCAAAGAAAAGAACCACACTGCTATTTGAAGTTTGTCTCATTGTTAAAAAGGTATCCTGTTTGTTTTTATTAATTATGAGAGTACTTCCACCCACAAATAAAATATCACATGCTAAATGCCAAAGTTTGAGAAAAGTCACAATCTTGTCACACAATAATTAAGCAGATTTTTGGTATTTATTTAGACTATTAAGTGTGCAGAACTTTTAATTGAATTAAAGTGAACTTAAAGTAAAATGATTGTCACTCTCCCTACACTTTCCTCCAGTAAACAGAGATCAGAAGCCAAAGACGAAGATGCCCCCAGGCAAGAAGCAGTTTAAAAATATATGAGAAAATTTCCTAAGAAGGGTAGAAAATGATTGTTCTGTCTCATCATTTTCAAGGATTTTACTAATTCTTCTCTAGAAAGTAATCACCAAGTCCTTGGTATTTAACAAAGGTAATTAACAATTCAAGGCTTGCTTTTAAGATTCCAGTTTCCAAAAATAGGCCTTCAAGCCAATCCATGTTCAGTACCATTGAGAGGGGATCTATGCCTGATCCCTTCATTTAGATTGCTTGTCTGGCCTCCAAAATCAAGGGGCAATGTTCTCAGCCCTGTCTTTGGAGCCAGGGAGGCTTGCATTAGAATCCAGTTTTTACTGAGTGCAAGCTCTGATTTTTACCAAGTCTCAGTGTACCTAGGACTCAATTTAATTGTATGAAAATTTCAGCGAAATGATACCAACCTCTCAATGTTGTTGCATGTAAAAATGAGATTTGTACATAAAATGTGTAGTAGGTGCTCAATAAAGATAGTTGTTAGTCAATAACATTAGGAAATTCTATATTTGTTTGTGCCAGATATTGTATTGGGTACCAGTAAATAAAGGATGAGGGCTAATTCTTTCTCTCTGAGAGCCTACCTTCTGTAGGAGACAGAGTGAAGGAACAAATTAATGAATTAATGAATGAAAAAGAGAGTGAATGAAAATTTCAAATTGTGAAAAATATGAAAGGGAAAAGCAACACACAGGATTTTGGCATGGGAGAAAGAATTTTGTATTCAAATGGAAAAGTGTTAAGAGTTGGGGTCTTACCAGCAGAAATCAGGTGGAGAAGAACATTCTAGGTAGGAAGAACATATGCAAATGTCCTGGGGCAAAGGAAAAAGCTGAGCTTTCAGTCAGCTAGCATGAACTAGGAAAACTCGCATGAATGGAGATTGGAGAACCGGTAGATTTCGGCATAAGGTTAGTTTAGAGATGGGCAACATAAACCAGGAAGCAATAGTGCGTAAGAGTTTGAATTTGATTCAATGGAGAAGAAAGTCTTGAAAGATTTAAAAAGAATGTAACTTATGCTGAGTAATCTGGCCTGTGTTGAATAGACTGCAAAGGGCAAGAGGTGAAAGAGGAGAGTCTAGTCAGGGGGTCATCAAAGTAGTCTAACAAGAGATGGTGATTTTTATTCAAATAGTTATGGAATTGAAGATACTTGGAGTGACACATCATACATATTTGTTGCTTATGATCTTATTATTAGTAACATCAACCATATCACATCAAAGCACCTGCACTCAGCCTTGACTCCAGCTTCCTCAAAGCGCCACTTGTTCCACTCTCTATATTACGTGTGTTCACATCGATCTTGTCCCGGGGTAGATCAAAAGCTCCTGTGAGATTGGGGGTTCCATCTTACCCACCTCTCATACCAACTCTTTTCATCCCTTCATTCCTCTCCTAGAATCAAGCATATAATATTTGTGCAACAACAACAAAAGTATGGCCCAAATAAATAAATGATGAACATCACAGAAGGCAATTTGCAAGGATAACAATTCTCTCTCGTTCTTTTCTTCTCTAAAAAAGTATTGCAAGTCTCCTTCCTCTGAAATGTGAGATGACCTGACATTCTTCAGAATGCTACCCACACCAATAGTGCAGAAAATTTTGCCCAATTATCTGGCTTAGAAATAGTTTCTTTGAACTTCCCGTCATAATCAGAGGTGAGTTCTTGGCTCTGGCATTATTGTTGGCCATAATTAGCTCTAGTTAAACTGCCTCTGTGCTTCCTGGCAGGCAGATCACCTACATCAATACTGCTACCAGCTTAAGCTTGCTCTGGGGAGACATTGTGTGTGACAGACTTTATTTTCAGGGCAAACTGCCATTGAATGCAGTTGCAGAATCCATTGCTCTGCCCGGTTAAGCCAGAACTGTATTTGATCAATGGGTCTTATGGGTAAGTGTCAGAATAATAAGGCCACTAATCATTTGCAAGTCCACGGCTTTGTTCATCCAGGGATCTCAGAGAACTTTACCTGAGTTAAGTAATACTGACAATGCCTCTGTGAGCTAGATCAGTGTTATTATTCCCATTTTACGGATGTGGAGACTGAGTAATGGAGAAATTAACCCAATATTGCTCAATAAAGAGATGAAAACTCAAAAAATACCTCTGAGCCTCTGTCTGCCTTGTCAATTAAATTCATCAGCTCATCAGTACTAGCTGTTTCTTAGATGATCATGTTTTATTAATGTACACTGTTAAGCAGCTGCCACCTTTCACGCAAGAGGTGACTACCTTTCCATCAAGGAGAAAGTAATTTTGGTTTATAGCAACTGTGGGAACAAACGCTAAGGAAAACTAAGCTGCCTTCCTTCCATTACATTGTTCACTCTCTGCCCTAAATGACTTCTTTCTCAGAAAAAAAAAAATCCGGACAAACATTTTTGATAAGCTACATTGTATCTAATGTAGTTGGGAGTAATTTTTGACATAGGATAAAAACATATGGCAGTCACAATATTCAATCAAGGAAGAAAATCTGCTTTGATATAAAAATAAAAAGCAAAAACCAGCAAAAACTCATTATTTTACATCAACAATGGAAAAGTTACTGAAATAAACATGTGAAATGTCTCATGTAATGCATCTAATGGGAGAATGAAAAACTTTGAAAGCTTCAAGGTATCCAGGTAGAAATTGTTAAAGCCCTTACTTTGGTCAGAAAGTGGTAAAATTTCTGCTCTTTGTAGGATTGCAGAGTTAATGGAAAGGTGAAGGGCAGAGAAGCCAAGCCTGAGACAGATGTGGAGAAAAGGAAATTTGTTTTCAAGGGCCTCCCATGACCTTTTCTTTGTTTGCTTTCTTGCACTGTAGCATGTGGCTGTGTAAGAATGTGGTCTTAGGAATAGGAAAATATTTTCCTTCTTTTAGTTGAGTAACCTTGAACCAGATTTTCAATTTTTCTAAACCCCTGTTTCCTCATCTGTAAATCTGGAATACTACCCTTTTTGCAGGATTATAAAGAAGATGAACTGAAACAGTGTATGTAGGAGTCTAATTTAGTGCTTAGTATTTAGTAGATGGTCAAGGAAAGGCAGATAATGCTAATATTGTTAGCAGCCACTTTCTCTACCTTAAACCACGTTATACCCTCCAAACCTGCACACGTACCTTAGTTATTCAGTATGCTCCCTGCTGGTCTAACAAGAACTGATTCTGCAAATACTATCTCCACTCTCTGCTTCCCCCTTCTCTCTACTCCTTCCTTCTACAATCCAGTTCTTTAGAATGTTCTGGAACAGTCAATTGACCAATCAGAGCCTCAATTTCTTCATCTCTTAAATGAGAATAACAGCTCCCTTCTGCATAACTTATTTCATAAGATTATTGTAAGAAACAAATGAGGGAATAATTCAGTTTGCATTGTAAACTCTAGCATACAATACATTTTGAGTTTTAAACATTACCATTATTATTTCTTAAAACTTAGCTGAGGAAAGAAAACTCATTTTAATTATTCACAGTAAGACATTAATGACAAAGAGTTAGCAGTTTACCTCTGCTGGGTAACATTGGTTCATTTTAGTAGGCACGTTTACTGCCTTAATCCAAAACTGGAAATGCTAGTGAAAATTCAAGGCAAAGAAACAAACAAGGAGAGACATTCATTTGAATGAGAAAATCCCTAAAGTGACCCTCTACATGCTAACCTCTAAAAAGGACTGTTCTGGCACATTTTGCTCTCTTTGCAAACCCTTTGCTCAGTACTCAAAGTTGATACTGATGGAGAAATTGTAGCATCAAAGAAGTTGACCCTGTGGTCACCAAACAGCCAGGGTTCCCCTCCCCTGTCTCTGTTCCCAATACTGAAAAGATCTTCTTGCATAACAAACTCAATTTAAGCCCCTGCTTTCTCAATTTAAGCCCCTGCTCTAAGCTAACAACAGTTTTCTGCTGCAAATGCTAATTGTCCTGACAAGGATGCCTGTCCTCTTTGCAGCAGTGGCTGTGTGCTAAAGGATTCAAACTATACAGAAATCTATTGCTACCTCCCCCAGTAGAAAATGCTATTAAGAAAAGGTCTTCTTTTTTATATAAAAAATCCCTGCTAACTGTTTCAGAGGTAGAAAAGTAAGCCCAATACAAATACAAAATCCAACTGCCAAAAAGCTAATAAAATGATAAGAAGATCCTGGCACTGATTTTCAATGCTTGCAATGACGTGCTAAAATATGCCAAGTCATGCTCAGGAAGAACATTAGGCTGTTCCTATAAATGGGACCTATGGATCAGCTAAAGCAATAGAGTCTAATTACTATTATTAATAATAGCAAGAGTATATTAATCTCTCCTATCAGCAAGCAGGTATAATATTGACCTTTTCTTTCAAAGACAGCTATAATGCTATTATTTACAATTCTAGGCATTTTATTCTGCAGTAATAGTTACAAAATGATTAACACAATGATGTCCCATGCTGCACTGTCAAAATTTCTCTTGGAGAAAAGGATGGTCATGCCCTTCAGCTGAAGAGCATAGGAGTCGACTCATAAGAAAATGTGGAAAATAAACACCAGCTTAGCTAAGATAATTATCTGAAATAATGATAATCAATGAGGCATCTCACATCTATCCATCCATCCATCCATCCATCCATCGCTCTTAAACATAACCTTTGTGCTCTGCCATCCCCATCACCAGCACACACTGAGGCATACCCACTGAGAGTAGACCTAAAATTCTCACAGGTGGTCAAGTATGGCAAAGACTCAACAAATTACATGCATTTTTAAATGTTTTTCATATTGGGGAAATAAAGATTGTGTATGCTAATTAATTGTGAGAAAATGACTTCCATCACTTCAAGAGCAAGGCAATTAAGTCTGTATGTATCCTTCACATCTCTCTTTCTCTTACTAGAACAATGTTGGAGGCCACATGTGCCACATGTCATACGTCCAAGATGGAGAAGACCACCCAGCCTGCATCAGTTTTATATCAGTTTTATGAGAAATGAAGGATACTTTTTTTTTTTATTATTAAGCCACTAAAACTGTGAGGGTTCATCTGTTTAAGCAGCTAGTGTTAATTTTTCTCATACCTAAGATCCCAGAATGATTTTAACATGCTTAGTGATTTGGGAATGTCATTCAACCTCCTGGAATCTTTTTTCTCTCTGATGAAACAAATAAGCCCCCTTCTCTCAAGCGTTCTATAATTTCTAATAAGTTCCTTGAGCATATAGGAAAAAGAAAACACATGCCAAACAAATAGCTATGTCATTGTTGGATTTCATCTGTAGGTTTTTCTTACTCTGCAGACAAAATACATTGCCAAAATATATTGGCATTCTTAGAGTTTTTATGCATAGTATTTAACCCACTGTATAGTAACTACATATATACGCATCCTTCTGTGTTTTGTGTTTTCTTTTGTTCTGTTTTTTGTTTTTGCATAGAACTGTGAGCTCCTCTGGGGGCAGGAATTGCCTTTTTGATCACTTTATCACCAGAGTCTGGGGCAGTGCTTAGCAATCAATAATTTTTTTGCTGTTGTTGAAATGTAATTATGAATCTTGAAAAGAAAGCTTGCAATAGCTTATCTGTCTCTTCTCTGCCACCACTGAGGAAAAATTGCCACAGACAATGTGTAAGAAGTTTTGGAGAACGGAAGCGCATACAAAGGAGAAACAGAGGCTGAGAGAGAAAGAATGAAAATGGAATTGAGGAGACTAGGCAAGAGAACAGGAATAACTTATTGATGTCAAAGGGGACACAAAGAAGGTATGAGGGAGTTAAGCCAGACAAGAGAGTCAAAAGTCCAGGTCAGAGCACAAAGGCCATCCCTAGCAGAACACCTCATCATTTTTTGAAGTGGCAAATGAAATGTGACTGAGAATTGGGAGTTCAGAGATGGGATGAACATGTATCCAATATATATACTTTTTGTTTTAACCTGGGACATGCATTGCTGGGACTTAGATGGAATGAAAATTTGAGATCTGATGGCAAGGCCTCAACTCTCCAGATGTCTGGGGCCAAGGAATACAAGGCAGGGTGAATTGGTCAGGATGCTGGTGACAGTTTCAAACTTGTTTGACAAGTAGAACAAGACAGGATGATAGGACTAGATGCCAAATGGAGTATCAGCCCTCTGCTATTGTCTCAACTAATGTAATCAGGGAAAGAAAACATTTTATGCTGTCTATCACTAAAAATGTCCAAACAAGGGTTGGAATCTCAACAAGGCAAATGTGTTCTTCAGTGTGTCACCAGTTTCCTTAGAAGGCCATTTGTTTTAATACTGGTTAGCCACTGGTCTTTATCTGAATGCTTCCCATCACTGAAACAAGGATCTTTACTCTTTCAACACAGTGTCACCTGCCTCTGAATCTGATCTTTGGTATGTCATTCCCATTCTGAGGAAAATGACAAAGCCTGGTAAGTGACACTTGACAACAACCTGCCTGACCTTTTGTCAAATTCCATCTCCACTGAGGCTGCAGCACCAGACCAAGGAGCCAGCCACATAGAACTATGTCCAGATCAAGATCTAAATTGCAGGGTGCCAAAAAAAAGACAAGAGCTCAAGAGTATTAAAGAGCAAAATGTTTAGGTAGTTCTGAGAGTCAAGTATAAGCCCTGAACCCAGAAGGCAGCAGCAAAGGTAAAGCTAAGAAATGAAATCCAGGATCAGGAGACAGGATCCACTGGAATAGATGGGAGGAGGTAAAGAGATAGAGTATGATGTTTCTCTATCAGTAGTTCTCCAAAAGTGTTCAACAAAAATGTATACTTCAAAAATGTCTGCCCCTATACACTAGTTCAAATACGTGATGTTCTTTCTGAGCACTTCAGTTCCAAAAACGATTGCTCAGAACAATTCTCCTGTATCAAAATGTTTTTCTTAGATTCTATCTAGTATTCTTGCTCCTACAACTTCACCAGTTACTCCTATTACCAGGAGGCCTCCTATGGGCTAGAATACCACTTTCGAATTTCACAAATCCAGTGGCTTAAGCCTTTTGGCCTTCCCATGAGTAACTCATCAGGGATTGTCTATCTCCCTGTGTCTTTGTCTACTGGATTAGCCTTTATTCCCCTACCTGACTCTCTCATGTCATTTCTGCATTAATTTCTGGGACCTGTTAACCCTCTTCATTTTCTCCAGGATCACAGTGATGAAAGGTCAAAAATTCCTCCCTTCGATGCAACTAGGTCAGTGTGTTGTTCTGTCCTCAGGCATTGACCCTTCAATTTCTCAGTTTGGAGGTGATTTCCAAGTTCCAATGCTAATTGCGACACGGGTGAAATTGCAAATTATATAGCATTGATGTATGCGGTGTCCCAACAAGTGTAAGCTGTTAGCCCATTTGGCCTGCTTTTTTCATAACTTAAAACATTTTGCATTTCTAACCAAGATTGCTAATATTATCTTTTTTTTTTGATTTGGGAAGGAAAGTCTCCAGTTACCAGCTCCCTAATTTCTTCTGTTGTCTCATTATCCAGAGCTGGGTGACATGTCCGGCCAAGGGAAATGAGAGAATGATTGGATTACATCAATCATGATGCTTTCTGGGGCAGGAGTCTGAATTCCATGCAATCCAGGGATTCCCACCAACTACCCGAGTCAATTAGAGTCTGGTATCAAGAAACAAAGGGAAATGACTGTTAAATAGGACAAGGACAAGGTCTATCCTATTTTCATTTATAACAGCATCATCAAGTATCATCAAGTTAATTGAGTAAGAAAATTCTACAAATTAAAACTGTCCAACAACCCAATGAAGTCCTGAGTTCCTCTCAAAATAATCTCCAAGGAAATGTCATTTGACCATCTTAATGTATATTACAAATGAGTATCTGAAATAGATACCAATTTTCCTGCCCCACATAGCAGGAAAAGTCATTATGCAGTAGGGGAAATCATAAAAACACTAGAAGTGAGGACAAATAAAAAAAAAGAAAGATTTAAAAAGCAAATTCAACTCACTCTATAACTTTTCTGGGAGCCATAAACATATGACTCCTATTGACTGTGGCATACATGGTTTTCCTCCAATTTTCTTTTTTGCCTTCCTACTTTAGTAAAGGAATCACTAAGTCTCAGCTGTTCATATGGCTGCTCAACTGAAGACTGCAGTTCCCAGCTTCCTTTACAGCTAGATGTGGCCATCCTAAGTTTTACATAGCAGAATGGGAGTGAAAGTGGCATGTTCAACCTCCTAGGAATAGCCTCAAAGTCAGCAGACAACCTCTCCTTCTGCTCTTCATCCCCAGTCCTATTGCTTGGAATGTGGACATGATGGTAAGTCATCTTGAATGGTGTACGTGAAGGCAAAACACTTGAGATAGCAGAGAAACAAAATGAAAAAGCTTAGCTGCCTAACACTATGGGGCTACCAAACCAGCCTGCATTGCTTATGCTCAGATTGTTACATGAAGGAAACCTAGACTTTTTTTGTTGAAGCCACTGTTATTTTGATTTTTGTTACATGAGGCAAATCTTTATCCTACATTGGTCCTCCTCCATTTCAAACACAGCTTTTGTAAATATTTGGTGGGTTTCTAATAGCTCAAGACTAACCTTACCTCTTTATTGCTGTTGATGGCTCCATATCTCACTTCTAGAAATTAAGGGGATCTGGCTGGAAATCTGAACCCTGTTTTAGTCAGTTCAAGCTGATATACCAGAATAGCATACCATAAGTTACTTAATCAACAAATATTTTTATATTACAGTTCTGGAGGTTGACAGATCCAGTGACTGGTGAGGGAACTCTTCCTGGTTTGCAGATAGTCGTCTTCTCCTTGTATCATCAATGGCTGAGAGAGAAATTATCACTTATGCTTTTTCTTATAAGGGAGCTGCACTCTTTCTATTCACGGGAGCTGCACTCTCATTATCTAATTACCCCCTGATATGGCTTGGCTGTGTCCCCACCCCAAATCTCACCTGGAATTGTAATAATCCCCATGTGTCAAGGGTGGGCCCAGGTGGAGATAACTGAATCATGGGGGCAGTTTCCACATTCTGTTCTCATGGTAATGAATAAATCTAACAAGATCTGATGGTTTTATAAACAGAAGTTCCCCTACACAAGCTCTTGCCTGCTGCCATGTAAGACATGATTTTGCTCCTCATTCATCTTCTGCCGTGATTGTGAGGCCACCCCAGCCATGTGACACTGTAAGTCAATTAAACCTCTTTCCTTTATAAATAATCCAGTCTCAGGTATGTCTTTATTAGCAGCATGAGAACAGACTAATACATACAGCAAATGCCATGCTTTTAATGCCATCATATTTCAGGTTAGGATTTTAACATATGAATGTTGGGGTGACACAAACTTTCGGTTCATATTCTTTTCCTGGCCATCCAAAATTTATGGCCTGCTTGTATGGAAAAATACATTCATTCAATCTCAACAACTCTGAAAGTCTTATTTCTTTTTATCATCAACTCTAAAGTTCAAAATCTCACCTAAATGTCATTTAAATCAGACATGAGTAAGACTAAGGTGTGATTCATACTGAGACAAAATTTTTCTACAGTTATGAATCTGTGAAATCAAACAAGCTAGGTGTTTCCAAAATACAATGATGGTACAGATATGGAATAGATATTCCCATTCCAAAAAGAAGAAATTAGAAGAAGGAAGTGGAGAGGAGTTCCATGCAGGTTCAAAATGTAGCAAGGCAAGCTCTTCGAGATTTTAAGCCTTGAGAATAATCTTTTTGGCTCAATTATCTGCCTTTTAGGCACACTTGGATAGTGATGGCTTGGTGGGTTGGGCCTGCTCCTTCTACCTGAAGCTTCTGCTCTCTGCAATGGCCCCACATGCCCATGCTTGAGTCACTGGCTGGGGCATCCTGGCCCTCCAAAATCAGACAGGCAATTCCATCCTTAGATGACAAGGAGGAATGATCCTTTCCCCCTGGGCCTGTAGTGAGAGTGGCAGCCATGTTGATCTCAGAATCACCTTTGGGGACCTTCTTTTCCTTTCTTGACAGATAGCACATATTCACAAGCTTCTTTACATTTTCTCTGTTTTCTTGAGCCCCAGTTAGCAGTGTTTCTGCTTGTGTAATCCCATCTTTATCTCTAGCTTCTGTTGAAATGGGTGATTAGATCCTCAGTTCACACTCACACTAATCTTATAAAATGGTCTGTCTGCCACACCCTTAGAGCTGTCTTCAGAATGTGCTTTCTCATTTCTGGCAATATGGATTGGCTGAAATTTTTTCAAATCTTTAATTTCTGGGAACTTGTTGCTTAACAATCCCTTCTTTAAATCATTTCCCTCTTCTTGCTTTTTACAAAGGAGAGGAAACAAGCCACTCCTTCAAAACTTTGCTTAGAAGTCTCTTCAGCTAAGTATCCAATTCCACTGTTTGCAATTTCTGCCTCCCATGAAACACTAGTACATGAACATGATTGAAGTATTTTCCCACTTTATAACAAGGCTTGCCTTTTTGCTATTGTTCAATAGTGTATTCTTCATTTCTGTGATAGCTCATCAAAATTTTCTTTAATAATGTTCATGTTTTTACCAACAGTCCATACACAATTATTTATGTATTCTCTGAGAAGACAGAAGCTTTCTCTAGAGCTCTAATTTTTTCTTTTAGTGAGCTCTGACAATCAGAATCACCTTTAAACTTCCTTTATAGCAATGTCAGCTTTTTCTGGCACATTGATATGGTATGGCTGTGTCCCCCACACAAGTCTTATCTTGAATTGTAGTTCCCACAAACCCCACATGTCATAGGGGGGACCCAGTGGGTGGTGGTTTAATCTTGGGAACTGTTACCCTCATGCTGTTCTCATGATAGTGAGTGAGTTCTCATGAGATCTGATGGTTTCATAAGGGGTTTTTCCCCTTTGCTCAGCACTCTCCTTGCTGCTGCAATGTGAAGAAGGACATGTTTGCTTCCTCTTCTGCCACAATTGTAAGTTCCCTGAGGCCTTCCCAGCCATGCTGAACTGAGTCAACTAAACCTCTTTCCTTTATAAATAACTCAGTCTCAGTCTCAGGTATGTACTTATTAGCAGCATGAGAATGGACTAATATAGTAAATTGGTACTGGATAGTGGGGTGCTATTGTAAAGATACCCAAAAATGTGAAAGCAACTTGGGAACTGGGTAACAGGCACAGATTGGAACAATTTGAAGGGCTCAGGAGAAGACAGGAAGCTGTAAGAAAATTTGGAACTTCCTATAGACTTGTCAAATGGCTTTGACCAAAATGTTGACAGGGATATGGACAACAAAGTCCAGGCTGAGGCGGTCTCAGATGGAGATGAGAAACTTGTTGGGAACTGGAGCAAAGGTCACTCGTCTATGCTTTAGCAAAGAGACTGCCCTAGAGATCTGTGGAACTTTGAACTTGAAAGAGATAATTTAGGGTATCCGGTGAAAGAAATTTCTAAGTGACAAAGGATTCAAGAAGAAGGAGAACATAAAAGTTTGGAAAATTTGCAGCCCAATGATGCCATAGGAAAGAAAAATTAATTTTCTCAGGAGAAATTTAAGCCTGCTGCAGAAATTTGCATAAGTAACAAAGAACTGAATGTTAATCACCAAGATAATGGAGAAAGTGTCTCCAGGGCATGTCACAGACCTTCATGACAGCCCCTCCCATCACAGGCTTGGAGGCCCAGGAGGGAAAAATGATTTGGGGAGCTGGGCCCAGTACCTCCCCTGCTGTGTGCAGCCTAAAGGCTTGGTGCCCTGTATCCTAGCTGCTCCAGCCATGGCTAAAAGGTGCCAAGGCACAACTTAAGCTGTGGCTACAGAGGGTGCAAGCCCCAAGCCTCGTCAGCTTCCATGTGATGTTGGGCCTGCAGATGTGCAGAAGTCAAGAATTGAGGTTTAGGAACAACCTCCAAGATTTGAGAATATGTATGGGCATGTCTAGATGTCCAGACAGAAGTGGAATTAGGGGCTAGGCCCTCATGGAGAACCTCTACTAGGCCAGTGTGGAAGGGAAATGTGGGGTTGGAGCCCTGACAGAATCCCCATTGGGGAACTGCCTATTGCACCATGTGCCTAGAAAAGTCACAGACACTCAACACCAGCCCATGAAAGCAGCCAGAAGAGGCGCTGCACCCTGCAAAGCCACAGGGGCATATCTGCCTACAGCTGTGGGAATCCACCTTTTGCATCAGCATGGCCTAAATGTGAGACATGGAGTCAAAGGAGATCATTTTAGAACTTTAAGGTTTAATAACTGCCCTATTGGACTTTGAACTTGCATGGAGCCTGTGGTTCCTATGTTTTGGCCAATTTCTCCCATTTCAAATGGCTGTATTTACCCAATGCCTGTACCCTCCTTGTATCTAGGAATTGCCTAACTTGTTTTTGATTTAATAGGCTCATAGGTAGAAGGGACTTGCCTTGTATCAGATAGGAGTACGGACTTGGACTTTTGGGTTAATGCTGAAATGAGTTAAGTCTTTAGGGAACTGTAGAGAAGCACATAGTTGTGTTTTAAAATGTGAGAATATGAGATTTGGGAAGGGCCAGGGAGGGTTTATGTGGTTTGGCTATGTCCCCACCCAAATCTCATACTGAATTGTAGTTCCCATAATCCCCATGAGTCATGGGAGGCACCTTGTGTGAGGTGATTTAATTGGGGTGGGGGGTGGTACCCTCAGATTGTTTTCATGATAGTGAGTGACTTCTCATGAGATCTGGTGGTTTTAAAAAGGGTTTTTCCCCCTTTTGTTTGGCACTTCTCCTTGCTGCCACCAAGTGAAGAAGGACGTGTTTGCTTCCCTTTCTGCCATGACTGTAAGTTTTCTAAGGCCTCACCAGCCATGCTGAATTGTGAGTCAATTAAACTTCTTTCCTTTATAAATTACCCAGTCTCATGTATGTCTCTATTATCAGTGTGAGAATGGACTAATACACATGTACTACAAACTCTTCCAGCCTCTACTCATTACAAAGAGACTTCCACATTTTAAAATATTTGTTAAAGCAGTACCCCAATTCTTGGTACCAATTTCTCTACACTTAGCCCTTTATATCTGCAGGTTCCATATGAACAGATTCAACCTACTGTGAATTAAAATATTGGAAAAAGTATAACAATATAATAATAAAAATAACACAAATAAAAAACAATACAGTTTAACAACTCTATACATAGCATTTTCATTGTATTAGGTATTATAAGTAATCTAGAGATGATTTAAAGTATATGGGAGGATGTGCTTAGGTAACTATGCCATTTTATATAAGGAACATGAGAATCTGCAGATTTCTGTATCTGCCGAGTGTCCTGGAACCAACTCCCTTGGGACACTGAGAGACAACTGTATTAGGGTTCTCCAGAGAACCTTTGCTTATGCAATTATGAAGGTCAAGTCCTACAGTCTGCTGTCGGAAAGTTAGAGACACAGAGAAGCCAACGGTATCGTTTGAAAGCCTGAAAGCCAGACAGCTAATGGTGTAGATTCCAAAGTCTGAAAGCCTGAGAACCAGGAGCACCGACGGCAGAAGAAGATCAATATCCCAGCTCAAGCAATCAAGCAGGGGGAGGGTGAATCCAACCTCCCTCCACTTTTTTGTTCTTTTCAGTCCTTCAGTTAATTAAATGATGCTCATCCCTATTGGAAAGGGCCATTTGCTTTGTACAATTCACCAATTTAAATGCTAATATTTTCCAGAAACACCCTCCTGGACACCTCAGAAATAATGTTGATTAAATTCTAGGCATCTTGTGGCCCAGTCAAGTTGACACATAAAATTAACCATTACACTTTTCAACTTACCAATCTATCTACATCTACATCTATTTTGACTTTAGACCCTCCCACCATCACTGAGTAAGTGAGCAGAGCAAACTTTCTCAAGGAACTTACTGCATTTTTTTCCTGTCATATAATGTTAACACTATTCTCTTTGTTGTTATATTGGCATTGGCATTAGTATAAGCTCAGGTTCTCCAACTCTGTGTGTGTTTTTGTGTGTGAGTGTGTATATGTGTAGTTGAAAAGCAGAGATGGAATTGAGAAGAGGGCAGTTTATGAAGGTGTTTGAAAAGCATTCTTTATCTCAGAATTTGTGATTTTCATGATAAAATATCTGGAAAAACACAGAAATAGATGGGAGTGCATAACTGACCAAGAAACTAAGATTGACAACTAATCTACTGCCAAAATCTTAAAGGAATTTCCTCTAATTATAATATTCATGAAGTGAAAATGAGAAATGCAATTGTCAGGTGACATTAAAACATAACTTGTCACTTGCAGGAGATCAAAGCTGCCAATGTGAAGGACAATGCAGAGGTGCATCAACACATTTGTCTATGCCTTGGCTCAGGAATGCAGAGTCTGTGACAACTGCCAGCCACAAATTGATTGCATAGCTACAGCTATACCAAATAGAACACAGAACACATATTCTAAAGTAGCTCTCTGTGTGTGCATAGACACACAAACACACAGACACACACACATATATATATTTCAGAAGTAAAGGATTACACACACACATATATTCCACCCCAGCTTTCCCAATTTGGACTTATCAATCTAAATATGTTCAGAGTTTTAAAATTTCAGGAATACTACATACTATAAGGCAGAAGAGGGCATATGGCATATTTGCACCTTAGAGTACAACTCCAATAGTATGAAGACAGGGGGAAGAGAAAAAAAAACGTGTAATTGAAACACTAAATTTACCAATATTCTTTCAGGATAAGAAATAACTATTCACTATTTTAGATAATACATAAATAAATTTTTATATAATAATAATAGCCAAGATTAAATATGGAACACAAAATGGAAAGCAGTTTGCATGAATCCTAATCTCACTTTTACATCTTACAAGCTATGTGACCTTGAACAATTCACTTAACATGTTGTCACTTCAATTTCCTCATCTGTAAAATGAGAATAAAAATAGTTGGGAAGATTCTGTAAGTTAACAGGTTAAAAGTACTTTATGTTTGACACTAGTATCAATCCTGGTGATGACTGATCACAGTGATGTATGTGCTATTATGGTATTACAGTGCCCATTTCACAGATAGAATAAAGTGGGTTTTGAAGAGATTCAATTATTCTTTTAATAACTTGTAGAACAAGAATTCTAGTGCACCACTTTATGTATAGAGCTAATACTCTAATTACTATACTATACTATCTCACACAGCAAGTCGACAATACTTTAAGAATTGGGGAGTCTCTCCTAAGACCAACATCACATTAGATAAATGACTGCTAGACACCATAAACGTAGAAGTGATCCATGGATATCAACAAATCTTTATGCCTGAGATCTGAGAACAGTATTTTAACAGTAATCTAGGGCTGAGTGGAAGCAACTGACATAGTCTATCATCAACAATAGATACCTCTTTGTTTAAAGACAACAACACTGAAAACAGAAAAAAAAAAAAAAAAAAAAAAAAAAAAAAACCTGTTCCAGTGAAAATATTCTGTACATTAAAAGAAGGAAAGGACAATTAAGATGCAGAAAAATTGCACCTTAAAAACTTACTAAAGAAAGCAGAAATTGCAGAAATCTTCTTTGTAATCTCAATGGAATATGAAAACTATAGTCTGAATGAAGAGATGAAAGATGAGATTATATGAAAATACATTGAGATAAGAAGGGAATTGGCTGAGAGGCAGGCAGAAGTAAAACTGAAAGTTTGCCATGAGAAATAAAGATTATAAGATTAAAAATGCAATAATAGAATAGAAATCTGCATTAAAAGCAATAAAGAACAACATTAATGCTGTAGAATTAGTGATGATAAGTTTAAGCTCTAGAAACTGCAGAAGAAATACAGAATGAAGAAAAACTCAAAGATGCAAATGTTGATAGTTGGAATAAAGGGCAGAGAAAGAAAGGTCAGTTATGAGGATACTTGGTTTTTTAGAAGCACAAATCACAATTAAGTAATAATAAAAATGTTTGAAGAGACATACAGACAGCATGTGTTCAATGAGTTTACAGATCATAAAGAATTACTTAATACATGAAACACACCTGACTGACATTTTAAAAATTGTGTTTATAGATCAATGTTACTGCTAATAACATGATATAATATGCACAGTGGGGAAAAATTGAAAAATGTACATAAACAAGAAAATATTTTAAAGTTCCTTGAAATCCTATTATATATGGAAATACTATTAACTCTATGCCATGTATTACTTCAGACTGCACATGAATATTAATTATATTATACAAACTTACAAACATGCATACAAAAATGCATGATGTTTTGTATAATATGTTCAGTTCATAATTGTACTATAGATTTTCTCTTCAAAGCCAACATTTTTTTAAATTAGGGAACACAATATATTCATGGTTTATAAAATCAAGTAATTGCAGAAAGTTAAGAATAAGAGAACATTTAAAATCACCTCAAATCTTGTTGACTCAGAAATAAACTCTACCATTATTTTGAAAATAATTCTTTAAGATATTTCTCCATGAAAATGGAAACCTATAAATATAGACTAGATGTGAATTTTACCAGAGGTAAAAACACAGAAATAGATTGAAATAGAAATAGATACAGAGACATTTTCATAAATGAATCACATAGCCAGTGCTCCATTAACAATGCATTTTCACTTAACAATGTATTGAAATACTTCTGTCAATTAATACAGATTTGTTTATTATGTTGATTTCATTAGATTACCTTATATGGCTATGCCATGATTTATTTAATGCATTCTCTATTATTGTGTACACTGGTTACATTTAACTTCTCTGTAACTTAGTTTTTTCATCTGTGTAATGGGAATAAATAGCACTACTCTCAGATTACTTTAAGAATACACTGAGTTTTTCCTCTAGACACTGCTTTAAATGTGTCCAGAGATTCTGGTACCTTGTGTCTTCATTCTTGTTGGTTTCGAAGAACATCCTTATTTCTGCCTTCATTTCATTGTTTATCCAGTCAACATTTAAGACCCAGTTGTTCAGTTTCCATGAAGTTGTGCGGTTCTAAGTTGGTTTCTTAATCCTGGGTTCTAATTTGATTTCTTAATCCTGGGTTCTAATTTGATTGCACTGTGGTCTGAGAAACTGTTTGTTATGATTTCCATTCTTTTGCATTTGCTGAGAAGTGATTTACTTCCAATTATGCAGTCAATTTTAGAGTAGGCATGATGTGGTGCTGAGAAGAATGTATAATTTGTGGATTTGGGGTGGAGAGTTCTGTAGATGTCTATTAGGTTTGCTTGGTACAGATCTGAGTTCAAGTCCTGGATATCCTTGTTAATTTTCTGTCTCGTTGATCTGTCTAATATTGACAGTGGAATGTTAAAATCTCCCACTATTATTGTGTGGGAGTCTAAGTCTTTGTAGGTCATTAAGAACTTGCTTTATATATCTGGGTGCTCCTGTATATTTAAAATAGTTAGCTCTTTTTGTTGCATTGATCCTTTTGCCATTATGTAATGCCCTTCTTTGTCTCTTTTGCTCTTTATTGATTTAAAGTCTATTTTATCAGAGATGAGGATTGCAACTCCTGCTTTTTTTTGCTCTCCATTTTCTTGATAAATCTTCCTCCATCCCTTTATGTTGAGCCTATCTGTGTCCTTACATGTGAGATGGGTTTCCTGGATACAGTACACGGATGAATTTTGACTTTTTATCCAATTTGCCAGTCTATCTTTTGATTGGGGCATTTAGCTCATTTACATTTAAGGTTAATATTGTTATATGTGAATTTGATACTGCCATTTTGATGCTACCTAGTTATTTTTCCCATTAGTTGATGCAGTTTCTTCATTGTGTTGATGCTTTTACCATTTGGTACATTTTTGGAGTGGCTGGTACTCGTTCCTTTCTATGTTTAGTGCTTCTTTCAGTAGCTCTTGTAAGGCAGGCCTGATGATGCCAAAATCTCTCAGCAATTGCTTGTTCGTAGAAGATTTTATTTCTCCTTCATGTATGAAGCTTAGTTTGGCTGGATATAAAATTCTAGGTTGAAAGTTCTTTTCTTTAGTGATGTTGATTATTGGCCCCCACTCTCTTCTGGCCTGTAGGGTTTCTGCCGAGAGATCCACTGTGAGTCTGATGGGTTTCCCTTCGTGGGTAACCTGACCTTTCTCTCTGGCTGCCCTTAGCATTTTTCCTTCATTTCAACCTGGTGAACCTGAAGATTATGTGCCTTGGGGTTGCTCTTCTTGAGGAATATCTTTGTAGTGTTCTCTGTATTTCCTGGACTTGAATGGTGGCCTGCCTTGCTAGGTTGGGGAAGTTGTTAGGTTGGATAATATCCTGAAGAGTGTTTTTCAGCTTGGATTCATTCTCTCCATCACATTCAGATACACCTCTCAAACATAGATTAGGTCTTTCCACGTAATCCCAAAGGGCTAATATCCAGAATCTACAAAGAACTAAAACAGATTTATAAGAAAAAAAAACAAACAAACTCATTCAAAAGTGGGCAAAGGACAGGAACAGACACTTTTGAAAAGAAGACATTTACGAGGCTAACAAACATATCATGCTCATCATCACTGGTCATTACAGAAATGCAAATTAAAATCACATTGAGATACCATCTGAAGCCAGTTAGAATGGCGATTGTTAAAATTATGTGGAGACAACAGATGCTGGAGAGGCTGTGGAGAAATTGAAACACTTTTAAACTGTTGGTGGGAGTGTAAATTATTTCAACCATTGTGGAAGACAGTGTGGCGATTCCTCAAGGACCTAGAAATAGAAATTCCATTTGATCCAGCAATCCCATTACTGGGTATATATCCAAAGGATTATAAATCATTCTATTATTAGGACACATGCATAGATATGTGCATTGCAGTACTGTTGATAATAGCAAAGACCTGGAACCAACCCAAATGCCCATCGATGATAGACTGGACAAGGAAAATGTGGTACATATACACCATGGAATACTATGCAGCCAATGAGTTTATGTCCTTTGTAGGGACATGGATGAATCTGGAAACCATTATTCTCAGCAAACTGACACAAGAACAGAAAAACAAACACCACATGTTCTCACTCATAAGCAGGTGTTGAACAAGGAGAACACATGAACACAGGGAGGGGGAGCATCACACACTGGGCTCTGTTGGGAGGGGAAAAGTGGAGGGATAGTGGTGGGTAGGGAGGTTGGGGAGGGGATAACAGGGGGAGAAATTTCAGATATAGGTGATGGAGGGGGATGGAGGCAGCAAACCACATTGCCATGTATGTACCTATGCAACAATCCTGCATGTTTTGCACATGCACCCGAGAACTTAGAGTGCAATAAAATATATTTTTTTTAAAAAAGAATAAGCTGAGTTAAGTATACAGAAATCACAAAAGTGTATAGTGTATAGTAAAAGCTATATAAGTATTTGATATTTTAAGCATTACATTAAGATTATATACAACATATTATCTAAACCATAAATAACCATAAATATAACTATAATGAAGAAAAAATCTTATGCATACTTTTTATAAATTAGTTTGATTTTATTTTAGCCAGGACTAGAACCAGGTTTTGGGGGGCCTGAAAATGCTATCCTTAAGAAGTAAAATTCAAAATTAAGCACTAAGATATCTTAGAACTTGAAAAAAGTCATGCTAATGAGAGACTCTAAAGCTTACGCTACGTTACCTTCATGGAACCTTCATATGCCTCATTCTTTAAGAAAACATTTTGTATCTGAGAAAGTAGGGGACTATTTATGGAATAATCATATATATTTAGATAAAACCTAGCACAACACATGTCTACTAGATCTTCAATAAATATTAATTCTATATCCTAAAGGGAATTACTGGACCAAAGAAAATTTTGCTACAATTGGCAAACTTACTTTCTAAAATTTGTACCAAATTTAGCTCCACTCCAAAATTCATAAGAATCCCATTTTATCTGAATCTTACCAATGCTGGACATTTTGTTTGGTTCAATATTGCTTTGTTTTGCCACACTAAAGTTTTAAAAATATGGATTCACATTTAAAATATGGATTCACATCTATTTCTAAAGAATAACCGTTGGTTTCATGTTATGTTTAAAAGGTCTATATTCCAAGAGAATGGAAATAATCACCCATGTTTTCATCTCAATACTTTATAGCATCATTTTTTAGATTTAAATATTTGATCATTCAAGGATGCATTGCATTATAACAAATTTCTTATAAATCCAATGTTTTCAATGCTTAGTTTATCCTGTGAAATTTTGATTAATACTTATTTCTCCTGATATAAAATGTTATCTATATTATATACTAAATTGCATCATGTAGTTAAATTAGTATCTGAATTTGCCATTTTCTTTTAATGATCTATCAGGGTTTCAGTCAAGATAGCTTTGGATTAATAAATTAAGTTAGATGAAAATGATATCTTTACAATATTAAGCCATTCTATTCAAGAGTAATACATGTCTCTTTGTGTACTGGAGTCATCTTTTATGGCCCTCTTTAGACTTTTAGGATTTCTTTACGTAAATTTTGAAGTTTTTTGTTAAATTTGTCCCAGGGACCTCATAATTTTTGTTATTTTTTCATTATTATTTCTAGTTGGCTATTACATGATATGTTAAAAAGCCTATTTAAATTATATTTAATTTTTAGTCTCCTTAATTAACTTTCTCATCTATATATTTTTATTAATTTTTATTTATAGATTTTTCATTTTATTTTGATTTATCTTATATGCATACTTTTTTATTTTTTAGTAATATATATTCACATTATAAGTAAACAGTATAAAAGATAAAATAAGTCATCCAGATACTCTGGCTTGCTAGAAACAATCAATATTTAATGTCTCTTTATGCATACAAGAACTCATATTTTTAATCTATTTAAAAAGACACAATAAGGGTAGAGAGATACATACACACCAAGACATGCTAATATGCTAGTATAAATTAAGAACTTAATTTTATTTTACCTAAACTTAACTGTAGTCAAGCTAAAGGATTTAACATACTTTAGTTAAAAGGCTTATTTTTTATTTTTAAATTATGAGATGTTAAATCCTTTAAATTCTTCTGAGTTTAAGGAAAAAATATTGAAATTATTAAGCTGAAGGCATGATATATTTAAACACATGTTCAATGTGGAAATCTTGAATTATTCCTTGCTATCAAATATGAAATATTTAGATTCACACATTTTCTCATACTTCATACTTCTCTAATTATGACTTTTTTAAAAAATTTGAGGCAGGATCTCCCTGTTTCATCCAGGCTGGAGTGCAGTGGCATGATCACAACTCGCTGCGCCTTCAACTTCCTGAGCTCCAGCAATCCTCCCACCTCAGCCTCTGGGATAGCTGGAACTACAGGTGTGTACCATCACTCCTGGCTAATTTTTAAAATGTTTTATAGAGACAGAGTCTAGTTTTGTTGACCAGGCTGATCTCAAATTCCTGGGCTTAAGGAGTCCCCTGACCTTGGCCTCCCAAAGTGCTGGAATTACAGGTGTGAGCTGTCATGGCTAGCCTTACCAGTTTTTATGCATGTATTTTCTTTCACATTTTCTAGCATTTATATTATGCTCCGTAACCACAATACCCAGTCACTTCATCTTTTTTGTACATTTAAATGGAATTAACTTGATATGAATGCTCCCCTGTATTTGAGCTCTTTATTTTATTAAAGTAGAATTTTTGGGTGCTGTCTTCTCTGAGGTTTTTCAAGACTACATGTTTTTTGTCCTGTAAGTCTATTGTCCGGTCTACTTGAGTGTATTTTAGTTGGGTTTTGCAATTTTAAGTAACACTTCTTTTCCCTAGGAATTTTATAGATTTTACAATAGTTTTCTGAGAAGTCTGAGACCAATACAATTTTTTTTTTTACCTTAGAAAGTACGCTTGGTTTGTCTATGTGGCTACCTTAAGAAATCTTTCCTTATGATTAAAATTTAGTACTAAGTCAAGTTGCAACTAGAAGCATATTTTTTTATTTAATACTTCTAATATATGGATTCGAATTTTAATTCTTTATGTATTTTTATTCTTCCATGTAAATTTGAGAATACACTTACTATCTAAAATTTGAGCTATATAATAATTTTTTGGCTCATTTATAATATTAGGCCATTCCATAGATAGAATACAATTATCTACTTAGTAGTCTTGTGAGAGCTTTATTATTTCATAAATTAAGAAGAGTTTCTATTTAAATTTAGATTGCATTTTATTTATTATTATTATTATTGTTTGTTTTTTTGTTTTTGTTTTTGTTTTTGTTTTTGTTTTTGGTCTCACTCTGTAGCCCAGGCTGTAGTGCAGTGGCGCGATCTTGGCTCACTGCAACCTCCGCCTCCCATGTCTCAGTTCAAGCAATTCTCCTGCCTCAGCCTCCCGAGTAGCTGGGATTACAGGCATGTGCCACCATGTTTAGCTAATTTTTGTTTTGTATTTTTAGTAGAGACATGGTTTCACCATGTTGGCCAGGCTGGTCTTGAACTCCTGACCTCATGATCCACCCACCTTGGCCTCCCAAAGTGTTGGGATTACAGGGGGTGAGTCACTGTGCCTGGCCTTATTTTTTATTTTATTGCAAGCAGATCTTTAGGTTATTTCAGGTAGATCTTATAACTGACAAGATTACTTAACTTTATTATTTGACACAGTTCTTTTTATTTTTTGTTTATTCTGTGTAGATAATTACATTCTTTGCAAATAATGATAGTTTTAGATCTTACCTTTTAGTCTCTACACGTATTATTTCTTTATTTTCTAAGAAATTTTTTTCAGTGCTATGCTTTAAAAAAACATAATAATGGGCTTCACTGACTTAAAGAGAATACATTTAAATTATTCTGGTACATATGCTTACCGAATATAGAGAATACGAGGTGTATTGACCAGATCCTTTCCTCCAAGGTTGAAGCTCTTGTTCTCCCAGTTGTTGGCATATTGAAGACCAACAGCTCTTTTCCAAGTCCATCCAATACTTGACTTTAGGTGAAGACAGCTTTCTTGCACAAGGTCATGCCTTTTTTTTAGGAGTAGCCTTTATCTAATGATGGATAGATTTGATGACCTAAAATCCTGGCCCTCTTCTCCCAGATGGCCTCATCTCTGAATAGCTCATACTAGTTTCTGTTCTCTGTACAAAACTGAGGTCTGTCACAAATGCATAGCAGTGGGCCATCTCCTGTCCAGTGCTACTTTCTCTACTCCTTCCAAACCCAAAGTATTGTTCATGTGAGCACTCCCCTGGAAACTTGGAAAATGTCTGTCTCAGTCTGCTGCCCACCAGTGACATCAAGATAGGAAGGGCTCTTTAATATTTTCAGTTTAGTAGGACTGTTTTAACACAAATGCATGCAAAAATATATTAAATATACTCCTTCATCTATTGGAATAATTGTATAATTTTTCTCTTATGTTGATATAATATATCATCATATGGATATTTTCTGATGCTAAGCCGACTTTGCATTTCAGGGATAAACATAAATTAAGAGATCATTATATATTTTATTTTATTTTATTTATTTGACTTTTTTTTATTATACTTTAAGTTCTGGGATACATGTGCAGAATGAACAGGTTTGTTATGTAGGTATAGATGTGCCATGGTGGTTTGCTGCATCCATCACCCTGTCATCTACATTAGGTATTTCTCCTAATGCTATCCCTTCTCTAACCCCTGACCCCTGAAGTGGATCATAATATATTTTATAAAACTTGTTGTATTTACTTACCTCATATATGTATAATATATATTAGATTAAAATTTAACATATCTTTAAGTTTTACAAATATGCACTTATAAGTGAAGTGGGGCCATTATTTTCTTTTATTGTACTTTTCTGAATCAATTTTATAATAAAAACTATACAAGCTTTAGCTGAAAACATTGGTTGTAAGGTTAATCAGAGTACACAAGGTTAAATCTATAATAAAAACAGTCCCCATATCTCAAGGTTTTAAATGCAGCATTTCATTTTTTTCATGCAAATAAATTAGAAATGTAGCTTTCAACATTTCTCTAACAAAGTTGCCTTTCATATAATAGCTCAATGACGAGGTCTATCTTGATTTTGCAGCTCAAATGTTAGATACTTAAGAAATAACTCCATTACCACTTAGAAAACTTTAGATATCCCTCTATTTTTTTTTCTTCCTCTCTTTTCACATTTCTTAGTGTTCATTACATCACAGTTTGTCACTATTGTGCGATAATATGAAAATGTTTATCTTTCCTATAGATTGTGAACTTCAAGAGTGCAAAAAATCCTTTCTCCATAACATTCATCAGAGTGGCTAGCATATGTTAGAAACTAAATAATGTTTGCTTGATGAATAGAGCATATTATTAAAGTCTACTGTGAAACATTTAAAATTTTTGAATAATGGAAAGATATGTTCCTAAACTATAAGTGTAAAAATTATAAAGTGTAAATTATTTCTCTATTAATTTATAAATTATTGCAAGAGAACATCAGCTATTTTATTTAGTTAATTACTTTCTGGATTGTAAAATCCTCAGCAAGACAAACTGAACAAGAATAACAAAAAAATCTTTTGATAAATAATTGACTAATTGCCCCTTTTAAGGTAGTGAGTTATATTAACGAAAGACCATGTCTATGACCAGAGTCTAGATATAAACACCAATGGGGATAGAAGGAAAGCAAGATAAACTCATGTCTCCATCTCGTAAGCCAATGTAAGCATCAGGGTTTATTAGTTTTGCCAGTTTCAATTTTTGGAAAAAATTAATTAGAATGTCATTGGGTAAAACAGGACCTGCCAATTTTACAATGTATCTACCACCTGCTATTTACCTAAACATGTCTACTGAATCTATTTAAGTGACTTATATAGATTCTGATGGGATTCAAGTTTATCACTCTTGTTCTTATTTCTAAAGAAATTTAGAAAATACAAAATGAACACTGCAGTCAGTTAGAAAATGAAATATTATTTTGTAAACATTCCTAGAAAATGCTTCAGAAAATGATTCACGTTTCATTTTCATTCATTACATTCATTGAATATTATTTCATTCAGAAAATAGGGGTTAATGTACTCACTTTATACAAGAACTTGCAAACCAAAAAGAAAGTATAAATCAACATTTTGAAAAAATAGCATATATTTTGTGGCATGTTCACATAGAATAATATTATATGGCCATTAGAAGTCATGATATAGAAGAGGTCAGGTGTAATGGCTCATGCCTGTAATCCCAGCACTTTGAGAGGCCAAGACAAGAGGATCACTTGAGCCCAGGAATTAGAGACCAGATTGGGCAACATAGTGAGATTCTGTCTCTACAAAATATTTTTTAAAAATTAGCCAGGCGTGGTGCTGCGTGCCTGTAGTTCCAGCTATTTGTGAGGCTGAGGAGGGAGGATCACTTGTGCCCAGGAGGTCAAGGCTTCAGTAAGCCATAATCTTGCCACTGCACTCTAGCCTGAGTAACAGAGCTCAAGTACAGTCTCAAAAAAAAAAAAAAAAAAAAAAAAAAAGAAGGATATGTAATAATTTAGGAAAGCAAATACATATTGTAAACTCAAACAAAGTTAAAAAACACAATATACTGGGTATAATCTTTTGATTAAAGAGGAAGAACTAGAGAGATAAGGAGAAGAGGGGAGGAGAAAGAACAGGAGAAGGAGTATGGAAGAGGTATGGAAAAGAAAGAAGGGGGAGAGAAGTATAGAGGATACAAAGGTGTTAAGAGTTTCAGTTCCTTGGTGCCTCGGTGAAAGTGTAGATTTGCCTCTTACAAACAAGGACCTTGGATCAAGTTACTGACCTCAGTTTGTCCTAGTTTCCTCATTAGCAAAATGAAAATGATAATAATAGTATGTCCTTTACAAGGTTGTTTTGAAGTCTAAGCGAGTTAGTATATATGACAAATCACTTAGATTTGTGCCTAGGAAACATTTTATATTAAATATTATAATCTATTATAAGTAATTGTTTCTAAGAAAGAGAAAAATTATAAGCTATTATAAGCAATTGTTTCAAAGAAAGAGAAACTGGAAACATACATGTCAAAGGAATGGAATCTTGAGGTTGTGGAATTACGTTTGTCTATCAACGATTCAGACTCTGAGGCAAACTGCCTAAGTCGAAATCTTGCCTCTGCCTCTCATGAGCTTTCTGTCTTGGGATAGGTTATTTAAATCTTTTGTTTCTCAATTGTCACACTTGTCAACTGGAAAAACAACAATAACTATCTCAGAGAATTAACTGAGCTAATGAATATGAAGTGAATACAGTGCCCGCCCCATAGTAAGAGCTGCAAGAAAGCCCACTCTTATCTAAGCACTTTCTCTTTAAGAGTGAAATAGGGTCTTTTCACACAATTGTATGTGTAAGGGGTATTAGAAAGAGTGCATGCATATGTTTTAAGAGTTTTAATTGGCTTATGTAATGAATCTTTCAAAGTTGAAAGTTTTAGCAAAATTCCATCAAGGTGTAAACATTTCTATACTCTTTGCATTTTTTGTAAAGGTTTGGCCTATATAACAATTTCTCATATTGCATTGTCTCTTCTTCATAACTCAACATTTTTTGCAATTTGTACTTTTCTTATTGTGAAACTAATATTTATTCATTTGCTTCCTCTTCATTTCTCTGAAGAATTTCATCCCTCAAAACTTGGACCACAGTGAAAGTGTTGAAAATCTGTTTCTCTGTATTTAAAAGTTTACAGTAAGAAAGTAGACATTCAGACCTGCATCCTCTGTTTAAGATCTATGTGGCATCTGAAAATCATGTACCCTGAACTCGGGATAATCTCTCTTGCCATGAAAAAGACATACTTTACATTGAAAACTTGCACTAACCTGCATAAGCTTTTCAATCTAAGAAAAGTTCTTATTAATATCATTGACATAATTCCTAGGTAAGCTATAAGGGAGCTTTCTTATTTAATCTTGCCTATTTTTATGTTTGGTACTATTTTGGAATCTGAAAATATAATAGTGAATAGCTCAAATAAGGTCCCTGTCTTCAAGGAGCTTGCAAATTGATGAGGAAAAGGCAATTATACCAATAGAAAAATGAAGAACACATAGAAACTGATCTAAAAAAATTTTTTTAAATGTTCGATACACACACATAGTTTTAAACTCACAAACAATACATCATTTAAAACATATCTATCATCTTTACCTATCAAATTAAACATAGAAAATAATAACAATATAATTTTATACAAGCAAATAATGAAAAAGATATCTAAATATCCAAAAAGAGAGAAATGCTCAAATGAATTATGGTGCACTCATACAATGAAAAATTATGCATTCTCTTCTCTGAGGGAACATGAGATTAAGTAGTCACAGGATTCTACCCTTTGGGCATATCAATAGTAGCATTATGAATTGGATATCATTTCAGCATATTTAAGACTGAAGCAAGAAATAGATCTTCTCAGTTAGCCACCATGTGTGACCTGATCCTATTTATAAGGCTCTTGAACATTAAATGGCTCTTTGAAAACAGTTTTTTTTATACCTTAAGTGCAACTTGAATCAGAAACATACATATTTTGTAGCTATTTGAATCACAAAAATGATTGAGTTTCTGTCAGTTTCAGAGGGATTATCAACTCTGCATATTATATCTTTGAAATGCCAATGGGCTCTCTTCTTTGGGTTTTTGCTAGAAGAACACACAGTGTTGTCAGATGTGATTTGGTTTGCCTCTCTGCTTTGACCACGCATTACTTTGCAAATACCTACATTCACTTTAGTATATTTTACTTATCTGTAAAATGGGGATTACAATGAATAGTTTAAAAGTGTTGAATGGATTCAGATTTATAGAGCATGTAGAACTGTATTTGTCTCACAGTTTACACTGTAACAATAAGTTTATTCCCACTTCTTTTTTTTATTTTTCCTTTATGGCTTCTGCATACCTGATGGGAAGATCAAAAGGTGTTTAGCTTTGGTTGGAAAATTAAATCTCCAAAAAGGAAGAAAGCAAAATGGAACCTAGGTGGGGGGGTTGTCTTTTGCAGTGGCAGCATTAGACCTGCTTCAACTCCTAGCCACCAGAGAACCCACACGTTATTCAAGACAGAGCTCAAAATAGTCCACAGAATTGATTAGGGATAAGGAAGTACCTGGTAGTTAATAGGAGTGCCAGGCAAATAGAACGGGACACAATTTTGGATCCCAACCATCTGGGGTGATCTAAAATCATCACAAAGTCAGACAAGAAATTTGAGTCCAATCTGTCATTTAAGTAGCACGTTGATGTCTTAGTCTTTTTCAGCTACTATAATAAAGCATGATAAACTTGTAGCACTTAAACAATGGAAATTATTTCTCACAAATCTGGAAGCTAGAAAGTCCAAGATAAATCACTTGCATATGTGGAATCTGGTGAGGGCCCACTTCCTGGTGCATAGACAGCCATCTTCTCATGTCCTCACATGGTGGAAGGGGCAAGGCAGCTCTCTGGGGTCTCTTTTATAAAGGCACTGATCCCATTCATGAGGGCTGTATTCTCATCTAATCACCTCCCAAAAGTCTTTTTCTTCTAATAGCATCATATTGTTATTTTGATTTTAACATATAACTTTTGTGGGGCACACAAATATTTGAACCATAGCAAAGTATTTTAGAAAAAGAATAAAAATAAACAGTACATATGACACCCACATATGAAAAAAGTAGTAAAGGTGATACACCTAAATGAATGTCTGAAGGTTAGGAACTACTCTCCTAGTCAAAGTCATGATGGAGGGTTTAAGAGGGAAAGCAGTGGGATATTCCTGAGCTAACATTTAATTAGAGCTGTGATCTGGTTTGGCTGTGTCCCCACCCAAATCTCAAATTTGAATTGTAGTAATCCTCATGTGTCAAGGGTGGGGCCAGGTGAAGATAATTGAGTCATGGAGGCAGTTTCTTCCATACTGTTCTCACGGTAGTGAATAAACCTCATGAGATCTGATAGATGGGAGTTCCCCTGCACAAGTGCACTCTTGCCTGCTGCCATGTAAGATGTGTCTTTGCTCCTTTTTCACCTTTCACCATGATTGTAGGCTACCCCAGCCATGTGATGCTGTGAGTCAATTAAACCTCTTTGTCTTTATAAATTACCAAATCTTGAGTATTTCTTCATAGCAGTATGAAAATGAACTAATTCAAGCTGCCAGACATTTACTGCTGCAAAGCTACTTAAGTGCTTCTGACTCTGACTTAGCACCCGGTATAGTGCTACGTACACAATGCATATCTGATGAAATGTTAGTTCCTTTCTCAGTCTATTGACCCTTGTCCTGTTTGTTGGCATTTTAAATGTCCTCCATTGGTGATTAGACCATCTCACTATGTCTGTCAAAAGGGCTATGACTTCAAAGATTCAATCCCATGTCTTCTCCTGGTTGTCACTGCCAAGGCCTTGACAATTCTCTGAATTCATCAGAAACTTTCCCAAATTGCATACATTTCTAAACTTTCAGTAAGATAGGCAATTCTCCATCTTAATCTTAGACTGTTGCTCTGAAAAATCTTAAAGACACTCAGTGATACTAGGACATTTCCATTTGAAGAAAAGGGATGTCAAACTGGCAAAACAATAAAAACCAAGAGAGATACTGCACTAGGCTGGAGATCTGACTGTGAAAAGCAAATGCAGAAATGCAGAGTTTCTGCTGGCATCTGGAAAGCAAACATCCCAAATATATTTGGACATATGAGCATACCCAGAGCCTAAGAAATCTCATGACTAATGATAAAAAGGGAGCATTCAAAAATGTTATGACCTCTTGTCAATTCAATACAGAATGGCTTGGGCTCAGGAAAAATACCACCCAAAACATGCAATTCAGTAAATGAAATAGATCCTTTAAGTCTTTATTATCAAGAATTCAGAGATGTCATCCCTGCAGGAAAGGAATAAAACAGGTTTTGCGTGTCTCTTCAGCATGACTGCAAATATCACTATTGTAGAATAAATAGAAAGGAAAGATAACATTCATTAAGTGATTATTATTTGTCAAGCATTTTACACAAATTGTCATTTTATTTATTCATTAATTCAATATTTATTGAGCACATTGTTATAAGCCAGGGAATATCAAAGTGAAGAAGACTTTACCTCGCGTAGCTTAGATTTCAGTGACAAAGATGACAGGTAAAATAACAAATATACAATGAAATTTCAGGTATAAATAAGTGACTATGGAGATAAATAAAAGAGGGTAAAGATTAAGGAATGGGCTGGGTGCGGTGACTCATGCCTGTAATCCCAGCACTTTGGGAGGCTGAGGCAGTGGATCATGAGGTCAGGAGTTCAAGACCAGCCTGACCAACATGGTGAGATCCCATCTCTACTAAAAATACAAAAATTAGCCAGGCGTGGTGGTGCGCACCTGTCATCCCAGCTACTCAGGAGGCTGAGGCAGGAGAATCGCTTGAATCTGGGAGGCAGAGGTTGCAGTGACCCAAGATTGCACCACTGCACTCCAGCCTGGGTGACAGTGAGACTCTGTTTCAAAAAAGAAAAAAAGATTAAGGAGTGACTGAGAAGACAGGCAGCTGTATACACAGTATTAGGGAAGGCCACATGAAATCATACTTTTGAACTTACTGTTGAAGGAATTCATGGAGTAGGCCAAGTAAAACTACAAGGACATTTTCCAGCTATGGGAAAAGCATATGCAAAAGCCATAATGCAGGAATGAGCTTGGTCTTGTCAAGGAAGAGCAAAGAATCCAATATTAATAAAGCAGACTGTGTGAAGAGAGAAATGATAAGAAAGAAGCTAGGACTGTTAGGCAGGGACCAAATGATGGACAGAGCTATACTTCCCACCAGGAACTTCGGATCACTTCCTCTTCACAATAATCTGGTGAGAGAACCTTTCTGATCCTAGATTGAAAACATTCAGAAAGCTGATCTCAAAGTTATTAATAGTCTTAATACATATTAGTTTGAATAAAACAGAGAGCTGGACAGAGGTAAATAAAATATTAGAACCCAGATTTTAAGAATGCACATCTAACCTTAATTTCACTGTACTACACCACCTAAATTACATCCTGAGTTATTCAGCAGTATGAATTACAGACCATTTATAACAAATTCTCTTTTAAAACTTTAAAATAAGCATTTAGGCATCCTGATTCTGTTCAACATATAATTATCAAGACTAGGTGTGTCCAATTGGGAAGAAAAGACTTTCAAGAGACCCTTGGCATCCAAGGAATTTTCAGTCTTTATGGAGAATTCAATGGTAGCTAGAACTGTTTCTGAAGTCAAGGCAACTATAGATACAAGAGAGACACTGACATGGAAGATAGGACCTGTGGGGGTTGGTTGAAGAAGCTGGGTTAAGGAGTGTCTTAAAAAGTAAAATATTGCAATTCCATAAAAATATCAACTTCTTTTTCCTGCAATTAGCAGTCTATTTTTAAAAAACTAATTTCCATATGGAAAAAAATAATCAAGAGTATTGAATAAAACTGCACCAAAAAAAAAAAAAAAATGACACAAGTTATTTTGGCCGGGCATGGTGGCTGATATGGTTTGACTCTCTGTCCCCACCCAAATCTCATCTTAAATTGTAATCCCCACATGTCAAGGGAGGGACCTGGTGAAAAGTGATTGGGTCATGGGGGTGGTTTCCCCATGCTTTTCTTATGGTAGTGAGGGACTTTTCCCAACAGCTGATGGGTTGAAAGTGTGACATTTCCTCACTCTTGCTCTCTCTCTCTTCCTGTTATCATGTAAAAGATGCCTGTTTTCCCTTTGCCATTTGCCATGATTGTAAGTTGCCTGAGGCCTCCTCAGCCATGCAGAACTGTGAGTCAATTAAACCTCTTTCTTTCATAAATCATCCAGTCTCAGGCAGTATCTTTAGAGTAGTGTAGTAATGGACTAATACAGTGGCTCATGCTTGTAATCCCAGCACTGTAGCAGGCTGAGGCAGAAAAATTGCGACTTTGATACCAGCTTGGCAACATAGACAAAAAAAAAAAAAAAAAACAACGCAGGCATGGTGGCACATGCATGGTTCAGTGATTGGTTGGCAGAGCAAGACCCTGTTCCTAACAAAGAAAGAGAGAGAGAGAGAGAAGAAGGAAAGAAAGAAAAGAAAAGAAAGAAAGAAAGAAAAAGAAAGAGAGAGAGAGGAAGGAAGGAAGGAAGGATAAGGAAAGAAAAAGAAAACGTGTTCAGGGAGTTCTGCCAGATATTAAAGCATAGTGTATACCATCTTCAATTGAAATGTGGTATTGATACATGAGTAAATAGATAATCTAAATGGAGCACAATAGAAAATTCAGAAGTATATCTAAGTCGAGGATGAAAGTATGTTATAAGGAAAAGATGGTACCACCAATCAATGGGTGTATTAGCTTCCTAGGGCTGCCATAAAAATGTATCACAATGTGTGTGGCTTAGGGCAACAAAAACTTACCGTCACAGTTCTGGAGACCAAAAACTTGAAATCAAGGTGTTGGCAGAGCAATGCTCCCTCTGAAGACCCTAGGGAAGAATCACTTCCAGTCCTCCCTCCCAGTTTCAGGTAGCATCAGGCAGCCCCTAATCTGGGGATAGCCATCTGTTCCTTCTGCCCATTCACATAATCTTTCCTCCCTCAGCATGTATCTACCTCTATGTCTAAACTGTCCCTTTTTAAATAAGGACATCAGTCATACCGAATTAGGGTCCACTTTACTGACCTCATTTTAACTTCATTGCCTCTGTAAAGACTCTGTTTCTAAAAAATACTGCATTCTGAAGTACTGGGGGGAAGGACTTCAACATCTGTTTTTTGGGGGACATAATTTAACCCATAACAATAGGAGGAAAGGTATTGGGGAAAATAGCCATAAACAAAAAAAACCAATCACATTCATACTTCACTTTGGATACTAGAAAATATCTAAATGAATCAGAGGTTTAAACACAAACACTAAAAGCATAAAGATTTAGTAAATTCATTTAATATCTGAAAATGAAGAACACTTGTAACTTTAAATCAAAATCCAAAACAATAAAAGACCATATGGATTCATTTAACTATAAAAATGTTGTTTTAAACTTTTGAACTGGCAAAAATTCCTCCACTAAAATCAAAGTCAAAATAAAAAAGAAAAAATTGCAAAATTTATATTTAGATTCCATCATAAAGTAGTAATATCTCCAAAAGAAGATAAGGTCTTAAATGAGAAGAAAACAACAAACAAGAAAAGAATAAAAATTAGCAAAATATAGAAAGTGAATCTTAACCATATGAAAATATCAACTTCATTTATAACAATATAGTTGAATATTAAAATTGTCCTGAAATACTGTTTCTTCCTTATCTGATTGGCAAAATTGAAAATTTAACACTCTATTTTGTTAGTGATACTATGGGGAAAGAGGCTCTTCCTATATTACTTGTAAGAATGTGGGGATTTCATCTTTATGGAAGTAATTTGGACATCAGTCATATTGAGTTAATAATTATGCAATAATAATTCATAATTAATACATTAATAAGTGTTAATAATATCAACTATTTAATAATTGAATAATAATATTCAATAATAGTTGTTATTGAATAATTATTAATATAATAATTAGGATATTATACATGTATTTAGCATTTAACTTAAAAAATAAATTTTGAAGTATAATAAAAAATATAAAATGACTTATGTATAATGTTCTTCACTGAGATATTATTAATATGGCAAGTGTCTATTAGTAGGAAGTTGATTGAGCAAAGCATAGCATACAATGAAACCCTATGCAGTGATAAAGAAAGAATACAGAAGGTCTCTATACACTGATATGTCTAGAATATGATATATATTGTGATTCTTTTGTGTAATAAAGGGATGAAATATGCATTTTCTCTTTTTTTACAAAGAAAAAGGGGGTAGCAAAAATAAAGAAAGAACAAGTAAAGTGGTTATCATAGGGTAGTCAAATCTCAATGGTTGGTACCTGGAGCATAATGTACTAAATATATTGAAATTTCTTTTAAAGTTAAAAACAAAGGAGAAACAAAGTCTCTATTTCTAAACTTGTTTTTCTTTTTCTCCCCAAACTTTTATTGAGTAGTCCCTCACTTACAACTACTGTTCTGTTCAAGCAACCAAGAACTTTGACAATAAAACTGTATGGCAGCAAAATTGAAGAAAATGAATTATATATATATATATATATATATATATTTTTATCTCAAAGTTCTGGTGATTTTCCACAGGGAAAGATGTTCTAAAAATGTATTCTGGAAAACTATATATATATATGGTTCATTTGAACAATATAAAATCACATGATTTTGTTTAATGAGGAATCAATGAAGTACAGCCAATAACCAACAAAACAGCAATCAAAGTACGTCATGCTGTTTATATTACAATGAGTAAACCTTCATGTATGCAAAAAAATTAGGAGGTGGCAGGATCCTAGGATGGAATACAGAATGTGACAAAATATAATCTAATTATATTACAAATGTATGAAACAACTTCCCTGAATGGTTTGGAGGAAAGGTGCTAATCTAAGCAACTTTGGAAATGAGTAAATTCTGTAAGTGTAAAGGCATAATAAATTGTACATAAGCACTGGACTCTAGTTGATGAAGCTGTTTTCCACAGGGATGTGGGTTAACAGCTCTGATACTGCTTTACATGTATACTGTGATTGAACAATCAAGTAAATGAATGGCAGATGTGGAAGCCAGCTTTCTCACTGTAGGAGTGTAGGTTATAGATAAGCAACTGAAACAGTCCAGAATGAGCTATGTTGTAAGGGATTAGTCACAGACATCTGTATAAATTTATATCTAGCTCAATATAAATACAGATGGCTACATAGAAATATTTATAGATATTTGTATACACACAGGTTAGTCTACACAAATACATATATCCTCACTCTGTCAGCTGAGTGTGTCAGAAAGCAATGACATCCCAAAAGCAAAGAATTCATCTGGAACTCATATTTTGGTTTGTGGTATCTGATTAGTGAAACTGGGGTTCCTTGGGAAAATACTTGATGCTAAGAACAAGGGTTGGCACCCTTCCTATGCAGAGATCCTCCTGCAGGGATGTGTTCTCTCCACTCCATATCTAGGCAGATCTCTAGGAATCTGTAGCACTCACTCTCCTGAATTAGTTTAGGCCATGTCCTCATCCCTGTGCAGATAACTTGGGGCCCAGGAGATTTCCGGCTCCACAAAATACTTAGTGGTTGCCCAGTGGATTCTTCCTTGTCGCTGGTGCTTGTGCCTACTGTCAGGGGACCTGTTGTTGGACTTGTCAGGTCTGTCCTCACCCTTTTTGAGCACCTCTTCAGGCCAAACAGGGAGCGCAGACCATTGCATTTCACAAATCAGCCTTTGCCTGAGGCAACAGAGAGCTTCTCCAGTAAACAAGGATCAAGTATATACCCAGCCATGTTGGCTACAGCTAGCTTTTACCCATTAAGTACCATCTACTGGCTTGTAGGTCAAACTGCACAGCCCTGTATTAAGCCTGCCAACAGAAGTGCATAGGAGTATAGAAACAAAGCCAAAAGACTCTACCCTACATTCTCCACAGTTACAACCCCTAGAAAGGTGCTGGATGAAGGGAAAGGAAAAGAAAACAAAATACAATTATTGGGAAAGAAACACAAAGAAAAAAATTGTATCAATTTTTTCAATATGAAAATAATTACAAAAATCAGAATTACTAGCCTCTCCAGATGAGAAGAAATCAGATCAAGAATTCTAGAATTCTGCATCTGAATGTACTGACAATACCAAAAATCATGCTAGCTCTCTATGGTCCCTAGCCAAAATGGAAATTGAAAAATAACAGATAAAGAATTCAAAGCATGCACTGCAAAAAAAGCTCAAAAAGATACAAGTTTGAAAATCAACACAAAATACTCCTAAGGCAATCCAGGAAATGAAGGAAAAGGTATATATCATAAAAAAGAAATCAATCAGTGCTTCTGGAATTTAAAAACTCACTTAAGGAAATTCAAAATGCAATTGAGAGCTTTAGCAATAGGCTAGATCAAGCCAAATGAAGAATTTCAGAGCATAAAGACTGACATTTCAAAGTGACCCTGTCACACAAAAACAAAGAAAAAAGAATTTTAAAAATTAAGTCTTTGAGAAATACGGGATTACGTAAGGCAATCAAATCAGTGAATTATTGGCATTCCTGAGATAGAAGAAAAAAAAGCAAACAACCTGGAAAATATATTTGAGGGAATAATTCAATAAAATTTTCCTAATATTGCTAGAGATGTAGATATCTAGATACAAGAAATCCAGAGAAAATCTGTGAGATACTATGCAAAAGGAACATCATCAAGTCGTATAGTCAACAGAGTGTCCAAGATCAATACTAAAGAAAAAATCTAAAAGGCAGCTTTAGAGAAAGGTCAGATCACATACAAAGGGAATTTCATCAGGCTGAGTGGGCTTTTCAGTAGAAACCCTAAAGGCCAGAAGAGATTGAAGGGCTACTTTTGGCATTCTTAAAGAATAGAAATTCCAAGCAAGAATGACATATCCTGCAAAACTAAGTTCCATAAGCAAAGGAGAAAAAATTCTTCTAAGACAAGCAAATAGTAAGAGAATTTGTTATCAATAGACCAGCCTTACAAGACATCCTTAAGGGAGGTCTAAACATGGAAGCAATAAATGATACCTGCCACCACAAAAAAATACTTAAGTACATAGCCCGCATACCCTTCAAAGAAACCACATGATAAAAATTACAAAGCAACTAGCTAACAGCTTCACAATATGATCAAAACTTCACTTATCAATATTAGTCTTGAATGTAAATGACCTCTACATCCCACTTAAAAGGCACAGAGTGGCAAGCTGAATAGAGAAACAAGACTCAACCGTCTATTGTCTTCCAGAGATGCATTTCACACATGAAGACACACACAGGCTCAAACTAAAGGGTTGGAGAAAGATCTATCATGTGAACAGAAAACAAACAAACAAACAAAAAAGAGCAGAAACAAAAAAGAGCTATTCTTATGTCACATAAAACAGACTTTAAACAAGGAACTGTAAAAATAGGCAAAGAAGGGTGTTATGTGATAATAAAGCATTCAATTCATCAAGAATACTTAACTATCCTAAATATATATATGCACCAACATTGATCCAGAATTAGAAAACAAGTACATCTAGACCTACAAAAAGAATTAGACAGCCAGACAATAATAGTAGAAGGCTTCAACACCTTTCTGAGAGCATTGGGCAGATCACCAAGTGAGAAATCTGACAAAGAAATTCTGAACTTAAGTTTGACAGGATCAATTGGATCCAATAGATATCTATACAATATTCAACACACCAACAACCAGATATATATTCTCCTCCTCCTCACACAAGACATACTCCAAGATTGACCATATATGTGGTCATAAAGCAAGTCTCAAATAAATTGAAAAAAATCAAAGCCATACCAATCGTAAAAATATAAATCAATACCTAGAATATCTCTCAAAACTACACAATTACAGGAAAATTAAACAACTTACTCATGAATGACTTTTGGGTAAACAACAAAATTAAGGCAGAAATCAAGTAATTCTTTGAAATGAATCAAAACAGAGACAGAACACACCAAAACCTCTGGGCTTCAGTAAAAGCAGTGTTAAGAGTAAAGTCTACAGCAATAAGCACCTGACTTAAAAAGCTGGAAGATCTCAAATTAACAATCTAACATCATACCTACAGGAACTAAAAAAATTAAAAAGCTAGCAGAAAGAAATAACTAAAATCAGAACTAAACTGAGCAAAATTGAAACGCCAAAGTACATAGAAACAATCAACAAAATCATAAGATGATTCTTTGAAAGGATATACAAGATTCATAGAAAACTATCTAGATTAACAAAGAAAGGAGAAGATCCAAATAAGCACAATCAGAAATGAAAAGGTGACATTACAGCCAATCCCACAGAAATACAAAAGATACTCAGATACTATAATGAACACCTCTATGCACATGAAGTAGAAAAGGTAGAGGAAATGGACAAATTTCTGGAAAATACAATCTCTCAAGATTGAATCAGAAAGAAATTGAAACCCTGAGCAGACTAATAATGAGTTCCACAATTGAATGAGAAAAAAATATATATTTATATTTATTTATTTATATATAAATTTATATATATAAATATTCATATATATAAATTTATTAATTAATATATATATATATATATCTCAATTGAAGAAAGTCCTGGACCAGACAAATTCACAGCTGAATTGTACCAGACATACAAAGAAGAGCTGGTACTAATTTTACTGAAACTATTTTAAAAACTCAAGGAAAGGGTACTCCTTCCTAACTAACTTTACAGAGCAAGCATCACCCTAATACCAATACCTAGCAAAGACACAATGAAAAAAGAAAACTACCAGCCAATATCCTTCATGAACATCAATCAAAAATCCTCAAGAAAGTACTAGCAAACTAATTCAGCAGCCCATCAAAAAGTTAATTCACTATGATCAGGTAGGCTTCATTCTGGTTTGCAAGGTTGGTTCAACATATGCAAATTAATAAACAATGATTCACCACATAAAAAGAATTAAAAAACAAAAACTATATAATCATCTCAATAAAAATGAAAAACACTTTCAATAAAATTCAACATTCGTTCATCATGAAAACCCTCAGAAAACTAGATGTCAAAGGAACATACATCAAAATAAAACAAAAACAGACACATAAGATGATGGAATAGAATAGGGAATCCCAAAATAAAGCTGCATGCCTACAGTCATCTGATCTTTACCAAAGTCGACAAGAATAAGCAATGGGAAAAGGACTTCCTAGTCAATAAATGGTTGATTTATTGGATAGCTGGCTAGCCATATGCAGAAGATTGAAATTGGATCCCTACTTTTCATCATATACGATAATTAATTCAAAATAGATTAATGATTTAAATGTTAGACTTCAAACTATAAGAATCTCAGAAGAAACACCATTTTTGACATTGACCTTGGGACAGAATTTATGATTAAGTCCTCAAAAGCAATTGCAGTAAAAACAAAAATTTACCAGTGGGATCTAATTAAACTCACAAGTTAATTGCATAGCAATAGAAGTTATAAACAACATAAACAGACAATATAAACAATGAAAGAAAATATTTGCAAACTGCATCTAACAATGGTCTAAAATCCAGAGTCTGTAAGGAACTTAAACAATTGAATAAACATAAAACAAATAACCCAATTTAAATATGGGCTAAAGACATGAACAGACACTTCTCAGAAAAGACATATAAGTGGCCAATAAAGATGAAAAATGCTCAGCATCACTAACTGTCAGAGAAATGCAAATCAAAACTACAATGAGATACAAATTCATATCTGTCAGCATAGTTATGATTTAAAAATTCATAAAAAAACAGATGCTGAAAAGGTTGCAGAGGACAGGAAAAGTTTATACACTCTTGGTGGCAATGCGAATTATTTCACCTAAGGAAAGTAGTTTGGATATTTCTCAAAGAACTTAAAACACAGCCACCTTTTTATGCAGCAATTTCACTACCGAGTATATTTTCAAAAGAAAAACAATTGTTCTATCAAAAAGACACGTGAACTTTTATATTGATTGCAGCACTATTCACAATTGCAAAGACATGGAATCAACCTAGGTGCCCATCAACAGTGGATTGGATAAAGAAAATGTGATACATATACACTATGAAATACTACACAGTAATAACAAAGAATAAAATCATGTCTTTCACTGCAAAATGGATGCATCTGTAGTCCATTATTCTAAGCAGATTAACACAGGAACAAGAAACCAAATATCCCATGTTCTCACTTATTAGTGGGAGCTAAATACTGGGTGCTTATAGACATAATGATGGCAAGGATAGACACTAGGGACTATTAGAATGGGGCAAGAGGGAAAAGGGTGAAGATTGAGAAGCTATTGGGTACCATGCTAAGTACCCCAGGTGATAAGATCAATTGTCCCTAAGCTTCAGCATTACACAATATACCCAGGTAACAAATCTGCATGAGTACTCCATGAATCTAAAATAAAAGTTGAAATTATTTAAAACAATAAAAAATATAAAGGAAAAGGGGCTGGAAATATACAAGAAGATCCCAGAACATACTGTAGTGCCCAAAACTACACAAACTACATACACACAGGTGAACACACACAACACACAATAATCAATAACAAGGATATGAAGATGTCCCTAGAGCCAACTGAAGGAACTTTCAGTAGACAAAGATAAAAAAATTTGAGCAATAAAATAAATAAAAGAGTATATACACACTGTTGGCGGGAACGTAAGTTAGTGCAGTCAAAGAAAGCAGTTTGGATATTTCTCAAGGAACTTAAAACACAGCGACTCTTCAACCCAATAATCTCATTACTGGGTATATTTTCAAAAGAAAATAGTTTTACCAAAAAGGCACACACACTCATATGTTCTATACATGTATAAAGTATAAAATAAATATATCTGCGTTCATGATGATATAAATAAAAGATAAATAAATGGAGGAGAAGAGACAACTCTTCTTTTCAGAAGAGTTCCAAACAGTTTATGTGGTTACTCTACCTTCCAGGAAGTGGAGTGTAACTCCCCATCCTTAAGTGTGGGCTGTTCATAGTGACTTAAAGTACAGATGATATGGAAAGGGACAGGCACAAACAGTACCTTAGCCAAGTGATCAAGCTCAACAGCAACAGTGATAAGTTAGGTTGATAGTTCATACTCTTGATATAATGTAAGGAAAATGGCTCTACTCTTGTGTTCTACACCCAAAACCCATATGACTAATCTAATCATGGAAAAACATCAGACAAAACTGAGGGACATTCTACAAAACATCTGACCGGTACTCTAAACTATCAAGGTCATCAGAAACAAGGAAAATCAGGAAAGCATCACAACCAAAAGAAGGCTAAGGAGACATGAATACCAAATGTAATGTGGTAGTCCTGATGGTATCCTGGAACAGAAAAAGAACATTAGGTAAAAACTTAGCCTCTCCGAATAAAGTACTGACCTTATCTAACAATAATGTATTATAATTTGTTGATTAATTATGGTAAACACATTTTACTAATACAAGAAGTTAATAATATATGAACACTTTGTCCCGATTTTTCTGTAAACCTTAAACTTATTAAAATGAAAAGTATATTTAAAAAATATTGGCACAATTGCATAAGTATATAATACTTTAGAGCTTGAAGAAATCTAGAGTATTTTAATATAACCCCACCATTTTATTTTACATTAGGGAAAATTGATGTCCAGAGCAAATAATAGACATGTGTAGGATCACTTAGCATCCAAACTTGCTCAGAATCTTGGTCATTTCGTTTTATCCTGAATGGTGATATGAGTCAGGTATAAGCTCAAAGTGACTTGAATCCAAAGTTTCTTTTAACTTTGTTCAAAATCATTTCTGATCCAGTCATTCTTTCCAAAAAGTCCACAAAATTAGTCAAGTTTTACAAAGAATTGTCAAAAATTGATAGGTCTATCAAGGTAATATTTAGCACAGCACACAGAACTGATAAATGTTTCCAATGAATATCACCGAAGGAAAGCCAGAAGGCCTCACTCCGGTGGTGTAATGCTTCCATTTAATTCCTGCAGTTTTTATCTGGGCCACAGATAAAACCCAAAGTTTGCAGGGCTTCAAACTAAGCAGACTTTGAGAGGTTAATTCTACTAATCAAACTTAGAAGAGACTGAAGTTAATTCAACAAGTCATTTTGTTGATTCATATGTAATGAGACATGTAAGTATCTCATAAAGCAAAATGCTGGTGTTCACATGAGCAACCTGCTCTTATGCTGTAGTAAGATCAATATGAAAAGTCATGTGATAACCCAAAGTGTGCCTGGTGGGAACCGGAGCAAGGAGTGTAAGTTGACTGTTTTGAATTGTTAATAGAATCAAACACAATTCCCACTTTAGTCCATCTTGTCACAGAAAACTACTTGCCCAGGCAGTACTAGCAGTAAATTGCATCTCTGCCTCCTTGGTTCATCTTTTCCAGGGTTTATCAACCTGGCTGCACGTTAGAATCTTCTGGTAAACCTGGACAAAATGCTGATGCTGAAGCCTCACCCCAGAACAATTGACCTGGAATCTCTTGAGCCAGGACTCAAGCTTTGCCACACTGGCACTCGTAAATAGCTTCACAGATTCATCAATTAAGAAGCCACAGTTGAAAATCACTAGTCTATAACCTGTATGCTCCCTGCCCTTCTCCCACACACCACTTCTGAAAGCCAAATTATTTTGTTCAGGAACTTCTATTTCAAAAAAACACAACAACTAAAAATGACAATGCAAACTTCATTTTTTAACAAACTGCTACCAGCATTATAACACACATGCTGTATGCTGATGAATGTTCATGATCAATTCAAATCAAGTAAATCTTTATTTATATACCGTTTTATATTATGCTATATAAGAAAAGAAATTATATATATGCCAGACATTTTCTTAAATCGGAGCTCAACATCTTCCATCTTCTCCTAGGTCTACTGTAAGAGTCACCATCACTAGGGAGATAGAAAAGTCAGCAAGAAATGGGTTCAGTTAATTATTCATTTGCAAAATTGTTACATTATTACTCTGTAAAGTGCTATTTTTCCTGGTTTTCTGTGGTTTCAAATGTTCAATTGTTTATGCTTTTTCTTCTCTCCAAATCCCAGGGCTACAAGCGGGGTTTGGAAGTGTCAAGAGACATTGACTACGACTCACTCATGGGCTTGTATGTGTATGACTTCTCCTCTTCCTCCCTGCATTACTCACAGCGTGTAAAAAAAATTTCGGTATCTTTGCCTCAGCAAAGAGGACGAGGACACAGACTAGGGTGAAAACATAGGCCAGACGTCTTTTGTTGTTATCCTTGTTACTAACGTTTTCTGTTTCAATGTGAGAATAGATGGGCATTATGTTTGCAAAGTAAGTTTTTCCATTTTGTAAATAGTTGCAAATTTTTTTTTTTTTTGAGACAGAGTCTTGTTTCATCACCAGGCGCCAGGCTGGAGGGCCGTGGCGCGATCTCGGCTCACTGCAACCTCCACCTCCCGGGTTCAAGCAATTCTCCTGCCTCAGCCTCCCGAGTAGCTGGGACTACAGGTGCGCGCCACCACACCCAGCTAATTTTTGTATTTTTAGTAGAGACAGGGTTTCACCATGTTGTCCAGTATGGTCTCGACCTCTTGACCTCGTGATCCACCCGCCTCAGCCTCCCAAAGTGCTGGGATTACAAAAAAGATTAGTTAAGTTTAACAAAATAATTAGAAAGTCACAATTGTTTTTCATACAGAGACACAGAAAAGGAATCTAAGATTTTACAACAAAAACATAAAGAGGCAGTGGTTTTATAGTACTCATATGGCAGCAGTCTAAGAGTGTTAGGCACACAAAATAGTCTTTTTAGGGGTTTTTTATATTTTATTCACTACTTGTAAATTGTGCGATTTCACACTCAAAGAATAGTTGTATGTTTCTTATGTCTGAATATTGGTGGTACCTCAGTCACCATCCACATTTATATGGATATTTGCTTTCACCTTTCACTTCAGGAGACACACATATCTGACTGCATTTGTACATCTGGCTCCATCAAACACATCTGCCATCCTTCAGTACATATGTCTATCCTAAATGCATCTGGCCAAATCAAAATCATACAGTATTTTCCCACAAACACAGATTTTCATAAAGCCCAAACTTTTAAATGTTTCGGAAATAAGACATAGAGTCTGTTTTTGGTCTACCTAATTGCCTTTGTTTTCCTTTCAGTGTCTTTTCATGATTTAATTTTTTAAATTACATTTTAGGTTTTGGGGTACATGTGGAGAACATGCAAGATTGTTGAATAGGTACACACGTGGCAGTGTGATTTGCTGCCTTCCTCCCCATCACCTATATCTGGCATTTCTCCCCCATGCTATCTCTCCCCCAACTCCCCACCCCCTGCTGTCCCTCTGAATCCCATGAATAGCGGCCTGGAAGCTACGGTTCTTCCTTTTTCAAACCTCAATGGGACTGACTTTCATTTCAAAGCTGACACCAAGATTTAGCTCTGAAGTTCCCAGAGTCTGACCCTTCACTGGATGTCATGATTGAAAACAAAAAGAAAGTAAGCATGCAGTATTATTGTTTCTAGCTTTCTTTGTGCAGAATAGTCCTCCCTAGCTAAGGAAACATCAAAGGAGAACATACAAGATAATCTTTTTTTTTTTTCTTTTTTTTTTCTCTCTTTTTTTTTTTTTTATTGCATTTTAGGTTTGGGGGTACATGTGAAGAACATGGAAGATTGTTGCATAGGTACACACATGGCAGTGTGATTTGCTGCCTTCCTCCCCCATCACCTATATCTGGCATTTCTCCCCATGCTATCCCTCCCCAACTCCCCACCCCCCACTATCCCTCCCCTTTTTCCCCCCGACAGACCCCAGTGTGTGATACTCCCCCTCCCTGTTTCCATGTGTTCGCATTGTTCAACACCCGCCTATGAGTGAGAACATGCGGTGTAATTACCTGTGAATGTAACCTGCTTTCAAGATAAAGCAAAAGGGCAAATTGAGGCCTGATTTGTTCTAGCTGACATCATTTAGGAAACTTTTGCAATGCTGATCCTAACTCCAGTCATATCTGGCATCATTCATTTACTTATCTATTTCACCCCAGTGGACAGTTTAGAGAATGGAAGGCAGAGTAAGCAAGTGGTGCATAGGTAGGTGCGTTACTATGGATTCCTGATGTGTGGCTGCGTGCATTTGTCTTTATCTGATTTTTCTCCCTTTCAATTACCTCTATACATAAATTCCTCACAATTGCCCCATTCCCATTGGGCTGATTTATTTTAAAGTAACATCAAGACATTAGATGGAAACATGGCTAAAATAACTGAAGAAACTTGAATGCTATTGCAGCTTTAAAATGAAAGAGAATTCCAAAAAAGCAATGATGAACTGCTTCCTGCAAGCCCTCAGAATCAGTCTCAAGGAGCTAGATATACTCCAGGCTAAACCCTGGAGTTCCAGCAAAGTTGTCCACCGGGGCAGCTAGTAGTAATTGATTCACACAATACACTGCCTCTTTACCTTCATCACTCTCAGTTCTCTAAGTTTCAAGGTTTTATAAGAGCTAAGCATGTATCAAATACTAGTGCACTTACACCTGCCCAGTCAATCCAATAAAAATTTAGTCAAGTTGAGCACTTTCTATATGCCAAGCACACAACATCACACTGTGAGTACAAAAGGAAATAGACACTGGCTCTGCTCTCCACGTGTTTATTGCCCAAGAGGAAAAAGTAGTCATACAAAAGACGTATGCATAAAACATTGTAGTAACACAAGGAGAGTTGTTGGCTATACCTGATAATTCAGAAAAGAGAGGAGATGATACACGGATGAGATGAGATTTAGAGGAATAAGCATGGGAAGACTTTTATAACTGAAATAAAATGAATCAAGTAGAAAACAGAAAGGTAAATGTGGTTAACTCCAAGATGTGGAACAGTATAAGCACATCAACTGTGAGTTGATAAAGACAGAAATTAAGGCTATAGAAATAGGTTGGAGGTGGTCCTGGGAGACTAAGAAATTTAGAATCATTCTGCAGATGTTAAGGAGTCATTTAAAGGATTTAAAGCTTAAGATGATTTCCCAGTTTTCTGACTTGAGTGTCTAAAAAAAGAGGCATGACATTGAGCAAGGGAGTCCAGGGAGAGAGTAGACTAAGGAGTGAAGATGGGATGGAGATTTCGGTGAGTTGGGGAAGGCTGGAGAGACGCCAGTTGGATTTTCTCAGCAGGTTGGCAGCTACATGTGTTTTAACGTGTGAATTAAAGGTGAAGATAGAGATTTAGGACTTATCAGCATATAGATGGTTATAAAACTTTGAAAGTAGAGTTTATGTATCAATAAAAGCATATATAAGAAAACAAGGTAGATAATGTGGTTTGGCTCTGACCCCCCACCCGATCTCATCTCGAAATGTAGTCCCCATTGTTGAGGGAGAGCCCTGGTGGGAGGCGGTTGGATCATAGTGGCAGTCTCCCCCATGCTATTCTTGTGATAGTGAGGGAGTTCTCACCACAGCTGACGGTTTTAAAGTGTGGCATTTCCTGGCTCTTGCTCTCTGTCTTTCCTGCCACCCTGTAAGAGGTTCTTGTTTCCCCTTCACCTTCTTCCATGATGATAAGTTTCCTGAGGCCTCCCCAGCCATGCAGACCTGTGAGGCAATCAAACCTCTTTTCTTTTAAATGACTTTGTCTCAGGTAGTTCTTTATAGCAGTGTGAAAATTCGCTAATACAGTGGACAAGTGAAACCTTAGAGACCCTTATCCTTTGAGGGATGAGATTAGGATGGTACTTCCTTTTGAGGAATGCCTGCCTGCTGGAATCACTTGTGCTGCCTTTTTTAAATGCATATGCTCAGGTCCCTCTTCTAGCCTGTCACATCCAAAATAGTATATCTTAAGTAGGACCTGACCACAGGCATTTTGGAAAAGTTCCCTATGGATTCTTGTTCAGGCTTCTAGTTAAATACTGAAGTAGAGAGTTTCAAAAGTTATAGGTAGAAATATCACTGATGTCCTAACACTCATTCCAACTGTGATTTAATGGAAAGTTCTAGGACAAATGACGGCTGATAAAATCAGTAACTCACAATGTGAGGTACTTAAATGTTGCCCAGTGAAAAAAGTCAAATAAGGTTCGGAGTGTATGCAACCCAAGTACATTGCCTTTTGATTTCCATGTATGTTTTAAAGGAACATCAATCAGTAGATGAGTCAGGAATACCACTCACAGAAGGGAGTCTCATAGGTGGTGAAAGATAATGCCTGGAATGCTCTGTCTTTACCTATGTTTGACCTAACCATCTGGGCCACTGGGCCACGCTGCATTCACAAATGATCACAGTTACAGCTGTGACTACTATTATCAATTCCAAAGGAGTGCCAAGAAGGCAAGTCTGATTTAGAGGTATGGAGAAGACACATTACTGGTGGGTGTGACCACAGGAATGAGAGAAATCAGGAGGAATTCATGTAGAAAGACTAAATGAGCCTTTAAAATGATGTTTTCAAAAGCCTTAATGGAGTGAAACAAAGCCTATAGTATAATTTTAAGTGAAAAAAAATGCAGTATTCAAAATTGTATATACAGTAAATAAGTTGAAAAATATAAAATGTAGCATATCTCTATATTACCACCTTCCTCCCTCCACCACCACCGCACACACAACACATAACCATACTGGTCAATGATAGGACTAAAGATCACTAATTTTTTTCCTTCTTTATCATTTTCTATTTTTCAAAAATTTTACAATGTATGCGAATTAACTGTACAGCTGGTAAAAATAAGAAGAATAAAAACATTCGTTTCCTTGGTTTGTGACAGCCATCTAATTCACCTAGCTGATGTCTACATGCTTACTTTGCTCTTATTAAATCCAGGAATACAACCCTATCCTATACATGTATATTAAAGACCCCACTCTTATTCCTACGGGACCTGCATTTACCTCCACCGCCTGTCATATGCACTATAATTAATCTCTGTTTCTCTACTAAACAGAAGTTCTGAGGACAGGGACCATGTGTCCGCCATTGCTGTGGACCACATTCAGTGCTTATAATACCTGGAACATAGTAAGAACAGAAAAATCCCCCAAAGAATTAATGCAAAATATTACCTACAAAAGAAGGCACGAGGGAAGTGACACTTTAGTGGTGAGTAGAAATTGAGGGAGGATCTGAATAAGTTCAAACATCCAGAAGGAATATCTCTGAGGCAGAACAAAGTAGAACCAGGGCAGGGAAGAGAATTATCTGCATTAAACAGTCCTAGTTGACTGAAGGCAAGGGAAGGTGGAGAAAGGCAGGTTGGAGTCATATGAGAACCACTGAAGTTTAGTAATAAAGTTGTCACCTGATATAAAGAGTGAGGAGACACTGTTCAGGGTTTAAATAAGAGAATTGTCATCATAGGAAGAAATAAGAAAGAGTTTTTAATCCATAAAAATAGAAAAAATTATAAGTAGCAATACAAGGATATTACCTGTGCTCTACAAAGGAAGCAGAGGTTTCTTTGTTTCTCTGGAGTCCTTAAAGTGCTGTGTCATTCTCCTGCTGTAACCTCTTCTGTAGGAAGACTGGCAGCAGCTACTGCTTTCTCACCCCAGGTAAACTGGAACAGGAGGGAGGACAGAGAGAGGAAGATGAGCCAATAGTCAATACAGGACTAAGCAAAACAAGCTCTCTGCCTGTCACACACAACCAGGAGCCTCCTGCCCCACCTCTGCTTTTGAAGGAATGGTGGCTTTGTATTCTTTTGAATGAATTTATTTGAAATACAAAGAAATAGTTTTGCAATACAAAATAAATATATTTGTTATCGTGCTTAATCAACTACCTAAGGAAGCAGAGCCAAAGCGGACAAAAATATCTTTTCAGGACAGAACTCAAAGCCAATTATGTCAACTTCCTGGTTTAAAAGCTGCTTTGGTTTCCGGAATCTAAGAAAACACTTACTTCATTGAATTAAAGGTGCTTCAAGGTTCTGAGTGTCTATTATTGGAAATAGTATAATGTAAAAGACTCCAGAAAACATGCCAATGACAGGTCTTCTGATTGGCTTTGCTGTCATAAGAGTTCTTAAAAACCCAATGCAACAATTTGGAAAGCTTTTAAATACAAAGGAATTAGAGAATTAACAGATTATCTTCAGAATATTGAGAGTAGCTTAAACTGGTCAACGAATATGTCCTTTGCAACAAAAGATCTTGAAGAACAGCCAGAGTAACAACTGATAAAAATAAAGAAGAAAACAAAAAAAATCCTCTCGGTCTAAGATTCTGAGAAAATTTGAGAGCATAAGATAATCAAGGATCTCACAACGTACTGAAGTCTTCTGCTTCAAATTGAAAAATGACATTTTATCCCCGAGTCTACTCATATGTGTTCATTATGAGAATTAATGCCTAATATATACTAGAGTTTAAAATATGTTTATGACATTAAAACACTTGTGAAACTTTGAATCGATAAATCATAGTCATCAGTGTTTTTATTAGGTCCCTGTGGGTAAGATCCATGTTATAGAATTTAGTCTTTACTTTTAATTTTATGTGGATAGTGACAATGCTTCCTTACTAAGTTTTACTGGGCTGAAAGAAGAATCCCCCCCCACCCGAGGGGGGGGTTCCTTTCTGAGAACAATGGAAACTGATTCTAGATATGGAAGGACATTTCCAGGAAAAACATGGTAACTTAAGAACTCACAGAACCTATGGAAACCTGGAGATACAGGCTTATAAATGATCAGTCAACAAAAAAGCCACAAAGTGTTAAGCCGAAACATGGCAATTGCTTCATAGCAGGAAATATGGCCAGTTGGAAATAAAATGATCTCCAATTGACACTACATTCTAGTACCACTCTACTCGCTCAAGATTTTAAAGCCTCAGTCTTCCCATCCATGAACACAGGATGGATGTCTTTTCATTTCTTTGTGTTTTGTTTTAATTTATTTCAGCAACGTAGTATAGTTTTCCATATACAAATCTTACATGAAACTCTTCAGTTTTTTTCCTACATATGTTATTATTTTAGGTGGTGGTGTATGGAAATGGGATTATTTTCATATTTTTCTTTTCAGATGATTTATTGTTAGTGTGTAGAAACACAGCTCATTTTCGTATATTGACTTTTTATCCTCAGCTTTACTACATAGCAGCCCTCACTTATCTGCAGGCTATACATTCAAGACTGCCGATGCTTGCAGATATAGTATACCTAATCCTGTGTATACTATGTTTTGTGCTGTCCACATATAAATATAATAAAGTTTAATTTATAAATTAGGAACAGTAAGAGATTAATAACTAGGGCCAGGTGTGGTGGCTCATGCCTGTAATCCCAGCACTTTGGGAGGCTGAGGTGGGTGGATGGCTTGAGAGCAGGAGTTTGAGATCAGCCTGGACAACATGGTGAAACCTGATCTCTACTAAAACTACAAAAATTAGCCAGTCATGGTGGTACATGCCTGTAATTCCACTACTTGGGAGGCTGAGGCAGAAGGATCACTAGAACCTGGGAGGTGGAGGTTGCAGTGAGCCAAGATTATGCCACTGCGCTCTAGCCTGGGCAATGGAGCAAGACTCCCATCTCAAAAAAAAAAAAAAAAAGAGATCAATAACTAGTAATAAAATAGAACAAGTATAACAATATACTGCAATCATAGTTACATGAATGTGGTCTCTCCGCTCTTTATTGTTTCTCAAACTATTTTATTGTATGCAGTATTTTCAGACCACAGTTGATTGCAAGTAACTGAAACCAAAGAAAGTATAACCAGGGACAAGGAAAGGACTATTGTATTTATTTATTAGTTCTAACAGTTTTTTAAATGGAATATTTTCCATTATATATAAGATGATGCTATCTGAAAACAGGAACAATTTCACTTCTTTTGTAATGTGGATGAATAAGTTTTATTTTTTTTTCTTGCCTAATTGTTGTAGCTACGATTTTCAGTGCTATGTTGAATGGGGGTAGCAAGAGTGAGCATTCTTGCCTTGTTCCTGATTTTAGAGGAAAAGTTTTCATTTTCTCACTGTTGGGGATAATGTTAGCTTTGAGCTTGTCATATATAGTCTTTATTGTGTTGAAAACATTTTTATGCCTAATTTTTTGAGAGTTTTTATCATGAAAGTATATTAAATTTTGTCAAATGTTTTTGCTACATTTATTGAGATGATAATGTTTTTTCTTTATCCTTTATCTTTCTAATGTGTATATATCACATTAATTAATTTTCATAGGTTGAACTGTTCTTGCACGTCAGGAATAAATCCCACTTGGTTATGGTGTAGGATTCTTCTAATGTGCTATTGGATTCAGTTTGCTAGTATCATATTGAGGAGTTTCATGTCTACCTACACTAACAATATTAACCTATACTTTTTTTGTAACTTATTTGACTAGCTTTGGTATCAAGGGAATGTTGATCTTTTAAAGCGAGTTATAAAATATTCCTTTCTCTTTAATTTTTTAGAAAAATTTGAGAAGAATTAGTACAAATTATTTGAATGTTCAGTAAAATTCACCAATGAAGTCATCAGGTCTTAGGCTTTTCTTTGTTTGAAGATATTTGATTACTGGTTCAATATCCATAATAGTTACAGATCTGCTAGATTTTCTGTTTCTTCATGTCCATGTTACTCAAATCAAGCTACATGTTCAATGCAATCCATATCAAAATCTCACTGGAATTTTTAACAGAAATTTTTAAAATTCTAAAATTTATCTGGAGCCACAAAAATGTCACAAAAGCCAAATTAATCTTGAGAAAGAAAAATAAAGCTGGAGACATTATATTTTCTTATTTCAAAATATATTGCAAAGCTGAAGTAGCCAAAACAGTATGGTGCTAGCATAGAACAGGCATATAGACCAAGAAAACAAAGTAGAGACACAAAATAAATCCACCTGTATACAGTCAACTGATCTTTGACAAGGGTGCCAACAATATACAATGGGGAAATAATCTTTCTTTTCAACAAGTAGTGCTGAAAGAACTGGATATCCACATGCAAAAGAATAAAATTGGAGCCTTATCATACACCATATGCAAATCAACTTAAACTAGACTAGAGACTTAAATGTAAGACACAAAACTATAAAATCCCTAGAAGGAAACATAGGTTTTCCTTCATGATGTTGGTTTTGATAATGCTTTTATGGTTAATACACTAAGCACAGACAAAAATAAGCAAGGAAAATAAAAACACAAAATAAATAAGTGGGACTGCATCAAACTAAAAATCTCCTGCACAGCAAAGAAAACCATCAACAAAGTCAAAGAGAAGTTTACAGAATAGCAAACCATATTTGAAAAACCTATAACTGATAAGAGGTTAATATCCGAAACATAAGAAACCCTTGCAACTCAATAGTGAATAGAGTATATATAGAAACCTGATTTAAAAAGGTTAACAACTTGAACAGATATTTTTCCAAAGAGGATATGCAAATAGCTGACGTAGTTTAAAAAATACTCTACGTCACTAATTATTTGACAAATACACATCAACACTACAATGAGATATCATCTCACACCTGTCAGGATGGCTATTATCTAAGAACATCAAAAGACAACAGAACGTTGGTGGAGATCAGAGAAACTAGGAACTGGTACACTGTTCGTGGGGATGTAAAATGGTGCTGCCACTGTGGAAAACAATAGGGAGGTTCTTTCAAAAATTAGAAATAGATCTACTATATGATTGAACAATCCCACTCCTGAATGTTTGTCCAAAATAATTGAAATCAGAATCTCAGAGAGTATTAGCACGCCTATGTTTATTGCACCATTATTTGCAACAGCCAAGCTATGTAAACAACCTAAGTGCCCATGACAGGCAAACTGATAAAGAAAATGTATTATTTATAACAATGGAATATTATTTTGTTTTAAAAAAAGGAATGAAATTCTGCAATGTATGACAACCTGAATGAATCTTGAGGACATTATGTTAAGTGAAATAAGCTAGTCCCAGAAAGACAAATACTGTGTGATTTCACTTATGTATCTAAAATAGTCAAATTTACAGAATCAAGGAGCGGTTGCAAGGAGAGGAAGAAAGGGGAAGTTACTAATAGACAGACATAAAGTTGTAGTCAGGTAATATGATTAAGCCTTAAAAATCTGCTTTACAGATTTTTAGGTCAATAGTAATATATTGCATACAATACAGTCAATAGTAATATATTGGATACAAAACAATTTTAAGAGTGATTTTATTTTCAGTGTTCTTAGCGCAATACAACTTTAATAACATATTATTTTTAAAAAGTGAATTTTAAAAATGAAAAACAAAAAGATTCAAAGCTTCAGGATATGGGTAAAACTGAGGAGGAGAAGGAATAAAAAGACAGCCCTGCCTCTCACACCAAAACTATACACAATAGGGGATTTCCCCAAGGGATCTCAGAGTGCTATTAGGAAGAAAGAATCGAATGCTGATCAGCCAAAAAAAATGGTAATGGTCATTTTGATCCAATATTCACCATTCACAATTGCAGAAAGGAACTTTAGAGATCATATAACAAATTCGCACATTTGACAGTTACATAGCGAGGTTTCTGATTTCAAGAAAAAGTGCCAGCCAGACTATTCCATTTGTGCACCAAATAGTTTAATCTTTTTTTGAAAATGCACCATTTTAATTTTTTTAATTTTTTTCATATTTATAATGAGATTATTTTCCCCATTAATCTAAGTTCAAATCTTTTTTCCCTCTCTTTTTTTTTTTTTTTTCCTATATATACTTTAAGTTCTGCATGTTTGTTACATAGGTATACACATGCTATGGTGATTTGCTGCGTCCATCACCCCGTCGTCTACCTTAGGTATTTCTCCTAATGCTATCTCTCCCCCATCCCCCACCCTCTGCTATCCATCCCCTAGCCCCCAACCCCCCAACAGGCCCCAGTGTGTGATGTTCCCTCCCTGTGTCCATGTGTCCTCACTGTTCAACACCCACTTAGGAATGGGAACATGCAGTGTTTGGTTTTCTGTTCTTGTGTTAGTTTGCTGCAGTTACTGGCACATATTAAATGCTCAATTAGTACTACTGACATTATTATAAGAATTGAACCTTTAATAATCTGGGTAGAAATAAAAAAGGATTCCTTAGTTAAGTAAATTTTTGAAATCATAATAATAGTTGCACCTTTTGGGATAGTCACCACATATAGTAGCTTATTAAAAGCTCTGAAAATTCTTGCATATGTTTAACACAATATTTTCTAAACTGAGTCACACAATCATGTTGGGCTTTTTCTGCAGTATGCACATCTCTCTTCTCCAACCACTCCAAACTCATATTTAATTTATTCATGGAGTAACAATTCACATTCTCCTTTTAGAAGCAATAACTTTAAGACTGTATTACAAATGGGAAATCTCATTTTTTTTTAGGGAGCGTGAAGGTCATCTGGCTATGACATCTGTTCTATTCTCTGGTCTGTGTTTGGGATCTCTGCACATATGTTCTCTTGACATATGGTCTGATGAAATAGCTTTCATAGATAAAGGAGATATTTTCTCTAGACAAGGTTTAAATTAGTTTTATTTTCCTCTAGAATTTCCACCCTTTCCAGAGAACCCCAAAAGCCTTAGGAAAGAGTTTTCATCAATGGGATTTTTCATATACTATACAAGTTTTTGTTTGGATTACCATCCTTTTGCTTTGAAAATACTAGGATTAACAAGTACAAGTTTTTATTAAGTAATTGAAGAGGGATGAACGTTATTTCATTTTTTTTTCCTTTGGAGTTCAGCAGTGAACTGGACTGAGCCAATTTGCAGAGAAATACCGAGACCTTTGGATGATATTTGCGATTCCAGCATGTCTTCAAGGCTCTTCCCAGGGAAGTCAGGGTACAGACCTGCCCTGTGGTTCCATATTTCCTGTTCCAGCTCCTGAGTCAAGAGGTCTCCAGATACATACAAACATATATGTATATGATACATACATACATATATGTATAAGTATGTATGTATTGCCACTAGCAGATACTAGATATTCTTTACTCTCCCTTAGGCTAATTTATAAATATGCACTGTGGTATGAGGGTGGGTGTTGTCTTCTCCTGAATATTTTTGTTCCACATGTTCACTACTGATTGTTCCAAGCATAGTCCAGACACTATGAACACTCAAGAGATTCCATTTTATACCTCTGCTCAGAAGTTATTGGTGTCAATAAACAAATGTGATATTACTAGAACTCGATGGTGTGGATTATCATATACCTTTGCACTTGTAAATAAAGTCAAATGACCAGAGAAGAAACAGTGGATAATCTCTTGGACCTACTTAGACTGACAAACTATGGCCTGAAGCAAAGGATATTGTGACTGGTCTACTTTGGATTAGGTGTATTCTTAAAATCAATAGCCGAGAATCAACGTACGTGTTGAAGCCGGGAGTATCAGTGGTAGCCTCAGGAAAAGAACAGTTCTTTTTAGGAAAGAGCAGTTCCTAAAAAGAAGCAACTATAGGAAATCCTAGAGGCCCACTTTGGAGAAGAAAAACAATAAAAGAAGAAACTTGGGAAATAGGTACAGAGCAGATAATATAGGACTTAAAGAGTGAATTAGTAAATGTTAAGTGTGATCAAAGACCTTGTTAAGCTTCAGTCATGACCAAAGATGGCCCACAGGCTTCTTTGAGTTGATCTAGGTCTCCAGCTCAGACTCACCTTGTACCATCCCTCTGGTTCTTATGCTTCAGCCAGAGCATGCTATAAATCCCACCAAATCACCGCTTTCATATCTTCTTTCAGAGATATTTTGCACATAGACCAAATACCACCCTCCCCAGGGAAGCTTTCTGAAGGTGATTCCACCAATAAACTTTAAGTCCCGTGACATCAGGGCCAATATTTCTTTATCACTTCCAGGGATCATTGTAATATCTCACATTCTTGGTACCCAATAAATGTTTGTGGAATGGATAATTAATAAACAACTGATCCAATTATTTCCTGAATACATTGTGTTATCTCACACTTCTGTGCTCCTGTAAATGCCATGTGCCCCTTCCCAGGTTCTCTTCATGGAAAGCTTTTGCTTTCAGTGTGATGACAACTCATGTCTTCTCTGCTACACTTTTCCCAACTTCCCTTTTCCTCTCAGAAGATCAGATGCTGCCTCTATGTGACCCTAAGCATCCTATGAATGTTTCAGTCATGACAAGTCATTGCACTTTATTGCAAATTATGTTTCTGTAACCAACTCTCACTGTAATGTGAGTTCTTACAACATAGTAATGTGACTTTGCCTCAGCAACAACTAGCAAAGTAGATGAAATACACTACGTGGTTAATAAATATTTCTTAAATGGGTTAATGAAGTGAGAAAATAGCACTTTATCACTGAAAGGGGCTACAAAGATTCCCTTATCTTACAAATGAGAAAATAAGAGTATAAAATATAGCTATTTTACATCCACAACAACCGGAAGGTGAATTGTGTATCTATTTTGCTCATTATTGTATCCTTAACGTTTCCCACAGTATGTAAGTGTAGTACAGTACAGACATGCTAAACATTCAGACATAATGCTCAGGGTTCAGCACGCTATGTATGTCCAGTAAATAATGCTTAAATGTTGTAGTTTAAAGTCTCTGAATTAATTAGTAAAAGTGCTAGTTCAAGAAGTAAGATATTCAAATACCAGATTCATCGTCTACAGATCCATGTGTGGCCTGTTAAAGAGTGCTGAGTGACCAGACGCGGTGCCTCATGCCTGTAATCCCAGCACTTTGGGAGGCCAAGGCAGGTGGATCACGATGTTAGGAGATCGAGACCATACTGGCCAACATGGTGAAACCCTGTCTCTACTAAAAAAATACAAAAATAAGCTGGACTACTTGGGAGGCTGGGCAGGAGAATCTCTTAAACCAGGGAGTCAGAGGTTGCAGTGAGCCGAGATTGCGCCACTGCACTCCAGCCTAGTGACAAAGGGAGACTCCATTTCAACAACAACAACAAAAAAGAGTACAGACTGTCCTTGTCTTGTAGTTGTTCTCAGAAGCCTCAGAAGAAAGTCTAAGTTTCTATGCATTTTCAGCTTAATAAAATAATCCTTCTTTGACTTTGTTTCCTCCATTTTTTCTTTATTCTAAGTTCAATTTTCTCCCTTGAAAAACTCTGGCACAATCCACACTCTCCTAAGATGTAATTCAAATCCAAATCAAATAGTCAACCATGGGCATAGAGCAGCCCAGCTGTGGTTCTTGGGAAGCAAACTGGGTCAGTGAATATTGATACAGTGCTGTCATAGAAGCCCTGTGTTCTCTTGTCCATTTATAAAATACCCTCACATCTTTCAAAATTATCCCTATATGCTAAAGCTGCTTAAATAAACTGTAGCAATTCATCACAAGATATTTTGTAGGCATTGGAAATCTTTCAAAGAATTTTCAGTGAATTGGCAAAATAGTATATAATACTAGGTGATAAATTCGAAGAGAAAGAGTATCTAATGTATGACCTTGATTTTGAGATAAATGTATAAGAAAATAAATTTTAGAAATTACATCAAAATATTGAGCAGTTTTCACAAGTGGTAATTCCCTAGCTACTTCAAATGTCTGCCTTCTATTTTTTTCTATTTTCCAGATGTTTTCCAACAAGGATGTAAAACTCCTATATCTGGTCAAAAGTAGTCTTATAATATTTGTTACCAATCCACTACTCTGAAGGGATCTGCAATTGGTCATTTGTGCATCAGTAGGGTCTTATTTTATTACTTTGCCCTCTCTAAAGGCATTTTCCCTCAGACTCTCTTTCTCATAGTGTAATAAAATATTTTGTCTCCAGTCAAAGGTCTTTCAAAATAAGAGGAGAGACTAATACTGTGGGACAAACTGGTATGGTGGAAGGAACGTGAGATTCTTGCAATCAGAAAGATTTGGGTTCAGTCCCAAGTTTGTACCTTACCAGGAGGATGGTCTTCCTCAGTTGATAGAGCTCTCTGAGATCCAGTGTGTTCATCTGCAAACTGCAATTGCTAATGAGAGGAAGAAATGGACACAGGAAAAGAGAGTAAATATAGTATGTTGAAGGCAGAATGGACTGGGGCAGTCAGTTAAATTGTGAGGAAAAGGAGAAATGACCTGCACTTCAGGTAAGAAACTACTAAAGTTTATTTAATGTCTATCATGGCCTATAATGTGCTTTGCTTTGAATCTATGCTTGTTTTACTGGGTGAACTAGACTTAAGTGACAAGTTGTAAAAGCAATATGGTAAAAGTTGTTGGCTTGGGGCAGGAAATTCCAAGCTGAAATGCTCACAGGTGCCAGGTTATAGAAATAGTGATCTAGGACTCAGGCAGGTCCATCTTTCTCCTACATTATATTGGTACTAGGGAACCTTTAAAAGCTAAAGTCTGGAAAAATTCTCAGATGAATAAAGGTGAGGAGATGAGAATCATAAATTCATCCTTTAAAAAAAACTTTTCAGGTAATTCTAATTTGCAGACAGGATTGAGAACCTCTGAGTTGAGCTATCCTATGTTCCTAGGAGTAGGTGGCTCCCGTCTAGCTTTCATTTCTCCATGATTTAAGAATGTGTGCAGTAAAAGGTTTCTCAACTGGAAGATGAAAGAAGATGAACATCACTGTTACCCTTTCAATAGCAACCGACCCTACAGCTATCAAGGAGGCAATAGAGAGAGGCAGGGAATAGGATAAATAGGCAAGCATATGCCCTGTCTTAAGGGGCATTTGCTACTCACTCAGGTCACACCAGTTGTTGTCATGTGGAATGCCTACTCCAGTGTTGGAGATTATATTTTAAAAGAGAAACCAGAACTCAAGATTTTGTATAACATCTCTCAATTTTTAAACGTTGGTTCAATTTTTAGTAACATCATAGGGGCTAAGCAAACAATGTCTGCTGGCCAATCCAAACTTCTGTTCACCCACATGTGACTTTTGGCTTGATATATAGCAAGGCATCCATCACTAGACCCTCGGAGGGGCTGAAGGAATGGGCTATTTCAATGAAATATAGTAGCTATGAAACAAAGTTTTCCTTCAGGCTGTTGAGGAGGGAGTTCTTGCCTTTGCACAAAGGACACAGCACCTACACTGATGTTGGAAGTGTTTAGCTCATTAATAAGCCTGATCACTTGGTTTGGGTTTGTGTACAGAGACCTAAGTCAATCCCTGCAGGGGCCATAATGATAATTTCTAACTCACTGGAGGTGACATGTGTAAAGTGCATAGCATGGCACCTGTACATAGAAGATATGTAATAAATGTTTGCTTCCTCTTCAATTCCTACTTTGCTGCCTTTCTGCCCTCTCTCCCTCTCTCACTCTCCCCTTGCTTTGAAAACTAAACATTGGACATGTCACATTCTCCTTCAGGATAGCATTGGTCAACGCCATGGATGGCCGTGCTGTTGTCATCACCTTTCAAGCTTTTGAATAGATGATTTTAACATTTATTAAGTATCCTCTTGTCCTCTTCTCTACCCCAAATCAGCAAGATTCTGACAGAGTGGTAAGTGCAAAAGTGTAAAATATGTTTAAAGAAGAACAATTTGGCAATATCTATACAAGCATAAAATACACATTCCCTTTGATGTGAGAATTCATCTAGGAATTTATCTTACAAATAGGCGTATCCATTTTCTCAAACGTGGATTTGGAATGCTAGGTGCAGCCTTTTTTATGATCTCTGAAGTTGAAGATAACCTAAATATCAAAAGGGTGTACATATTTATACAATAGGGTCCTCTTCAGCAGCACTTCTCAACCCGGGGAATTTTGCACCCCAGGAGACATTTGCCAATGTCTGGGGACATTTTCAAGTGTCACAACTGGAGAGGTACTATTGGAACGTAGTGGGTGGAGGTGAAGGATGCCTCTAAACATCCTACAATGCACATGACTGCCTTCCAGAAAAAAAAAAACAAAAAAACCTGAATTAAAATGTGATCTTAAAGACACATTGCTAAGAGAAGTAAGGGATTGCTATTCCTATTTTTGTAAAAAGAATTACGCACACACACACTATGTAATGTGTGTGTATAAATATTGTCAGGATATATAAGCATATATGCATGGATGGTATATGAGTATATATATATATATATATATATATATATACTTGTATATATAGATATATAAGCTTATATATCCTGACAATATTTCTGGAAAAAAAATGTATTTAAGAATTTCTTAGCTCTAGTTGCTTCTGGAGAGAGAATTAAAGACCGGAGATCCACTGTAGAGGTAGGAGTTGCATTTTACTTTTATATATTTTGTATTATTTTAAGTTTTCAGCAAATCAGCCTATTTCATTTCCAGTAAAAATTTGATTTTATGGTTGTTTCTGTTAAGACAAACAGGTAAAGGTAAAATGGAACAGTGGCCAATACCTCTCCTCTTTTTCTACCCTTCTCTTCTCTCCAAAAAGGCACCCTTCAACTTAGGATATCAGTACTTTTCTATGATTACGGTGGTCTCCCAGGAAAAGCTCAGCTATGAGTAATTTTAACTTTAATAAAAATCTAATTGAAATGTAAACTCTGCTAGGAAGATTTATGTTTGAAGTTTTTCTTTTCAAATTCTGTTATGTAACAAAATATTGTGTTGTGTGTAAAGGGATTTTAAGTCTGGATCTTTCTGGAGTCAGGAAGACATTTTTGGAGCTACTAAAAATATGCCAAACATGGAAGCATCTCCCTCTTTTAAAAAAAATAAATGTTGTTGTGTATATTTAAGGTATACAACATGTTATAGGATACATAACAGTAAAAAGGCTACTAGAGTGAAGCAAAATTACTCTATTCAGCATCTCACATATTTATCTGTTTGTTTGTTTGTTTTTTTTGTGGCAGGAGCAGCTAAAATCCACTCACTTACTATGAATCCTAAATGTAGTACACTTCTATGATCTATAGTCCTCATCTGTACATTTGATCTCTAGACTTGTTTGTCCTACAGATCTGCTGCTTTGAATTCCCTGACCTGTATTTCCCCATTTTCTCTCCATTTCCCCGTCACTGTTTTGTTTTCTATTTCTGTATATTTGAATTTTGTCTAAAGAGTTCACATATAAGTGATACCATGAATTAGTTTTCTTTTTGTGTCTGGCTAATTTCACTTAGCATAATGTCTTCCAGGTTTATTCATGTTATGGCAAATAACAAGATCTCCTTCTTTCACAGGACTTAATATTATTCCATGGTATGCATGTACCACAGTTTCTTAATCTATTTGTCCATTGACAAACACTTAGGGTATTTCCATATATTGGCTATTGTGAATAATGCTGCAATAAAAATGTAAAAATGGAGCTGCAGATGCCTTTACAAGGTAGTGACTTTTTTCTTTGGGTATATTCCCAGAAGAGAAATTACTGGGTCATATGTAATTCAATTTTTAATTTCTTTAGAAAACTTCATACTATTTTCGATAATGATTGTACCAATTTACATTCCTACCAACAGTGTTTAAGAGTTTCCTTTTCTCCACACCCTCACCCAACGTTTATTTGTGACCTTTCGATGTAACATAGATCAAAACAGGTGTGAGGTAGTATCTCAAAGTGGTTTGAATTTGCACTTTTCTTCCTCATTGCTCTTGGGTTGAGTGAACAATTTCCTTTGGGCACTGTACCACTTTACACGCATGTTCAGAGCAATCACAAAACTTTACAACATATTAGCTCAGCAATGTGTACTGCAGTCTCCAGGAAAGCCTGAAAGCTTTCGTTTGATCTTTAGAGTCCGCTTTTGTTTCCAAATGTTTCCAATGAACTCTAAGACTAAGAACTCTATCCCTATTCCAAGAATCAATTATGGCATTTACCAGTTAACTAACGGTCATTACATATGACAAAAAAAAAAAAAAAAAAACACACACTAAAATATTGAAGTCCTGCTCTAATTGGAAAAGAAATACTCTAAAAATAAATAAATTAGGGTCTTTAAGTTTTATCAACAAATGAGAAAACAATCTGGGACTGGTGTAGTTACAAAATTTAAGAAAAAAAAGTGCTGAAGGATGGAGGTGTAGATAGGGACTAGTGCCAATGATATTAAATAAAACTGACGTATAAAGGGCTATACAATTCTATCAGCATTTACACTGTGCATATTTAAAATCTTTCAAGGCAGGAAATACTTTTTTACTATGCTTCTTCTTTACTATGTAAAGTAGTCTTTTATAGATTGGCCTCTTGGCTAATATCAGCCCTTCCAATCTGGTATCCCATTGTAATCCTGGCTTGCTCCCTTGAATCAGTTTTTGCTAGTTGTATATTAAATATACAGCCAATACCATATAGTTATGATCTCCATCTGCAGAGTCTGATGTTTTCAATGGCCCTAGCAAGATTTCCTTTGGGTACTTTGAACAGAGACAAAATAGGCAATCGACTATCCTGAAGCAATTACAAAGCTGGATTGTTCAATTTTGTATGGTGAGAATTCATTTGCCTTACGTCTAACCTAACATCACTGCATATAAATGCAATAAAACCTATAGGCTCAGACTCAATCTTGGCATCACATATCGAAAAATTGTATCTTATCAAAAGCATTTCTCAGGTGAAATAACCTGCCTATAGTTACAGAAATGCTTCAGCCATAAATGTGATTGCCATAAAAAATTACATTAGCAAGAGTTCTACCATTTAGAGAGTCAAAAAAGCTATCTAACACGCACTCTAAAAAGAAATTCACAGTTTCTGCTGATAAATTCCAAAATTAAAATACTTTTCAGTGAGCCAAGTAGTATGAGTGGCATAACTATAATCACTTACCTCGTGCGATCACAATAGCCTCCTAATTGTTTTCCTTTAATGGAGAATAGTAAACCATTCCAAACTAGCTTTGATACTTCTGCCAGGATAATCTTTCTAAATGGCAGTCTCATCTGGTCACTCTCCAGTTTAAAACCATGACTCTCTCCCGGTAAAGTCTTTGGAAATCTTCCTTAGACAACAAAATAAAGCTTCTCATGATCTTACTCCAGCCAGCTTTTCCAGCTACCCTCCTGCAATTCTTTCACTTTCACTGCACAGTTCAGCAATACCTGAACAATTGCAGTTCCCTAGGTAGTTCTGCTACCTGATGCTCAGAGCCGGGAATTAGGGTGAACAGAATGAGGTATTTGCTTCAGGCACAAAATTTAAGAGGATGCCAAAAATCAATAATAACAATAAATAATGTTTTAATGCAATATTTTTAAAGCCAAAATTAATGTAAAAAACTGTAATGAATAAAAGATTGTAATAATATAAATATAATTTTGTAAGCATCAAAAATATCATTTTTCTTTTGATAATCATTCCTCTTGCTTAGCATATGTGTTCTGCATTTGTTAATTCTGCTAATCTTACCCATCCTTTAAGAAACATCTCTTCAAGGAAGTGCTCTCTGAATTTTCTTTTCCCAGAAAGAACTCAGGGCTCCTCCTGAACTACCATGGTACCTTGTACATGGTTCTATTTTTGCATTTATCGTCCTGTACTTGTTTATTTCTGCACCAGCGTGTGTTAGAACACGTGTCTCTATAGAGACACTATGCTTACTCTGCTCAACAACTCCTATAGAGACTATGGTAAAGCAGAATTCTAAGATAGCCCCATGATTTCCACCCCCACTGCTGTTATGTCGGTGATTAATTTCCATTATATGGCAAAGGTAACGGATCTCACCCTCTTGATTAGGTTACATTATAGAGCAAAGGTGGAGGGATTTTGCAGATGTAATTAAGGCTCCAAATTGGTTGAATTTAATCAAAAGGGAGATTATTCTGGATGCCCCAGACTTAATCAAAGCCCTTGAAAAGAGGGCTTAGGTTTTCTTTGCAGTCAGAGCATATCCTGCTGGCTTTGAGGAGCAAGTTGCCATGAGTTCTTCAGCTGTAAAGAAATGAGTTCTGAAAAAAAAAAAACAACTGAGTGAACTTGGAAGAGAAGTTCAAGCCTCTGTTAACGTTTTGATTGTAGTTTTGTCAGACCCTAAACAAAAGATCAAGCTACTCTGATTTAATCTGTGCTCACACTACTGATCTACAGACACCGTTTTAAGTTGCTGTGTTCATACGTAATTTCCTTGTGAAAAAAAAACTAATAGACTATTGTTCTAACCTCCTAAGTGAATTTCCTATGTACAATTTATCATTAAACTTTTGATGTTATACCACATCTAGATTAATCTTTCTGAAGAAGAGCTATGATTGTATTACACTCTGCTAAAGACCTCCATTTAAAAACTCCTCATTTCCCTCAAAGTAAAGAAAAACTCCATAGTCTACATTCTCAGTAATCGTCTTCCAATCTGTCTTTCAAATCCTACCTCCCACTAATCTATAAAAACTTACTCCACTCCAGTGAAACAATCATTTCCTCTTCTTTTTTGATAGAGTCTCACACTGTCGCCCAGGCTGGAGTGCAGTGGCACAATCTTTGCTCACTGCAACATCTGCCTCCCTAGTTCAAGTGATTCTCCTGTCTCAGATCCCCAAGTAGCTGGGATTACACATGCCCGCCACCATACCTGGCTAATTTTTTGTATTTTCAGTAGAGACAAAGTTTCACTATGTTGGCCAGGCTGGTCTTGAACTCCTGAACTTGTGATCCGACCGCCTTGGCCTCCCAAAGTGCTGGGATTACAGGCATGAGCCACCAAGCCTGGCCCATTCCCTCTTCCTATATATAACCTAGGCAATTCTTGCCTCTATAGGTTTGGTATATCTACAAACAATTAATTACAGGATGATAAGTGCAAAAATAGAAGCATATACAAGGTACCACGGTAATTCAGAAGGAATCCTAGTTCTTTCCAGGAAAAGAAAAATCAGAGAGCACTTCCTTGAAGAGTTTCTTAAAGGATGAGTAAGATTGCAGAGTTAACAAATGCAGAACACAAATGTCAAGCAAGAGGAATGATTCTCAGAAGAAAAATGATATCATATTTGATGAAAAATATGAGGCCATAAATAGTAGATATAGCAAAACCTATTTTTTCAACAAATATGATGAAAAATAAAAAGCTATAGTTAGTAACTGTAGCAAAACCTGTTTTTCAGCTCTCAATCCCAATTCTTAGCTTTCATTATTATGATTATTATTATTATTGAATGTATACTTTCTTATCTTTAAAGATAAAAGTTTTGAGTTAAGTTGGCTATAATAAGAGCATTTTTACCCCACTTATCCCATGTAAAGCCAACTGCAAACAATAAAGAACATAAAGAGAGTGATAAATGCCTGTAACTGATGTAGAAGACATCCATCTTGTCAATCAATAAGCTATAAATAATCATTACTAAATATTGTGAAAAACCACAATACTGAAGGAAGACTTTGAAAACATGCGAGTACCCCTGCAGAACTTGGAAAGCTAGAAGAGATCTCTATGGTCAGGTGGGTAAATTTATGGACTTATAAAGTACATGACAGTACTATAAGAATGTCAATGAGCTTTTACTGAAACCACAGCCACAGAGGAGAAGGGACCAAATGAAGATAACCACTGTGTTAATCAAGTTTGTTGTATATATACACAGCTACCTGCTGCTTAATGAAAGGGATGGGTATAACCTATTGCTGCTAGGCTACAACCTTGTAGAACATGTTACTCTACTGAATACCGTAGGCAATTGAAATACAATGGTAAGTATTTGTATATCTAAACAGATCTAAACATAGGAAATGTACAGTATAATATTGACGTAACAGATAAAAAATGGTACACATGTATAAGGCAATTACCATGAGTGAGGCCTGCAAGACTGGAAATTGCTCTGCATGAGTCAGTGGGTGGTGAACGAATGTGAAGATCTAGGACGTTACTATACACTACTGTAGACTTTATAAACACTGTGCATTTAGGTTACACTACATTTATTTAAAAAAATTATTCTGACCGGGCTTGGTGGCTCATGCCTGTAATCCCAGCACTTTGGGAGGCTGAGGCGGGTGGATTACCTGAGGTCAGGAGTTTGAGACCAGCCTGGCCAACATGGTGAAACCCCATCTTCAGTAAAAATACAAAAATTAACTGGATATGATGGCACATGCTTGTAGTCCCAGCTACTCAGGAGGCTGAGGCAGGAGAATCGCTTGAACCCAGGAGGCGGAGGTTGCAGTAAGCCGAGATGGCACCATTCCACTCCAGCCCGGGCAAGAGAGTGAAACTCTGTCTCAAAAAAAAAAAACTATTTCATAATAAATAACCTTAGCTTACTGTAAGTATTCTTATTTTATACAATTTTAATTTTAATATTTTTAAAAAATTTTGGACTCTTTTGTGATAATACCTAGCTTAAAACACAAATACATTTTATAGCCATACAAAAACATTTTCTTTCTTGATATTCTTATTCTGTAAGTTTTTTCAATTTTATTTTTTACTTTTTAAACATTTTTGTTAGGAACTAAGACACAAACACACAGGGCCAGGATCATCAATATCACTGTCTCTCACCTCCATATATTGTCCTACTAGAAGGTCCTCAGGCGCAGTAACAGGCATAGAACTGCCTGATGGCAATTGCCTTCTTCTGGAATACCTCCTGAACGGCCCACCTGAAGCTGTTTTACAGTTTAGTTTTTTTTTAATGAGTACACTATAAAATGATGTTAAAAGACGTAGTATAGTAAATACATAAACCAGTAATACAGCTATTTATTATCATTGTCAAATATTATGTACTGTCCATAAATGAAGTGCTATGCTTTTATATGAATGGCAGCACAGTAGGTTTGTTTACACCTGCATCACCACAAACACATGAGTAATGCATTGTACTATGACCATACAATAGCTATACATTACTAGGCAATAGGAATTTTTCATCTCCATTATAGTGTTTATGGGACAACTGTGTATATGTGGTTCATCATTGACCTAAATATGATACATGACTGCCTATACATATAGATATATATATAGATATAGATACACACACACACACACACACACACATATATGCTGAGAAGTATCAGGATCTGCTGTTTGCAAATAGGAGACCTAGGAAAGCCAGAGAGGAAATTTAGTCTGAGTCTCCAGGCTTGAGAACCAGGGAACCCTTGCTGTAAGCTCAGCCCAAGGTCTGGAGAAGATGAAATGTGATGTCCCCGTTTAAGTGGTGTGACAAGAAAAGAAGGGCAATTTCCTCCCTCCTTTTCCTTTTGTTCTTTTCAGGCCTTTAGTGAGTTGGATGATGTCCACTCACATTGAGGAAGGCCACCTGCTTTACTGAGTTCACCAGTTCAACTGCTGTCTCATTTAAAACCACTCTCACAGACATACCCAGAAATAATGTTTAAACTGGAAACCCTGGGGCTAGTCAAATTTATACATAAAATTAATGATGACAAGCACACAAACTGACTTTGCAAGAAACTGCTTTTGTGGCAAGATAAATGAAAAACCAGAGTGAGTATTCATATATGAATCTACTGATATTGCCAGTTACTTAAACATAAACAATAAGCCCACAATACTAATTGTGATATGTGAGTTTTTGTTTTAGAATTAGCATACCTTCTATTGACTTAGAATAGAAGCATGTTTCTGGGGTAGACTGTGTCAGCTGAATTAAATCCAACCTGCCTGCTGTTTAGCACCCTTCGCAATTCTCTCTCCACATATTACTACCAGTCTTTAGCAAACTGCTGGCTCAAAATAAATGTCCCAGATTTAAAAAAATAATATGAAAGTCTCCAACATTGTAATTACTCAAAGACATAGCCAGGAGATAAAAGAAATGTCAAATAAATGTAAATAATTTTAAGCATATCAGCATAATTGTCACAAAAGATAACTAAAAATGAGGTACAAGCACTTTTTTATAAAATCCAAGTAATTAAAAATTAATATTATTCTGAAAAGAGACTTAAAAGTATAGATGAAAGTGATAAAAAAAGAGAAAAGTAAATAATAAGATGGAAAGTAAGATAGCAACATTTAGAATAAAATGGAAAATTTAGAAACAGCTTCAACTATTAAAAATATATTAAAAACAGTAAATACAGGACTAGACATTGCCAAAAACGTTGTGAACAAAAATAGGCTTCAGAAAATTGAACAAAATAAAATAATAAAATATTTTAAAAAGAATTACCGAGAAAATGACACATCTGAAAGGCAGTCAAAAGATTTATAATGTGCACATACTTGCTGTTTCAGATGAAGTAAAAAGTAAAAAGGAAACAGAAAAAATATTAAAAGATGTAGTAAAAGAAAACTTTCCAAAAGTTAAAAAAGACATGAATCTAAAGAATAAATAGGAAAACTGTACCTTATAAAAACTTTATACAGCATAAAATCAAAGAATAAATGACAAAGTATAAATGACGAAAGGGTTATCTAGGAAAAATGTTCTATTTATACATAAAAGGGGACAACTCAGACTGGCTTCAGGCACTTTGAAGTTTAAGATTCTGAAATGTGTGAAGAGCAATGTTACATAATCCTCAGCGTAAGAAAGTGTAACCCAAAGGTTTTATGCAACTTTCAAGAACTCTTGGAATATAGCACCCATGAGCTCTTAATAAAAAAGAAGTTGATGTACATTCTTTCATAAATCAAATAGTGAAAGAAATAAGCCTGAAAATAGGAATGAGTAGTAGATACATAAAAATAGAAAATTTCAAATAAGTGGTGTGGGAATTATGTAATACCATATAAATATTCTTTATATTGTAATGTAAAATTATTATGTTACTATAATACAAATCTCAAGGTGAAAAAAAGAAATTAAAGAAATTTTAAGTGTGCTGTTTTTCTTCTTTTTAATAACTGGTGATTAATTCAATATATAAATCACTTAATACAAGTTTTAGAAATTTAAGAGTGTGAAGAAACCTATAGAAAAATCAAAAATAGAAATACAGCCAAATCAAACTTGAGGTTATTGTAGAGAAACAGTTGTGGTAGACAGGACTGGAAATTTACTAGATACCTCATCTTTGTTGATAGGAGATCAGTTTATGGTATCTAAAATTGGCATATATAGAAAAAATATTTAAATCTAATTAATATATAAAGCTTCAAAGAAAATGTTCCAAAATACTAAGAAGAGTCCATAACCTTGTTAAATGATGAGGAGGAAAATGCACAAACATAGGAAATTAGAGACATATTGGTTTTGGAAAGGAGAATGTTAAGTGAATAAATAAATTGGTATTAAATGTTCTCATTTCTGCATGTATATATTGATATCCATGTATATGCACTGAAAGTTTCTAGAAATATAATAAGTAGTGTCTAATAGTAACTTCCTGGAAGGCTGAATCAATAGAAAACGTATTATTTTATAAGCTTTTGATTTGTTTGTCCATCTTACCATGTCCATGTATTACTTTACAAAGATTAAATAAATATATATTAATCTACATAGTATATAACAATATATATTACGTTATATATTGTGCAATACATGTTATGGGACAATATATGTACATTGTACAATATATGCTACTTAAATGTATTCAACTTCTCATATTTAGATATAATCATTATATACATGTAACAATATAAACCTTCAAAGAAGAAATATAATCACATTTGCAATATGATTATATTGCCTCTATTTAAAGGGGAAAAAAACACACGTGAACATCAGTCCAAGATTATAATCTTTGTATATATTCTAAAGTATTTTCCATACACATATTTTTCTAATATATTTTATTATGTTTCACATAGAATTTTGTATGCCACTTTTTCAGTTGACTAAAATAACATTTATTAAAATGATTCCAGAATCTTCATAAGCATAGTTATAATGCCTGTAAAATATTTTTAAATAACCATACCATATTTATTTGAGCATATTATGAGCCAACATTTAGATTGATTTTATTTTTTATCATTGTAAATAATATTACAAGAAACGTTTGTTTTCCAAATGATTATCCTTATTTTATTGATTCTCAGATGTGAAACTGTATCAAAGATATCAGTTATCATACTTGTGAACATTCTTTATTTCCCACTGGCTAATGTAATCTTTCTCTAAACTAAGACACCTTGGTACACTTCTTTACAATGTACTATACAAATTTGTATTTCATAGGTGACTAATATCCAGCCAATATACGAATATATGAAGTGAATATTAATCAATAAGAGACACCCTAACCAGCCTGTAATAGCATGAAGCTAATGATAAGAGATCTACACTGAGATGTCCAGTCTGTAATACCTCTGCTTCATGCACCACTACTGTTACATGAAGATTTTCCAACAGCTTCCGAGTTCCCAACTTCCTTACATATTCTTTCTTAAAATTAGTCTCCTTGAGAACACAAAAAGCAGAATGCATATTTGTTATTTCCACCTTTTTGCCATTTTTTTTTTTTCTTAGATAGCTCTCACTAACCTAGACTACCTCTGGTGAAGAGCTCTGGGGTGTATAAACATCTATGACATCAAACAAAGGGACAAAGTTTGGTGGAGATGCTGAAAACTGAATGACTCTAATGATTACCTGACAAATCTTTCTTGAAAGTCAAATAGTTTCCAAATCTTTGCTTTCAGCAAAGTGGGGAGGACCTAATCAAGGTGTCAGCTAACGGAGTAAAAGTAATTTATTCTAGATGACTGTGAATTTGGATAAATATCTCCAAAGGAGATTAACAAATGGAGTCACATTTCTCCTTCCATTCATGCCCACTTATTTATGTGAATATGATTCATCAGGGCTTATATTTATAAAACCCCAAAAATAGGAGCAGAACTCAGGCAGCAACTATGTCATTCTAGTAATGGTAATATTCCACCCATAGATATCAGAACCAATGAACAAATAAAAGACATCTACCTCACTACAAGATGAATATCCAATAAAATATTAAATTTATGCTTTATAACTGTTAATCAATTTGAAGTATAATACATTGTTTTGATCAATGGTGTGCTTATGTCAATTTCAATAACTCAATGTGGAAAATATTTTTAACATTTTACAGTCTTATGGTTGCAGGAAACATTTAAAAATTAAATCTCCATTTATATACATAATATATTTTAGAAAAGTATGTTAAGGTAATCAATAAAATCCTTTTAAGCATAAAATACATGACATTAGGATTAAACATTTTGGAGAAAGTAGAATAAAAATGCTAGCTTGAAGAGCAAAATAAATGCTGTTATATTTAAAGCTGTTTATATATTTTAAATGAATACTGGTGAGTATTTAATATTATGGTATTTACATTGTATTGGAAAAATTTAAAGCATGATCTAACAGTTTTATTTTTAAATGTCAATATTTGCACTATGCATGAAATGGCATCTTTGAAAGTGTTTAAATATATGATGACAAATTTCAGCTGCCAACCAAAAAATGCAAAAATGTATGTATAGTTTTACTAAATTATTTTAATGATACTCAAATAAAAACATTTCAAGGATACTCTATAAGCTACACTTATTAATCCTGATACTTTATCATAATTATTATTCCAAGTGGTACACAACAGACAACCTCACCTCATCCTTGAGCCCCACTTTATGCTTATGACACACCCCACAATGGTCTCACCCAAAACATTAACCCCATTTAAGCTCTGAAACCATCTTTGACAATCATCAAAATGGAAGAATTAAATGGCACACACTCAGCAAAGCTAACTAATGAAGTTTTAATGTTTTCCATTGATCTGTCACTTTGCTTCTTTAGTATAAAGGGTATTCAAATACATTCAAATGAGATCAAGCCAATTTCTAAGGTAAGCATATCTTCTGCCAAGAAAAGACTCCAGATAGACCACTGAACTCTCCTGTTACTCCTGCCACTCACAGCTGTGGCTGTTGCCTCTCAGCCTCCTAGAATATTCTGCATCCAGGGGCAACAAATAGGCTTTTGCTGTCTTCTTTCAACCATCCAACATGTTTGTTACAGGGTAAGACATTCCAGATTTAATGCAAAAAAAAAAATCTTTTCACTTAGAAATTTTCTTGAGAAGACTTCTAGTTTTCCATGTCTGTGAGTTATTTAGACTTTTATCCTAGCAATTTTTATTTGTTCTGAAATTAAATAATGGAAAGTATAGAAATAAAACTGATTTGAAAATATGCATTTAAAAGGTAATATGGAAGATTTATATAAGCCTACACATAACGGGTTGTACCACATGGTTGTTACTCAAGATAAAGCTCTATTAAAATGCTCTTTCATAAATTGATCTATTGGAAATTTTTAAAGTTCTTATTCTCTCAGTGAGGAGGAAGAAATAATATATTTCCTTTATGTAAATGGAGATATATCAAGGGTTTCCTCAAAATTAAATATAAGATTCAACTAGGGCATAACTCTCTGGCTCCAAAGATTCCTTACAAACATGTCAAGTTGGAAGAAATTTATCTGTAATACAAGCCAGATTTTGATTGCTCTACTTCTTTTTTACCTCTCCAAAATATAGTCATGAAAAATGTAAGTAAATCAGGTAATTCAGTTTGAAATTATGGTAATTTTTAATGTTGAATCAAAGATGCTAAAAGGAAAACAACATTACCCATTTCCGCCAAATGCACACATCAAGAATTTGAACTCTCTACCTTTGCAATATGAAAAATCACTCAGACTTTCACAAAATTATTTGTGCACATAAAACATACCCAGCAGTGTTCAAGATATTGAATAGTTCAAGATGAATAAAAAACAATTTCTCCCTTCTAAAGCTCACAGTCTATAAGGAGGTAAAATTATAAATTGTAAATCGTAAAAGGTAAATTTATAAATTGTAGTGCACTATGTACTTTAGTGAGATAAATAATCACTTTCTACTATTGATTGTGTTTCTTCTACTTGATAGCTACATGCCAAGCACGTGACTTATATTTTTGGTCTCCTAATAGTGTTCTAAAGTAGATCTTATTATCTACTCAATCTGAAGTTGAGGAAGAAAATGTAGTCAATTTTACATAACAAGTATATAATTAAAGACTGGGTGTGGTGGCTCATGCTTGTAATCCCAGCACTTTGGGAGGCCAAGGTGGGCAAATTGCTTGAGGCCAGCAGTTCGAGACAAGCCTGGACAACATGGCAAAACCACATCTCTACTAAAAATACCAAAATTAGCCAGACGTAGCAGCACATGCCTGTAGTACCAGCTACTCAGGAGACTGAGGCATGAGAATCACTTGAACCTAGGAGGTGGAGGTTGCAGTGAGCTGAGATTCTGCCACTGCACTCCTGCCTGGGCAACAGAGTGGGACTCTATCCAAAAAAATAAAAGTATGTTATTATAGCATAAGAGATAATAAATGTATGTAAAATGCATAGCATAGCTGCTGGTACATTTTTAATGTTTAAAAATGGCAGATGCTAATGGTTGGTCTTGTAACACAATTGTAAGTCAATCAAAAATGAAGCATGTCAGGAGTTCCTATGATTTTAGATGCTACCTTATGTAGAAAACATTCAAATTTATATTATCAACTGTAGCATCAACATGGGAAACTGCATCTCTAAAAAAAAATACAAAACTCAGCTGAACATGGTCACCTGTGCCTGCAGCCCCAGCTACTCAGGAGGCTGAGGTGAGAGATTGAGACTGCGGTGACCTGAGATTTCACTACTGCACTCCAGCCTGGGTAACAGAATAAGACCTTGTCTCAAAACAAACAAACAAAAAGGGTATGGGAGTTGGTGGAAAGGGGATTGGAAGGAAAGAAATTCTAGAAAAAGGTACGCCCACAATAGGAGCTAAATTTTGGGTGGATGGCCATGCAGCTGGTAAGGATTAGGGGATACTCTCTGCCTGACATTCATGAAAACACATGCTGCTGGTTATCCTTCTGCCTCTTTTCTTGTAATTTTTCATAGCTGGATTTTCCTCTTCTATTCACTGGCTAATTCTGAAATATTTCCAGGGCTTTGTCTTCAACCCTCTTTGTTGATTCTTATAATTCCTCAAAAGTAATCTCCTTCATTCCTATAACTTTAAATGCTACCTTTATGTAGATAACTTTCAAATTTATATTATCGACAATTGCATACCCTCTAAGCTCCAGGCCTATATACCCAATTACATACTCGTTTTCTCCATCCGAATGTCTCATAGGCATTCCAAAACTTGTCTGCTCAAATCTGAAAATGGTTTTCCTCTTAAAACCTGGATTTTCCCCACTCACTGCCATTAAAGTTTCTGCCACCAATCAGTTGCTGATGCCAGGACTCTGGGGTTTATCCATAATGACTTCTTTTCCCTACCAACATCAAATCCATTAAAATCTCTTATTAGCTTCACCTCCAAAAATATATTTTGAATCTATCTCACCTCTCCCATTAGTTCCATCATCACTGTTGACCTGGTCCACAGTGAAAACTTCCCTCTTGATATTTCTGTGTGTTTCTGTGTGGTATGTATTAAATATGTTCCCCCAAAAAAGTATGTGTTGGAGACTGAATCCCCAATGCAATGATATTAAGAAGTGGGAACATTGATGCTATTAAGATTATGTCATGAGGCAGAGCCTCCCTCACTAATGCATTGATGCCATTTTTAATCAAGTGGGTTACTAACGAAAGGGCAAGTTTTGTCTCCTTTTCTCTCACACACACACTCTCTATCTCTTTCTCTTGCCCTCTTACCTTCCTCTCTCTCTCTCTCTCTCTATCTCTTTCTCTTGCCCTCTTATCTTCTCTCTCTCTCTCTCTCCCCCTCCCTCCCTCACTCTCACTCTTTGCCATCATCTTGCCATGACGTGTCAAGAAGGCCCTCCCCAGATTCTGGTCCCTCAGTCTTCGATGTTCTATCCTTCAGAACAATGGGCCAAATAAATTTCTGTTTATTATGAAATACCCGGTCTGTGGCATTCTGCTATGGCAGCACAAAATAAGACAGAAAATTGGTACAAGAGTAACTAGAGTATGGTTGTAACAAATACATAAAAATGTGAAAGCATCTTTTGAACTGGCTGATGTGCAGAGAAGCTGGAAGAGTCTGAAGGAGCAGGCTAGAAAAAGCCAACATTTCCCTGATCAGATTTTAAGCACAATTCTGGTGAGGTGTCAAAAGAAGAGAATAACTGTGGGAAAACTATGGAACTTCTTAACAGATTACTTAAAGTGATCATGATCAGCTTGTTAGTAGAAATATGGATAGGAAAGGCAATTCTTATGAAGTCTTAGATGGAAGTGAGGAGTATCTTATTGGAAACTGGAGCAAATGCCATTTTTATGATAGAGTTGCAAAGAAACCAAAAAACAAAAGCAAACAAAAAAAGAAAACCCTGGCAGAACTGTGTCCATGTCCTAGGGCTTTATGGAAGGCAGAATTTAAGAGCAATAAGCTAGGATATCTAGTAGAAAAAAATTCTAAGCAAAACATTAAAGGAGCTGCATGACTTCCTTTAACTACCTACAATAAAATGAGAATGGAAAGAAATGACTTAAAGATAGACTTTATAATGAAAAGAGAAGCAGAATACAAAGCTTTGGAAAATTTGCAGCCTGGTCGTGTAACAACAAAACAAAACAAAATATATAAGGTGACACCAAGGGGCACATTGATAAAGAGATTTGTTATTGGAAAAAACTAACTCTGTACAATATTTTAAAGAGGTTTATTCTGAGCCAATATTAGTGTCCACAGCCTGGGAAAACAGCCTCAGAAGGGCCTGCAGAAGTATGTCTGAGGCAGTTTGGATTACAGTTTGGTTTTATACATTTTAGGGAAGCAAGAGTTACAGACAAAAACATAAATCAATACATGGAAGGTATACGTTTGTTTGGCTCCAAAAGGCTGGACATCTTGAAGCAGGGGCTCGCAGGTTATAGGTGGATTCAAAGATTCTTTACTTTACACTTGACTAAAGGAGTATGAATCTGTCTAAAATTTAGAGTCAGCAGAAACATATGTTTTTAGTTAAGAATGCTGTGTAGCAAGATTGACGGCCTGCAGGTACGACTTAACCCTAGCCTTGCATGGCTTTAGGTTTTATTTTTAATTTGTTATCTTATTGCCACAAGAGTAAGTTTTGTCAGTCTTGTTTCTATTTTAATATTAATGCTGGTTAGTCGTGCTTGAAGTCCAAAAGAGAGGACATATAATGAGGCGTATCTGATCTTTCTTTCCATCACTGTCAAGAACTCAGTTTTTCAGGTTTCTCTGGAGTCCCCTTGTCCAAAAAGGGGTTCATTCAGTCAGTTGGGGATTTCATTTTTAGTTTACAGATTAGCACAGATAAAAGGTCAGGTGCTATTCAAGACAATGGGAGAATGACCCCAAGGCATATAAGGGATCTTGGAGGGAAGACTGGATTTGGGGGATGAGCCAGGGCACAATCCACAGGCTTGCTGCCCAGGGCCATCGTGGGACTCTGCTCTCCACATTGTGGTACAGTGCTCCTTGGCCATCCCAGCTGTGTTCAGGTTGTCCTGGATGCAGCTCATGCTGCTTCCTAGAGGGTACAAGTGATAAACCTTGGCTGTGTCCATGTGGTGCTAATTCTGCAGGTTTTACAGAGTGTACAAGCTGTGGGGCTATGGACGTCTCCACTTGGATTTGGAAGGATGTAACAGACAGGCTGGGGGCCCAGGAAGAGACTTGCCACAAGGGTAGAGCCACCCCAAAGAGTCCCCACTAGGGCAGTACCTAGTGGAACTGTGAGAGTGGGGCTTTGATTGAAATGCCAGAACAGTAGAGCTATCAGCATGCAACTCCAGCCTGGGAGAGCTGCGGGCATGATACTTGCTGCAACCTGAGAGCGCTGCTTCATGGGCTAGTCACAACCAAGCCATGAGACCAAGAAGCATGAGGCCTTGGTGGCATAACCTTTACCTATCCCAGTGTGCCCAGAAGGTGGGACATAGAGTTGGAAAAATTCTGGAGCCTTACGGTTACTGTTGGGTTTTGGACTTAAGTAGGACCTGTTACGCCTTTCTTCTGACCTATTTCTTCCTTTTAAAATGGAAATGTCTACCTTATGCCTTTCCCACCATTATACTTTCTAAGCTGATAACTTGCTTAATTTCACAGGCTCACAGCTGGAGAGCAATTTGCCTCAGAAAAAATCATGACTTTCGTCTTTTCCGTATCTGATTGAGATGAGATTTTGGATTTTGGATCTTTTGAGTTGGTGCTGGAAGGATTTAGGACATTAGGACTATTGGGATGGAATGAATATATTTTGTATGTGGAAAAGACAAAAATTTTGGAAGCCAGGGGTGTAAGGTTATGGTTGAATGTGTTTCTTAAAAAAAAAATTAGTTAGAAACTTAATCCCAAATGGAGGAGTATTTAAAAAGTGAGAAGTTTAAGAGGTGTTTAAGCTCCTTTCAATCTCATCCTATCATCTTCTACCATGGGATGACTCAGGAAGTGGGCTCTCAATAGATGCTGACCCTTGATTTGGGACTTCCCAACTTCCGGAAGTGGTATGGTTGGATGTTTGTTCCTTTCAAATCCCATGTTGAAATGTAACACCCAATGTTGGAGGTGGGGCCTGGTGGGAGGTGTTGAATCATGAGGGCAGATCCTTCATGAATGGCTCAATGCCTTTTCTTTGGTGATGAATGAGTTCCTCTTAGTTAATTCATGTGATATCTGGTTGTTTAAGAGTCTGGGACCTTGGGATATCTGGTTGTTTAAGGGTCTGGGACCTTGGGAGGCCAAGGCACGTGGATCACGAGGTCAAGAGATGGAGACCATGCTGGCAAACATGGTGAGACCCCATCTCTACTAAAAACACAAAAATTAGCTGGGCGTGGTGGCACTTGCCTGCAGTCCCAGATACTCGGGAGGCTGAGGCAGGAGAATTGTTTGAACCCGGGAGGCGGAGGTTACAGTGAGCCAAGATCGCGCCACTGCACTCCAGCTTGGTGCCTGGTGACAGAGCTAGACTCTGTCTCAAAAAAAAAAAAAGAGTCTGGGACATCTCCCTTCTCACTCTTGCTCCGTCTCCTGCCATGTGATACACTAGCTCACTCTTCACTTTACACCATGACTGGAAGCTTCCTGAGGCCTTATCAGGATCCTATGCCAGTGCCATGTTTCCTGCACAGCCTGTGGAACCATGAACTAAAATAAACCTCTTTTCCTTAGAATGACCCAGTCTCAGATATTTTTTCACAGCAGCACAAGAATGCACTAATACAAGAATGGTGAGCCAATAGTCTTCTATTTCTTAAAAATTACCTGGTTTGTGGCTTTCTGTTATAGCAGCAGAAAGTAACTAACACTGTGCCTTCACTCCTCTCCTCCCCAGACCACCCTCAATCCGCAGCTGGAACTACAGTCAACATGCTGTTTATTTTTAAGCCACACTTCTGATCTTCTCACTCTTCTGCGTAAAACCTCCATGACTTCCTATTCCATATGAAATAAAGCCAAACTTCTTATTATGACCTGAATCATTATGGCCTGTCATTCGCAAGAGGACTACTGCCTATTTCTTTAACCTTATCTTGCGGTATCATTCATGTGCTCCAGAGACTTTAGCTTCTTTCAGCTATTTCCAGAAGTTGAAAGTTTTTTTCTCGGGGATGTTTACATACATTTACTACCTGGAAATATCTTCACCCATGGTTTACCTAGCTATTCTCTTCTCTATGTTGATCAAGAGTTTTCACATCATCTCCTCAGACAGGACTTCTCTAATTATGATAATTAAGAAGAATCCTTGATGACAATTTTTTATTGCATCCGATCCCTTTCTCTCTCTTCACTCACTTTATAATTACCCATGTGTTTACTTATTTCCTAACTTCCCAATTGAAATGTAAGATTCACAAGGCCTGGGATTATCTATTTGATTTACTAAAGTATTAATACATCTAGAGCTTATTGGGATGTTTGACAATTGTTGATACTCACAAATATTTGCTAAGGAACTAAATAAAAAATTAATGGTTTATTGAATAAATGAAGGAGGAAGAGTATATGGACTTCTAAACATTTGGGAAGCAGTGAAGCAAAACTGTGTCTTGTTTAACCCACCTGTAAAACAGGTGAAAAAATGACTATCGTTACTAAACAATTAGGGATAGAGTAAATATGATAAGAAAGAAATTGATGTGGAAGTCTGGGAAGTTGAAGACTTCAAATAATTGGCTTTTATTTGCATTTAATTGTTATTGCTTTTAATATATGATTATTATCCTAGGTAATATAAATTCTGATTATTGATAACTAGATGCTAAAAAAAGTTAGCTTCCTCTTGACAGTTGTGTACAATGTCCTGGTACAAGGGCAATATAGGAGTTTCTATGTTAATAAGGAAACTGAGTCAACGTGACTTCATGGACTAAAATCATTTTAGAAAAACAAAAAATGGCCATGTTCCACTTCCCACCTAAAGCAAACTTAATGTGGAACTTCAGAAAAATTGCTTGACATCTGTGAGACTCAGTTTCCCCATCTGTAAAATGGAAACTTTTTCTTAGAAAGGGCTGTGAAAAATAACTTAATGAGACCAATCACTAACTGTCGAGAGTGAGGCTGGAAATGAGATGCCATCTGCACGTTAGAGACTATCCATTCTAACAGAGCACAAAAGTCACTAATTTACATCTTTTTCCTTTGAGAGGCTCAGCCGAATGGTTTTGGAGCACTTTTGCAGAAGTCTCTATTCGGCCCTTGCATTTAGCTCACAATGTCTCTGGGAGTCAGGGGAGAAAAAATAAATCTTTCACAATAATAGGTGTCCTTCAAGGGTAATAATATATTTCAGGTTTCTTTGTGTGCAGCTCTTTGGTAATCCACCGACAATGCTTGGCAAACAACAGTTGAGATAAAAAAGTTTCCTCTTTTAGCGATTTTCCTTTTGATCACCAAAGCCAATATTACTGGGACAGTGAGCCAGGGCTCATCACACCCTGTTAATGGACTCAATCCAGACAACCCCCAGAGTCTTATGCTTAGGCAGCTTCCTGCTTTCTGAAGCCCAATTCATCCTCTGGAAATATTACTTTAAACAAGTCACTTTCCTGCTTAAAGACCCTGAGGGCCAGTTACCCCTATGGTCTTCCAGAGACATTAAAAAGTCAAGCCCACAAACAGAAGACCCCAGCTGGCATTCCAGACTCTTCTCCATGTCATCACTGGCTTCTGGTGCTCCCCCTTCAGGTCCCCCACACTACAGCCAAAGTGATCTGAAAATTGCTTCCTGGGGCCTCAGTCCACATGGTTATGCCTACTGATACTTCTGAGTATTTTATTTAAGCTAACAGAGTTCTTCATTTTAAGCCCTCTTTAAACCCTTCACTAACTGGAATTCTCTTCAATCATTTCTTCATTCAATACATGCTTATTGAGCACCTACAATGTACAAGCCTTGGGCACAGAGCTTCAGAGAAAATGGACAAATTTCTGACTCATGTAGCTTAAATATTGCTGAAGAGAGGTACCCCATAAACAAACAAAACAATGATATGTTAAATATGATGAGGAAAACTAACAGAAGCTAAGGCATGGCAGATAGCAAGGAATTGCGGGGGGGGGAGAATGTCATGTATGACCATGCAGGGCCTCTCTAGATGGGTAAGAATTAAGTTGAAAGCTGAATGAAAGAAGGAAAACATGTGTGTGTATATGGTGGTGGCGGTATGTTGGGGAAGGAGTTTCAGGAAAAGGAAATGGTTAGAAAAAGAGTCTGTCTTGTTTGAGGAAAAGCTTGGAATTTCAGAAGCTTGAAGTAACTCAAAATGAGTGAAAAAGGGGCAAGCAAGTAGGGACAGAGGGAGTGATGGGGAAAGTGGAACACTTCATGACTGGTAGATGTTTGATTTCCTGGAGATGAGACATTATGGGTGGGTTTTAGGAAAGAAGGAGTGTATTAGTTAGGGTTCTCTAGAGGGACAGAAGAACTTCAGTTCTGTCCCTCTAGAGAACCCTAACTAATATCATCTATATATGTCTCCATATCTTTTATTATATATATATATCTTCATATCTTTTATATATATATATACATATATATCCATATGTATATGGAGGTTTATTGACTCACATGATCACAAGGTGAGGTCTCACAATAGGCCATCTGCAAGCTGAGGAACGAGGAAGCCAGTCTGAGTCCCAAATCTGAAAAATTTGGAGTCCGATATTCCAAAGCAGGAAGCATCCAGCATGGGAGAAAGATGTAGGCCAGAAGATGAAACCAGTCCAGTCTTTCCAAGTTTTTCTGCTTGCTTTTATTCTGGCCACACTGGCAGCTGATCAGATTGTGCCTACCTGGACTAAGGGTGGGTCTGCCTCTGCCAGTCCACTGACTCAAATGTTAATCTCTTTGGCAACACCCTCACAGACACACCCAGGGTCAATACGTTGTATCCTTCAATCCAATCAAGTTGACACTGAGTATTAACCATCACAAGAAGTGATATCTTTTGAATTAGTACTTTAGTAGACCCACTAGTTTTTTTTCCTCCACTCAGTGAGACTGCAGTGCTGAGGTAGGGGGCTCCTCCTTGCACTGCAGTCCAAACAGCACTTCCCCATAGAAAGTGGGGGGCAATTGTAGAGCTCTTAACAATTGCTTCTCTCCTCTGTCCTATACTTCCTGTTTTCCAATGCTTCATGACAATCATTTTGTATATTTTGACCTGTTTTCTTGTTATTTACAGCAGGAGGGCAAGTCCAGTACCATTTAAGAGGAAGCTTTAAATGATTTGCTTTTGAAATTATTCTCTTTATAGTTTGAATGGTTACAATTATTGTGTTGTCTGTTTTAAAGGGAACAGGGAGAGTTGGAAGGAAAATGTTTAGGTTTTTCAGACAATCTAGAAAAACCACAGTCCCCAGAGAAGTTTATGAAAATCCCAAATTCAAAACACATTTGTCCTTCCTATCTATGAAGGGAGAGATACATCGGATCACTTATTTAATTTATATACATTTAGGACATCATATTGTGGGCAACGTCATCTTCAGAAGGTCCCCTTCAGCTTTATTTAGTGCTGACAGTAAAAGGACCTAAAGATCGTGTCCCCTCTGGTGGGCACATTGCTGTCTTGTGGTGTCAACACAGTCTTCATTATTATTTTTCACCTCCATAGTAGGTCTTGAAAGAAGTTTTGATTGCAAGGGGAGAATGAGCTGTTAGAGGATGGAAAAACAGGAAGTCACATGTCTCACATCACCAACTATTTCAAATAACGTTGGCTTCAATTCATCTGCTAAAGGAATAGACCACAGGTCTCACTCTTTTCACTCATCCGCACATTTATATATTGTCTTTCTACCATTTGTTTCTGGTTTGCTTCCCTCAATCCACACACTATTTTTCCTTCAAGACCCAATATATACCCAACTCCATTAGAAAGACTTCCTAATTCTGATGATTTCCTGTTGTGTGTATTTATTGTACATGATGTGTTTGAGCCTTTAGTCATAAACTCTACTCTGAATTGGGTTAGGTTATCAGATGAATCATTATCCTTCCTCCAGACCTGTGAGCTCTTTGAAGTATTAGACGTTTTTGTATCTTACAGGTCTAGAAGCTAGTAACTCTCAGTAAATATTTAATGAATTTCTTAATATTGTTACATGTAATTCTGTGGATCAATTGCTCATCATGAATGTCTCAGTTCATTTGAGCTGCTATAACAAAATATCATAAACTAGGTGGCTTAAAAACAAAAGAAATTTATTTCTGGAGGCTAAAAAGTCCAAGATCAAGGCACTGGCAGATTTGGTGTCTCGGGAGAGCCTGCTTCCTGGTTCATAGATGGCTGTCTTTTCACTGCGCCCCTCACGAGGCAGAATGGATGAGAGAGCCTCTGGGGTGTCTTTTACAAGGGTACTAATTGTTCTCATGATCACCTCCCAAAGGACCCACCTCCAAATATGTTCATATGAGGGATTAGGTTTCGAACTATGAATTTGGAGGGGACATAAGCATTCAATCCATAGCACTAAAAATACAGAAAAATATTGTATAAGAATAAAGTCATTTGCTAAAGTAAATTAAAATAGAGAAGATAAAAGTAAAAGAAATGAGCCAAAAATCCACAGAAAATATGTGTATGGCCAATAAGCCCACAAAACTATTTAGCTTCAATAGTTATCAAAGAAATGCAAATGAAAATGGCAATGAGATATGTATTTTCAATTTTAAAAACAGTCAAGCATATGTTTAAGTAATAATATTCAATGTTAAAAAAATTGTAGTGAGAATGGAACATTTTTTTACTAGAGGATGTATAAATTAGCACAACCTTTCTGAAAGTCAATTAGCAACATATATGAAGAGCTTAAAATAATTCATATCTTTTTATTCTATTTCTAAAAATCTACCCTATGGGAATTATCAGAAATTTGCCAAAGAAATGTGCAGGAAAGGATGTTCCTCAGCATTATTCATAACAGTGCATAAAAAAGCAAATATCAACCAATAAGGGAGAGGATAAATAATAGTACATATAATGAGATTTTTATGTAGCCATTAAAAATAATGTTTCAAAGAATATTTAATGGCATACAATATTACATGAAGTAAAAAGTCAGGCTACAAATCCATATGTAAAAATGCTAACAATTTTGTTAAAGTCTAACTCCACAGACAGAAAATAAAAAGCAAAAAAAAAAAAAAAAAAAGATAAGCTAGAACAAATATTTAAAATAAACAACAAATAATAACATTATCTTTTATTTCCAAATATATTAGTAATTACATCAAATGAAAATGGATGACATATCCTTCTGGCTCTTATTCTTTCCAAATGGAAGTACCTATTTGGTTATCTTCTCTCTGTTATTTACTATTCATTTAGTGGTTACAATGGAAATTATAATTTGCATTCTTGACCTTAAATTAAAAATTTTTACTGTCTCACAGACAATGTAAGTCATAAGACTTTTAACTTCACCTTTTGTGTGAGTACTATCTTTTTGGCTACAATGTTTCAGTAGGCACTAGTAAATGTTTGGCAACCAGTTACTTAACCAAATGCTAGATGTTGCATAGGAAGAATTCTAAAGATTCTGAAGATGTCTTTCAGAAATTTACTTTTCTTCTGGCCAGTAGCTAGAATATAATCCTAACATCTTAATCGGTCAAGGCCAGTTTTTATCATTGGCCCTTAGTCCTAGAGCATTGCCCTTTCAGGCGCTCAAGAAAGCCTGGACTGTACTTAGACTTCTCTTTTTTCATTGCTCAGATTTCATTTTTATTCCCTAAGCTCCATAAAACTGATTCTTTAAATTTAGTTGATCAGCCTCTTAGAAATGTCTCTCTGAAACCTTGTCTTTCAAATGCTGATTACCCAAGTTGTTCTCTATATCTTTAAATAACTGTTTTATTTTTCTTTGTAAGTTACCCAGATTTTATAGTTGGTTGTAGTGAGAGGTTTAGCCTGATACAAGCTATTCCATTAAAGCCAGAAGCAGAAGTGATTAAGGGACTATGTTTTATTCCTGTATATACTTAAGGTTTAAGGAAACATTGTCAAATAGTAGGTGACTGGATATTTGGACCAATTTATATAACACTCATTAGAACTGCACTTACTGAATTATCCTTGATATTATGCCATCTCCTACACTATTGGGTACTAAAAATTAATAGTCTTACGAAAAGTAATTGGCATTATTGTTAGATATGCTGTTGAGAAACTTGTGTATTATGAGAGCAGTCCTCTCTAGGAGCGCACTAAGGAAACACACTCATTTGGCTGTACTACCAAGAATAGTTGTCCTTTGTCATATCAATTGATCTGGTTTTATTCTGAACTGACTATGTTCTGTAACTGCTCAGGGTTTTGTTTTGTTTTCACATTTGGTTGATAGAAAGTTTAGAAGAGATTTTGATTCATATGTCTATATGATACATAATTTAGCTTTATTCTACAGTACTTTTTATGGTCCTTTTTTTTTTTGCTCCTATTTTATTTTATTTTATTTTTTTGGTTGTTACCTCAGATTTTTAATGAAACAAGATAGAATACAAGTAAATTATTTCAATTTTTTACAAAGTGTTTTCTGTAACATACATTCTTTCTCAAAACTGTTCTTGACCACATTTACATTGGTGAGAGTGCTTTGGTAAATATAACATATACATACATAATAAATATTTTATGCTTTAAATAATACATTTACATTTTATTTAGTTATTTAATATCTAATAAAATAATACAAATATTAATTAACTCTGCAGTGACTACAATAGATAAGGAAACCAAGACACAGAATTAGACAGCATGTGAAAAGTTACAATCTGAGCCACGTATTTTTATCCCACATAATGTGAGTAGAAAATAATACACAGAAGTGGCTTTGCCTATTAAAAAAAAAGCCAAGACCTTGGATGCTTATTCCTGCTGTCTTTCTCCCTTGCTTATGAGAGTCTTCAATTAAACAGTACAAATATTTTCTTAAATATGATAATACCATTTTATTTTAGCTTAGTACTTACAAATCCATTCTTTGCTTATCATCACACTTTTTGTAAAATACGAACCCTTTAATTCGCCTTTCACACATTTCTGCTTAAAGGTACACCTTCAAATAGATCAAACTTAATTGCATTGTGGCCCTTAGCTAGTTCAAATTCCTCAATCAATTCACCTCAGACTCATCTTCTTTCAAGACTAAACAACCCCATTTTTCTTAATCTCTTCTCATATGTTCAGTAATCCCTTCCATTCCATTTATCATTTCTGTTGCCCTATGCTCTCTCCAATTTAGCTATAATGTTCTTCAAATAAGGTCCTCTATCAGCGGGCACATGCTTAAAACTTTCCCTTCTACACTCATATTAGGCCAACTAAGAAGCTGCTCTGGTAATTTCAGCTTGCATGGTTATTATAAGTCTCAAATCAATGAAATGTTAAAGGCAGTATTCTAAAGACCTGGGATCAAATGACATTTCCTGTGTTAATATTTTAAGATGATACGATGTTTTGCCTAAAAAAAGAAATGGTGTGTCCTCAAAGCCCCCAAAATGAAGTGCTTTGTCTGCAATGTGGACTTTGTGATATCCATATTGAAGAGCTAATTTACAATTTCAGGAGGCAATGTCATAATTGTAAATGATTAAATAGAATTCCTTTTTCCAAAACACCCAATTACTCTTTTCAAGAGGTTATCTATCATTATCAAGGAGATGGGTTTGACATGAATTCAGGGTCTTTGTATTAGTGGATCAAATTCATCACAAGATGTTATCTGCTTGAAAAATAAATAAATAAAAACTTAAATGTTACCTAAGGATATTAGTCTGAAGCTCTCTAAGGCATCTCTATAAAGAAAGAAACACTGGTATGAGAAACATCAATTACAAAAACCCCTGAGTGATAAACAGCTACTTCCATGTAAAGAGTAATTGCTGTCTCCAGAGTTGACCCAGAGAATCTCTGTAGGGAGTGAATGTAATAGTGTAGTTGGAGCCATATGCCACGGGTATCTCTATGCACTGATGGAAAAGACTCATTTGGGAATGAGTTGGAGGAAGTCGTGTGTTCATACAAAACAATCTTGTCATTCTTTGATAAAGAACACAAATGCTGTAATCAGATTCTTAAGGGAATGACACAGTGGTAAGAACAGAAGTTGGGCAAAGCAGATCACTGGTTAGATCTCCAGAGCAAGTGCTCAGTTGAGGCAGGCAGGAAGAGCATGGCTGAACAGTCAGTCTAAAAGGCTTGGCTTATAGACACTGCCAATGGTGCTGAGCGTTTCAAATGCATTTGGCTGCTCTGACACTTGGAAGTCAAGAGAATGACTAGCTTTGTATTGTTTAGTGGCAATGGACAGAGTACCACTTTTACTAGTTTAAAGGAAAAAAAATGATAATTTGTTGGCCCTGATAACTGAAAAATTTGATTATGTTTTGGTTTCAGACACAGATGGATCCACAGGAGATCAAATGGTATCCTCAGTACTCAATCTCCATCTATCTCTTTACTATGCTTTCCTCTGTTGTTCCCACTGTCAGGCAGGGTCTCCACTCATGTTGGCAAGATAGCTGCCAGCAGCTCCAAGGTTATATCTACATCCTAGCCTCTCAGCAACTCAGTAGAAAGAGTGCAGTTTTTTTTTTTTTTTTTTTTTTCCCCTAATCATTTTAAAAGAAGTCCAGGGCGAGTCTCACTGACTCTGAGTGGTCTGGCTTGGTTCATATATCCACCCCTGGGTTACCCCTAAGCCCTACTCAAGTCAGCTTCTTGAGACCAAAAGATGACCTCCCCCAGGTTGCCCCATAGGATCATGTTAATATTTCTCAATGGGAGAATCATGGAGCTGATATCAGAAAAAGAAATGAATGAAAACAAAGAGCAAAAATAAAAATAAAAATAAAGCCCTGTTTAATTCACCATAGAATTAAAAGGAAAAGAACTACTCTGGGAAACCTCACAGGACTATAAAAAGTAGAGAATGCAATCCCTTTCCACGTATTATGCATATTTTTGACTACCATACTGCCCCAGAAATGTTTACAATATTATTAAGAACAGAAATCCCAATGGATGTCTTTGGTCATTTCTTAACTTAAATTTAAGATTGGCAACAGACACAAGGTCAGTTACATCAACAACCCTAGAAATCCCCCATGTTTTCTCCTTTGCTCATTTGTTTGTTTGTTGTAAAGGATAGGAGCACCCTGCTAAATGATTTATAAACTATATCCCATTTAATCATTGAAACAGTCCTGGAAGGCAGTAATACTGATAGCATTTTACATGTGAGGAAACTTGGTCACAGGAGGTTAAATGGCTTCTTTCACAACCATTGATGGCAAAACTGGAATTAAGATACCAGTTTCTTTGACCCCTTTTCTACATAATGCTGACCTTAATGCTCTAAATTAGCAACACCATTTGAAAAGTATAGAAAGTAAACTCTAGTTTTATTGTTAAAATTAAAGTTCTTTTTATAATCACCATATGCAATACTCCAAATCCTTCTTTTACAATAGTTGTTAGCCTTTACATAACCATTCAAAGAGAACTAAGAGTTTCTTCAGAGCTTTGCATTTCTGAGTTCTGTCCACTGATGGAATAAGGCATGTGGTTATAAGTGCGGTCTAAGAGATTGGACAATATTAGTTCAAAGCCCATTTCTACCACTTTCTGGACATACGCATTCAAAGGTTTTTTAAACCTCTGTTTTCAATTTTTCCAAATATTAAATTGGTCTCATATTTGTACCTATTCCTGATAGCAATTTTGAAGATGAATTATGGGTTTAAGTGATTTAAAACAGTCCCTCGTACACAATATTCACTTACTAAATGTAGTTTTATTATTTATTTATTTAATTAGAGACAGCGTTTGGCTCTGTTGTCCAGGCTGGATCACAGTGGTATAATCATGGCTCACTGCAAGTTCAAACTCTTGAGCTCAAGCAATTCTCCTACCTCAATCTCCCAATTAGCTGGAACTGCAGGCACATGCCACCACACCTCTGATTTTTTAAATATTTTTCTTGTAAATATGGAGGTCTCATTGTGTTGGCCAGGCTGGTCTTGAAATCTTGGCCTTTTCCCACCTCAGCTTCCCAAAGTGCTGGGATTACAGGCATGAGCCACTGCACCCAGCCTAGGTTTATTATTCTTGTTATTTATTGTTTTTATTGTTGTTGCTGCTGTTATTATTATTAAAAGCAACATGCTATGACATAGTTATCAGAACCCAACAAATCAGAAAGCAGGTCAATGAAAACCTGATCTAAAGCAATTTTTTGTTGTTATTGGAGCTTGAAATATACAAATCCAAATATACACATGTGGGATTGATGACTAATGTATATTCTTTAGTCATGGAGAATGGGTTCTCAGCAGGGAAAGAATTGAACACTACAAGAACACTACAAGAACAAAAGAATTGGCCATTCAAATATCATCAACTCTGTGATGTTACTTAAGTTCCTGAAACCTCAGGTTCCACATTTGTTCATTTGGGATTATCATATCACTTAAAAAGAGATTTAAATGAAGCAATGTCATAGTTTGTGATACTTTAGGTCCACAACATGACTTGGAGTCAACTCACATCTTCATGGATACAGGATTCTGTCTGACGTTTTGGACCCTAAATTGTCCTCCTTCCATTATCAATGTGATTCAAAATGAAAAACATTATATATATCCATTTTCCAGGTAAGTAAAATAAAAATTAGAAAGTGATATGGTTTGAACGTTTGTCTCCTACATGATTCCCATGGTTGGAGGCGGGGCCTGGTGGGTGGGAATAGGATCAGGAAGCTGGATCCTTCATTAATGGTTTAGTACCAACCCCTTGGTAATGAGTGAGTTCTTGCTCAGTTCATGGGAGACCTGGTTGTTTAAGAGTCTGGGACCTCTCCCGCCTTTGTCTCTTGCTCCCTGTCTTACCATGTTACATGCTGGCTCCCCCATCACCCTCTGCAATGATTGTAAGCTTCCTGAGCCCCTCACCAGAAGCAGATGCTGTCATCATGCTTCCTATACAGCCTGCAGAACTGTGAGCCAAAATAAAACCTCTTGTCTTTATAAATTACCCAGTCTCAGGTATATCTTTACAGCAATGCAAAAATGGACTAACACAGAAAACTTTTAACTTATTTTGACTACATTTTTTAAAAAAGCAATTGACGCTGAAGTGTATCATAATTTCCTTTCTCAACTACTTATTCTAATTTTTTTCTCTATTTCAGCAAACACCCTTGGCTGTTATGAGTGGTTTACTGAATGGAATGAGCCAAACTCTCATTCCCGAACCTTGCCATAAACTCCACTCAGTATCTGCCATAGACTGAATGTTTTTGTAGCCCCCAAAATTCATGTTAAATTCTAATGCCAATGTTTGGACTCCAAACATCATCACATTGACATTAGAATTTAAGATGAGTTTTAGGGGCTACAAAAGGGAATTAGTGCCCTTATAAAAGAGGTCCCAGAGAGGATCTTTGCCCTTCTGCCATGTGTAAACAGGAAGACGGATGTCTGTGAAACAGGAATTGGGCCCTCGCCAGACACTGAATCTTCTGGGGCCTTCATCTTGGACTTTTCAGCCTCCAGAGTGGTGAAAAATAAATGTCTGTTGTTTATCAACCACACAGTTTATGTGCTCTTGTTATAGCAGCCTGAATGGACTAAGACAGTGTCTTTTACCAACATCAGTACCATTAATACCTTAGAGTTGGCCATGATCCAAGCAGCAGGGTCACTTGCATGAAGCCCAAATCTGCTACAGAACTCTTTTCTGCTCTGTGCCTCATTCATATAAGTTTGTCTTTTTGATCATCCAGAATAGGGACTGGAGAAATATTACCAAGTGTGGAATTGGCAGTTTCCAGAGCCTGAAGACCCCTGTGACATATTTTGCTTCCTTTGTCACTATGTGAGGTCCAAGATGCAATTATTTGTCCTCTAGTCTGAAAAGTGTGTCACAGCATGTCTCATACCACTGGAATCCTGAAACTTCACTGAAATACTGGTCCCTTTAATCTTCGTCATGATTATCTCCTATTCTCTTGAGGGCTTGTGTCTTGCTGAGGTTTGTAATATACTTGCCACTTCTTCTCATTCATACCAGTGAGCATGATGCCATTATATAATGGACAGCTGTGATGTTCTGAGGTATGTCAAGACAGTCCGGCTTTCTTCAGTCTATGCTTTGACAGAATGTGGGAAAGTTTTCACATAGTTCTAGGGCAAGTCTATACATGCATACAGTAGTATCTTTCATGTAAATACAGGCTGTTTTTGATGTACCCTTTTATTAGGGATGGCAAAAAATTAAAAAATCATTCACCAGATCGATGGCTGAATACCATGTGCTTAAGGCCATTTCTATCTGCTCTAGCAAATGTGCCACAGGTGACACTACCTCTGCAATTGGGATACTACTCAATGGAATTGGCATTAGCCTACAATTAACTTTGAGAATTCATCTGACTTTTATAAGGTACAAATTGAGAATTAAATAGAGGTAAGATAGAAAGCACTATCTTTGTATTTCTAGGTCTTTAGGTGGCACTAATGTCTGCCATTTTTCTGTTTTTTGTTTGATTTGGTTTGTTTTTTCCATACCTATCTTAGCAAGAGAGGGAGACTCAGTTTCAGAGGTTCCCCTTGGCCTTCCTCATTACAGTAGTTTTCATTCCACAGCTTCTGGGACCTATATGGGCATATAACTAGTAAGTATGTCTATTCCAATTATACATTCAAGGACTGGGACATGATCACTGTGCAACCCCTTGGACCCACTGAACACACTGTGAACCAGACCTAGGGCAGAATACCTTTTACTACTTGGCTGACATGCACTTCAAGTTCACTAGGAGGTGACCATAATGAAGCTTTTGATCCCCAGGTTTCAATGTTAACTCGGACTCTTGGTTCTTGAAATATTTTCATATCCCTTTCCTTGTTGTGAACAGCCGAAGTTCCCTTTGAGAAATATAGAGCAGTGGTCCCCAACCTTTCTGGCACCAAGGCCTGGTTTTGTAGAAGGCAATTTTTCCATGAGAGGGTTGGGGGGTGGTTTAAAGATGAAACTGTTTCATCTCAGATAATCAGGCATTAGATTCTCATGAGGAGCACGCTACCTAGATACCCTACATGTGCAGTTTACAATAGGTTTTGCGCTCCTATGAGAATCTAATGCCACTGCGGATATGACAGGAGGGGGGAGCTCAGGCGGTAGTGCTCACTTGACCACTGCTCACCTCCTACTGTGCAGTCCGGTTCCTAACTGGTACCAGTCTAAGGTCCAGGGGCTGGAACCCCTGGAGAGAAAACAATACTGTAAACATTACAGTATTGCCACAGTGTTCTAGGAGGCTTTCTCCTGAAAAGTTCGCCTCTCCTCGGTCAGCAGACTGCAGATGTGAAAATGGTCCTTCAATTTAGCAGCTCGCCAGGGGATCATGACTTTTAAGGGGGGGGGTTACACTCGGGCTGTTGATCCAGTCTTGATTTCTCTTTTGTTAGTGTAGATCAGGAATTATTCTTTTGGCTATTGTTTATTTACAATATTCATAGCCCTCTATAGGTGATGTCCTCCTGGCAGCCAGTCCAACCCTCTTGTTCATTACGATAATTATACCTAGTTGGCTTCTGAAAATTAGACACTGCTACCTGCCTTCTTTATTTGGAATCACATCATTCCCAATGGTATAAGAAGCCCAATTTTGTAACGATATATCCCTATACTGAGCATATCCCTTAGAGGACAACCATCACTCAGCTTCTCAGTGATGCTGGCACCATTCTCACCCGGGACCTCCTTATTGCTTTGATAAATAAAATGTTTTCTGGGTTCTCCCAGAGAACAATCAGCCAGTGTTCAAGGATACATAATATATACACTCTAGCATGCCCACTTCTTGGAGCTTTTTGAGCTCTTCTTCCATAGTCCCACAGGAGAGTTTTAGTATATCTACTTCATTTAATGTGGACCATAACTTTAAGCTTCAAAGAGCTATTCTAACAGTATGTTAGCATTGCCTCCTATGCCTATGAGAGGGTGTTAAATTCTGTACCCCAAGAATACACTTATATCTAATATGGCATTTACAATCATGCCAATCTGATTTCAAACTCATTTATTTCTCCATTAGAAAGTTCTGCATTTTTCTAATTTACGTAGACAATAGACAGTTTAACATCTTTCTTAGGAATAATTTGTGTTGTTTTTTTTTTAACATAAGGTCTTAATATAAATGCTCTTTGATAATGTTTGCTCCAAAATGCAGAAAGAATGATTATAAATACTCACTTTCCTAGCTGATTTCTGTTAATTGCCCTTATATGCATATGGGAGAATATAATTAAGATGACTTTGATTTTTATGAGATTCAATAGGTTCCTCTTAACAGAGTGTCTGAAAAAAATTAAGAGGTCAATCAGTTTTATAGATTAATAAAAGATGAAATAATCATAAGTAAATAAAAGATTGAATTTAAAATCTAATTTGTTGGCTTTGTTCACTGATCAATATCAAACATCTAGAGCAGCGCCCAGCATATAGTACTTTCTCAGCAAATATTTGTTGAGTGAATGACCATTAGAAAATGGTGGTTATATGTTTGCATATGTGTGTGTGTGTGTGTGTGTATATATATATAGTCATAATTTATATTGTTTTAATGCAATTAATGTATGCATATTTTTAAATATTTAAATAATTTAAATAGATATCTATAGTGAAAGTTGTATTTTACCAAAACTCAATTTATGTAATTCATCCACTTAAGAGTCTTTTATGTGGCAATGCCAGTAAAATGTATAGCAGAAAAAATAATACTTAACATAAACAGACTTCTCAAAGTAACCACTGTTATTAGATTGGTGTTTATCCTTCTAGATTTTTGTTTTTTTAACTGAGACAGGATCTTCTGTTTCCTAGGCAGTGGTGTGATCATGACTCTTCTTCAAGTCCAAGCTGTCTTCCTGCCTCTGACTCCCAAAATGCTGGGGTTGCAATCATGAGCCATTGTTGCTCCTGGCCATCTTTTTTTTTTTTTTTTTTTTTTGGTGACAGAGTCTTGCCTTGTTGCCCAGGCTGGAGTGCAGTGGAGCGATCTTGGCTCACTGCAACCTCCGTCTTCCATGTTCAAGTGATTCTCTTGTCTCAGCTTCTTGAGTAGCTGGGATTACAGGCACGTGCCACCATGTCTGGTTAATTTTGGTATTTTTAGTAGAGACATGGTTTCACCATGTTGGCCAAGCTGGTCTTGAACTCCTGACCTCATGATCCTCATGAGCCTCAGCCTCCCAAAGTGCTGGGATTACAGGCATGAGCCACCTCACCCAGCCCTAGCCATCTATTTTCAAACATACACATACATTCATGTAAATTACACATTATTTCATATAAGTGAAATTAAACTCTACATATGATCCTGCAGCAAGCATTCTGGGTTGAAGTAGGATATCCAAATTTCTTTATCTCATGGCAAACATAGAAAATAACAATATATGGCTCAACAAGATAAACAGGTTATGCCTTAATATAGACAGTTTCTTTTTAAAATTAATTCTTCAGTAACATAACACTGAATCATGAAACAATATTTTAATAAGATATTAAATTAAGATTGCTAAATTTTAATCTATAATTTTTGTCTATATAAGTATTATTGAATAGTAGATTTTAAAATATTTTTTTAATCTATCCTTTTCCAATGTTGGTATAAGAATCATAGCAGCTTTATAGAATGAGTTGAGAAGCTCTGCATTTCATCCTAAGAATTGGGATAGTTTTTACATGAATAAAGAACTTATTTGCTTACAGCATATAAGCACCTCACCTATAAAACTGTCTTGGTTTATTGCCTCTAGTGGCAGCAGGGGATGGGGAATGGTAGAATGTGATGTGAATCTTTCCCCTGACTTTTCAGCCTACTTAGATTATTTTTCTCCTCTGGAATCAAGTTTGGTCATTTTTATTTTTCCAGAAAAATCATCCCTTTCATCTTGATTTTAAAATTCCACTTTTCAGGCTTTTTTCTCTGTTGCTTATGTCAACTTTCTCATTTCAAGTGAATTTGTGATTTCTCTCCTAATCATCTTGACTGGACTGTTACTGCAGCAAGCTTCTCCCCTGAATGAGAGGGCTGGCAGAGTTCTGTATCAGGTGGGAGAGACTTATTAGCCAGCCGACTTCCTTAGGGTTTGTGAATTGATCAGAAACAGGTGTGAAATTCATCCTCTCATGCAAAATGTCCAGGGGAAAGTTGCCTTTACTCTGAATAAAGCACATCAACGTGTTTCACACTTTTGACACTAGGTGAAGCCGCCTTTTCTTCTTTCTTCATTATTATTATTACTGTTACTATCCTTCTAGATCTATTACAGAAGTCGCAAATCGTAACACACTCTGGTTTATCAGCCCTGCCTGACACATGGCTAAGAGCTCTCACCAGAAATATGTCTTGGTTTTAGCTAAGTGTCCTGTGCTGCAAGCAGCCACTGGACTGACTCTTCCATAGCGAAGCCCCATCACTTCCCTCATAATCACCCCACTGTTCATGCTTTCCCTGCCCCTTCGTTGTGAGCTAAGCTTCCTCCTGGTCCTCATTGGTAAAAACTGCTCTTGCCTCCATAGTTGTGATTTTCTCTGGTTTAATTTCTCTATTAATTTGATTTCTTATACTTTGTGACTTCCAGAATTTTTCAAAATTTATATTTTGCTAATAACATTCTCTTCTCTGTTCCAGGACTGTGACGAATGTGTACAACTTTTACAATATTTACCTCACCCTTGAAATTTATCATGAATGGTCATTTTCTTATCTTGTTGAATAAAGGAAACTCTTCAGAAGCTGGAGGTGACATTTGTATCATATTAACTTCCTAAATGCATCTATTCATGTGAGAATTAATAAGTAATTTTATAGTTCTACTTATACAACTATATAATTTGTGCATAATTTATAAAATTTGTTCTTGATGTTTGAGGAATCATTTTCAAAATCTTCTGTATTCTAGTAAAAACTGCCATTTTGGCAGCCTAATGGGGACTTTGTTTGGAGATGGTAATTAGAAAACATTTCTAACCACCAGGCAAAGGGTTCCTGATGTATGTCGGCACTTTGTAATTTTAAAGTATGTGCATCTTTCACCACCCAGATTCCCGCTCATAATAAGTGACATGTGGACTTTTAGGCCTCCTGCTCCAGGGACTGTCTTTCCCACTCAGTCCGTGAAGTCCTTTCAGATTTCAGCAGCATTACTCATCTTGATTATGCCACCAGTCTCTTTGATGGGAGGCTCACCTGCTTCCTTTAAGAATAAGGATGCGATTTAAGGTTTAACTCCCAACATTTAAGGCACTTAAGGTGCCAGGTCCAATTTATTTACAGCTTTTGATCGATGGGTACTTTCTGTGTGGAGCACGGCACTTTGGGCCAGGATCACTTCCCATCAGTTCCCTCACCATCCCTATTCACATGTGAAGCGGGCTCCCTTCCCCAGAACTACCCAATGCCATGGCTATTCATTTGTGTCTGACCTAAGCAAGATCTTTCATTTTTTACTTCTTGAAATTCCAGTAGTCTAACTGGAGAACTGTTTGAAGAGTATATACAGGAAAAATGTTAAAGCTGGAGTCCCTTAGGAAAATTTAATGTTCATGTGCCACTGTGAAATCCAACTTTTATGAAGGTTTTTAAAAATCCTATATAATTTGGTTTGGGACCAAACAAGTAAACCGAAATGGTTAATGGGAGGTAGAAGATTTTCCCTTTTTGAGTAATATTGGTTATGTTTTGTTTACGACTCTTGTGATTTTTAATGTAATTCTCCTGCGGAGAAAGCAGGGTGCTTTGTGGTGCAACAATGCCTAAGCAGGGACAAGTGTCGTGTGGCCTTTAATTCTCAATTTGTCACTAGGAGCTGTCTGACCTTTTTCGTCTCACCTGTCTGGCCATGAGCTTCTACAGCTGTGAAATAAGCTTTGAGTTTCCTTTCATTTCTAAGAATCTGTTGTCTGTGCTACTGATTGTGTTTTTTGTTTTTTGATTAGGTTCTGACAAAGTATGAAAATTCCCATACGAGTAAATAGACAATCATAATAATGACAAAAACAAAAATTAGAATCCACAACTTCATTTTTCCTCCTAGCATGTCTGTAGTTGTTCCCGTATTGTCTACAGGTATCTGATTTTATGGGAGTGCCATATTTAAACATTCATTATCAACTCATGCAATCAGACTTAAGTGCACCTAAGTACACCATCTGTCTTTTTCTTTCTCATATATTCCTCTGTAGTCACACATGGATATCTGCTATTCTAGTAGTGTCTGGAGCCTATTAAGCTGCACCAGTTACAGTGTAATCAGCAGAGAAGGCATTCCCTTCCAACCCCTGAATTTCAGAATTTAACAGCACCAACGCTTATAATGGCTCTATCCTTAAATGGGATACATTCACGCTTTTCTACACAGGTGTTTGGTTTGTTGTTGTTTTTTTTCCAATGCTCCAGATGCAAAATCTGTCTTTAAAGGAAGAGTTCAAAGCTTGGACCTCTTTTTAAAAAGCCAAAGCATGATAGAAAATGTTTTACAAATGCAAGGGGTTTCTGGTAAAGCTGCACAGTCATGCAAACCATTTCAAGGCTGGTGGCTGCTAGGCAGGCAGAGAATGGTTGGAAGGCTACTGGCTGTTTCATCAGTATACTCCCTGGGGAAACAACCTGGGCCAACAACCTGGGCCTTTGAAGGGTTCTAAAGCAGTGTTATTTAAACAGTGTGCCTAATTTTAATCAAAAGAGGCATCAGTTCATTCTCTGTAAAACAAACCAGAAAACACCTTTTCATTAGAACCCAAATGATTGGAGTGCCCATGCTCAGTGGTAGGTGTTGCATTTTGGTGGCCTAAAGCATAGAAATGAATAGAATTTGGAGCTAGAGTTGAGGCCTATTAAAAACCAAATAAGATCCCAATCATGTATTCTGAGAAAATCAACCATGTGTCATTGAAATACAATTCCCCAAAGAATGTTGATTCTTGGCCCTCAGCTTTCTTACTATATGTGGTCTCTTGGGACAGAAATAGTTCTGATGAAACAGGGGAATTGGGCTTTGAAATTTGTCAGCTTTCATTTTAGGTCCCACCCCTGCCAGTAATTATTTATCTGATTTTGATTAGTTTGTTTAACCCTGTTAGTCCTGGTGGCCTCATGGTTTTTCACTAGGGAATGTGAATAAAGAAATGTAGAGAGAATGTGTCCTAAAGCAATTGGAATAAGAGCTGAACAATAAAGAGGCCGTGGTGGCTGAGATTAGTCATGATGATATCAGTTTTATTACGCCCACATTGAATGCACCATGATACTTTTAGTACCGAAATACTGGTGTTTTCCTTCTATGATATCCCTACCTCGTGCACACACAAAAATCTGGAATCTGAACCATTTAAAATTTCAGAAGCATACAAAGAAGTTAAAGGAACAATGTGGTACTCTGAGAGTGTTCTAACCATATTCCTCCCTTGTTAATAATCCTTCCCAGGTACTTCGTTGATGTTTTCAATTCTTTCTGAGATAGGCCTCTTTTCATGTGCTTATGAATTATTTGCATACACACTAGTACAAATTTGGGTTTCTAGTTACTTCTGTAGGCCCTGATAGGGATGGCTTAGAGTGATAGAGCAGGTGCCTTACAGAAAATAGTAGGGTAGTGAGGAAGGGGGATTGGGAGAGAAGAGGACAGAGTAAAGGTGGGAGGCTCTCCTAGACCCAATTTCTAGCTCTTTTTCTAATCTAAGCATCTCCCTTCCCCCAGTGCTGGGTTCTCTCTTTCTTCCTACTCTTTTATCCCATGAATCAGATCCATTATTTTTAGATTCTCATCACTGCCATTCGTCCTGCACTATGAATACTATCACATATCTTATCAAGGGCCATATTTCCCAGTAGCCTTCTCTGTTGATACTTTAGCCAAAAGGACAGAACAGCCTCAGTCTTCTCTATGATGGAACAAAGTCTAAAGACAAAACGTAGAACTGCGTTGCTCAAAACAGTAGCCACCAGTTATATGTAGGTAGATCTCGAACACTTGAAATGTGGCTAGTCCAAATTGAGACCTGCCATAAGCATAAAGTACATACTAGATTCCAAAGACAGCACAAATAAAATAATTAAAGAATTCAATGTGCTTATATGGATTACCTGTTAAACTGTTTTGGAACTGAATTAAATAAAATACAATATTAAAACTAATTTTAAATGTTCTCTTTTAAAAAAATGTGGCTACTAGAAAATTTAAAAATTATATATATTTATGTTGGGCATCCCTGATGTAGAAGTTGATAGTCATCATATTTCATTTTTTATTAAAATACCATAATAGAGGCCTGGCACGGTGGCTCACGCCTGTAATCCCAGCACTTTTGCAGGTCGAGGCAGGTGGATCACACGGTCAAGAGATTGAGACCACCCTGGCCAACACGGTGAAACCTCGTCTCTACTAAAAATACAAAAATATTAGCCTGGCGTGGTGGTGCGCGCCTGTGGTCCCAGGTACTCAGGAGGCTGACGCGGAAGAATCAGTTGAACCCAGGAGGCGGAGGTTGCAGTAAGTCGAGATTGCACCACTGCACTCCAGCCTGGTGACAGAGCAAGACTCCATCTCAAAAACAAAACAAAACAAAACAAAACAAAAATACCATAATCGATACTAATATTAATACAGCCATTTTCAAGTTACATAAAATAAACACCAAAATGCTTGTCGGGTTATTTTGCTTTATAACAATCTCTGTGATGTATTATATGCAAATCAAAAGTAGGAGAAATGAATCAGCAGAAACAGTGAAGAATAATACACAGAACGAGCTGAGGATCAAGAACCCAAGCACTATAAAGAACAGAATAGGAACGAGCTGGTAAGAAGGTCATGGCTAATAACACTGACTCATGGACAAAGGGCACAGGTCCTCAGCTGCAGCTCTTGAGGGTCTCACCTTGGATCTGGAGCCATTTGCCATGTTTCAGTCTATTTGCCATTTTCATGTCTATTCTTTTTGAGGTTATGCATCTGTAGCTTCAGAGGCGAACCTTTCTTTATTAACCTACTTCAACATGCAAAGCACTTTTCTCCTCCTAGGGCTATAATAGTGAACAAACCAAGCAGGGCTTTGCCTTAACATAGCTTGCACTTTTGGGGAAAGAAACTATTCTTATAGAAATAATTCGTATTTAATAATAACTAAACCAAGAATTAACTAAGCCAGAAAAAATGACATAGTGAGAAGATCTCTAAAGGCAATGTAACAGGTAGATGCCACAAAGAGTTTTTGTTAGGAGATGACTACTCATTTGAAAAGTGACAGTTGAACTGGGACATGGAAGATGAGAGAAAGTCAGTCATTCAAAGGGCCAGGATTAGGGAGGGAAAGGGGAGACCATTCCAGGCAGGAGGTAACAGCAGGTGCAATATCCCTGAGGCAGAAACAGTTTTAGTTTGTTGCAGAAACATTTTTAGTTTTTTGCAGAAACACTAAAATTGGACTGGAGAGAAGGAGAGTGGCGTGAGACAACATTAAAGAGTCAGACAACGAACCAGGTCATAGAGGGTCTTATATGCAATTTGGATTTTCTTCTAAATGCACTGGAAAACTATTGAAGAGTTTTAAGCTGTGGAATTGCATGATCAATTAGGAGTCTACAGCAGTGTTTCAAGTAAGATGTGATCGAAGCTTGGATTTAAATAATCCCCAATTCTTTCTAATCACATAGGGTTGTGCTATTTTATTAAATTTACTAAGAAATAATAATGTTCAGCTAGTTTTTAAAATGTTCAATTCCACTATTTTTTTTAAGAGACATAGTCATGCCATCACCCGGGCTGGTGTGCAGTGGTATGATTTTTCTCACTGCAGCATCAAACTCTTGGGCACATGTAATCCTTCCATCTTAGCCTCCTAGGTACCTGAAACTAAAGGCACATACCATCACACCCAACTAATTTTTTTTATTTTTTGTAGAGACAGGGTCTCACTATGTTGCCCAGGTGGGCAATTCTATTTTTATTGATTACAAATTTATATACATTCTTTGAAACAAATTTTGAAAATATAAATAAAAATAAATTCATATTTCCACCATGCAGATAAGCACAGTTGACATCTTAGAGTGCACTGTCCCATAATTTATAATTTCTAGGTATTTGTGTGTACACAGAAATAGAATCAGATGTTATATACGTTTTCAGAAAACTGGTTTTTTACCCACATGGAGAATATATTTCTATATCATTAAATATGCTCCTACAGCATCACAGATTACATGGCAATTCAACTGTATGGATAGTTTAGAACTGACCTGATATACTATAGCTAGGGATTTAATTTGCTTCCAATTTATTATTTTTACATATTTTAACAATATATCACGATGATTACCTTCTTCCTATAAATATTTGTGTTCACCCTTAATTATTTATACAGGATAAATTTGAATCATGGAATGCTATCATAATTGCAAACTATTTTCACATTTTTAATGCTTTTGATATGAATACTATGTTTTTTCCGACCAGCTAAACTAAGTTACATTTATACCACTAATGTATGAGGATACAAATTTCCTAGAACTTTTGAGCACAATGAATATTATAATTTAAAAATTATTTTCCTGTTTAGTAGGTAATTTACAACATATCTCACTACTATTTTACTTAAACTATATGTTTTAAATTTGTATTTCTTTCTGTCTAGTGAGATTGAATTTTTTTTCATATGCTTACTGACCATTTGCTTTTATTTTCTTATAACTGCCTATTCATATACATTCTGCCTTGGAGATACCTTCTCAGCCTGGTCTTAAAGTAAATAAAAGGATAAAGAAATGGTTATCAAGGTGTTATTTCTGAATCATGAAGTAGAATCAGGAAAAAGCATTCTATTAATTAATGGCATAGCTAACACAATTCCTGAAAAAAATGAGAGCACCAGAAACTGACAAGATTCCAAGAGACCAACCTACAAAACCATTGTTCAACATAAATTTTTCTTCTGCTTAATAATGTTTGCTGAGAATAGTCTCAGAAATTCCTATGGATTCCAAAATACTGTGTATGTCATAGTTCACGTGCTCTTATGTATAGGAGGCTCCAGTTGGAACATTATCTGCTCGACTTGTTCAGGGTTCTGGTCTCCCTAACGCACAGCTCAAATTAAAATATAAAATCTAAGTACCTAGAGAGAGAAAGAGCTATATCCTACCAGTTGCAAAACCTAATGTGCTCTGTTAAAAGTTAGGAGTTTGAAATTAATCATTTGTTTAACTAACAAATGGCCCCAAGACACTTTGCAGAAGTTTTCTTATGGGCCAGAATTCTGAACTTTATCTCAATTCTTGGCCATTTCTCACATAAAACAAATTATTATATCAAAGATGCCAAATGCTAGTACTTTAGGCTCCAAACGCAGGAGGCTTACTTTAACTGAGAAGCTTTACAATTGATCTCAGACCAGAGTTAGCGGGGGCTCAGTAGAAGGTTAGGTGATTAATTGTCAAGAGACCTGGGTTCATGTACCAGCTTCATGTTATTACTGACTTGTCTCCCTGGGTAAGCCACTTAAATAAAGTCATACTTTATTTTTCTGTAAATGATATTTATTCTAATCAAGTTACGAAGATCAACCAAGTTATGAAATGTGAACTTACTAAACGAACTCAAAAGTTGTATATAAACAGGAGATGTTATCACAGCTAGAGTCACCAACCCAAATGCCTATAAGGGCCATACTAGCTTCTCAATGCGTGAAGTGGATCAACCAGGGCTGTGGATAATTCTAGTGTTTGTTCCAGTTTGACAGGATTGTTGCCATTCTGGCAATAAGATCCCACTGTCATCTGACATTTTAATTTTTTCAAAAGAAAAACTATAAATCCTGATTTTTATGCTTCATTCATTTTCTACTTTCAAAATATTGATAGCTAATCAAAATATAACTCGAAGTAATTTTGTTGGCCAAATAAGTCGTACGTATGGATCAAAACTGGACATGACTAGCCAGTCTGTAAACTCTTGTATTGTCTCTGATTTGCATGGTTAGTAACACCCTCAAACCTCCATGGTAGCATCTTTAGTTAAGAGTATTTATTGTAATGAGTGCATCAAATATAGTCCAATCTTGTAGTAACCAATTATTTGTAATTATTTCCACGATGAGGGTTTTTCCCTTCAGGTGGCCAATTACTTCCTATCAAATTATCACTGAAAACCATTATTTTCATTTCCATTTGTAGACATCTCAAGACTTTATTTTCCATTTGGTACAAGTAAATGAAAAGGAAATTATAACAGCCAATGCAATTATGACTGTGATCTTATCTGTCTGGACTGATTAGAAGTCCTTATTCTAATCACCCAAACTCTTATTAATGTTAAGTTTATTAAAACTTAGGTTCAGATTTAGATTTTTATTGAGGATTTCATTTTTGTTATCTTTTTTCTTTTATAAGATGGTAGGGAATGAAGAATGGGAAACCAAAGAAAAGCCTAGTTACCAGAGAGACCTGGTCTCCCTGCAACTTGCCTTCACAACACTGATCTCTCTTAAAACCCTTTTACCATTTACCAAAATTTTATCTCTGGTGAATTAGAGTGGAGGGTTGATATTTCATACTAGTGACTGGAGTACCCAGTGCAGATTGAATTCTGAAAACTGGCAAGTGAACAACAAAGAAAAAAAAAAGCAATAAATTGGGATCACTGCATTAAAAAAATCCTTTGTTCATTTATTTTCTTCAGTATAAGCAAGTTTTAATTAATTTGGTTAATGTATCATTGATACTAGTACAAATTATATCCCTAAATCTCTAACATTAAATATTAATTTAAAAATTAGATGCACTTTATATGGCAGTGAACTGAAATAAAACACTGGCAGCATAGCAAGGTAAGATTTAGATCAGTAGTAAATTTACTACATTTCCACTTAATATAATATTCTTCTCTTTTCAGCCTTGGAATCCGTAGCTGGTATTAAATGGGCTTTCTGATTCTCACACAAGAAAATTGACTAGTACTCTAGGGAAGAGTTATCCACTGTTGAACAGTCAACCTGCTTAAAGGGATGGTAACTAGATGTTCACAAAGAATTACCATAGCTGCTGTGTATCCAGGTATCCAGGTATTTCCACAGACATCTCTGAATGAAGACCAACCACCCCCATCCCATACTTCTCACCTTGTACGCACAACCTATATCCCCGCCCTCCTTTTTTTGGAGAATAAAAGAAGAAACACTGGGTATAATATAGTAAGAATACAATTACCTTTTTTTTTTTAACTGTTAAGCACTGGAAATCTCCTTATAAGTCCCATGAACAAAGATTGGTTTTATGCTCTTTTTGAGGTACTTCTTTAGATGCTGGAAGATGGTTCACATTCTTCTTACATTTCTTCATTTATTCTTTTAGTGAACACACTCTATGACAGTATCAACCAAGGTTTACATTTGTTGTTTTCTGCTTATGTTGTGTCCACACAACTTAGCAGAGTTTATTGGCAAACAGAATCATTCAGTAAACACACCTTCAGTGACTATATGCTTATGCCATGCCATGTGGATTCCCAGGTACTAAGGATACAAGATTGCCGGACTTTCCTTTAGGGACCTTGCATACTTGAAGGTAAAGAAAAATTAGCAAATCGATGTTTCTGTGATAAAAGTTAACTCAGATTGCTATGAAAGCACAGAGTAGGGGGAACTAGCCCAAGGTGGTGAGGTCATGAAACGCCTCCAGAGGGAAATTTTTGTGCTGAACGTTGAAAAGTCATAAACAATTATCCAGGTAGAGAAGTTTGGAAGTGTTTAGGGAGCTTCACGTAGTTCATTGTGGGGAAGGGACAAAAAAGGGAACTAGAAGGCAGCTAGGAAGCCGTTCAAATGGAGTTTGTATGCCATGTGAGCAGCTTAAATTTCATTTTGTTGTCATCAGGAGTAGTAGCAAACATGCACCAGAAGGGACAAGGAACTCAGTTAGGAGATATGCAGGACTCCAGCTGTGATTTGACAAGGGCCTCATGTGATCTCTGGTTGTCACTCTGTATATATTTCCTTCCCGAGTAATCAACAGGATTTCTAGAAAACAACCCTTCCACCCACTTACAGTTTGCAGATTGGGTGAGATGATTTCATCCTCAGCTTCAAGGATGATTCTTAATTAGCTTAAGTCAATCAGCAAAGTCCACAGCAAAGCCATAGTAATTGGATTGGGAATAAGCATGAGACTCAAGTGGTACAAAGGAAGCTGGAGAGTATCTGAGCTGGGCTTTTGGGAGAGAATCTCCTTTGCTCTCTGGGAGAACTATTGAGAGGGGAATTCTCTCTTCCTGAAGGAGGAAACATACAGGTTGGATGCTGCTGGTCACCCTATTGTGAACAAGAAGAAAATCAGTCAACACTACACAGAACAAATATAGAAAAATGAACGTAGCAAAGCTTACATTAAGCTTATGCTAACTTGGGACCTTCATGCTATGCAGAATTACGAGGTTTGTTTTTTTTGTGATTCATGTAATTTAATGTTGTTGTTTTTGTAGTTTGTGCACTTTTGTTCCTGGAAGTACGTTAGCTGCTAAAAACCTGGCTGTTGTCAGTGATGATGAGAATAAAGGCAGGATTAGATGACCTCTTCCAATCTTTTTCTTCTATGATTCTCTTTTACCCTTAGTTTATCAAGAAGATAGTTGCAAACAGCAAGCTGATGACTGACAAAAAATGGCAAGAACATCACAAGAGTCAAATTACTCCTCCTCGGTCCCATGACAGCTCTTCTCCCTTCCTTTCTGTTGCCTGCCTGCCTTTGGCTGCCAAGAATTTGCTGTTTGCTTCTCACTTCCCTCATCCAATCCACACTGAGAAGATAATGTGCCCAGCTAGCTCCAGAACAGAAAGCTGAATGTCGGCACATATTTTGCCTTGAATGAAAATAACCTATCAGTGCAGAATGGCCTCTGCTATCCAGGGCTGAAACTGTATTGGGTTCGATGGTTAATTCTTCAGCCTTATAGCCCTGGGATTTTAGCTAATGGCTTTAAGGTTTTGCACAAGCCCCATGCCCATGGCTTTAAAGTCACCACTGTGGATGAGAGCTTGTCATGTTGTATAATATTACAGTTATTCCAAAGTAGCTTTCTGGCTAAGTGACAGCATTCGACATGTCTCTAATATTGACAGTAGTGGTGACTTTCAAGTGTTCTATTTCTGTCAGGTAAAAGGGGAGTAGAGATTTTTAAATAAATAAACATGTGCAAAGAAAACTTCTGGTTTAGTGTAATAAAAATGTCAAAGCAGTCTGAATACCTGCTCTGCTATTTTCTTGCCATGGACTCTGGGGCAAGTTTTAAAGATTCAGTGTCTCCATTTGTAAAATGGAAATAATGACAGTGCCTACTTTGAAAAGCCATAGTTATATTATCCAATACATCCAAGGTAACTTACGTGATGCCAGGCCCATGCCCATCACAGACATTTAATAATGGTACATACATTAATTGTTATTCCTGCCATGCCCATAAACTTTTTAAATTTAACAGCTTCAACAAAGCACTTAACTCCAGGAATTCTTAGGGAACTTTGAGTCAAGTTTTGACTTTGTCACTTACTAGCTGTGGGACTAGGGAAAGTTTCTCAGTCTTTCCATGGCTATAAAATGGGGAAAACCATGAAACCTACTACTGGAGCCATTATGAAGTTTAAACAAGTTAATATATGTGGCTTAGTATTATAATGGAACATAGTAGTTTTTCAGTAAGTAGTTATTAGCCATTATTAGCTGCCATCAGCTATACATCAATAGCCATAAAACTGACATACACATTAGCACCTCAGCTCCAACAGGAGTTATTTCTGTTTCCCTTATGTCCAAATGTGTCTTATAATTAATATTATTGTTAATCAAAAAAATTTAAGTAAATACATATTATCATTTTTAGTTAAAGAAGAGCATGAAATAAGAGAGACAAAAAGGACATTAGGCTGGGCACGGTGGCTCACGCCTGTAATCCCAGTGCTTTGGGAGGCTGAGGCGGGAAGATCACTTGAGGTCAGAAGTTCAAAACATGCCTGGGCAGTATAGTGACCTGTTTCTACAAAAATTGAAAAATTAGCCCCACGTGGTGACACGTGCCTGTGATCTCAGCTACTCTGGGGGCTGAAGTGAAAGGCTCACTGGAGCCCTGGAGTTTGAGGCTGCAGTGAGCTAGGATTGTTCCACTGTACTCCAGACTGGGCAACAGAGCAAGATCCTGTCTCAATAAAAATAAAGAAATAAAATAAAGAAATAAATAACAAAAGGGGAGATTAAATGTTAAAATAGCAATACATTACATACAATGATATTTACCTTTACATTTTTTTGTATTGTTCCAATTATTTTTTTAATTTTTAAAAATTTTTTTGTTTATGTGTCATGTTTTATCACCCTCCTGAGTAGCTGAAACTACAGATGCATACCACTAGCCAGCATTTTTTTTTTCAGAGGTGGAATCTTGCTTGGTTGTCCAGGCTGGTTCCAAGTATTTTTTTGTGCAACGCATTCATTCATTTGTATATTTATTCACTTTACAAATATGTATTGAATTCACAGTATGCTAAAACGTAATTTATAAAACAAAACAAAACAAAAGTAGTCCCTGCACTTGTCGAGTTTTAAGGTCTTGTGGCAGTAAACAAATGATGAGAGGATTTGAAAGTTGACATCGAAGATAAAATAATCTGCTTATTCCTTTACCTCATTTAGATATAGACTTAAAAGTGAGTTCTCATCTAACCAACCATATTTTCCAGGATAAGCTAGGTAGTATGGTGGTAACAAATTAACACCCAATTACTGGCTTAACACAACAAATATATATTTCTTGCTGAGACTGTATTACGTTCCTAAAGTGGGTTTGTTAGGCTGACTGTTTCCCACACAATCACTGAGAGGGTCAGATTGATGAAGGCTCTGGCATCTTTTACCGACACTGTTAGAGCACATGGCCAGCCTTCTTGTTACAGTGACAGAGCAGCCATGGAGGATGCATAGGCACTCTGCAGTGCCCTAAATGGAACTGACCACATTGCTTTGACTATCAACCCATTAGCCAAACCTAGTAATATGGCCCCATCTCACTACAAGAGGTTGGGAATTTGTCTAGGGTACCAGGGTGCATAGGGCACGTGTAATCTACACCTATTATAATTAAACTGGAGCTCCAACCCTAACTCTTTCTATCCCTGCCCCCTGATTTATGTTTCTATATAGCTTGTATTCCCATTTTACATGTTAATTTGATATTATCTCTCCTAAATAGAATGTAAGCTGTAAGCAGGACAGCATTTTTAATTTATTTTATACTTTGATATATCCCTGGCACCTAAAACAATGCTTGGCACAGAGAGGGCACTCAGTACATATCTGCTATATAAATGAATAAACAAAAGTTTGTAGTGGCAACATAAGTGGTAAAAAGCATGAAAAAGAACCCTGGGACAGGAAGGAACTTGTTTTGTTCAAGCAAGACATAAAAAAACAAAAAGAAAAACAAAAGACCAGCCTGGCTAGAATAAAAAAAAAAAATGTGGCTCAATATTAATATGCATTTTCTCTAAGGCTTACAAGAAACTTCAAAGTAAGAATTATGATATTCCTGGGACATAAAAAACTAACTCTTGGAAAAGTTAGCTAACATTCCCAAGGACAGACAGCTAACAAATTAAGGAATCAAAATTCGTCCTGAGGTTATGTAATTTTTACTTTTCCAGAAAAGGGGTACTTGTCTGGCTGATTCAAACTAACTATAGCTTCCAGGAAACCAAATCAATAAAGTCATTGTTATGTGACCAACTAAGAATAATAGCTACAATGTCAGCTACATACCTATCAGTTTAGGTACCTCCTTTTAGTAATGCCTGATTGGGTCCAGATGGTAAAATTATGTTCAGTTACTAAGTCCATGATAACTCCGACATATACCCCATGATACACACTAAGGAGAGATAAAAGCTTAATATTGAAACTCAGGGGCTTGATTTCAAATTAGTTGTTTGAACCCAGTAAGATAAACTACTTGATTATAAAAAATTACAGAAAACTGAAAATCACCCACAATTACCCACAATTACCATAAATACTAAGAAGAGAAATAAAAAGCTACAAAGCAATGAGGGGAAATTTCACCTTCAGATAATTCATTACTCACAAGAAAACACCGATAACCCTTTGTAAACATTCCAGAAACTATAATCCAGAAGCAAAACTTCAATTTTGGTACTAGAGACCACAGTTGCTTTGGTCTTTGACATTTTAGTCTATCTCATATATAAAACACTTTTCAGTGTTTGAGGGATTTCCTCTCATATAAGTTTTGAAGACGGGCAACTTAACTCCATTAGAAATATCAAAAAAGCAAAAATCAAAATTTACTTTTCCAAAGCCCTTTTCATGCACATGTGGCCTACTCTCCCCCAATAGGATGCATCTGCTAGGGACTTCTACCAGGTAGTAGCTGGAACAGTAGAGAGTCTACTCAAGTTGGGGCTGTATGTTGGAATCAACATCCACTTAGGCCAGAGGCAAAAGTAAAATGATGATGGCATCTGGTATTCAATGTCAATGATAGCAATATCCTTATAAAGGTCTCATAGTGAAATTTTCTGCTATCTTGACCACTTTCTGAGTTTCATTGGCAGCATTTTTTTAATTAAATTCTTTATATGCTTCAATCTAACAGAGCCATTTTCATTGTTTACATCTAAGAAACCTGAGTATTACAACATTCAGATATTAAATGATCAAGTGTGACTCCAGCAAGGAGGTTACACAGTAAAGTATATGAAAGATGACAGATAATAAATAGGGAGCAAGGTAGGTAGGCAGGTAGATGGATGGATGGATGGATAGATAGATAGATAGATAGATAGATAAAAATAATCACTAACATTTATTACATAATTACTTTGGGCCAGGAACTTTCCTAATCACTTCAAATATACTGTTCCAACTTCATCCTTACATTTATGTTGAGTACTTTCATTTTTCCTGTTTTTCAGATGAGCAAACTGAGGTTAAGAGAAGATAAGCGAACTGTTCGAGATCTCAGAGCCAGTATGGTAGATTATCATTCCTCAAATATTCACCCCTTTTTCTCCAACCTGCCCCCTTCCCTTGAAAGATTGTCCTTCCATGTCCTACTGATGTTGAACTTGGTCATGATACTTGATTTGGTCTCGTAGAGATTTGAGTGTACGTCCCCTTATTTTAGGACTTGGTTATGTGACTTGCCTCAGTAAATAGTGAGTTAGGGTGTGTGACACAAGCGAAGGGTGAAAAAGCTTGCATGTGGTTGCACTTTCACTCTTGCACTTCTATCTTCACTATTACAAGAACATGACCCAAGCGGCCTTCCAGTCTCAGAAGGATGAAAGGCAAATGGAGTACATCTGAACTGAACCAACGGCCTGATGTCAAGTCCAGATGAGCACAGCCTTGATCAGCTAAACCTTAGTTGTCTCACAGATATCTGAGTAGGCCAAAGATTCTATTTTTTGCATGCCTCTGAGTTTGGGAGTGATTTGTTACTCAGCATGTTATGGCAATAGCTAACTGATGCAATTAGTAAGCCACGCAACAAGGATGCAAACCCAGACAATTTGACTCTTCAACCTTCTTCCTAATTACTTTGCTGTATTACATTCCTTGCTAGGTCTGACAGTTTACATCAAATAAACACAGAATACTAGTGCACCCCAATCTCTGACACACCTCTTCAGGCATAAGAATATTTATCTGCTAGAAATGTCTATGATGGCTTCACCATCTTTCTCTGACCACAGCAACAGTTCAGTACATTAGCCTTGCTCTGTATGGTTTGCCTCTGTGCTTTTGCCTCTGTGCTTCTTTGTCTCACACTGGTCTCCAGAAGGTAATATTTCCTGGTGTCAGTGCTGATGTACATAGTACAAAGACTATCAAGCTCTTGGACAGCAATATCTTAAAGTTCTGTCTTTAACTCATGAAGCCCAGCAACAAAATCTTAATTTCCTTCCATTTCTTTTGTTTCTGTCCTGAATTCCTATTTCACAAAGCTAAGAGAAATGAGAAGTACATGGGGTGAGAGTATTTTGTAAATAACTTGTGGTAGTTCCTAAATATCATTGGTGCTTACTTATTCTTCTAGTGAGTGAGAGTTTTTTTTCCCTCTGGTTTAAAAAGCACATCTGTGCCAAACATCCACTAAAAATGATTTTTCCCATTGCTCCAAAACACTTCCTATTATAACTGTCTCTTGCCCGTTCCTTAGATGTTATTACATGGCCAAATCACTGCCTTCTCCTAACTGGTCTTAGGTACATCTCTATTATGCCCAGGTGGCCACTGCCCAAAGATTTGCACCAGCACATATACCTCACATCTCCTTACATTCTACCGATGTTTTGTAACCAAGGACCAGATGATTAGGTGAAGGCAGCTGGCCTTGCCTGGTAGTTGTCTGGAGTGAGAGATGCAAGACACAGTTGATGATGTTTGAACATCAGTGCTGATAACCACCATCCATTTAATAGCCTGTCATTCATCTATTTGTAGAATAAAGGAAAAAATCTATAACTGGTTTGCCTAATATAAGAAGGAGCTTGAAAGTATGATATTAGTTATCCCTAAAGAAGAAAGGAGTTTTGAATTCCTGAGAGTGACACCTGGCATGGTAAGAACTGGATGCTTCATGCTTCTACTCTTCAGGTAATGCACATGATTTATTGCCCAGAAGGATATGGTGTGCTGAGTCAGATGAGGTACAAGTGGATCCTGCTCCTTTCAGCTAAAGAGGAACCAACTGGAACAGTCTTTCCAGTTCTTACCCCTTACAGAAAGTCCTTGCTCAGAGAGTTTTCTGATCTGTGTCTTGACAGCATGACTTTACCCTGTAGCTCCTAAGGGTATAAGAGCTAGGAAAGAGCAAACCAGATAGAATCACTCATGTGGATCAGTGACATTGAACACAGGATGGTCCCAGACAGAAGAGAAAATTGCCCAACAAAATCCTGATCTAACTTAGGATTTACAAAGTACAGAGAAGGTGAGGACCTTGGGTCCAGGAAACAAAGTTAAAAACCACTCAGTGGCAGGACCTCCATCTCCTGCTATGGGTAAAACCTCATGGAGACAGTCATTTGTGTAAGTAAATGCCTTTTACAGAGCCACACATGAGGTTCTAGATTTCTTGTACCATATAAATTATTTTAAAGATGAGGCGGGGTCTCTGAAAACACCTAATAAGAAGGAAAGAGGTAAATATACTAGATAGTGTTGATGTGAAAATAATCTGAGGCTCAGAGATGCATAAAGTGTTTAAAAACTATATTCTTTTCCCATGTGGAAAAAATGGATTGAAAGAGTCCCTTTACTCTTTCTATCCTCAAATGCCTGGAGACATCATATGTAAGATTCTATTAACCTCATAGAACATCAAAATCAAAATCAAATGATTGAGGGAAGACAAGGGAACTTGTCTGGTTGTTACCTGCAGTGAAAGAAGTGATCAAAGTCTATGAGTAGTTCCCAGAAGTCAGTAATTTCGGAGTTTTGTTTTTGCTTTTAATCAGGATGCACTCATTCTTATAGAGAACAAAACTGAAGTTAGAAATTCTGGGTTCTAGTTCCAGATGTCACTTACTAACTGTATGGCTTTGGTCAAGTCTCTTTACCTTTCTGCTCCTCACCTGCTCTTTTTTTGTTTGTTTGTTTTTTTGAGACAGAGTCTTGCTCTGTTGCCAGCCTGGAGTACAGTGCCATGATCTTGGCTCACTGCAACCTCTGCCTCCCAGGTTCAAGTGATTCTCCTGCCTCAGCCTCCTGAGTAGCTGGGACTACAGGCATGTGCCACCACCACCAGCTAATTTTTGTATTTTTAGTAGAGACGGGGTTTCACCATGTAAGCCAGGATGGTCTCCATCTCTTGACCTCCTGATCCACCTGCCTCAGCCTCTCAAAGTGCTGGGATTACAGACGTGCACCACCATGCCCAGCCAGCTGCTCTATCTTGAATGGGAATAATACCCTTTGTTTCTTCTACCCAAAAGGACATCCAGTAACTGGCACCTCTGGAACATTTTCAACTTTACAAAGTAGTTTCAACACAGCACCTTACCTGCTCCTTATATAAACTCTCTGGGAGAGGTTGATTAATGGTAACTCTTCCCACCCGACTTCCCACTGCAGGCATCCAAAAACTAAGAGGCTGGGAAATGAAGGGATTTCCCAAGCAGTGCATTGGGATTCATATCTCATATTCTAATTCTAAATCCATTGTTTTTTTTCCCCTTTTACAGCACAAAAGCATTTGTAAAATGTAAATGTATTTCAACATTGCAATCTGGCTTCTGAAAGGGAAACATTGGTAGAGGTATTATAATTATCCCATACTCCATTTTCCTGTTCGCTATGTCAAGATGGAAAATAGGCTTTATTGTAGGTCCATGAATAGCCCATAGCAGCAAAACAAAAAGAAGCTGCACAGCCCAACACAGCAGGGATACCACTGGAGGAGAAACAGCAGCAGAGCACTGCTCCAAACAGTGGGTAAAGGGCACTGAGAAGGTTCTAGAAGGCATGCTTCACCTGAACATCTGCACCCTCACTCCTAAATGGCAAAGCAGCCACAGGGTCAAGAAGAAAACCATTAGACCAAACAGATGAACCCAGCTAGTGCCAAGGGCACACATCATCTTGAAGAAAAGAAATTGCCAGGTTATGGGGACCAAGGCAATTTCTAGAATCGAGGACTTCAAAGGCCATGTCAGACTATGTGATGGTCAAGGGGAGTTTCTTGGGATCAACCCCATATTGCTGATAAAGTTGACAATGAATTCCATGATGTCACATAATGGGAGCAAGTAGTAGGAGTAAGGAGGTTTTGGAGAAGGAGGAAATTTTAGCCAAAGGTTAGCTAGAAAGGAAAGATACAGATCCACCTGATCCTCTCATTATCCCGCAGAGTTGGACCAGGACCAGGACATGGCGGTACATACAGTATGAGTCTCCATTCCAGGGAAGCGACCATGTGCCACTCCCTACTCCCTACTGTATGAGCAAGTATAAGAAAGCAGTCATGTCTGTGGAAATCTACAGGGTGCTTGGCACCTGACAGTGTGGATATGAATACCAGCTCTTTATGGGAACCCTGCATCTGAAGTCTCTAGCACCATGAGAAGTACAGTTCCCCTACTGGAGAGGAGGTGGCCCAAGCTCAGGGAAAGCCAAACTTGGATGCAATTCCTTCCACTGGGGAAAACATTATGGAAGGAGAAGCTGGCCCCACTATCTCTTGTCCAAGCATTCTACAGTAAGCAACCAGGTTCACTTCCCAACAACTCAGCTTCTTTGAAACCACACCGTTTCACTGGCCTAGTGTCTCCACAGTCTGTTAGAGAAAAAAAGTATCTATGCAAAGAAAACCCTGCAAAGCTGAGGAAACCTCATCAATACAGATTATTAATTAAAATAAACCTGAATTTGAGTTGCCTTTTATGAAATAGGTTGATTGAAATGTAATTACTAGTGATTTTTGTTTTGCTTCCTTGCTACTTAAAAAAAAAATTCCAAGGCTGCATTCCATAAAGGCATTTCATTAACCAGTCAAATTTAGGTGACTTAATTGATGTAGTTACAGCATTAACTTTGCTGATAAAAAATAAAATGACTCAGGGCAAACACACTGTCATATTGTTATTATTTAATACAGACTGCTAAGACCTAGCGTGGGAGTTGCTGCCTAGCGCACAGTTAGACACGGTCCGTGTCCCAGGGGCATGCAATCCCAGCAAGGTTGTTATATGGTATTCATTGCAATTTGATGAACTTCATTTATCTAGACAGCCACTTATTTAGGCTGAATTGGAACCTACTGAATCATCTTAATTCAGAGACTTCTACTGCACCATGGGTCTGCAGCAGCTATTAAACTTGGGAAGATTCGGCGGCCATGACACAATGAATGTGTTATTCCTGCAGAATTATCTGGGTGTGATGAATCATCAGCTTTATGGACAGGTGTTGGGTGATACCTGCTATCACCTTCGTTCCCCTTTAGGTTTTTAAGTATGTTATCAGTGCTGCAGTCACTGTTACTCATCTTCCCCAATAAAGAAGCTATCTGTCACAGATGATGCTATTTCCCCAATAGCACAATCATTCAATTCTTGGGGGAAAAAAAATCACACAGTCTGAAACCCTGGTACAAAATGAGGGTTCCCCTAGGCACTGAGTTCTCTGAAGCGGTGAGTTAATGAGGAGAGAAGAGTTGTTTCTGCAATGGATACAGCCACTTTATGGCATTCTATTACTAATTGAGAGTAGGAACCCCCATAAACTATACATAGAGGATTTATCTGGGTTATTTACAAGGCCAAGGGAGGAAACATGCAAAAAGAAAGACTTGCATATAGAATGAATCCAATTGCTGAACAACTGTAAATTCTGTTTATGGACAAGAGGGCTTTTTCAAAGACAGGTGATATGTAAGATTTGAATAAAATCTTAAGGTCGTAACTCCCAAAATTCTTGACTGCTCTCTAAATTCAGTACCAGAGACTCTTGCAACATGTAGACCAAGTCTATATTTATATTGTCTTTGACGATGAAGCTTAGAGCTTGGAAATTAAAATGAAACAGTTGGTCTTATTCCAAGAAGTCACGGTAACTTCCAATTTCTCAGACTTGAATGAACACTAAAGGCATTTTATCAGTCACCGTTCTCCAAAGAAACAAAACAAATGGGATACATACAAACATATCTACATACATATATATTTGATTTATTTTTAAGGAATTGGCTATGTGAGATTGGGTGGGCCAGCATGTCTGGAATCCTTAGGGCAGCTTGGCACTCAAGAAACTCAGACATGATTTTCTGTTACCTTTTTGAAGCAGAGTTCTTTGCCTCTGGGAAACTTGCTTTTGCTCTTATGACCTTCAACCGATTGGGTGAGATCCACTCACATTACTGCTGTTCCCTTTTAAAGTCAACTCTAGATGTTTATCACGTCTGCAAAATACCTTCACAGTCATCTTGATGAGCATTTGACCCAACAACCGAGCACCACAACCTAGCCAAGTTGACACATAAAATTTAACCATCATAGGCGTCACCTCTTTTTGTCAGTGTTTATACTATGAATGTCATCAAACACTAGTTCTTAAATTGGCACATACAAAACCAGTAGGATTTGCGTTTCATCTAACATTTTTTTTCCCACTTCTTTGTTTCTGTTACAGCTCAAACTAAAAGTTCTTTGGAGTTGGAATATACTAGGCCTTTTTTGTGCTGATGTCAATTATTTTGTTGAAAAATATATCTTATGTTTCTATAAATTCAGTATTTGCAAATTACGGCCCACACCTAACTGACCTAACACCTGATTTTGCATGGCCCATGAACCAAGTATGAGTTTTACATTTTTAAATGTTTACATTATAAATGGAGATGCAAAGAATTGTACATTCAAAAATGGTTAAAAGGGTAAACATCATGTTATATGTAATTACAACACACACGCATACAAAAGTTATGTAAGTATCTACATAATATTATCCTGTGTTTTGCCACTTGACCCTCAAATGTCAAATATTTATTCTCTGGCCCTCTAAACAATGTTTGCCGATGCTTGTTATAAATCAAATATTTTCTTACTGGGGAAGCCTTAAGCACCCCATCTAGCTATATGGAGCATTATTGTATTGTAAAGGGTTCCTTTAATTCCTTTCTCTTTTTTTGTTTTGTTTTGTTTTTGAGACAGTGTCTCATTCTGTCACCCAGGCTGGAGTGCAATGGTAGAATCATGGCTCACTGCAGCCTTGATGGCCTGGGCTTAAGCAATCCTCCCACCTCAGCCTCCCAGGTAGCTGGGACTGCAGGTGCATGACACCACACTCAGCTAACTTTTTTTATTATATGTAGAGACAGGGTTTTGCCACATTACCCAGGCTTGTCTCAAACTCCTGGGCTCAAACTATCACTCCACCTCAGCCTCCCAAAGTGCTGGGATTACAGGCATGAGCCACTGTGCCTGGCCTTAATTCCTTTCTTAATATCATAATTCATCAGTAAGCACAATAATTACAACCTTTAAAACTGAAACTCTTATCTTTATTAACTAAACTTTAAGAAAATGAGCTATAGTATTTAGTGAAAGAAACTTCATTTAAAGCTAATAAAATCAATCAGGCCGTCGACTTGCAAGGTCTGCCTGATTTGGCTTTGCCCCTTTTCTCCACTTTACCTCCTATGCCTGTCCGTTTCCCTCATTCCACTCCAGCCATCCTGATCTCCTTGTGTGTGTGTGTATGTGATGGAGTCTCACTCTGTTGCCCAGGCTGAAGTGCAGTGGTACGATCATGGCTCACTCCAACGTCTGCCTCCTGGGTTCAAGTAGTTCTCTTGCCTCTGCTGCCTGAGTAGCTGGGATTCCAAGTGTGCACCACCATGCCCTGCTAATTTTTGTATTTTTGGTAGAGACGGGTTTTTGCCATGTTGGCCAGGCTGGTCTTGAACTCCTGACCTCCGGTGATCCACCTGCCTCGGTCTCCCAAAGTCCTGGCCTTCTTTTTGTTCCTGGAATACTTCTACCTTGTTTCACACTCGCCACAGAACATCCCAGAGTCCACAGAAGGTGTTCATTCTATATTTCTGGAGTTTGCAAGTAGAGACACAACATGCAGTGACTCATCTTAGTGATTACTCTTCTAATTAAGTCATCTTTGGAACAACAGTGGCCTGGAAATTATTTAATCTGACCATTCATTTACCTAAAGTGCTTTGAGCATCCAACCTTGTCCCAAGCTAGGTACAGTGGATACAACATTTGAGAAAAAAAATAAAATGAGCCCCTGCCTTCAGGGATCTCACAAAATAATACATTAGCAACAGCGGAGTTTAGGGATAATGCCATCCTCCAGTGATATTAGAAAACATGTTTTGTATATGTCATTGAGTGTGTGTTTTCTTACCTCAAATACTTCTTCAAACTCCTTAAATGAGTATTTTCTAGCTTTAATGCATCTGAGCATTCACATGTGCTTCTTTTAATAGCCAGGACTTTAATACCACATCAATGTTAACAATAAGGAATTATAAATATTTAAGCTAAAAGTTAAAAGAAAGACAAAAATCATCCTGTGCACTACAAAATACAATATGGAAAGTAATTTGTTCATAACATTGAAAAACATTGATCCTCTGACTATGTCTACTAGTTTGATTTAGAGATGAAAAATTTCCAAAGATGCTTATGATGCATTATCAGTTGTTGAGATTTATCATATTCATAGATTACAGCTCTTTTTGGTCAGAAAGGGGAAATGTAACATTCCTTTATTTACATCTTCCTTTCTTTTTTTTTTAATTTTGAGGTGGAGTTTTGCTCTGTTGCCAGGCTGGAGTACAGCGGTGCATGCAGTCTTGGCTCACTGCAACCCTCGCCTCCCAGGTTCAAGCCATTCTCCAGCCTCAGCCTCCTGAGTAGCTGGGACTACAGGCGCGCACCACTATGCTCAGCTGATTTTTGTATTTCTAGCAGAGATGAGGTTTCACCATGTTGGCCATGATGGTCTTGATCTCTTGACCTCGTGATCCACCCGCCTTGGCCTCCCAAAGTGCTGAAATTACAGGCATGAGCCACCACATCTGGCCTTACATCTTCCTTTTTATGCTTATTTTTAAGAACTTACTTTGTAGTTTAAACATAACCTGGTCCCATGTATCAGGGGTCCCCAACTCCTGGGCCAGGGACTGGTACTTGTGCACAGCCTGTTAGGAGCTGGGCCACAAGCAGGAGGTAAGTGTCAGGCAAGCAAGTGAAGCTTCATCTGTATTTACAGTTGCTCCCATCACTGGCATTACTGCCTGAGCTTCACCTTCTGTCAAATCAGCAGTGGCATTAGACTCTCACAGGCACGTGAATCCTACTGTGAACTGTGCATGCGAAGGGCGCCTTATGAGAATCTAACGCATGATGATCTGTCACTGTCTCCCATCACCCCCATATGGGACTGTCTAGTTGCAGGAAAACAAGTTCACTGATTCTACATTATAGTGAGTTGCATAATTGTTTCATTATCTATTACAATGTAATAATAATAGATACAAAGTGCACAATAAATGCAATGTGCTTGAATCATCCTGAAACTATCCCTACAATCTGTGGAAAAATTGTCTTCCACGAAACCAGTCCCTGGTGCCAAAAAAGTGTGAGGACCGCTGCCATATATGATTTTTAAAACTTCAGGTAACCTCCACAACTCAGGGTCTCTACTTCAAGAAGAACGATCAACAGCAAAACTTGGAAAGGAGTCCAGTAACATCTCAAAACAAGAATGAAAAAGAGACGCAGAGACACTAATAGTTTATGTGTTGGTTTTCTTCCTGGAGAATTTTGCGTCTTTAACTCAGCACAAGTTTATTAAATGGAAAAGAAATCAAGTCTTACCTGATAAATCTGTCTTTATGTCTCGGCCAATATCTGTATGGTTGTCCCTTGATCCTTTTTTCTTGGAATGTATCTTTCTAAACACACACACAAAATTAAAGGGGAATTGGAGGGCCTCTCTCTTATTTACTTCCTAGTAATTTCAGTAAGAAAATTTGCATTTAAACCATGCCTTAACATAATGTTGAGAATTTCTTTGTTTAATTATTTTTTCTATCATCAAAGTGAGAGTTGGACATAGATAGCTGTCATTAAACTGACAAACAGGAGACCTGCTACGGCTATCTCACTAAAAATCTTTGATCTTGAATAAATGGCATTGCTTTCTTGATCCTCAGTTTTCTCATCTGTAAAATGAAGACATCTTATTACATCATTTCCAATTTGCTCACTTCCACTTCTACATTCCACTATAAATATATATATGTTTATAACAAGCACAGTCAATTTTAAGCAGTAAAACAAAAAATGAACCAGGACTTTTTTTGGAATTTCAAGATTGAAGCTGTATTCATATGTCAAAACCCATACAACTGCACACCATAAATATATGTTGCTTATGGTACATCAACTCTACCTTAAGAAAGCTCTGAGATTAAACAAAAAAAGCATGACACTTTGGGTTGTCCTCTAAGAAGAATTAACAGTATTTTGGGGAGGAAAGTAAGAATAACATATATTTTCATATGAGTTTTCTTTTTTAACTGCTGCTTGGACAAGTGAAGAATCAAAATGACTCCTTTAAGTGTGCAATTGCTCTTATTGCATGGCACTAAATAGCTTTGTCTACACAAATAAATGGTTTTGAAAGAAAACCCCTGATGGAGGAATTGTATTTACCTAAATCATTATTGTTGTTACTGTTAATTTTAGAGACAGGATCTTTCTCTGTTGCCCAGGCTGGAGTGCAGTGGCATGATCATAGCTCACCGCAGCCTGGAGCTCCTGGGCTCAAGGGATCCTCCTGCTTCAGCCTCTTGAGTAGTCAGGATTACAGGCATGCACCACCATGCTCAGCTAATTTTTGTTATTTTTTTTAGAGACAGGGATTCACTATATTGGCCAGGATACCTATATTATTATTTTTTAACAATCTTGAATTCAGCTAGTTCATAGTTATTTATCATTTTCAAAACAGCCAGTGGTTTGATCTCTACACCCTATCTCCTGCTGCCCATCCCAGCCTGGGTGGAAGCTGAGGCTGAGTCTGCTACCAGCTGGTGAGTGGAAGAAGGCAGATCTGTTTACCTGGCAAGAAAGGCCTAGAATAAGCACGGTATTTAGCTGTGCTGCCTCAAAACAAAAACATGTTACAGTGAAAAAAATCCAGTCAAACTGAAATACAAAATAAATTTCTCTGAATTCAACGATATTTTGATACACAAATGCGATGAAACCAATTAACAGAGGGACAGGCAGCTTTAGTGATAATGAACAGAAAAAAAATATGTAAGATGGAGAGAAAACAAAGGGATAAATAACAGAAACACAAGAAAAGAGGGAAATTATAGTTTACAGTTTTTACACTTTCTTACGCTTTATTTTAAAAATCCCTTCTAGAATTCCCAAACTCTACACCAACATGCCAACTCAGTGAATGCAGACAGGAAAAGAGGGAAACAAAGTAACTGTGCAGATATTGAAGAACAGTCTTTACTGATCATCAAGGAAGTTAAAGCAAATTATTTTTCTTTACCTTGAATTATCCAGAAAATCATCTCCATGCTTTACTTCTCATTGTGTTGTAAACAAAGCTTAAACTAAATGAAAAGTTGGCTGAGTTCTTCATAATTCTTTTATCTGTCTGCGTAACTCAAGCAAAAAAAATAGGCAAAAAACCTCTGAATTACACACTACCCACAAATTTGCAATCGTGGGCCTTGTATTGGAGAATGTCATGAAATAGAAGACAAGAGAATGGAGTGGTGTCTATGAAAAGTAGATAACATAAAAATGCTTTGTGGCATTTCCCTACGTCTTTCCTGAATGGTGGGAGATGTTTTAAATAAGGTTCTCCTTCCATTAACACTTATGCACTGTTCCCTTCCTCAACACTGAAATGGCATTCTAAATGGCAGGTCTGTGTATTGTAACCAGGTCCCAATTTCTTCTTGCTTTTTGCATCTCACATCAATAGCAGGACAGGCAAAAGATTGGCCTGGACAATGCCAAAGCAATGGAGAAATGCCTTTAGTTATTATTACCAGAGTAAATGAAGAAACCGCACACCAGATGGGTGTATATTATCTATCCAACTAAAAAAGTGTCTTGTTAACAGAGATAAATGGTCTGAAATGGCAGAACATTTTCTTGCAATTTAAAAAAATAATAGCAGCAATATTTCAGAGGATAATTCTGCAATTTTTTCAAGGTTTCTCTTAAAAACCACATTTGATATTGATAGATACATTCTTAAAGTGTTCATTGGCACATTCATAAATATGTGAAGTTGAAAGGGAATTTAAAAAAAAAAAATCCCAACTAAGATAATCTCTCTTGGAAGTGTAAAGACATGATGTGAATGGCCCATAGCATCCGCTAAGGCTGACCATATTTCATTCATTCCTGAATCAGCATTGTCAAAACAAAACGAGGCAGCGTGGTGCAGTGGGTTGTGCCAACTGCTATCGGTGTGACCTTGAACTTGCCAAATAATGTAAAACCACACTTTTCAGATCTCTAAGATGCAGACAAAATCTACCACACAGGATTGCTATGAGAATTAAAAAAAAAAATCCTTTATTGTACATGAAGGTGCTATCTAAATGTTCACTTCTCAATGAGCAATATTTGTAGAAAGTATTAGGTTTTTTATTTCCTTACTGAAAGGAGAGTCTAGTTTCACACGATGGGAATGTTTTGCTTTCTTTTAATGTTATGGTACATTGTTCCACTTTTGATAGTGAATACAACAAGATCTCTGGCAAAAATATACAATATATATTATCCCCTTCTATAGTCCTTGGCCTAGTTAAATCTATATTACAGTTAAACATAAATCCATTATGCTTTCATTTGCATTCCGCCATATCTATAGGCAAAAAAGGTTATTTACTAGAAGAAAAACAATTAATTTCTGAGATGTTTTATTTTATTTGGAAAGCCTCCTTTCTCCAGGAACATAACAATGACTCACTGATTTATAAAGTGTTATGCTTTAGAGGCAGTCAAAATACTTTCCTAACAATCATGATAGCTTGTATTTCTAATCTCAGTAATACCTAGCTAAACCATAAAAACTGTCTTCAGAGAAGCTTTGGGCCTTTTAAGTTCTTGTCACCTCAAATTTGCTTGTATGCACCCAGGAATCTTGGGTAGGTTTTAATCTTTCCATTTAGCATTTGGTTAGTTGGTTTGTTTAATAACTAGGAGTACTGAAAGATACAAGTTGACTTATTAGCTTGTCAAGCCCAGGAGAAAAATACAATGCTGTCTGTGATACCCCAACGGTAATAAAGAAAATAAAGGAACAGCTTTGTAAAGTCCACTGTGGTGGGCATGGTCACAGCAGTCTCATCTTGCTTGGGGATTCAAGTTGGAGCTCTTGGGAATGGTCATGACAAGTCAAATGACCCTTGGAAAAAGTAAAAGGCATCTAGGCAGAACCCACACAATATTTTCATTATAGCAGGCCTCTTTTGCTCCAGCATCTTCTCTGTTCTTCATTTGAACAACAACGGAAGTTTGCTTGGATTGAGAAGATCTATAATATAAAAAAGATATATCTCAACACAGTGTGGAAGCTGAGATTGATAGTGGTAACATCAGATTCATCTCTCTTAATTCATCATATAAGATGAAACTCCGTGGCATACAGTGCACCTGCAATTGTATTTATGTGATTATATGTGTATTTTAAATGATTTCATCACATTGGTTTCCTGCACAGGAAAATTATTTTACTGGGACCAGCTCCTTCCCTACTCTCTCCATATACCAGTGACTGGAACAGCCATGTTTTTAAACACCCTCACCCCTCCCACAGTCTGGACCAATCCCTGCACTTTCCTGATCTATTTCAAATTTCAGAGCATAGAGTGGGTGATACAGTCTCCCTCTTGTGGTCAAAGCCAAAATATGTGAATTGTGTTTTCCATATGCCTCCACATAAACAGAACATAGTGGAAAAAAAAATAGTAAGAATACAGTTGAAAGGCAGACAGATATAGCTTTGAGACCTGGAGGGAGGGTCTATCTGCAGGATCCCTCCTCCTACCCATGTTTGACTGTCAACCCTGTCCAGACTGTGAACGTTGGTAAATGACCCCTCTAGCCAATAGCTTGCTAGGGTTAAGTTTCTGACAATTGCAACCACGTTAATACAGTCACCAAAGTGTTATCTACTTAGATCAGTTTTCTCCCTAGCAAAGACAGAAATAAAAACCTGATAAAAACTTTATTACTGGCATAAATGTATAGTGGCCTTACCTTTGCAAAAACACTTCACTTGGATACTCTGATGCAACTTAATTTATTTTTGATCCCTGGGATTGAATTTCTTCATCAATGAAATGATAGGGTTGAGCTAGATCAGAAGAACTAAGGGAGGCACATGGACCACTTGGTCCCGCGGCAGAGTGCGCACTCAGCCTTACATTCTTTCCCAAGGACTCTCAGTTCTGCTTCAGAAGACTTCTCACCGCGGTATGCAGGGTGGAATTTACTTTTCGCTCCTGGACCTTAAATGATCTCAAAATACCATTATAACCTTGCTAATAATCTAGTGAATTAGACTAGGCCAGTATCTGATTCCCATTACACAATAAAGAAATTGAGTCACAGAGAAACTTGTAGTTTACATAAACCTGTTCAGCTTCTTTTTAACCCTCTTTCCCCCTCTCTCATATAGACCTGGGAAAGTGGAAGGAGGAAGAAAAACTGTGGCTGTCCTTAAGTATAGTAGTTTCTTTCCTTGAAAACAGAACAGGGTGGGGCAGGCCACTGCTCTGGAAGGCTTCTGTACTGCTGCACTGGAATTTATCTCCTTTCTTCCCTAGCCATTTGTCTCCCCTAATTTATCACACCACATCAGCACCAGCTGGCTGTACCCCATAATAGAGGAAGATGGGGCCCAGTCAATTATTACTTCTCTGAACTAAGCTGTACCCTGGTGAGTAGCATTCCCAAAGGGGTTTAATTTAGGAGTGGGAAATAACAGAGAAACAAAGAGAAACTTGTTCAGAGACCCACTTTTGAACCCAAGCAGAGATGCCAATTTGGGGTCTAGGCATGCCATTTAGTCAACCATGCAAATTAGCACATGCTTGCTTGCCTGGGGCCCCGAACGAAACCAAGAGGGGGACCCACAAGGAATTCCAATCTGTTTGTTTCTCCTTCAACTGACTTTTGGTCATGTTTTAGTTGGTATTTGCCTCTGTGGATTTCTATGGCTGAAGGTAAATGTTTGTTTTCTTAACCTGGGCATCAGGAAGCAGAGATGAAATAAAAATGTGTTAGATTGAAAGTTAATAATAGTAAATTTTTAAGAGTAAACCAGGAAGAAAAAATAGAATGTGTGCATAATTTGTATAAAATTTGTACATATAATTTATATGTACTGATATATAATTTTTATGAATTTATGTATATATACACATAGCCCACAAAAGCTGAGAAATTAGTCCAAAGAGAAATGCAAATCAAAACCACACTGAGATACCAACTCACGCCAGTTAGAATGGCGACCATTAAAAAATCTGGAGACAACAGACGCTGGAGAGGATGTGGAGAAATAGGAACACTTTTACACTGTTGGTGGGAGTGTAAATTAGTTCAACCATTGTGGAAGACAGTGTGGCGATTCCTCAAGGACCTAGAAATAGAAATTCCATTTGACCCAGCAATCCCATTACTGGGTATATAGCCAAAGGATTATAAATCATTCTACTATGAGGATACATGCACAGGAATGTTCATTGCAGCACTGTTTACAAGAGCAAAGACCTGGAACCAACCCATATGCCCATTGATGATAGACTGGACAGGGAAAATGTGGCACATATACATCATGGAATACTATGCAGCCATCAAAAATGATGAGTTCGTGTCCTTTGTTCGTGTCATTCTCAGCAAACTGACACAAGAACAGAAAATCAAACACCGCATGTTCTCACTCATAGGTGAGTGTTGAACAATGAGAACACATGGGTACAGGGAGGGGAGCATCACACACTGGGGTCTGTTGGGGAAAGAGGGAGGGACAGCGGGGGGTGGGGAGTTGGGGGAGAGATAGCATGAGGAGAAATGCCAGATATAGGTGATGGAGAGGAAGGCAGCACATCACACTGCCATGTGTGTACCTATGCAACCATCTTGCATGTTCTTCACATGTACCCCAAAACCTAAAATGCAATTAAAAAAAAGAAAAAAAATTCTTAAATTTGGAAATAAGGTACTGCATAACTTTTTAGAGCCATAATAAAGAATTATCTAACAATAAAAATGCAATTCCAACCTAGTCAACTCCATATCTAAGAATCTTTTTTTTTTCTTTAAAGGGCACCATTCACAATTACTGTTCATGAGTGCCGGGGTGAGGATGACTGTTGCAATTGTTTAAATCTGTGCTCTTCATAAAAGCAAGTGTCTCACTCTGACAAGGGTTGTAGCCCTCGTGCATTTTCTATAGCTCTAGCTGAACTGGAACTATTAGGTCCCATTCACTTACACCTTCTCAGAGAAGATTTCATTTCCCAATTATTGGAACATTGAGTCAAATAAAAGCAAACGTTGTTAAAGAAAACAACGTGAAAAGAGTCTTCCAATATCTCAGGAAAGCTGGGGATTGATTGAAACTAAGTAGTTGAAAATGCATCTCTATCCATGACTTGAACCACAAAGGTGGTGGGGGGGTGGGGTAAAGGAAAGAGTGGTAGGAACTTGGAGCAGGGACAAGAAACAGAGAAAATTTATTGAAGGTAAAGAAAGAGAATTGGTATCTGGAATTTCCTCTGCAATTTAAGGCTGTGAAGCCAGCATCTTGCACATCTTCCCAGATTGAATACTTTGCTATTATGGAAGCAGAGCTCTCTTCTAGGATAGATTAAGGAGCTAATAGGTGAAACCAGCTGCAGGGAGCATCTGTTTTTTATTTTTTATTTTAGAGCAAGAGTCCTCGCAGAACTAGAAAAATACAGATTCCAGAGTTCTCAGGGGATTGTAGCCTAGGAGGGAGTTTTCACAACCTTCCAATCCTTAAAATGCCCTAAGCTCAATGAATCCCCATGAATCCTTCCAACATGTGACTTGCCATAACAACTTTACCTTCCAAAATATCACTAGGTATTTTGTGATATTTTGGAAGGTAAATTTGCTATAGTATCTGGAGCACAGCTTCACTTTCACCCAAGGTATTTCCTATTCATTGCCTTATTCTTTGACTAAGACCTGGATGTCTATAGTTGCAGATCCTGTTTTCTAGGCTACTTTGAATAGTTGCTCCATTACTGATTTCCTAAAGGAATAAAAGAACTCCTTCTCAGTCATCACAGCCTAGGCAAATGATTTGAAATGATACACCTGCCAAACAGCTTGTGGTCACACAGCTGACTTGTAAAATCTTTAGGAACTTTGATTAGTATGACTTGTGGGGGTGTTGGAAAGAGAAGTCACTCAGGATAACATTTGTTAAGAATCAGTAGTGTGTCAAGAACTTTAATTTCAGTATATTTTCATAATAACCCTGAAAAGAAAACCTGACTGTTCCCATTTTCATGGAGGAAACCTAAGACTTCTGAAGAATCTCCAACATCCTTGGCTAGGCTTGGGAGGTGAACTCAGTTGTCTTTGACTCCAAAAGCTCATGAACCATGGAAAGTGCATCAATGGTTTTTTTTTTTTTTTTTTTTTTTTTTTCTGAGGCAGATTCCTTCTTCTCTGTCACCCAGGCTGGAGGCGGAGTCATTGTCATCCAGGCTGGAGAATAGTGGCATGGTCTCGGCTCACTACACCTCTGTCTCCCAAGTTAAAGTGATTCTCTTGCCTCAGCCTCCTGAGTAGTTGAAACTACAGGCACCCGTGACAACACCTGGCTAATTTTTGTATTATTAGAAGAGATGAAGTTTCACCATGTTGGCCAGGCTGGTCTCGAACTCCTGACCTCAGGTAATCTGCCCGCCTTGGCCTCCCTAAGTGCTGGGATTACAGGTGTGAGCCACCACACCTGGCCAAGTGCATCAACTTTTAAAGCTGCATTGCCTTCTCCTGAAAGCCGATTTAAACAGTGGACATTTATGATATGAAGAGAGTTTACCTATATGCCAATATGTTACAAGTTTCTGTAGATTAGTATCAGTGCTTTTTACGCTTTTTTGTTTTGGTGCAAATAAGGAATGAATTACATGTTGGGACCCTGTACACACATACTTATTATATGTCTATAAAAGTATATTTGTAACTGAAAACCACTCACAAAACATTACCTTCTTTTATACGTGAAAAGCATTCTGATATGTTCTAGTGTATTTTCAGACTCTGTATAATACTAGAACAGTGGTTTTGAGTATTCAACACGGAGCAAAACCAGCTGGGATCATATGTGAGTGCAGATACTTGTCAGTTGTAAGAACTTAGAAAAGTGACTTAACCTATAAAAGTAATTACACCTCATAAGGAAGCCATGAAGATTAAATAAATCACTGACATAAAAAGCACCCAATAAATGTTGGCTCTTACTCTGTTAGGACCTTAGCACAGTGCCTAGATGGAGCAGCTTTACAATGACTGACACATAAAAGCACCACAATAAGGTTTGCTATTTGTCATGCTGTGTACTTATTACGTCTACTAAGTGTAGGACAACATGATAGGATGTATAAAACTAAAGAAATTGGGGAATATTTACATAGATGAGCAAAAGGAATAAGAGATCAAACAACATAAACACTTTCACGGAGACAGATTTTTTTTTAAATATTGAGATCAGTCCCTTAGTCATTTCCTTTTATAATTTAATATAAAATAATATGGCATATGTTCTAGTTCCTTATTTAGACTACCACTCCCACTAGACTGTAAAGTTTTTTAGGGCTAAGACTGTGTCTATTAATCCACCACTGTGTTTTCTTGGCCTGCAGCCATGCCTTTGACATAGATGTCATTCAGATTACTACTTACAGAATGGAAACACAAATGAACGGGGCAGCATTGTTCGTTTGTTTGTATCTATACAACTTTATTTAGGTTTTGAAGTCATGTTGGTATCCTCATAATATATAGTCATTGAGTATTTACAATGCGCTTTCCCAAACTCCCACTCCCCAGAAAAGCCAGATTTGGAGCAATTTCAAATCTCTCTGTGGTACACATCTTTCGGGGCATGTGGCACCCCTTAAGAGTACAATGTAAGGTCTCTAAGATGATTTTGAGCTTCCCAGTCCACCAAGCTAGGAAGTTATTAGCCCATGCTCCTAGCCCAGAGAGAGGAGAGGAGCTGATGAGATAGTATCACCTAAAACTTCCTTTTGTAGGTTTTTGTTGCTGTTGTTGTTTTGGTTTTTGCGTTTCTCTATTGGTCCGGGCAACCGCACAGAGGGAACTGGCAGTAGGGGAAAAGTACTGACATCCAAGAGGGAAAAGACCTATGAGATTATGACACATCGTTTCCTGCTGATCTTTCCAGCTTCTTTTCATGCCCAATTGGCATTTTACCCTTAACCACACTCATTTCCATTTCTGTTAATAGAAGTGCAAGGAAATTACAAAGTTGGAATTCTCCAAAGCATTGAGGGATGAATCATGTTTCAAAGTAGGATGGTCATGATTCACCTCTCTAAGTGGGAGGTGGTAGAAGGAGCGATCTCCTGAGATGGATAAGCCAATTACATAGCATTGTTGAATGACTATTGCTTACCTAGTATTGTGCAGCAAAACAGAGAAGAAAGCCAGAAACTTAGTCCTGTTCAAAAAGCTGGCATGCTTTCTTTCAGTAGGAGACAATTGACCAAAATATAAAAGATATAAATCCCAGAGGGTATGCCTTGCTCCTTGTTAATCTTTGATCCTCTCTGTTTAGCACACAGTAGGTAAATGTTAGCAATTAACCAATGAACAATTTAAAGTGGAGTTGAACAGACCCAGATCTCAGATCTGTCATTTTCCAGATATTTGATTCTGTACCATTTTTTTTGATCCAAGTGTTGGCTTTCGTAACTTCCCTCATCTTGTCTTAAAAAGAGAAACACAAAAGATTAAGTGGATCAGAGCTAAAGCATCGAGGACAATGCCTGACAAAGAGGACTGCTCAGGAAGTGGTTATTGCTTTGCGATTGTTGTTGAGATCACATGTTAATTCATACTCAGCATGGATGCCTTCGTTTTCTATACATGAGAATCCCTACACAAAGCAGAGAGCAGAGCACAGTCCCCACATGTACCCAGAAATAGGCCTGGGGGATGTCCCCGATTCAAATATGCTCCTCAAATTTCTCCCCCACTCACATTCTGCTCATCTTAAGCTCCACTCTTAGCCATCTGAGGTAATACTGATCCCTGGTATTATATAAAGATAGCCTAATTTATATGCCAGACAAATGAACAGAAGCCCAATCTCACCAGAACGAGGCTACCAGGGAGTAGGGTGACACTAGAGGGTGGAAAGCCATATAGCAGAAAACAAGATTTACATGATAAAAAAGAGAACACACTTTTCTAAAAACTCCTGAGTTCAAGTTCAGGTTGTGAAATATACTAAGCTATATGCCCTAGGGATAGGGAAAATTATTTACTCTTCATAACTACAGGCTTTAAATTTAGATATTATCTTCAAGTATGTTGCAAGAATTAAATGGCATAATGTTTCACATGTTTAACATAGTTGCTGACACAGAATAATTACCCAGTACCCACACTTCATATTTTTTATCCTCTAAACTTGATATTAGAACCCTAACACTGGGAAGAGCCACTTTTCTGCATACCCATTATGCCCTCCTAAAATAATTTGAAAAGTCCTTTAATTTCACACTGCTTCGTTGAACACTAATATTTCTCACCCTTTTTAATCATAAGTCTTTTTAGTTTGTGAAGAATTGATCATTTCTGTCATTGGACCCAGAAACTCTTAACTCCTGAAATAGTAGCTTTCCTTCTTGAGCTAAAAAAACTTCATCAACAGCCATTACCAACTGCAGCAAAATGTATTCCTTCAAAGCCTCCAGAGGGCAAGATCACTGTAATTTCCTTTTAAATTTTATCTGACTTGTGATTCCAATTTGGCCAGAATTATGAAATGTCCCTTCAAATTAAGTAAACCACAGCAACACTTGCACTATCTACTGGATAACAATATATCCTATTAGCTCCGCTCTACAGATTCAGTGAAATCTAAACTCATCTGTAATGGCCCCACAATTGGCACTACTGCCCTTGATCAGTACCAAGAAAGTCTATTGATGGAAAAGATGCATCAGCAATCAATAGACAGTGTTAACTTTTTAAAAAGCTTCTGTCACTTGCAGATGGTAATAATAACTTATTAGGATGTTGACTGAACCTAGTCATGAATCAAGACATAAAAAAGAAAATTAGTGGACCTCACCACAATTTATGAGGTATACTGTGAGAATGTGGAAGTATTAGATATGTATAATGAGATTCCACATTCTTAAAAGCAAATAATTGGACTTAAGGGCCAAAGAATAGAGCATTTGATATCTCTCTCCAGGAGGTTTTCAGACTGAGTAGTTAAGAAGTGGACAGTGTGTGTTAGAAAGGGGAAAGTATGTCATACACCTATGCTATGCCAAGTTGCTGAGCATTCATTGTTTATATCATGTAATCCTTTCCACCACATTATAAATAAACTATCTCAATTTTTAAAATGAATGAGATGAGATTCATAAAGTTTGGATAATCTGTACAAGAGCACACAGCTAGAGGTGAAGGAATCAGGAAGGGAACACAGGTCTGTCCAACTTCAGAATCCACATCTCATGTTGGCTACTAGACTAAAAAGCAGATACATTAAGGGCTGGAAGAATAATATCTTGAAGGCAAGGTCTAGAGATGGTTGGTTTTCAATTCAATTTTTAATTCCATTCAATTCTGTGAGTACTTATTTCTTAACTTTTATCATAGTTGCCCAAAGAAGGCTACATGCTCCAATGGTTATGCCCATGCATTCTAGACTCAGATTCTCCTGTCATTCAAATTTCTGCTCTGCCATTTCCTAGCTGTATAAACTCAGGAAATATACTTAACTCCTCTTCTAAGCCCAGGTTTCCTCATCTATAAAATGGACATAAAAATAACTACCTTGCATAGTTTCCATGAAGATAAAACATGATGGCTTATAAAACCAAAGTACACTGCCTGGCAAAATGTGTATTCAATACATAGTAGTTATTGCTATCACTCTTCTGTTACAAAGCTATCTTATAAGATAACAGAATATAAATAAAGAAGTTGAAGTATTTGGTGGCAAAAGTATTTATTAAAGGAAAACAAAATGAAAGTGGCCAAAACACTGATTATTCAGGACAAAGAAAAAGATTGAATTCAATCATCATACCTCATCCAGAAATATGAGGAACATTCTGGAAAATAGGAATATTAAGGAGACTAGCCCAATGGTACTGCCGGGAGCCATACAACAAACAGATGGGTAGGAGAAAGCTATTCCTGCCTATGTTAAACACATTTCTCTGTTATTATATATTCAAAATATTAGAGAGAAAATCTTTTGCTAGAGGTTGTGGCAATTAGCATTGGCTGGGGAAATCTAATGGGCAGCAGACATCCAACGCTATAATACTTTGAATGAAGCTGTGCATCATCCCAAGAATGTAACTGTCCTCTCTCAGAATCTGATTCATCTATTCAAAACCCCTGTCCAGCTGCTAGATTAAGGGCAAGGATCCTTTCAGAAAAGCAGTGCATCAGGGATAGTTTTCTCAATTCTGACCAGTGGGTTTTTCAGGGGGAAAAAATGCAAATAGTGGCCATAAAATGCAAAAAAGTCACTTGAAGCTCCTATAATCCATGCTGGCCCACCTTTTCTTGACATATAATCCAGATGAACTGAACTTGGCCCAATTTTATTCAGATTCAAGAAACCTTGGGATCACAGTGGTGGAAACAAGACAGTAACGAGTTCCTGGAATGCTGAGAGTCAGCCCCCGGCACTCTTACTCCCATCTAGCCCCATCTCATGTAGTAGATGAAACGTATACATGATCTTTCAGTTATTAGCTTCCCATACAGCCCTATCATTTTGTTTTGGAAGCGGTGGTTCTGTAGGTGGATCTCTACCAAGCCATTCTGTTTTTCCAAAAAGTCACTATCCTCCATCTTATTTGGGGAAATGTTTTTATGGGGTACTTGTAGAAGATGGATCTACTATACTATCTTTGATAAATTCCACCTGAGACAAAGAAAAGAGAGATCAGACTGCACTCTGATGCCATGGTACTTCTCTAGATGCCCTTGATATCCATTCCTCTAATCCTTGGACACCCTTACTTCTTCCCAACCTAAGACAATTCCTTTTAACTAGTATTTTCTCATTATCTTCTGGAGTCCTTTGCTTTTCTTTTTTCTTTTCCTCTACCTTCTTCTTTGTTGCAGGCATCGCAAGCCTACACCAATTGTTAGTATGCTTCCTGTTCTTCTAAGCTTGACTTTTTCCAGGCCATGGCCTGGCTCTTTTCATAAGCTTTATTCTTACTAGAATCTTCTCCAAAGCAAACCTCTACTTGGGATCTCTTCCACAGCTTATTTTCAATTTTCCAAAACTCTTACAGGAAGTAAGGCAAGCTTGGAAACCAGGTCTTGACATTCAAAGCATGTTGGAATATTCACCACAACTGGGTTCTTATTCCTAAGATGTTTGTCTTTCTCTTCTCAGCAGAAGGCTGGATTGGAAAAAAGGAACACACAATATGCTTGCTAATATTGGTCTTATGAGAGTGATATTTTCATGGGAACAGCCTGTTTGTTTACAAATAGTGCCTTCAGGGTGGTTACCCCTGGTGGTTGCTGTGGCAGCTTCAACAACACCATCAGCAGAGATTCGCCTCCACCCTCTTTCCCCACACTTCTTTCTCTTCCTGCCATTGCCCAGACCCTAGTGATGGGGAAGCGACAAAAAACCAAAATGTTGTCTGGATCCTTTTTGTCAATAAGAAAGCTCATTTGCAGTTGTTAAGCCTGTGTTTGCAAAATTAAAGCCAGCTACTTGCCTCCCTTTCTAAACACCTCACTCTGTCAAAGCCCAAGATAGATTAATCTGTTCCACATTCAATCAGCCTTACTTTTGACTGCATTCGTGACACCACGCAGTACCATAGAAAATTCCAGTTCCACATGGACACTGAGAAGGGGAACAACATGACCAGGGCCTACTGGGGGGATGGGGCGAGGGGAGGGAACTTAGAGGATGGGTCAATAGGTGCAGCAAATCACCATGGCACAGGAATACCTATGTAACAAATCTGCATGTTCTGCACAGGTATCTCATAACTTAAAGTAAATAAATAAATAAATAAACTTTACAAATTATATATATATATAAAAATCCAGTTTCTACCTTTCCTTACCAGCTGCTGGCTTAGTGACTCCTGTGGCTGACACGAAGGAAATCTCAGTGTGATAAGAGTTAGAATGAAGAAAAACTTGGCTGTTACTGTGTCATATACCTGCTTTCTAGTGTGCATGATGATAAAATAAGCTCACAGCTTCATTACCTAGTCTTGAATGTGATTTAAAACCATCTGATTGACTTTAGCCTTCCTCTTTTTCCTTTCCAGTTCTAAACCTCAACCTGGTTAACAGTCTAGCCCTAATCAACCAGAAGAAACCCTAATTTCATATCCTCAGATCAATAGAAAGTGATCTCTTGTATTTAAAACTGTAAACCAAAAGTTCACCATGCTGCACCTGGGTCATTTTGTATTTGACTGCTAGAATATTGTCAATAGCTGAATTATCCTGAAGATAGTGCAAATTGGGCTAGTACTAAATGACACCTTGAATACAATGCTTTGGACTCTGGCTCTTCCTAGAAAGAAAAACTTATTCAGGGGAATTTGACTTCTAATGTTTTTTAGCAGCTTAAGGGAATATAGTAGAAATGTAATAAAACAAATCACCACTTTAGTAGGTCAGAGTCCTGGGAAGCTATGTCTTTCACGTCCATGACCTGCCTGCTCTTCCTATCACATGGAGAAGAAAGGAAGATCACCATAACTTGATGCCAGTAAAATATAATGGCTGAACAATTTATAGACAATCACAAGAACCCAGGCAGCCAGGCCTTTCAGTTTTAAATGACTATGAACTCATTTAAGCATTTGTTCACAGAGGGCCAAAAGTCTATGATGAATCATGCAAGTCAGAGCTAAGTAATGGTTCACCATGGTCTGGTTAATAGTTAGACAAGCTGTTCACGTTTGATTAGGGTTTTCTTTTCCATTGCTATAATTGTATGATAATTAACTTAACAGACGTACATCTCATTTGGGGGAAATATGTACATTTTGAAGTTTCAGGATTAACAGACTCCACATGCCAAGAAAAAGTCTGAAATCGCACTGCAGTTCTCCCACACAGCCATAAAGATTGGACCACAAGGTGTGTACTTTGTGAGTTTTTATCTCTAAAGGAGCTAGTGAGTTTCCTTAGCTCTGACTTCTTTCAAAGACTCTATGCACAAAAGTGCTCTATCCAGACATCTGTTGATAGATTAGAATTGCCAAGTGGCAAACAACATGAACATTGAATGACTCTGGAGCTCAACTTGAGATGGAGCACATGAGGCTTCCCTAAAAGAAAAGGCATCCATTAATATAGGCACCACCCCATGATCAGGTGTTTCACATAATGAAAGGAAATTCTTTTAAAGCAGATGGCGAAGTAGCAGAATGAGTGTCCAAATTAAGTCATTTATAAATTGGCCATGCTGATAACCCTGGAGATCTTTTTCTTTCCTCTGACCACCTATAAACTTATCGCTATCACACATCACAGCGAATAATCATTTACTGCCTCATGGTTATGCTAATTTCTAGAGTTCCTTAGATCTTTAAAGAAGAAGAAAATTTAGATCAGGGACCCACCTCTGTTTCCTTCAAATCTTGCTAATTCAGTGTTAGTCCAGGATGCCGAATACATGTGTAGAATGATGTGGGCTTTCCTAAGAGGTCACCCTTCATGACCAGTATTGGTGAGTTGTCTCTACTCTGACATCCTAGAGCTTTTTGAACTTATAAAAACACAGGACTCATACTCATGTATTAGAATTATTTTCTTTGTCCCACTACCATTCATGAAGAGTAAGAATTGTGTGGGTATAATTGTATCCCTAAACTCCAGCAACAGGCGAGTCTACAGTTTATTCTTTCTTTCTTTTTGATATGGAGTTTTGCCCTCGTTGCCCAGGCTGGAGTGCAATGGCGCGATCTCTGCTCACTGCAACCTCCACCTCAGAGTCCAAGTGATTCTCCTGCCTCAGCCTTCTGAGTAGCTGGGATTACAGGCATGCACCACCACACTCAGCTACTTTTGTATTTTTAGTCGAGGTGGGATTTCTCCATGTTGGTCAGGCTGGTCTTGAACTCCCGACCTCAGGTGATCCTCCGACCTCAGCTTCCCAAAATGCTGGGATTACAGGCTTGAGCCACCACACCCGGCCAGTTTATTCTTAATAAAAAGTTTTGAGTGATCAAACACAATTAATTACCTTTCTCTTTCAGCAAACAATAAGAATGATAGAAGCATCCTTGATAAACTGGGTGTGACTACCAATTTGTCTTCTGTCTAAAACAGAATTATTTTCCTAATAAGTTCCAATAGTCCTATCAGGTCACGATTTAGAAAGTTAAACATATTCCCTTAGAAGTTTTAGAACATGGTGGGGTAGGAGTGACGGGGGAGAGAATTCTAAAATTTCTGAAAGGCTAGTATAATCTTGCTTGATGAGGCAGACAGCAAACAAATTCTCTTCACTAACTGTTGTTCATGGCTAGCAACGTCTCTTCTAAAATTCTTTGAATCTTCGACTCACAAATGGGACTGATGATCAAACCATGGTTGATTTTCCTGTCCTTTCTCTACTGGAGAATTCTAGAGACCTAATATCTCTTACTGAATTTCTTGATTTCGAGGTAGAGGAATGTTCCGGGACATAACTATGTTCTATATTTCCTCTTCTTTTGCTACCTGGCTATTCCTGCTGTCACACCATGTATTTGTTTCTCTCCCTTTGAACTTTTCCTGTGCTTTACCTATTTCTGCCCTATCCCAGCAGGGAAGCTCTTCTCTTTCTCTCTGTTCCAAACATGAATACAAACCTTTCTCTTTATTTCTCTTTAAAATACCTAAAACAAGCTGACATTTTGAACAGACACTTAAATTATAGAAAAATAACCAGATCAAATGCAGGCTACATAGTTCATCTTATCAAGTATAGTTTTGATTTTATACATCCTAGGAAATGCAGTGAAGAGCGTTCACATCCCAAATTCCCTCTTCCTAATATAATTGCATTCTTGAAAGTGTTTGGCACAGCCCTCACTATGGTTCTTTCTTTCCAGCCTGGCTGTCAGCCGTGTTGCCTGAGGCACCGTCTTGCCTCTCCAGCACCCCACAGGTAGAACTACTTATTCATTATATCCTTCCAAGGATAAATGCCAACACATCTAATGACAACATTTCCTGGTTCAAAACTTGCAGACACCTAGGACCTTTGCTCTCAGATCCTGTTTCCTGGTGGTGAGTCTAACCTGGAACATAAATAATTTGCAAGGAGATATTTCCTGATCCTACCTGTGATCCCTTGAGTAACCTAATCCTTCCACTCTGGATAATCATTAATTCTTTACCTATCTAGAGAATTTTAAATGACCCACTAAAGGAAGCACCATCACCTATATACCTAAAGAAGTAATGTCTCACTTAACCGTCTAACTGTACAGTTAGTAGAACATACTTAACAAAAAGCACAAACGCTATGTTTTTGAGATATATTGGGTTTATAGACACTTAAGTAATGGTGCTTGCAATGTTCTACTGATCATTCTACTGAGTTAAAGGACTATAAGTATTAAATATATGACTGCCTATAACAGTAATCATTATACTCTCTACATACTTGTTTAGGTTTCTGTCTCCCTAAAAACCAGGAGCCTCTTGAAGTCAGAGATTATGTCTTCTTTTAAATGTTTTATTCTCCCTCACCAAGCACAGTCTGACAGTTAGCCCTCAGTAAATGTTTGATTAAGAAGTGAACATGCAAATTAAGTCTGATACAAGGTCATTTTTGCTTTTTAATCAAAATATTATTCAAACTTAAATTATGAAAAACATAAACAAATTCAGATAAAGCGTCGTGATTGAATGTCCTAAATGTATGAGGAAGGTGGTATTATCTTAGGAATGCGAGCTTGAGGATGAAAACCTGGATTTGAATCTGGTTCCTACCACTCATTAGGGACGTCATTTTTGGGCAAGTTTATTAGCTTGGCAGTTTCCTTGTGTGAAAAATTCGGATAATTATAATCATCTCATAAAGCTGTTAATAAAATAATGTTTGTAAAGACCTTAGCACAAGCATGGCACATAAACATTTATAAAGTGGAAGCTTCTGTTGTTATCAGTGTATCATTGTAACAACAGCAACAACAACAAAGCCGAAGAGACTCTCGATTAAGAGATGCCTAGAAGTCTAAGCAAGTCATTCGTTCAGGCATTTGTCTACAGCTAGCTGAGTTCCAGACCATGGGGATTTAAGTTCACAGTTAAATATGTAATCTCTAGTGACATTGACAAGAGCCAAATGAAGACCTATAAGCAGAACTAGGGGTTTTGAATGGACAGTGATGGGCCCAGAGCAGAAATATTATCTCACCACGTAAAGAGTAGGACCAGTAGGGACAAAGAGCAGTGACTCATGGTCCTGGAGGGAGAACTCATGCTCAGAAAGGGGCACCAAGCCTTCATATCCAAGGCAATGGATTCATACTAAGTCTCATTAGATATAGAAAGTGTTTCAAGTATTGGACCAATATGGGAGGAGCTAAAGAGAGCAGAGGTAGGTCAATAGAGACCAGGCCTGGCACAAAGCTTGCAGTGCCTGAGGAATGACCATGGCATTGGGGTCATAGCCTACAGCTAAAGTTGGCCAAAAGAAAATTTTGCGTGGTCTTGCTCTATGCATGTGACAAACACGCTGGGTGTCTGTCAAATTGAAGTCATGTTCAAAGTAAAATTATGTTTGCATGACCAGCAACAATGCATCCATCAAAATGTACATCCAAGTCCAGGATGTAGTGAGAAATCAGAAACACATGATAGCATGAAATGCCTGTAGCAATATGATACAGCAGAAAGGCTCAAGAGAAAAAGTTTGAAAGATAATGCCACACAAAAACAAATTTATGGACATGTATCCTGCCTCAGGGCTAAGTTGACCTAAACAAGCATGTCCTAGGATGTGTTTTTCCTAGTATTAAATGTGTAAGAGGCTCCAGTAAAGAAATTGTTTCTGTGCTGAAGTAACTAAGAAAAGCCACATGCCAAAGCCCTTTTAGAGAGGCACATTATATTAGCATATTACTGACCTGAGAAGTCTTGTTAAAAAGGATGCCTTTATTTATTTAATCTAACACTTCTCAATGTTCTAGGGCCACCCTTTGCTTTTCATAGTACTTAATATTCTGTGAAGTAACTTTGGAAAATGGTAGCCCAAGACCAGGCATATTACAGTAACTACATGCGTTTGATCCTCATGTAAATAACAGAGGATACCAGTAAACACCATGACAAAGTGTAAGGATCAAATCAAGTCATGTATAGTAAGTACCAAGAAAAGCACCTGATATGCTAAGTGCTATTTAAAAACAATGAAAGTTAACAAGAAGAGCTCTTGAGAATAATAGTAGCTAAGAAGAATAATATTCCCATTAGAACTAGTATGTCTTTGAAATATTAGGAGTAATACTCATTGGTTTATTTTAGCTAATGTCTTTTTGCATCTGTATCCTCTTTCTAAGAATGTTTATTTTTAGTTCCCCTGAGGTCTTATATTATAAAACATAGTATTAACCATTTCTTGTTTCCTCTTCAAAACAAGTATTTCTGATCAGTGTCAATCACTGTCAATATCTGATTACTGTCAATTCTCAGATCTCTTCTATGTGGTCATCCAAATTCTGTCTTGTTTTCTTCCAAAAGCAGCACCATTTTGAGTGAAAACTGAAAAACAAAACAATGCAATGCCCTCTCCCACCCCAAAACACAACTTACCTATTTTCTTTCATTTGTATTTTCAAAAGGAATGAAGATTCAGATCAAACTAAAATTCTTAAAATTGAAACTCAGAGAAGAAAAAAAAGGAAAGATCCTCCCTTCCCACAATACACACATCTCAGTGACACCAAAGTCATTATAGGGCTTGCACAAGGTTGAGTTCTGGAGAGTCGATGTTGACTTTGCAATAGCCCTGGGCTTCTCCCCAGCATTCGACATCTCCAGTTGGATATGAAAACCAAATTCTTGATTAAGCCCCCTGGCTACCAAATTCCTTGTTCTACAGTCATTCAGTAAATGCAGTCAACAGCACCCCAATCTTATTGCTCACCCAGAAGCCTCGGGGTTATCTTTGACGTTGTCCTCTCTCACACACCGCTGCCAGTTCTGCAGCAAAGCCTATTGGTTCCATCACTAATGTATGCCCTTGACTCCTATGCAAGCCACCTCATATTCTCTTCCTCAGATGACTACACTTTCCTCCCAGAAGAGGTATCTCTGCTTCTGCCCAGTGACTCTTCTAACATGTTAGTCCTCTAGTGCAAGCCTTCCAGCAGCTTCCTGGCTCACTCATAGTGTTATTGCAGTTCTTCTCCGAGTTCCTGAGGGTCTGCATTCTCCATCTTCCCACCCCACCTTGTCACATCTCTAACTCTCCTCTCACTTTCTCTTCATTGTCTCTGGCCTTTCTGCTCCCCCTAGAACATTCAAGAATGTACCCAGCTCAGAGTGAGGATTAAATGATTAATACAAATAGAGAGCTTAGGGCTGCATCTTATTCATAGTATGTCTTAATATTTTAAGACTACTATGTCTTTTTTTCTCTGTATATTTTTACCATATCATGTGCCATCTTACTATTTTATAAACAGCATTGGGGAATGCTGCCACCTTAGGGCATCTCCTCTAAGTATTCCCTCTGCCTAAATAGTCTGGACCTGGAAACTACATGGTCTGCAGCTTCACTGCCTTCAAATCTCTACTAAAATCATCTTATCGATACATCCCTCTCTGATTACACTGTGTAAAATAACACCCATAACACACAATGTGGTGAAAATACAAAGAGGAAAAAACCAAAAAATCATAGGAGCTCCAAATGGCTGTGAAACAATATTAATTGATACTTAATATGAGTAAGATGTGGCTTTAGCATTTTACCTGAATTGATTATTTAATCCTCATAATTGTTCTATGCTACACTTAATATTAGCAATGCAATTTTTTAGATAAGAAAGTTAATGTACATAGAACTTACTAAACTGCATAAGTCCACACAGCTGAAAACTGGTAAACCTAGAATTCGAACCTAGGCATTTTAAATTCATAGTCAATGTGTTTATTTGCAATACAGCCTGTGTTCCATGCTGATCTTTTCATTATAGTGTACTTAGAATCCATCTTTCTCTTATTCAGCAATGTTTTGTAGGCACCCATTATGTGTCATGGTTCAGTTCTGAGAAACAAATATTGGTAAGAAATTAATTTGGAGAAGTATCCAGGGCTCAGATCATATATGGTCCTCCAGACACTGGTGAGAACCTTAGATGTTTTTCTAAGTGTGATAAGAAGTCATTGGATTGATATGATCACATTTGCAACACTCTGGTTGCTGAATGAAAAGTAGACTGCAGGGGGCAATAGAGGAAGCTGGGAGGTCAGGAAAGAGGCTATTTCTAGTTCCTAGTCCACAGGAACAACGATGAATGGGGTATGGATGGTGTCTGTGAAGGAAATGGTAAAAACTGGTCAGAGCCAGGATATATTTTAGAGGAAGAACTAACAGCCTTTGCTGATGGATTGAACATACATCTTCCACATTCTTTTAAATCATCCTATCACATTCTACAATATGAATATCCTATTGTTTACATAGTCATTCCCTCTATTTAAGGCACGCTTCACCCTAACCACCCCACTTTTTTTCAAATTACAAGTCATACTAGATTGTTTGTTCATATTAACGATTTTTTTATGCATGAGTGATTGTTTCTATAGGGCTATGAAGTGAAATTTCTGGGTTCGCAGAGTTCACAAAAGTTTAATATTGATACCCACAGCCAAATAAGTCTCTAAATCATGTATATCAATCAGCTTATGCCCATTGTATTTCTATAGTCCACTCTTTCTAGTATACTGCCAATGTGATTTAAGTGTGATGTTGAAAACAGGCCGTCTCTCTCTGTTTCCCAGTCTGTCTGCAGGTTATGCTGGAACTCAACATTACCTGTATTACCAGTGAACCATAAGATGGTCCTTGCTATATCACTAGCCTTCCCTTACCTAGAAATTGCAATGCCTAGCCAAATTCCCCCCTTACTACTGTCTTTTCTGGGCAAAGTTGAGAAATCACAGAGAGAGAGAGGAGGTGTGGTGAGTTTCAAAGGAAATTGTAACTGCTGCATTTAGCTACCCTTGTAAATACCTGAATACAAGCAGAGCCCTCTCAAGTCTGGTTATTTCCTTGTCAGGAAGTGTCTTTTCACAGGCCTGGTACAAGGTCAGGCAGCGCCTTCAGGGGCTGTTAAGAACAGGTTGCTCTGTAATTAACTGATTTGCTACAATAGAGTAGTAAGGTATGTGTTTCCTCTAACCTTGACTATAACCCAGTGCATAGGTGCTCATTAACCTGTAAGTTGAGAGCTTTCAAAGAAAAAGAGATAACCCTGCCCAATAATCTTTCCTACCAAACCTTCATAACCCTCCACTATCTTGCACATTCACCCATAGATTCCCTATCACAACAGACTGTAGACTTTCTGATAAACACTGCTTGACACCTTCTAAACTTTCTCCTATTAACCCTTTCAACCTTACATGCCTGGAAGCCAAACAGGCAGGGTGATATTATACTAAGTTTACTGAGGTCAACTTGAGGAATGGAAAGGTTAATTGACTTTGCCAAGGTCATAAAACAAGCTACAAAGAAAGCCAACAACAGAATTCAGATCTCCAGAAATGTTTCCAGTCTAGTGTGGGAAATGTGAAATGAAATATATTTTTCCAACTCACTGTTTTTTTTTTTACATTCTCATCCCCCAGGAGCAACTTTGCTTTTCAAATTCTTCTTAATTATGTTACCACATGATGACATACAGAAAATGGCACTACTCGTGTAAAGCATGAGAATCAATGGATGATGATGGCTGCCTTGAGCCCCAGCCATTCCGTAGCCTGCCAGACTCCCCCTGAAGGATGAAGGCTTCAGAATCTTTACCAGCTGTAATCCGTTTAGGACAAACCAACAAGGAAACATTCTGCATTCTTATAAAGTTCAACTTTATGCAAAGAGCAATCTCCCTCTGCTTGAGGAAAGATATAAAAAGTATGACGGATACGCTCAAAATTGAGATTGTATGTATGCTGGGGGAACTTCAAGGCCTGGGGTTTGTAGTGGCTCCTAACTGGAGCTATAGGAGACCATAGTTTTGGAAGAGGTAGCTAGGAACTATGTTATAACTGAGGTAAGGATAAGTTACAGGACCATGAAAGCGGCAATGAGACAGAGAGCAGGCACCTGATTTAAAATAAATGTCTTAAGAGGTGGTGACCGTCTGTGCAGAATGTTGTAGCAGAAGTCAAGGATGTCTTCAAGATGGTTCACTTTTTAAACTTCTTCCTAATGCCCCCTTCTCAGTACTTCAACATGCAAACTCAAATCTTATATAGTTATCTTTCTAACACAACAAATTAATCATACTTTCTGTGAAAGCTTTAATGGTTTTTTATCAGGCATAGGAAAAGGTCCAGACTCATTTCCTGGGCATACAAAATTCTCCAAAGCCAGTACCTAGAAATAAGCCACCAGATTTCTCTCTCTCTACTACCTATCTCAAAACTGGCCTTCAGGTCACACAGAAGGATGATCATTCTCTTTCTAAAACTGAATTCTTTGATGCTTTCAAGATGCTCTTTGCTGTTGATTTTACCTTGTTCTTTCCCTGGCAAACTCCTATGCAAGGACCAACTCAAATGTCACCTCCAATTTAAGATTTTTCCCAAATCTATCAAGCATGTATAGTTTCTCCCTCCCTTTTCCTCATATAGAACCTTGTACTTCCCCACATATTAACTAATAATCTACTTAGGTCTGCTTCTTCCATCGGACAATGAAATTTCCCACCAAAGTGAATGCTAAGAAACACAGCATCTAGCATGGTATAGTAGCAGTATATAATAGATATTCCACAGGTATTTGTTGGAGGAATTAAATAAATATATTCTCCATGCTTGATCATGTTTAAAGACTAATAAAATAATGATCTCACTCTCCTCCAACATCCTACTAGAAGTTGGCCTCAATGGTGTGGTGAACTGGCTTAAAGTAATACATAATCTCTTTTCTGACTTAAGATTTTAAGTGAGTTACTTAATCTTGGGGCCATCTTTCTCTCACTTGTAGAGTGAGTATATTAATACACACTTTACAAGGTTGTTGTGAGCATTCATTGTGACCCTAAAACTTGGTACATTCCAGGATGTTCAGTAAACCCTTCTTCATTCCTGCTTGTCCTCATTGAAGTCACTCTGAACAATAATAAAAATATTTTGTCTACAATGCTTATCTTTATTTATATTTATATCTTCTCTTTCATAAAGTGTACACATTCATTTCTTTAATTTAGTTTTATTTTTCAGAGACAGAGTTTGTTTCACTCTGCCACCCAGGCTGAGTACAGTGGTGTGCTCAGAGCTCACTGTAGCCTTGAACTCCTGAGATTAACTGATCTTCCCACCTCAGCCTCCCAAGTGGCTGGGACTAAAGGCACATACCACCTTACCTGGCTAATTTTTAATTTCTTTTTATAGAAATGGGCTCTTGTTATGTTGTCCAGGCTAGTTTTGAACTCCTGGGCTCAAGTGATCCTCCCACCTCAGCCTCCCAAAACACTGGGATTATAGGTGTGAACCACTACTCTTGGCCTCACATTTACTTTGGTAACTATCCATGTAGTTATAGCCCCTTTAAGTACATATGAACAGTTATACCTTTATACATATATATATATATATTACCAACACTTTGAAATAGTATTCCCATGAAATGTATTATTGTTGCTAAATAAATATCCATATAGACACAATATATGAATGGCTAAAAATGATGTTATATTATAGTAATAATCTGAGAGATATAATGAGGAAGTTAGGAGCTTAGCCTAAGAAACATACCTGGATTTGAATTCTGACAATGTCCCTTAAAAGACTAACTTAAGATGCTTCATTTTCCTTGACTGTATCATGGATGTGATAAACATATATAACTCAGAGTTATCATGAGGTCTGAAAGAAACACTAAATGTAAAGCAGTTGGCACAGAACCTAGCACACATTACACTCAATAGATGTTATTTTTATGGTTCCAATTATTATTATTATTCCTCTGGCTTTCACCCAAACCTGCTATTGCAGACTTTGAGATCTCTATAATCTCATTCACCTATTCTGAGCATTCCTGCAGGGTGTCCTCACTGTGCCTGTGAACATAGCATCTCAGCTTTCACCAAGTGGAAAGTATAGGAAGAAGTAATGGTGGTTATTGGCAAATAAAGAGTATGACCACAGCAGCTCCACTCAGGAAGCTGTGTTATTCTTCTTAATCGATCTCATTGGTGCCATCAATGTAGTCATCTATCCTTCAACCCTCTACCATCCTTCTTGCCCTCACACAGCCAACTCTAGACACTGCCTTCTCCTATTCTTCTGCCATCAAGTTCTAGGCGTTCTCCTGAGGTGCAGAGTAACTCTGGATTCTGTGTCGAAAGTGGAATAAACACTTTGCCACATCTGTTGTATTACACTTGTGACATAGGCACAAAAATGATTTTGTCTTGTGGCTCAATATCCTATAGAGTTTTTAGTGTGGGGGAGATTGTGGAACCCTGTAGGTTAGGGTACAATAGGAATGATCTAAAAAGTTCTATTACAATCACTGTTATTTATGTCTCAATAATAGAGTCAGATTACTAGATACAGCGAATTTATTTGCCTTATATTTCCCTTAGAAGAGAAAGTCACTGTTGCTAGCACTCCTCAAAGCTCTATTATCCCATTTCCACACACAGTGAATCTGAACCATTGTGTGCATGGGAACAGAGCCCAAAATGGGCTAACTCAAGATCAAAATCTCTCTGATATCTTGTCTTTAACCTTAGAAAAAATAATCATAAGAATCTGGCATCCTCTTCATGGTATTATGTAAATATGAAATACTGATATTCTTCCTTCAGATCTTTGAGTCAACTTCATGGCTTGGATACCCTCTGGAGTGCCACAACAGTTTTAAGAGAACTCATATCCCAAGGCTGGGATCCCAGATCAGCCTTGAAATAAACGAGTTCTCTTCCAGCAGATTCCTCCTTCATTAGTATTTCGTGGAAAAATAGATTTTTGTCATATACTTTCCACCCATTTGTCAAACATGCCCCTAGATAACACATGCCTTAAACACAGTTTAAGGCTAAGCTTAATTCTCCTGTCCTCTGACAGAGTTAAGCACTGCTTCAGAGCCATTATTAAGAACCTCAGTTTTTGTTACACCATCTGCCTGTGTATTTGCCTGTTAAATGTGAGGTTCTATTGGCTGAACAGTCAGGAGCAAAAGGTTTCCTGGGCATGATTCCTGATGTGAACTGCAATTCTTCAGAGTATGGGCATGCACAAGGAAAGCATTTGATAAATGTCTTAAAGATAATGACTTGCATGGAAGTATCACTTTACACAAAGAAATTTTGGGTCATCCAAAGGCATTCAGGACCTTACAGAAAATAAAGTCCATTCAATTATTTCCCTTCATAGACTTCAGTGTTTAAAAGTAATGGATCCATATAAATTATTGTATTCCCTATTCATACCAATTAAAATTTTCTCAGATGGTTCAGTCAGTGGCCCATATGCATTATAGTTCTAACAACTCTCATCTCTTTCATAGATGCAAGTCAACCATATGTAGTGACATAGGCTGTGCCAGAAGTACCAAAATAGTTTTTGAAAATGAATGCTTCTGCACTGTGGCTCATAAAATCACCTGTTAATTATAAATGTAAGTTGACTCAGCCCAGTATTAGTTAAATGACATAAATGTAATATCTAAAATACAGAGAAATCAGCAGCTAAGAGAGTCACCAAAGACTTAGTAAAAAAAAAGTAATAAGGTTAGGCCATGCTACTATCATCTCCAAATCCACGTTAAATGGTTTTTAAATGGAAAACCACATTCCTGGTTTTCCAGGAAACGTGGAGCTCACTACAATCCTCTGAAACACAGCAGTACCTGGCTCACACATTCGTTTTATTTAAAAGAACAACCTACTGTAAAAAAGAATGACATGCTGATGCATGCTACAACATGGATGGACCTTGAAAATACTAGGTATAGTAAAGAAGTCAGTCACAAAAGACCACATGGTGTATGGTTGCATTCATATGAAATCTCTGGAATAGGCAAATCCACAGAAGAAAGGAAATAGCTTCGTGGTTGCCAGAGCTGAAGGGAGGGAAGAATTGGAAGTGACTCCTGATAACTACAGTATTTCTTTTAGGGGTGATGAAAGTTCCAAAATTAGGTAATAATGGTGGTTGTATAACTCTGTGACTCTTCTAGGAACCACTGAATTGTACACTATAAAAGTGTAAATTTTATGGTAGATGAATTATATCTCAACCAACCAGGGTGTGGTAATAAGTGAAGCCCAGGAACAGGGAAGGATGAAGCATGATAAAGAAACCTAAGGTCTGGTCACAATCAAAACCCTCAGAAGGATTGCACCAGAATTCTCCCTTCCTGCACAAGTCTCCAAAATAAAGTCCAGAATAATTCTTGGACCATAGAGTTTCCATTCCCAAGATCCAAAAATCGCAGTTTTCAATTTTCTGACATGTTTGTGTTCTCTTTTCCTTTCTCTCTTTCCCCCTCATTGGATTTTCTAATAATTTTGAGTCAGGTGGAGGAGAGTCTGCTTTTCTCGTGCTGTTCATTATGGAAATTGATTTGACCCTTATTTGCATCTATTTGCACCGCCATCAAGCTGATTTAGAATCCGAGGGTGGTTGCAACCTCCTCTGAAGCTGGCAGATTTGCTCTAAAAACAGAGCCCTGGAACTTTCCAACCAGCGCTGAAGAACACGGTCTCTTGCCCTTTTGATTTCTGCACAATACAGGCAGAGTTTCAGAGAAATACAACTAGTGGTAAAGGAAAGAAAGGAAACCTTTGTTGCCATCTGCTATAAATAACCTCCATTCCCTTGCCTTTCCTCCAAGCTGCTAGTCAACCCTGTAGTCCTGGGTTGCACATCTGAAATAAATACATTGGTCTTTGGAGCAGGTGGTCTCAGGCCAGTTTGCAGGCTGTCAACCAGAAGCAAACAAGTTCAATCTTAAACTATGTGATATAGCTTGAGCACAGCAATTATCCCTGATGTACTGACTCATGAGTTTCCTACTAGCCTCGGAAGGGCAAGACTGAAACCCAGGGGCCGATGTGCCAAGGTGATAAGAACTTAGGAGAAGGCAGAGTTTACTAAGCTTAGCTGTTCTTCCCTCTCTTCTCTGCTTTCCCTTTCTTCTATCCAACACCTGCTCTGCTTGGTTCCTTCATGTGTCCAACCACAACACCCATCCTCACCTTCCCTATGCAACCTGCACTCTCTTTTATTGTCAGAATGGAAATTGCTTTATTGCTGTATATGACTGTAAAGTATTGAATTCTCATTGTAAAAAAAAATCAGTTTATATAAAAAGAGAAGAAAAGGGGCATAAAAATTAACTGTACTCTTATCATGCAAAGAAATTCACCCATACTTCAAATGCATAGTCTTCATATTCAAAGGGACTATTTTCTTTTCCAAAATGAAACCTAAGAAACATATCTAATTTTCACTTAGAAATCCATCATGTGCATCTTTCCATTTCAATAAATATAGATCTACACTACCATTTTTAGAAATCTCTATAAATGTATCCATAATTTGGACAGTCTGTTTCATATATATATATATATATATATATACACACTCATAGATAATGTACACTTTTGCAGTTTTTTTTCGTATCTCCAAATTTATCCATGAGGCCCTCATTCTGTCCTCAAGTTTGCCATGTTTCCTCAGTCACACCTGACATCTGTGCCTTCTGCTGCCCCGAACTGTCTAATCATCACAAGTTACCCATTCCAGGCTGTATTCCTTAAGACACTATCTGCTTGGTGATAACTGGAAAGCTACAGGGAATAAAGTGAGCTAATGGGTTAATTGGTACAGTGGCCTTTATTTAGTTTACACAGATAACTGGAATAGGAATAGATTTAGAAATAACCTGACATGGCATTTCCCAAAGTTGTGGGTTCATAAGAACTTAGGTTGGGGTGCAGGGGCTAGGTTGAGTATTTAAAAGTCTGCTGACTTCTACTGCAGATATTTCAATGTGATTAGGCTGGCATGAGGTCTGGAAAATCGTCATGTAATAAGCATTCCATGGGATTCTTTTGATGAGTTAATTTTCAGAACCCTGATTTTATCCAATTTCTTTATCTTTAAAGCAATACAAGAGCAAATATATATAATTCATCTCATTTACATTAACTATTAGGGGCAGGACTTAAGGTAATGTCTACATTTTTCTATCTGCAAGCCTGTCATCTTTTCACTGCATTAGAGCTATTTTTTCTAAGGAAAAAAATTATTAGAACTTTAACTTCTGATTACAATACTGTAGCAGAAAAGATTTTTGCCTGGTATATGGTGATAATTCTAGAACTCAAAGTGTACTTAAAAGAGATTGACTCTGAGGCAAAAAAAAAATGGCCTTTTATTGACACTCGAATCATATATCATGCAAATGACTGTTTACATCTTATTTGGGTATATGCATGTGTGTGTGTATAGACAGCCATATGGTGGCCTTAAAAATAATTAAAGTTAAATATGATTATAGAACCAATAATATAAGAATAAAGTTTCTGTACAGCTATTTCTAGACTTGTTTCTGATGAGGAAAAAAATACCTGTGCTAATGCAAAAAGACTGGATCTAATCAAAAGCAAAGTTTTTTCTTTATTTGAGTCTATATTCATCTGTGCAGAACTGCTTCAGCAAGATTTTCTACTTTCATTGAAAATATGTGAAACAAAGAACACAGAGACAGAAAGAAGGATCCTTGAATTGATATTTAATAGAAAACCTCTTACCTGGTCTGGTGGTCAACTCAGCGTTGGTGTTTATATATAATAAGTACCTGGTAGAATTTTTTTTTATTCCAAACTTTATAAAGATAACAAAAGTGGTCACTTAAAAAGTCCTAACTCATGGAGTAGGAACTATAATTGGTTCCTTCCAATTTTCTGGAAGACTATAATTCTTTCAGTGGGTACAGCTTTAGGTAGCACACCCTGTTGAACACTTCGTGTAGAAGGAGAAACAGCCTTGCTGACTATCGTGGTACCTGCTATGGCTTGAATTGTGCTTCCCCTTGCCCCCAAATTCATATGTTGAAGTCCTGATTCTCTAAGTCCTCAAATATGACCTTATTCAGAAATAAGGTCATTGCAGATATAATTAGTTTAGTAAAATGAGGTCATACTAGTGTAGGATGAGCCTTTAATGCAATGATTGGTGTCCTTAGAAAAAGGCAAAATTTGGACACAAAAGTAGTCACACACACAGGAAGAATTCCACGTCAAGATCAGAGTTCTACTGCCATAAGCCCTGAACTAACAAGAGCTATGAGTGAGGCCCAGGACAGGCCCTTTCCTGGAGCCTTCAGTGAAAGCATGACCTGCTGACCCTTTGTTCTTGGACTTTTGGCCTCCAAATCAGTGAGAAAATATTTTCTGGTTTCTAAGCCACTCGGTTTGTGGTACTTTGTTACATCTGCTTAGGAAACTAATACAGTACCCTTCAGAACATGACCTCCAACCAGGTGATACATTTTAAGGCAAGGGCAATCCAACAATGGGTTAATACCCATGATACTCACTGGTTTAATCATACAAAAGCTTAGTGGATTTGGAGATCCTAATGCCAATGACAGACACCTGCAATAAGATACTGAGCCTGATTTTCTTGAAATAGAAGCTGATTCTTCCCCCTCAGCCATTTCATATTCCTTATGCAGCTTCACATCAATGGTAAGAAAAGGGTGCCTTTGCTTGCACAGGTGGTTAGTCCTGGTCATTCAATTGCTGGCATCAATGAATACCAGGAGGGCCAGATTTCAAACATCGAATGTCTCTGGGAACATCTCTTAATACCTTCTTATCTAATAATAATAACAAATAGAAAATTGAATCTACCCAGCATCCTACCCCAAATCCCACCCAAAGACAAGATTGCTAAGGACACAGACCTGTTGAAATAAAGGTTCAGGTAACCACTCATGAAGCCAAGGTGTGAGGAACCTGAATTAGGTGGTAGAAAATGGGAATTATGATGGACAACTTAGGCCTTATGACTGCCACTAAAGCTGAACCAAAGCAACTAAACATTAAGATTCTTTATGCTTTCTCATCTTCCAGTAATTTATATCATGACTCTTGGCTAATGTTTTAAGTTTCATGTAGAAGAATGAAGAAATTGGCATCACCCTCACTACGATGTATTTAATAGTAATGTTTTTGTGTGTCTTGGTGTTTGGGTGGTACACGTTAGAGAAAAGAATGGTTGCCCAGGGGGTGAGAGGGCTTCACTGTGTTGTAGGTCCTCTTTTTGTCTCTAGATCTGCTCATGTCTCTTCCACATCTTGTTCTTTGCTTTGGGAAGCTAATTTATAAAGCATCATCAATGGCCTCCCAGAATCTCTGGCTTCCTGTTAAAGTCAACCAATGGGGAGCACTGCCTAGAAGAGCAAGGAAAGGGAAAAAGAAGAAGTCATGCTGTTTTCCTCACTCTCTCCATTAAGTCATTGTGCCTGACTGGCTATATTCTCATCAGAAGATGAGAGGGTCTATCAAGTGGTCTTTACCTTATATTTTTCTCCTTTGCTTCCAGTAACTATTCTCTCTCTCTTGGTCCTTTATTCCTAGAAATGTTAATATGTGCCACCCACTCCCATGTTAATAGTCCCTGGTTATGTCTCTCTATTCTTTGTGGTTTTCTATATCTTGAAAGTACTTTCTCTATTAAACACTCTACAAATTACTTGACTTGAGTATGCCATCATTTATTTGCTAGGACTCTGACAGAAAGAAACTCTTGTTTAACCATATGTATAATGTCAACAAAATTATATTTAGCAAATTCAAATCATATGTAAATGAAATTCTCATTTTAATTTCCAATTATTCCTCCCTAAGAAATTGATGAAAACCCCTAGCTGACAGTGAGTGGATTCAATCCAGTATAGACTTTGTTCTGTTTTCAGTGGCTCTATTTGGCTAACCCTCAATTTATGAGAACTGAGCTGCTCTTGTCCTGTAGCAGTCTGTACTAGGTTGTTCTGTTCTTATATCCAGGACATTTTTATATCCAAGTTGATTTTTCACAAATTTTAGTAGTTTTAAGTTTTACTTGGGCTGTCTGCTTATTTAGCTATGCTATTTCTAAAATTTGTTCTACCTTCAATATATTTACAAAGTTCTACCCAGGTGTTATTTTACCCTGACAATGGCTTCATCCCCCACCTCTCTCCCTATATTCTTCCTCTCTCTTTCCTTCCTCCCCTGTCCTCTCATTACTCTATAATTGCACAGAAGAGTGATGGGAGAGCATTTCATTCTGCCTCTCTTATGGAAAGGCAGAACTTTCTTATTGGGAACTAAGGTCAAAGGAGTCATGCCCCCTGTTTAACAGTGGCTGTAGCTTCTTGGAGGTTATTATTAAACTATCATATGTGTGATTTCAAATGGTTTTACTACAATCTACCTGCTACTGATTTTATGTAGGAACTCTTTACAGAGTATATCAGCTGTTAACAAGATATTGCCTTTGAAGCATTTTGACATAATAGGTATTTGAGGATAAGAAGAAAAAGTATGGTCCATGAGGCACCCCCATCATCACCATAATCAACATATTTTGAAGATACTATATTTTGGGAAAACAATATTTTGGATTATGTCTTGGTACCCTGGGCACTTTTAGGGTAAGATTCTTGTATTTTTATGATAAGCAAAACCTACTTTTGGCCAAGCATGGTGGCTCACACCTGTAATCCTAGCACTTTGGGAGGCCAATGCAGGCAGATCACTTGAGGTCAGGAGTTCAAGATCAGCCTGGCCAACATGGCAAAACCCCATCACTGCTAAAAATACAAAAATTAGCTGAGTGTTGTGGCTCACACCTGTAATCTCAGCTACCAGGGTAGCTGAGTCAGGAGGCTCGCTAGAGTCCGTGAGGCAGAGGTTGCAGTGAGCCAAGACCATGCCACTGCACTCCAGCCTTGGGGACAGAGCGGGACTCCATCTCAAAAACAAACAAACAAATAAACTAAACTACTCTTTTAGAGAGTATGACTCAGAGCCTTCTTTCTCTTCTTAGTTGAGGCCATTCAACTCAACTCGACAAAATTCAGTATGATTCCTCTTAATTCCAACCCCAAAATATATCTGAAAGACTACGTGTGCTTGGTAATGTAAAAGATTCAGTGATGCTATCATGTTATTCTTAGTACATTTCCAACCTCAACTTCACTTCTTCTTCTTATCACCCATAATTGTCTCTCCCCCCATGTGCTCAGGTCCTTCTTGCTATGCCCTGGTTGGCCGAAGCCTGAGAGTTCTGTGTCTTATCCTTGCTCGGACCTCACAAAGCTAAAGCTCTTTTGTCATTATTTTTAGAAATCCTACTCTGCATGTATGCCAAACAAGACACACTATAATCAGTGTACAAGATCTAATGAACTCATTTCCACTATTTTTCTCTAAAGCAAAATAGGAATTGGTAAGAACTAACTTGATTATCTATTCCTGGAGCCAAGTTTCTGTTTGGGTATAATTCTTATAGGGCAACGGAGTCTGCTATTAATAAAACTCAGCTTCATTGGAAAATAAGTTTGGAAAAAGACCCTAGGTAGAAAGGGCCCAGATGTTTCCCACTGATTTTCATCTTGCCAGTAGGGTTCTTTCTCCCACTGTTACCACACGGAGATTCTCTTTCCAGAGCTCCTCTCTGTGAAAACCTTAGAGAGTTCTGTGCTTTGCATCTGTAAATTGCTGTATCAAAGAGAATAAACTCAATGTGAAGGGTGATGCTGAGGAAAAAACAATCCAAAACCATTGATGCAACTGTCCTATCATTCTCCTTCCAGACCCTTTTTGTAGAGCTTTGGGCTCTATTTTCTCCTAGATGTATTGAGGTATATAATTTACATACAATAAAATATACTCTTTTAGATTTACATTTCCATGAATTTTGATAAACTTATGTAGTCATGTAACCACCAAAAGTCAAGATGTATAATATTTCTATCAATCACTGCCCCCCCACTCCACCGACTGCAAAATTTCTCTTGTGTTCCTCTGTAGGCAATAACTTTCCTCACTCCCAGCCCCTAGCAACCTCTGATCTGAAGTCTGTCCCTTTAGTTTGCCATCTTTGAATGTTATATAAGAGGAATCATACAGTCTTGTAGCCTTTTGAGTCTCACTTCTTTCACTTAGCATAATACTTCTGAGAGTTATTCTGTTTCATGCTTCAGAAATTCATTTCTCTTTTTATTGCTGAGTAGTGTTTCACCCTATGGTATACTGCAATTTGTTTTTTGTTTATTGTTCATTCACAAGCTGGAAATTATTCACATTGTTTCAAGTTTTGAGAATTTTCTGTGTAGACATGTATCTTCACTTCTCTTTGGTAGACACCAAGGAATGCATTGATGAGATGTGTGCTAAATTATGTTTAACTTCATAAGAAACTACCAAACTGTTTTACAAAGAGCTGTGCCATTTTGAATTTCCACCAGCAATATATTAGCATTCCAGTTTTCCAACATCATCTGTAACATTTGGTATTGTCACTTCTTTCTAAAAATCTTTTAAGTCATTCTAATAATTGGGAAGTGGTATTTCTTTGTGGTTGTAATTTGCATTTCTCTAATGGTTAGCACTGTTGTATATCTTTTCATGTGACCATGTGTCATCCATATATCTTCTCTAGTGAACTGTCAGTTCAAATAGTGAGCCTATTTAGGGTTAGTTTTTATTATTATTAAGTTTCAAGAGTTATCTATATATTCTGGCTAATTAATCCTTTTGTGTGTATGTGTGTGTGTGTACGTGTGTGTGTGTGTGTGTGTATGTGTGTGTGGATATAGTAGCTCCCTTCCAAATATGTAACCCAAAGAGAAAAAATTATATAATTATGTCACCAGATTTTGAGTATTATTCAACAGCAACTATTGTATTCCTCCTTCAATCTTTAATCTTAAAATTTTAGATTAAAAAATGACTGCTTTGAAAGTTGTGTGAAAACTAAGGACTAACTCTCTTTACTTAAAAATGCATATATATGGGTATATATATATTATACACACATAAATATATGCACATATATACACATAAATATATATACACACATATTCATATGTATATATATGCATATGTGTATATATGTATAGAGTGAGAGTAAGAGTGCATGCACGGGGAGAGAGAGACAAATTGTTGCATTCTTTTTTAGGAGTCCGCAAGATACCTACTCCTGAGGTGGTATATAAACTATGAATCATGAACCTCGGGTTGGAAACTCAAGTGTGACCCTAGAAATGCCATCTTGCATTACTATAATTATCTGCCTTCTTTATCTTAGTTTGACACACACTATTTCTGATGTTGAACAAATCACACAACTGTGCAAACTAATACACAGTAGATGCATTTTCATTCATTTTAGTAAGGTTTGCACAGCTACACAATAATTTTGTTTATCACTCTGCTTAGTTCCATGTTTAATTCCCAGAGAAGCTAGTCAACAGTCACCATATACAAGTTTTCTTTATCACCTCTATGCACTTCACTTTCTGCAGATGATCCTGACACCTTCTTTCTAGAGAAATAGAATAAATCAAGTGTGAATGAATTTCCCGTTTTAATTCAAACTTATGCCTGTACTGATCCTTTCTTCCTCTAATCTCAGATAGATATGTGACTCTCTTTCAGGCAATGCTAATTCTTTCATCTGAGCTCTTGATATCATCCTACCCTAAGTCTTGTTTCAGGAAACATCTCCTCCACCTGTATTATTAATGTTTCCCTTTTAAATCACTGTTTTTTCTCGAGATATGATCATGCTTATCTTTTACCATAAGAAAAAAAAACTCCCCCCACTGTGTAGTTCACTTCTCATTTCTCCTCCTTCTTTACCCCATCCATTTCTCTTTTATTACAACCAAGGTTTTTAGAATATGTTACACTCAATAGCTCTAATGACTCCTATTTTTCAATCCACTGCCAACTCTGAGGTCAACCCAAAACTCCATTAAAATTGTTCTAAGTAATAAATAAAATGCTCTAATTATAAAATAAATTAACTGATTATTTTTGATCCTTGTAGTACCTGACCTCTTGGAAATATTTGATATTGTTGACTATTTCCTGAAATGTATTCTGTTCTTGTCTCCTATAGTGATACTCTCTCCAAACTATTCTATTAGTGTCCACACATTTGTTATGGTTCTCCTTGACCCCTTTTCCAACCAAGTACCACTGTGTTGGTGATACTCAGGCCTCTTAGTTAAGACGATTTTATTCTCAGTTTACCCACTGCTCCTGGGTCACTAAACTGTATGATTTAATCATTTATAGATAGATAATTAGACTACCATCTATCTATAAATGATAAGTCACAACTCTGGGACTTCATACCAGTTCACTTTTAAGAATTCTTCTCATAAGCCCCGTAAGTCCATCCTGTTCCAAATAGATGTCATCATTGTCACCTTTCCCAAACTATTCTTCAAACTTGCTTCTCCCCATTACTTCTTTGTGATAATTCCTATCATTTTCCTTATTGTGTAATCAGAAGCCTGAGAATCTTACTATATTTTTCTTTTTTCTTAAAATTTCCATTTCTAAATAGTCATTTAGTCACTCAGGCATTCATTAATGCAAGAAATAGTTATTGAATGTATACCCTATGCAAGTCACTCTGCTAACATTTTGCTAGGTGAAATCTCTTACCTTTCAAACTGCTTACAATTCAATGTTGAAGAGGCAACATGCTATATTCAATAAGAGCTTAAGGAGGTGGTATCTTAGTCAGACTGGGGTGGAGAGTCGGAGGAGAACTCACCAGGGGCAACCCTTGAATTGAATGATAAAAAATAAATGGCTTGGCTAAAGAAAGGAGGATATAACAATCCAAGAAGGAACAGCATATTTCAAACTGTGGCAGTGTGGTTCTACCTCCTAAATCACGCATAATCATTTCATTTCTCTCCAGATATATTGCCAGAAACTTACATACAGCAAGTCTACCATATTTCTCATACTTTTAATGCAATTAAAAAGTCTTTCCAACAGGTCTCATTGGTCTCTAATATTACCATACTCCAATCCATCTTCTGCACTGGCACTAGAGTGATCTTTCTGGAGTACCAGCCTGAGCACATCTCTCTCCTACTTAAAATCAATCAGTAGCCCCCAGTTTTTTTTTTTACATCAAAAGACATAATGATTTAGCCTCTTGCTAGCCTGGCAGTTTCAATGAGTGACCATCATCAGGCACATTATTGATCATTCAGCTTATTAGATATGCCAATGTTCTCATTAACTTTTGATCATTTGCATGTGTTGGTTCTTCCTTTTAGAAATGGCTTATTTCCTTTTGTTAGTCTGATAGCCACTTACACTTCATCAGGATGCAGTTATGAGCTCTTCTCATAAGCCACCCTTCTTATAAGAACTCATAAAGTGAGTTCTTCTCAGTTATGAGTCTTGATGAACTGTAAGTCGCTATCAGTCTGACAAAAAGATATTAGTCTATCTCTTTAGATGCTCAGGAAAACAAACATTACTTCCTTTATGTTCCATAGCAATTTATGCATGCATTTATTATACCATATATGGCATCATCTTATAACCATTTACTTCTCTATTTCACCCAAGTTTCTTGAGGAAAAAGACATATCTTTATTTATCTCCATATCCTCAGTACTCAGCATAGTCCATAGCATATTTATAGCTGTTCAAAATATTTATTGAATGAACATGAATTAATGAATTTATATTAGGTAGTGCCATTGATTAATGAGAGGGATTTTTGCTGTGAAGCTGAGAACTTTTCTTTCCTATTACCTTAAATAGTTAACAAGTATTTACCAAGCTCTTACCATACTGCAGCCACAGTGCTAGACATTGATGATTTAAAAGTTAAAAATGCAGTCCTTGCTTTCAAGGGGCGTATATTCTAGGAAGAAGACTGACTGGTGAACAGGCAACTATGAAACAGAATTATCAAGAGATTTGATAAGAAAAATAAAGAGAACTATGAGCTTTGGGATAATTAAAAAAACCTCCAGAGCAAATGAGGGGTAAGCTGAGACCTGAAGAACAGAAGGGAATGACTATTCTAGACAGTGGGAATTATATGTGAAAGTCCTGGATGAAAGAAATGGCATAGCCCATCCAGGAAACTTACAGAAAATCAGTCTGGATAAACCACAGTAATCTACGGAGAGTTAATCAAAGGTAAGATTATGAAAAGCTCAAATAGATCCTGAGGCTTAAAACAGGGGACAGAAAATGTTAGATTATATTTTTTAAAATCCCACTAGCTGCAGGTTAGAGAGTGTGTTGCAGGTTGGCAGAAGTGAAGGTGAAAACATTAGAAAACAGTTTAAGGCCAATCATCCAGGCAGAAGCTAATGGTGGTATCACAGGAACTCTAACTTCTCCACCATCCTTTAAGACAGTGCTCTGTGATGATGAAGTGAGAAAAAAAGCCTTTATGCACCAAAGGACCTCTAACAACCTGCTTCCTTCCCTGGGAAATGATGAGAAAGCAATGGCATGAGAGCCATAACTTAATGGCAAGAAAGAGCTTCTATATCTGGCTTTATCTGAATGCCAGTTTAAATGTGATATAACTCTTTATAAGACAAGGCATGAGGTGCTTAGGCTCAGAAATGATGAGAGATTGGGAATTAGGCCTGAGCCAGAAAGAAATAAGGGTATGTTACAGAATAGATCATGAAACAACAACAATAAAAGTATGTTCCACAGTCAAGAAAAACCTGCTCTTGACAGTCTGCTGAATAGTGACTGGGATGACTGGCACCAAAATATGAGACTTTTCAAGTAGATGGAGGTTAAATTCAATAGGTGGGTAATATAATTTGAAAAAGGAGCTTCTATTCATGTACTTTTTGGTTGTTAAACATATTTTAAAATGAGGCTTCTCTGGTTCTACATCACTGTCTAGCATGGGCACCCAGGCTGAGTCCAGACTGTCCCAAGTTGCTGCTGTCATTGCCTTCTTAGAATCTGGCTTCAAGTCCTTCTTCCCTTAAAAAAGTAAAAATAAAAAGCTGGGTGTAGTAACTCATGCCTGTAATCCCAGCACTTTGGGAGGCTGAGGAGGGTGGATCATGAGGTCAAGAGTTTGAGACCATCCTGGCCAACATGGTGAAACCTCGCCTCTATTAAAAATACAAAAATTAGCCAGGCATGGTGGCGAGTGCCCGTAGTCTCAGCTACTTGGGAGGCTGATGCAGAAGAATAGATTTAATCCAGGAGGTGGAGGTTGCAGTGAACTAAGATTGCACCACTGCACTCAAGCCTGAATGACAGAGCCAGACTCTGTCTCAAAAAAGAAGAAAAAAGAAAAAAAGTCACACAAAACTGAAGGTAGAATTTGAGTGGTATGAAATATTTCCTATCATACATTTCTTTAAAAATAAACAACTACTGTAGGGAAGAGCTCCCCCAAAGCCCCCTACTGAGTTCCTTATTTCAAGGCTTCCCAGTGGAGCTTCCATTTGGTTCCAGAACTGGAGGAAAATAATTCAAGTATAAACCAAGCCCCTGATGCTCTAATACAACCCATACTTCCTTTGCTGTAAATATTGTGCTTATTTCATGAAAATGAGAGGTTCCTTGTCCTGTATTATCAAATATGAAGAGGCATATTTTGCAAACACAGGTTTCCCATAAGTGCCCAGCCACTCAATTAGATGTTACAAACATGGCATGAAAACTTAACTCAATGATATTTACTCCAGATGAATAGCAATATAGGCATTGTTTTACACATTCCATATGGAAGGCCCATGGCAAGTTCTGCTTGACTTGATTTCCTAGATATCTCTCCATCCCATCCATTTTTCTCTATCCTAATGGCCAGTGCCAGAGTTCAAGCCACTACTGTTTCTTGCCTGGTGACTATAACTGACTACCTCCCAGATGACTTTGCCAACAGTTTTGCCCCATCCAGTCTGTTCTCCACACTGTGGCCAGAGTGATACTTCTGGAATGCAAAATGAATAAATCATGTCACTCCTCTATTTAACACTTATCAAAGGCTTCTCAGTGCCATTAAGATAAAGTCCAAGCCCTTCAAAATGCCCTTTGCAGCTGGCCATTCTGCCTTCCTTTTTTCCTTAATCTCTCAACCTTTTGTCTTTCCCAATTGATGTTCCAGTTAGGAAATGTGTACCTTTCCAGTTATTGAACACAGTTTCAACCCTGCTCAATGAACTCTCTGTGACCATTTGTTGTTCACTTTAGATATTATTCTTAAACTCTGTTCTACCTCTTGATAAACAATATTAAGTGCCCCTTCTATGAATTCACATTGTTGTACCTTGCATCCTATTGTTGTACCTATCACACTTGATCACAAATGATGATTTATTTTTAACTGGCTGATTTTTTTCTTCTAGACTGTAAACTTCCAAAAAAGAAAGTTTGTCAGTATTGTTCACCATTGTATTCTCAACACCTGGCATAAAAATTTGCATATCAATTTATTAAATCAGTTAATTAAATCAATAAATGGATGGATGGATGGATGAATGGATGGATGGATGGATGGATGGATGACAGCGAATGAGAAAGAGAGTGCATTAGCCTATTTTCATACTGCTATGAAGAAATGCCTGAGACTGGGTAATATATAAAGAAAAAGAGGTTTAATGGACTCACAGTTCCACATTGCTGGGGATGCTTCACAATCATGGTGGAAGGTGAAGGAGGAGCAAAGCATGTCTAACATGACAGCAGGCAAGAGAGCATGTTCAGGGGAACTGTCCTTTATAAAACCATTAGATGTCATGAGACTTATTCACTATTATGAGAACAGCATGGGAAAACACACACGCATGATTCAATTACATCCCCACCACGTCCCTCTGATGGCACATGGGGACTATGGGAGCTACAATTCAAGATGAGATTTGGGTGGGGTTACAGAGCCAAACCATACTGTTCTGCCCCGGCCCCTCCCAAATCTCATGTCCTCACATTTCAAAACACAATCATGCCTTTCCAACAGTCCCCAAAAGTCTTAACTCATTTCAGCATTAACTCGAAAGTCCACAGTTCAAAGTCTCATTTGAGATAAGGCAATTCCCTTCTGCCTATGAGCCTATGAGTAAAATCAAAAGTAATTTAGTTACTTCTTAAATACATTGGGGGGTGCAGGCATTGGGCAAATACACCCCTTCCAAGCAGGAGAAATTGACCAAATGAAGGGGTTACAGATTCCATGCAAGTCCCAAACCCAGCAGGGCAGTCAAATCTTAAAGCTCCAAAATGATTTCCTTTGACTCCATGTCTCACATCTAGGTCATGCTGATGTAAGAGGTAGGTTCCCATAGCCTTGGGTAGCTCCTCCCCTGTGGCAAAGCCCCTCTCCTTGTTGCTTTCAAAGGCTGGTGTTGAGTATCTGTGACTTTTCCAGGTACACAGTGCAAGGTATCAGTGGATCTACCATTCTGGGCTCTGGAGGACTGTGGCAAAGGGAAATCTTCCCACTGGGCAGAACATTGAGCAGTGTAACTGGTTGTGCACTTTTCATGAAAGGAGAAATGGCCAGTTGTGCAATTATATACTAATTCATGGGCTGTAGCCAATGGTTTGGCTGGTGATCAGGGACTTGGAAGAAGTGTGATTGGATAATTGGTGATAAAGACATTTGGGGAAGAGGTATGTGGATGGATGTCTCTAAGTGGTCAAAAACTGGGAAGATATTTGCATCTCGTGTGAATGCTCACCAAAGGGTGACCTCAGCAAAGGAGGATTTTAATAATTAAGTGCATAGGATGACTCATTCTGTGGACACCACTCAGCCTCTTTCCCTAGCCCCCCGTGTCATTGCCCAATGGGCCCATGAACAAAGTGGCCATGGTGGCAGGGATAGAGGTTACACATGGGCTCAGCTACATGAAATTTCACGCATCAAGGCTGACCTGGCTATAGCCACTGCTGAGTGCCCAATTTGCCAGCAGCAGACACCACCTCTGAGCCCTCGATATGGCACCATTCCTCAGGTTGATCAGCCAGCTACTTGGTGGCAGGCTGATTATATTGAACCTCTTCCACCATGGAAAGGGCAGTGGTTTACCCTCACTGGAATAGACATTTACTCTGGATATGGGTTTGCCTATCCTATATGCAATGCTTCTGCCAAGACTATCATCCATGGACTCACAGAATGTCTTATCTACCATCATGGTATTCCACACAGCATTGCCTCTGACCAAGGCACTCACTTTATAGCTAAAGAAGTGTGACATGGGCTAATTCTCATGGAATTCACTAGTTTTACCATGTTTCCCATCATCCTGAAGCAGCTGGATTGATGGAACAGTAGAATGGCCTGTTGAAGTCACAATTACAACACCAACTTGGTGACAATATTTTGCAGGGCTGGGGCAAAGTTCTCCAGGAGGCTGTGTATTCTCTGAATCAGAATCCAATATATGGTACTATTTCTCCCATAACCAGGATTCATAGGTCCAGAATTATGGGTTGGAAGTGGAAGTGGCACCAGTTACCGTCACCCCTAGTGACCCATTAGCAAAAATTTTGCTTCTTGTTCCTGCGATACTACGTTTTGCCTTCCTAGAGGTCTTAGTTCTAAAGAGAGGAACACTGCCACCAGGAAACACAACAGTGATTCCATTAAACTAGAAGCTAAGATTGCCACCTGGACACGTTGGCTTCCTCCTACCTCTAAGTCAACAGGCTAAGAAGGGAGTTACAGTGTTGGCTGGGTGATTCCAACCAGACTATCAAGATGAAATCAGACTACTACTCCAAAATGAAGGTCAGGAAGAATATGTGTGGAATACAGGAGATCCCTTAGGGCTTCTTTTAGTATTACCATCCCCTGTGATTAAGATCAATGAGAAACTACAGCAACCCAATCTAGGCAGGATTGTGTCTTATCTCACCACATTCCCAGTCAGATCTAGAGGTGAGACAAGGATGGGAAGGGACAAGTTTACAGAACAAAGCCTGGCAGGGACAGAAGCTGACCCCAACAATGATCCAGAGAGATATCCTGAACCCTGGAAGGAGACAGACAAAGAGCCTCCTCTTTTTATTTATTTATGTTTTCGAGACAGAGTCTTATTCTGTCACCTAAGCTGGAGTGCAGTGGCATAGTCTCAGTTTACAACAACTCCCACCTCCTGGGTTCAAGTGATTCTCCTGCCTCAGCCTTTTGAGTAGCTGGGACCACTGTTGCATACCACCACACCGGCTAATTTTTGAATTTTTTGTAGAGACAGAGTTTCACCATATTGGCCAGGCTGATCTCAAACTCCTGACCACAAGTGCTCTGCCCACCTCAGCCCCCTAAAATTTTGGATTACAGATGTGAGCCGCTGAACCTGGCCAGTGCCCCCCAGATGGCCCAGACTCTTTAGGAATAAAGGTTTGGGTCACTCCATCAGGTAAAAAACCATGACCTGCTGAGGTGCTTGCTGAAGGCAAAGGAAATATAGAATGGGGAGTTGAAGAAGGTAATCATCAATACCAGTTATGACCCATGACCACTTGCAGAAACAGGGACTGTAATTGTCATGAGTATTTCCTCTTTATTTTCTTAAGAACTTCTTTGTGCACATCTACAGTTGTATTAACAAAATATCTTCATTTTATTTCCTTTACTTTTCCTTTGTCATGTGACATGAGATTTATTGACTTCATATCAACATTTAAGTGTTTTTAACTTTATGTAACAGCATTTAGGTTAAGGATTAGTGCAATTCCAGTTGTACAAAGAATAGCTGTATTATGTTATGCATAATTATGATCTTATTACTGTCTTTATTTGAAGACTATGTATAATTTCAGGAGGTATGTAGGGGGTTCAAGTTGACAAGGAGTGGACTTGTGGTGGTTAATATTGAGGTGTCAACTTGATTGGACTGAAGGATGCAAAGTATTGTATGTCGGTGTGTCTTAGAGGGTGTTGCCAAAGGAGATTAACATGTGATTCAGTGGTCTTGGAGAGGCAGACCCACCCTTAATCTGGGTGGGCACCATCTAATCAGCTGCCAGCGGGGCTAGAATAAAGCAGGCAGAAGGTGAAGGGACTTGCCTTGTGGAGTTTTCCAGCCTTCATCTGTTCTCCTGTGCTGGATGCTTCCTGCCCACGAACATCAGACTCCAAATTCTTCACCTTTTGGACTCTCGGACTTACATCTGTGGTTAGCAAGGGGCTCTCTGGGCCTTTGGCCACAGACTGAAAGCTGCACTGTCGGCTTTTCTACTTTTGAGGTTTTGGGACTCAGACTGGCTTCCTTGCTCCTTGGCTTGCCGATGACCTATTGTGGGACTTCACCTTGTGATCATGTGAGTCAATACGCCTTAATACTCTCCGCTTTACATATGCATCTATCCTATTAGTTCTGTCCCTCTAGAGAACCCTTACTAATACAGAGAGTTTGTACAAAGAATCTAAAGGAAGAGGATGGAGACTTGTATCCTCTCTATAAAGTGAGGATGATTTAAAAAACACACACACACACATCATATTATTATGAAAGTTAAATGAGATACTTATATGTAGTATACTAAAAACTGTGTCTGGCCTGTTGGAAGCACTCCCTCCAACAATCTCAGCTATTAATAATAATCATAATATCCTATTCTCAAAAATATGACAATGAGTGGTTAAAAATAAAAAAGCAAAGAATAATGTGCTAGTGAAATCTGGAAAAGTTCCTGCTGATAGCTCTCTTTTGGCCTTAATAATAAAAAGGCTTTGAGACTTTCTGACAATGTCCAGCATCTGTGGTCCTAACTCATTGGCATTCAGTGGGTAGTAATGGAGTACAATGGAGCACTTTCTGCCCTAAGATCAAATTTCAAGCCTTATTACTAGAGTTGTTTCTGCCAACTTCCTAACCTCTTCAACGTGGACCCTGCCTGTGTTCTGGGGCCTATGGCACTTTTTGCTCCCCCTCTTGCTTTTCCTGACCTTCCAGTCATTGGTCCCTTGCCCACTTACACTAGTGGTACTTGACTAAATGGGCTTCTGCTCCTGACCCTTCCTTGTTTGGCTTGCATCCAGGATGGGTCAATGGCTTAAGGGCATGGCCCTGGGCACTGCACTGTGCCAAGACACACAGGAGAGGAATGCCACAGTGGTTGGTCCATATTAGCATAATTATCTCCTGAATCTACTTTCTACCAATTCATACTTTGCCTCTAACTGAACTATTTTTTAATCTTCTTCTTATTTTTTATAATTTCCTTATAAGTGGCATTTACAACTTGATGTCCTTTTTAAGGCTTTGGTTAGCATTCTTCTAAAAGAATATTGTTTTGGAAAATGTTTGCCTTGGTCCCAAGATCCCTCATACAAAGGAACATACTTCTCTGCTGCCCTAACTGGGTGTAAGCCAGAGGGTAATATACAACATATTTAATATTAATATCTGGTAAAGCAGAGGCAATGAGGAATCAAAATGAATGTTGGCAACAGGGCTGGAGATGGATCCTTGAAGGCCTCTATACTCTGACAAACATTAAAACTTTAGTAGTGAGATCTTAGGGTACAGACTGGTAGTTTGGTTGAGCAGCTACTTATCAAGCAGTGCGAAAGCATTCCAATATTTAACATCTGCTCCTTAACAAAGATTTTCTCCAGGATAGTGTCTTCCAACACAATCCTATATTTTTCATGTCTCCACAAGATGTTGTCCATTAGACTAAACCCTAAACTCAGGTACTAGGATATAGGATGTCTCACAATTAGAGACAATCCTACACATGTACTGACAGTTACCCCCATATGGAAATTATCAGAAGCAAAATTACTTCCAGAGTTACTAGATTTTTGAGGGGATGATGTTTCCCAAGAAACCCAGACTTTGACTGTTAACCCCTTAAGCACTCGAACCCATGTGAATAAGAAATAAACCAGGAAAGTTGCACCTTCCTCAGAAGAGCATCTTCTCCTAAGCGTACCTCAGGTGTGGCCCTCCACATAATTAGCATATTTATCTCCCTAATCCTCCCAGATGCTAGGAATCCTCCTAAGAAAAGACAGGGATGGGCAGATTGTCTAATAAAGGGATTTACTCCACTGCCAGGACAAAGTCTTTGCTATGTAATGTGTGTTATAGGCCAGTAATTTGTTAATAATTCCTGTTGTTTCTTTTCCTAAGATGGAGATGTCGTTGCTGGTATCCTGTCCCTCACCAACTTTTTTTTTTTTTTGAGATGGAGGCTTATCTTGTTCTGTCACCCAGGCTGGAGTGCAGTGGCACAATTTCAGCTCACTGCAACCTTTGCCTCCCAGGTTCAAGCGATTTTGTCTGCCTCATTCTCCCGAGTAACTGGTATTATAGGTGCGCGCCACCACGCCTGGCTAAATTTTGTATTTTTAGTAGAGTTAGCATTTTGCCATGTTGGCCGGGCTGGTCTCAAACTTCTGACCTTAGTTGATCTGCATGCCTCAGCCTCCAAAAGTGCTGGGGATTACAGGCGTGAGCCAGGGCACCCAGTTGGTTCACCAACATTTTATGCTTGATAAAGGGAACAGATGATGTGTTTTTTAGCTATCAGTCACTAAACCAGAACATCCACATCTGGATCTGACAGTGAGGAGTGTACATCACTCAGCAATCCTGCTAGATTCTAAAAGAAATGCTATTATGTGTGGTTACTTTCCATGGAAGAGAGATGAATAGCCTCCATTAAAACATATCTGTAGGAAGAAGGATATGTATGGATAGCCACTAGTCTAAGAGGTAGACTGTGATAGAGACTATTGGTAATACCCTTCCTCCTTGTCTCACCCACCACAGAGGGCAGTAAAGCTAAATATACATTTTCTCAGCTGCTTCTGCAACCAGTGTTAGCCATATGACATGCTTCTAAATAAACAGATATAAAGGTTAGAGGTCATATGTGGAAGTTTTTACTTTACTGATGAAAGGAGATGCCACTCATTACCTTACTCCATTTTTCCTTACATAAAAGTAGATATGAAACTTGATGATGTGGCATCCCCTCCGATATCCATGAGAAACCCAAGAGAGTTAAAGAGTTGCAAATCCTGACACTATTATGCTACTAAACACACGTCAGCAATAATCTTCTGATTCCTGTGATATGATGAAAAGTTATTTATATTGCTTTAAACCACTGTGAACTGGATTTGCTGTTGTTTGCTGTTGAAAGCATCCCTACTAACAGAGTCTTTGTAGTGTAGTTGAAGTCTTTAATTTCACTGCTCTGGTAAAATCAGCCGTGAATTTTGCACTGAATATCTTATTGTTTTCTTAGGTGAAAATCTGTTTCTTCACAGTCCATGTGGGATATCTGCTTCTGCCATGAAATCTGTCAGGGTGCAGTTTTGCAATAGCCCCAACTGGTCAAACAATACAAGGGCCGGATGGCTATCATGATACATCAATCTTTCCAGAAGCAAATTTTATAATACCAGATTTAGAAACAACAACAGCAAAAAGAAGAAAATGAAATAAACTATGAAGTAATAATTAGACATAAATAAACAAAAAAGTCATAGAACTTAATGCTAGCACTTGCAAGTATGATGCCCATAAGACATTGCTGATAATTATAGCATTATTTCTTACAGATTCCACTTAATACTGGAGGATCCTTCCTAATGCAAAAGGCAGCCACTACCAATCAGTTGGAGTTGGTATATGATATAAAACCTAACTGTATTTTTTAACAATTGCAGACACACATTGTACAGGTATGGGCCATGATTCAAACACAAATCTATGCTGATCCGGGAATTGATGATATCTTTTTGTTGTTGTAGTGGGTGGTATGGTACAGGGTACTGAGTGTTTCAGTCTTGTTTTCTACCCTCTTGTTTCCCTTCCGTCTTAATTGACTTTCCATTTCATGACTACCTACTCAAAAAGACACACAGAATCTCACTGAATGTATTCAAAGCCCCGTAATTGCAATACTTGTACTCACCACCGTAGACAGCAAACCATCCATATCCTTTATATCAATAATCGATTGCTTTTATCTCTGTCCCTTTGTCTTTATAGCTGAACACTGAAACTTGGTAAAAACTATCCTTACTGTTATATATAAAAAGATGCCTCTGCTAACCCTTTGCAAAAGATTATTTATCTTTCATGTTGGAAAAACTACAGCTGTAATTAGAAAGAATTTGCTTCTAGATATGACTTTTGGAACACTGCCCCTCCCCTATCCAGGAAAATAGATCTTTGTTTGAATGACCTTCCATTTATCACTTGAAATCCATCTGGCAACTTACCTGAAAGGATAACTAATGAGGAGTGGATTATTAGGAGTTAATGCTTAACACTTTCCTGCCAAGTGCATGAAATGTACTTATTTGATCTAGGCTATATTTTAAAAGGGCTAAAAAATACTGCAGAAGATACCAAAATAAAGAGAGATGTTATCAGGAAACTCAGGCAAATTGCTGTTTGGTGACTTGAAAGGAAAGAATTACATAGGAGAAGAGAAAATGAGAAGGTATAAAGAAAATGTAATATAGTTTGTGAGGAAAAAAATAAAGCATAAAATTAAGTTTCATAACATTTTGGAAATAAATGTATGTACATTTTAAAAAAACCTAAGAAAAAATAGGCTTCTAATTAAAGCCAAGCTAGAAGTAAAAAGAGTGTGAAAAATATGGAAAGGTTGACTTAAAATCAGCTGGTGTCATGGAGAAAGAATCAGCATGGAAATCTCAGCTTCCCATGTTATAATGACATGAACTTAAGAATAACTCCAAATTCTCTCATTGTAGGTGATGCTGTGAACCCTCCCCAAGGGAGGTACCAAAAGCCTGTGTGAAGAAAAAACTGGAAAAAAATAAAGGAGAGTATTGTGATTTTGAATTAAGTTACTCACTTATTCACATCATTAATGAATTTCTATTAGTGGTAGGCACTGTTTTATATGATGGTATAATTAGTTAACAAAAACCTCAAAACTCTCGCCCCGTGGAGCTTACATTTCTAGGGAGGGAAAGAGATGATACATCAATTAAAAAAATAGAGCTAATGTTATTCTATATTCTATAATTATGTAAAATCAAGCCTGAGTATTTGACAGCTTCTCAGATACCATAGATCTGTTGTTTAATGAAATCAGCCTAAAAGATAAAACTGTGTATTTGCATGTACACAACACCCTGCCTGTTCTATGAGTCAGCATTTCTTCCTATAAGAAACCACGGCTTGGTAAAAGGTAGAAACTCAATTTCCTAATAAAGAGATATGTTTTACTAGGCAGGCTGTTGTACTGCATATTACTCTCTCTGATCTTGGCTTTAGTCCAAGGAGGTTTAAACCCAGAAGAGAAGGGAGTCAAGAAAGGTGTAGCAAAAAAGCAAAACAAAACAAAATAACCTCAAAGAAATTAGTAACAATAATTAGTGAATTCAGAGATTATATCTTTTTGAAAGCTAAAAAAAGAAATATAACACTGAGTGAAGGAGTTATGTTTTCAGGTAAGAGTTACTGTTCTTGACAATCCATCATCCATCCATCTATCCATCCGTCCATCCATCTGTGTATTCTAGAAGAAGTGAGCAACTCATGCAAAGACATAAACAAGTTTACTCTCAATAGGAAAGAGTTGCCCTGACATATGATTGCTTGCAAACTTACATTCAAATCCTATGGTGTTTATTCTGTAGGTTCTGCCAATATAGCTGGATCTTAGGAAAAGACAAACCAAAACAAAATTGTAACATAAGTTATATTTGTCTTTAGTCCAGCTTTGTTTCTGTTCCTGCACATTTCCATGCCTTTGCATTTTCTTTTTAACACATAGGATTTAGTGTCCAATTTCTTAAAGTGGCTATATGTTCCTGTCCACAAAAGACAAAGTCACACCAAAATCCTAAAAAGAGAAAATTTGCTTCCTATCAAAGGCCTGACATACTTTTGCCATGAATGACACAGAAAGATTCTATAATAGATTAAAGGAAGCCTTGGGAAATTACTGTTAAATACAATCAGTCTTACATAGACATATATCTTTAAAGTCGACTACTTGACATTTTTTCCTTAAGATGAAAATTAAATAATGACCTTCTGTAAAAAAACATTAAAGGTCTCCCTTCACTGAAAAAATAAAATGAGCAAAATAATGGGACAAAACTCAACTTCTGTTTTGCCCACCTTGAATCCCTTTGACACACTTCCAAGCCTACCTTACAGCAGTAGGGCAATTCCATAAACTGGAGATTTATAACACATGACAAGTCAACCCAGATCCTTATGAAACTAGAAATGAGTCAGCAACATTATAGCTGCTTGAAATTTAGGGCATTTCAGAGTGATGGGGAGAAATCTTCAAGAATTTCACAGAGGATGTTTTACTCTCCAAAAATTGCTGAGAATTCTTCAGAGGCAAAGTGGTGCCTGGGTTTTTATTTTCCATGGCTAGGTGGAATGAACCAAGGCTTTGTGAGCTGGGATCAGATAGCTGGCAATAAGGGCCACATCATCATCTGGATATCTAATTACTTACACACCCTCTTTCCTAAAAAGTGGTTAACCTTCAGTGAATCTCTACTTCTTAATGCAGGAGCCAGTTCATGGCAGGCTTGTACTGCATTAAGCCTTGTACTGCAAGGCTCTCAATAAACTGACTCCCACATAACCATCCACATACATCTCCACTCCAGATGTCCTACCCTTCCCCTCTACAACCATTGCAAATATCAATGAAACTGAAAGCTTTTCGTTTCTTCAATGGTTTGTGCTCAAGTTCTAATTATTAGTGAGTTTATGCATGATAAACTCTTAATATGTAAAAATTATTATACATAATAACAAAAATAGACTGTCATCCATTGAGTATCTATTTTGTGGTGGATATAAGGATGTGAGTCTAGCACTTACCTATATTTGGCTAATTTTCACAAAAACTCTGCAAGCAAGGCTAACCTATTTTAGGGGTCAGGAACCTGCATTTTAAGAATGTCAGTAATAGGTCCAAGGTAACACGGCTAACACATGGTAGATATGGACTTGAGCATATAGCCAAGCCCACTACTCCTGCTTCTTCCTTGACATTCAAGTTTCAGTTCATGACAGCTGTGCAGAGAGAGGTTTTCTCCATAGGGGTTTTCTGCCCCTATGGAGGAAAATGTGGGATTCTCTTGCCACTTGAAAAGCAGTTAAGGACTCTGTGACACCTTTATTCTAATGTCCTCACTGACTTACTGGTCTGTCTCCCTAACTTAGATTGGGAGCAACAACTCGGGACTTTCTTCTCAGCAGCCTCATTCTCTAGCAAATGGTAGGTGCTCATAAAATATTTCTCACAGGCTGGGCGCAGTGGCTCATGCCTGTAATCCCAGCACTTTGGGAGGCCGAGGTGGGCGGATCATGAGGTCAGGAGTTCCAGACCAGCCTGGCCAATGTGGTGAAACCCCATCTCTACTAAAAAATAATTTTAAAAAATTGTCGGGTGTGGTGGCACTCACCTGTAGTCCCAGATACTCAGGAGGCTGAGGCAGAAGAATCACTAGAACCCAGAAGGTGGAGGTCGCAGCGAGCCGATATTGTGCCACTGTACTCCAGCCTGGGCGACAAAGCGAGACTCTGTCTCAAATATATACACACACACACACACTTATATATATGTATATACATATGTGATATACATATATATACGTATATTTCTCACACTTGGCCTAGCATAAATGAACTAATGATTTAAAAGATGCTACAGCATAACTACTCAGGGACCAGGTAAAGCCAAGGGAGTAACCCTGTCAAGCCTTCCTCAGTCAGCACCCTCTGAAGCTACCTTTTACGCTATAATAATTTGCTGCAAAACCTAAATGGAATAACTAGATGTGGCTAAAAGCCCAGAGCTTTGTTTTTTCAGCCCTCACCCTCACCCTCCACCCTGGCCCAATTCACCTCCAAAGTGATCCAGAAAAACTAAAAGTCAAAATTATTGCCCTACAAGGAGGTTTATAAGGGAGCATGAAAGGCGCTGCTGTGAGCCTGTGTGGAGGGACGTCATGATAAAGGTCATTAGGAGGCTTTATTGAATTGTAACCCAGGAGAAATGTGGCTGGATTCATCAGGCCCTGGTTAGGGGACCTAGGAGCAAATTTTACTGGCTGACCTTAACTAGAGAATTGATTTTTCTTTTCTCACATCTCCCATAACAAGAGTGAAACAGAGAAAAGACTGGAGGCCAGCAGGGATGGAGAGACGAGATAGCAGTTCTGTGGGGGCACAGCTGGACTGAATCTTCCTTCCTTCTTCAAGGAGAAAGTACTCTGTGCAGGACTGAGGCCTCGGGTAGAGAGGCCCTGATAGGATGCTGCTGAAGATGAAACACATGCATCTCTGGGTTCTGCTAGGTTGGGAATTTCCAGACCGTATCAGAGCAGGTCACAGAATTGGGGTCCCAGGTGGGGGACACCGTGGTTTCCTGCTTCATTTTCAAGAGTGCCAAATGAGGCATATGAACGAATTCTCTCTCTCTCTTTGTTTCTGTCTGTCTTTCTCTTTGTTTCCATCTTTACCTCTCTCCCTTTGTTCTCTTTTCTCTTTCTCTAAGTTTGACAAGGAATCAGTATCACACCTAAATGCTCTGCACACTTGTTTACCAGGTAGTACATATTTTCAGCCCACTAAATGTCTTATATCCCATTGCCCTGAGACAACTCAGTAGGAGTTGAAGGCAGCAATATCTATTTACATGAAGAAGCTCTTCCAAAGTACTCCACTTATTAAATAATGAAAACTCGTCTCTGGCAGTGATGATTATCGTAGAAGTTGCACAGTCATTTGTTCTTTAAAAAAGATAACCATGATTTTTAAAAAATGTCTCCTCTAGTAATTTCTGAACTGCAATCATGATTCTTGATAATAATAGCTGTTTGTAGGTGTAATCACACTTACCTCATGGGGACTGTGAGCATCCAGTGAGATAAAGTATCTCCAACACAGAATGCCTCAACAGAGAAATCATCATTTTATCAATGTTTGCTGCTATTGTTAGCTGTATTACTATTATCTCCATCTTACAGATGAAGAAACTGAGGCTTAGAGGAGTTACAAACTTGCCCAAAGAAACACAGCTAGTAGCTGGAGCTAGAATTTCATTTTACTTGGGACATGGAAAGAATATACTGAATATTACAAAATCAAAATGAGTGCAGAATCAGAGGAGCAGAGAGGTTCATGAGGCAACCTCCTTCTCTGCCTTAACTCACAGGAGAATGTCAATGAAAGCTTTTTAATGGGTTAAGTAAGGAAGGTCCAACACTATTTTGTGTGGTGAGAAGGCAGCTCTTCTCTGGGTTGTTTTCACCAAAGGCCTCCCTAATCATCCTCAGGAACAAAGTTGCTCAATCTATGCTTACTGGGGAACTTGCTGTAACTGCTTGGAACTCAATTGCATTCTGACACTCTATTCATCTTCCAGTTTATTTCCCATCACTGACCCTGATCTTATTAGAAAAACCTTGGAGAATATCAGCAATGGCATCTCTTCTTTTTATTTTCTTTTGACAAGTTACTTCAGAATGTATTTAATATCTTCAAATTGTCATTGATTGAAAATAGTAATTTTAAATGAGCAGTTTCAAACTAATATTTCTCTTTTTCCTTCATATTTTATCTTCCTAGTCACAAACTTGATCTTTTCAAAGGTGTCTTCCTATGTGGTCAACAAGCTATAAAACTCTCTAATGACAGAGGAAGACAGAGGAAAATTTTTAGTACAGGTTTAGCCTCCCAAATTTGAATATCTGAAATCCAGAATTCTCTAAAATCCAACACATTTTGAGTGCTGACATGATGCTCAAAGGAAATGATCATTGGAGCATTTTGGATTTCAGGTTTTCAGATTAGGGATGCTCAAACAGAAAGTGTAATACAGATATGCTAAAACCCTCCCCTCCCACCAACCCACAATTCAAAGCACTGCTAGTCCCAAACATTTTAGAAAAGGGATATTCATCCTGAAGCATAGACCATCTCCAGGCACTTGAGTTGTTCCCCCTCTGAATCTCCTACCTAGAACAGAGCTTAGCACATAGTAGGTACTCAGGAAATATTTAACAAATTATGGAAAGTAATTTCTAACTGAAACTTATTAAGACAATTAGAGGCTTAGATCTCAACACGCAGTTTTTCAGTGGGGCTTTTGTGAGCAAAGAAATGTCAAAAACATGCAGACAGAAGAAGTGACTGCTACTCTGAGATTTGAGAGGCAAAAAGGTTTTGTCTACTTCAAAAATTTATCTTTCTTGGCAACGTTTACCAACTAGAATTTCTCTCTTTGACTCTGCATTTAGTACCTAAGGAAAGGCACTGATTTTGGAATTAAGAGCTATTAGGCAAGATAAGTTTCTTTAATTAGCTAATTGAGACCCTGTGCCCCTAAAGGACAGAGATAGGGCTGGTGAGACACTTTCAGGAAAGAATAAAAGGGTGCTTGACTAAAAGGGCAGCATGATTTGTTGCTGTTTGAACAGAGAGAGTGAGAAGGAGAATGCCAAAGGTAAGGGATGGCCACCCAAGATGTAATTCACCAACTTAGACAGCCCTGGCCCCAGTTCCAAAAGAATGTTATGTATTTGCTTCAAGAAGCCACATGTGCACGATCCATGAGAGAAATGTAGCAGCATTAAAACAAACAAATAAAACAACACACACACACACACACACACACACACACACACACACACACACACGGGTTTAGAGTGCAGAAAACCTAAATTTGCATTCCAGCTCTATCACTTTTTAGCAGCAGTAGCAAGTAACTTACTGTGTGTTAGCTGAATTTCCTCATCTGTAAAGTGGGTACAGTTGCTGCTCTCATTCTGAATTGCGATAAGGCATAACGGATGTCGTGAATATAGAGAGTCTGGTGTAGAAGAGGCATTCAGTACATGGTGGCTATCATTGACAGTAATTCTTTTCAAAGTCATCTTTATCTTTCTTAATAAAGCAGAAATGAAGAGGAAACTGATAACAAGTGGGAACAGTAGGGACAGGAGTATTTATAAAGCATTTAATATATGCCAAGTATCTACCTACTCTTCATATACAAACACTCCATGTGAGACAATACAATTTGTATATATGAATTTTGCCTCCTTAACTTTTCTTTTCTCACTTCACTATTTTCCTTAGGCCCAAATTCTTCAGGTTTTCAACACATGGAAACAGTGATGAGTAAAGGAGAAACAGAAGAGGGGAAGAAAGAAGTTCTGTATAAACCAAAAACTCACCTGCTTGAGTGCCAAACCATGCCCTTATCTTAAAACTCTCAGCAGCCCTTTATGGAGACGGAGAGTGTCCCACACTGCAAGTCGGAATCAAATCCTAAGAATAGCCCCCATATTAAATGGAAACCCTGTGTACACTGGATTTAAAAGTTTCATTCTAAAACTAAAAAGAAAGTGGCCATAGGGAAGGGTGGATCAATCAAACCACAGAGTAAGACAACATTGTCTTATCATCTTGGGATATTCTGGAACAGAAGAGGTTCCATCCCTCCTGCTATTTTTTCAACACCTCTTCAGAAGTATTCAAATTACTTAAAACAACTGCTTCACTTGGCATTTGGATCCATCTATTACTACTCCAGGGCTCAGGTGCTTAGTCATTTCTTAGCTCATGTCACTGCCACTTTGTTCTCGCATTTGACACTGACTCCAATAACCTTGTAGCATCTGCCCTCCCCAATTCCCCTGAAAACCCTGAGCAGCCGGCTTCAATGAACGCTCCTTTAAATGTCCTATTTTCCTCCCTCTCTACTTCTTTTTTTTTTTTTCCTTTTGACAGGGAAAAGAGCTATCAGGTTTCTGGAACTTTCTTGAATAGCTAATTCCTGGAGTCCTTGTCTTCACTTCTCCTCTGTACCTCACTGGCATTTGCTCCAAGATCTCCTTTTCAAACAATGTCCTGGCACTGAGCTGAGATTTCCAAATGTTAACTCCCTGGCATCCATCCTGTAGGTGCTGAAAGGATTTTTCCCTGATTTGCACACGAACTTTTTCATTTCGCTGCATATCAGGGTCACCTCGGCTTTGTGCCTTGCCTACAAGGTGGTTTGGAGGCCATGGCTCAGAGAACAGATTAGAGGGATTTTTCGCCTCCTTTTCAGACTATCTCCCCAGCCACTCTCACCTGGGCATCTGGAAACTCAGTGCTTTCAGACTCTTATTTGTACCTCCATGGGCAGAGTCCCAGGGTGGACACTGACCTACATACCAGGTTTTCAGACTCCTTTCAGGAAGATCTGCAAACTTCTCCAGTAGCTGGCCCGTGCTGTTCTCATGCCCCTGCTCAGGTGAAAGCTTGTCTAAAGCTCCTGTGATTGAAGAACCTTTCCTTCCCAGGTGCCACTATCAATACAATTTCAGCAGAGCACCAGGGGCAGTCTATATGTTTCCTTTGGGGGAAGGTGTGGTCTCACCTGCCTGATATCGATTAGTTTCCACATTCTCTGCCTGATTCTTAGAAACAGAATGTAAATGGAGCATATAAGGGGGGGGGGAAACGAGGAAAAGAAAGAAACTTAGGTAAAGGGAGAATCCACTCATTCATCACTCATCCAGCCATTCATTCATTCATTCAGGCATTCACAAAGGTTTTTTAGTGTTATTCTATGGAGCTGGGACAGGTGTTGGAGATTCAAAGGTGTAATTGATGCAGTCTTTGCCCTCCAGAAACTAAAGACTCTACAGAAGACAGGGAAACTATTCCAACAGTGTATAAACAGAGCCTATTACTTAAGAGAAGTTAATTAACCAATGCTGAGGGAAGATTAGGGGTTCAATAAAAGCTTCCTAGAAGAAATAGTGACTGAGTTGAATCTTGATGGAAACAGTAGTTCTATAGTAGGCCTGCTTGGGTCAGACAATGACAAGTGCTAAATAAATGTGAACAAAACAGACTCTGTCTATGGCACCCTGTGATGTAAATTCTAGATCAGAGCATGAGAGGTGCGGTTGAGAGAGGAGGAACAGTGTAGCTGTAAAGGACAAATATGAGGTACCAATTATTGAATGTTCCTATGTGCCTGGCAGTACACTAAACACATCATATTTAATCTTTACAATGACATTATGTAGCAGGCATTGCTAGTTGCATTTTAAAAGTAATACTACTAAAATTTAGATGATAACCTGCCTACTATCACATAGCTTATAAATACTGGATCTGGGCTTTGATCACGGGAACCTCTTACCCCAAAGCATAGGTTCTTAACCACCCTGGAAAAACCCCCCATGCCTTTCTGATAGAGAAGGAAAGGTAGGGCTTTCCAAGCAGAGGGAACAGCTTTTACAAAGTTTTGGAAATATAATAACATCTATTCCACAAAACACAAACAACGAAGTTAGAGTGGAGCTGTGGCGCTGAGAGTGTGATGAAAATAACTTCTGGAGGGGAGAGTGGGGGATCATTCAGTGATAAACTTGTACTTGATTCTAGGGAGTTTATATTTGGTTCCAGGGAACCACATGATTGGTAGTCTCTAGGTAAGGTAGATAAAATAGAATGTTAGCATTTAAGAAGCAATGTTTTGACTGCAAAGTGGAAGATACAGTGAAATTGGTTGTAAATGGAAAAATGCAGATGACAGATGATTGATCTGAGGGCCTTGAAAGAAGTAAAATAAACAAGACTTGGTAATCAATTAGATGTGATTCTGAAAGGCAGGGAGGGCTTGTGATGACTCCTAAGTTTTGGGCCAGAGAAGTTTGAGCTGATGACACTATCTAAAAATGGAAGTGTATAAGTAGACTTTTGATGAATAAGATAATGGGTTCAGTTTGGGATGTACTATGTTTAAACTTTAGGAGGAAACTCAAAAGGAGATGTCCAGTATTTGGTGAGCTAAAGCTTGAGAGAGTGATTTCAGTTGGGGGAAATAGATTTAGAAGTCATCTCCCATGGTCTCAGAGAAGTCAAAGTTACTGCAGTCAATGATGCATCTCAAGGAGAACATGCACAAAGAAAAGAAATATGATTAAAGCAAACAGCCGAGGGAATATGTGCATGAAAGATTTAAGTAGAAGAACAGAAACTAATGAAGAAGAACATAAAAGAGCAGCTGGAATGGCCAGGAAAATACACGAGGTCGACGCACAAAGTTCATTTTTGCATTTGCATAGCATGTCAGAATTGAAATCTGTCTCTCTCTTTAGAGATGTAGCAGATGGATCCAGGAGAGGTAAAGCACATTGGCGAAGTAACTGCAGCTGGTCAACATTAAAGCCGGAACTAGAACCCAGAGCTTCTGGTTCCAGCCTAGGCCAGGATCTTTGTGTTGTTTTCATTTCCCTTAGCCTCACTATCTAGGACAATGTATGGGAAGCAAAATAAGATTGATTTATTTAATGCATTATTTCTAATTTTTGTAATCATTATTTTAGAGACAGGGTCTTGCTGTGTTGCCAAAGCTGGAGTGAAGTCGCATAATCATAGTTCACTGTGAACTTGATCTCCAAGGCTCAAGGGATCCTCCTGCTTCAGCATCCCCGAGTAGCCGGGAATACAGGCATGTACCATCATCCTCAGCTAATTTTTGTATTTTTTTTAGAGTTAGAATCTTGCTATGTTGCTCAGGTTAGTCTTAAACTCCTGGTTTCATGTGATCATTCCACCTCAGCCTCCCACAGTGGTATTATAGGCATGAGCCACCACACCCAGCCAAATGCATTTTTTGACCCCAAATTTTATCACTAGTTTCCATTTTTTTCAAAGACATTTATCTTCTTGGCCGCTAATTATGAGAAGGGAGCATGATCACTGTTTGCCAGGTCCTTTTAGATAGATTAGCCCAAGAAATGTATCAACCCCACCAAGTTGGCTTTATTTTCCTATTTTCTATTGAGGCTAAGAAATGTAAAGAAATAAATGCCCTAGAGTCCCATAGCCGGGGTAGACCATTATTTCATTGTCAGCTTGTCCTATTTACTTCTCAGTCAACCTCTTGGGGATTCAATGCTGACTCTACATGCAAACTACCCAGAAGAAACAATTTTGGGGAGCAATCCTAATAATTAGAAGGGGGATAGGTTGATTTTAAAACTTTGTTCTATTAGGGGACTTAGACTAAGTGTAAAGTAGGGCCATAGCTTTTGGGGCAATTAGCAATATCATTTTTTTGTTGTTTGTTTTTTTGAGACTGAGTCTTGCTGTCTCCCAGGCTGGAGTGCAGTGGCCCGATCTTGGCTCACTGCAACCTCCGCCTCCCAGGTTCAAGAGTTCTCCTGCCTCAGCCTCCCAAGTAGCTGGGACTACAGGTATGTGTCACCACACATGGCTAATTTTTCTATTTTTAGTAGAGACGGGGTTTCATTGTGTTGACTAGGCTGGTCTCGAACTCCTAACCTCAGGTGATCCACCCACTTTGGCCTCCTAAAATGCTGGGATTAGCAATATCTTTTAAGTAATGCCAGTAATTGAGAACTAGCTCCATCATCATTAATGGAGGTTGTGCTTTCTACTTTCAGAACAAGTCTATCATTGTGCAGGGGGCTTCAGCTTCCTGTGTTGGAAATGAGTTAATGTAGTCACAATATGACATGCCATTTTTATTCTTTACCTAGATCAGCCATATTCTAACAATACATTTCAAAGTACTGTTGATGGAGGCTCCACCTGAAACCTGTTCTCTCAGATAAGTATCTTCATCCCATTCATCGTTTCAACAACAACAAAAATATCTTACGGCCCCGCAGCATTTCCATCTGCTTTGGTTTCAGCCAGAGATAAACTGTCCCTGCTGCAAAGTAATTAATATCAGTCACCTGGAAAGCAGAAATTGGGAGACAACAGGCTCCTCTTTCTTGATAAACAGATTGCTGGGTCGGGTATGCACATGGATTTGACAATTCATTTGGCCATAGAAATAGCAGAAATGAGATGTTTTTTAGACAGATATTTGGAAGGCATGAGCTAATATCCCCAGGCTTCATCCAGTGGAGCTCAGATGAGTCTTTTGAGCTAAGGTTCGAGTTTCTCTAAGTCCCTAGATCAGCAGAAATCTCTAGGTCCCCAGGGAAGTGCCCCTAAAACAATATGCAGAATCAGTACAATAATGGCCAACTCCTGGGAAAGCTGGCTCTGTGCCCCAGTCCTCTGCAGCACCCCTTTTTCCTGACCCAACATCCCATGTGGCTAAAGAATCAAAAACTGGGCCTGGTTAGTGTGTAATCCAGGCAATCAGAAATTAGAACCATGCTGAGCAAAAGATGCTTAGAAACAAAAGCAGAAGACAACTTGCCTAGAGCTAGCCTGTGTGGGGAAACTTCCAAAAGCTGGGGAAAGATAGCTCACGTTTTACATGGTCCAGGAGAGGCAAGCTCATCATCGCTTCCTGCAAAAGAGGAAATTATGTTTCTGTCATAGCAAAATGATTATGTTTTAGGGTGTTCTGTGAATGAGACATGAGAGGGAAAATGCTACCACACAAGTTTTCCTTACATTCAATTCTTCAGAGAAGGCTTCAGCTATCCCTTTCCCATCTCAAAAATTATAAATTGCCATTTTATAGGAGTTTGAGAAGAATATCCAGGAGCCATTCAGAGCCAGGACATTTGGGGATTTGTTTAGGTAAACATGAAAATTCTATCCATTTTTATTCATCCATCCCAGCAGTCAGCCAACATCCTTACAAACTCAAAGGGAAAAATGAAGGTAAACGAATAATTTCGAATACGATATTATCAGTGCTGTGATAGGTTAATGTGCAGGAGACACAAGAAAGAAGGAGTGAATTCTACAATTCTGGGGACAGGGAGTAAGGAGAGATGGATCAGAAAGCTTTTTACTGAGCACACACTTCAACTAAGTCGTTGAACAATGTAAGTATTTATAAGCAGGTAGATTAGCAAAAACTTGAATACTCTCAACTCCAGGAGAGATCCAGGAAAAGAGAGAGTTGTACTATTTCTGCTTGTCCCATTGCCTAATTCTACATGTCAAGGGCCAGCTCAGGCCATATAGATCCCTTATAGCCTTCACTAAACTTCCTCCCTCCTTAGTAATTTTATTTTTTCCCACAGATCTTGAGACATTTCTTAGTTATACGCAAATTACCTTGTGTACATCCACCAGACTGCAAATTGCTTGAGGGCAGGGTCTCTTGTTAATTCATTTCTGCCACGTTGTTGACTAAAACAATGTCTAGGATACAGCAGGTGAACTTTTTTCCACAAATGATTAGAAGTTTCTTGAAGGTAGGAAGTACGTTATTTATCCTTTACATGCCTGGCACAGGGCTCAAGTGGATGTTCAACAAACATTTAATGAACGAGGAGCCCACTGAAACGTCCACATGATAGTGAAACATGGCACACTCACTATGTGTCCTTCCTCTGAGCACCTAGTGTCACTGTCCTTCCTGCCTTTCTCTGGGAAATGAGGTCTTGGGTATCCAGATTTCTCTCACTTTTGTCCTACTGCAACTAGCTCTCTTCTTAAAATGATCTAGGTGAGGATTTGCTAGAACTGCTGATGGCTACAGTTTATTATGTTTAAACTTAATTTAAAAATACACGAATTAACAAATGTTGGGTTTCCAGTATTATTTGTAAGCTATGGAGAAAATATTTTGGAGAAAAATATCAACCCTGAACCTTTCAACCCATGCTAAGGTACAGCTGCCTAAGCTGTAATAGGACTGAGCCTTCCTTTTTGGTTACACACCTGACTGGTCCATTAACATCTCTGCTGTTGCTGTCGACTCGGTTTATTCTGCATGAGTTTGTTTTTGTCAATGGTTTATGTTCCAGTGTTGTATGATGCCAGACAACTTGCAGTGTAACTGCAACAACAATGGCAGCCTGTATTCTAACCCAGATTATTTTGTCATCTCAAAAAGAGACCATGAAATCAACTGATACGACATTTCCCTTCTTTTTCTTAGGATTCCTTTGGGAGGGAGAGGAATAACCTTGAAAGGAGGTGAGAACAGTGATGGATCTTGTGTGAGGGGTTACTCAAGATGACTCATTAAGTTACCAAGAGCTTCACAGACCATCCAAACCTCCCAAACAACCCCTTCAATTCCAGCCCTTGACCTGATCTATGTAGAGGGTTGGAAAATTCACAGCAATAGAAAGCTATGGAAATAGAGTATCATCTACATATATGTTGGGTGATGGGGAGACATGAAGAAGAAGAGACTGTGGAGACAGGAAAGTAGCATTCTTTGTAGTCAGATTTTCCCCAAAATCATCACCTTCTTGAATTTATACACTCACTGTTTATGTACAATGGCCTTAGGTACAGAAGGGTCACCACCCCGAGGGGAACTATATCCTCCAAACAGAATCATAAACCAAATTCTGGCCAGATTTGTCCAGAATAAAATACTACACTTCACCCATTAAGCTAAATCTCCTTTCAACAATTCCCTTCTTACCTGGCCCATGAAATGAATCATGAAGAGATTATTTTCTAGGCAAACTGATAGAAAAATCCTGATGCAGACAGTTCCCCTTCTGATTGCACCTGACTTCCATTCATTGACTATCACATCAAGTAGTGGTTCCAGAAATTCAAAGGAGAGCTCAGCAAAAGAAGAAGGAGAAAAAAAAATCCCACAAAGCTTTTCTAGTATCCACTGCAGTCATCAGATCATAGATCTAAATGTTCGCACGGTATGCTTGATTTGCACATTCCAAACCAATTTGGTAATTTTTTTTTTCATTTTTTATCTGCACGCATGAAGTGATTTGGAATACTGAAAAAATTTAGAATCATATTTCATTTGCCACAGTTCAATTAACTTAAGTGCTGGAACATGCTCTCCAACTGGTAACCAGTTTAATTGGTTACTATTACAAGAGATAAATTCTATAGTCCTGGGGCTCCCCAGTGTCCTTTCTAGACAGGGCCCGGCCATGCAGACGTATGTGGGAGTGGGAAGGTGAGGAGTGTAGCAAAAATTTCTTACTTAAAAAAGATGAAAAATCTAAGAACCATTCTCTTAAAAAAAAAAAAAAAAAAAAAAACCTAAGTATAAGTTTCCATTTTCTGCTGTGATTTTATGACCTTCAGTTCCCTTGGATCAACTTTATAACCACTCAATAAGCAAGAGAAGGGTGTGGATCAAGGGTTGAAGACTTTTAAAGCTATTGCGTAAAGGCACTTACCCATGAACCAAAGTGATAAATAGGAAACCAAGATGCATGTCAGGAATGCAGTGAAGAATGATTAGCTGGGACACTTTGAGCAGCTTGTTATGGCAACTCCAAACACCTGGAAAGAAGGATTTCCTTCTGGCTTACACCAAGGCTCAATGGCTCTAGTTGTATTTGCATTGAAAGGCACTACTGCCACATTGTACAAGAACACTTACAATAGAAAAACATGTAAAGTTTCAAAAGATACAAAATAAAACTGCATTTCATTTTTGGATATATGGAAATGTAGTTAAAGAGTACAAGTGTGTAGGAATAGCACATACTAACTAATGGGGAGAGAATGCTACTGAGGAAGGAAGGAGAATGAAGGGATAGGTATGTGATTTAAGAGCAATCATAAGCATATTAAGTAAAATATTAACATCTCATAAATCTGGGTAGTAGATCCATGGGGCTCAATTCTATTATTTTATGCATTTCCATGTTTATTTAAAATGATTTTTAATTAAAAGTTAGAAACATTTAAAAAAGAATCAGTCCCTGTTTTGCAGCCATTGGTAAACCAGTCACTTCTCAAAAAATTTTTCTGTCCTGGATCACAGACCCTAGGCTATTTGGATTAAGGTTCATGGAATTCTGAAGATGAAAGTTCATGACCACCTTTCCTTCTTCCCCACTTCAAAATCTTAACTGACCTCATGCTGATTGAGGATGACCACTGGATTGGAGATGGGCCTCTGGTATTGCAATGTTAGAAACTGAGCCCCCTTTTCCCTACAAATGATGCCAGGTTCAGCAAGAAAACTACCCCAAGAGGGTCATCCATGAACTAGAACTCTGAATGTCTACCGATCAGTGTCTACAGTAATCCTAAGACTTGATTGTAGATGGGTTAGCATTGCAGAGAGAAATCCAAATAAACATACTTAAGAAATTTTAAGAAGGTCCTCCATCATGAACAGCTGATATCCAAGCTAGCACTGTGTCATAACAATGAATATGATCGCAGAAATGAGGAAGCATTTGGTCCAAAGATATTCCATGTACATATTGCTTGTATGAGGATAGTATAAGAATCTCTGGAAAAGGGGGCTCAGTTTCTCACATTGCAATACCAGAGGCCCATCTCCAATCCAGCAGCCATGCTCAGTGAGCATGAGGTCAGTTAAGATGATGAAGTGAGAAAGAAGTAAAGTTGGTAATGAACTTTCATTTTCAGAATTCTACGAATCTTAGTCAAAATAACCTAGTATTTGTGGTCTCCAGGACAGATGAATTTTTGAGAAAATAACTGCTTTACTAATGGCTGCAAAAACAGGGACTGATTCTATTTTGTTTCCTATATTAGCCTTAAATTGGTAATGTTTATATTTATTTTTTATTTATTTATTTTTGAGGTAGAGTCTTGCTCTGTTGCCCAGGCTGGACTGCAGTGGCACAATCTTGGCTCACGGCAACCTCCGTCTCCCAGGTTCAAGCCATTCTCCTGCCTCAACCTCCCAAGTAGCTGGGATTATAGGCTTGCACCACAATGCCCAGCTAATTTTTGTATTTTTTTAGTAGAGTTGGGGTTTCATCATGTTGGCCAGGCTGGTCTCGAATTTCTGACCTCAAGTGATCTTCCCACCTCAGCCTCCCAAAGTGCTAGGATTACAAGTGTGAGCCACTGCTCCCAGCCCAGGAATGTCTTAATAGTGCTTGAAAAACCATAAAGAGCTCTTAAATTTGATTATTTTTGTGATTTAATTTCTCAGTGGTAAGAATATACCATTTTATGCTTCCAAATCCATTTTAATTTATGGAAGGGGTTTCTACCTCTTTGTAAAGTTGGTTATCAGTGCTTGTAAGTCAGATTGTACACCTTGGAATCACAGCACTAGGTCATTCCTGCTCATTAAGTATGAGGATCTCTGGCCTCGACCCTCAGAGATATTGGTTTTATAGCAATATACTTTCCAAAAAAAAACAATATATGCAGGTAGATGGATAGACAGACAGATAAACAGATGGATACACAGATAGATAGATGATAGATAGAAGATAGATAGATAGACAGACACACAGATACATAGATTCTCAAAATAAGGATTCTGGTGAGAGTTTCCTACTGAAGCTATTAGAAAATACACATTTTAATTTTCTCTTACTACACTGCCAGCTAGATGTGGAGTTCCTAACATGTTAAAGGAGTTCGATCAATGTAGAATGAATGAATGCAATACATGCAGTTTGGCTTCAGTCAGACAGTAGCAACAAAAGTACAGAAATTTTAACCATTAATTACCTCTTACAGAATTTTTTCTTTTGAACATTAATATTTTATTCTTGGAGGGATTATATATAACATGATAGTTTAGAAAATAAGTTTTAGGATCAACTAGACCTTGCCTAAATCTGGGCAGTTTTTCAGCTACCTTAAACCTCCATTCCTGCCTCAATAAAATGGGAAGAGCTGTATACCTACCTTACAGTCTGGTTAGGAGGATTAATGAAGAAAATTCATGTAAACGGCTAAGTAAAGTGACTAAAAGATAAATCTATAATCAATGTTAGCTAATACCATCATCATCCTTGTCATTATCTTCACTGTTTTAATCACATACTGAATTCACTGGACTTTCAAATGGAGGGCAGCTTTTCATATTTGCTTTCTTACCAGCACAAGAAGATTTTTCTAATTTTACAATGAGGATGTTAAGGGGTTATATTGAGCAACATCATTACCTGAGGTCCAATTGCCAGGATACAGGATGACCAGGTGTGTCACCAAGCACTGATTCTAGGAAAGGGAGTCTCCAAGTTGATGAAGTTTCTAAATGGAGTTGATAAAGCTAAGTTTTTAAGACAGCAAAAACAAGCAAATAATGTCTTTAAATTATTGCAATGCCATGAAATTATGTCTCCGTGAAATAAAGCAGATATAGCTTTTTGAGAGGGCTTGAGTTTAAGCTTCAGAGTGCTAAAAGTCGGTGAAGTTTCCTTGCTGGAAATGGCTACTTTGAGATGGTAGAACTGAATCGATTAGGAGAAAATAGGGGGCCTCCTCAATGCATTACTGAAATCTGAAGAGTTCTTTGTATTGTAGAGATTATCTTTTTATCATTCCACAAAATTAAAGCTTAAAAGTTCTATCCAAAAACCTAGCTATGAAGAAATCCTCAAGGGTCTCTCATCAATGTGATAACCAGGCAGTACACAGGAGTTTAATCAAAGGCCAGTGGCTGTCTACATGACACAGAAGCACTCCCACATATAGAACCAGTTTGTGAGGTTCATCCCCTTCTTCACAATTCTACAGCCTAGCTGCACAATTGCCTCTTTTGTTTGTATAATCTCATGGAATGAGTCGGCATACAAGGCAAATAAGAAACCATGGGAAATTCTTGTCCAAACCTTGCTTTATGCTTGAAGTTCAAATGTGTTTGGTTAACCTTCTATTTATTCCTTCTCTTTCCTTCAGGTGACCTTTTTGGTCTTAGTTTTTGCCATGGCATGCCATGGCACACAGTGGCTCAATGGGACTCTGGCACCATGTGACAAAGAAACTCTTATGAGCTGTCTATGAATTATTTCATTCATCAGGTGCACGCATTGGCACTCCCTTTGAATGCTGCCAGCCCTGCCACTGGAAATGGGAAAATGTCAACCCAACACATCAGTACTTCCCACCCTTCAGAAACTGAAGTCAAACAATGGATGGTGAACTCCAATTTTTGCTTTCTGTCCAATTGTTTTCCTGTTGGATAGTCTAAACTGCAATTCAGATTGTTGACCCTGGAAAAGTCAGCTCATTGAATCAGTAACAGGATGCTTTCCCCATGTATACAGATAAATGGAGAATTGCACCGTGCATTGCACTTGATCATGAAATTGCCTGACATGAAAGTAACACGGCTACATCACATGCCTTGTGACCAGTTTACTAGCTTACCCTTCTCTAGGAAGCAGAGTAATTAATCATCATTCTGTGATAGTGTATACACATTGCTGCCAACAAATAGGGAAGTGCTTACAGAGGGCAATACGTCTAAGCACTATGAAACATTAGTCATACATCTGATTAAAGGGTATAGTGATCAAGCTGAAAACCTGCTAGATGGTTAAACTAAGAGCAAGCATGGTTAATTTTCGTTTAAGAATTAAGACAGTCTTTTAAGTGCACCGTGAAGCTATGATAGGAATAAGCAAGGGACCTGGTTGGAAATGAAGTGAGAAAGCAATGATACAAATGAAGACAGGACTTGATTTTCAACACCACCAACGTCAATCAGAGGAAAGTACCTGTGAATTTCCTTAAACGACTTGCTGGAGGGTATTTTGTGGTAACTATATTACTATAGTCACTTTTTTTCATCAATTAGTATTGTTAAAGAGAAGCTTGGCTATAGAGTTCCTAACAGCAGCAAAAAATAAATTCCCTCCAATTAAGTAGTCTAATAAGCTATTTAGGATTTTACCACTTAACATTCTTTCCTTCCCATTTAATTTCGGCTTTCACTTGGATGTCATCTTGTTGAAAATCCATCACAGAAAACTATGTGGAAAAAAAAAGATAATGTTGCTAAGTGCCCCTGATGTTCAAAAACGAGCAGAAGCACAATATTTTTTCTAAATCACCCCAGGATTTTTTCTAATAATTCAGCTTCTTCCTATTAGAAATTAATATATGAAAATATATGAAGATGGTCAATATGCAAATTCAAATATCACACTAGCTACTTGCCTTCAGTAAGTGCTATATGCATAAATTTGAAACAATACAATATTTTAAGGTCCTTGATTATAATAATGCCTTAGTGTGCATATGTGCATGTATAATTACATTCATTTAATTTAATCATGAAAATATTATAGGATCATTTGGTTTTCTCCTCTAAAAGTTCTCTTACTCTTTTCAATTAACTAATTTCACTCTGCCCCTTTATAAGTCAGCTAATGGTAAGTAATGGGTTTTGAGCTAAACAGAATATGGTCACATTCCTCTGGACTTATGCACAGAAAAGAGTCATGTGGGAAGGTGATGGCCTCTTGCCCTTAGCCTACATCCCAGTCATGGAACAGTGTTAGGCTTTTCAGTAGAACCTGGTCCTCAAAATACTCATTTCATAATCATTTCTTCCTACAAGTTTCCAGTGTCCCCAGTGCTAAGAATTTGCCCGAGGGCAGTCACCTGATTACAACAGAAGAGACCTGGAAGCCAGCCCACGTGACCCCACATTCCACATGCTTGACTAGAGTGGAGCTTTTGGGACTCTGCATAGTTACTGGAATCACATGGACTATAATGAGGGAAACATGGGGGTGGAGGACATTTAACATTCTCCATGCACAAGGAGAACAGATAATGCCCCCGTAAGTGGAAAATAAAAATGGGCCATTTTGGATGGAAAGGAGCAAGCATAACATGAAGGTTATTTCATACTGTCCTTCCCCTACCAAGAATATCTTATTTTCCCTCTCACAGAAAATCTATGTTTCTTTCCCCCAACATACTAACAGAGACCAGTGAAAAGAAATAGGCTGCTTTGTGTCCATCAGTAGAATCTATATACCATCTTTTCCCCCAGGGATTAATTCAGCTTTTGATTAAATCTTTCTGAGATTTAAATCATGATGTTACAAACCTCCAAGGAACTCCTCTATGAGTTGTGACCTTCTTTATTACTCTCTGTTGTTTGATAAAGTACAAAGATTGATTTATAATGGAGTGTAGCATGTTTGAAAACAAGAAATAGCAACGACAATTGCAAGATAGAAGATTAATATAAATATTGCAAATGGAATGTTTTAGTTAATATATTCTATAATTAATACTGAGTTACAACTGTGTAACTGGTAACACTACTGTCAAACCAATATACCAACGTTATTAGGACTGTAAATTATATCCAATTATTAGCTAAATAACCCTACAAAGAAAGAGAAAGCCAGCAATGCTAAAAAATAATTTCAACTCAATATCATACTGTTTATAGTTTAGACAGATCTGGTTTGGAGGACTTTTGAATTGAGACAATCTTCTCTTAAAAAAGCTGTATCAAATGTTAATTTATGTTTGTCAGCCTAATTTTGGTTTTAATAATTATTTTGCCATTAGTATTAATAAGAATGGAAGTGATTCAATGTTTTGAGGACAATATGAAATAAATCCTTTATTTCAATCAGGATATTCCAGTACCAAACTAGCAGCTACTAATGCTGCTTCGGAAAACCCTTCATTCTCTCTCTGCCCTCAAAAGATTTGTTAGGGTAAAAAGTTAACCATTTAGGGACGAGTTCTAATGTCCTTGCTGGTTCCAACTAGAAGATTAAAAATGTCTTATGCAACTTAAGCATCAATAGAAAAGTCAGAAATTGAGACTTATCCATTGAAACTCAGGGGTGCTTGGTATCCAGTTTCAGATAAATGCAATATTTGGGTAAGATAATGATAAGTTTTTATTTCCATTATGATAAAATAATTGATGAATTTTATGCTGATATAAAACAATCCATGGGGAAGTGTTCTTATGCCATTTGGCAGATTTCAATACACTTCTGATAGCTCTTATCACATTTCCAGTATTTACAAACACTTTCTTCTCTCTGGGAGATGGAAATGCTGGGATATATTTAGCCACCTTTCCCCAATGTTGTTTGTGTTGAGTCTTACGCTGCAAATGGTTGGGAATGAGAACAATCATCTGAAATTGGGCAAGGGCATTCTCTGTCATTAGGACCACCATCATCTACCAGGCACAATGGACATCCTGACAGCACAATGTGTCTTCAGCTATCAGCTCATCCCATATTTAACTAATCCAATGACTTCCATACGATGGGGAACTGCATCCTGTTACAAGTCTTCAAAAAATACTCAGTTCATCTACAACAAAATTGCTTTCTATGCTGAATATTCAGTGTGTTTTTTCCCTAGGGGAAAGAGCTTGTACTTAAAAATACACACTTCCCAGGGTTAAGTACAAAAATAGAGCTAATCCATTTGATAAAATCCCATGTCACTTTTCACCTCTGAACGTTCGTTATAGAAATCACCACGTCTGCCTTTGCCATTTAAAAAAAGACAAGATACAGAAGGTACACATTACCTTAGAGCTGAAATGCATCCATGAATATGGAAAAGCAGGGAGAAAGGGAGAGAAAGCCAGAGAGGAAACAGCATAATAATAAGCGAGTAATGGGTACTGATCTGAGAAACATGCCAGGAGTTTGGTTACGATAAATAAGAAAAGCAGAAGTAGATTTGAAACATTCGTTTCCCTTTATTAGCTCAGTGAGGCTGATGTGTACTGCACATTTAAAAAAAAAATCACAGGAATTTTCATACAATGAATAAAACCACAACAATACATGTAGAATTGGCAGGTGGAAAAAAGGCCCGGCAAGGGCTCAACTAATCGCTCACTTTCCCTCTTCAGCATAGTTCAACCAACAGTATTACACTTTCACCTACAAATCTTAAAGTAGCTCCATCAAATCAGCAGTTCACATTATTGAAAATGTCTGTCACATAGGTACAAATTTAGAATCATCACATTATAGTACATGGCTATTCTAGGTCATCTATAGATCAGGTCTTAGACTACAGTGATTGAAGTTCTCATTACAGCCATCAAGAAAGGACACATAATCATTACCTACTGGAAGCTCACATCTAAAGGCATGAAAAGGTTTCCTTTTTTCAACTGACCCAAACATCATACCCCAATAGTGCAAAGTTCCCCTCTCTGCTGCTTTGACTGTTGACAGCCCAACCATTGTTCTCGGAGTTGTTTAGCAAAAATTGATTTTGTTGCACTGGAAGAATTATTCTGCTACATCTCTTTAAAAAAGAAAAAACCCCACATTACTAAAGCACCAGTTCGGTTACCAAAATTGTAGATGTGGTACTTACCACAGCATGAAGGCAATGGCCCATGGTCATCTAAAAATCCTACAGATCTATGCTGAAATTTGCCTCCAGTGATGATGGGGTACACATGTTCATTTGAAATATTCTCTCCCAAAAAAATAAAAATAAAAATGAGAGGAGCACAGCTTTATTTTGATGGGCTACCCACAGCATCTGTATAAAATACAAAAGCTCCACTAATTTTAGATGCAATTTGAAGTCCATTGAGGAAAACTATCTTCATGGTAACAGTATTTGTCAGGCCAGAGGGGGGGATAAATTAATGCTCAATATGATATCTGTAGTGTTGTCTTTTGATAAGAAAAGAAACCAAGTATTCCACTCATGTCAACAATCCAGGGCAAAAAGGAGAATGTATTTAAAATTGGATCACAAAAATTTAAAGGCAAAATAGAGAACACATCTGGTCCTTGAACACATAATAGGATTTACTAAATATCGATTTCTTAAAAATAATTTATTGCTCTTAATAGTCTTTTTATTATTATTCTACAACAGAAGATACTCAAAATTCAGAAAGAAAGACTGTAAACTTTAGTTTGGCGTTCACACAGAGTTAAAATACCTGCATTTAACCTACAGAACAACAAGAATTAGGCGGATTAAAGATGTGTTACTGTTGTAACGCAGAACCTGTGAACAAGTTTTTATTTCATAGTATTTTTATTGCTTTCTATCTACTTAGAAATAAGAAGCCAAAAAATCAAGCAAGCATCCGACAGGACAAACAGTGGATTCACTCAGAACACAATATGCTGGTGATAAATGAATGCAGCTGTCAAAATTAGCTGCATTGGCCTGGGGGTGAAATCCGTCTTATAAGATCGTGTTGGGTGAGAGAAAGGAAAAGAACAATTAAGTAGTAGGTGTATCATGTCTTCCAGAAAAGTCATGTCAGCCAAACAGTAATCGAATCTCAATTTAGAAACTTGAATACACACTCCAAACGTTACTGAATTCCATTCCAGGGACTCCACACTCAGATGAAATCCTGATGCTCAAAACGGAGGTTTTTCTGAAGTTTTTATTGAATTTAGCAGAAGCAATGTCATCAAGAACAACATCATGGTCACGTCAGAGGCCATGCTAGTGCAAGTAGAAACACTGCTTCTGCAAAAGCTGAATTTCCCAAATAAAGCACTTACACTCCAACCTGACAATTGTCATGCATCCTAGGTAGAAAATTTCCACTGGCTTTATTTTCATCATCTCATAATTTATAATAAATAGGCTATCTGCAACTGATAAATATGTCTCTTTAGTAAACAAAGGAATGAAATATCAGTATTTATACAGGATGCATAACTGTAAAAAATACAGATAAATACCATCATCATACTCTGCCAAGGGAAAGAAATACTGGCTTCAAAGATAGTCTTCAGACACACATTAATTATTGTAAAAATCATACTATAATTATTACCTCAGCATTTTGTATCAAATTAAAATCACAAAAATTAAAACAAAACAGCATTTTAAAAAGATTTTTGACTTCTAGTTTCAAAACTACTGTTGATAGAGAAAATAAAAACATTTCTTAATGGTTACCCATTGAGAGACTTTACATAAAATCATGATATCTTCTAGAAAAATTTTAGATGAGAAAATTTCATTCCCCTAACAAATCCAGTGTATAAAACTTCAAAGAAAAACAAGCGACAAGAAAATGTGGAGAAATATCGCAGAAGTGGTTAATACCTTTAGGGGACTAGGATATTTTTTGACAAGATGCTTAGATCGAAGCTCACCTAAGGGATGGATGTGCGGAAAGCATCGTTTTGCTCTTGTTGCACTCAACAGACACACACACTGTCTTTTTGTTTTTACAATCAAATATATATAAGCAGTAAGTTCAGCTTCTAAATATGTTAGTGTACAATAATTGTTTCACCTCATAATTACATTTGAATATTCTTGATTAAGAAAAATTTAGCAGTTTTGAAAAGAAGGCTGCATTTACAGTGCATAGCTGTAACAAAAAAGAACATTGTTGTATCGTATATACATAAAATAAAAATACTCCATTTAACATTTGTAAATACTTAACTACATCAGAGAATGTAGCAATTACACTATCTGAACACATCTCAGAGAGTTCTACCCAACTCTCATTAGTAATGTAACCCGGTGTCCGCTCCTCAGAAAGAACCGCTGAACAAGCTGCACGCTTGACCATTGACAAGGCTTTTGAAATTTGCAGTGGAAGATCAACATTTTGGACATTTACATGGGTGTCTAGGATAAAGGACGAACTACAGAAACTTCAAAATGTTAGGAAACTTTAGCATTCTGGTGCCCGCAGTATCCTCTCCCACCCAGATTCCATGGCAAAAGGAAAAAGAAAAAAAAGAGAGAGAGAGAGAGACAGGATATTAGTTCTATGGAACCTGTGGTTTCTTCAGGATTGTCATATAATCATTAGGTTATGAGAGAAAGCTTGCTTCAAGTTGATTCTGCACTTTCTTAAAAAAAGAGTACAAAGGCTGATGCCCAGACATCAGTGGCTGTGATTTTAGGGTGGTTTGTGGTTGGTCTGGTTGGTTGGTTGGTTGGTTGATTAGTTTTCTTTCCTTTTTAATTTATATATATTTATACATTTTTTTCCTTTAGAATAGAATATGAACATTTTGAAGTTCTAGGTTTTAAGTGTGTCTTCATGGAACTGCTGCCATTTGAAATGGTTTGCCCTTGCACATTCTGGTCAGGTGCCCCCAGTCCTCACATGTTCCCACACATACTTCCCCTAAACCAAGCTCACACACCACACATACACACACACACACATACATGTGCACACACACACACTCCATTACCAAGAGACTCCAGGAAAAGCAAAGCTGACACCCATGAATAAACATGTGCTTACTGGATATCATTCTGTCTCTTGCCTCTTCAGCAGCTGTGTTCATGTAAACCATTGTTGTTGTTGTTGCTGTTGTTGTTCTTGTATTGTTGTTGTTTTGTTTTGCTTTGTTTTTGTACAGAGAGTGTAAAGTAGGAGAAATTCCTAAGTATGACTTGCAATAGTCTGTTAGGGAAGGACGCACTGTCCCATGAGGTATTCACCATCCCTCCGTCATCCTCAGCTAGGGAACATGTTACCTGCGCAAGCTTCTCTGAGCTTCTTTCAGTAAACTATCAAAATCCAGAGAGTCATACTTGCTCTTGGTGGAAGCAGGGTCAAAGTCATCTGAGTTTGAATCTGAAAGAAACCCAAGCCAGTTTAGACACACGCTTTGCTGATGGCCATTAACTCAATCATTCCAATTCAAAACGACTGGATTTGATAAAAACTTATCCAATCAATATACTTTAAAAAACAATGTCCAGATTTTATTGGATATGCATGGGTATATAGGAAGAGGACCGGGAGTAGTGAGCTTTCAAAAACACTCACCTGTTGACTCATTTTAGGCTTAAACACTCCTGGGAGTTATGCAGAGCAAATGTCAATATATCTCTGGCAGATAACCACCCTCCCCTTCCCACTGGCATGTCAGATGACTTGCCCATGCTTCCTCAATAACTTAGATGTAGACGTGAGAGTATAAGCTGGAACTGATTTTCCTATTTAATGGGATTCATTTAATTGAGCATAAAAGCCAGTTGAGTATGAGAGAAATAATCATGAGAACTTCCCCTAAGCTTCAACCTGCTGCTTCTCTTTGAGGCAGGAGGGGTCATATGATGTGGTCCTCTACTTCTGTACCTCTGGGCATCCCAGAAATATTGGTGCAAATTATCCTCAGACTGGAAGGCCAAGAGAAATGCTTCACATCCCAGGAGAATAAATGTGGAGAAAGGAAATAAAGTGCAGGTATAAATAAAGCCACGCCCTTATTGGACTCTTAAGCTAGTCCAAGTCAGCTTTTGGGCAAAGTTTCACATGCTACTTCAAGTAGAGCTTAACAAAACAGATATGTTTTAGCAATATTGAATGCAAAGTAAAATTACGTTAAATATTCCCGCTTTTCTTCACTGAATTCTATGAAAAAGTCAGATATTTCTACTGCTCTTGGAAATAAGAAAGAGTGGCTTAGAACCATAATAAAAAGCCACTTGTAAATATATTAATTCTTTTTGAAAACATTTATTTGAAGAAAAACAAAACCATTCTGGAAAACTAACAATTCTACCAAAGTATAAGCACTCCCATGCTTTTCCCAGAGTAACTTACAAAATGGAAATGGTCAAAGTAATAGAAGGATGTAATACTAGATACTACAGAGGCATAATCGTTGACCTAAAAAGTTGTTTTGCTGACAAGATTGCAATGCCCCGAGCTCCCTAGCCTGACCATCCCCTTTCCCAAACTTCAATCTACCTTTACATACTTAGATTTAAAGACAAGAAAATGTCTTTACTTATGTTTTCCTTTCATTCTCATCATCTTTTGTCTTTACTGACTTTTTTTCAGCAAGTTTTTTAAGGTAAGAGCAACAAGAACAATTACAATCTTAATCATAAAAAACAGAGACAAAAACTGGCCAATCTTTCCTCAATAACATCTGAAATAGTCAATTCTTAAATTACACTGCCTTCAACGCTCCTCTTCATAGGCTAATGAATGGTTTTCTTGTATTGCTAAGGCCTCACAAACAACTGCTGTTCAAATCAAAATCTGTTTTGTAGAGATGAAAAAAAATGTCTAGCTCATTGCTAGAGATTTGTCTGAAATCAGAATTCCACTCACATTGTAGATCAAGAAGAAAGATTCCTCCAGTGATGGAGTCTGTGATAAAATCAGCCTGGAACCATCAAGGAAATATATACATACCTTTCCTTGAGGAATACTTTGAGAATACTTTAAATTTCCTAACTTTGCAATATTCTAAGTAAACTCTAGAATTTCAGTAGTTTCTGTATTTTGATTAGCAAATATTAAAAAAATTGTGAAATAGTAGTTCTCAAGAGTTTCTTCACTGTGAACTATAGTATTCACATATGTACCCATTTATATAGGCACATTGTTACTCAGAAAACAACCAAAAAATATTTGGTTGCATGAGATGGAATGTGGTTACACTTAATTTCTGAGACAATAACATCTACTTTGCCACTTTCTCTTCTGCTAATGAAAGGATATTGGAATACAGTGAACTGGAATACAAATGTTACAGGAATAATTCAAAAAGCCACTCTAATTTTTCAAAATAAATTGTTATAAATAATAATACTGTACTATTTGAAACAATATCACACTTATATTCCCAGCACCTGGAAAACTGTTGGCACAAAGGAGGTACTCAAATTAATATTTGTTAAAGGAATATACTAATCTTAAGCACCAAACTATTATTAAAAACATGGTTGAAAATATTTCTATTGGGATGTGGGAATGATTTATCAATGAATGGCAAAGGAATACATAAAGTTATATATATAATCAAGAATATTTATAATACAATAAATCCATTTCAGTTAATAAATAATTTATAATGTATGTGTCATTTTTTTATATGTTTAAGTTATATAACATCACTAATTTCTAATCAAAACTATTACATTCATAATACTGACCCATCTTTCTATTTGGATACTGTAGTCCTACTTTAATTTCTCTTCGTTTTTCCCCCTCTGACATTTTTTTCATAGAGGTCTGTAGAAAGATCCATTTGCTTATAACACAATAAATAGAAAGGCACACAGACTACAGATCGAAGAACTTAAATCTTGGCTTCATTCTTTTAACCTTGATTAAGTCATTTTAATCTCTCACTCTCATTTATAAAACTGGGTCATAAATAGTAGCTGAAATATTGTTATGTTTTGCTCTAACAATAGTGTAGGCACCATTATCTAGTTTCAATAGTAGAGAAATAGGATGTATATAAGCTGACTTAATTTGGGAAAGCAAGTAAACAGAAAGAAAATTGGTTAAATCTATCTAAAATGATAGGTTACTTTCCTGCCTTGGCAAAATTAATCTGTGTCACATCATTTTTACTTTACTGTTGTGACATATGTGTAAGCTCCCAATCAGGACAGCTCCCATGCCCTGAAGCATGCATGGACACTAAATACAGTGAGCATAAGAATATTTAAATTCTTCAGGGAACAAAGACAAGACACATGAGAACTTTTCTGAGTTTCAAAGCTGATTCCTAGAGTTGATTCATCCATTTTAAAACGACTTTACACTTCTAACTTCTCATCCCCATCACTTTAAATTATAATCCTAGCCACCATTTATTAAGCACCTATGTTATGCCAGACACCGTGCTAATAGCATCACAAACGTTTATTTAATCCTCACAATAACACTATACGGTATTTCACAAATGAAGCAGAACTGAAGGGGTTGAATTGTTTACCCAATGGCAGTGGTAAGCTAGATTTCAATCTCAGGTCTGCAGGATTCCAAAGCCTGGCCTCTTTGGACTATACAATGCTGGAGCCCAGAAAAAAAACTACCTTTTTGCCATTGTGGAGCTTGAGGGAATTGGAAAAATCCATGCTACTACAATGCACATCAAACATACTTTTCGGAAAATACAGAGCGAGCTTAGCAATGGCAAAGTTTCTATTGCTGTCGGCTAGGCAGGGAGATAACGAGAGAGGAAGCATTCTTCTTAGAAATATTTCATGGAGGCTCCAGTTCAATTTGGAAATACCATCCAATCCTCCCTCTACCAGTGATGAATCGTGATCTAAAGGCCCCTCTAGGTAGCTTATTTTAAACTCTAGATGTTTTGAGAGACTAGAAACACCCTGGCCTTCATCACTGAAGAAAATAAGTCAAATCAACTCAAGACTTCAATCTGTCTTGACTGTTTTTATCAGCCAACATGTGAACAAATGACTTGCTACATTCTATATTTTCATCCCTGGCCCCCTATTTTTCTAACAGTCAGCTGCCTCTCCCCTGCTTCCTACTATCTATTTAGCTGTGGAGTGAATTATAGCATATTCCCTCTGAACAATGCACATCACCTGTATCAATTACTCTAGGAAGACATTCCTTCATTGGACAGAAGAAAAAAAATCCCTGTATTTGGTATTCAATATTTCTTTCTTTATACCAACCCAGAGAAAGTGCAAATAGACATCTAATAATGCTGAGGACTAGATTTATATATTAATTTATGGTTAATATTACAAATGAATTTAAAATAATTATGTCATATGCACAAGGCATTTGCCACTTTCCTTCCTCAAAGAATTTAAAGGCTTACAATGCACACATGAGATAGGGAATGACATGCAAAGGAACAAAATTAAAATTGGAAATGAAATTAAGATGTCCATTATTACATTATTTATAATATTGAAAAATTAAAAATTAAACAAATGTTTACTATAATGTAATGACTAAATATAATGGTACTATTCACTCAGCAAAATATGGTGCAACCATTAAAGCATGTTAAAAAATTATTTTTAATCTTGTAAATCACAGCAGGACATGAATTTATATATTAATCGAGAAAAATAGAATTTGGAAGTGTATATATAAATATATATATATATATATATATAACTTCAATAGTAAGAAATTAGACATTCTGAGACAAAATACTGGAAGGCAAATCACTTCGTTGGTAATAGTGGTTATTCCTGGGTGACAGGTTGATAACGCGATTGTATTTTTTTTTAATTCTCCACATTTTACCCTTTGAGTCTATACATCTTTCCTAACAGGAAAAATAAATACTATGTATGCTTCAGTTTCCTTGTCTGTAAAATGGGGATGATAATAATAACATACAGTTCCTAGGATAGTTCTAGCAATTAAATGGAAAATGCTTACAATGCTCCTGGCACAGTGTCTGGCACATGGAAGCACTCAACAAATAACAGGTGTTTTTTTTCTTTTGTTTTAAAGAAAACATAGTGTGATTTAGTATATGAAATTTTTTCTCTCTAGCTGTAGTTCATAGAAAATGATATTTCTAAGTAGTCTGTGAAATAATAAGAAAAAAATATGAGACTTTTGCATATTCTGTTCCATAAAACAATGATGGCAATGCTATGGTTTGTGAAAGGATTCAGGGTAGGCCTAGAAAGCAAAAACAGGTTACAAACACACACACGCACACACACAAATCATAAACACATGCAGACACAATACCCACACACATACACACACATAGACACATGATATCTACACACATCTGCACAATACATGCACACACAAAGCACAATACCACACACATACATGTTTAATATTCATACAACACACATACACACACACAGTATCCACACAGATACACGCAATGCATGCATTCACAAAATATAGTGCTGCACGCACCCACAACACACAAAAATCATGAACACATGTAGAAATACACAATATTCACATACGTACCTACCACAATTTTCAGAACCTGAGTAGATGGTACAAAGAATTTACATTCGTCCTTTCTTACCAAAACCTAGGCCCCTTTCTTCTGAAACTGTCTTATACATTTTTCTCAAAAATCGGTATTCAAACATTCCCTTTAGTAAAATAAAGTGATGGTTCAACCCAAGGTGCCTACGGATTATGTTTGCTCCCATCTTGAGCTCTACATTATGGATTCCTCATTCTATGTACAATAAAATCCATACCTAGGTCTGCATAGTTAGACTTGAAAAATTGCTTGCGTCCACAAAAGTACAGCTCGAAGTCAGTTTCGTTCGACCTGCGCAAAGTGTATCCATTTTCAAGAGCAGCAAAAGCATCACAGGTATAACGGTAGGTAATGAAACCATAGCTGTCTCTGCAATGGACAAAGAAGAGTTCAAAGCTGGTTAAGAAGCATTAGCATATGGGACTGTAACCCTTTCTACTTTGTGAGACTTCTCCGGTGCCAACGTCTGAGCCACTGCATCCATTTATCAGTGTGATTGTCCTGTCAAGCAGCTAAATACTTATTTCTGGGACAGGAAATCTCAACTAGAAAGATTAATAAATAGGGATGAAAGAAAATAAATAAGGTTCTGAACTCAACATGTCATCTGTCAAAGCACTTACACTGGCAACTCCCATCCCAGTAATCTTATGGCCATAATTTTTTACATACGTCAGCTTCTAAACAAGAAATAATCTGAAGATTCTCACCCATCATCCCGCAGATTTACTGTGCACTCCTCAATTTCACCAAAAACTTCAAAACGGTCCCTCAGTTCTGTCCGTGTTGTGTCAGGTCTGATTTTACCGACATAAATCACACGGCGTTCTTCCTATGGGGGGGAAGAAGGAGACGGTTTTGCTAGTTCTGGAAATGGGAAAGAAGCTAACCCTCTAGAAACATTCATAAGTGTACAATCATGTATAATAAACCCCACTGAGTATGGCAATTAGAGCAAAACATACACTACAACTGAAGGAAAGACTACATTTGAACCAAGTGTTAATTCCCATTTCGATATCAATCTCTTCTCACTCACATACATTCTTCTCTTCACCTCTACTCTTTTCTACTTTTCCTATCTGTCTCTGTTCTACTCTCAGATAAACTGGATGTATTAGAAAGAAATCTGTATAATGCCCTTTTTTAAAATCATGGAACAATACCTATTAAATATTTGAACATTTGTGACTTGATTATTAATCAAAATTGTTATGAAACTGACCTGGCTTACCAAACTATTACATTTCTCATTAACTCAGAACTCTAATAATGAAATGAATAAATTCTGACATCCTCAAAAAGAGTGGCTCTTAAACTCTACTATAAATAAAAATTACTTGGGGTGCTGGTTAAAAATGCAAATTGTTCAGCTTCATCCCAGCTGTACTAAAAAAACAAAGTAAGATAAAGTTCTACAACCTTCATTTTTAATAAGCACACCCCAGCGATTTTGATGCAGGTGGTCCAAAGACAATAATTTAAGAAATACAGTCTTAAATGTAGGCCATTTTAAGCCATGAGTCTCCAAAGAATAAGAGCTAAATAAAAGAGGCTATAAATTTCACTTTGCCAATAAATCTAGTCTTATTTTAGGAACAGACTAGCGGGGTGTGGCCTAATTTTCACAAGTGTAGTCAATATCATCATAATCTGAAAGTCATCAGCAATTTATAACCTACAAAATATAGGAATAATATTTTACAGCCTGAGGATAAATTCTTTTTTTAAAGCACAGCAATGTATTCTTAGTGTAAGAGGCAATCCTATAACTCTCGTTCCATGAAGATAAGCCCAAAGTTATGGTGTCTCTCAAAGTTTTAAGGACATAAAGAGTTAATACAAAGAACGTGCTCACCAGCTAGTTTATATATATACCAAGGACAAACAAGGATAAAATGAATTTAAGGTTTCAGAGATTTAAGTTAGGTTGAAGCGAAGACAAGAAACAGAGGACTGAGGTACAGACTTAGCTTGCCCAAGAGTTTTCTTTGGAGGTACTCTCAGTACCTGGTCTTGCATGATGAAAAGAGTAATTCAGGCTGAAAACAAAAAGATTCCCTATCTTATTTATTGAATGGTTTTCCTTTTCATATGTCTGGTATTTGGCAAAGAATCTGGTAAGGAGTAGGCATCCAACGAGCATTTGTGAAATGTAACCGAACCATTCACAGACACTGTATCTTCCTAGATGATACGATTACTAATGTGTGGGCTTATTCTACCATATGTAACATTCCTGCCTCTATATTTTATTAGGAGAGTAAGTTCATCTGAGCCTCAAGTGCAAATATTCAACTATCTACTTGACATCTCAGGTTGGTTGTGCCTGAGGAACCTCAAACTACACCAGCCTTACCAAAGCCCAACCCTCCAGCCTTGCACTCTCCCCCATTTGGTCCTTTCCCAATGTTCTTGTATTAGTGAAATGAACACCATCTAGCCAGTTATTTAGGACAGAAACTTAGTACCTCCCTTTACTCCTTTCTCTTGGTTGTCTTCACATATCTAATCAATCATCAAGTCCTATTGATTTGTATCTCCTAAATCTCTCTCTAGTCTATTTGCTTTATTTCATTTGTCCTAAGCCAAACCTCCAGCTTCTCTTTCTGGACTAGTATAACAAACAATCTCTTAACTTGAATCTGCGTATATGTTTATTCTCCTCCAATCTATTTTTCCATTGTTGTTAGAATAGTCTTTGCTAAGACAACAGGAATCCAATGATGTCCATTAACTTCTAAAACATTCCAATGGCGTCTCATAACTTTTAATGAAAGACCTAAATCATTAACAAGACCTGAAAGGCCCTGTATGGTCTGGACCTGTTGTCACCATGGGCTTTATCTCTCAGATCACATTCTTTCTGTGACTCTCTTTTCCAGCCATGTTGAGCTTCTACTCGTCTAGTACATACTGTGCACCTTCCTTCCCAAGGTCTTTGCACATGCTGTTTCCCCTGCTACCGGAACACCCTATTCACACTGCACCACTCCCAAGCCTCTCACATACACATACTGTCTACAACAACCTTGAGCTCAGCAATCACCTTTTTTTTTCTGAGACTTGCAATGAGGTCAGAATTCTATTAGTTGCTCTTATGGAAAACTCTGCTTTCCAATTGTAATTAGTAGTTTATCCACTATTTAATATCTGCCTCCCCCAGGATAATAAAAGCTGCATGACAGTACAGACCATATCTGTTCTACTCACTACTGTGTTTATTTTAAATAAAGCACTAAAACATAACAGACTATCAATGAATATCTGTTGTAAAATCAATCAGTTACTAATCAATTATTCATCTTGAACATTTACCCCATTCCCTTCATTACATCAAAGATGCCTAAATGTGGTCCTTATTTTCTGAGACTCTCCAGCACAAAGGAGAAGGAAAATTAGGTTTGGTGCTTTATCACAGGGAAAAAACCTTGCTCATATAGCTCAGTTGAGTGAAGAAACAAAGATTTCCATAATTTGTTTTTACAGATTTAAGTATAAGAAGTAGCTACACGTTTTCAACTACATGTTTGCAGGGATCTTGCTCATACAAATCACTTGTGAAAATCAAAGGTAGGGGATAACAAACAGTTGGTAAAACATAACTCTTCTGACAATAGCCATTGAACCTAAATAACTGACCCAATGAAGTAGAGTAAACAGAGCAGGTTGCCTGATGCCCTTCCATGTAGATTGTATGTCTCAATTGAAGGCTGTGATGGTGCTGCTTCAGAGCACCGAGCACATCCTGGCAGTCAGGAAGTAGAAATGGATAGAGAGGCACATCCCAGACCATCATTGCACACTTGAGCAAGGGAATCATAACACCACATTCCATTCTATTTACGCAGCCAGCTCTAGTCAAACAGCCAAATGTGATGGGACTGTTATCTAAACTTAAACTTCCTGGCGCCAGCTTTCATGGGTGTTAAGGAATTTTATTTTTTAATGAGCCTTTTAGGAAAGTTACTACTGTATAGAGAGAGAGGAGAGGGAAATGCAGAAGTGAGAGAAAGATATTGAGCCATTGCAAAGAAATTGCTCAACTACCATTATGGGAATACACACAGCCTATGTATTCAAGGAAATTTGAAGTTAAAGTGAAAATCGACCATATGTATGCCCATATGCAGACATATTGGGACAGTCTCTGAATTGCAGCTTTATACTAAGTTGTATGCAACAATGATCCCATACAAAATATAAACCAGAGGACCTTTTATAATGGATACTGATACATTCTACAGTAAAAAGAAGATATAACCTAGAGGGGGAGAAACAGGAAACCAAAGGGCTGCTCCACAATTGCTTGAATTACCTGTTTGTCTACCATCTCTTTTTATGAACCACAGAAATGGGACCATGCCTCCTACCTTACAAAGATCAGAGATTGAATACATGTTGAAATTCTTATTTGAGAAAATTACTGAAGTGCTTGATTTTCCTACAGGTAAAAATGAAAATAAAAGGCATCCAAATGGCTAGAAAGCAAAGACAAAAATCTTTCCAAGATTGGCCAAAATGTCTAGCAAAGAACTGATTCTTTTAAACATGTTGCAGTTGTACTAGACAGATGAATAGATTTCATATCTTTAAAAAAACCTTAACATTTGCAGCCAATTTTTCAAGACATTAATTTCTAAACAGGAGATGAAAGGAAAAGAAATCAAAATGCTTAATAACATTTTCAACTTCTTAAAGGCTTGGAGGAACTCTAAACCTTTGGAAATAGCTCCTTGAAAAATGATTTTCAGGCTGGTTTTCACTATTGAGGAGGGTGTAACATTTATCAAATAACTTTTAGCTTCAATTTTTCACAAAAGCTAGTATGCTGATGGGGTGGATAATAAAATTGAAGATTTATGTTTCATTAACAGCTACAGTAAATCCTCATTCTACCAAAACACAGGGGATAAATAAAGAAATAAAAAACTAACTGAATTAACTGACTTCACATTACTAAAACCTTTATCAAAAAGAGTCTAGAGCTTCCCAGTTAGCTGGGGGAAAATATACAATGGTTGTTTCTCATCAAATAAACTACTCCTGATAAAAGGGGTTTGACTAAGAAAAGGCAGAAGGTAATAGAGAGATGAACATTTGTTGAATTCTTACCTCTGCATTTGATGCTTTTTAATGGGTTATCTCTCTAAAATGTCCTATTATGCTAGGTAACAAGGAAGAGCCTGTATAATGTAGATTTCAGCTCTCTCCCACGTTTCCAAATCAGAATAATATAAACATCTTTCCTTCATGCTAAGGAAACTAGATATCAACTTTGGAAATGAAAGATTGGATTTCATTCCTAGATTAGCTGTAACCTGACTGCCTCAAAAATTGCAAAGATATTTTAAATATCATGGATGAATTCTAAAAAATGCTGAATAGTGTTTTTTTTCTTGTCCTTAATATTGATTATGTAACCTAATTCAGTAGATATTCAATAAATGCCTACTACTAGGGGGTGTTCTTAGAGAAAAAACAAAATTGTAGCATTGAATTTTCCAAAGTGTCCCCCCATTCAAGTACTGTGTGCAAATATCCCTGCATAGCACCTACAGCTGGTTAATGTTAATAAGTCCAGGTAGTCTACTTAAGAGCTAAGAGGCAAATAAAAGCTAACATGCAAGTAAACACACTGGTAAGTCAGAAAACATGAAAACTATAGAGTAAGAGTATGGATAACTACTTTTTAAAAGAGCTTTACTGAAGTATAATTCATATATCAAAAATTGTACATATTAAATATATACATTTTGATAGGTTTGGACATATGCCTACATCCTTGTTATCATCACCACAAACACGATACCATATGTATCCATCACTTCCAAAATTTGTGTACTTTTGTGTTTTTTTTTTCTCTGTGTGTGTGGTGGGGGGGGGGGGTAACTTAACATGAAATCTAACCTCTTAACATTTTAAAGTGTACAAAAGCATAGTTAACTATAGGAACTATGTTGTATAGCGAATCTCTAGAACTTATTCATCTTGCCATAAAACTGAATATTTCTTAATATTGAACTAGAGTCATAATATAACATATACTTGTGTATCTAAAATATCTCTTTAAAGACACTTGAATAGAAAGCTATTTCATTTTCTCAAAAAAAGAGTAACTCCGAGGAATGGCACAATTTTTTTTCATTTCATTTGGAAGAAGTTTATAATTATCAGCGGTAATATAGTGTCTCTGGCTTCTGAGCTGGACACTGACCAACAGAGAAGTAAAATAGCATAGTCATTGCTGCCCGAGCACACCTGGTTTTGGTTTTCAGTGCTGAGCCATATAATGATGTCTGGATTTGCCCTTTAAATTAACCACCCATTATCATGTTTTCTGGAAGAAAAGTGTACAGACTGCAAATGGAGTTGGACTTAGAACTTCACAAGAAATTAGAGCAGTGACAGTTTAGACATTAAGTACTAAACTCTGGTTTGCAGAGTCCCAGTATAACTTGAATTATTTCACGCTTACGAGTCTGAGAAAGGCAGAAAGTGAATTGCTTTTTGAGAAAGAGTGGATGGAAATTACAGGAAAGTGGCAACTGAAACAATGATAACACTGAACCACTATATATGGTTTTACATTGGTTATTATTAATTATTAGTGTTCTCTTTGCTTTCTGATTTAGTTCACTCAACTAGGGTTGAATTAAGATTTTAGAAACATAAGCAATGAAGAGTTTACAGATCTCCTGAAACACCTCCTACTTATGGAACTCAAAACAGAAGTAATGCAGACAAATGTTAAAAAGATGACTTTAATTTTGTAAAATATCAATTATTAAATTTTTAAAGGTTTTTTTTTCCCCCATTGGCTTTTGGAGCCTCTGTTTTTTTGGTTCCCTAAATATATGATTGCTTTGATTAATGGATAACCCAATACTGCACCCAATATATCTTCAATGTAATTTGCTTCTTACTCATTATATTAAGAGTGTTTCAAAAATTGAAAGGACGCCACCCACCTGATTAACCTAGGTCTGGACTGTCCCAGCTCCCTTAGCTGTTCTATGTCTAAATTTTCAAGTTAATTTTTTTCAAATCAGTTAAAAATCATTGCATGTATCCCTGCACTCAAGTCCATAAAAATATACTTTGGGAATGCATTATGGCACTGGAAAGCCAACCATTTGGAGGAAGGAAATCAATCAAAAAAATATTCATGTGGGTAAACTCATTAAATAGTTCCACGAAGCCTTCAAGACAGATTTCAAAATCTTTAGCATAAATTATAAGACCCTTTAGGCTGTCTTCCACCATTCCCTCTAGACTTATTTCTTGCCCCTCTTGTGCCTCAGTGTTCTAATTAAATGACTAGTAGTTTCTCAATATAACTTATTCTTTTTTAGAGACTTAGTATAAGCTGTAGCCTCTGTCTAAAACAGCAATGTCCAGTAACAATACAATGCAATATGTGTCATTTAAAAATTTCCAAGAGCCACATTTTAAAAAGTAAAAATATGAGAAATTCAATGTTAGTAATATATTGTATTGGACTCAACATGTCCAAAACATTATATCCATTTGTGATTGATATAAAAAGATTAGTGAGGTATTTAACACTATTTTTTATACTAAGTCTTCTAAATCCAATCACACAGTGCATCTTAATATGGCCCAGTCAAATTAGCCATGTGGCTAAATGCTTCCGTATTGGATGCTGCAGAAAACCTTTATCCTTCCTCACTTTAGGATTTGGATCAATCTCACCCTGTCTGAGGATATTCTCCTTCATACCCAGATCCATGTGTCCCCCAATATACCACCACAGTGCCACAGATGCACCCCTTATAATAGCAATTATCACCCTGTATTGCCCGTTTGTGTATTCTCATCTGCTAGAGTTGAAGCTCCTTGGATACAGTGACCATATCTTTCCTAATTTTATATCCCAAGCATATGGCAAATATTTATTACAGAAAGAGCTATGAGTTTTTACTCATGTTAAATAGAAATAGCAATGTTTGCCCAAGTGGAAATTGGTTCAACACTAAGTCCCAAATATCTATTTATTTATGTATGTATTCTGAGACAGAGTCTCACTTTGTTGCCAGGCTGGAGTGCAGTGGCGCAATCTCTGCTCACTGCAACTTCCGTCTTCCTGGGTTCAAGTGATTCTCCTGCCTCAGCCTCCAGAGCAACTGGGATTACAGGCACGTGCCACCATGCCCAGCTAATTTTTGTATTTTTAGTAGAGACAGCGTTCCACCATGTTAGCCAGGATGGTCTTGATCTCTTGACCTCGTGCTCTGTCTGCCTCAATCTCCCAAAGTGCTGGGATTACAGGCGTGAGCCACTGTGCCTGGCCCCAAATCTCTATTAAGCACATATTACTTATAGTTTACTCTGTTAGTAAACAATCTCTATGTTCTAGGTTTCCTTCAATCTACTTTTTAAAAACAGAAATAAACTTCAAAGCCAAAATTCTCACAAATGTCTAGTTAATGTAAAATGATTTAATATAAACCAAGTTGACACTTGCATTACAAGTGCTGTTTGGAAGAGAACCGATACAGATTATTTTCATCTAATAATTAACAGAAGAACTAGTCAACATTTGTGACACAAAGGGACAGCAGATGCTTCCAAGCTGAGGCTGGTAACCCTCAGGGTGCTTTTGTCTCACCTAGACCAATGACACTATTTGTTCTATTTGTAAAGGGCCAAACTAGCCACAAAGACGATGTCTTCCTTCCTTTCTTTATTAAGTATCTGGCACTTAATCATCTTTAGAAGGCATAAAATAAACACAGGTCATTTATTTACACATTTTTGATTAAAATATTAATCTGGCTTTAGTTATAACTGTGTTGTGTCTTAGCCATATGAACAAATTTATAATGAAACTATTAATTTCTCTCTTTAATGTCCTATTTTTATGGGAAAAATGAAGGATTTTATAAAATATAAATTTGCAAACATCAAAATAATCATTTTCCTACGTGTTTGCTCAACATAATTTTCTTTTGTAATGATTATAATGTGCTGTATTAAAAGGCTTTGTAAACTATATGGCACTATATAAATGTGAGTTATTATAATTATTGAATAGGCCATTAATTAAATAAAGTGATATTAGAAAAATTGAATTTTAATTTTCATTAGTCTTCGTAAGTGTTAACTAATGACACTTTGGCAAATCTTAATATCACTGCTCATTTGGAAGCTGAAAAAAATGAGGGAAAGTGCAATTTGCAAAATGCCTTTGATTCAGTCGAGGTAAATTCAAAGTTAAATGGCAGCAACCCCCCCCAAAACTTTAGCCTACGTGGTCAATTACTTCTCAATTCTTCCTTCTTAAGTGTCTGTGTTGAACAAATTTCTCATTTAACCTTTTTCCTCTAGCTGGTAACTGTTGGCCAACGCTTGATTTTGATTCCATTAGTCAGCTCTTTTATATAGGTTTTGCAAAATCGTGTTGATGTTAGTGAGTTTCTTAAAGATAACATATAAATCTAACCTTTGCAGTCAAAAATCATTTCCCTAAGTCTTGGCTAGCTTAGATGCAAGATATGTCAAAAGCTGATTTGCACTGAGCTAACTCTGAGTGGCTAGCACAGACAAGCAGCAGCTGCGTTGAGCAAAAGCAGTGCTATATCTCATCGATTAGTCATGGCTCCCTAGAGCACCGCATCAGGAAAGACCTTAAAGCTCTGAGGGGGGCTCCATGGGAAAGAGTTCCATTATCAATTAGGAATGTCTGCCGTGGGCATGGGCTGGATTTTGACAACTGGACTGCCTTATTTTTGCCATCCAAAGACTAGGTTGATAAACAGCAGTAGGGAGCTGGAGTGAAGTCTACCCACTAGTCAGCAGCTGCTGAAAATGAGTACTGACCTTCAGAGAGCAAACAAGTTTAACGTAATCTGGATCTTTATACAGAAGAATCAGCACCGTCTATATGTCAAGTAAATTAATGTCCCTGGTAAGTGGTGGTAAAATCCATAAAACATTATTGAAAAGTAGTTCATAAGAAATGTGGATGTGTCAACTACCCAGTTAGATGGTGACCATCACACAGAAGAAATGATGACTTTTATTCTTTTCTTTTTTTTTTTTTTAAAGACAGAGTCTCACTCTGTCACCTAGGCTGGAGTTCAGTGGTGCAATTTCGACTCATTGCAAACTTCACCTCCCAGGTTCAAGTGATTCTCCTGCCTCAGCCTCCTGAGTAGCTGGGATTACAGGCATGTGCCACCACACCTGGCTAATTTTTTTATTTTTAGTAGAGACAGGGTTTCCCTATGTTTGCCAGGCTGGTCTCAAACTTCGGGCCTTAAGTGATCCATCTACTTTGGCCTCCCAAAGTGCTGGGATTAAAGGCATGAGCCACGGTGCTTTGTCAGAAATGATAACTTTCTTAGCACATCTTCCTCCACTGCCTCCTTTAAATCTAACTTGAACTCAATCTCTCCATGGACAATTTAAGTCTCGTGCCAGCTCAAAAGACAAAAACTGAAACAAGATAGCAATACCTCCTCATATTCCACTCAAAGAGAGAAGTAACAGGAAATAGAAAGAAAGCCTCATCCTTGACCAGAAGGAACCAATATCTGACTGAAAACAATCTCTTCTCCCTCCATTTTTCAAAACAGAAGGTGAAAACAGTAATGAACTTCAAAATCAAACTGTGAGTGAGAAATATACTGACAAACATTTTATTTTCCAATAAGTTGGGTTAACAGGGATTGAAGACTTACAGATATTTTAAAGCCAAAAGGCTGAAAATGGCCTGTTCTAACAAACTAACAAATATTTAGCTTTTTAAAAATTTTCTAATCTATCACCAAAAAAGCGCACAGAAAAAGAAGAAACCGTGCTTTAAAATAGAAGTGAGCTCCAAGCCACTTACAATTGCCTTCTGCCTCTGCCTCTCCCTTTGCTTGGCCCTCTCAGACTCTCGCTTCTCATACTCTCTGCGGTATTCTTCCCTCTTCAGCCTCTCATGCTGATATTCCTCGTAGCTGTCATACCTGGGAAACATAACTTCATCACTAAGTCAACCACCTCAATTTGCAAGAGCAAAATGAATAATAATATGGGAAGGGGGATAGGGATTTAGGGAACATCTTGTCATTTCAAGGATGGGATAAAGGGAGCCAAAGGAAAATGACATGCCTCATTACCTGGGCCTACGACTATAGGGCGATCTTGAACGTGATCTCACATACAAGGGAGAATTTCGGTGTGTGCGGTGTCTGTAGTGACTCGACTCATAGTAATAGCAGGATCTGCAGCGGAGGAGAAAAAACAAAAAGGGTATTTGCAACTGCCACTTAACCCAAGTTTGTCGGCACTGTGGAACATCCTCTGGAACACTGTATTACAGAGACTGGCTTTTTCTTCCCCAGTTCCTAGTGAGATTTCCCAGTGACAGTCTGTGATCATCTAGTCAGCTCAGAGGGCTGGGAGCAATGTGTTCTCTCTCAGTGTCTCTTATTGACGTTAACACTGAGCACCAGGTCTGGTACACTGTCAGCTTTATCTTGCATGGATCTCCACTATCCTGGCACAGGGCAGCGCTCCAGGTAATGGAAAAAGTTAGACGAGCAAGTTTCTTACAAATTGCTCTCTCTGATAGGACTGGCTCAAGGTACTGTGCTCAGAGCTGACAGATTTAAGAGAACATGGAGAGAGATATGAATGTAACATCATTCTCTTTAGTTCCAGCAGTGCCAGGAATGCAGTGGTCAGGGGCTGGAATGACTGCAGATTTCAAATTTTTATTTATATTTTATTTTATTTTATTTTTTACTTCTAGGAACACCTTGTGTGTTCTTAGGGTTTTGCCAAGGTTTACCTTGAAGAGGATCTACTGCCTGGGGACCTTGATCTTGACCTGGAATATGGTGATCGGGGAACACGACCTGTGTCGAGAAAAGGACCTTGAACGAGAGCGCATCCTTTGGGGTCTTTGAGAAAATAAGGATTTGGGTGGGGACACGGAATCTCTACATGGAGAGTTAAAAGAAGAACAAGAAGGAGACACATTGAACAATGAATAGGATTGCGTGCCATCCCAAGGGTAGCTCAGTTTATCACTTTCATCTTCGCTGTCATCAAACAGGCCATCCATGGCTAGTCCTAAATTTATAAACATAGGTAGTTTGGAGAATTGTTCATTACTGAAATCACTGTCCCTCAGTTCACTGGTCTTGTCTGCTTCGTCGTCAAAAACAGCTTGACTGGGATGACCGAAGTGCTTGTTCAGCTCGGCTCGGATTTCCTGGTCTTGGAGCTGTTTTCTTGTGCTGCAAGGAGAGACCTGCTTGCTTGCCTCCAAAGTCTCTCTCAGGTAGCACTGGTCTGAATCTGTGGAAGAACAAATCTGCCCCTGCCAATCGGAGGAGACATCTTTATTTTCTAGTTGTCTAGAGTCTTGGAGCTCCTGTGATATATTAATGAGTATTTCCGTTTTGGAATTAATTGACTGGCAATAGTCATGGTCACCAAACAGCCGTAGACTGGGCCGCTTGGTCTTCCTTTCCTCGTGTCCGCCAGTGAGCACTGAGGACTTGCTGAGTTGTGCATACAACTCCGATTGCTCCGGCCCTTTCTTGGTGGAGTTATTGCCTTGGGTACCAGAAGACTCACTGTACCGGGGCTTCTTTGATGGTGGTGGCACCACAGTCTTGCAAGAGGACTTCAGCTTTGGAGAAGCCCTAAAAGGGTTATCTTGGTTGGCTTTATGAGGAGGAGTGGTGGGTGGAGTTAGGCCTAAGGCAAAAATTAAAAAAAAAAGGAGAGAAGAGAAAAGATAACACTCTCAAATGCCAAGATACGTGTTTCTAATTTTTCCAAGATTTCAGACAAGGGTTCAAACTGAGTGAAGAAGAAGGAAACTAATTTCATGACACGGACTGAAAAACTCACTCATCCCCTAAGCCTCTGTCACCAAGAAAAGATGGATCTACACTGCCGAGCAGGAGGCAGAGCTGTGATCTTTTGTATTTCAAACACCAACACTAACAAATCCTGCTTCCCAGAAAACATGAACATGTCACCCCTGGCCTGCACAGAATGAGGCATTATTACCAAAGCTTGCATTTTCAAGGGGATTGTATGGGCTGCTTTATGGAAAATTAACAAAGTGGGACTGAGGAATCACAGAATAGCCGTGGTAGCATTTGTCTGCAGAGCACATCACAGAGGATGCAAGTGGCTCTGGGGTCTTTGTCCAATCAAGTGATCTACCCTTGGAGCCAAGGAATTAAGCAACTTAAAAGGAAAAAAAAAAAGATGGGATGACAGGAAATGTGGGGCAATGGTGAGAGTGACATAAGCAACTTCAGAGTAAGTTCAGTGAAATACGACAGCCGAATGCAGGGACCTAGAGCACTCTACAACTTAACGGCAATGATTCTTTGTCGCCACAGTTCATTAACCTAGTAAACCATGGCTAATGTAGGTATAATACATTCTTGTAAGCATAACTAATACATTCTGTCTAAAATATGGTTCTGCAACAGAAACCTAAGTGAACAGTAACATTAAATATCGCAGGACCAGCGGACCATTTTATATAGAGCACAACATAAGGGAGGGTTATAAGACCAAGGGATTGAAACTCAGCCAAGCTTCAGCAGCTAACTAATTAAATAAATAAAAAGGAAGAAAGAGGAACAGCCATCAGTTGTTGCTTTTTCTGCTTTTCTATAGGATGGCAGAACATTTCATCAGAAACCACTGTGGGAGAGTCTGTGAAGCGTAGTAGTTCCCTCTGTTGAGTGTCCCCACTGAATAAGTCCTAGTCATCCCTTTGCGCCAAGGAAGAAGCATTGTGAAGTGGCTCCAGAGTCCAAGGAACTTTGACAAAGGGCAGGCTGGAGTTCAAATGACTTTATGCTTACAAGGGAGCATTTTAGTTTACAACACACTTTCTATTTAGGAGGCTGGGTGAACGCTATTTAGCAAAAACAACTTCAAGTCTGCTAACAAGCCTGGGGTTAGACTTAAGGCAAGTTTCAAGGAAAAAAAAAAAACGCTACCTTGCTGGAAAAAAAAAAAAAAATACAAACACAGACACACAAGCACACACACATACACACACACGCAAGAGCCAAGTAGGTCACAGAAAGCCACATGAAATTTTGATATGAACAGGAAGATGCTGCCTCACTCTCCTACTTTATAATAAAGAAATGGAAGGAATGAATGTTTTCTTTAAAATGAAATATTTTACACCAATATTTGGCAATTTTTATTATTCAAAGCTAATTCTCCCTGAGAGAAGAAAAGGTACACGAATGCAAAATGGTTTGACTCTGGAGTTCCAACCCAGAAAAGTTCAGAAAGAGAGAGAAATGCAAACGCAAAGAGAATGGGACACTGTACTCCATCCATGGTCACACGTGAGTCTCAAAAATGCTTCCCTTTGTTGGCAGCTCCTCTTGGATGGCTCTTTGCCCCACTCTTTGCTGTAGTAAAGGGAGCGACTTATATGAATGAATCAAACATCTGTGCCACTGAGGCACATTCACCTCTGGTTTCCTCTTTCATAGATGAGTATGTCTTTTACTCAATCTAAGAAATTCCTATTTGGTTAATCTTTTATTTTCTCTCTGTTTTCACTTATTTACCAATTGCACTGCCCTATTCATGCATACCGATTTCTTCTACATGCTGCCTTCAATTACCACTGCAAAAAATTTAAAGATATTAATTCCCAGCAAGGAAAAAAAAATTCTCAAATATTCCAACTAGGAGCCTAAGATACTTAAAGAAATAATGACGAATAATCTCTCTTTGCTGAGTAAATACCAATCAAATATGTCCAATGACATAGCCCTTGAATTGGAGAAAATGGCATTCAACCTCCTAACACTCAATTCCATAAATCTTTGCATGATCACCCCAAGCTAGGGTAATTTTGACTTCTTTAATAATTTACTGTCAGGATCTCTCTCTTGAAACCAATCACATATTGCTATACATTTTGAATGTGAATTCTATCTTGTCTTTCCAAATCGATTATAAGCTCTTTGTGGGATGTCGCTTGGGCACATTTATTGCATTATTATTTTGTACTAATATTAATTTTTCTAGATTCTCCTTTAGTAGTGGGTCTCACATTTCAGCAGTCAAAGAATCACTTGGGAAACTGGGCAAACATTTTTTTTTTTTTTTTGAGACAGAGTCTTGCTCTGTTGCCCAGGCTACAGTTTGGTGGCGTGATCTCAGCTCACTGCAACCTCCACCTCCTGGGTTCAAGCAATTCTCCTGCCTCAGCCTCCTGAGTAGCTGGGTTTACAGGTGCCTGCCACCATGCCCAGCTAATTTTTTTTTTTTTTTTTGTATTTTTAGTAGAGACAGGGTTTCACCATATTGGCCAGACTGGTCGTGAACACCTGACCTTGTGATCCATCCTCCTTGGCCTCCCAAAGGGTTGGGATTACAGGCATGAGCCACTGCGCCCAGCCTGGGTAAACATTTTTAACGAGATGCTTCACAGACCACACCTGGAGAACCCCAGCCCTAGAGTGTCTGCAGTAAGCTACTTTGTACTCTCAGGTACACATATTTTGACAGACGTTTTAGATTTATAAAAAGAAACCTTAAACTTCAGGAACGCCAAATTAGGCCACTATTAAAGAGAGACTGGTTCTAAAAATAGCTCAAGTATCTAGGGATTTCAAATATAGAAATCCTTCTGAGTCTTGAAAATTTGAAACCCTTGTCCTAGTACCTGAGCTCATTATCGCTTAAATAACTGGTTCTCAAGTTGCTCTGGGGGAGTGGCGACACCGTGATTGTACTTTCTTTGAGTTAAAAACAAAGCCTTTTACCTCCATCAGACATTAGACAGCCTGTGGCCACTGAACTGACATTTGTTGAACACTTACTATGTGCTGGATATGATACCAGATACTGCTATTTCAGGGACTCAGCCTCCAGGGACTTCACAATCCATTTTGATAGAAAGGCACTTCTTTAAAATTTGACATGAGTATATTTTTCTGCATATATGCTTAAAATTGATGGAAACACCCAGAGACCATCAGATATGCCCTGTGAGTAAAAATACCAGAACTGTACATTTCTGTTGGCACCATTCGTTGAAACAAATAAGTAATACTTGCTTATTGAATGGAAGATATTTCAGGATTAGTGAGTAGAGGGAGGGAGGAAAATAATTTGGCTAATTCCCTAAACTCTTAATTGTTTACTGAAACATCTCTAACCAGAGAATATCTCAGAGCAAGTCTGAGAAATCTCACGGATAACAAGACTTCCTATCACCAAGTGCCTCCCTAATTGAAAGCCTATCTCCAGATAGAGTTGAGACCCAAAGCAAAACCAAACAAAACAATGGTGCAAGGAGTATTTTTTTCCTCTTAACATAGTGTTAAACTTTTCAGAGCTGCTGATGAGACTGGCAACCCCTTGCTGCCTCTGAACTAGTTTTATTTCTCTAGCTTCACCTCCCCTACCCAGAACTCTGCCCCCTGAAGTAAGAGGGAGGTCGGTGCTCAATTCCTTGATGCCACTATCTTTGCCCACCTTCCCACTAATCGCCAGACTCTCGATTTCATGCCACAAGTCCAAATCAACAGTGCTAATGCCTCCCATAACCTCTGGATTATTTCCCGCGTGTTGATTTTCTGGGGAATGTGTACATTTTTGTGTTGACAGTACAAGGTATATTCTGTGCTCTCTCTTGAACTTAGCAGGTTTTGACAGATTTATGTGAGGACAGATGGCCATTACAGGCTGAAGGCTGACAAGAGGCAGTTCCGAGCATTGTTAACACACTTGCACAAACTCTCAGCCGTGCAGCTCGGTGCAGAATGTAATTCAGACTATAGCTTTTTTTATTGCCGCCTATTTTCTTTTGTCAAAAGAGCCTGCTGTGCAGAGCAACAAATGGCTGCTATTACCCAGAATGTAATGGGTGTCAGACAAATCACATAACACAAACAATCAAGAGTATGTAGGTCATATTTCAACAGAGCACAACCTTAGCAATATTTATGATTACTGCATTGAAATGTGCTCCATAATAAACAAGCACCTCTACATCACTCACACTTACGCACTTCTGCATAGCAAATCTGGGAGAAGTGGTACACACTCTACAGTCATCTTTTTAAACAGCCCTTTTATTAAAAAAAAGGCAAAGACAAGTTTTGTTTTGTTTTACATTATCGCTATGAAACGATTTTCTTGGAGGAGTTTTCTTTTGGGTTTGTTTGTTTAATTGAATGACTCTGATAAATGGTGAGTTCTTGGCTCTGTTTCTTGTGCTGTGCTATTCACCCAATGACTTCAGCAGGACTTTTTTTTTTTTAGTAGTTCATAACATTTTGCAGAATCTACTGCAAAATCTGCAACTTACTTTCAAGTTTGTTTAACAGCGGGATTTTGCGTGTGTTGCATGACAAATCAGGTATTTAAGAAAAAAAAATCAGGAGAAGAGTTTCTAAGTTACTTAAAAGCACACCAAAATAGGAAGACTGAGCAAACAGAGGTGTGTGACTTGTCCTACTCACATATTTCAGGCCTCACGAATTTGGAGTGGGTGTCAAGAGAGCAGAGAAAGCTGATATTCACTCAGTACCAACCGTTACTTCTACAGCAGTTGTTAAAATATTCGGTTGATAAAAGCTGCGCTAGTGTTCTCTCCATCTGCACCGACTTCTCCAGGACTCACTGGAGCTCCACAGACCCAGCAACTGAAGTGTTCACACTTGAAACAGAGGGTTCTCCAACAGCCCCCGCTGGTCCTCTGGTGGAACTCAGTCCTTTTGGGAGTGGTCTGCCTTCAGTATATTTTAAGTATTTCTCCTGTCACCTCTGGTTACTGGGGAACAAACTGGCCTTGAAGAAAAGCTTCAGAACATTCCTATGACATATGCCTAATTCCCCCAACTCTTGCTCATGGAAGAGGAAGATATCATTAATTGATCCCTGTGTAATTCCCCACAGAGCTGGGATAGGAGATGAGTAAGGGAAACCTGGAATTTCAGGTGGCTAAAGCCAAACCTAAAAGCTGATGTGGGAGAGAAAATTCCTTTGCTATCCTTGGCTTACAAGAAACAGAATGGTGCCATTTCCAGAAAAGAAAAATCAGGAACAAAGGAATTGTCATTACAGACACTAGGTCAAAAAGAATGAGATTGAAAATAGAAAATGAAGACTATGGCTGAAATATGGAAGAAATCCTTGACACTAAGAGTTGCCAAGCATTGGAATGGGCTGTAAGGAGAATTTGTTGGGTCTTCCTTTCTTGGATTCTTCAATCACAGGAATAGATTATGTGACCTGTCAAAATCACCTTCCAGTTCTCTGATGCTATAGTTTTCCTTTTAAAACTGCCGATAACCACTCATATTTTGCTTTGGTCCACTTTCCCAAAGATATGTCACCTACCCAAGGAGTATATATGCCAAAATGTTACAGCTGTTTGTCAATATTTATTGTGTTTGTTAATACATTTTTCCAGAAAAAAAATGAACTTTTAAATGGAGAGTCCAAAAAGGCAATGTAAAATTCAACATGAAAGAGGTAGTTACAAATTGATTAATGAGTGTTTTGTTGTTGTTTTTATTGCAAGTCCACTAAAGTACGCTTTGAATGACTGCTGATTAAAGCCTAGAGAGAAAATTAAGTAAAAAATAAATAACATCAAATCAGATGTCCACTCTGATTAATGTGGAAAAACACATATCGATGGAGAAAAAAATTATGAAAGGCTACTTGTTTTAGGATGATAAGACATCTGATTACATATTTTGCTTTCTCATTTTCTTATTTTTTTTTTTCTTTTTCTTTTTTGAGATTGAGTTTTGTTCTGTCGCCTGGGCTGGAGTGCACCAGCACAATCTCAGTTCACTGTAATCTCCGCCTCCCAGGTTCAAGCTATTCTCCTGCCTCAGCCTCCAGAGGAGCTGGGATTACAGGTGCCCACAACCACACCCAGCTATGTTTGTTTTTTTTTGTTTTTTGTTTTTTGTTTTTTTTTTTTGCATTTTTAGTAGAGATGGGGTTTCACCACATTGGCCAGGCTGGTTTCAAACTCCTGACCTCAGGTGATCCACCTGCCTCGGCCTCCCAAAGTGCTGGGATTACAGGCGTGAGCCACTGCGCCTGGCCTGGCTTTCTCATTTTCTTAATCATTTATAAAATAGTTCTACTACTGTTACAATGTTTATAGTAATAACAAATAAAAGCTCTATATACATATACATAAAATTTTGGGGTCAGTCACTTTGGTCCCTACCCAAATTCCTTCATGTGTATGGTTAAAACCGACACCTTATTGAGCTGACATTGCTTTGCCATTTCCATTTCAGAAACAAAGAAGTGTAGCACTCTGAAAATCTCCATATGCAATAGATTTAAATGCCTTCTGCCAAAAGAGCATTCTCTTTTCTCTCATCTTGCTTTACTAACAGCTATTTTGAAATCAAATTAGTTTTTACACCTGTAAAAGAGAAGAGGTTTTTTTTTTATCAGCCAAAATGAGCTAGTTTAGGACAATCACAAAGAAGTCAGACCAGCTGGCAATATCTAATAAAGCAAACTTCCTATCTCATCCCTCCTGTTTCCCAAAGACACTGCAGATGGGGCAGAGGCATTATTCTGGAGGTCTTAGAATTTTGTTGACTCTTTACATTTCCACTTAAACATTTGGAAGATTTCACTATAATTTGGGAGAGTAAAGAAAAAGAAGACACCAGAGGGCCTGCGCCAAAGCTGGGGTCACTTCTGCTTCTGCAACCAAATCGATTAAGTCTGTAAACCAAGGATCAACAAATTACCAACATGAATGCTGTTTCTACCCTTTCCACCCACCTGCTGCACCTATGGCAGACATGACTAATTGATTATGACATTCCCCCCGAGTATAGACTTGGCCTTAGAATCCTTCTCAACGCAATACTCCTGGCAGACAGTACCAATCAATGACACTTGGCAAGTGCAATGAAGCCTGTTTAACATAACATATGTCAATTACTATTTTTAAACTTCAGACTTCAGGAAAGAGACATAATTTCTATTCAGGCAGACCTGCTTTGAACTCAGAATCCATCAAATAGCTGGTGTCAATGTGTAAATCTTTCCTCCACAATGAAATGGGCAGAAAGTAAGGAAGATACTGTAGGTAAAGTGCCTATTTAGGGAGTGCCTAATTGTCAGAAATTGTAGTAATAGAGGGAGCTGCTGCTGAGAGAATCTCAAATAAATGAGTTTTCTATCTTCATTTGATAAATTTCATACCAACACTAAAAGCAGTATTTGTTCAATTTGATGGGAAAATAGTGGGGGACAGGCCCAGAAAAAGAATAAATAACTTCATATATGAAATTGCCACAGAGGATACACAGTAAGGGCAATAAAAGGGAAGAGGTGAAGACAGCCAAAAATTGAAAAGATAAGAAGCAAGGTACAGTGACCACTGCAAATGAAGTTAACTCAGAATTAGTAATTAAATATCAAATATTATCTGAGTACTTATATAATAAGGGGGTTCATGTTTTCTATCACTTAATCCTCACACTGACCCAATGAGATGTAGGTATTGTTATCATCTTCATATCATGCATAAGAATCTGATCTTTCAGAGTTTAAGTAAATGGACCAAGGCCACACACTAGATGAGAGTGCAAGTGTGTTGTGTAAACCAAGATTGTGTAAACTTCACCAAGCTATGCCGTCTGCTCTTTAAAATCATGATATATTACTTTTAATTGGAGCTTTGTTGCTTATAAACTGTTTTAATTCAGATCAAACCACATGAAATTTCATTTTTGTGTGTCAAAAAATGATTGCATACTGGCAATTTCATTTTTCAGCCTATATTTTAGTCTTTTGATTACACAATAATTTTATCAGTAGTTATGAAGATGACTTTAAAATTGAGGAAACCAAGGTAATGGAAAAGATCAAGGATGCAGAAGAGTCTTAGCAATCAAAAGATCCAGGAGGGAAAGTGTCTGTGTCATTCTACAGCTCCTTACTGATTTCACAGTCCTTGCCAAATCCATTGTCACCTGAGCATCCCTTTGGTTTCCTGCTTTCTTGCCTCCTTCATCAAATTTTTTCTCCACTCCACCCCCATGCTTCAAAATCTGTGCATTTTTTTGTTTCCCCTGAAGGCTCTCTAAGTCAGGTTAGCCTATGGAGAGCTCAGTTTCCTCCACATTCCTTTCCATGGACCACCTCTGTCAATCGCTAGAATGAGAGTATTGCCTAAATATTTCTCTCAGTCCTTTAACTGCCTTAATCATTTTTTAAAAATCTTTTGCACAATCATTGTCTTTAAACTTGAAGCTGTGCTACAGTGTTTTCTCTCCGATAACTTTTTCTCCCTTTGTGATTCTTTCTAGGTACAATTAGTGTTTGTCACAATCTTCAAACACTACTAAGTGACCAATTTTACTGAAGATTTTTAGAAGATATGACAATTGTAGACATTATATGTTTCATTGCATTTAAAACCCAAAATATCTCTAGAGAAAAAAAAAATCTCCCTCAATCTCCTCTTTACATTGTTCTCCAGGCAGTTTCCAAACTTCACCTTCTAGCCTCATTCAGCATCTTTTGAGTCCTCATCCCCTTGCTTTCCAAAGTTCTAAATCCCTCCTCTTATGTAATGCAATTGGGCTTTACCTCAGCTTCCCCAATTTATACCTGTACAGCTATTACAATCACACTCAACAAACTAAAAACTGCCTTCTGGGTCTACCTTTCTCAGAACGTGGCAGAACATATCCAATAAATAATATTTGCTTTCATGCTACTTATCAATATGTCTCATTACCCCAGTAGACTATAGAGTTAATGTGCATTGTACTGGTGACTCAAATTAGGTAAGATGGTAAAACTTCTGTAAATGAATGAAATATGAGTGTGAAAAAATATTCCTGTAAAAAGACTCAAAAAAAAAATCATTGCTGAATGAAGTACTATCAAATTAGTTATGGATGGATGGAATTAGAAAATATTGGAAAAAATTATAAAGATCTAGAAGAATTCAGACTACTATATCCATGTCTTTAATCTTTTCCTTCCTTCAAGGAGCAAGCAATAAAAAGTGGCTACCATCTATGATATGCATAATGTAGAAATACATTAGTGTGGTTTGTACAAGAAAGACGAACAGGTGGATCTCCAAATAGCAAATATAAGCTCAGGGTAAAGATCTCTGTCTTCTACCAAAAAATGTAGTATTTGTATATTTTTATGTTTTAAGCAAAGGTAAAATAAAACAGTATATGCTTGAATCAGTTTTTTAAATAAACCCACCAATTGTTGGTTTTTACTGCTCAGATAAGAAGGCCTCTGCCGCATATACATATACACAAAAGCTACTTCTAAACATATATGTAAGTTATAATGTATTTAAGAAATAGTGTTATGTGCATATTTAAGAAATGATGTTAAGCATATGCTTATAAGTATTTTTGTGTCTATGTGTGCATGCCTATAAAGATATGTATATATGTACATATGTGTGAGTCTGTGCACACATATACTATATATATGTATGTGTGTATATATATATACACACATACATATATATATCATGAAATTAACTACTCTACTGCTTGACCAAGTCATGTAATCATGCATTAGACCTTTCATAAGAAGGTAATTTAGCAAACTCAAAGTGTGGAATTAAACTTAGCAACAATGACCACGGTGCATGTAGGCACCATAGTTCTGGTTGTAAGCATCTTGTTTAATGTACTGTTCCTTTAACCTTATCAGCAATGGCCAGAGCCAAGGAATTTCTTGTTTAGACATCCCACGATTCACTTTCTGGTAGGGTTCAAGTACTTAAACTTAAAGCACTTAGTGCAAAAGCACCATTTGCAACCAACTCAGAAGTTCGCCTAAGAGCTCTTCAGTTCGCCCAAGTTTTTAAAGCACTTCAGTCTTTTTTATTAGTTTTTTTTTTAATAAGCAACTGGAAATATTTATAGATAACTTCTTACCTAACTTTGTATTCTTGGTTAATTTTATTAATCATATAGAGAGTGTACTCTATTATATTACACACACACACACCACCACACACACACACACACACACACACACACACACACACAAGTTCCAAGTGAAATATAAGGCTTACCTGCAGTTCCAGAGAGTTCCACACTTAAGGTGCGTTCAATAGTCTTGTTCTCAAATGGGGAACCCTTGGGGTCACTGGAAGATATGGCACATTTATAAAAACAAACTGAAATGGAGTTGCTGTAGCCAAATGTATTAGAACCCCCTTCCCTTTCTGAAAATGGTTACATTTTTTAATACTTACTTTGGTGACTCTGGGGTCAGAGGAAGAGATAAAGTTGTTGGTTTGGCTAAAGAAAAAAAAAAAAGAAGCTAATTATGTAATATTGAGTGTCTTTTAGATTTCTTTTCTTTTTACAACAGTAAATTTGGAAAAGCAACCAGAAAACTGAAAGACTAAACCAAGAAATTTCTGAATATTGGATCAAAGTCCAAGTCCATTATGCTAAAACAAATTCCAAACAGCATTTGCATCAGTAAACTAACATTTGAAAACACATATGAAAACAGAATTTTTCCAAAAATGAACCATTCCAGTTAAGGATACAAAATTTGCATCATACCGTCAGAGAGAAACAATGTTTTCTGTTTTAATTTAGAATACAGTACACGGTTTGTTTAGACAAGAAAACAGCAGAGTAACTACACGGCGACAGAACGTTATGAATATTCAGTTGATTTTACTCCTAAAATGTATAATTTTATATCTAGCCCTGCTAATAGGTTATTTCTATGAGGCCAAAGCTCATGCAGTAACTATTCCACTCACTGAAAATTAATTGAGAGATGATGGCAAATTGTGGGCACTGACTCAGGTAGTTTAAAAGGGGTTCAGGTCCCCAAATCTGATAGACAGCTAAAGTAAGATACCATGTTCATCAGGTGAAAGGTGTGTAGACTTGCAAAGATGCTAACAACTTCCTTTTGTGCTTTCTTGAGTCTTACTTCCTACAGGAGGCATTTCCCAATAATGAAGGGTGGAGTAAAAATCTTCTCACCCCAAAACTTCAATTGCTTCTCCACGGCACTCTTGTATTTTGAACAGAAGGAGGGGAAAATATGATGAGAGGCATACTTTGGATATACATTCATGTATTATGTATATCTGTGCTTATCTATAAGCATATGCTTATGTGTATGTAAGTTTATGTCAATTTTCTCTTATTAAAATAATTACTTTCAAAAGGTCAAGTGGTAGTTATTTACATAATGAAAATCATAGCATCAAAACCAAAAAGGACTTTAGAATAAAGTTTCTTATCTTATGGTTGAAGTAACTGAGACCTAATGATACTAAGTGATATTTTCAGGGCCATAAAATTGTTACAGAGTTGGCCAAGATGCTGTTTCCTTTCTCCTATTGTCAGAAGAAATTGCATTCAACAGACTTTAAATTAATCAACCCAAACAATCAAATTTTTTTGAAATGTAAAAATATTATTCATGTCCAAATTGGCCTGAAATTAGACAGTTTACTTGTATAAATAAATATGTAAATATTTAATTTATAGATTTAGATTTACACAATTGAATGGTATATCATCTTTCCAATGTTCATCCAGAAATATGAAGCTCATGTCGTCAACAAATTAGATATATTGATTGAGTCAGTTTTTCATATATGCAGATAAATGAGCTGATTTTATATTAGATTTTGAGTGTGTCTAATATAATCAGCCTTTCAAAAAGAATCCATTTATAAAGAAACTTTACTAACTTTTATGGTGCTCAACTATTAATTAAGATAATTCATAGAAGTTCTATAGAAAATATAAAGGTATTAACTATGTGCTATGTGACACAATACATGCACATTAAAAATCAGTCACTGAAATTCCAGTTTTCAAGAGGTAGGTCAGGCTGTCTGAAATACTCAGACTCCCAAAATTGTGATTGTTGGGTACAGGTAAGGCCAAAGTCAATGAAAGGAGAGGAATTAGCAAGTCATAGTTAATGAGACCAAAGGCAAACAGGAAATGAGAGCCATAGGAAGGGGACAGTCCACAAACCTCATACAGAATCTGATCCCTTAATAAACCCAGACTCTCAAATGCTACCATTAGAGGCTTATTGATCTGGTTTACTGAGAGTTTAATCCACACTGTTCCAGTGACTGGTAGACCAGAGACTAGTAGAATACTTGAGGATAGGAATGCATCTTTTTCACTCAGCTCATGGTATGTGGATGAAATGCATGAGCAAATAAACGAATAAATGAGACATCAGCACACAACCATGGCTAGACAATTATCCTAAGGAAATGAAAAGAACCTGACGCCAAAATGTTTTATGGAAAGCATAAAGTTCAGTGAGAAATAATTACAACACCTTAAGAAAGGTAATTTCAATCGATCCTCCTAGTTATCTCTAATTGTTTACATATTTTCCACATTTTGTTTTGTTTTGTTTTGTTTTGTTTTTTTGAGACATACTCTGCCCTATCACCCAGGCTGGAGTGCAATGGCATGATCTCGGCTCACTGCAACCTCTGCCTTCCTGAATTCAAGCGATTCTCCTGCCTCAGCCTCCCGAGTAGCTGGGATTATAGGTACACACCATCACACCCGACTAATTTTTTTATTTTTAGTAGAAACGGGGTTTCACCATGTTGGCCAGGCTGGTCTCAAACTCCTGATCTTGTGATCTTACTTTTTGGTTTTGAAAAATGATTCAAATAATCACTGAAATTGAGCATTTATTCGTTCTTTCTTGTCAGCCATGTTTCATTTCTTTTAGGCCTTTCATAATTAAAGGATTTTGTCTGTTTTGTTTGTTTGGCTTTTTGGTCAACAGGCTTTGTTCTTGGATGAGCCTTTTGTGCCTTGCCACAGATATATACCACATACAGCAAGCCTCATCTAAAGAAAATTTCCTCCAAAGGCCTATTTAATTCTTCATTGTCATAATTTATAAAAGTTTACTAAAAGAAAAAAAAAAAGAAAAAAACTTTAAAACCTGTGCTGCCAGGCTGAGTCACATATAAGACTTTAAAATCGGCCCCAGAAAACGAATGCATGACCAGGACAGGGTGAGGAGTAGTCCAGTGAATTCATTTGTTCACTCACTAGGGTGAGCTCATCCGCTTTCTCTCACCTGTGGCCTTCATCATCAATGAGGCCTATGGCACAGTGGTCCTGCTCCAGGAAAAACTGTTGTAGTGCTTATGAGGAAGATCCAACTGGAGCAAAGAGAATTGGGTCCATTCTGCTAAACAGATTTTCCCAAACTGACAGAAAGTGATGGGCAGTGGATTTGAGATATCTACCAGGAAAAAACCGAATGGAAAGCCAATTTAAAATATTAAAGGAAGGCTCCTGAAAATCCTGGGCTAATATCAAGGTAGAGAAGAGGGAAGAAAATTCAGAACACTGGGGGGGAGAAAAAGCATATTAAATCAACAGCAATAACAGCTACCTACACGAATTAATCATGGTTCAAGGCAGAAATCACTGGCTACCACTCTGATGTTAAAAGGAAAAGTCGCGAAAATGAAAGTGAACAAAAAAGAGGTGTATGTTTATAATTGGTATGTTATAATATGCCTACTTCTACCACAAGGTTAGAGTAGAAGCTGGCATATTTTAAATCTACTGCTACCGTCAAGCTGTCTTTGGGCTTCTAAGACTACAGCATTTAGAGAAGGAGGAGCCAAAAAGACAGAAAATTGTATCTCTGCCAAGAGAGGTTTCCCCCAAATCACCGGGATCTGCCTCAGAAACATCAGCCTTCTCTAGCAATATATGGTGATAATAAAAGTCAACCCAAATGTTTCATTTAATCTAGGCAATTTCTTAAATAGAAAGAAAACAATCAGGCATTTTCAAATCTTTGTTTACAAATAAAATGAGTATAGCAACTGGTTGAAGAAGGAGAAGAAGAAGGGGAAGAGGAACACGAAAAAGAGGAAGGGGAGGAGGAAGAAGTAAAGGAGGAGAAGGAGAAAGAAGAAGAAAGAAAAAGGAGGAAGAGGAGAAGAAAGAAGAATTAGAAAAAAATGTACTTAGTAATCAAGAGAGGCTGCATAAATACTATTTACTACCTCTTAAGGTGTATACAACAAATCACTGATGCCTCATTTTTTCCATTATTCCAAGGGAAAAAACAAAAGCTCTATAATAAATTGGTTAGCCCAGCTTGTTCATAACCTCAATTATCTCAGCAATTCAGAGATTCATGTGAACCTCATGTGATGTTGCAATTCCTCCCTACCTGGCTAACATTTCAGGAGTCTTTTGGTGCTTGTGAATGAGGCTGCCTATCAGCTGAATAGAATATGTTTAACCTGTGTCCAAAGAAAGATTTCTTTCCCCGACTCTATGCTGAATTCTCTTCCACAGAGTGACATGGCTGGGATGGAAGCAGGAAGTTGGTGTGTTCTCAGACCTTGTGTGTGCTTTCTCTGCTTCCAGTGCCCTCACCAACAGCTCGTTTTGGTTCCCAGCCTACCTTGTAAATGTTGTGACTGTGATTGTGTGTGGGACTTCTTTTTGGAGGTGCATTTGTCTCTGCTGCTGTTTCTGTTCTCTGTGGGTTTGGTGTGAGGAGGGTCATCGTTTGTGGTCAGATATTTGAGAAGCTCCGAGCAGGGACGTCTTTGTGGCTTTTGCTGTTGACAAACACTCTTCGCTTTATTGCTCCATGAATTCTCAGTCTTAAAAACAAGGCATAAAGAAAGCTAAAATTAGTGAACTGAACCTTATCAGAATGGATATAGGTTTTCTGAAGAGATGGGATTTTTCAATGAAGTGTTCAGTCTAAGTGCACTAGATCTATGAGCTGTGAACAATTGTTTGCAGAACAAGGAAAGAAAATTACATTTAAAATTCCTAAATGACATTTATGCAGCTTTTTGTTTTATTTCTCCTACATTTCAATGTTCCTACTCAGCAACATGTAACTAACAAGACCCTACAGCGCCTTTACTGTGAATTAAAAAAAATAAGCTGGTTTAAACCTTAATTTGCCACTGATTGCTGACACCCAGTACTCACAACTCTCTTAAGTACCCCTTAATGCCCCGTTTTCACTCACAGTGAATGGCAAGACAAACATTGTTTAATACAGCCGGCTAGCCGAATTATGGAACTGCCAGCATTCTATCTAATTAATGGCAGAGATAGATGTTTTGTGGTGATTCCAAAGCAATCTTTCTCAGGTTAGACAGCTAGTGAAACAGCAATCCTACATCTTAAAGCTATTCATAGATAATACCAGCTTATCAGCAAATTTTACCGTAGCCCGCAATGCTGCAGGTAACAATAAAGTGGCAAGGACTAACAGACTGTGGCACTTCGATTCCAAACACTCCAAGAAAATGCGTAAATGAACTCTGCCTAGTTTAAAGTAGCTCAAGGGCTGCTTACAGAATCCCATTCATAATCTATTTCGCCATGATGAGGCAGCGTCGGGGTCCCAGCTGAATTAATACCTACAAACTTATCATCTGTTTTACAGCTTCAAGCCAAAATCCTTTAGTACTTCCCCCATGTATTAAAAAAATGTACATTTGTACCTTAACAATTGCAGGGTTTGTTCTGATCCTGTGATTGTGATTTGCATGGTTCTGGGTACTGAGACCACTGCATTCATTATAACTTAGCTGAGTGTTGGCCGGTGCCAGTAAGAGCTTCTTAAGCTAGAAACATTATCAGGGAAAGGGAAAAGCAAGAAAAGTTATGCACCTTTTAAGCATTGGAAGCATTGGAATAAGTTATTGAAATTTTAAATATAATTTATTATAATCATAAAAGTTAATTCTATCATTTTATTTACGTCACACCTCAGTGCAATAGTGCTAAAGGAAATAGGATATTTAAAGAGTAGAAAAAGTTTGGCATTACACTACCAACTATGAAAATATTTCCTTTTCCTCCAATTCAATTTATAGAATTGTATGCATAAGAACAAAAATGCAAATATGCCAATTATTATACAAGTAATAATAGTGAAAAATAGAAGGAAAATCTCAAAATTTCCAGCCATAAGGGGTTACTGAATAAATTGGAGTGGGTGTTATCTACATATTTTTTTTGAAAAAACAAAGCAAAAAATACCTTTCTAAAATAATTTCCAAATCACTACTAGGTGAGAAAAGCTGCCTTGCTAAATGAAGACCTGGGAGTGGAGTACGGTGGGTGGGGGTGGGGAGGGGGTGGAATAGATACACATTTTCTTTTCAAAAACCCAGATAAATCAAGTGGCAAAAAATAAAAGATTTTGTGATGCTTTGAACCATGTTTCATAAACTAGCATGTGAAATTACTGATTCAAAGAATGTCTGGGATAAAAGAATGACTATCATTGATTTTAGAAAAGAATAAAGGATTTGTAAGTAGAGTTCTGGGCTGTAGATCAGGAGATGTGAGTTCTGACACAGGCAAAGCATTTACTGTCTCCCGACCTCTATTTCTTCATTTCACTGGATGACCCTCAAGGACTTCCCTGTCCTGACATACAGTATGTCTCTGAATCAACTACTCCTCCCAAATGAACAAATTGAATAGATGAAAACAATCTGATATCAATGGAAAGAAATCAGGGTACTAGGGAGCAAAGCCAATGATATCAACAAATGGAGAAATTGGAGAATAAATAATAATTACTTATGAGATATTCTCTATATCGGAAACCTCAAAATCCAATGGACTTCTAGTATGGCCTCCATATATTTGCATAGAGTATTTTTAACATTTAAAAACTGAGTGATACAAGAGAAACAACTTCTGAATGGCATGCCAAAGCACACTATTAGAGTCTGAAGGACCACGGCATTCCATAATTTACACAGCATGCACTTCTATCAGATTTATAGCAAATGACAAATGGCTAACATAGATGAGAAGGTAAACTGTGTCTCAGAACTAAGACGACTCTGGTCAAGCACTGCATTGAAAAGAAAACTCTCTCTTCATTGCCAACAAATTCAGTCTTCATTGCCTACCATAAATCTAAGTAACTTGGGTGGCAAATGTGCTATAGGTTTTCAATCTTCATAAGAAATATGGATCCACAGTCTTAAAATATTACATATTCCTTGATCTACCAATTCTAATTCTAGGATTCCACGCATAAGAATAAAAGTGCAAATATGTCAATTATTATACAATTCAAAATAGTGAAAAATAGAAGAAAAAACTAAATATCCACCCACAAAAGATTGCAAAATAAATTAGAACATTTCCATACAATAAAATACTCTTCAACCATTAAAAAATATGCATATATTTAAATTTTTACCAATATGTTCATGATATATCGCAAAAGGTTTATTGCAATCATTTTTATATGAGATGTTTTTTAAAATCACAGGTGAAATTTTTAGTCTTTTCTTTTTAGTTGCCTACATTTTCTAAGTTTTCATCGTGAACATAAATAATACTAAGATAGAAAAATACACACACACAACAGCAAAAGATAGTTAAAAAAACTGCAATGAGACTATATGAAAATATGTATTATCAACACTTTAAACAGAGAATCACATAATTTGCAATTCTGAGTGTGCTTGGGGATTGCTTTGGCATCATTCTAAATTAAAAATCCAAACCTTATTGTGACTACATCATACCCATGCAGCGGGTAGCCAGAGGCAACTCCAATTCCTGCTAAACAGTAGGAAGGATTCTTACTAGAGACGGCTCTTCTGCCTCCTGGGGCGGAGGGGTGCCGTCAGGCATGGAGGAAGGACTAGCCTCATTGTCAGTGGTCACGTCTCCATCTGTCAGCGCATCAAATGAGGGCAATCCGTCTTCATCCCACAGGGAGACTGTCCAGTGTCTCTGTAAGGACTGCTAGCAAGTTTGCCTCATTCTCTTCATCTATCTTCTGCAGAAACAGAAAAAAACAGAAGATGGGGGTTGACACTGGGAGGCAGGTAACACTATTCATCAACATGTTTGACCAAATGAGTGAACCATATGTTAAATCTAGAACGCAAAGATCATGTCTTTCTCAAACTCCAAATTCATGTTTTGGTCCAAATGACACAATTAATGAATACCTCTACTGCACTAATCTCTGATGGTTGAGCTGCCCAATTTAGCAATTTGTTATGTCAGTGCTAAAACTGCTGTATACAACTCTTCTTGGTCACAGAAGTGTTTTCTACTTGCTCATGTTTTCTTTCCCTGACTAAAAGAAAAGATTTAGAGAATCTTGGAGCTTGAGAGAATTTTAACCATCATCTGTGTCATTTTCAGATATAGTGCTTGAATCTCCTATACAGCATACCTCCCAAACTGTCTAGACAGCTCTCTATTTGAACGACACCAGAAAGTGGAGCTAAACTGAGAGCAACTATATACTTTCATGGTTTCAGTTATAATCTCATCACTGAACACTCCAAAATCATTTATTTATTTTGCTCCCTGGCATCTCTCCCAACTTCAGTCATAAATCTCAAACTGCCTACTGGACATTTCTACTTCATAATAGCTCCCTTATCCCCAAAACCCAAACTCTGCACCTTTCACAACATAACTGCTATGTCTTTTGACTTCTTTAGCTTGGGTAACAATTCTTCAGACTCAAACTCTGGACCTACTTTGACTCTTCTTTCTCTGATCAGTCACTGCGTAAACTCTTACTTTGTAATGTTTCTTAAATGCATTCATTTCTTGTGGCTGGGGTACTATTCCAGTGCACTATTATTTCTAATAGAGGCTCCTGCAAATATACTCTACCTTGTTTTCAACTCATTCTCACCAACGCACTCTTAGAAAGCTAATCTTCAATCATTCACTCAATAAACATTTTTGAACATCTACTCTGTGCCAGGGACATGTGAAGTGTGGGAGATACAAAGAGAAACAAGACAAAAGTCTGCGCCTCCAATAACCCTACCATGGGAGGGAAGAACCTGTAAACAATTCATTATAAAATATAGTATTTATTTCAGTACTCTGTAAAAACGGTTCAAGGACTTCCAAACACGTACCTTGTTAACAAGGCAATGTGTTATATTCTATGCACATGGACAACCAGTACCAGCACTGGGAACATGGCATAACTAATCAATGATTACTTGCTAAATAATTCATTGATCTGCATTTATCGCCAACAATATCTTCTGGACCATTTTCTTTTCCTTCTTTTAGCACTTAACATTGTTTGTCCAATCTGACCTCCTTCCAAAGTCTTCTTTTTAAAGTTCTGTATGCTATGACATTAACAATATGGGCTAAATTATCCCACAAAGATTTTATTACAAAATGCACCTAAGCTGCTGACATCTAATGAAGCCAGCAGCGCCCACACTTCCTTTCTCTCTAGCACTGAACTCCAGTTAATTGACCTGACAAAATTACAAGAATCACAGAATAAGACAGCTAATCAGAAAATCAAATTGTATTAATAGAGAAATTAGGCAGGCCTTTATCACGTATACGTTCTATTTTCACATAAAAATTGTTTTCCTTCATTCCTGATGAAGCCTCCATCCAGGAGTAAAACTATGGACTTCTTTTGGATTCAAGAGGCCAAGAAGAGCCATTTAGACTCAGAGGGGACTTTAATCGGCAGTTTTTAATTTGCATAACATATCCCTCTCGTGTTCCTGGATTTGAGATTGTGAGTCAAGTAGTTTGGGTGCAGTGTAGTGTGTATGAAGTTTAAACTCTAATGCAGGTGCCAGGCACGGTGGCTCATGCCTGTAATCATAGCACTTTGTGGGGACAAGGCAGGAAGATCACTTGAGGCTAGGAGTTCAAGACCAGTCTGGCCAACATGGTGAAATCCCACCTCTATTAAAAATACAAAAATCAGCCACGTGTGGTGGCACACACTTATAATCCCAGCTATTCGGGAGGCTGAGGCAGGAGAATTGCTTGAACCCAGGAGGCAGAGGTTGTAGTGAGCCAAGATCACGCCACTGCACTTCAGCCTGGGCAACAGAGGGGAACTCTATCTCAACAAAAACCCCAAACCTCTAATTCAGGAGGCAAATCCTAATCAGAAGGGGTAACTGTTAACTTCAAAATGGTGCCATCTCCTTCCATAAACTGACCAATTGTCAAAGTCAAAATTGCACAAGTCAATAACTAAAGCTTATTGAATACCCTCAGGCCCTCAGGTAAACTTTTCAATCTACCTTCTTTCAACATGCTTTTAGAACGACCCTGTATGTGTAATTCTAATATTAAAGAGACTGAAATGATATTCCCTTATTTTCTGCTCAGGATTGTAATCTGGTATCCAGAGATTTCAATAACCCGCTTCTTTAATTCCCCCACATACAATAACTAAATTGAGGTTATTTAACTTTTCTGAATACAATTATATTTAAATAAAATATATGTATTTTAAAAATCACCTCAAAGTTATTGGATATACATTATTATACCTATCTCCATATTAGCTAATAATTTTTGAAAATATATCAAATATACATGCACACACAGACACATACACACTTTCAATAAATTGGACATTTTTCCAAGTATCCCATTTTTTCAAAAAGGCTTATTTCATTGATGTTCAAAAAGTTCAAGAAAAAGAATTAAGAATATTTACCAATAAATGGATAATTTTGTTTACTATGATTTAAAGTTTGTGTTTGGCTTTCCAGCAATACTAGAAGCTGTTATTTGCTTTCAATCACATAATACAATAGCGCCTTAGCTCTATCCCTAGTGTAAACAAACTGCAATAATTCCAATCAAGTTAAAATGACAAAGAACCCTTAAATTAACCAGTTTTCTCCAATTTCTTTAATAAGTCTGGGTAAATGTACAACAAATACAATGGCAAAAGTATTGGAGCTTGATAATGTCATAATTAATTTATAAGATCTGATTAAACCACCAACTATTATAATTCCCCCTCTCTACTGGAAAGACAATGAGAGGGGAGGATTTGTAAGATGGGAGATTAGCATGGCGGCTTGTGTGTGTGTGTGTGTATGTGTGTGTGTGTTGGAGTATGTGGGTAGTAAGGGCTACTATTCAACCAGTATCTACCATAGGGCTGTAATGATTATTTACATTCCATATCCATTACAAATGATTATTGAATTTTATTGTTATTATCTCTATATGTGGGTGACTCAGAGAGGGGCTCCAAGACCATTTATTTTAGTAAAGTTTTTTTGTAAATTAAGGAAGGAAAAAAATGTTATTGTTTCAAATTATCTGTGTTTTCTTAGTCATACGAAGCTGGGAAGAAAACTTGATATTTACTGATGACACTTTGTGTTTATGTAATAGTGAGTGGATATCGTCCCTCACTGTGGCAATTTCAATTAGTTTACATGAGTTTCAACAATCAAACACCCTGGAGAAGGCAATGGATGTGACAAAGAAGACTCTGTTAAACAATTAATGTCACTTCCCATTATTGCTCTGGTCCCAATTTACAGAGCAAATAAATCAAAGTCACCGCAGATGAAGCATACTGGCCTACTAACACATGTCTGTTCACAGGTGACAGCGTATAGAAACACATTAGTCACTGCACTGACATTACAAGATAACCTTTCAAAGACTTGGCTCTGATACTGCTTTTTAATTGTTTGAAATTACTATTTTACAAAAAAATATATATACTTTTTAGCTCCATTCGAGTTGGAAAAAAGAAAAGAAAATGCAGAGAAGGGAGGAAGAAAGAACAGGTCACCAATTAGATAGTGATCTACAGCTGCATAAACTAAGCTCAGCCTTGGAGCTGTCAGCAGAGGTGGAAGGAAAGGTAGAAAACAGGCCAATGGGCATTTCTACAGCTGAGCTCTGTGGCTATTAAACAGCATTTCACACGGTGGGTGTCCGCCTTGGGTTCTCCTTACACAGTGCAATTCTTCCGACCTAAATAAAGGCCTGTGTAACTGTAACACCTTATTCTCTAAGGGCCCTTTAGGAAGAAAGAAGGCACATCAACAGAAACTCACGGTGTAAAGAATTTTCAGTGACAGATGATACACATGCATTTATACTAACAACCCAAAGTTTAGAATCTGCAACAATTCCTAAGTTTTACCATGTCATTAATAAATGATAGCTCAGAACAGTTAACAAAATGAGAAAGTTTATCTCTGCTCTTTGGGACAGCTGAGTCCCTCTATGAGCTGTACTAGTCTTACCTAATTTAAAAGGCACGGTTGAAAGACGATAGGTTCTGTCCCTTCAGGTGCCCAGGGGCACCTCTAGATTAAAACTTTGGACCCGGTTTGTAACATTTGGGTCTTCCTCCTTTGTGCACAGTTGGCAAAGGGATCTTCCAACTGGTTATACATGGTGTGGCAGACAATGCATTCAACTCACCCAACTGCACACAGAGGGTCAATAAATCCACTAAATTAAGGAGGAGAGGAGGGACTCTGAGATGATAACTGCCACCTGAAGGGAGAAATGCAGAGTGAATACTGCATGTGGTATCCCAAAGACTTCTAAATGTGAGCTATTATGAAAGGACCATGCCCTGCTTATGTTAGTAATTTTTTCTGCATCTTGTGGGATTGCAATTACACTCTAGTCCCCAGATTCTCACACTCACTTGATCTCTGTTTGATAAAAATAGTTTAATAGCCATTTAATCACAGCTTCATTATCTTGGCTCTCTTAATGCGAATTAGGCCAGGAGAATTCCTGCTTCCTCATTATTCAAATCATCAATAAGAAGGAAACAGTGGGGTCTTCTTATCATTCATTAATCAGTTTCAGTATCTTAGGTACTGTGTACTCAGAGATCAATCTGTGTGACAGGTGACTTAAGCTCTCTCTTTTTTTTTTTCTATACAAAATTTCATGTGATTATTGCCTAATTTTTTTTGTACTCATGATTAATAGAAAGAAAAAGAGTTGATAAAGGCCTGAGAATTATTTAAGATGGTGTTCATAAACATTTCCAGTGTATATTCCCATCAACTTGATTATCTGCATTTGAATTTTATTCTTTGAACAGGATCTAGCACTGGGCCAACTCCCCCCCCAAATACCCAGCATGCCCCGGGCTTCCTCCTTGCCCCATCCTGCTGACTTGGAAACAGCTAATGAAGACAAAATTAACTCCTACTTTAAGTGAGGCCTAATTAGGAAAGGAAATCTGCTAGAGTAACATCTGGTAATGTATTCCAAAGCCAAATATAAATGACATTCTTGGATTATCCACTACTTTGGATTATTGGTTCCACTAGGCCCCACCAGGAGTTCAAATAACAACATGGGAAAGAAACTTTTATAACAGATTCAGGAGTTCAAATAAGAAATACAATGGGTGATAGGTGTGTCCCTTTCCTGAATCTTCATACATAAAACCCTGTCCCTCAGTTTCATGCATGGATCAGCAGAAAATATTTGCATAAATACAGATTTTGGTCCTAATGTATACAGTTTGATTCAATATTTATAAGAAACTAAAGTCAAAATTAAAAAAACAGTAAGTATTTTTCTGCAATAAAATTTAGAAATAACAATCCAGAGTAGACTACTGGAATAGCAGTTGAGGTTTTTAGCTTTTTACTTTAACTCGTTCTAATCAGAACAGATACCATTTCACTATATGTGTTTACTTGAAGTAATCTGAGCCTTTGCTAAAAATGTTGTTAAATATTTTGAATACCCACGTTCAAACAATTGAATTTTTCCCCCTCTTCCTTCTCTTTCTCTTCTAAACTCTCTGCAATGCACTGTGAATTTTGGTTTTGCTTCTTTTATACCCAAGTGTGGGCACTGATAGTATGCCTGACTCTTTCTCACACGCTCAATCAAAAATGGGTGGAATCCCACATGTAATGACTTAGAGCTTCTTAGCTCCTACCCTACTCAAAGGAGGAGTCCTTAAATTAACTCATTTACTTTTTGTTTGTGATATGAAATATAGGGTAGCAAGTAAGGTATGGGAACTGGAAGGTGGGAATAAAAAAAAATCTCAAGTATATGTGTGCAATGAAAAAATCAAGGCAAAAAATACCACATTACGTTACATAACACATTATAAAATGCTTTTGTGTCCATTCATTTCTTCCATATGCCCTGAGAGTTAGCTTATACTTATTTCATTCCCATAAGAGATAAGCACATTATGTACAATCTATTTTGCCCTGTTGGATGCCAAATTTGCTGGAATTTACAGGCCAGTAGAAAGAACACAAATTTTGATTTCACTGTCTGAATAACTCCCCATAGGCATACAGGCTACTTGAAATATCATGTATGTAAATGTGTCTGTCCAAATCACACCCATAAGTTTACATCTCAAGTACATATATTTAAAACAGAATAGCAGGCACATGCATATCTCAATGCTTTGAATGGATTCTCTGATATTCAATTGTAGTTGACTATACAAAAATGTATAATCTGTATATACATTGTTCCTCTCAGTTAACCACTCTAACTGAGGAAAGCAATGATCAAAAACCAGGGCTAATTCCTGTAAAAATAAAATAAGAATCAAGTGGAAATAAAATATAAACAAAATTAAAGAATTTGCAGACATATTTAGACCTGTGGGAATCCATTTAATTCCAATTAATACATATACTCCTATTTAAGCAGGCAAAAAATGTATTCACATCTGTACTTACTCTATTATATTTGCTTATATCACAGTTTCATGAGTTAATAAACATGTACTGTACCTGTGACATTCATTATTCTGTAGAGTTATAAGAGCTAAATGTATAAAGACAGAGTTTCAACAGAGAGTTCTAAAAATTCCTGGTTAATATATGCAAAATGAACTATTTCAGGGGAAAGGGGAAAAAGGTTCAGGGAAGTTGGTGGGGGATCATACCTATTTCTCACAATGGGAAGAAAAAGGAACTGAGTTGTACCATCACACTGGAGACTTAACAGGACTGAAAAGAGTGAGCAAAGGATTCTACTTGTTCTCAAGTTTAAACTAAAAGAGAAACTGGGCATTGTGTTAAGAACTCTAGACTGGAAGTCAGGAGAATTGATACTATATCCATTTCCACCACCAGCTAGCTACATGTCCTCAAGTGAAACAACTGAATTTTCCAGCTGCATTGCATAGTTGGAATGACAATTCCATAGGTTTCTGGTATTAGTCCATTTTCATGCTGCTGATGAAGACATACCCAAGACTGAGCAATTTATAAGAGAAAGAGGTTTAATTAGATTCACAATTCCACGTGGCTGGGGAGGCCTCACAGTCATGGTGGAAAAAGGAGGAGCAAGTCACATCTTACATGAATGGTGGTAGGCAAAAAAAAAAAAAGAGTGTGCAGGGAAACTTCAGTTTTTAAAACCATTATATCTCATCAGACCCATTCACTATCATGAGAATAGCACAGGAAAGACCAGCTCCCATAATTCAGTTATCTCCCGCCATACCTGGGAATTACGGGAGCTACAAGACGAAATTTGGGTGGGGACACAGAGCCAAGCCATATCAGTTCCTAACTGGCTTCCCTATTTTCACCCTTGCCACTTGCCATCCCACCTCAAATATTTCATTTTCAACACAGAAGACTAAGTGATCCTGATACAACCTAAGTCATGTCTCACCCCACTTCTGACCAAACCCTCCATGGCTTCCCATGTCTCAGAGCAAAAGCCAAAATCCTAAGAGTGATTTACTAACCAAGGATCACCATATAATTTATCATCCAAGCAGAACCCTTTTGAAAGGGAAAGGGGATAATGTACATAATTGGCTACTCAGGGATGAACCCAGACTACACCAGGCTAACTGGAATGTATGGTGGCCTACACTCAGCCAACTTCATCTGACCCTGGCAATACTCTATTTACCTGTCTGAATCCTTCCCAATCAGTTTGATCTCTCTCATTAGTCCACAAAAATGCCAGACATTCTCCTGTCCTAAGGCCTTTGCACTTGCTGTTTTCTCTACCTAGAAGGTTCTTCTGCCAGATGGCCACATGGATTGCCCCTTCATCCCCTCATTTACTCAAATGTCACCTTCTCAGTGTAACATCTCCAACTACTCTGGACACATTCTACATATTTTCCCTAGATTACTTTCCCTTTGGCATTCATCTCTGACTCAACATGATATTTTAGTGATTTATCTTCTTCATGAACTATCTAAAAGAGGAGGTCGGTGAGGCCTATTTGATTATTGTTGAGATACTTTGTATATAGTAGATGCTTAGCCAAAAAGAGTAAGAATGGTAACTAAAACATCTAATCCGTCCTGACAACATAAGAATATACACATTTTCATTCTTCTTTTGTTGTTGTTGTTATTTTCTCTGTAATCCTCACCTCCTCCCACCTCCAGACAATGTGTCTTCTTAATAATGTTTAGCTTCGGCTATGATTTAGAATTATCTCACATTCATTTCACATATACCAGCTGATAGACCAGGCAAGCAAGCAATACGTTCTTAATGGGGAGGAAAGAATATGAACAGCTACAGCTATAGAGGGGCTAATTCTGAAATGAACTCCTAGGCAATGAATCTATAGAAGTAAATGTAATGCTCATCTTTTGTAAAAGAGGAAGTTTAAATGGGTCTTGAAAATGCAGAAATTAACCCCACTCCGTTGTCTGGAAGGATACCGGAACACATCATCTAGCAATCAATTTGCAAACATCTTGAAAGAGTCAAGATGCTTTTGTGAAGAGAAAATCATGCCAGACAAACCTACTATCTGACCACGCAGGAGTGCTGACTCTCTAGTCAAGAGAAAACCAACGATGTAATCTACCTGGACTAGAGTGGTGAGCTTCTTGGTTCCATACCATATAACACGCTCATCTTTAAGCTGGCAATATATATTAATATATATTAATCTTAGCCAGAAGTTTTTAAGCTGTGTTTCACAGAGCCCTGGACACTAGAATAGCTAGTATAAGGATTGATTATAAATATTATAGTGTATGATATATTTTGTGTATTTACATACCTTAATTCGTAGCCAATAGAAGTTTTTTTTTAGAAAACACATTCAAGTGTGTTATTTTCTTATCATAAATACAGAAACACAGTGGAAACCAGGACCAAATTAAGCACCCAAATGGAATCATTTTGTAATGTCTTTGGATTAAAAAAAGAATCTTAAGAACTGAGGGTGAATAGTTTAAAACCTGGAGCCATTTCGAAACACTCAGTTCTATGAGGCAGGATTTTCTCAATCCTCTTCAAACAAACCAAAGCACAAAATAATCAGTTGCTATGATTCATAATAAGAACCTGTCATCATCTTAAATCCCAACTTGTACTTTTCCTGTTCATTTAAATAATGTCATAGTGCTCTTAGATAAATATTACTTTAATAAATAATAATAGTAAATAGCAGCTGAGTACTTTCTAAGTTCCTAATGTTGAGTTAATTTTTTACATGCATTATTTAATTGAAATCACCCATTTAACCCTATTATTATGTCCAAACTCTCATGGCTAATGAGAAGCAGAGTTGGATATTAAACCAGATATATCTGATGAAATATCGTTCTCACTCCCTTTCTTTATACATCAGGATTTTATTGAAGAGATTATTACAATGAGTGGGCATGGGCTATTTTAATTTATCTTCATATCATAGACTAAGAAGCGGGTTAGAATGACATAGCATGTATTTATCATCAGCTAAAATCTAAGGTGGGAGATGCAGTTACATGCCATGAGGCACAGTTGGTCTTCCATGCAGAAAGAGGAGGTTGCTTTACAACTGATTCTCACTATTTATTGCTGGCTGGCCCAGTGTTAGTTCATAGCCTTTTTTTTTTTTAATCCGACTGAGTGTGACTTGCTCTTCTATTTGAATGTTCTTCCCTTTAACATCTTTTGTTCCTATTCTATCCCTACCTCAAAGCCTACTTTAAGCATTCTCTTCCATGGGATGTCTTTCAACAAGTCCAATTCTTCTAATCCTTTATCAGAAAAACTTAGATCCGTAGATAGAAATGCAAATTTCAAAGCCTCATGACAAACCACTGAATCCAAATCTCTAGATACGGGTTTCTAGACTGCCGCACTGTTGACCATATTGAGCCACATAATTCTTTGTTTTGGGAGTTGTCGTGTGTGTTTAGGATGATTAACAGTATCCCTGGCCTCTACCCACTAGATGCCAGTAGCACCCCTCCAGTTATAACTATCGAAATGCCTCCAGATATGCCAAATGTCTCCTAGAGGCAAAACTGCCCACAGTTGAGAACAACTGACCTGGGAGGTACAGCCTGGAATTCTGTAATTTTGATAAGCAACCCAAGTGATTCTGATAATCAGGCAAGTTTGGGTAATTTGCTCTTTTATGGCTGTTTAATAGTGTGTAAATCAAATTGAAATTTATGATTCTGTGTATGCTAGGTTTATTCCCTCTAACACATATGATCCTAGATCTTAATAGTTATTATTAACATATTTTTATTTATTCTATGTGAATTCTTTTTCTCAATATCTTACATTAATATGCCTAGTTGTTTTATGGTCTATCCTTCCCTGTTGATTACAGCATATTGGTTATTCACTTCCCGAATTTGTTTTTGATAGTCCTAAGGCAGCTCAGTCTTTTTATTGCTGATCATTCTGCTTCTTCAACGTCTTCCTACCATCATCATTATCATAAAGTCCATTTTAGTTCTGGGGTCTATTTTATTACATAGACTACATGTTAAATGATTCTTAAGGATTTTCTTCTATATATCTTCACAGAGGTCTTAAGCATTTCTCAACCTTTTAAGATCTTTTTAAAAATCTCAAAAGAGGCCAAAATTCCTTATAATATTTTTTTGTTATTTGAAATAGGCAAAATATAGACTCCAAAGTTAATTTTTCTGAGTTGGGGTCATGAGTACATCACTTCCAAGGTGTGTGACCTTCAGCAGGTTACTTAACCTTAATAAGACCTATACTATGGGCTGTTTTGAGAATTGACTGAGCTAATCCATACAAATCATATAGAACAGTGCCTGGTATATAGAGAGGATTTATGTTTACTACTACTACTAATAATAATATCATTATTATAATTTCCATGCACTAGATTGAATTCAGAATAAGTAAGACAAAACATGGATTTGTTAAAAACAAATTTGAAGAAGAGATAAAACATGAACAAATGAAGTGAAAAGGAAGAACATTCTATACGACAAGCCTACACAGTATAGAAATTGTAAGTACGGTACAAGAATTACTACATAGATAATTGCTCAAAAATTCCTACAATATGTATAAAGTTCATTATGTCCCAGTTACTTGTTAAGGTTGAGATGGTACAGTTGACAGGCATGGTTTGACATGATCACTGGCTGTTTGCCAGTTATTACATGGAATGATCACCTTCAACGCATACTGAAATGAATTACAATACCTACACTTCACACCCCTCATTTGTGAACACACATGCAGACCTATATCATATTTACAGATACATATAACATATATATTTATGTGCATATTTATAAATATTATATACATATATTTATTTACACATGTTTATTGAGTACCTACTATGTACTATAATTTGATTTCTAGGAACTTACATTTTAGTTTAGTGGTGAGAGGATGGCAGATAATAATAGATTTTATATTAGATAGATTTTATATTTATATATGGGGAGAATATGTACAGTATACTGATGTGTGTATACATAAAACATATATACCCATACAAAGAAATATATATGTACACACACATACATACACAGAGAGAGAAAAAAAAGAGGTGGCATTTGAAGCAGCAAGGCATAATAGCTAAGAAAGAAATATTCTAGACAGAGAAAAGAGGAAGAGTAAGGGCCAAAGGTCCTGAGGAAAACTTGCAATGAGTAAGAAATTACTTTTTCATGGTTTACATACAGGTATAAGCAGGAGGGGGGTGATCGGCAAAATATTGAACAAACATCACACAGGAACATTGATCAATCAGAACAGCAGCACCAGGACTTCAGAAAGGAGGCCTGCAGTGAATACCTCACAAAGCTCTGCTGTTACAAATTATCGGACTACATTAACCTGGGCATAACCAGTGATTTTTAGACTATGAAGGAAGAATAATTTCCTATTACAACCAGTAAGTTCTATATAAGATAGTATATTTGGTGATGAAAAGAAGTGCTTAGAAGGCACCATCACAGAGGTCAATGCTATTTGTTCATAAAAACTTAGCACCACAAGATATGTGTGAAATTGCGCAGCTGCAGATTCCTGACACTTGGATCTATACGGTATATTAAGGTTGGGTACACTAAGATGCAGGTAATGTCAAATGATCTGATTACTGTAGTATCCTGGCAATGGCATTAGAATGAGACAAAATTGTCTCAAGGTGGTTGGAAGCTATTCAGAGGCAAGGTGTCCTTTCTGTGAGGCCATCTAGGGTGAAAGAAATCAAAGTATGTTCCATGCTAATCCTCTGTGCCTTTCCAGCTCCTTTCCCCAAGAAACTAGGAGCTACTTAGAGCTTAGGATTGGGTCTTTGACTCCTTGGCTAACTTAAATTCTACTAAAGTGCTCTACACAGAGAGACGGGTTGTCAATAAATGCTTGCCAAACAAATACAATATGAGAAGTTCATCTTCTCAATGACTTTGTATCTAAGTATTTTACATGGGTTTAGGTTTCCAAAGCATCTGAGTAAGTTTGCAATCTCCTAGGATTTAGATACTGAGCTTCTTTTAATGCCAGACTGAGTGAACCCCTTGTGAAGAATCTTTAAATACTTCACACTGAATCAGTTCCAAATGCAGACTCATTCACGATTATCAGTGACTTACATGCATATGTAGAGAGCATGCATAGTGGAGAAGCATAGGACATTGGGCTAGACGAAGTAGCTAATAACCTCAAAGGGACATTTTTAAAGTGAGTTTGATAACAGGATAAAAAAGCACATGTACCTAAAACAGCATGGGAAATGACAAGAGAGGTGTAAATTAATCTGGATAAAAATTTGAGACATACAGAACGATGAAAGGGAAAAACATGCCATTTAATGCCTTGCCATGTTGTGGCTCTTAAAATGACAGGATGTAGCAACATGGAAACAGTGAATAGTAAAAGCTGCGTGGTCAACTCTCCCAACACTACGATGTTGGAGATGAGAAGCCTGACATCCAAAGGAATAAACAGACTTTCTCAATGTCATCTGGTAACTGATCTAATTCTACATCTGTTTTGGACCTATTGGCGCCTTAGTTTTTCTATTATACCATGTTGCTTATCAGGAGAATAAAAGGAAATAAGTAGCTAAGACTCTTTCTCTTACATTTGCCATATGTTTTCTTTAAAACTCTACATTGTTTAACGTATTGCAAATATATTCCAATATATTAACCTCCATAGAAATACTGCATTGTATTTTCATATCTGTGTGCTTTTAATAGATTGCAAGCTTCCTGGGAGTAGGAATCGTGATTTGTGCATCAAAATCAGTGTCAAAATTTTAACAAGAATTTTTCAAGTACCTACCATGTGTCAGGCACTCTTGACACTGGGGATATAGCAATGAACAAAATATTTTAAAATCCCTGCCTTCAAGGAGCTTCTCTTGGGGGAAGATAGATGATTGACAAAATAAATTACTATAAACAAAATAAACAGCTGTGAGGAATAAATGAATGGAAGCAATGAGACTCTATTTGTATTTAAGTACAGCCAAATTAGATTTTAAAAATTCAGGCTTATTGATAAAATCAATGCATAAATATTTTTTCTTAGAAAAGGTTTCATACTGGGATAAAAGTTTTCCTCTAACCCTTACAGAGAGTAACAGATGCTTTAAAGTAGTGACTCTCAATTTTGGCTCTACATTTAATCACGTATGCATTTTTAATAATATAAGCTTGTCCCTTCCCTACCCCCCTCGAGCAATTAAGTCAGTATCTTTGGAAGTGGGAGTTAGTAATTCCCTTGAGCAATTAAGTCAGTATCTTTGGATGTGGGAGTTAGTAATTTTAAAATCTTCCCAGGTGAGATTCTCATGGAAGCCAGGACTAAGAATCACTCCTTTAAAAGATGAAATAATAGAACCTTTGAGGAAAGATGAGAATATTTCTTATGATCTATTGTGAGGGTTGAAGGAGAAGGCTTGCCATCAGTGAGAACCAGTTGTGGCATACTGAAATGCCCAGAATCCCTCACACATGCCACAGAACATGGATGTTTTATCTTTGTCCAGTACATACCAACTCTGGCCCCTTGACTAAGGAGGTTTTCTTTCCTGAGTCTCAGCTATCTCCCCCAGTTACCCACTCAGACCCTGTTTCAGTACTTGTGAGTCTATGAAATATCTTAAGTCATGAAGTATCTTTAGTGTATGATGGTGACACCCGCCAGCCAGGAGCCTTATTACAATGACTGACTACTGCCATCAGATTGAACACCTTTAAAAACAAACAATCACAGATCATAGGCTGCATAAGAAACAAGTGCCTAGGTTTAAAAATAAAAAGACAACCAGGGAACCCATACTGTGAAATGCTTGATACCTATTAAAACAATTATATAGATACACATTTGTTAAAATGAAACATAGCCACCATTAAATATTATGAAATGAATCAAGGAAGTTGTCAAATAGCGTTTGTTCAGTCCATGATATATGCATGGATACAGAAAAAAGCCTAAAAGAATGAATCCCAAAATATTATCAGAAGGTGAGATTTCAGATGACTTTAAGTCCATTTGTCTTTTTCCAATTTTCTGTAACGAGCATTTTATTCTTTAAAATATATAAAAATAAAGAACCAAAGACTGTGTTTGTGTATGCCATACATGAGAAAATGGGAAGAGAAATAGCTAAAGTGTGATTAAATAATTAATCAAGGTCAGCCCAGGTCTACACAACTTCGTGGCCCTGCTTTTGAATTTGTCTTGCTTCAGCCTTACTTTTTTGATCTGTAAAAAGGCAGCAGTGAAATCTGCCATGGTTGTCCCATAAGGTTACTGGACATAGAAAATAGCATTGATCATTATGTGCTTTAAGGAAGAGTTAAGAAGTGTTATATAAAAATGTAGTGCTAAATATTCATGCCTCTCAGATAAAATCATTCATACAATATTTACTGAATTTGTACCATGCTTATATAGTTGCATACTTGACTTACATTTATTTCTTCCTCACAACACCTCACAGTAGCAAGTAGACTATAAGAGCGGGCATGAAAACAATGGAAGTATTTGTCTGAGACTCTATAGCAAAGCCACAGAAGCAGAAGAGAAATCAAGATGCCCTGGAGCTAACCCTCTCCCAGAGTTCTCCTCGCCTGAGCTCCTATCAGTGGTTGTAGACAAAGTTTCCAGGTCTGTTTCTTGGGATGTCAGCCAGCTGTAATCTCTTCAGGGGTGGAAGATCTGATGCTATCAACTAGAGGTGGCCCTGGAATAGATCTGCACACGATATGAAAACATCAGGCTTTAGCAATTGATAGCAAAATAATTTGGTGCCTTTTCAGCATCAATTGCTGCTCAATTTGTGCCTGGAAGAACATTCAATATTCTTGAAACATTAACCCAGGACCTCTCATTTTGCTGCTGTTCCTAACAATATTATGTGTGTTGTGAATATTTCCAAAGTAGTAGACTCAAAGTCTTAAGGGATTTAACCTTAGAAAAAAAGGGTTTCAAATTATAATTCTATCATGTATAGGCCTGTGTCCTTGAGGAAGGCATCTGTGCCCTGCAACCCCGGTACTATCAACTGTAAAAATGGAGACATATGCTTCATAGAATTGTGGTTAGGATTAAATGGGATATTGGGCATAAAGAGCACTGTAAAACATCATACAAATATTTCCTACTATTCCTCTGATGATGTGCCTTATTTAAAATTATTTTCAAAATGTACACTGGCAATAAAAGTACACAACTTAAGAAGAAACCTTAGGAAACTGTATGCCATGTGAACTTAATCTATTACCTAAGATGAGCCATATCACAATCTTTAGTCCTAAGTACGTGGCCTTTCTACTTACATGATAAACTGAGTATCATATAGCTGATAAAAAGGCTCACAGATACTGCGTTCAATTTGGAATAGCTGAACTAGGACAAAACTATTATTTAAAAAATCAGAAGATGGCCGATTAGCAGCAGCTCAGGATTGTAGCTCCCACTGAAAGCGTAGAGAGTGAGTGGACGCCACATTCTCAGATGAATTTTCATTGCCCACGGACCAGGAGATTCCTGACGGAGGAGCCCCACGGGTCGCCAGCGCAACTCTTTTGGCCGGCGCGGCCGTTTTGCAGGCGCCCCGGTGTGGCGGTTCTCAGTCCGGAGTATACGGGACTGAGTGCCCTTTGGTTGGCGTTGGAGCTCCGGGAAGGCAGAGTCTCCCATTCAGCTGATTGAAAGGCGGACTGAAGTGGGGGAACCAGACCAGGAGATTCCCGGGCAGAAAAGTGCCACGAATCTTAACGCCGCTGTTTCAGCCGGCAGAGTGGGTCGCCGCAGGGGAAGGCTGGTCCCCCTTCCACAAAAAAAAAAACAAAAAAAACAGCAATTGGAACTGCTGAGGATTGAGAGTTTCACAGCAAGTACAGCTGAACCCAGGAAGGTCCAGCTCTGTGGGGGAAGGGCGTCCGCCGAAGGAAAATTAAGAAATAGAAAAAACTTTACCACCAACAAGCTGGATGTCCACTCAGAGACCTAATCTGAAAGTCAGCAATTACACAGACGACACGTGGATAAATCCACAAAGATGGGAAGAAACCAGTGCAAAAAGGCTGAAAACACCCGAAATCAGAATGCTTTTCCTCCTACAGAGGATTGCAGTGCCTCATCACCAACTGAACAAGACCTGATAGAAAATGAATGTGAGCAATCAACTGAATCAGGCTTCAGAAGGTGGATAATGAGAAACTTCTCTGAGCTAAAAGAACATGTTCTAGCCCAATGCAAGGAAACTAAGAACCTTGAAAAAAGGTTTCACGAAATGTTCATGAGAATGGACAATTTAAAGAGGAATATAAGTGAATTAATGGAGCTGAAAAACACAGTACGAGAACTTCGAGAAGTATGCACAAGTTTTAACAGTCGAATTGATCAAGCAGAAGAAAGGATTTCAGAGGTCGAAGACCAACTTAACGAAATAAAACGAGAAGACAAGATTAGAGAAAAAAGGATAAAAAGGAATGAGCAAAGTCTCCAAGAAATATGGGACTATGTGAAAAGACCTAATCTACATTTGATAGGTGTACCTGAATGTGACGAAGAGAATGAATCCAAGTTGGAAAATATTTTTCAGGATATTATCCAGGAAAACTTTCCTAACCTAGCAAGGCAAGACAATACCCAACTCCAGGTGATACAGAGAACACCACAAAGATATTCTTCAAAAAGAGCAACCCCCAAGGCACATAATCATTAGATTCATCAGGGTTGAAACGAAGGAGAAAATACTATGGGCGGCCAGAGAGAAAGGTCAGGTTACCCACAAGGGGAAGCCTATCAGACTCAAAGCTGATCTCTCAGCAGAAACCCTACAAGCCAGAAGAGAATGGGGGCCAATATTCAACATCCTTAAAGAAAAGAACTTTCAACCCAGAATTTCATATCCAGCCAAACTAAGTTTCATAAGTGAAGGAAAAATAAAATTTTTTGCAAACAAGCAAGTACTCAGAGATTTCATTACCACCAGGCCTGCTTTACAAGAGCTTCTGAAAGAGGCACTATATATAGAAAGGAACAACCAGTATCAGCCACTTCAAAAAACCCATCAGTAAGCTGCATCCAGACCCATCTCATATGCAGGGATATACAGAGACTCAAAACAAAGGGATGGAGGAAGATTTGCCAACCAAATGGAGAGCAAAAAAAAAAAAAAAAGCAGTAGTTGCAATTCTCATCTCTGATAAAATAGACTTTAAAGTAATAGAAACCGAAAGAGATAAGAAGGACATTGTATAATGGTAGAGGGATCAATGTAACGGGAAGAGCTAACGACCCTAAGTCTATGTGCACCCAATATAGGAGCACCCAGATACACAGGGCAACTTCTTGGTGACTTACAAAGAGACTTGGACTCCCACACAATAATAGTGGGAGACTTTAACATTACATTGTCAATATTGGACAAATTAATGAGACAGAAGGTTAAGAAGGATACCCGGGACTTGAACTTAAACCTCAAACAAGTAAACTTAATAAACATTTACAGAACTCTCTACTCCAAATCCACAAAACATACATGTTTTTTTCAGTAACACATCACATTTATTTTAAAAGTGACCACATGGTTGGGAGTAAATCACTCCCTAGCAATTGCATAGCATTTCATAGGTTTAAATGAAATATTGGTTGGCTGTTTGTTATTTTCCTCCCTTATTCCTTCCTGTCTCCATTGTATAACACAATTATTAGTATAAAAGAGCTTTTAATATCCATTTGTAGACTGCATTCTAGCCTGGGCAATAGAGCAAGATTCCTGTTCTCTCTCCCTTTTTTTTTCTTTTTCTCTTTATTTCATTCTTTTTTTCTTCCTTCTTTCTCTTTCTCTCTCTAAAAAAAATTAAAAAAAAAAATCAAAAACCACTGAATCACAGGAAATACAAACAGGGGATACAGATGAAAAAGAAGAGTTGATTGTGTTTGAAGATGATAAGGGATGAAATAAATTGATTTATCTTACATAAAAATAAGACTAGAGAAAATAGAGCCTTTATTAAATATAGCAAATGTGTTACTTTAATTCTGGATAATATTTTTTTAAAAGAACGAGGCCATGATACATATTTAAGCTCTTTGAAGGTCATAGTTTGTTTTATTTGGCTTTATTCATTTATTATTTGGCTTTTATTCATTTGTAGATTTAGAACCTTTTTTTTTTCAGGTGCTTCAGGCACGTGGGGACATAGCCATGACCTAACAGACATTGCTCTTGTCCTCATGATGTTTCCAGCATCCTAGCTGCACAGTAGAGTCATTCGTCTACAATATAGTACAATTATTTAAATGTTGAATGAAGGAAAAAAAAAATAGACAAAAATGAAACTATGAAGAGAAAGAAAAGGAAAAACCAGAAAAGGGAGTTAGAAGGAGCATGGAGTAACCCACAATTTTATTGTCACTTTCAGTTGGAAATGAAATACTGTTTTCCTATTACACTGTTTGTTTTGGCTATGGGCTTCAGGAAATAATTAGGTCGGTGCAAAAATAATTGCGGTTTTGGTCATCACTTTCAATGGCAAAAACTGCTATTAGATTTGCACCAACCTAATACTATCTTTGAAATGTAAGTTAAAAGTTGACTCACCACTCGCAACGTTTGTACTGCTTCTTATATATCGTCAAGCTCATCTTTGGGAGCTATAGCTATAATAAAGCATAAGGGGAGAAGCAAGACTTTTCTTTGAGCTTCTGTGACAGTGATCAGAGTAATGTTGTCATAAAGTCTAAGTGAAAACAACCACGATCCACCAAGGAACTGAAAAGTAAACTCCTGCTTTGGTAGAAACCATCAGTTTCTATAAAGGACAAGCATGGCAGCAAAATACAGTCTCCTTTCTAGCCTCATTTCTAGTAGATAATACAGTGGGATACATGATTTTTAATGATTATGTCTTTAGCCTTGAAGAACGAAAATCAAACTTATTTCAAGACAAAGGCAAGCAAATTAAAATATTCAGGTTGAAAATTAAAGAGTGACAGTTGTGGTCATTGACTGTGCTCTTGCTGCGCTTTAGGGATACTATCAAGCCCTTTGCACACCCTGTTTCCTTTTATCTTCATAATGATTGTTTGAAGTAACTATTAAATCACCTTTTTACAGATGAGAAAATTGAGGTTTAAAGAAGCTAAGTAACTCATCAAAGGTTATAGAACAAACATGTGTCCAAGTGGGAATTCAAGTGCAGGTTCCCCTCTTTTCAGTGACCCTAACTTTTCCAGAACATTTTTCAGGGCAGAATTCAAAACTGTTGTACCTTCATAGGTATAAATTTAAACTTAATTGTTAATTTTATTTTCAAGATCTCTTTGGGGGAAAAACAGCTCACTGAATGTTCTAGAAAAAATGTCATGTATTTCATTGCTTCTAATGAGTTGCTGCAGTTCAGAAGTTTCATTACATTCTGACAATTAAGTTGCTAATAAAGTGAGGAACCACTAATTGACTTATCCATCTCACAAACTCAAGATCCAGCTAGCAACCTAGAACAAAATCTCCATCATTAGACCAAAAATCATTCACCTCTTGCAATACTCACAGTGATTAGATTTAATCTAGGTAAACTGCAGATTGCTCCCACACTTGACAGGAAGTTCAGACTGAGAACATACACACACACATGCTCACAAACATGCAGTATTAGTAACAATATGCTGTGCTGATGCCGACTGTATTATCAGAACCAATGATAAGATATTGTTATTTTGGGGCAATGCAATGGCTGTGGACCCAATATCAAAACTTTATGGTCATTGAAACCACAGAATCTTAGGAAATGCAGTCAATTTCATAGAGTATCAAAAGGTCACTCTATTCAATTTACACTTGAGGCTGAGCACAATATTGAAAAAAAACACGTGAAAGCAAATAATGTTATCAGTTTTCCAGGATTCAACAATTTACTAACTATCTAAGGTAATTTACTGATTACCAAATACATGCATAAACTGTGTTGAGTCTTGTGTTTGGCATACCATGTTCTTGTAAAGAACTTAATGCTGTGAACACATTACTAAATATATCGACATTACCATATTAACTGCTCTGTTCGGGCTTCAGTAAGAGTGAATCTTTTTTTTTTTTGCCCCATGTTTTACTAGTTACACTAAAGATTATCTAAAATTCTGCTATCTCTTCAAACTTTTGCTGTGTGCTGCGTCTTACAGAAGCTATTTTAAAACGAGAATATTTAGTACACTACATCCAGTGCCTCTCTAACATTAATGTGAATATGAATCACCTGAAGATGTTGTTAAGCTGTGGATGCTAATTCAGGAAGTCTAGGGCACAGCCTCGAATTCCAAATCTCTAACAAGCGTCCAGGTAATACTCAAGCTGGTCCACAAACAAGAGTTTCAGAAGCAAGGTTCTAGTTTTCTCCATCAATCCAGCACATGTTCTACTTGTCCCCACCATGCAGGGCATAAATATTCTGATCCATTACAATTAATCCCCCACTAAGAAGGCATGCCACAACATTTTGGATTAAAATGTAGAATTATTTCATTCTTTCTAGCTCAAGTTTCAAACTAGAGGTCTTCAGGAGCAGCTAACCCAGACATATGTTTCATTTGGCTAGCATGGTTTTGTCTCCAAAAGGGTTTTAAACATTATTAGATTAGTTAACAACAGTTATTAAACTGCAACTTTTATCTGAAATTTCTGCTTTTAAAAAATAAATCAGAAGATCTAGAGAAATTGGGATTTGAGCAGGAGCTGACTATGTGACAGAGAGGCTGTTCTCCCCCAGGTTTCCACTGTTTCCACCCCTATAGCCCTGACATTGGATTTTCAGGTCAATCTTCATTGTCCGTGCTTCCCATCGAGGCCACATCCCTCATTCTCTTTCCTGCCTACCTCTCATCAGCACTAGAGTCACTCTCCTCTGATGGTCATTTTAAAAATCCACCCTCCCCCACTTCTACCTCTGCATTTTGGTATCTTCACTATAAAATATTTTTCTTTTTTTTTTCTTCATAGAAAACCTAAAGCTTAAGATCCTATTTGAGTTCTCTTCCCTCATGAAATATTGGCTAAGCACACCAACCTGTTTTAAAGTATTATACAGCATCATGCCATGTTTTATACACATGACTCAGATATGCAGATGCATGAGTATGTGTTTGCAAGTGTATTTGTACACCAATTGCCTCACTTCCAGCTAGATCATCACTGCCCTAAAAAAAATTATAATGCACTGTGTTTTTTGCAGGTTAACAGGATGGTCTGCATGAAATAATTCCAATCAAAATTATTTGCTAATTTGAATTCTGGAGCTATGAGAGATCTCCTTTCACAGATTTTCCTTTTTCTATAAGAAAGTCATAAGGAATTTTTAAAAAAATTAATCATGTAGCATTTGGGATACCTATTTTCTACATTAGAAGGTTTCCATTATAGAAACCAAAATACAAGCAACATTTTTAAATACATAAAACTTCATAGTTTGATTACAGGAAAGTACAGAAAGGGAGAGTTTTTAGTGGCAGGCATGCCCCTGAACATCCTTTAAGGTGGGGAAAGTGAGAGACATGTAAGATAGAAACATGATACAGAAAATAAAGCATAAAAAACATTAATTTACAGTCATTATACTTTATATGTTCTATTACCATGGTCCAAAGGACTATTATTTATTTTAAAATTGAAAATAAATTCTTCCTAAGTTATATCTTCTATGTTACCTCAAATCAGTGAGATACATTTTGAGGAGATACTCAAATGTCCTAGATGTGTACAAGAGGAATCTCAAATTTGGCGATGGGACATGCTTCCATATTTGAACCTGATAAGCACTTAGCCACTGTGAATTTTCAGTGGTGATAATGAGGAGAGATTTCTGTAGAAGTCTTTGCTGTACCTGAAATAAACCCTAATCCTTTGTATTCTCACCAAGGATATTAAGACAATAACAATTGCCTTATATCTCCTACCCAGAAGGATATACAGAAACTTGATAAAATTATGAGACATTTAGAAAACTATTTCATAAATCAGCGATTTAATTTCTGGAGTATCTTCCACGTGCAAGTCAGCATTCAGTAAGGCATGAGACATCTAGCGAAGACAAACAATGAAGTAAACAGGGGGTACAGGTTCTAGAGTCAGATTGCCTGGGCAGGAATCCTGGCCCTGCTAATTACTAGGACTGGGGACATAGAGCAAGCTACTAATCATATCTGGGACCAGTTCCCCCATACACAATGAAGATAATGATAAAATACCTGCCTCATGGGTTGTTGTAAAAATTAAATGAAACATGTAAAGTGCTGAGAATACTGCCTGGCACATAGAAACCCTCAATAAATATTACCCATTGTCAATATTATTTTTATTAGCCTCAAAGAGTTTATAATCCAGTCAAGGGAGTGAGACAGGAGCAATGAAAATATAACTAATGACACAAGGCCATGTGTACATGACAAGTGTCAGATAAGTCACTCTGATACTGAGTGTTAGTTCTGAGAAGAGAGAATCATTTTTAGTCTTAAGAAATGTTGCCAGGAATCCAGGCAACGGATTTCTTATCAGGTCACAGAATTTTTAGCATAGTTATGTTACTTTGGTCATGGAAATCCCTTTGACAACTATTTCAGAAAAGGCCTCTCCTAACCTTTGGGTGTATTAAGGCATCCAGATTTTTCCTCTGACCTAGACAATGAAGGCACATCATCAGCACATTCAGACTTCATATAAAACTTGATTATGGCCCTATCCAATTACCAGAAATTCCTACAAGTTTCCAATGGCCTCCCAGCTGTGGCTGGCTTGACTGAGAGGCCATACAGTCCAACAGTTCCATAGACTTGGCCAAGAAACATAACTTGAAAGAAGGAATAAGAACTATAAATGAAGACAGCCTTGTCCCACAAAGATGAGGTTTTATACTGAAAACAAGCATTGTACTAAGTTGTTTGGTTCAAAGGCAAGATTCACCTTTAAAAAACTTTTTACTGTTATGTATTTCCTGAGGATGGGGTATGCCATTTATTTTTATATTCCAAGGATCTAATATGATGCTTGGGATATGGTAGACACTGGGTAAATCCCAGATGGATAAATGAAAGATATAAGGGGAAAAAGAGGAAAGAAGGAAAATAACAGCCTTTTTTCAATATAAACTAGGTTGAAATACTTTACCAGCCTAAGTGATACCCTCCCCCACTGATACAATTTGGCTGTGTCCCCACCCAAATCTCATCTTGAATTGTAGCTCCTATAATTCCCACATATGTGGGAGAAACCCAGTGGGAAATAACTGAATCATGGGGACAACTCCCCCATGCTGTTCTCATGGTAGTAAGTCTCACGAGATCTGATGGTTTTAGAAGAGGAAACCCCTTTGCACTTGGCTCTCATTTTCTATCTTGCCTGCTGCCATGTAAGATGTGCCTTTCACCTCCTGCCATGATTGTGAGGCCTCTCCAGCCATGTGGATCTGTGACTCCATTAGGCCTCTTTTTCTTTATAAATCACCCAGTCTTGGCTATGTCTTTATCAGCAGTATGAAAATAGCCTAATACACCCATGCGACCCTGACCCCTCACTGTCTTATTTGAATCTGCCTTTTAGCACTCAAGACTTTTGATATTTTAAAATACTTACCTTTACTTCCAAATAGATGGTAACCTGGAACATAATTAGCATCCAGAAAGCACTTGCTGAATATATGAGTATTATTGAGTTAACTGAAAGTTCTCTTGAGATAAGCAAGGACCTACTATACTTGATGCTTCTTAAAATGCCTACTCTTGTACACTGTATAATGTACACCAAAAAAATAATTTCAGGTTTATTTAATTCCATATTCTGCATTAATTTAACATATCCTTAATAAGCACTGACTACGTTTCAGACACTGAGTTAAGTAATGGTACTGGGTTAGTGACAGTCAAAGCCCAGACCCTTAAATAGCTTCTCATCCCATGGGAGAGACAGAACAAATAAGAAACAGGCAGACTGAGAAATCATGGAGAATGTAAAGCTGCTACGGGCACACATCAGAGGCACGTAAGCTATGAAAGGGTGCCAGGGGTTGGTGGTTTGGGAGAAGTGATGTAGGAGGGGAAGTCTGGATTGTTATAAGGAATTAGGCTGGCGAAGAGTTGCATGAAGGGATGTGCTACATCAGAACAAAACAATACAATTTAAACACAGGAAAGCCAAAGTGTCACCAGACTCAACATATAGAAATACTCAATAAACAATAATTGAATAAATTATTGCACTAGTGTTGTGTCATGTGAAACCACCTGACATTGAACTATTCCCCAGGTTCTCCCACCATGGACCAAAAGTGTGGCAATTGGAAATGTGTTGCTATAGTTATAATATAAAATGAAACATGTATATCTCCTATTCCCACCCCATAGAGCTGCAACAGTATATACTTGAGCTCCTAACTTTCCAGAATGTGCCACCACAAACATAAAGAAAATCAGACAGCAATTATTGCAAGTGCCAAATGCTGAACTTTTACAGCCAGTATTCCAAGCAAGAATTCTCTGTGCTGATATTTTCTGTAGTGTCAGCCACTTCTTCCTGGTGTCTTCTTTTCAGGGTCTCATTAGTCGTTGCAAACACTGTTGACTAAATGTGGCCTGCCTTAACATACAGAATGTCTTTGTTCATTGGCCCTCATCAGCCACATCAGAGAGGGGCCTGGGCCATGCTCAAAGCTGCAGGACACTCTGAGAAGTCACACTGTGGTTGCTTGACTTCCCTCTAAAGATTACATTTCATGACAGAGATTAAACGTCTTGCCTGTTCTATGATTGCTTTTGAAAATTATGCACTAATGACAGCCACTCAGCAAGTAGCTTAGTCATTTCCCTTAGCCTCTGTCTAGAGAATCCCAATTTGATCATTTCTCCAACAAATATTTCTTAGGTGTATATCATGTGCTAGAAACTGCTACATGCAAGGTAGAGTGGCCTGTAAAATAGACATGGCCCCTCTCTCATGGAATTTACCTTTGATTAAAGGTACACCTTGAATACACACTGGGGAGCCAATAAACAGAAGCCCGACTCTCCCTTCATCACCAGGAGATTGGCACAGAGCCCAGGGCCAGGCTGTTGAACACTCTCCCCCTGGAATTTGAATCTTGACCAGCATCCATGTGCAGTTTTGCTCCCAAGGACACTTTTGGTTTTACAGAGCTATCCAGGAAGTTCAAGGTATTGGAGTGTTCCTACAAATTACCATTTATTGACTATGAGTTAAGTGCAAGCATTGAACTATGCACTTTCCTTATATTATTTCTACATATATTATTTGAAAACTTTTAAAAAATTGAAAGGTTAATATTTCTTGGCAGAGACACATAAATGATTTCTTAGGGATGGCAAATATATGTAATTATAGAAGGTAATGTAACAGGTCTCTCCATATTCCCAAGCCAGCATACCACTGGACTCACAAAAGATGCTCATCACTGGTGTTCTGTAAGCGTTTCTGGAATTGCTGTGACATTATAAAAGGCAATGAGTGCATAGTGACAAATGCCAAAGAGATGCAGAAGCCACAAGATGGAGGACTCACCTTTGGCAAAAAAGCCAGAGATGAAGTTTCATAGAATATATTTAGTGCATGTATGTGTATATATATGCATATATATTTGCATATAAATATATATTTACTTATGTTTCAAAAGCAAAAATTAACTAAATCATAAGCACTAGTTTCGATTCATGGAATTGCAGAGGATAGCCACTGGGTGGTAGAATTCCCACTGTTTAGTTGGGAACAAGAACCCCATTCCTTTACTTAATGTCAAGTATTTTGTGCTGTCAATATAACTCATCCAGCTTTAAGACCTCGAAGCTGTCACGGGTTGTTTCTTGACTGCCCAATAGATTTGTAAATGCACCACAATTTCCCTTCACAGAATTATCCCTTCTTCACTGGATACACAGCGAGAGCCAGTAAGCAAAAGCCTCACTCTATTCTCACCACTCCAGGGCTAGCACAGAATAGGGAAAACCAATTGAAATTTGAATCGTGATGAGAATCCTCTTGCAATTTGGTTCCCAGGCTCCAGATCTTTTAGTTGCCAAGCCTAGTTCAACACCCTCTCATCAATTCCATCAGCCATACATATCCTTCTGCCTTTCTGCTTAAGGAAGTTAGAGCTGATTCTTTGTTTTTTATTCTGCTGTTTGCAACCTAAGAATCTAAATTATCAAAACAAATATGATGGCTAAATACTGAGTGCTTTCCATGTATCCAGTGACGAAGGGATAATTCTGTATGGTTCTTGGAAAAGTAAAGGACTTGTTAATATTACATTTATTATCTTTACAGATGCAATGAAAGGCAAATGCTATGACTTCCAGGTGTTTGCAGACTCTGTTTTAATTTTGTCAGAATGAATACCCCCTCTGTTCCAGGCACTGTGCAAGGATTTTCAATGCATTGTCTCATTTAATTTTAACAGCAGTCGACTAGAACAGAAGCTCCAGGAGGGCAGGATATTTTTTACTCCCTTGTTCACTACTATATTCCTAGAACATTTTCACACATGATAGGTGATCAGTAAATGTTTGCCAAATGAATAAATAACCATGAGGCAGGCACTATTTTACAAAAGGAGAAGAAAGATATTCATGGTCCTACTGCAAGTCAGTGGTAGAGCTTAGACTTGACAGGCAGGCATGTCTGACTCCAGGGCCCAATCTCCTAACCATCTTGCTACCATTGCCTTTAGGTTCTTGGGATATGAAAAAAGAGAGGGTTGCTGACCTCAGGGAGTTTGGGCAAACCCCTCTGAGTCCTGGTTTCCCCCATTGTGAAGCAGAGATATGGCCCTCATTTGGTTTTTGAAGACTCTTAAGAAAGTCCTGAAAAATGCCATATAGAGATGATATGTTAAAATTGGAAGTCTGTCTGACGTTCAGAAAGGTAGGAAATTGAGAGTCAAATATCACCTTTGTCATTACTAGCTGTGACCTGGCAAGCCTCTTAACTCGGAGACTCAGTTCCATACTGCAGAACATTTGCCTTTTACTCTTTCTAAAAAGACAGGAAAAATAACTACAAGTTGTATGGACTGACTCTGTGAGTTGAAATATATACAGATTAAGGTATATAAATATATACTTATATAAATTATATAGATTTAAAGTATAAATATATGTTTATATTTTGTAAAATAAATTAAACATAAATACAATTAAGGTAATTTGCAAATATAAATTTATATAATACAAATAAATGTGTTTATAAATATAAATTAAAATAGTATTATAATAACTTTTAATACTAGCCCATTCCAGTACATGATTCAAATACATTATCAACTCTATGAACTTTCCAGGGAATATTCCCAGGGAATGTAGTAAGAGAATACTCAAGCATCATTCCAAAAACTATTCTTCTTTAAGTTGCCTTTGTTATTTAGTGAATGGTTTTAGTGCTTAAAATGTCAGTCTCAAGTTAGGCCAGGAGAAGATTCTTAAAGATGACGCCAACCCACTAAGACACACGGCCACTAGGGAGCCATGTCAGATGTGGCATCTGGCTCGTCCAGTTATCTGTAGTTGGCCTGAATGCTGAAAGTGTAAGGGGAAGGTACATTTAGGATCTTCTAGCAAAGGAAGAAGAAAAGATGTGTTTAAATAAGAGGGAAGGAAATTGGGAGACGGCAAAGAGGAACATTAACAAAAACTCAAAATATTTAAAACATAACACCAAAAAAGAGAAACAATTTAAACTGTAGCCTGGTCAACAAGGAATATTCAAGTAGCACAGAAAATTCAAGAAGATTGGGGACCTGAAAAGGGTTTTTGAGTTAGACAATTAAGAAATCTCTGAGTAGAAGGTGGGGCATGGTAGCTCAATCCTATAATCTCAATGCTTTGGGAGGTCTACATGGGAGGATTGATTGAAGCCAGGAGTTCAACAGCAGCCTGGTCAACATAGACAGACCTTGTCTTTAAAAAATATTTAAAAACTAGCCAAGTGTGGTAGCATGTACCTGTAGTCCTAGCTACCTGGAAGGCTGAGATGGGAGGACTGCTTGAGCCCAGGAGTTTGAGGCTGCAGTGAGCAATGATCACATCACTGCACCCAGCCTGGGCACAGAGAAAAGGCATCCTATCTTAAAAACAAAAAAAAACAAAAAATGAAAGAATAGAATGATGGTTGCCAAGGGGCGGGGAAGGGGAAGAAATGCGGAGACAAAGGTTAAAGTGTACAAAGTTGCAATTATGTGGGATGAATATATCTAGAGATTCAATGTACTACATGAGGACTATAGTTAATTACATTGTATTAGATTCTGAAATTGTACCAAGAGAGTAATTTTAGGTGCTCTTACCACAAAAAATAAAAAACTATGTGATGGATATACTCATTTGCTTAGCTGTGGTAATCATCACCATGTATATGCAAATCAAAACATAATGTTTTATATCTTAAATGTATACAGTAACAAATAACTTTTTTAAAAAACAAGTCTCTGACAGCAGAGGTAGCACTGCTAAACTCAATAGCAGAGAGATTACAAGCAGTGCTATTGTTTCCTCAAAATCCTTCAAAAAAAATACTTCAGTAAGAAGCAGAAGAAGTGAAGAACAACAGAAAAATTCTAAAATGTCAAGGAAATCTAAATAAAGAGTCAAAAGATGAATGCAAGGGCCAGAATCCAAACAGCGGTGAATGGAGAGAACTGGGTACCACTGGCTTGCACTCGGCCTAATAGACTCTTGGTAATATTTACCTTCCGACCATTCTTACAAAGCCCCCATGGGACGACTAGGCTCCCAGGAAAAACAATAACGCCAGGTAATACCAGTTGCATACTTGGATATTTATCTTCATCCAATCAGCATTACAGCTGTTACCATAATACCCTGATCAATAATTTGCTACCCAAACCAGAACACTATGACCTCTAAGTACAACATATTTCAAACTAAGGGCAAAGACACATAACAGCCCTTTCTCAGTGTGCTGCAGTGGGAGTGGTTGAGAGCACTCTCATGTTTAGACAGCAATAAAACACTGTTTTGTAAATATAACCAGAAATGCAAAATAGGCACCACTTTATCTTAAACATCAATGCACAAAAACCTGTATTATTCAAAGCAAAGAATGAACACGCTGAAATGGAATTATTGACCTATCTGAAGATTTTGATACAGTCACCAGACCCAGCCTGGAAGCTGCTCAACAGCTCATGTTACCCAGGTAATTTTCCCAGTCCCCTAAATACATTTCCAATTTGGTTTAGTAATGGTTTAGAAAATTATAAGTTAAATGCCACTCATTCATTCCTTCCTTCACCAGCTACTGAGTACCTTTTATGGACATGATGTTGAACTAGAAACTAAGGAGTTGCTAAGAGAACACAGGAACCAAAAGAAATGAAAGCCATCATCCCTGCTTATAATGTAGGTGAGAGAACAACATGAAGTCTTACGTATTTATTGAGCTCCTATTATGTGCAAGGGATTGCATATAAGAAAAAAAGATGAATGAGGCATGGTTTAACTTTTTAGCCCAGGAACAAAAAAAGCCAAAACATTTATGAAAAATGCATAACCACAAATGCAAAATGATTTGCTGCCCACTAAAGGAAGGGGAATGATCAGAGCTAAGTGCAATTTGTAAGAAATTGTTTATTTGGGGAAATATACTTATATTCCATTGCATTTTAAAAAGAGTTATATTCCTCACTAAACTTGTCTCTCAGGAGACTTATCTAACAGGCATATTCTACTGAACTTAGTACGAAGACATGCCCAAGAGTTCAATAAAAACTTTAAAGCTAAGTTTAAGAGGCATTATCAATACTTTGTAATTGCCTTCCTTCTCAACCAAATGCCACCAAAAATCTTAGTCAATCAGTCGACAAGTATCAACCACATACACACTAAGGATGAATAATGTCACAAACAGTGCCCGGTTTCACAATTCTAATACATGATTTAAGTACAAGCCTTTGCAAATGGAAGTGTCTACAGCTCTATGGTCAGTAGGGCATGAACTGATCTGTTGACCAGTCTGTGGCGGAATGGATTCATGCTGATCTCTCCACTAAATAATACAAAATCTATTCAGACAAAGTCAGGTCAAGGCTCTGCTAGATGTTTAGGTAGAGGTGGAATTAATCAGGGAACACTTCCTGAATCTGAGAGGTTCCTGTGATTTTAAAATTAGGGAGAACTGAAAACAAGGAGACAGAAATAATTCCAGGCGTTTGGAAAATTTGAAAGAGGCTGGGAGTAGGTGGGGATGAGAAGCGTAGTGCCTGGCAATAGAGGTATTAATTGGGAGGCAGTAGAAGGGAGTGATTACGAACCTAACTGTTAGAGTTAGGCAATCTTAGCTCTTCTAGTTACTTTCTGTAACTTGGCCCTGGGCAAGTTACTTATTTAAGTCTCACTTTCCAAACTGTAAAATGAGGTATCACTTTCAACCCATCATGGCGATTATGAGAATTAGATGAGACTAGTATTTTAAGTTTGTTTAAAAATTAAACTTTATAAAACTATGTTCTTAACATTGTTAAATGTGCTGGGCATGCCCAAAGCTACCATAATATTATTATTATTGGCAAGAAGACGCCTAGGACATCATCAACCTTAAATCAAAAGAGAAAAACTTTTACTATGTGGAACAAAAGGGGATCCCTGAAATTTTTCCTCCAGTTTATTTGCCTTGAAGACACCCCCTCCTTATCGAGCCTTCCATGACTTCTCGAGAGCTCCATCATCCTATTTCGTTCACGGGCTTCCTTCCAAGAGCAGGCACCCCCACCTGCTTTACAATCTGCAAGTGACACTCCGATCCTTCCTCTCTGCACCTTCCCTGAAACATGCCCTCTTCTGATTCTCTTATTTTTGTTAACTGAGCCCAAATTCTCCAAATCACCCAAGCTGGAAACTACAGCCATTTTTCCTCCCTTTTTTGTTTACCACAACATCCAAATTATCACTTAATATGATAACAATCTTTATTGATCCTTCCTTCACAAAGTCTCCCACATGCATTCCTTCCTTTCATTGTCACCATCACCCCCTAATTCAAGCTCTATTACCTCAAGCTTGAAAACCTCAGCAGCTTCCTCACCAGGCCCCTGCCTGCAAGCTCTAAGATAACCTTTCTTTGCTGATGCCACCAGATAACTTTTAAGAGTCCCTGGTCTCTAACAAACCACATATCGTCTTCTTTCTGCTTGTCCTGACTTAACCTTGCTATTCTTTATGCAAGTCAGTTCACATGCCTGGGCCTCAGTTTCTCCATTGTGAAATGAGCATGCTAGGTGAAATCTCCCTTCATATTAAATTAGTACAATTCCAAGATTCCATTAACTTGTATCTACTTTCTAGATCAGTCCCCAGCCATCACTTGGTCTCTCCTCACCATTACTGCCTTGATCATAGCACTGTCTCTATCCTATTCAGTTTTTTATTCCAATACCTATCGTAAATCCGTGCACACAGTAGGTGATAAGTATGTGTCGAAATAATGAGATAAAAGCTGATGTCTAAAATACCCACATTTCCTCTCTGTCCATGGAAATCTCTCTACATCTTAAAGATCTATTTCTTTTTTGTTGTTGTTTTTTGAGACAGAGTCTCACTCTGTCACCCAGGCTGGAGTGTAGTGGCACAATCTTGGCTCACTGCAACCTCTGCCTCCTGAGTTCAAGCAATTCTTCTGCCTTAGCCTCCCCAATAGCTGGGATTACAGGCACATGCCACCAAGCCTGGCTAATTTTTGTATTTTTAGTACACACGGGGTTTCTCTATGTTGGCCAGACTGGTCTCGAACTTTTGACCTCAGGTGATCCACCCACCTCAGCCTCCCAAAGTGCTGGCATTACAGGCTGGCAGCCACTGTGCCCAGCCTTGAAGATCTATTTCAAAGGCAACCTCCACCAGGTTAGCTTCCCTCTTCACGCACAGGTTTTATAGATCTCTTCCCACTTCTAAAACTCTTAGAGTAGTTTGCTAATATCATGCCAATGCTCACATTTCCTTAGTTTTTGAGGACACTGAAGGCAGGGGCTAATTCATTGTCTCTTGTATTCATACAGTGCCTAGAACAGGGCTTTGTCCAGTGACTATCCACATTTTACCCATTGTCTGATTGCGTCCCCTGGGTAAGTCTTGCCTCCTTATACAGCTGTGCATCCCCAAAGGGAATCTCAAGTCCACGTATTTGGTCTGTAAGTATAATGGTTTCTGGCAAAATTCTAGGTACACAGAAGATGCTGAAAAAAAATAACATTTGGTTTAACAATCAAGTAATGTATGTGTGGAAGAGGATACCTTCAGGAGTAGCAGGGGCCAGCACTGATGGGGCAGAGAAAGGCTAAATCATCTAAGTACGAGTTAGTGAGTGTTCAAAGGAAATGATGGAGGAAGATGGGGAATACGTACCAAAGAACAAGAGGAAAGTCCTTAGCAGCAGAGTGTACAGGGAGACCAAAGGACAGATAGAGACAATGACCCCAAAGCTTGTGGTTTGGGGGGGAAACAGTAAACTGGTTTCTGATCACTGGGAGCATACAAACAAGAAGTTAGGCAACCTGGTGTGTGCTGTATTGCAGTCAGCCTTGTGCTAAAGATTAACAGCCATCCTTAAAGGGGACTAAAGATCAGCAGCAAGCTTGCAAAGCACCAAAGACCTCATTGGCAGCAGACTGCAACTGCAAGGCATATACCAGCAGTTCTCTGCAGAAATAGGCACCACTGGCCAGGCGCAGTGGCTCACGCCTGTAATCCTAGCACTTTGGGAGACAGAGGTGGGTGAACTGACTGAGCTCGGGAGTTCGAGACCAGCTTGGGCAACATGGTGAGACCCTATCTCTACTAAAAATGCAAACAAATTAGCTGGCCATGGTAGTGCTTGCTTGTAATCCTAGCTACTTAGGAGGCTGAGGAGGAGAATCACTTGAACCTGGGAAGCAGAGGTTGCAGTAAGCCAAGATCACACAACTGCACTCCAGCCTGGGAGGCAGAGAGAGACTCTGCCTCCAAAAGAAAAGAAAGAATCACAATTTGATCCTTTAATCATCAATGGAGCATCTCGGTCAAGCAAATATATCCTTGAACATGACAATGTGACTGGCCAGTGTTTCTGAGGATTCCTGATAGAAAATACCCATTTCATCTCTGACACTGAGGAAAAGCAGTAGGAACCAGGAAATCTGAGTTCTGATTAAATACTAATCCTAAGTTCCTCATCTGTGGGAAGACAGAAACCATGCATAACCAAGGGTAGCAATTGACACTTAGCAGGGCCCCAATAAAATGTTTATGAGAAGGGTGGTAATTTAGGTAGAATCAGACTTATTAAGACAGAAGACCTAAGCATGGTGTCTGGGACACAGTAGGAGCTCTACAAATGTCCTAAATTTCCTTGAGTGGCATTCTATCAACATGCGTATCTGATTTCTGCAGTTCAGTGATAAGTCTCCTTGACGACTGAGGCCTTGTGTTAGACACCTTTCTACCTCTTACTGCACCTGGTATAACACCTTGCACATAATAATATGAGCTCAAGAAATACCTGGTTATTAATTACCTCACAGGTGGCATCTGTGGCTGAAATCTATTGCACACTACATTGGCAAACGCAGGCTTCAGAATGTAGGTAAACTGGTCAGCCTGAGAACAATCTTAAACTTTGATGATCAGCATCATTGTTTCTGATGAAATAAGTGGAAACTAGTATATTGTTAAGTGTTGTAATCCACACATGCGTTTATATGGCTTAAACTGAGACAACCACACTTATTCCTACACACACACACACACACACACACACACACACACACGCATGTGCACTTAGAAGGCAGTGAACAATAAAGAGTTGATGAAGTTGTTTGTATACACTATATAGAGACAGACAGACAAGAATTGACAGAGCAATCGGCTCACAAAGAGTTGTTAATATGTAAGAAAGAAAGATACCAGGAATAGCCAGCCTAGTGTTTTAAAACTGCATTTTCTTTGCTTTCTGCTTTTAAATTACACACTGCAAAGTTACTGAGGAGAAAGCTTTAAGAAAACTTTCATTTGCCATGGCACAGCTCGCTGGTCTCTCTTTACCTAAAAAAATAAATAAATAAAGCCCTAGAAACATTTCTTTCTTCTCACAGACATTAATAATGATAGTTTGAACTGTAAAGATTTGGTTTTACTGAAGGTAATGGAGTAATGTTTATTTCCATTAGGCTAGGCCTATAAAATCCTCTTTTTATAACCATGAGCCTACAATTTCAAAACAGCAAAGCTTGACATTTTGGTCTCTGACAGGCAACACTTAATATTGGGATGTTTTAAAAATCTATATGAAAAAAGCTCTTAATACAAGATAGGCCGAACATTTTCCCTGCAAATGGTTTGTTTTAGCTATCTCTCTTCCTCCCTGATGGACCAGGAAAATCAGACAGCTTATTGGCTTAGTTTGTTAGGCCAGGTTAAAGGGATGCAATGCCGAAAGACTCTTAGAGGAGCTTACCCTTGAGCTAAAAATAGCAGGCACTAGAGAATTATCTTAAATACGACCAAACTTGTTCTGTACTGTGAATGTAGATAACTGTAATATGTTTCCATTTTGGGTCATTTCAGAGCTTTTTTTTTTTTTCCCTAGCTTGGCTTGTTGTAGCTGACTATTTAATTCATTTCTGATTCTATTTGTCACATTTGCTCTCAGAGATACCGCCCGGGGGGTGCTTGACTAAAGAATCCTTCTTATTTAGCTGCACTGCTTTTGTTAAAACCTAATGAGCCGTTGGACTGCAGAATGCAATGTAGATGGGACTTGTTAGAAGGCAAATTTATTTTCAAATGTTATTAAGAACCTACTATGTGTTTTCTTTCTCTTGTCTTCCTCGGAAGAAGTGGAAAGTGCAGTTTGCTAAGTTTTATACATAAAAAAGAAGATACTTAACTTCTGACTGATTGAAGACTCACGAGTTAAACAAAAACTACCAACAATTATCAAAGTTCCTCTCTTCTCACCCTTTGCACAGGCATGTTTACTCCTCTGTCTGGGTCTTCATGGCACTTCATTTCTAACTTTACTACCGAATGCATCCCCTTCTTTTATAATTAGTTGCTGAAGTCTGTCTTTCTGACTAGCCAACCAGCTCCTGAAGGGAAAATTCTGTGTCACAGGTATTATGCACTTAAAACATCTTTGTATTATGAGCACTTAAATGAGTGCCTGCCATGTACTTGTTGCTCCTTAAATAGTTGACAAATGGGTCAATTTAAGAATGAATGAAATCAGTTTCTGCATTAGAACATTCTGCATAGGAACATACTGAATTGTAACACGAAAGTCAGACTAAAATCCTAGACTGGGTAGACTGTCCTTTCTAACAAAGATAGCTCAGCAAGCTTTTGCTAAAAGAGCAAAGATGTCCATATTCTCAACTGTATTACAGACACCAGAAAAAGGCAGGAAATTAAGGTGAAGGAGATCCTCTCTTTGCTGTTTTTGCATCCTGGTTGCAATGATCACAGACTATAAATGAAAGTGAGGCCCAAATCATTCACAAGTTCTGAAAGATCTGAATGCCCTGAGAAATTACCCATCATTCGCCAGCCCAGGATTTCTTTCTAGTCCCTGTGCTTGATTCTTCCAAAAATAAGGTACCTGCGATACAAGTACGGCACAGTAAACTTGTGCAATCATGCAATCACTCTTCCACAAGTGGTAAATTGTTTTCATTACAATTGTAAACGAGGGAACAACAACAACAACGAAAAAGCAGTTGCAGAAATGTTCAGTCTGAATTCACTGAGAGACTCAAAACCAGCCAGGAAATATGGGCACAGTGTTGGGAATAGCGTGTTAGGAAGCTGTGGCCGTGCATTTTCATGAACTCCCTGAGAACAGCTGGTTCCTTGAACAGAGACACAGTTACTTTCATGCTCTGGAACCTCAGTACATACCTATTCCTGAGTTCTTCCTTGAGTGTCAGAAATGTTTCCTCTTGTGGGGGAAGAGAAGAGTAAATGCTCTATGTCTTCAGTAAACATATAGCAGCACCTTTACCTGCCGACACACATTGGCTTAACACAGCCATACGCCACCCAACTTCACATATCTCAATCTGAAGAGCAAGTCTTGTAGGTGAGTTAGGAGGTAAGTTCACAGACACTCTGGCAGACACACAGCATACTGCTGTCACTATTGGCTCTGTTTGCAAACCGTATCTTGGAGAACGTGTTCTCAGACCTTTGATATGTCTTATTTTCAGCATGATTGGTCTGAATGGCTGGGAAGGTCATTTTATATTCTCTTTCTCCCTTTCTGAATTTGGTAGAGCCCCTGTAAATCCATCCATTAACAGAAACTAGAGAGAGTTTTAATGTGCATAGCTTTGTGTTAGGGACCGAGGAGATGATGAGGTCCCTCTTTCCCTCACGCAGTTTCTAATATACCTTGAGAGATTTAGCTGAAAAGCTATTACCTAGAAAGTTGGACCACAATTCAAAGGCCTTAATGAAAGAAAAAGATGCTCTTTTGCACATGTGACAACAAAAATTCACTTTGTGCCAAACAGGGCCACACATGCCTTCCTAAATTTAGGGACTTAATAGTTTATTCTGTGCCTGGTAAAGGCTTCATGTAAACGCAGACCAAAACAACAGTCTTTAAAATAGCACATCGTGACAATACCGTTTATGGAAATGGCGTCTATGGAAAGTTTCTTTTGGGTTCTCATTCCTTAAGACTTATTTCCAATGGCACTCAAAGGAAGACAACAGATTTAATTTCTGATAACCCCCAACTGCACACCTTATTCTATCAGTTAATTTGCATGGATACTCTCCTTTCCACTGTTTGGCTTCATGGAGGGCACAGAGATGGCAGGGCAGCCAGCCTTGAACACAGCCTGGAATCAGCTTTTATGTCACTGGATGAAAGGTCAGGTGAAAAGGCTCACCACCGGCACAATTAATCTGGTCACTCGGGACCATCCAGTGGTTCAAGAATAGCTTGCAGGTGAGTGATGGACAGGGTCATGGCTGCCTGACTCTATCAGGGACTATTATGACAGCCATAAAAAGAAAGGAAAAACTTGAACAAGGGGAAGAATTACTCCTGAAAGAGACATGAAGAAAGACACAAATGTCTTCATACAAAGGATAAGCACGAGAGAAGGTACCAGGGGGAGCTGGACGGCTCACAGTTGTTGAGGAGGACAGCATTCTTTGAAATTGCCAAAGTTTGAATATTAATGAAGGGTCATGGCCTGATCAAGGCTCTGGGTCCATATAGAAAACCTGGAGCTGTGCATTTGCAGGTGAAAGGTGCCAGAGTCAGTCAAGAAAGTTTGGATAAAGAAGATTCAGCTAGAGCATTCCCTGGCTTTTTAGACAGAAATTAAATTTAGAAAACCCAACCCTGTACCTTATCTGAAATTCTTTATCCAAAACCAAGTAGCACATTTTAATGATTGTTTTGAAAGCTCTAAGGTTGTTTAAGGGTCTCCAGGCAAAATGGGGTATGGGGGTTAGTCTCAGTACTGATATTACAGTTTTGTATGTTCCAAATGAATATTTGCAAGTGAGTTGTACATTGCTGGGGTGGTGGTTTATTTGAAGACTGAGTAGAATAAATATGGAAAGCCATAAAGGAGAAAAGTAGAGGCGATTTTGCTCTAAAGTAATGTGTGAAACAGCTTACTTAATGATAACTCTACTGAGCTATATTTGTCTTGACCAATGTCCCTGTAGCCAAAAAGCTTTACTATTGATAAGAAAAAAGAAATCAGTGGTCTTTTTATTCAAGAAAATTTCAATAGTTGCATTTTTAAGGGTAGATGTAATCTAACAGATTATAAAATGAAGTTCAATATTTCATAGAGCATTTTCTTCTTTATTATCAAAGTCTACACAGAAAACACTTACAGGATAATATCCAAACTCCATTAAAATATGTAAGATCTAAAACTGTTTGTGCGTGCGTGCGTGTGTGTGTGTGTGTGTGTGTGTGTGTGTGTTTGTATATATGCCTCACCTATTTCCTCACATCATCAGGCTTTAATCCACCTAGGCACTTGTGCGAATAAATCAAATAACTTAACTTGCTTAAGCACCAAACTTTTTATTAAAGGTTTTTCGTGGAAATATTTTCGAATCATTTACATATTTTCCCCACTTTAACAATTATGAGCATTGATTTTGGTAGCACTGTCTGTTATTGCAAAATGACCATATAGACCTATTGAGAAATATAGGATTATCTGTTCTCAAACTAAAAGGCCCCAGACTGTCTTATTTTCAGGGTTTGTCGACTTTCTGTAGTTTGTAGTCTTGTCTATTTTGGTCAGCTGTCACTACTTACCATAATCTCCTTACCGTCACCATTTCATTATTTTTCTAAACCATTTCTTCTCATGCCGTATGTGCTTATAAAACATTACACATCAGATAGAACATTGGACAATCAGCTTCATTTAAATCATAAGTAAAACAAAAGGAAGCAAGTGGTAAGTGAGGGGTGAAGTGTATCTCGGAATAAAATGTGTTCTGTTTGAGGGAATTTTTCTGAATCTAGTTTGGCTTCTCAGAGACGTTTTTAAAAACAGTGTGCTTCTCACCTATGTTTCAGACAATTAAGAATCCTAAATTGTTAATGGCTACAGAAATTAGGTTTTCCGGTATGAATTATAAGAATAGCCATAAAAACGCACAAATAGCCATAAAAATGCATACCATCTATGGAACATACGTCTTCTCTTTCAACTATAAAACATGTAGCTGGAAATAAAAATAAACCAGCAACTAAAGGAAAAAAGTGGTATTCATGGTGTTTTTTTTTTCTTTTCTATACCACAAAAGCAGCAGGGAGGTCACACAGTCCTGTTGGAGGGTATCATCACTTTTGCTGACTCACAGAAGAAACACATTTGCCATTGAAAGACAAATTAGACAGGGCATGGCTTGTACTCTGTGGGTCCCCATACTCAGTTATCTGCCAAGACCAGGCAACATTTTGTAACCTCTGAATGTATCAAAACACAGAATATTCGTTGGCTCTTTGTGGACAGAATGTCTTTGTCAGAATTTTCAGTTTGAACAAATGTTGCAAAGTGGTCCAGACTAGATTTTTCCCAGGAGAAATTGACACAAATTCCTTTAGGACAGGGGCAGCCACCTCAGCTACATTGCTGGGATTGCCGGGTTATAGGATTAAAGGAGCTAGACAGTGGCATTGTGACCTAATGTAACTCTCAAATCTGCTACACACAGAGCCCTGGAATTGGGGACCAGCAGGGAAAAGAAGTCACTTATCCTATACGGCATTGCTGTGTTCAAATTTCCAGGCATTTGCCCAGACTCTTCCCCCAGTGGGAATAGGAGGTGAGCTTGCCTATCAAACAGCATTGCCTAAATGAAAAATGCAAGCTGAGATATGCAGCTCAGAGGAGAGAGCAGGGTGTCCCCGCTAAGTATGGGCTGGCAAGACACAAGAGGATTCTGACATGAGAACATATCTGGACAGAATCTGGGTTGGACAGATCCCTGGACACCCAGGAGAACTATGTCTGGAATATAGAAGCTCTAACTTCACATCTGAGCAAATGAGATGGCACCCAGGGAAGCTAATGTCCTTAAGCCAAGAGCCCATGGACAAACCAAGGGCAGTCCTATAATAGAGGCAGTTTTCCCCTATGCAAGAGCCATTTCAAAGCAGAAATAAATTTCTCAGAAAGAACTGAGGAGAAGAGGATTTAAGCTAGAGTATTACAGGAATCTGAAAGAGATCTAATTGAGTAAGGCTTGGCAGGGGTATCATGCTTGATACCTCCAGAGAGAAGAGGAAAGGGATCGGTAGCATTCTTCCTGCACATGCCTCTTCCAAGGGCACAGGACAGCCCCTGGATAGCATTACCCCACGAAGCAAGGAGCTCTCACTTAGAGATGGTGGATACAAGAGTGAGAAAAGCCACATATACCAGGTGTCTCCAACAGGCCAAAAAGCATGTCAGTCCTTCCAGCTGGACTGAAATCTCATTCTCAAATAGAAAGGTCAACAGACCTAAAATGGTACCAAAAAGATCTCATCCATAGAAACTCCACCAGGGGCACAACATTCTGGTCAGGTCAGAACTGCACTCTGGGGAAAGAACTCTACACTAACAGTCTTACTCTCTTCCCTTGGGTTGGCTTCCTCTTGTTTCCCCTCCACACCCCCTGGCCACCCTGCAACTCCAATGAGTAAACTGTTATTTTAATACACTGTGTGTAGGACATCATAAATTTCAGGTCTTCCAACTTCAAATATTCTGCCCACTGCCCTACATTTGTTGGAGTTTATACCTGGGTTCTTGGTTTGGAATAGAAGTTTCCTCTAGCAAGGAGAAATGCTCTCCAGCAGAATTCCATTTCAAGGTGAAGGCATTTCTGAAGACAATAAGTAGGAGAAGGGCAGAATTTATCTGATAGTGATAACTAGGTAACAGACAGATGAAGAAATTCCCTGCTCCACTTCCTCAAACAGACAGCCTTATCTTACTTGATTTTAAAAGGCCTGTCTTCATCACTAACCAAAAGCTTCATGGAGTCAGGGACTAGGTTTACTCTAACCACTATATGAACTTTTAAAATCCACAAGAAAGAAGAAAGGTGAAGATGTTGCAAAAGTTGGAAATCGAGAGCTTTGGCCAGTGGATTCGTTCTTGTATAAGAAAATGGGACCAGCCGTACCCCCAAGTGATACGGGATGAAAAGAAAAGTGTTAGTAATAATCCTCAATAACAATAACATTCGAGGTGTTGAAGTTAGCAACTTAACCGGGTAATACAGATTGCAATGCCTTTTTGTCTTCAGGCCATTGGAAGAAAGATGAGGAAGGCTGAACACATCTAAGAATTTCTCAAAAGTGAAAACAGACTTGCATCAGTTTCTACCGTGCCTCTGGTGCAGAAATATCAGCCACTGTGGAAACTGGTTTCTGAGTTTCTCCCAAGCTATTGGCAAGCATTCGTCCTTTCTCCTTTTAGCAAGGTGCAAATTTGGTTCAATAATTTTTTTCTGCATCTCTTTAAATTATCTGCCTCAACTAAGTTTGAATAAAATGTCCAGCTTTCACTATTTCCTAATGCTCTGGTAATAAATTAAGAGTTAACTGGGGTGAAAAGGCAACAAGAAAGCTTGCCAGAATATAGCTAGAGAATTTCATGACAATTAGCACTGATTTGCACTACAAGAATAGAAAAAAAAAGTTTTAAAGGAGAAAAAAAGCTAGTCACACATACACAACCCAAAAAAGCCTCCAAGTCCTAGCTGAAAATGATATCATTGGATGACAGCAGAAACACACCAGATTAGCCAATTAGCATTCACCCAAGAAAAGCTAGTGCTTCAAAGGGAGGGAAGAAAGGAACTCATCAACAGTAATATCAACTTTACAATAGCCTTGACTGGTTATCTACCCAAAGGAAGTGCTACCTCCTCACTTTTTTGTGACCCTCTAAACAATTCTGGGGGAAAAAATGTTAGTTCAACATTATCACAAGCCAGAATATGACTCTATTTATGTGACAAGTTGACAACATACAATTTCATGCTTGTTGAACTCATCGGTGTTATATATTCACTGTGAATATTATGAAGCCTCACCATTATAAATATGAAACAGTATACACTTATTCAAAATAACTGCAGCAGTGGCAATTTATAGCTGGGTTGTTTGTGTTCTTATGAAGTCCAAATGCCACCTTAAGAAGCTGCAGCTCGCAGAAGCAGATGTGCAGTGTGACTGCGACCAAAATGGATTGACGATGACCTATGTGAAAGCAGGCTATTACATTTTGGTCTGCATGGCAGCTGACACTGGTTTGTATTTAGATATGTGACTCTTGGGAACACTGTGTCCTTAAAGCTCTGTTTAAACATGGGCCAAGACATTTGTCTACTGGACTAATTATTTTACCACCCTTCTATGGCAAAGATCACTTTTTTTCCCTTAAAAAAAAAAAGAATGTGAGTGTATACACACACACACACAGGCACACACTCTCACTATGCTTTGTAAAGTTACAGCAAGGACTTTAAACCTTGGTCATGTCAGGTGAATGTTGGCAAGATTTCCAGAATGTCTGCATAACAGGATTGTACCACTTTCCTGATCAGGTGCCTGAGAACAGGACAAGGCCACAAACCATCAAATCATAAGCTGTCACAGCAACTGCTTTTGGTCAGGTTTTTTCCTCCTCTTCCCTACCTCCCTTTCTTTCTCTTAGCAAGCTTCAACCAATTTGCAAGTGTTCGCCTCAACAAGGACAAATTTGGAAGAGTGAAGAACAACACAATTTATCCAAATGCAGAAAGAAATGAAGGAACCAGGCACCTTGCTAAAGCTAGATATCAAAAATTTGCATAAGTAGCTCCCCCAACAACAGAGGTGCTATTTGGAACAAAATAAATTGCTTGTATTGTATGCAAGGGCACAAACCTTGACAACTCTGAGGTCTCTTCCCTGCTTGTACATTTCTTCAGTACATCCAGATATTCCTAGCTAGAAGTTCAAGGTAGAAGCTCTCAATAGTGAGACCTAAAAAGTTAACTGTTTGTGGACTTAGGAGTCTTCAACATCTTTATTTGAGAATTAAGAAACGTTGAGTCCAAAATATTTGAAATACAAAATTAGTTCTCCAGGATGTTCTTCTAATTCTTTTGTTTCCTTTTATTTGCTTAATAGTAGGTCGTATCTCTGGCTCTTTCTTTTTGAGCCAGCAAAGAAGTCAGTGACTGGAATCCTGGATGTCTTTTGAAGCATCTGAATTACAGTGCTTTGGAATTTCCTATTCTGACAAAGTTTGCTATCCAAAATCTGTATCTCTTTCTACTTTTCCTGTTGGGCTCAAGTGAAGGTGTTGTCGGTCTGTCTAGTAAATCCAACCCACAAGATAACATAATCACATACATTCATTTCTCGGGGACCTTGGCGGCTCTTATCTCCTTGCTTTTATGATCTCTTATGAACAGCCAGGAATAGCAATTTGCAGCCTGTTTGTAAAGCCATCTTAGTCTGAACCTAGCCTTCTCCTCTTTATCGCCCAGCGATATTCTCAGCTAAATCCCATTCGCCACAGCAAAATTTGCTCTGAGATCCAGTTTAGAATAATGTTAAGTATTCTCTGTGTGTATGGAACATATCAAACATGTAATGGAGGGTAATTATCATTTCAATGAACTATTTATTAATAGAAAATGTTTTGTGTGCTTTGCTTAGATTTATTGCTGTGCTGCCCACTGTACATTGTAGCCTGAAGCTATTTAGTTCACGTTCATCAGCCTCTCAGGCAAGCAGCTCTGCTATTCACACAGTTCTGGTTTTTCTATGTGCTTTTTTCAATTTTATTTTACCATTATATCACCTAGAACATTAAACACAATGCTCAAGTTCCATGTGTTAAATCACAATTGTTTTCTACTAAAGTTCCAAGCTACCCATTTTTATTAACAGTTACTTTATTAAATCCTTAATAACACAGATAGAATAGTTAGTTAATTTGTGTGTTGAGCCATGGATGTTAATTTGTAAACATAATAACATACTGCAATCATTTGCATAATAGCATTTTAATCTTTTTAGTAAAAGCTGTAATTCCCCTACAAAGTACACTGCAGTAGAAACTAAGTGACTATTGGTAATAATACAAAAGGCCTTAAAATTCTGATCCTATTATAGTGTTGGAACATACCCAAACTGCTTCCATAATCTCTGAAATGTTACTGTTCTCTGATTTAGGTGTCTGTGTCAAGAATAAAAATGAAGTATAACTGGTAGCAGTAGACTATTTCCTAAATGTAATTTAGTATTCACTAAGCACCAGCACTTTGCAAATAGCTCTGAGGCTTTCCTTCAAAGTTCAGAGCTCCAGCTATGCATATTGTGTGAGGACCATGGAACTCACTCTCAACGCAGTGCAGAAGAGAAGGCTCTGATAAATCATGCTGATTTGGCACAGGGGAAGGGCATCGGCCACCCGGGATTTGACTACTGAGTCTCCTCCCTCCTCTCTGCCCTACCAGCCTGATTGCTCCTCCTTGAACTGACTGCTTCTGAGTAGAAGTTCAGGAAAGAATGAGAAAGTGCAGTGAAGCCTTAAAGAAGCTACTTCAGAAAAACCCAATGAGGGGCTCACTCTTTCTAGAGCCCATGAACACCAATTGTAAGACTGCCCCCTACCCCCAAAAAAGGGAAAGGAGAAAGAAAATTAAAAAGTAGTTGTTTAAGTCAGGCCAAGTCATTTTATGCAAGATCTGGCAATTCATTAATCCATTTGGCTGCAAACCTTGAATGAATAACTTGCAGTAGTAATGGAGATGGGCAGGTCTACAAAATATTAGTGTTTAGAATCTGAAACTGTGCAAATCACTCTATCATTTTGGAAAAGAAAAGGCACAAAAGTATCTTCTATCATCACTTTGGGACAAATGACTTAATGGATAAGAAGTCATTTAGCTTCAAACAGCTCTGCCATTGCCAAGAGTAAGAGTGCATATTTCATTGTGGATCTTTCTCCCCTTCTCCCTGTTCTCATTCCAGCTACGGTAAACACAGGATCCTGCTTTACTTTCACACTTACCTCAGAGTGCACAGTCTTAAAAGTTAAAAGGAACCTGAGAGGTTAAGAAGAAGAAAAAAAATGGCCCTTACCGAAATTGTTTTACATCACAGGCAATTCATTTTATAAAACCCACAATAAAATTTTTCATTATTCAAAGAATAGGCACATAATTATGGGGACAAATTAACCTTGTTAAATGTGAAGTCTGGGATAGGGAATGGTGGAGGAACAATTTGGCTGTCCCCGGTAACAATGTGGTCTTTAATGTTCAGCTTTTTATCTGCTTTGTGTGTTGATTTCATCCAGAGGTGAGTCATCTTCTGGGCTGAGCTTCCAGGACATGGCGTAGAGATAGTGGCGCATGGATAAATAAACACAGCATTTGTATAAGGTCTCCACGCAGACACATGGTTGCTATACAAACAGACAGTTTGTCCAATGCAACACCCTGAACCTTGTGATTACTTTCACCTACACTATTATCTTTGAAGTAAATCTAAGAAGCAATGAGCCACTTTTTCCTGATTCTGCTCCAAGATTTTCTCCTTGTGAATTTGGGTCTCCACTATTTTGGCCCCAAAGGTATCCAGGCAGAGTAACTTTGATGAACCAGTTGAGACTCTGGGAGGTTGAAAAAGCCAGCAATAAGCTCATAACGTGGCCCATTTTACTTTCTGGAGTGCCTAGTGTATCTGACATGCAGTCACAGGTCTCTACCACCCCAAAATACAAAATAGCACTTTCTACAATCATTGTACCTAATGAAACAGACACATTCTCACTTTGCAAATTGCAAATGGCTAAGAACTGAATCAACTTCCATTAAAAAAACAAACAAACAAAAAAAAACACAACAAAAAAACCAGCAGCCAATCTCATCTCTCGTAGACACACCTTCCATTAACAAAAGCCACCAGCAGGCAGGAAAGTTAGTGCCAGTGAAAGATGGTCATGTAACCTGCATCCTGTGAGTTGCTATTTATTAGCAGGGGTTGATGCCAGGAGACAGAGCCCTGTGGGTCAGAACTCCTGAGCCGTATTTTCCAGTGGTCAGCATAATGGCAGGGAGGAAATAGGGTGATAAACCAGATGTTCCCAAGATAAGCCAGATGTTATCAAGCCGAGAAGTCTAAAACAACAGTGCTTAACTGAGGTGTGTAGATGAACACACACCACATACACACACACACACATACACACACACACAAACAACACTATTTAGTCTCCCTGCAAGATAAGCCGACAGTAGAGGTTGGAAATAAAGCAGCACACAGGCTGGGTCAGATTGTTGCTTCCTGATTTGTGACTCTCCAAGATGAACATCTAAGTGATTTATACCCAGAATTTGGAATTTCGTGGTAGACTACAAATGCAAAGATAAGTACAACATAAATTTTTAAAATACTCCATAAGTCTCCATGAGTTTCAACATTCCTCAATGTTCTTATGTTACAGCCAATTATCTCTCCACTTAAATGGCTATTATTTTCTTACTTGAAGTCTATGTTCTCTGTAAGTGTCATTACCAAATGTGGCAAAAATCTGGCTGTGGGCCGTAAATTTAATTTAAATGACAAACATTTATTGATTGCAAATTGGAAATTCCAGAAATCTTATAAAAGTGATTATTGTGAATTAACTCAGCCCTCCCACATAACAAAAAGAACTTATTCTTCCAATGATTAAATTAAGGTGAGGTTGTTTATACATGCATTTTTTTTCTTGTCTATTTGTTTTGTTAAAATTCCAAGAGGTTTGCCATTCACAGAAAAGTCTGTCTGACCACAGGCACAGACAGAAGCAGGAATTCATTACCATGGAAGGCTGTAGAATTTCCTCCAAGTAGACAAGTGAAAAAAAGCAGACACCACGTAAATTTGTGGATTGGGTTAAATATGTTCTGTCCCTGCGGCAGTGAGGAGTGAGGAGATAGAGGGCCCCTTTGTAAAATGACTCACGAATCTAGGAAGTACTTCAGCTCCTAAAGGTGAGCAGAAGCCTAACCAGGGACGACATTCATGAAGTTCTGCTTCTCTTCAGAATATCTTTGAGTTAGCATTCCTTGCCACCTCTCTGTGAATCCTAACTCAGAGTTATCAGGGCTGATGGAATTTTCCTTCAAGGTGCTTTGAATCTGTTCCCTGAATGCCACCCGCTCTGCTATCGCCTTGTCCCTTCCCTGTACCTGTATCACATTGGGTTTGGAATGCAGCAGGGCCTGCTCTCTGATTTTCCGTATTTCCTACTTGCCTAGATCTCTTAAGCATTATCATTCTTAAATACCACCTCCATTATTTTGATCTCCTGCTAAAAACCTTTAATGACGTCCTACTTTCTACCATGCAGACTCTAAACATTTCCAAATGGGTTCTCATGGCCCACCGTAATTTTGTACCTACTTTACATCCAAACTTATTCTCCCTACTTCTGTGTTCCCATTAACATACATTTTACTTTGAGTAAACCAAGCTCCTTACTTCCACATCCCCTCTATGAAAACGCTTTGCTCTTATTCTCTTAAAAGTCTTTGTGAATTTATTCTTGCTGTTTATGTCCTCAGCTAGAAATACACATACATACATATATATATAAATGCATATATGCATACGCGAGCTTGCAATGTTTGCAAATTGCAAATGTATATATATATATATATATTATCCTATGTAGGTACATATACATATATACATATACATGAATATACAGTCTTATATTGTTTTCCAATTGCTAAGAATACAAACATATGCATATACTTGTATATATGAATACACAGCCTTGCATGGTTTCCTAATTGTTTTACATTTGTTTATTTTGCCTCCTAAACTCGATGTAAAGTCCTTTAGGACACAGACCTTCTTTTGTGCTTTGTATATAATCTTGACATTATCTAACTCAGTTTATACCATCAATAAACACATGAAGATCAACTTATTCCTTATGATACAAATATTTAGAGTTCTTACTTTCTGCTGTTTTTCTAAGAAAATGTCTAGAAAAATGTCAGTGAATAAGACTGGCAGATTCCCTGCTCCCCTAAATGCTCATGGTCTGTTGAAATACTGCCAATATTTGTTATTTTAACTTTTTGATAGGTACATAATAAATGCCCACTTTTTACAAAATTTAGAATATAACTGAAAGCCAAATGAAGAAATGTAAAGTATCTATATTCCAACTAGAATAATCAAGTAGTCTTGAAAGCTTCCATATTCATTTCCTTGATGCCATATAGCAGGAAAATTTACACACAAATACAAAACCACCACTCACCCTTTTCTGCTACAAAGTTCACAGTCCCAGGCTTCCTGACAGTTCCAGCAATGACCAAACATGAATGCTGGCTGGCTACAGCTGTGAGAGTCCTTTTCTCCCCATCAGCAAAGGCAGGCCTCAGAACGTACTACAAGTAATGACCTAGAGACAACTGCATTCTCACTTGCCATCATTCTAACAAACCCCAAGTAGCTTCATTCAGAAGTAACAGACGAATGAATGAAAGATGCCCATTCAGTTGTATCATGGAGGCATTAAAGCAGGTGTTAAAATAAATCAGGGACAAGGTTGCCCACAGTGACCCAGAAAGGCCAATATGCTATTTAAACTAACCCCATGCCATCCATCTTTACACACTGCTGTGCTGTAAAAGTAGTCCTTTATTCTCCTCCTTCAAACAATGCACAAAGGCAACAGAGGGAAGGAAGTTATGTTGCAATATTCTGAAACATAAATCTTGCTACCAGCCGGTCCAGGGACAGCATCCTGTTTTCCCTACACATGGATCAGATTCACTGAAGGCTGTTACCTCTAAGCCTTTTGCCCTGTTTTTTTTTAAGTGGCTTCTGAATCGTACCTGGTCACCTGCATTCACACACCCGAACACAGGTTGTGTAAGCAGAGAATATTGTGTGTCCAGTTACTCAACCAAACACGTGCCATTGCATGTCCCCACCCCTCTGCCCCACTCAGAATACCCTTTCTCAAATTGTGACATTCACCTTCATTCTTTATCAAGTTTGTGATGCTAAATAAAAATTAAACTTAGATTCAAACATATGGAAGAAACAAAAGGAAGAGACACATAATTTACTCTCAACATTTTAAGACTCTGCCACTCTATTATATACCCCTAAATCCCACTTTCTGCTGTGATGAGAATTCAGAGAGCCGAGGGCCAGTTTCCAGTGGTGTCATTGACGTGCTACTTGAGTCAGGGAAAAGCATTTAACTACTCAGTGACTGATTTTATTCTGGGAACCCAAAGTAGATAATGCTTGTTATTGTCAGATTAGAGATGGCAGAGCCCGTGACTGTTTAACTTGCTCAAGTACAAGGCCTTCTCAAATCTGATGAGGCAGGGCTTTGCAAATTGGAAGAAGGTGAGTGCAGGTGAAAAGTCCACCGTGAGTGTCTGGCCCTGGGAAAGCACTTCCCTGAAATGTTGTTTTGGGAGAAGCAACACAAACCTGTGGCTGAGAAAGAGTTATTTGGTTACATACAAACCTTCTTCACAGGGGAAGACCCAGGTTTAGAATGTCACCTCTGCTCAAAACACACTTTCCTTTCGCATTATAGAAAAGATGTATGAGTTTAACGCTAGAGGGCAAAGAGCGGAGGAGACATCACGCCATGCAAATGCTCCTGAAGCTGACGCTGTGGGTAACCACATTGCCACATATGACCTTACTGTTTGCCTAGATAAAGAATGGGCTTTGTGACATCAGAGAAAACTGTTATGGGAACTTACCTAAACAGTCACTTTTGCCCTCTGACACTAAGAGAATACCTGACATAATAGTTCTGGAGCCCCAGGCATCTAGATACCGCTATATATGACTTCTCATTCTTTATATCCAGTACCTTACTATGTCTTCTCTCAGAAATCTGACCAATTAATCTTTAGTAATTTATAAGGGGGAATTTTGTGACTTTTTTTAAAAACAGGGTTTTTCAACTGCACCGCTTTTTTCACTGGAGGCTGAATCATTTTTTGTGGTGGGAGCTGTTCTGTATGTTGTAGGATGTTTCTGTAGTCTCTACTCAGTAAATGCTCGTAGCATCCGCTTGTCCCCAGTGGTAGCCACCAAACATGCCTCCAGACACTGTCAAATGTCCCCTGAATTAGGGTGTTGGAGGCGGGAGCAAAATTGCCTTTGGTTAAGAATCAATGGTTTAAAATGACCTAATGAGAGACTAAATTAAATGAACTTTTTGTTTTAGAGTCCTGCCTGAAAATAATTTTATTAGTGTAGAATATGATACAGGGAAACAAAAAGGGTGGCATTGCATAGATTAAGCACCTACATGTAAATAGTTAACTCAATGCTGAACCAAGCCTCCTAAAGGTATAAATGTGAAGTACCTCTCACAATACCACAATACAAAATACAGGGACATAAAGGTTATGGAGAAAGTTGTATTTTTTTTAAAGTAGCCCACCAGAGAGGCATTGACTTCTTTGCCATCTCCCCCCACCTCTAAGTTATTCTCTAGCCTCTACAAAATGCATGGCATTCACCTGATATGGAATAGCAGATTTTTAGATAAGAGGTCTATAGAGATGGACATTTTTTTAAAACACTATTTATTTAATGCAGCATGACTTAGAATGCGCCTGTAACCTGACAAGTGTACTGAGTGAGGAATGTTCAATTTACCAGTTCTAACTGGCCAAGTCCTCACATGAACTTTCTAAGACGTGGCTGAGAAGCCTGGGAAAGTAGAACTAACCACAATCTTCAGTGTTTCCTCCACCTTGTTCTGTCTCCCCAGTCCTAACTCTACTACCTTAAGCATTCTTCTAAAACCCACTTAATCTCCAGAGGCATTACAAAATCTCAGCCATCGGCAGAACCTACAGCCATCTCAGCTCACCAGCTAACTACTCCATGCCAACCAACACTGAAAGGAAAGATTCTGTTCTATTTTTAAATACATTGACCAAAGAAGCAGTTTGATATGTCTTTGTAAAGGATGGCTGTCACTCAAATTCTTAGGTTCTCTGTTTTCATCAAGGATATAGACTTTGAAGTCCAATAAATTTGGGGTTGAAACCTCAGGTCTTTATTGTCAACTGTGTGATTTGGGGAAAATCAAATAACCTCTCTGAGTTTCGGTGTCTGCATATGTAAAACAGGAATGATAATAATAGGACCTAATAATAGGTTGTTTACAAAGATAAGTGAGATGACATATATTAAGCATGAGTATTCCAAAATGTTAGCCATTATTGTCATTACTATTATTGTTATCAACGTGAATAGATTTATCATTCACTCCTGATTCAACAAACATTTATTCGGCATGTGTTATATGCTGGGTACCAGAAAAAACTCAGTATTTTTAAATTGGCTTTCTCAAGACTTGGATTTCAACCAAATAACTTTGAAGTATAAGAAATGTCTTCACAGGTGGAAAACAAAGTCTGGCACACAGTAGGTGCTCAGAAAACATTAGATGATGATGATGATGGCGCTCATAGTTGTGATAAAAGAAACTAGCTGATTTGTCAATCTTCATTTAATTCACTTGCCAGAGTACTCACTAAATGTTGTGAGTTTGTTCCTACAAAAAATCACGTATTTTCAAGTCAATGATTACTGATCTTGTGGGAAAGAATTTCTCTTCTCAAAGTAACACTTTAATAGGAATAGATTAACATTCTTTATTATAGGGTAGGCTTATAATAAGAGTCCAGAGTCAGGGAGGTAACTCTTGCTACTGAAAAGTAAATGAATTTTGACTGACTTATAAGTATAGAGTAGATTAGCCGGGTTTAGAAATTCCCATTATATAAAGAAATTAGAGATATGAACCAAAATCGAATTAATAATAATAGAAAGAGTTCACCTAATTAGTAAAGCAAATAAAGGTAGACATCTACCCCCTTGGTTAAAAAGAAATGCCTTTTTATTTATGAATTTATATGAGGTACAATTTATTGCTCGTTATCTTTCTATGGGAAATAGACAGGAATAAATAGGTTTAGACTTTTGTTCTTCTTTGTCACTAATTATTTCACAACCCTTTATTATTTCAACAGAGTTTAACTCATTCAGTTGTTGATTCTTAGTCCCTTAAGTCTTTAAAAAAATAAAATAAAATAAAAATAAAACATTTGTTTTCCAAACACTGTTTTTCAATAAGTTAGAAAGTATGTAAAAGTCTTTTGATGACAGCAAAGTTAGAATCCATGATGTGTTCAGGCCTATTAGCATGTTACTCTGGCCAAAGCCAAAGTCAATGAAAAATTAATTTTTCCAAAGGATGTCCTTACCTCAAATATGTTTGAAGGCTCATTGTTGTACTGATTGGATATTATTTCTGATTGGTCACTGCACCACTTGAGTCCACCCAGAAAGCTGTCTGTATCCAAGTCGTTCACATCTAGTTCAGAAAGATCAAGTTCAGGAAGATCTGGGCAAAGAGGCTGGTCTTCACCAACCAGAGCAGCACACTGCAGGAGGCAGAAAACAAAAAAAAAGCTTCTATTAACCACAGGAATCTATTAAACTGCAATAGCATGTGATAGGAATTAAGCCTAGTTAATGCAACCACATCACCAAAGCTAGTCTCTGGGACTTTAATCACCAGGAAAAATATCCTAAAATCTTTACTTACTTGGCTCCTGAAGGATAATTTCCCTGATTTATTCCATCCAAAATTCTGCCTTCAAACACATGGTAAATGCCATGCTCCCATGAAGCTTTCTCTGATTCTTCCAGTTAGAAATCAACTACATATCTTTGTACAAAATTCTTGGTACCTGTTTGATAGTTACTGCTTCTAAGGTTTCAAATTGTCTTATGGTTAGCCATAATACAAACTTGATTTTACCTTGGAAATTCCATCACACGTAATAGACTCTCAATAAACTATTGCTAAATGGAAAAAGAACAAAGAAATCTCACTAGGAAAAATTTTCTCCATTTACACTCCTTTTAAGCATTAGAATTCATATAATTCATTTGGCAACTAATGATGCAAAGCCCTTTGACTCATCTATGGTTCTCCTGAATTGTTATTTAAATCATTTAATCTTACTTGACTCTTCATGACTTTTTGGACTTCATCCTTAACAGGCAAAAGCAAGTTCCTTGAAATAAAGGACAAAAATCATATTTGTTTCTATATGGCTTTTGTATGTAACTTGCAAGTTTGTGTCTGTGTGCACGCACACATGTGCGTATGTGTGTGTATGGCTGGGATCACTTAGTACCTGGAAAAGAAAACTCACAATAGTGCATTGTGACTATATATTGTTCATTATTTATGTATAATCTAAACTGTGCTCTAAGTGAATTCAAAATAACTGTTTTTGTTTATAGAGTTTTAAAATAATTTTTATATATTGAGAGGTTTAAAATATCTTCTACCATGGCTGGGCAGCTTATCACCAAGATTATTTTTAATTGTCAAAGTCTTTCACCCCATTACATGGAATAGACAGTCTTTTTAACTGTTTCACCACGTGACTTTTGGAGGCAAGTGAACTCCCCTTACCGATAAGGTGGTCTCCTAAACTTGAATTGACTTCCTCACTGCTAATGTCAGTCTGCAGATAGTAAAGAACACTGCAGGAACTCCCATTGCAGGGGTCTGGCATTGGCAGATCAGTAAGGATTTTATCCACCTGTGAGTTGGCGTGTCTAAATCAGGAGGCACACACTGACGCAGCACCCTCATGGCCCCACCTTCCAAGGTCAGGAGAGATGCTATGGAATTGTTCACATCTAGGCAGCAGTTAGGCATAAAGCGAAAGATGCTCCTTGACACTTACATTTTGAATGAAATAAGTTTTATGCAGATTTTCTTTCTCAAGCACCCTTGTTAGCCCTGGCAGGGATTCCTAGCAGGCCACATTACACAGGTCATATGCAGCAGCGTGATCAGAAGCAACACACCGAGAAGTAAGTACTGGGTAATGGAGTCAGCAGTTGGTAAGGGGAGAATGGGGGAGACTAAAAATCATTGCCATCCTTCTCTAAGACCACTGGGCCCCAGTGAGATCTCCGGCAGCGGGCACAAGAGGATGCAAAGGAAGGGCCGTCCTTGCCATCAAAAGTCTTTCCTTTTATTATCTGAGTTAGCCCAAAGTTACAGATCAGTATACTTGACAAGGTTTATAAGTAAATGGAGGTTGGGCTGAAGAGATCTCAGTCTGGTACAATGCTCATATTTGGTTGTGGGTGTAACACTTCCCAGACTCCATTCTTGCCCACACATCTCATCCTCCAAGCACCAAGACACGATCTTAACTTTTCCTCAATGTCACCAATTCAGAGATAAGGGGAGAACTTTTTCAATGGTGCAAGATACACGAGAATTTTATAGGGGGATCGTCAAAACAACAATAACAACAACAAAAATAGCAACACAAAAGTAAAAATAATCAAGAAAATGTAGGCTGTCTATGCATGGCTTAAGTTCCTGTTGTGAAACTGGCAACTGACTTGTGGACAACTTCTTGTTGCCCCTCTCTTTAACTGCCCTCTTTGGCATGACTTGCTCAAAACCCTTTAACCTTCCAGAAATATGTATTTTTAAATAACTTTTGAAAACCATTGAACAGACCAGGTCAATTTATTATATTGGTGCTATCTTGTCATTTACATGTTCCTTTCCTTCCTCTCACTTGTGCTTTCTCTCTCTCTCTCTCTCTTTTTGCTTTTATGGTATGGTTGAGAAAAGTGCATGTGCTCTTGCCAATGTTGACATGCTATTAAAATCTGTGCTTCTGAATGTGGCATTATCCTGCTAATCTAAAACACATTAGTGGTAGCAAGTGTTCCTGTTATTAATTTATATTTGGCCTTTGGACGATGCCAGACTTAACAGTCCGAGCCCTGTAACTGTCCTCATCTGACATGCTGATATTTACTGTTTCACTATACATCTGTAACAGGTGTGCTTTATTGCAATTACATGGACACATTCTACTACCTCTTTGCAACTATGACAGCTATTTCACAACTGTAGCCTCAATTTTATAATAAGATTTAAGAGGATAAAGCAGTCACTAAACACAAAAGGCTAATTATTGTATGTTATTTCACCCCAACAGACTTTTCTCTTAGTTAAGGAGCAGACAACAAATTAGCTTAACTGCACTGATGATAATGAATCATTATAATTAAGTATAATTCTCCATTAACCTTTTGCAGGTTTTTGTGCCATTGATGGTAAATTTTAAAGAGAGAGAGGAGAAGGAGTGGACTTGGCCACATTAATTATATTAATGAAAAAAGAAACTTAGTTCTTAAAAAAAATTGGTTGAGACAGGGGAAAGGGGGTGGAGAGAGGGGCAGTAAAGAATGACAGTCTGAGTGGAGTGTATGTCATGTGGATGGTCTCTATCAATCTTAGTAACCTTATTGTACATCACCTTCATTAAACTGTGAAACATGGGGCACTCCGAGTAGCTATAGTGATATAGGCCTTTATTAACCAATGTGCTGTACTGTCATTATGTGCAAAAGGGCATAATACGTTTTAGGATGACAGCAAACATTAATGATTCAAAAACTGAAAACTGCCTGCGCTACCTGCTGCTCGTAATATTTTAGACTGGTAGGGGTGATTCCCAGAGCCGCTGCCATGTAGGCAAAGCTTCTAGCAGCTAGCTGCCTACAGTGCAACAGAGAAGTGACTGGCCCAATCTCAGCTGACTGGCGACTCCATCCACGGCTGGACAAGTAGCCAAGACCTCTCCTCCTTAAGAAAAAAATTTAAAGGCCACTGTATTCTAAATGCTTCTGATGCTTATTTGAAAATAACTGCAGGAATTCCAATGATTAAAATAAATCTTCCTTATTTCCATATGATCTAGTTCCTCAGTCAACTCCTAGCAGCATCAGAAATAATACATGATGGAAAAATGAAACTACAGCAGCTGAGACCCACAGTGCCAGCCAGACAACGACCCACAGGACACTCCGGCTACTCAAAGACAATTAGGACTTTGAAGCCACTTATAACCCTGACTCATAATGGCTACAGGGCATATGAATTATCCATATCTATTCCACCTTACCAAGAAATTGGAACAAGATAACAATTACAATCCACAAATACGATCTACCAAGTCAAGGGAGGGCAAATGGAGCCACATTTGCAAACCCAGCAAAGAGTTAAGAATCCCGGGCATGCCTGGCTAGATAGGAAAAATGCATTCACAGACGGCCTTTGCCAAATTATTTTCACTCAGATGTGTATCACTGCACCACATGGACACCTTATTTAATCAAATCACGTGTGGGCTTGATCCTCCCCCTTACCCTACGTGCCCCCAGCTACCCAGAGGAAACACTCGCAGTCTTTTGCCAGATTCATTGTTAGCAGCTGGGATCCTCCATGCAATTCAATTCGAGTCCATCTCACCAGAGTCCACAGAAAGTTTCGCTTGTTTCCCAAGTTGCCCAAACTTTCCTTCCGAGAACATTCCATTGTGCTGAATGCAAACACGCCGAGGTCCTCTGCCCCCCCACTAGAGTCCAGAGATTACCAGGAAACTGCTTGCGTTATTCTCCCCTCTGTATGAATTGTAGCCAGCAGAGACTGTGGAATTGATGTATTGCCGTCTATTTTTACACAAGCAGCGAGCAGCTCCACACACAGTCCTGCATAAACTCTATTCTCTCTCGGCTTCAGGCAGCTCTCCGTGGTACAGGAGAGATTTAACCATTGGCTTCCCTGCCACCGACGCGAACGGAAAACCTTGCACTGCAAGGCGTTTTTTATTCGCTGGCCAAATCTTTCAACCACGCATAGGAGTTTCAAAGGAAGCAGCATCGTTGTTTTGTGTTCTCTGGGAAAAGCAATCTAAAATAGCCCAGCAGGATTATTTAGGATTTTGTAAGTTCTCTGTCAGATGAACAGAGAGAGAGGGGGGGAAAAAAAAATCCGGACTAGAGTCAAAACGTACTATATTTGAACACATCCATTTTAATATTTTTATCTTCGTCTTATTATAAATAGAAATGGCATTTTTCCAACCAGGCCACTAAACACCACTGGAAAGACTTTAGCTTCTGATTCATATCAATATCTTAGAGCATAAATATTGCATATGAGTAGAAGCAGTGCCAAAGTCACATGGAAAGAGTTTCTAACTGCAACAGATACTGATGACAGCAGCTAAGCTTTGATTTGCTCAAGGCATCTCAGAGCCACCTTAAAATAGCAAACTTATTGGAGTTAAGATAAGATTGAGATTTCCTTGTAAAAGCTCCTGCCTGGACTACTTTCCTGCCTCCTCTTCTTGTCCAAGCCCATCCCCCCCTTACAGGAATAATAGCATCTGAGGGAAGCGTCAGTCCTGGCTGCAGCGCCGAGCCCTGCCCCAGCTCACCTCGATGTCACTCCATACAGACTCAGAGTCCTGGTTGCACATGTCCCACGCCATCCAGCTCCTGAATGACGCCAGTCAAGCTTTTTCAACTCCAATCCACAGTGACACAGAGCACACACTCATGCAGGCAACCAGCCCCTTACTGAGAGTGAACTGAAGGCACCTGTCTTACTACAGTCCCCAGTCACATGACAAAGCTATTAAAAAGTAGGCTGGGCTGTCACTCACCCAGCCTCCCTTCCCCTGTGCAGCTTGCTGCTCTAACTTGTGACGTCACTCAAAGGCAGCCCTCTGCCTCAGTGAAGTAACGCTTTAAAAAAAAAAAGAAAGAAAAAAGAAAGAAAGGAAACACTTGGACTTTTGGAGGCTTTGAGCATCATGCTGTGATTAAAGCCAGCTTTGAATGCCACAGACTCTAAACGGAGCCCTGGCCATATAATAACCAAAATCCCCTGCAATCTTTTTTTTAATTTATTTTCCTTCCAAAACAAGCAAGTGGCAAAGCTCCCTGTTTCATGACAGAGGAACTACATTCTTAGCTCAAATGTGTATTCCCTAAGAACTCTTTAATTCTAAGATCTCCAAGTGAACTCAAGCTCAGTTTGGGACTAAAGCGAGAGCTTATCACATGATGCATTTTTATGAGACATTTTCTCATTGGGGGAGTGTTTGAAAACAGCAAATGGGGCATTTTTTTTTTTTTTGCTTGTTTAATCAACAAAACAGCCTGTATTTGTTAAGGTATAAACAAACTCCTCCACCCAGAATTCGGCTGCCCCTATGGGAGTAGGGAATACCAGTTCCCGAAGTGTTACTGCAGTTTTCTTTACTCCATATAAGGAGAACAAGCCACAAAACCCCAATCCTTTCAGCTTCCTTCTAATTATTTCCATTTCTCTCATAGGCTCCCAGAAAACAAGTGTTAGTAAATACAGTCTCGGCTGCTGTGCTCAGAGCAGCTTAGATCCCTGGCTCCATTTTTTTTTTTTTTTTTTTAACATGTAGCATTTCCCCCCTAACTGCCTTAGGGTGCCTTTCTGAATAAACATTGAATTCCAACGTTAGTGCCCTGGGTTGTGTAGTTTGCCTTTTGAAATCAAGAATGTCCGTGAAGTGAAGGAAAAATACCAACACACTATTAGCAGAAATATTCAATTTCTGAGCTTTACTTTTTATTATTTTTCAGCTCGCACCTTGAGACAATGAGGACTAATGCAGGTGCAACTGTTTTATGATGACACTACATATTGAATACATAACAAACTTAAGGTACTGGATACAGTGGAAAAACACTTCCTGTAACATGACAGTCTGACTTAACCCTTCCAAGTTCTTAGAAGATGTATACATGTATGTATCTCGGTGAATAAACATGTTTTCATAAAATGTTAAAGCCAATACTTTTAGAATCCGCTCAGTTCTTTTACTTGACAATAATTTATCTGAAAAAAATGTCCCCCAGTAATCTAAACATAATTGGTAAAATATCATTCTGCTGAGGTTAATTTACTTTGTTCTTCATAGTCTAGCTCGTTACGCAGAAAAACACGGTGATTTGCCCTAACACATATTTTAAATATTAAGTTGCTCAAATATTAAAGTGAAAGAAAGAACAAAACAAACAAAATGCTACCAGACTGCTGCTTCTTTCAGACCATACATATGATAAGAGATTTGTCTACTGTCATATATGCAACAAGTTGCTAGTAAATTCCCAAATAATGTAAGGAAGTTGACAGTTTACCATTACTGGGCATAAAAAGGAAGCCAAGAGCTTTGACATTTTAAGTTTGCTAAATACAGTTCACAGGCACATTTTCCCTTTTACAAATAGCAGAAAATTACTGTAGTTTTAATCTTCTAAAGAAAGAACAGGAAAATACAACCTCAGGAATACTTTTACACAAGCAATTAGTGGCATTCCTCTGGCCTCCTCACAAAGAAACACTAATATAATTCTTCCCAATTATATTCTGATTTAATATAAAACTTCAGTAAATTATTAAAATTCAGGACAAAGGTCATTGGCTCTACCCTCAATAGTCAACTATGAAATAATATTGGTCAGCTGGCTAAGAATAGTCAACGTTTATTAATTATTATCAGGTGATTTTTGCACTGTGATATTCACTGATACTTTTATTTGTGTTCATCCAAAGCTAGATATTCATCATATTTTTGAAACCTATTCATACCTTTTAGAGATGTTCTTTACACTGGGACATGCTTATTACAGATTTTATATTTTAACCTGCCCAGATTGTATTGTTGGGGTTTTCTTATTTTTTGCCATCTAATTCCACTTCTAAAAAATCAAATCAGCACATGCACTGAAATCAGAAGTAATTTCAAACACACTTGTTTTTTCTTTGCTATCACTACCACAAAGAAGGTGGTGATTCAGAAGTAACAATATTTAAAGGACTTACAAACTACAGCATATTGCATTCCCCCCTCAAATTTCTATTACTGGAAAAATCAAAATTAAATAGATTCTTAGGACAAATCAGAGTGCTTTCCACTAAGATTTTTTTTCTTTTTTGATCTTAAAATTACAACTGTAATGAGAGGGATGTTTTAGAGGTTTCATAATTTTGTTAATTAACTCTTCAGATTAAAATATTTCTTCTGTCTAGTTTTTTTCTTTACTCAGGAGAACTTAAATTGTTTATTGCTCACCAATCTTGGGTTTTTCTGTTCCCCAGGCCTATTTCTCTCACTCTCTACCCACAGCCCTCCTTTCACCCCTTCATCAACTCTGCCTGCAAAATTTCCAAATATTTGGTTTCAGACAACAAGGATCTATCAAAACTGTACTACGTGCACAGCCATGTATCACAAGGTCTGCCAAGAAAGCATATGACATGGACACAAGAGGCTTACCATTTTAGGGGGATGACAACTCTTATAAATGGAGAATAATTTGGTATTAAAAAGCAATGTCATTTGAATCAATACCCAGATTTCTTTTCTACTGCTTAAAACACACCCTAGTTAGGTACAAGTTCCCTTCATTGACCACTGCAGTTCACACCCAAATCAAGTCCATTTTATCTCAACAATAGAAAAAGGTATTTATTAACATCTGGTGAGTGTTCCTAATGTTACATATCTACACAGAGTCTACATTCCATCCTGATAGAATTTCTCCCCTCTGTAGTTCTGTTAACGTTTTCCAGGACTCCAACATTGGTAGAGGCAGGAGAATCTATCTCGAGTTGCTAACAAAGAGAGAAAAAAAAATCCTCAAGAGAATAATCCAATTCTCTAACAAAAATATTGAATGAAGTGTACAACATTTGGGTTTCCTTCCTCTCTCCTACCCCAAATTAAAGGCTTTTCCCACCCCTCCATATTGCAGACAATGTCCAACTGCCCACTTCTAAAAAATAGAAGCAAATTCAAACCCCCAAACTCAAAAACCTCAGATAACAGCAAAAACAATTGGTTTTGATGTCTATACTGAAAATAGTTGGGTTCAGAAGCAAACTTGGAAGAGCCATTAGAATAAATATATTTGTTCACTTGTTTTCATAAGTTTATAAGTTTTTGTTTTAACAAAAACAAAAAACTACCAGACTGCTGCTTCTTTCAGACCATACATATTATAAGAGATTTGTCTAGTGTCATAACTGCAACAAGTTGCTAGTAAATTCCCAGGTAGTGTAAGGAAATTGAAAGTTTATCATTACTGGGCATAAAAAAGGTAGCCAAGAGCTTTGACATTTTAAGTTTGCTGAATACAGTTCATAGGCACATTTTTCCCCCTTACACACAGCAGAAAATCACTGTAGTTTTAGTTTTCTAAATAAAGAAAGAACAGAAAAATACAACCTTGGGAATGCTTTCATACATGCAATTCATACAATAACTGCATAAGAATATATGTATGTAGAAACTTCTCAAGAAAGAAAGGTGGAAAGCAAACATATACAGCAGACCACGTATGGGCTAGACATTAAGATCAGCACTTCATATACCACATCTCAATCAATTTAGTCCTCCAAACTCTCCAATAAAGATGACCGGTGTACCCATTTTACAATGGAGAAAAATAAGGTTGGGCAAAGGTTCCAAGAGCAGCTGAAAAGAGCATGCAAATCACTGAAAGCCTTTCTAGGAAGAACTAAAGTTCCATACATAAAAATAATAATCATCCCCAAATTAAAGCCATAGCAAAGACCTCGGAGGCAACTTTATAACTGAGGGAGAGTCTACGTAGCTGGAAACCAATATTCCTGGGAATGCTGCCTGCCTAGAGCATTCGTCCAGAAAGCAAAGGGGCCTGCCTAGAATTGCTAATATTTTTAAAGTTAATCATTGTTAACAGGCATTCAATTGCTTGCTTTTAATTCCTAGAGGGACTAATTGATCCTGATACCCTACATCAGTTTCTGAATACATGCTTTCAGTCTCTGGTTAGAAGCAGAGACTGCATAGAAAACAAAAAGTTGGTAGCAGGATAGGATATAACAGACTTCTGTTCTATAAACACTTTAAAATCAAATCTCATTTTGCACAAAAAATACCACGGTGATGTCCATGTGAACAAAGAACCTTGAGGAAGTAACTAGAGGAAAATCGAGACAGCTTGAATGCCTCCTAGCATTTCTTTTTCTTTTTTTTTTTTACAAACAAGTTATGATAGACAACCTCAGCAACACATCTCTCATCTTCAATAAAACCTGCAGACCAGCTCTATGGAACTGAGTCAGCCTCTAGTTTAATTTAGACCTCAAAATGTGCTTTTGGCATTTTTCATATTAAAACAAAAAATAACATGAAAATTAATCTGAGTTGCAGTCAATTGGACTAATCTAAACATAGAGCAACAACTGTACTTATTAAGCACACAGATAAGACATAATAAAAGGATGGTTAAAATCTGATTTTGTCTGATGTTCAACTCTGTCGTATTTGTGAATCTACATTTTCATTTACCTTAATTGTTCCAGGTTTATCTATCTATAATGCAGAGAGTTACTGATTATTTTGATGATAAATGTTCAATAGGATTATCTAGCAATTTTTTTAAAACTGGAACTGAAAATAAGGCATATCAAGTATTGTCAAATTTGGTACTATTTAAAAATTTAAAGTGCTACTGAACTTCAATATATAATATAACATTTCATTTACTAAGAAGAATTTTTTTTTTTGCAGTAGCTGAAGTTAGTAAGGACAAGAGAAAATTGAGGTACACAAATTGCTAAACTGAAAAAAAAAACAAAAAGGTAATCAAACTGTTCCCCTGGTGCTAATTTTTTTAGCGCTCAGGTCCTAATTAGCTTAGCTTTTCTCAATCTTAGGGAAAAAAACAATAACAAAACAAAACAAAACTGTATTTTGCAAATAGTCTCAAAAGGGAACAATAAATAGGTATTTTTTTTCTTTTTCTTATTTTAAATACCACCAGACAGAGTCTTGAACAGATTTTTAGTTATTTGACTTTTGTTTCTGTGAGAGGTTTTTCCAGTGCTTTGATATTTGAATTTTGCTCTAGCAAAACTAATACATATATATTGCCAAAATGTTGGAGAGGTAGAAAGGAAATAAATTCACATCTTATGAAGCAATTAACTTTGAAGTCTAAGCTATATTTTGTGGCCACAGATAAACGCTGACTTTATATTTCCTAGCCCAATTAGACACAAGATTTTTGAGGAAACATCTTTAACCAAGAAGACCATTTCCAAGACTGACCTTTATATTTAGCAATTCAATTGAAAATAGATGTCAGATACTGTTGGTAGGATTATGCTGGGTATAATTTTTCTACAGAGCAACCAGGCAATATGTTTTCAAAACTTTAAAAAACCTCACAGACATAGAACATCTACTTCTAGAATTCATCCTCAGGCAATAATAAGGGAATGTATACAAAGATTTTTCATGTGAGGATACCCAATGCAACATTATTTGCATTATTGAAAACTTGAATGCAATGTGAATGTCCAACATTAAGTGACCTAGGTCATTAAATTTTATATATATAAATTTTATATATATAAATTTATATATATAAAAATTTAATGACCTAGGTCACTTAATTAAAATATATTTTACAACAGATTTTGACAATAACATTAAATACATATATATATATATATATGTATACATATATTATATACATATATTTTGTTATTGTTAAAATCTGTTGTAAAATATGCTTAACAGCATAATGGGAAATTATTCAAAATATATTAGGGTTTAAAATTAGGCTTAGAAAACTATAATCATAAAAAGTTTACCTATAAAAATATAGCCTCAGAAAGAAGAAAAGGATAAGGAGGAAATATAACAAGCCATTCGTAGTGGCTGATGACATTATAAGTACTTTTTAACTATTTTTAACTATTTTTATGTGAGTGTGCCTTTCTGTAATTTTCAAATTTTCTCTTATAAACATGCATGACTTTCATATTCAGAGAAGAAGAATTATTCAGTTTTGAGAGGAACAGAGAGATTCAGTACTAAAGCCATGCCTGCTTAACATACAGGGAATGTAGCAGATAGAAATAGCCCCTGACGTCCAATATTATATCTCAAATATTCATCATATATTTAAAATGAAGCCATTTCTGCCTGTCATACCAAGTCCAACAGCTACTCCACTTAGGATGCAAAGCTCACGAGCAACACTGAGGGAAGTTAGTACCTGGTAAACTTAGAAATCCTGGAGTTATGGGGAGAAGGAAGCTATCAGCTACTATTAGCTTGCCTCAGAGGTAGACCCAAAACCACTATCCCCCAGACACCACTACCATCTTCCCTTTGTTTCTCAATTTGAAATTTAACCAATTGTTAAGTCAACTTTCCCTTCAAAACTCTTAATGAGCCTTGGTGGGGTTAAAGAAACTCCATTCATTTGTACAACAGTAAATATTTTCAAGATTGGTATGAATAAACTGGTAAGAATAATTCTCAAGAAGAGGGTCTACCAACTAACTGGGAAAAAAAGAAGGGGCCACCAGCAAAGGCTTAGGGGAAGAGTGTTTAGAGACATGGCTTCCACTGGAGATGACTGAAATTGATTTGACCAGGAAAATGCAGTCCCAATTTCAACCTGGTGACATGCAAGTAAACTTATGGAACACAGCCCATCCCTAAATGTGAAACCACCTGTGTAAATGCGGTCATGTTGCAGCCCCATGCTTGGGCAGAAAGCTCATTTTTGGCTTCTCAAATATCACAAGAGGGGGATAACTCACCTTCTTCCCCTGGAAGGTCAGCTACATTCATAGTAATGGAAGCTTTATATCAGCCAATTTGATTTCATGTTCTCACAGTTTCCTGGGCCTTTTCTGCAGATCATTCTTCCTACCCACGGGTGTTCATTATTTTGACCAATAAGAATTTTTGTAAGAAAAGGGGTAATGAGGTTGAAATCAAAGCCAGCCAGCTTTATGATGTTTAAGGTGAATATAGGAGGCTCATGTCTATCTGACAGGTAGAGTCGCTTTGTGGATCTTGATTCAGCCCAAAATGAAAGGCATATGCATGATAAGAAGAACATGGCCCTCACTCAGCTTTGTCACTTGCCAGCAATTCGACTTTGGGTGGTTCACGTAATGGTACTAAGCCTTGGTTTCCTTATCTATCAACAAAGATAGCCAGATTCAATTAAATCAAAGATCTCTGCCAGATCTAAAATGCAGTGATGTGCCTGTCTTGACAGAGACAGACCACTCAGGAACCCTCCTTAGCGCAGGGTGAATCCAAATGTCTCATTTCACAAAGATACTGGAAATCAGAGATGATGTACAAGAAAGGCAACTGGTGCTCAGTGTTGCTGAAAGAGCACAGCTTCATCATTTTCTTTGCAATATAGATATTTAAACACTCAACCTTTCTAGAAAAAGAATACCACAAAACTTGTGAAATATAATACTTTCAACCACAGGTACTGGCTGTGAGAAGATCAGCTTCCTAGAGACCTGAGTTTCTTACAAAGTTCAGGTAGCTGCCCAGAGAAACAGCAGGCTTTCATCTTGTTTATCATTAATTCCGGAAAGTAGCACGAGCCATATGTAAGACCAAGTCCTTGCACGCACAGCACGTGTGAAAACCACACAACTGACATGGTAGTTACTACATGTGCTTTAGAAATGGTGTCAACCAGAGAGAGAAGATTCAGAAAGGAGAGTAGATATTATATTCAGGGTTTTGTAAATAAGAATAAGATCTACAGCATCTAAGGAAATGAGAGCTTAAAGTAACATTCCTTCCTCCTAATATCAGAAGACCCCTCCCTTAAATAAAAAGCTCATTATATCTGGTAAAAGACTGTACACGTTTTTAATTTAGGAGGGATCAGCTGAGATATTAACGTAGAGTGTGGGGGGGAGGAAAAAGGTCATATGCCTAATATTTTAGCCCAACAGTGTTAGCAAATGTATTAAACCGAGGCCATATCACAGGGTAGAGTTTCTTGCTCAACTGTTTTCTTTGCACATACAACTCTATTGAGCAAGAAGTAGAAGATTTATGCTTTGGTGCCCCCTAAGAACAACCAGCTTGGGGGTTTTCCTTTAAGGTTGAGTGAATTAGTCGCAGGCAAACTACCAGAAAAGTTGGAGAGGGAGCACTGAGGACATAGGAGTAAGGAAAGTATGACCAGGTAAATGATAAACCTCAGTCAGGACAATGCCTCGATAAATCCCCAGTTATTCTCACACAGTGCTGGGTTCTCACTAGCAGTATTCACTAGCATGACATTCACATTTTCCCGGAACCAGGAAACAGAAGCAGTAAGAAAGCTAACATGAGAAAGCTTGATTCTGTGCCTGTGAAACAATCTGCAAAAGGAGGTTGACAAGAGATCCATTTTAAACAAGCCAAAACCTCTATTACTCTTTAAAGGGTTCAGATTGTAGATGATCTGAGCAGATGATCAGATGCGCCAAGCAGATGATCAGAGTAAATTCTTTCCCTATCTCTTTTCAAAACAAAAATCTCTAACAATTCATGAGGTGGACCTTTCTACCATCCATCTTAGTACATCCATTTACATGCAGGCCACCTAAAAACAGAAGACACCTAACACTGTACGCAGCCATACAAAGCCACTAAGTGGGAACTCCTACCCCGGGCTCTCCTGTGGGTATGTTCAGCTTGTGCTCTCTTTGTCTTTTCTATTACATTACTCAATGTCACGTATTACGTAAAAACACAGGACAGGGGTGATTTCCTGGGCTGTGTTATGCTTTGCAACTGCTGAGGCACCATATTTCAGCTTCGTTATTTTATTTAGCCTGAATCTTACAAAACTAGGGTTAATAATTTTTTAGGGAAAAAAAAAACAATTTAAATGGTAATTCATGTGAAATAAACCTACTCATTCCACTTACAGTATTATGGTTGTTAGGGATTTCATACTTGGAAGTATGGCCAAATATATCCATGAGAATTAATGAACTTCTGCTACACCGCAAAATGTGGATAAATTCCAGAAACATAATGTGAAGCAAAGAAGCCAGACACACATGAAAGGTGCATACTTTATGATTCCATTTCTATAAAGCACAGAAACAGATATTAAACTTAGGTGGCTGCAAAGCAGGAGAGAGGTTGCCTTGGGTGGTGCTTTGGGGCAGGGCAGGGAGAACAGTAGGGGGAAGAGGTTCCAGGAAGCTAGTTAGGGTTTCTTTCTTGCTGTCTGAGCTGGTTACATGGGTACATTGTTACCGAAAATTCACTGAGCTAAGTTCTTATGATATATGTACTTTTCAGTATTCACATACTTCAATAGCAAGTTTCAAATGCACAGAAAAGAAAGAGAAAGGAGTGTTTCTATACCACAAATGTTTGAAGTTTGCTGCCTGTCAAAAAAAAAAAATTCCAAATGTTCAACTTACCCTCTCAAAGGGGCGCTTAAACCACTTAGACAAACAGCCTTGGAGCAAAAAATCAAGGGACTTGATGTCTAGGTTTGTTTGTCTGACCTTGTACAAAGCCACTTTAACTTTCTGGGTCTATTTCCTCTTCTATCAAAAGATGGAATAGGATTACATATGCTCTGCATTTATTTCTTGAATAAGTGAAGTGAAGGAACCTTACAACTCTAAAATTTTAGTCTTTTTTTTCTTGGTTCAAAACTCATATTGAACATTGTCATTGACTGGTTGGAAAATGTGTCCCTCTTCTCTGAGAGCATGGACTTTGGGGTCAGGCAATATAGGTCTGTCACTTATTATCTATCTGTAGGAACTCAAGACAGTTACCTAAACTATCTGAACCTCAAGCACCTCATCTACAAAAATGGAAATATAAATACCTATTTTACATGGCTCATGTTAAGGTTAAAAAAAACGTGTATAAGCCAAATGCTTGGCATATAACAGCTACTCAATAATCATGCCTGCCATTTATGTTTGACTACTTAAAACTCAATTTAAACTCAAGCAACATTAGAGTAGATGCAAGTGTTTGCGCTTCACCTGCCTTCCTCACCTAAGAAAAATAAAGTTTTGGAAACCAAGCACATCAGACATTCTCTTTAAGTCTTACAGTAAGTTGACTTTCTGTGAGGGACAGCGTTATCACAAGTTGTAGGAATGCCAGGTACCTGTTTGTTTCTCTACTTACCTAAAGAAAAGTAAAAACCAGCCTCACACTAGTCCTGAGCTGGCACTACCTCTAAAGAGACCAGAAGCATCAAGTGCAAAAAACAGTTTTCGTTTCCATTAGGCTGGCCACAAAGTTATTTGAGCCAAAAGTCTTTCAAGAATTTCTCTGTTAAGAAATAAGACATCCATATGGTGCATGAAAACTGACAAGATAGCATGAGTTTGGGATGGTGAGAGGAACCACAAAGTATCACATCATGTTTTAAATGATGATATCTGAAATACACACAGAGGAAAGAAGGGAAAACAAAGCCACAGGAGCAAAACAATTCAATATAAAGTCCATCGTGCTACCAGGGGCCTATCGACTAAATTGTGTTAGCATTCACGCTTCTCACAAATTTATGATCAATCATATTATCGCTTTTAAATTGCTAAATGACATAAAGGATAAGTTATATTTTGTCTTCAATATTTAAGGGTTTTTTTTCTTTAAAGCAATTTTCTGTGTAATGAAATGCTGGCAAGTTGCTATCTAAATCCAAAACTATGCCAGCCACATATACGGCTATTGAGAACTTACAATGTGTCCAGACAAAATTGAGATGTTTGATGTATGTAAAATATACTTGGAATTTCAGTCTGAATACAAAAAGTAGAATGTAAAGTATTTCATTAAAAACTTAGAGTTATATGTTAATATAATATTTTGAATATATTAAGTCAAAGACTTAAAATTAAGTTTACCTTTTTAAAAATGTGACTACTGTAAAATTTAAAATTAAATGTGTGATGTGCCTCCTATTCCTATTTAACAGTGCAAAATCTTTAAAGTTTTGCATTTGGTCTTCAAGTAACTGATATCATAGATGCATATAAAATTAATGAATTATGAAATCAGGAAATTTCAGAATTATTAAGGGGAAGTAGAGCAGAGCGTCAGCAATGCACAACTCCAGGGGGCGCTACTCACATCACAATCTGTAAAAAGTGATCCTCAGGACTTCACAGGCCTCAGCCTGTCTGGCCCTGTATTGAATGCTGTACAATCCATTCTCCCTATAAAATCAGCAATCCCTTCTAGAACATCCCTGGGGCAATCTCATAAATCTTTTCAGCACCCTCCACATCTTTTTCAAAATATATACAGCGTAATAAGATGAAAATATATAAAGTGAGTGGAAAATAGAGCTGACTGTGCTACACAAGTCTAATCAGATGCAGAAGATGGTCAGAGCAACACCAAGTATGCAAGTCTGAGATATATAGAAGGAGGCAGTGTTCTCAAGAAGGCTGTTTCCTTCCTAGGGACTAGAGGTATTTTTCAGAGGGTAACATTCACTTTAATTACAAAATGCACCCGCCTCTCCCTTCCAAGGGAGAAAAGCCTGTTGTTGCATTTATAATGTTGCTTTAATTTTTGATGCCAAAAATGATTCAGTAAACACAGTTATGTTATGGTATACTATTTCTTATTCAGTACTCAAATTAATCTCAAGGCAATGCTGGCATTAATTCAATTTGATGACTGTACTTAGGATTTCACATAGGTGTCTTCATCCAATTCTTCTTTGCAACTAATAAAATCATAATTCATGGTAATATATTTATTTCTAGTCCAGTTCATGTTAAGGAGTGCAGTACTTTACAGAAAACTAATTAATATCAATCATATATTATAACAGTTTTAATGGTTCATGGGAAAATCCTACACTGGGGGAAAGATTAGATGAACCAAGGGGTCTTAGCCCATCCTATTTACTCTATTTTTAGGACTTGAGAAAAAAATATGAAGCATCATTTCAAATATTAATTTAATTGAAGGCGTGCATCACAGGACAGCTGGGAATTAAGGACCCTGGTTCTGATCCCTAAAAGGACATTGATTTGATGTGGCCCAAGAATGTAATTTACACCCTCAGACTCTGTTTTCCACCTATTTTGTGTAATAACCGTATAATCTGCAGTTGGTAAAGATATTTAAACGGAGATGCATGGCATCATTAAAATAATGAACAACTTCACTAACAGCGAGCCTTCTGCAATTGTTGGTAACAATTCTATTTTTACATAATGTTTGAGCAATGTTGAAAGCATCATATTTCCAGAGATCATACATATAGCCAGCAGGATAGTTTAAGTGTGAGTTCTTGACTATGAGTGCCTGGCGTCGCACAATATAGTGGTCCTCACATTTCCGTAAGGAACTGCATTTAAAAAGCCAAATTCTCCCCCCAGCAAATGGGAGCAGTGAATTACATAACTCTAAAAATCTTTAAAAATAAAAATAAAAAATAAAAAGAATGCACTAGATCACTTGAAATGCAGGGTGATAATATCCAGTCTTTCCAAATTAGGCATTTTATTCACGCTACAACAATTTCTCCACACTAACATACTAGTAGCTGTAAAAAAAAAAAAAAAAAAAAAAAAAAAAAAAAAAATTGAAGCATACTACATATTTATCTCTCTCTCTTTTTTAATTTTTTGTCTGTTTAGCAATCTACATACAAAACCTCCAAATCTGGTATACATACATATATGTATCTTTAAAAGCCCGCATCCCTAGAAATAAAACAAAATCCCAACTATCAATAGCATAAAGGCTCCTAGGTGCAGAGATAATGCCTCCTGATACTCACTTTCAAAATTGAATCCATAGATGATAACCCCAACCTGTGTGTCATTCATTTTACTGCAGTGCAAATACTGGTATTGCAAGATGAGGGGAACACTCACAACTGGGGCTTCAGCAGGCCACGTTTTAATTCACAAGGGCATGGTCACGTGGGAGGGCACCTCAGAGTCACTGCTAAATGAACTCCACAATAGGGCACAAATCTGCAACCCAATCTTAGCTAGATACGAACGTAAGAGCAAATATGTACAGTATCATGTGCTTTCCAGCAGCCCTGTGTCTCGAGGGAGCTCTCTGACATCAGCAATTGAGACAGGTGGTTCCCTTTCCAACTGTGGAAAATAAAACCCTAGTGCAGCGGCACTAAGTAAATATAGCAGTACTGTAATTTTTCCTTGGTGCACTCTCCCTGTGATTTCTGTCCTGTGATGATACTTTATCCCAGAAACCTATTTAGGACATCCATCCATGCCAATAACTGACTAAATATTTGCAAATCGATTAATATTGGCATTAAAGAGAGTGTAGAAGACTCTGTTTACAGCCCCGGTTGGTAGAACTAGGGTCTTTCACCTCTTATTCATTTGGAATACATTGTCAAGTGGCTGCTCAAAACTTTACTGGACTATTCTACCCTTTGTCCCCTGTTATTAATACGACCCAACAGAATGACAGACAAGAGTCAGACCATCTTAAAATCACATGCACAGAGCAGGTCAATACCAATCATATCCAGTTTGAGTCTGAGAGCTAAAATCAGCTGAGATGCACTAAGCCCTTTGTGGTCACAACTATTTGCTTTTGAATTTAAGAATTACTCACAGAAGGGCACCCCGTAACGTGTGTATAAAATTACTTAATTCAGCTTCTATTTCCCTTTCTGAACATAGATACTTTTACACTCTGACAGCCGCTGGCTCTTAAAGCATTCTCCTTTTTGTTGTATCTCCTTAGAAACACAAATCTTGTTCCCTGGCAGCGGTGGCGCTAAGTGCTGTACCACATGCCCAAACTAGTTCTCCCTCGCAGCTTTAATTCACAGTAAGTGGCATGAAAGGAGGTCAACCCTTCTCAAAAAAACACTCAGAGTTCTTTTCGACTTCAGAATCTATTTCGGAAAGCCCCACTCCCTGGTAGGTAAAGAGTAGCTTCCCATTTTGAAATTCTGGCCATAGGTATTGACAACTTTATGGAATGGTCCACAAAAGGGCAAACACAGGGATATGATCACAGTTTCAACTCTTGATCCTAATTCTCTGTGGATTCTGGGAACGATGTCAGACAAGGAAGTCAATACCTGCCATCCGCTCTTTGCCCCAGATAACCCTTTCATTTGAAAACTACGTATGGCATGCATACCTGTTATGGCTTTTCTTTCCTGAGGTGTTCCTTCAATGCTTAACTCAATAATGCCATCTTAATCCTGAAAGTATCCATGGTAACCTACAACTGTAATAAACAAGTCTAAAGAATGGAAAATGAAGTCAGGTCCTCTCATTTCCCCCTATTCTTCTTCTTCTTTACAAATGTGGTCTTCACTGCTTCTCTAAGTTCATAGTTCATAGATTTGGGGGCTAGAATAAAAATAAAAATAGTAACACAGAAATGGCATCCAGCATTCGGTGAATGCTTACTGCATGCCAAATGCTGTGCTGAATAGTACTGTAGATTATCTCATTTAATCCTTATGCTAACAGTAAAAGTAAGAACTATTATTAATCTGATTCTAGGGATAAAATCACTGAAGTTGAGAGAGGGTAAGTAACTTTTCTAAAGACAAAAAGCTTGTAAGTGGGAGGAGAGGGACATCAAGACAGTCTTATTTGACTTCAAACATCTTGTTCTTAATGATCAGGCTGTGCAGAAAAATAGCATTTTTTGTTTCTGCCCAGTTGTCACATAATTTAGACATCTAGGAGTCTCCCCCAAAATCAGAAGGGAACCACAGCTTCACGTTTAACAGGAAGGTAAAAATACCACACATGTCCAGCTAAAGCCACCAGGGAAATTAAGAAAAGTCAGGACTCAAACATGAGCACAGCCAACACATGGCACCCTGCTCTGATCAAAAGAAGCCTTACAACAAGTGTCTCTAAATTTGATGTGACATATCATTTAAAAGAGCGCACTGTTCTTTGCAGATCAACCTCTACAGTTAACTTGGGGTGTCTGATTCAGGTCACTGAAGTGCACCCCCAAGGAGAAGAAACACTTCTTATAATGCTGCCCTTCTCCTCAAGTGAAATGAAGACTCTTTTTGAAGATAGCAATTCCAAACAAAGGCCAGAGTAAAACACATATTATGATCACATGAAAAATGATATTTTAAAGATGTTTTCCAACTGGGCGCAGTGGCTCACACCTGTAATCCCACCACTTTGGGAGGCCAAGGTAGGAGGATCACCTGAGATCAGGAGTTCAAGACAAGCCTGGCCAGCATGGTGAAACCCTGTCTCTACTAAAAATAACAAAAATTAGCTGGGCATGGTGATGTATGCCTGTATTCCAGTTACTCAGGAGGCTGAGGCAAGAGAATTACTTGAACCTAGGAGGCGGAGGTTGCAGTGAGCTGAGATGGCACCATTGCACTGGGCATCAGAGTGAGACCCTGCCTCAAAAAAAAAAAAAAAAAAAAGATGTTTTCCATACTACAAATGTGTTTCCATGATGTACATACAGTATGTTTATCTAATCTAGAACAGAACTCAACAAATAGACTTTAACGTTGTCTCTTAGCATCAATAAAAGAACTTCCAACAGATATTTTATAGCCTCTGCTTGGAAATGTAGTCAAATATGAAAAGGGTCACATGGATTAAGGTCACTCAAAACTCACTGTGGTGCCAGGCTTCAGAAAGTGGGGCTAAAATATGTGGCTTTCTAATCTCCTCTGATATAGGCAATATGAATAAATCAAACTCCATTACATTTATTTCCAAAAATGTAAGCTTTGGGAACTTTGTGACTCTGATTTAGGAGTAATCATAGCTAAGGTCCAGTGTACCTGGGTCACCTGACAGTCTGGTGAGCTACCACTCAATGGGGCAGTTTCCAAAGTAAATGGCCCAGAACACAAAACCAGAAGAGGCTGCCTCTCTCAATATCTTTATACTTTCTGAGAGCTAGAAGAACATGGGTCATCAGGGATGACTTATGGCTATTTGGAGTACACCCATGAATATTAATGCTAAAACCCCCATTGCCACCATTACCACCAAACCTAAAAAAACAAACAATGAGGAACAAAGCATAAACCATTGATTATAACTGAGTGGCAATGAAAGTTGCATGCACTGATTATGTAATAGTTTGAAGTCTGATGCAAAGGTAGTGATTTACTTTTTAAAAAACTCATTTTGTAAAAAAGCATTAAGTTTACATTCATCATCCCTTTCTTGATTTGCAAAGTAGGCATTTAGAAACAGAGTCCTCAAAGCAGAATTAGAACTCAGGTACATGCAGAATACATGGGTTGTGTAGGCTGTGCATTCAGGAAGGAGTCCCAGAGACACAAACCTGAGTGTGAAGTCCACTTCAGTACACCCTACCTCAATACCACTAGTTGAGCTTCTTAACTTCTCTGATTCTTTATTTTTCCATTTAGAAAATGGGGATGATACCTACCTCACAGACTTAACATGGGAATTCAAGAGGACTAAGTAATGGTTGTAGATGAGGAGGCTTTTAGAGTGCTTGCCCTGCAGTTGCCACTACATAAATGTCCTTTTCCTACTTCGTTCAAGTGTCTCAGCTCCAGTTAGTTTTCTCTTCTCCTATCCTCTCCTCTTCCTCCTTACTTGGGGCATTTTAAAACAAAATGCACACAAGAAGATTTCTGCATGTTTTATCCCACAAAGTGGATATTGGCACTTTTGAATGCACAAACATGTATGGGAAACCGTTGCTCACGTTTCCCTCCCTGTGGGTGGTTTGCCCACATTGAGAGAGAAGAAAGAAGAAAATTGTGTTTGGAGCACACAGAGTGAGCCTCTAACATAAATGTGTAAGAGAGGCATTTTTTAAGATTGAAGACTTGTATGAAAGAAAGTCTTGAAAACTTTGAAATGGAAAAACAAAGTGATATTAGAATTCTCTCCTGCTGCTTTGTCATGGTACGCTGGGACACATGTATGGGGGAAAGGTACAGTGCACATCGCCACCAAATGACACTCTTTAAGAGGCAGAGTAACAGTGTCTGCATTTTCCAATTTCAAGCATCGCTTAGGTATTCTTAGGCAAAATCATCAAGAATTAAATGTGAAAAATTAAAATTCTGAAAATTCCAAAAATAAGTGAAATGCAGTAATTTCTTACTCAGAATAAAAGAAAGACCTGTAGGTTAGAGTACTTATATGCACCGAAGCGTTCTTTGAATATCTGTGTCATAAAATTACTCTACAACTGCCCAGAGTTGAAAATAAGTAAAATAAATTGGTGACATGGGAGAGAAGAAATGTAAGCATAAAATTCATATATTATATCTCTAAATATTATAGATAGCCACCACCACTCAAAAGGAGAATAGGGAACAGGAAAAAAAAACCACCATCATACTTGGAAAATTATCCAGAGAAATGTATCTCTTCAATTCATGTGTACAGTGGTTATTTATGTCTCAGACAGTAACTTTGGACATGTCAAAGGGTGCAGAACAGACTTTATTTTCCCCCCACATGAACTCTGCCTACAAAATGCTACATGTTCACAGTCTTTCTACCTTATAAAGATGAAGTTGATCCTAAAAAAAATTAAAATTAAAACTAAAAATCCTTGATATAAGACTCCACTGGGGTCCAGTAATTACTTTAGCTCCAGAAGCCAAGGCAAAGACAGAGACACACATCACAAAGGCCTCTACACATGGGTGTATGTGTGGGAATGTGTGTATCTCCAAATGTGTAGAATGCAAGATAAAAGTGGAAACCTCAGTCAGAATTCACTACACTCCAAATGATAGTTCAGCAACATCCCAGGTGCTTAACCTGTGTGAGATTTTATAGCTGTCTTCTCTGAAGCTGCTTATAGTCTAAGAGTAAGTAGAAGATCCGACATGTAATCAATCAAAATGCCCACATGTGACTACTACAGTAGTTGAGTGCATTGAGGGAGAAGTGGTGGGGATGAGCCAGGGTTTTGAAAACAGATCTAATTAATCTCAGAAACACCCTAGAATGAGTACGCCAGTCAGGTCCTAAGAAGACTTTTATAGGTCCCTGACCTATATGTAATTTGAAATAAAACTAGACTCATTACTAAATTATGTATGTATGGAGAAGCTCAGTAAGTTCTAATATTTGTCATAATAGCAGCTACAACTATTACTTTAAAAGATCAAATAGAATAGTCTTTTAAAGAAAAACGACTGGTGCCCTACCTTGGGGTCATGCATTGCTGGGTGCCCTAATTGCAAGGTTAGCATAGTATTGGCTAATCCTGCATAGATGCCAATGTACAGACACAGGAAAATAGGCATGGTTTTCCAAGACCTTGCTTATTCATTCATGGGCCCTCTAATAAAAGTTCTGGAATCCAGAACAAATGGTTACAAGAGTCATACTTGGTGGGAGAAGAACAGGTGGATTATTCTGTCTTTTGAGGGGGTGCCTTCTGAGACCCCAAGAAGGTGATAGGCAGAAGGAGGAAGGATGATGAGGCAGAGATAGCATTCCCTTTGACATGAGGCCAATCTGGAGGCAGAACCAGGCTGTGATACTTCCTAACTCTTTGAAATGGGTCAAGACCCTGAATGTCCCTGGGCATCTATAAAATAGAGGATGACACCACTGTCCTTATCAGTGTATAAGGATCAGATACCTAGCTTGGCACCTAGCAGACATCTGGTAAATGTTAGTTCTTCTCAATACTAAGGAGGCTAGAAAATAAAAAGTCCTAGTGACAAATGATGAATCATACTAGGTCCAGTGTTAGCTGCTAAGGGAAATACAAAGAAATATGAAAGGTAGTGGGAGCCAAGATTTGGCTCTCAACCACGTGGTAGAATGCAGCTGCTCACCTGATTTTATTGTGAAAATTGTTCTTTAATCCATAAAATTCCAGCAAGTCACTAGAAGACCAGAGACATAAAATCAAGAGTGGTTTAAAATGAAAATAGGCATGTATATTTTATATTTTATACCCACTACTATTTTAAGTGCTTTATACTTACTATCTTATGAAATGGCAATTATTGTTATCTCTCTTTTTTCAGATGGAAAAACGGAGACAGAGAATTAAGTAACTTGCTCAGGGTTACATATCTGACATTCAGGAAGGGTAACACTTGAACCTAGGCAGCTTGGTTCCAGAGTTCATGCCCTCCCCTCCCCCTCAAACCACGCCCCAAACTGCCTCCCTCTAACCCCTGACGAAGTTTTAAGTCTTTAATGCTTAAAACTGAGTGAAGCACTAAAGCAGCATAGTTGAGAAAGACCTGGCCCCTGGTCTCCCCTGGGGCCCAGAGCCTAATAGAGAAAATAGAATATGTGAGTCTGGAGTAACAGAGAAATCTATAAGACCTAGTGAAATGCAACAGAGAAACCCAGGCTGCCTGGAAAAGAGTGGAGAAGGAGAAGCAGGTGTTAGCAGAACAGTATTTCTCCCCCTACCCTCCGCTTTTACATCATTCTACTGGTCCCTAGCATAGCACTGGGCATATTCAGTAAAAACCATTACCTTTGTCATCTTTGGATACTCAAGATAATATTTTCCACTAATCTAACTTACAAATATAAACATAATAGAATCTATCCCCATGGGGTGTTGCCAATCTTGTGGGGGCAGAGATGTGAACACAAATGCTTCTAATCTGCGTCCCCATAGCTTATGGTTATGACCTGATATCTTGAGATGACAGATAAAATATACAGCTAGAGTCCTGACATAATCACACCACCAACTTCTGAGAATTAACTGATGATTTTCCTAATAGGCAATGAGTTTGACAGTATTTGCTGTTAATTGTTGATAAACTGAAATAAACAACCATACATTCATCCAAGAAACACATGTTAAATTATAATTAGTCAATAACTTTCCAATTGGACAAAAAAAGGACATTGTTCATCAAGAACTAGAGAAATTGTGATGTCAATAGGAATTTCACCAAGAAATATATATATATATATACACATACATACACACACACATGTACTAAAATGCATATTGGTAGCTTTTTAAAAAAACACTCATTTTTATTGCTGTAAGAACGCGTAACATGAGAGCTACTTCTTAACACATTCTTGCATGTACAATACGGTGTTTTTAACTCTGGGCACACTGTTGTGCAGCAGATCTCGAGATCTTAGTCACCTTGCATAACTGACACTAAAAAGCAACCGTTTTTATAAAAGTGTGATCCTGGAAGCTGCTCAGAAACTGCATGTCCCCAAACATAACCAATTTTGAACTGAATAATTGTAAAATAGAAAGCCTGAACCACAAAGAGACCACTGGGATAAGTTTGAAAAGATATCCAATATGAGAAATGAATTTTTTAAGTGGGGACATTCTTTAGAAAAGGAGAGAGAGAGAATTCCCAGTGAAGAGATGGCATTTTCAAGAGCAGGTTCTAGAATGGGTTTTCTAGGTCAGACCAAGAGGCAGCTTCTTGCAGAGTGGAACTTCACACTCCTGACTTCTGGCAGTGACCTCAGTTCATACGTATATGGTCTAAAAAAAGGTATCAAGGCTCTCTGTGTCTCAGTCTCTTCATGTGTAAAGTAGGGATCACGATGCCTATGTTTTAGGGTCTTATGATGATCCCATCAGGATCATGTGAGATGACACAACTGATTCTTAATTATGTGTGTCAACTTGGCTTGGCTAAGGTGCTCCACTGTTTAATAAAGCACTAGTTTAGATGTTGCTGTGTGGGTTTCATGTAGATGTGATTAATATTTATAATCAACTAATTTAGGTAAAGCAGATGACCCTCTGTATTGTGGTTGAGCCTCTTCCAATCAGTTGAAGGCCTTAAGAGTGAAAGCTGAAGTTTCCTTGAGAAAGAATTCCCTGTGAGCTATAAATCCTGCCTGAATTCCCAGTTTGCTGGTCCACACTGTGAATTCTGAACTCAAGACTGCAGTATCAACTCTTAATTGAGTTTCCAGCTTGCCCTACCAATTGTAGCCTTGGCAGCCTTCACAATTACATGAACTAATTTCTTAGCATGCATGCGCCTGTGCGTGCAGGTGCGCACACACACACACCTCTCTCTTTCTCTCTCTCAATTGATATATAGATACATACATATAGAAAGAGAGATATTAAAGATATAAATATATCAACATATTAAAGATATATATACATATATGTGTGTGTGTGTGTGTGTGTGTGTATATATATACATATATATATACATTATATATATATATATATTGTATATATATATACATACATATATATATATATATATACACATATGTATATATATAAAGAGAGAGAGAGAAAATCTGTTTCTCTGGAGAACCCTAATAGATATATCTTCCAACTTACTGAATTCTCTCTATATGGCAACAGGGATAAAGCACTTTAAAAACTTAAACTCTTAAATTCTTTCTCTCTCTTTCCAACCATACCCCCCACATAATAAATGAGCATATGGAATGGAGGCCCCTAATCAGTGGTAGAACTACTGGTGAAATGTGTAAAAGCCCAGGATAGTAACTTTCAGTGTGATTTCAAAAGTAGATCTAGCACTCTCTGAGAGGAAGAAATGTGAATAAAATGAGACTTGAAGGAATTTACAACACAAGCTCCATGAAGACAAGAACAATGTCTTGTTCACAATTATGTTCTTAGGTCCTAAAACGCTAACTGAACACCTCAGTAAACATGTGTTGAATGAACGGATCATAGAATTCTATAGCCAAGTAGAGGCAGGTGGGATTTTTTTCCTATTACTTGATATTAACCCAAACTATGTTACATATGAGTTAATACTAGAACATCACAGAGAAGGCATGTGCTCATTCATCCATCTTTGCATCCATCCATTCACCTCACATGTACTGTGTGCCTGCCACATTCTACAGGCTGCGCCTCAGGACTGTGAGGATGAAAAAGACAAAAGGCTTGCCTTTGAAGCACTCACAGAGCAGTAAGTTGAATAAGCAAGTTATAATTGTATTAATGTTACGTACTAGAGTAAAGCTAAGCAGGAGCTGCTAGAAAAGTCCAGAGAATGGACACGTAACCTCTTCTGGGAGGGATTCATCCCTTAAATGAATCTTTATTTAAGTGAGCTCTGTGCCAAGCACTATGCTATGCCGTGAGAATATTCCTATAATATTAAATATTAATCATGGTTAAATTTTATTGAGTGCTTATTATTATGTTTTAGGCATTGTTGTAAGACCTTTACATTTACTTTCTGATTCTCTTCATACTAGGGAATCTGGTATGTGTTAATATTTTTTAATGTCCTTTTCTATAAGATAATCATAGAGGCATATATTTACATACTGCCTTTTCAAGTACATATTTGATCACTTGCCATCTAAAACACACTGTTAGGCACCAGTTTAATCAGCTTATAGTGGCTGTCCTTAAATTTACTGGAGGAAACAGACAAACCCCACAATAACTACAGTCTCAGGCTGTCTGACTCCAGCAGTCCTGCCCAGGCCTTGTTACGAGCATAAACACAAATACACCACCTCTAAAACTTCCCCAAAACTTGAGAATATGATTTTAAACACAGCCAACACAAATGTGATGAGAATATTTTGTCCCATCCCTATATAAGGAAAATAACCAAAGAGAAATATTTTTAACATACATGACAGCTATCTTCAAAATTGTATTTTAAAACAACTCTTTCTTTCCGTGACTAACCATGCCAACTGCAGTCAGTGTGGCCTCAACCTAGCATGGCTACCTTAGATGCCAGTCAATATGAAGATGTTTTCAATTACCTTTCAGCCACTGACACAGGCATAAAGCATTGTTTCTCAAGATCTCGTTGCTAAAAGTGTGTACACAGCAACAGAAGATGCTGATATCAATATTTTGCATTATTGATAAATAGCAAGTATTTGTCATCAACAGCAATTGTATATTACAATAATTTCTAAAGGAATCCTGATAAATAACAATAGTTTTAATTACTTGAGAAACCTACCACATCCATCAATATTCATGGCTCCCATTAAGTATCATGGAGGTCCAAAGAAGTTCCATAAGACTTAAAAAGGAGGAGAGACTCCTTCAAGCTAAAGGAAAATGAGCTGTCTTTATTTCTTTTGTACTCTGGACTGCCCCATTCATTTTTTTTTTAACATTTAAAATTTATATTCTATTTTTTATAATGGGATTTTTGGTTACATTAAAAGCTAGGTACATAAAACAAGGCAATAGAAAAAAATCCATATCAAATTTGCTTAAAATGAACAAGGAAGTAAATGCTAGAATATACCTGGAATGCACTGTTTTTTTGTAGCTGAGTTCTGAATTGGGCTTTGAGTTTCTTGGCAGTTTAGACAAAAATTAAAGTGTGTTGCATTAAATAAATTTCACTATCCAACGAAAGGAAACAGGACTTCCCTGACCTCCCTTATTCAATAGTAACCCCATCCTAGTCCCACAGTCATTAGTATTTCTTTTTCTTTTCTATTTTTCTTCATGGCATTTATCAGTTTTCTAAATTCTATATCTTTTGTATATTTTCTGCCTATTCCACTAAAATGTAAGACTCATGAGGACAAGAGTCTTTTTTTTATTGTTCACTCTTTTAGCTCAGCCCTAGAATAATGCCTGGCATGTAGCAAACGTGATATAGACAGGTTGATAGATATAGATAGGCATATAGAGAGATTTTATTCCAAATACTGAATTCCAGGAGAAATTTATCATGAGATCCCGTAAACAAATTACACCAGGCTCTGAGGCTATGTTAAGGGGGGAGAGACAATTGCCTGACAATTCATGACCAGCATAAAATAAAAGGCACACGCAGATGTGTAGTGACAGGGGGAAAGTATTTGGAGCAGAAGAGCTAAGTTCAGCTCCTAAGGCCAGCACCTCCCTCCTTGTGCCTTCTATCAGGCAGCATGGCATAACTGTGAAGCGTCCAGGCTCTGGAGCCAAGTGGCTTGGCTTTAAATCCTGGCTCTGCCACTTATAAGTTTATAAGCTGTGTGGCCTCCAACAATATTTAGCCTCTCTGTGCCTCAGTTACTTTATCTATAAAATGTGGATCATGATAGTACCTACCTCAAAGAATTACTGTGGAAATTAAATGAGTTTATATAAGTAAATCAACTATATAAGGCAATTGCCTGGCACAAGTAAAACGAAGTACTGGCAGTTAATTTGAATGTACCCTTCATTCATAAAACATGGATAATAACTACCTTTGGCATAGATGTAAGGATCAATTAATCTTAATATGTGATAATGTGCTTAGGTGTTATAAATAAATGACTCTTGTTTTATATTTTCATGGAAGAATATATTCATCATAAGGCTTTCAGAAAATGCAGAAAGATAGAAAAGAGAAAGTAAAATCCTGTATAACCTAGTAAACAGTGAGAACCACCATTAGCATTTTCCTGTATAAATTTCCAGATTTCTTTCTCTGCCATAATCACATGCAGATTTATATGTGCGTGTGTGTGTTTATGAAAACATAATTTTTAAAGAGCTAGACGCATACAATGTATTGCTGTGAAACCTGCTTTTTTAAAAAAAAAATATCATGAGTGTTTTATTTCATATCTCATGTGAGTAAATAAAGATCTATATCATTCTATATAATAGCTGCCTAGTATTCCATTGTATGAAAGTGCCTTGATTTATTTAGCCAATACTCCATTCACAGACAGTTAAGTTGTTTCCAATTTGTGAAACTGCTTTGTAAACTAGAAAATAATATATAAATGTTAGTTGTCATCACCACCATTTAAAAAATAAATATCTAGACACTATCATTAAACTTGTGAAGGTCTTCTCTCACTATTTCTTTAACCTGCTGGAAGTGGTGCTTTGATCTAATTGTATTAACATCAACATTTTTAAAACATGACATTTAGGGATTTCACATCGGAACACACACACAGGCACAAAACAGATGAACTACTGAGTCAGAACTAGGGGAAGGTGTTGGGGACTATTCCCAAGAGCCTGTTTCTCAGTACAACGACTGTGTTCTTGTTCCCGGCACATCCTACCTCACCCTCCTTCCCTGTAGACTGATATCACTCATTGACTGCTGCCCTTTTCCCCAGAATCTACCCATGGCCTCAGAAATTTTGACAATGAACTCCAAGTAGTCATTATGAAGCAATTGGAACAGGCAGTAGAGATGAAATGTATTGGCTAAACCTATGTTGACGATACAAAGAATAAAACAGGTACTTACTGAGTAGCTACCATGAAATGTGTACATGCTGTAAGTGGCAGATTTTGCAGTTATATTAATTTACACCACTGCACTGCCCTCCTAGATCCTCAGTTCCTTGCTATTAGGAATCACATCCTACTCCTTTCTGTGTTTTCACCTTTCCCTAATAAAAGACCACATAAGGGTAGGTACTTAATCAATGTTGTTCATTTGAGAGTGAGCAGTTGAAGTAATGAGTGAAACCCCGATCTTATGTACTTTACAATCTCACTGATTGATAACTCAAATTAGTAGTGCCAATGTAGTCTCTGAAAATTAAACCAGCCATATTATTTCTGGTACAATGGGGTTTGGTAAGACATTCAAATGCATGAAAACAAGCAAATTAATATTGCTACTCTTTTTGTAACAATAAATTTTATCTATTAATTAATGTTGTGACTTAGAGCAAATGCGCATGGCAGGAAACAGAAGGCCCTGCTGATACCAATTTTACAGAAGGATGTAGTCTGTGCATTGAGATATATTGTGGATACCTATGTTATGGCTCCAGTCCCAGCATGAGCTGGATGGATTTAGCTTATAAAACTCTGGCCTCTCACCTCTTTAAGGCTACAATTAACCCCTCTGTGAGTTTCACTCACTTAAAAATATTTACTGCATGCCCAGTATCTACCAGGCACTGCAATCAGTGCTAGATTTGGGGAGGTCCGACATGACAAAAGTAATTTAAGTTATTTTGTGTGTGTGCATGTGTGTGTGTGTGTGTGTGTGTGTGTGTGTGTGTGTGTGTGAGATGGAGTCTCCTTCTATCGCCCAGGCTGAAGTGCAGTGGAGTGATCTCTGCTCACTGCAACCTCTGCCTCCCAGATTCAAGTAATTCTCCCGCCTCAGCCCCCTGAGTACCTGGGATGATAGGTGCCCACCACCATGCCCAGCTAATTTTTGTATTTTTAGTAGAGATAGGGTTTCACCATGTTGGCCAAGCTTGTCTCAAACTCCTGACCTCAAGTGATCCACCCACCTCAGCCTCTCAAAGTGCTGGGAATACATGTGTGAGCCATCGTGTCCAGTCAAAAATAATTTAAATTCAAAATAGATTATACATAAACATTTTGGGTCTCTTAATGAGACATCATGACAAATATGACTTATGACTACCAAAGGTAGGGTCTCCTAATATTAAAATATAAACCTATCACTCTGGCCAGAGAGATCTTTTTACTCAACATGGAGGTTAGCCAGTAAATTTCATGGTCTCCTTTCCATTCAATTTCATGCTGATTATCAGAAACTGTTAAAAATAATAATAATAACAATAACGATCTGATCATTCCACAGCTCTAGAAAAGGACTGCAATCAAGGAGAAATGTCCGACATGAATAAAGATAGGAGTAAGTGGCCTCTGTGTCAAGCACTTGCCATTCCTCTCCCATACATTTCATGTGAACCCTGCTTCTCTGTCCTCTACTAGTCTCTCTGTGTAACTCTATTCTACAGGTTCTGTGTGACTTAAGATCCACCTATTTTATAAACTATGACCCAACGTGGTAAATGTGGAGTGCTGCTCCTAACCATACTGCACCTTCTAGCACTTGGTTATAAATCAAGCCTCACCCTTCTCTAATTTCATCAATGGGATATGTTCTATTTTTGAAAAAAAATAATGTAAAACCCCAGAGGGCAGAAACTTTACATCCACATTGTTTTTTAGCCTATATAGCACCAAAAGCATACTCCTAGCTATATCAAAAGTGCTCAACAGATACATTGATGCTAATGTCTATATTTAGTCCTTATAATGGTAGTTTGTTTCTACTATGGTCAGTTGCATTAGAAAAAAAAATTAGTCTCAGAGCCCTGAAAATTTGTCTTCACATACTAATCACACGCACAACTTTGAATAAATGTATTAAAATACATTGGGCCTCAGTTTCCCCATCTCTAAAATATATAGAGAGAAACAGAAAGTCTGCAAGTCCTAAATCAACCTACCATTCAATGATTTTACATATCTTAGAAGGTATTATGCCTCAAGGAAGAGTTTCGAGGTTTGAAATATCTCTTTTCATCTAATAAAATGAGTGTTCTTTTTTTTTTTTAAAGAAGTGAATTGTGAATCCCTTTAAGAGGCAGCTCAGATTTTGCTCACTCTCTCAAGTTCCCAATAAATGAATGGCGATTCTCTCCTCTTGCTTCAGCCCTTTAAAAAAGTCCATCCTCTTACTAATAGAAAATAGGATTTGAGTGATGGCCCTTACGCTAATTGGTCAGGAGCCCTAGATAAAATATTGTTATTGACAGAATATTCTCCCTTTTTCATGCACTGATAAAGTAGCTTGGCAGAGCACACAGATAGAGAGCAAGCGGAGGACAAAGAAAGAGTGCCCGAAACTTGGATCAAATTGGAAGAATCAAGCCAGTGCAGTAAGGTTCTTGGGAATAAAAGATCCTGCTAAGAGGATATAACAGAAGCCAGCATATTCAACAAGATAATGGGACAAGGGAAGCAAGAATTGCCAGTGGTGGGTGAGAGGCTAAGAAAAAAGTAAAGATCCAAAAGATCTGACTTGCTCTGTTTGACCCTTGAGGTTCACGAAGGATCAAATGTAAATGAAATCATTTTAGAGACTGTGATTTTTAACTCAGCAAGAAGAAAGATATGCATAAAGAAATCCCATCATAATCTGTTAGAAACTATCTGTTGATTTAAAAAAGATAAAACAGAAAATGTTCAAAGGAGCATCAGAAATATAACGGTATGGGTTAAGATCAAGTACAGGGAAGCTTCTACCAGTAGGACTGTATTCTGTCATGGCAGGTGAACTAACTTGATAAACTACCAGAGCCTCTGGCTGCTACAACTTCATCTATCTAATTTAAAAAAAAAAGAATCCAAGGTTAATAACTGTATTAGTCCTTATAATGATAGTTTGTTTATACTCTGATCAAAATTTCAATTTTTCATCCATTACCACTGAACTACTAGACTGTAGAAAACTCTAGGTGGTCAGCAGCTTGGTGATGCATTGAAGGAAAAAGAACCCAAGACAGGGCCAGCAAATGCCTTTTACTCCGGGTGATTTAATTCAGGCATAATCGTTGTACAAATCACAGCTTCATTTTCCCAGAAATTCTAAAGTTGACTATGAAAAACCCTGAAATTATTCATCTTGTCTTGTCTTCTCTCCATTTCTACTTTCTTCCTCCCAGCTCTATAATCCTCACCCTCCCCTAAACTCAGGAAAGGGAAAATTATTCAAAGTTTCACTAGAAATTGTTAGAATTCTTTTATGTAATCTTCCATCTCCTACAGTGTCAGCATCCAGCTTCCAGCTTCTTCCTTCCTGCTTGCCCTGCTATTGAAATGACCGGAGCCAGAACAGATTCAGGTTCCTATTTGGAAGTAGCAGGGAGGTTCCTCCCATTCTTCAAACCAGTTCACCCACGGGGGAGCCTGTTCCAACCAGAACTCCATCTCTGCTAAGGATACACCAGCCGCAGGACCCAGCCTGGGCTTGCCCGTCTAGTAAACAGCAAGGAGCCAAGAGGGCACAACCCAGAGGACTCGGGGTTCTTCTATAAAAGGGACAATTGAGTCCCCCACGCCCCCACCCCGCCCCCTCCTACCACCTTTCTCAAAGGGAAAAGAGTGGGCTACACCACTTTAAGCACAGTGCAAAGCGAACAATTCCTTTCTCCCACACTCGCCCCGTTCTTCTGAGGAATGGGGCTGACTTTGATTCTTCAGATTACATTCACAATTAAACTCTTCAAGACTTTGTACCCTGGGAAAACAGTAAACAACTCAAC